>JAYESD010000003.1:57955838-59354532 GCA_036927565.1 Tuctoria greenei | reverse complement strand
CAGAGGAGCACGAGAAATTGGAGCTGCCCGAAGGTCTCCCCAATGTTGACACTGACGCATGGAGTGTGGTTCCGGTGCTGTCAAATGCCTTCAACCCTGTCTTGACCAGGATCCGCGAATGTGTGGAAGGTGGAGTGACCCCCAGATGGTCTTCTGCAACTTCCTTGTCAACAGGTGGACTCCACTAAAGAAGAGGGAGAAGCTCGCGTGGGCCCTCAACAGCGTGATGGATGAAGACCGGATTAAAATCTGTCTGAAATCCAACTTGGATGATGAATCCTTGGAGTTTCATTTGAAGGAATTCCAGCATGGGATTAATGTCAACGGCGATGACATGGCTCTGCCAGCAGCCTTCCTCCCCCTGAATATGGAGGCTCAGTTCAGTAGGGAGCTCCGGAGAAGCATGCCGGAGCTTGACGACCTTGGCGAGGTAGAAAGGCGTCCGACCACCGGATTAGCAATTCCCGGAGCTTCCGAAGGTGGTCCTGCCTCCGCCTCGAGCCGAAGGACTGAAGACACTGGCAAAGGCAAGGGCAAAGAGCTAGCTGAGCCTTCCAGTCGGAAGAGGAAGCAGAAGCATGCTGACGGGAGGCCCGTCAGGCCTGCTCCTTCCACGACGGCTACTTCTCCCCGGAGGGGAAGGTCTTCTGTAGCTACTCCTGCTCCGGTGGAAACGTCTTCAAGAGGTGTAAGCTCCGGGCAGTCGACCCCGACCTTAGTGTCGGCTAGAAGCTCCAAGTCCGGGAGTTCTTCCCGGCGAAGGGAAGCTCCGACCAAAAGAACTCCTACGGCTGCGAGTGTTCCTCAACTGAGGTTCAAAGTAGTTGTCTCACCGGATTTGGTGGCCTCTAGCTCTGGGCCTCAGAAGAAGAGGTTCCGATGTGACTGGGGTGGTAGCATTCCGATGTAAACATCGATTGCTCACCCTAAAATGCTAGTCTTGTTTTTGATGTGTTCTTAATCTTCTTTTCCCTTTGCTTCCAGGGTGTCGAAGAAAGGACCCGGAGCTTCAGCGCCTGTTGCAACAGCTGGGGCTGCACCTGCCGAAGCTCCAGCTTCGATTGTTGAGCCTCCTCATCAAGCGGAGGCGGAAGTCATGGTAGCTCCAGCGCCAGCTGTCGTGAGCTTGGACTCGGAGTCCTCACCCGAAGCTCATGCGGTAGTGCCGAACCGCGGGAGGGAAGTTGAAGATGTGCGCCTGGCGGCGAAGGCTGATGCTCCAGCACCGGCAATGCCAGAAGTTCCGGCTTTCGAGCTGGAAGTTGCCAAAGCTCTGACTGCTGAGCCAGAAGTAGTTGAAGCCCCGACTATTAACTCGGAGATCACCCAAGCTCCGTCCCTTGTGCCGGAAACGGTTGAAGAACCGGTGTCTGAGCCGGAAGTGGTAGAGGGTCCGGCTGCGGAGCCGGAGGTGGTTGGAGGTCCGACGACTGTGCCGGAGGTGGTCGTCGTGCCAGAGCCCGAGCCAGCAGTGGCTAAGGCCCCAGTTGAAGCTCCAGCTGTTGCTCCAAAAGTGGTGGTCTCGGAGGTACCTGGGCTGGAGCCAGAGCAGCTTGCAGGACTGGCGACAGGTCCTTCAACTTTGGAGCCATCGATTGAAGACCCGAAAGCGGTGCCTTCGACTGCTCCGGAGGTGGAAGTTCCCCCCGTGGGTTCTTCTGCTGACGCTGAAGGGCTCCAGGAGAGCGGCCCTAGCGCTGCAGGAGTACAGGGGACAATTATTGTAGAGTGGGACCCAATTTTTGTGACGGAGAACCCGTTTGAGCTAGCGGAAATGATCCCGACAGGTCCAGAACCTATCCCTCTGGCGTTGTCCATAAGAACGCCTGCTCAAGTCTTCGGCGGGTCCAACTTGCCTTCGATCATGAGAGCAAAGCTTTGGAGGAGGAGCGCAACACCTTCAGGCATTGGCGCAATAGACTCCATTTTGAGACCAAGCTTGCTCAGATGAGGCTAGCTGTCCAGAAGGAATGGATCAAGGGGGAGAAGGCCCGGTTAGAGTACTGGGATAAGTTGATGGAAGAGAAGGAGGCCGCCATCCGGGCACTCGATGCTAACTCCAAGGAAATCCTGGAACAAGCCAAGGAGAGACGTGACGCTGCTGATGAGCGTTACGAAAAGCTCACAGAGTTGAATGAAACTCTCCTGAAGTGTCGAGCTAACCTGGAGGCGAGGGAGGAAAAACTCCTAGGGCAGCAGGAGGGTGTGGTGAGAAGAGAGGCGGATGTCACCCAGAAGTTGCGATCTGCCAAAATTTTCTCATTCTGAGCTTGGAATGAAACTCTCCTGAAGTGTCGAGCTAACCTGGAGGCGAGGGATGAAAAACTCCTAGGGCAGCAGGAGGGTGTGGTGAGAAGAGAGGCGGATGTCACTTTGGGTGAGAAAATTTTGGCAGATCGCAACAAAAAAAATGGATCTATGGAAGGAGGAAGAGAGGAAGAAGAACTGGAAGGTGGGGCAATAGCTCTCGAAAAGAGAGTCTGACGTTGCCACTAGTGAGGAGAGAGTCAAGGGCAAGGAAAAGGACCTAGCTGAGAGGCCAAACCACATCAACCTTCGGGAGACGGAGCTGGCCGACCAGGAGAAGCAGGTTGCTGAAAACATGCAACAGCATGCTAAGTTGGCCGAGCGGCTTGCCCGTGAAGGTTCGGAGCTTCTGGCCGCCCAGAGGTCAATGGAAGAGTTGCAGAGCTCGAAGGCGACTGAGTCCCTGATGGTATGGGACTTCCTGGGGCGTGCGGACAGGGCTCTTGTGCCTCTTGGTTTCTGTCCAGTACGCCTAGAGGACCCATCGCAGGAGTTGGACCAGATGCTAGCGATACTTGGCTCTGCTGGCAGCAAACTCAACGCGATGGGTGACGTCATCACCGATCAACTGGAGATGGAGGGTAAATCTTTGGCCAAGAACGTTGCCGAGTGTGTCTTGGCATGTTACCGGAGCTGAGACCCCCAGTTCTCCCTTGATGCGGTCTTTGAAGGAATCATCGCGGAGGAGGAGGATGTCGCCAGGGCTAGTGTCCAAGAAGCTGTTGAGAAGGTTGCTTCGTTTTTCCACAGGACCTAGATCCTCTAGTAGCTAGGACTTTTCTCCCTTTGTCCCTTGTAATCTCAATTTTGTAATCCAATTATTTTGATTAATGAAATCCTCCTTTTTGCCTTGAATTTCACTTTGTCTTCAATATACTGTGTCGTGTCTTGTTGGCCCCCTGGTACATGTGTACAATTGAGGTGTGTACATGTACCAAAGGATATGACAATATGTTGATGACTTGGTTGCTTCGCACTTGTAGATTTTAAGTTCGACGTCTTCAATTTTGAAGCGTCAAAGACAGGCCCCCTAGACTGGTCGGAGCTTGGTAGCTCCGGCGTCAACATATTAGGAGCTGACGGCGGACCTATCTTGGGAGATGTCGGAGCTTAGTAGATTCGGCGTCGTCCACCATTGCTATGAATTTTTGCTTTTCCTGAACATTAAAGGCAAGAGAGAAAGTAAAATTGTCCTCTTGTTTATAAATTGGTTGTGACTTATTATTCTTATTTGGAATTTAGATCCGAAGAAACTCAACGTGATAACAAGCGTTTTGATAAAATCTTCCTAGATCTACATGCCTTTTTAGTACTCACCCTACTGAGGCCTGTCGGGGTGTAGGTAGAGTGGCGTACTTAGGGTGCAGGACCAGACTAAGTCGATAGCGCACTCCGGACCTATGTTGGCATGGCGTTCAGGTAAGTAGACTATGAAGCCATGTTAAGATCAAAAAAGACTATCGATAAGGCTTGTAATGCATGTGAATTACATGGAACAAAGCTCAAAAAGATTTGCACGACTTCATTATAGACAAGTGGGGTAAAAATAATTTGATATATTGAGCCTTGCACAAAAGGTAAATGCACGTGGAGTCTGTTTTCACACAACAATGTCTTTTATTATAGGTCCGACTTATAAGGGAGACAAGGACACACTTAAGGTGCTGGACCAAGCTAAATGTGCTATACATCTTGTGCTAGCCCAGAGCAAGTAGTTACACTTTTAGTGCAGTGACTGTGTCAAGTGTTACTTGAACTTCCCGGACCCTCCCGGAAGGGTCCAGATGTTCTCCCGCAGGACTTGCTCATCTCTGTATGATGACTCTACAACATGTATTGTGTGTATCTACAGACTCACCTCCGTGATTCTAAGCATAAAACTTACGGAGGTGCTCGATGTTCCAAGGATTGGGAAGTGGAATCCCATCCTCAGTTGCCAAGCGAACGCACCCAGGTCGTGATACTTTAATGACTCGGAAGGGACCCTCCCAGCTGGGGGGAAAGTTTGTTCATCCCTTCACAATTTAGTATTTTCTAGAGCACCAGGTCGCCTTCTTCAAGCTGTCGATCATGCACACCCCTTTGATGGTAGCGCCAGAGCGCTTGGCGATAACGTGCATTCTGAACAGCTGCTTGGCACCTTCCCTCATCGACGAGGTCAAGGTCTTCACGCTGGAGCTTGTACTGCGTGGCTTCGTCGAAGGTCCGGACCCAGAGGGACCCCAAGGTGATCTCCGGAGGAAGGACTGCTTTAGCTCCGTACACCAAGAAGAATGGAGTCTCCCCAGTTGACCGATTAGATGTTGTCCTATTCGCCCATAATGTGGACGGAAGCTCTTCAATCTAGTTAGCTCTGTGCTTTTTCAAGTGCTCGTATGTGCGCATCTTGAGTCCTTTTAAGATTTCTGTGTTTGCTCTCTCAGCTTGGCCATTGCTTGCTGGATGAGCTATTGAGGCGTAGCTAAGTTGAAAGCCGAGGTCTTCGCAATATTCTTGGAATGCAGCACTTGTGAATTGAGTTCCGTTGTCAGTTATGACTTTGTTTGGAACTCCAAATCTTCATATAATGGACTTCAAGAACTTGATTGTTGATTGTTTGTTGATTGTTACTACTGGAGTTGCTTCCGGCCACTTGGTGAATTTGTCGATGGTAACATATAGGAACCTGTAATCTCCGACGGCTTTTGGGAAAGGTCCCAAGGTATCCATGCCCCACACAGCGAATGGCCATGTAGGAGGTATCATTTGTAGTGATTGAGCCGGTGTGTGAATCTGTTTTGCATGGAACTGACATGCTTCACATTTCTTCACTAGCTCAACAGCATCCGAGAGTGTTGTAGGCCAGTAAAAACATATCGAAAGGCTTTACCGACCAGCATGCGAGAAGATGTGTGGTTCCCGCACTCGCCTCCATATATTTCCGCGAGGAGATTGCAGCCTTCTTCCCTTGCAATGCACCGCATTAGGATGCCATTGGCACCGCTTCGGTAGAGATCCCCTTCTACCAACGTGTATCTTTTAGACAATCTGACAAACTGGTCCGTGGATACACTGTCTTCATGAAGGATATTTTATTTCAAGTAGCTCCAGATCTTCGAGATCCATGCATTGAAGCTAACTTGAGCTTCTGAGTCTTCCGTGTTGGGTTGCTCGGAGCTTCCGACAGCACCTACGACCCTTGGTGAACGCCATGGCAACAGGGCCATCGGGACCGCCAGCTTCGAGGTGCTGGTCTCGCCTCCTTAGCTCAGTTTGGCAGGCTGAGCTATTGGTTTTGATAACCTCCGGATGAAAATTCCATCAGGAGCTGGAGCTCCGGTTGAGACTTTCGTCGAGAGTTCATCGGCTTCGGAGTTATGAAGTTGTTGAATATGATGGAGATTCAGGACTTCGAAGTCCTTCTGAAGCCTCTGGACTTCAAGGAGATAAGCAGCTAATTGAGAATTGTTGCAGGAACATTCACCTTTCACTTGTTTGATGACGAGTTTTGAATCTCCCTTTACCAACAGCTGTTTTACACCATAAGATAGTGCCACCTTGAGTCCATAGATGAGGGCTTCATACTCCGCCATATTGTTGGTTGCCTTGAAATCAAGGTGTACCATGTACTTGACCTTCTCTCCGCTCGGAGCCAGGAGAAGGATTCCAGCTCTGGACCCCTACTTCTGCACAGAGCCATGAAAGTAGAGGGTCCAGTGAGACTCAACGAATACCGGAACTTTGAGCTCTAGTTTCTGCTCACTGTGGCCCCCAGGGTTTGATGGAGAGGGAGTCCACTCCACCACAAAATCAGCCAATGCTTGACTTTTAATTGCTTGTCTCGACACGAATTCTAGATCGAATTCTGCCAACTCTGATGCCCACTTTGCAATATTCCCAGTAGAATTAGGGTTTTGCAAAATTGCACATAGTGGAAAATAAGTTACCACTGATATTTTGTGGGCTTGGAAGTAATGACAAAGTTTTCTTGAGGCGATAAGAACTGCGTAAAGCATTTTATGCACCTCAATGTATCTTGTCTTGGCGTCGTAGAGTATTTCACTAATGAAGTACACAGGGTGTTGGACTGTCCGGACCCTCCCAGAGGGGCCCGGAGCTTCCTCCTCATCTACCCGGACCCTCCCAGAGGGGTCCGGACCTTCTTCTGGAATTTCCTGGTCCCTGCCGAAGGAACCTGGAGCTTCTTCTGGAGTGACCTGGACCCTCTCAGAGGGGTCTGGATCTTCTTGTTTAGTACCAGTTACTCCTTCGTTTGAAGGAGGTTGATCCTCCAGCATCTCGCCTTGAGGATCCGTGCCTGAGGAATGGTACCCAGACTCGCCTTCAGGTAGCTCCAGACCCTCCCGAAGGGGTCTTGACTCCTGAATTGGGGATGGATCCGGTCTTTCCGCGACCAGGACCATACTGACAACCTATGTAGTTGCTGAAATATAAAGCAGTAAAGACTCTCCAAGGTTCAGAGCTACCATGATTGGTAGTGTGGTGAGGAGCTGTTTCAGCTCTCGAAACGCCTTTTCTGCTTCTTCAGACCAATGAAATGGTTCGGAACTCCTCAAGAGTTTGAAGAAGGGTAGTGCCTGTTCTACCAGTCTTGATATAAATCGGCAGAGCGCAGCTAGACATCCAGTCAACTTTTGGACGTCTTTAATGCGGTTTGGGGGCCGCATTTCTTCTATAGCCTTGATCTTCGTCGGGTTGCTTCGATTCCTCGATAAGTCACCAAGAACCCAAGAAGCTTTCCGGAGCTAACCCCAAAGACACACTTGTCCGGGTTCAGCTTGGTACGCGTAGTGCGCAGCTTGTCAAAGACGGCTTGTAAGTTGTCAAGGAGTGACTCCTTATTTTTTATTTTCACGACGATGTCAACAACATACACCTCCACCAAGTCTCTAATTAGCTCTCCAAATGTTTTGTACATGGCTCGCACAAATGTTGAAGCAACATTTTTAAGACCAAATGGCATGGCAGTATAACAATACAATCCATCTACTGTTATGAAGGCAGTATGCTCTTCATCTTCCTTAGACATTTGGATTTGATGATATCCAGAATATGCATCTAAGAAACACAGTAGTTCACACCCAGAGGTGGAGTCCACTATTTGATCTATTCTAGGTAGTGGAAATGGATCTTTTGGGCATGCCTTATTTAAGGTGGTGTAGTCAATACACATTCAAAGCTTCCCAATGGCCTTGGGTACAACAACTGGGTTTGCCAGCCATTTTGGATTGAAGACTTCTCGGATGAATCCAGCTTCGAGCAACTTCTTAATTTCTTGTCGGATGAATTTTTGCCGCTCGATTGATTGCTTCTGGGGCTTCTAGTGTACAGGCCGAGCGTCTAGGTAAATCTTTAGATTGTGCTCAATCACCTCCCTAGGGATCCCATGCATTTGTGACGGTTGCCAGGAAAACACGTCGACATTAGCCCGGAGGAAAGTGATGAGCGCGAGTTCCTATTTGTTGTTCAGACCCCCCGATATACGGGTAGTCTGAGCAGCATCGGAACCAATTTGCACGACTTTGACGGGAATGTCAGCTTCACCGCTTGGTTGCACATGAGGTGCGGAGGTAGAGCCTTTATGTCGAATGCTTGGAGGATTCGCAGCTGGCTCCTTACCGGATGCTTCCTCTTGCGCTGTGGTAAGAGCATAGAGTTCTTCAAGTGTTGTAACTCCTGTGGTATGATCTCCGCGGATCCGGAGAACGCCCGTGGGTGTTGGCATTTTCAACACCAGGTAACCATAATGGGCAGCAGCCATAAACATGTATAAAGTTGGCCTGCCCAAAATGGCATAGAAGGGCAGACTGTTCTGCGCAACGTCAAAAACCAAATTCTCGGTTTTGTAGTTCTCCCGGGTCCCAAAGGTCACTAGGAGTATAATGGAACCAAGAGGAGTAATGGTTCCTGGACCTACTCCGGAGAAAGGTCGGGATAGGCGAAGGTCCGAAGGCCGGAGCTAAAGCTTAACGAAAGCTTCGAAGCTTATGAGGTTTAGCCCAGAACCTCTGTCCATCATGACATGGTGGATTTGGATATTGTTAATGGTGGGTGACACCATCAATGGTAGTTGACCAGCCCCGATCATGTTTCGAGGGCGGTCCGAAGCATCGAAAGTGATGGGTGTATCCATCCACATTCGATGTGGTTCTTCCTTAGCAGCAGGAGCTACCATGGCCATGTCCCGCCGCATTGTCTTGAGGATGCAATGAGATGTGATGTCCCAAGAACCACCATAGATGGTGTTCAGGGTTTTTCGATGTTCGTTGTCGGAGGCGTCGGAGTCGTCATCGACAATGTTGTAAACAGCTTTCAAAACCTTTTTGGGGTCCTGAAAACCTAGCTCCTCTTCAGTCGGAGCTTCGTCGACTTTTTGTTTTCCTTCCCTTTGACAGAAAGGAGCTCCTTCCCGACGCTTGTTGTAGCGCTCGGCAAGGTTCTAGACCTCCCGGCACTCTTCCAAGCTGTGTTGATTCGTCTTCTGAATCCAACACCATGCTTTGTAACTGTTTTCGTCCTCTTATGAAGGACGAGGTCGCTTCTCGGGGCATGGCCCCCCGACTTCTAGGAGCTGCAGCAGCTACAGCTGGAGCGCCGGCCGATGGCTTCTTTTTGCTGTTGGACTTCTTCTTCTTCTTCTTACCACTACCGGAGGTAGCGGCTTCAGTTTTGGAGGACTTCTGGTTGGCCTCCGGAGCTGGCTTGGTGTGCATTTCACGGCCCTCCGCAGCTCTTGCGCATTTGTCGGCTAGGCTGAAGAGTTCCGTGACGCTGGTAACTTCTTTACTAGCCAGCTTCTCTAGCATCTTCTTATCTCGAACACCCTATCTGAATGCAACGATAACAAAAGAGCTCGAGATAGAAGGAATGGTATTTCGTACCTAAGAGATTCGCTGGATGAAGGACCGTAGCAATTCCCCCGACGTTTGCTTTACAGCAAATAAGTCCAATTCAGTGTCAAGTCGGGTGTAAGAGCTCCCGAAGTTGGCAGTGTATTGCTGGCATAGTTCCGCCCAACTATTGATGGAGTCAGGTGGAAGACACATGAACCAGGACCTTGCAGTCCCGGTTAGGCCACAGTGATAAGGTGGTTTAGCCCCGATCTTCCGAAAGGTAATGGATAAATCGATTGATGGAGATCTCGATGTTGTTGATCCGAGGCTCTCGAGTAGAACACGAAAAACCCCTGCAATCACTACACCACCGCTCTGTTGGTTATCAACCGTGCTGCACATGATTGACCTCGCCAAGAAGGCTAATCCCTACAAGTGCAACCGAGAACACAAGCAAGAACGTAGAAGACACGATATGAAATTGCAAAGTTGGGGTTTCACAAACCGTAGAATGGAGATATTATTGATCTAAGCAAAACCCAATTATTTATGGCGGCTACTATGGAGTATATATAGGTGGGAGGACGTCCAAGGGGGTGTTGGGGTCGTGACCTTACCCTAAGATACGAAAATAATGGACTTAGACACCACACAAGGCCCAATACAGTGGCGCAGCACCCTAACAGATTCTGAACTCGATTTTGTTTCGACGATTCCTGTTGACTCTGAAGGAATTATTTTGTTTTGACGATTCCTGTCGACTCCGAAGGAATTTTGACATGGGACCAGCGCCATTGGAAATTTTATCCTCTCCCCTTTCCGTGCATATGTAGAACGTCCAAAACGGAGTTTGTATGAGTCCTGGACGTCCATTTTCGTTCGTACTGCTCCTGGACTCCGAGTTGGACACGATTTTGAGTTTGGCTCGGTTTTCATCTTCTTTGAACGAATTCTCTGGTCCTACACATCCCTAATACTTCCTCCAAGTACTCCTTAAACCTCTCCATGGATCCTAATCACAATTAAATCATTATGTAGCAATTTATGCTCAAAAACATATAAGGAAACATATAAGAACGAGCTCACCTCTGAAATTAATTGTTGTGTATGAACTCTATTGATTGCATCTTGTATGTTCAATGGAGTGTTGTTTGTATCCATAGAAGTGATGTCCTCATCATCCTCCCCTTCTTGAATCGGAGTCGTCCTCGACTCAAGTTCATCTTCTCTTATGTGTTGGTCCAAATGTGCAACGTCATCAAATCTTTTTGTATGCATGAATAGAGGAGGCCAAGGTGGTGGACGACATAGTGCGCCATATTGATCTTGTCCATCAAATAAGAGTGCACATTCACTTGATCCAAAATCCCAAACAAATAAACATTGTGTCATGTTTGTAGGTGCAATGATAACGTGCATGATGTCATCATTCTCCCCTTCTTTATGACAAGCCATCATCGGCTTTCTCGTATGTCCAGGAAAGAGGCTTTTGGGGATAATATGAGTGTTGTCCATATTGCACAACCGCAGCAAACAATGCTTCTCTTTTATTTGTTGTCTCCGTAGAAAGGAAAAAATACTAGAAAAACTTGACAAGGCATTATTAGCATTAGTGCATTTATTTACTTTACCATGTTGTTGTAGCACAAAAGGAGCTTGCACATTGGAACATATGTAAACTTTATGCACCATAAATTCACCACTATCTTCATAGTTGCCCATAGCATGAAAAATATTTCTACTTAACAAAGGCAATTCAGATTGGGAAAACATTCTCCTCTATACAATATCTAGATCACAAAGAGTGTCAAAATCAATATAACCAAAAGTATTTACAGAAGACAACAATTTCAGCTCATCCCTTTCACATGTAATTAGAATCAAATGCTTAATTTTAGCACATGTGGGTGACAAAGTATCAAATTCATTCAGTTGTTCTAGCATAGGTACAATATAATTATTAGCACACGACTCATTATTAACAGAAGGATCAGTAGGAAAATCAACATTGGACAATTGTGTATAAATAGACGACTCTAATACTTCCTCCTTGAAAATAACATGATTGGTGGAAAAATTCAGAACATCCAAAAACTTCTCACCTTCTGTATTTGTAGAATGTTTTTCCTTACCATTTTCAGGAATGATTTCGAGTGCATTATGAGTTGATCCATCTAAAATATTACAAGTGTTGTTGAAAGCCTCGTTCTCTTTTGCATCATCTATATTATTTTGTATATTCTCCTGCAAAATGTTAGACACAAAAGGAGGTACAACAAGAAATTTCTCCACAAATTGACGCACTTCATCTTTACAATTAGATACATTCATAAAAGTTTCTCGCATACAAATTTTCATATCCTTCCATGTTCGAGGTTTTTCTAAATCATTTAAATTGTTCCACCAAGTTAATGCACAACCTACTAATGCACTTACAACATTTCTAATCTTTCTCCTCTCACACATATGACATTGTCTAAAAATTTTCTCCAACTCTATTTCCCGAGCAATATATTCATCGTAATCAAAACCATCATAAGAAGGAAGAGATGGGAGAATGTAATTACTTTCTGTGGAAGGAGTTGTAAAGATGGTCTGAATGTAATGTGAAACCTTGGTTGACGTTTGATTCTTAGCGAGCAACTCCATCGCCGTCTTCATCATGTCAATCATCTCCGCATATAATGTATGATTCTTGCTTTTATCTGACATTCTTAGTAGCAAACAGAAGAAAACAAAAAAATATGTTATCCCTATCAACTACAAAGGATAATTGCAATGTGGAAGTGGAATCACACACTCTCAAGCGTCTTACCACGCTCTTACAAGTGTTCTTACCGACACTGCAGGTGGCAAACGGTGGCCGGTATGAAGAAACCAATGAAGAGTGGGATGATTGCAAAGGTGTATCGATTCTGCTCAAGGGTAAGGTGTAGCTTGGATGGCACTTTATATGTAGCAAGGATTAGCAAAAATGCAATCAGATAGTAAATTTGAATAAGTGTCCAACGTACTTGTCAAAGTTGTTGGCCTAAATGTGTTCCTAGTAGTTCAAGCAAGCAAGACATGAGACAAAACTAGATGACACAAAGGATGCAAGCACTTCTTTTTTTTTGTTTTTTTCTCCTTTTTTTGCGGCTTTTGTATCTTGTTTTGCACTTGCCTTTTTATTTTGTCTTTCTTTTCTCAGAATGTGCTGCAAAAGAAGAACACAATAAAAACCAATCAAAGATATCTCGTGTGTCTGTCGCAGATTTTTTGCTCAATCTTCCATGGACAAATAGGCACACTTAGAGGATCTAAACAGAAAAACATACAAAAACAAGATTGTAGATATATCTCTCCTCTTTAATTTCAATATATTGAAGACCTATTTTGGTCAAGAACAATAGGAGATATTGTCCCTGAAATACAGACTGTTCGGAAATTATAGATCGAGAATAGATTCAGATCTAATGCACTTTTGCCAATGATAGCTCTGTTTACTGGGAAACCTATGAATACAAAAGTTGTGGAGAACTTCTTAAAATTTCCACAGTACAAGAACTCCAAAATCCGAGTTCTTATGAGTGAGATATGATGAAAATACCGAACTGAACAGAGATGAATCTAATCTGGACTTGATGACGTGATTCAAGAGGATGAATAACCACAATGCAAAACTCAAACTAGGACAAAAACACTGTCTAAACCAGCAATATGACTCAATAACGGACACAAACCCAACAAAAACAAACTAAAAACGAAAGTTGCAAAGGCTCAATGGTTGTTTGGACAAAGTAATGAACAGATCTACTAAACTGCAAGTTTTTTGTGGCTTTTTTGTGGACTCTAGGTATGAAAAACAAAACTAATGTAATGGATAGATGATATACCTAATGGGCAACCTGTCTCTGATACCAATTGATAAGGTGGTTTAGCCCCGATCTTCTGAAAGGTAATGGATAAGTCGATTGATGGAGATCTCGACGTTGTTGATCCGAGGCTCTCGAGTAGAACACGAAAAACCTCTGCAATCACTACACCACCGCTCCGGTTGTTATCAACCGTGCTGCACACGATTCACCTCGCCAAGAAGGCCAATCCCTGCAAGTGCAACCAAGAACACAAGCAAGAACGTAGAAGACACGATCTGAAATCGCGAAGTTAGGGTTTCACAAACCGTAGAACGGCGATATTATTGATCTAAGCAAAACCCAATTATTTATGGCGGCTACTATGGAGTATGTATAGGTGGGAGGACGTCCAAGGGGGTGTTGGGGTCATGACCTTACCCTAAGATACGAAAATAACGGACTTAGACTTGATACAAGGCCCAAAGGCCCAATACGGTGGCGCAGCACCTTGACAAATTCTGAACTCGATTTTGTTTCGACGATTCCTGTCGACTCCGAAGGAATTATTTTGTTTCGACGATTCCTATCGACTCCGAAGGAATTTTGACATGGAATAAGCGTCATTGGAAAGTTTATCCTCTCCCCTTTCCGTGCATATGTAGAACGTCCAAAACGGAGTTTGTATGCGTCCTGGGCGTCCATTTTCGTGCGTACTACTCCTGGACTCCGAGTTGGACACGATTTTGAGTTTGGCTCGGTTTCCATCTTCTTTGAACGAATTCTCTGGTCTTCCACATCCCTAATACTTCCTCCAAGTACTCCTTGAACCTCTCGATGAATCCTAATCACAATTAAATCATTAGGTAGCAATCTATGCTCAAAAACATATAAGGAAACATATAAGAACGAGCTTACCTCTAAAATTTATTGTTGAGTATGAACTCTATTGATTGCATCTTGTATGTTCAATGGAGTGTTGCTTGTATCCGTAGAAGTGATGTCCTCATCATCCTCCCCTTCTTGAATCGGAGTCGTCCTCGACTCAAGTTCATCTTCTCTTATGTGTTGGTCCAAATGTGCAACGCCATCAAATATTTTTATATGCATGAATAGAGGAGGTCAAGGTGGTGGACAACATAGTGCGCCATCTTGATCTTGTCCATCAAATAAGAGTGCACATTCACTTGAGCCAGTATCCCAAACAAATAAACATTGTGTCATGTTTGTAGGTGTAATGATAACATGCATGATCTCATCATTCTCACCTTCTTTATGACAAGCCGTCCTCGGCTTGCTCGTATGTCCAGGAAAGAGGCTTTTGGGGATAATATGAGTGCTATCCATATTGCACAACCGCAGCGAACAATGCTTCTCTTTTATTTGTTGCCTCCCCTACAAGGAAAAAATACTAGAAAAACTTGACAATGCATTATTAGCATTAGTGCATTTATTTACTTTACCATGTTGTTGTAGCACAAAAGGAGCTTGCACATTGGAACATATGTAAACTTTATACACCATAAATTCACCACTATCTTCATAGTTGACTATAGCATGAAAAATATTTCTACTTAACAAAGGCAATTCAGATTGGGAAAACATTCTCCTCTCTACAATATCTAGATCACAAAGAGTGTCAAAATCAATATAACCAAAAGTATTTAGAGAAGACAATAATTTCAGCTCATCCCTTTCACATGTAATTGAAATCAAATGCTTAATTTCAGCACATGTGGGTGACAAAGTATCAAATTCATTCAGTTGTTCTAGCATAGGTACAATATAATTATTAGCACACGACTCATTATTAACAGAAGGATCGGCAGGAAAATCAACATGGGACAATTGTGTATAAATAAACGACTCTAATAGTTGCTCCTTGAAAATAGCATGATTGGTGGAAAAATTCAGAAGATCCAAAAACTTCTCACCTTCTGTATTTGTAGAATGTTTTTCCTTACCATTTTCAGGAATGATTTCGAGTGCATTATGAGTTAATCCATCTAAAATTTCACAAGTGTTGTTGAAAGACTCGTTCTCTTTTGCATCATCTATATTATTTTCTATATTCTCCTGCAAAATGTTAGACACAAAAGGAGGTACAACAAGAAATTTCTCCACAAATTGATGCACTTCATCTTTACAAATAGATACATTCATAAAAGTTTCTCGCATACAAATTTTCATATCCTTCCATGTTCGAGGTTTTTCTAAATCATTTAAATTGTTCCACCAAGTTAATGCACAACCTACTAATGCACTTGCAACATTTCTAATCTTTCTCCTCTCACACATATGACATTGTCCAAAATTTTTATCCAACTCTATTTCCGAAGCAATATATTCATCGTAACCAAAACCATCATAAGAAGGAAGAGATGGGAGAATGTAATTACTTTCTGTGGAAGGTGTTGTAAAGATGGTCTGAATTTAATGTGAAACCTTGGTTGATGTTTGATTCTTAGCGAGAAACTCCATCGCCGTCTTGATCATATCAGTCATCTCAGCATATAATGCATGATTCTTGCTTTTACCTGACATTGTTAGTAGCAAACAGAAGACAACAAAAAAATATGTTATCCCTATGAACTACAAAGGATAATTGCAATGTGGAAGTGGAATCACACACTCTCAAGCGTCTTACCACACTCTTACAAGTGTTCTTACCGACACTACAGGTGGCAAACGGTGGTCGGTATGAAGAAACCAATGAAGCGTGGGATGATTGCAAAGGTGTATCGATTCTGCTCAAGAGTAAGGTGTAGCTTGGATGTCACTTTATATGTAGCAAGTATTAGCAACAATGCAATCAGATAGTAAAGTTGAATAAGTGTCCAAAGTACTTGTCAAAGTTGCTGGCCTAAATGTGTTCCTAGTAGTTCAAGCAAGCAAGACATGAGACAAAACTAGATGACACAAAGGATGCAAGCACTTCTGTTTTTTGTTTTTGTTTTTTTCTCCTATTTTTTGTGCGGCTTTTGTATCTTGTTTTGCACTTGCCTTTTTCTTTTCTATTTCGTTTCTCAGAATGTGCTGCAAAAGAAGAACATAATAAAAACCAATCAAAGATATCTCGTGTGTCTGTTGCAGATTTTTTGCTCAATCTTTCATGGACAAATAGTCACACTTAGAGGCTCTAAATAGAAAAACATACAACAGCGAGATTGTAAATATATCTCTCCTCTTTAATTTCAATACATGGAAGACCTATTTTGGAAAAGAACAATAAGAGATATCGTCCCCGAAATACAGGTTGTTCAGAAATTCTAGATTGAGAATAGATTCAGATCTAATGCACTTTTGACCATGATAGCTCTGTTTACTGGGAAACCTATGAATACAAAAGTTGTGGAGAACTTCTTAATCTTTCCGTAAAGTATAAGAACTCCAAAATATGAGTTCGTATGAGTGAGATATGATGAAAATACCTAACTGGATAGAGATGAATCTAATCTGGACGTGATGACGTGATTCAAGAGGATGAATCAACACAATGCAAAACTCAAACTAAGACCAAAAACACTTTCTAAAACAGCAATATGACTCAACAACGGACACAAACTCAACAAAATCAAACTGAAAACAAAAGTTGCAAAGGCTCAATGGTTGTTTGGACAAAGTAATGAACAGATCTACTAAACGGCAAGTTTTTTATGGCTTCTTTGTGGACTCTAGGCATGAAAAAAAAAACTAATGTAATGGATAGATGAATTACCTAATGGGCATCCTGGCTTTGATACCAATTGATAAGGTGGTTTAGCCCCGATCTTCTGAAAGGTAATGGATAAGGCGATTGATGGAGATCTCGACGTTGTTGCTCTGAGGCTCTCGAGTAGAACACGAAAAACCCCTGCAATCACTACACCACCGCTCCGTTGGTTATCAACCGTGCTGCACACAATTGACCTCGCCAAGAAGGCTAATCCCTGCAAGTGCAATAGATAACACAAGCAAGAACGTAGAAGACACGATCTGAAATCGCGAAGTTGGGGTTTCACAAACCGTAGAACGGCGATATTATTGATCCAAGCAAAACCCAATTATTTATGGCGGCTACTATGGAGTATATATAGGTGGGAGGACATCCAAGGGGGTGTTGGGGTCGTGACCTTGCCCTAAGAAACGAAAATAATGGACTTAGACTCGATACAAGGCCCAAAGGCCCAATACGGTGGCGCAACACCCTGACAGATTCTGAACTCGATTTTGTTTCAACGATTCCTGTCAACTCCGAAGGAATTTTGACATGGGACCAGCACCATTGGAAATTTTATCCTCCCCCCTTTCCGTCCATATGTAGAACGTCCAAAACAGAGTTTGTATGCGTCCTGGGCGTCCATTTTCGTGCGTACTACTCCTGGACTCCGAGTTAGACACGATTTTGAGTTTGGCTCGGTTTCCATCTTCTTTGAACGAATTTTCTGGTCCTCCACATCCCTAATACTTCCTTCAAGTACTCCTTGAACCTCTCCATGGATCCTAATCACAATTAAATCATTAGATAGCAATCTATGCTCAAAAACATATAAGGAAACATATAAGAACGAGCTCACCTCTGAAATTAATTGTTGTGTATGAACTCTATTGATTGCATCTTGTATGTTCAATGGAGTGTTGTTTGTATCCATAGAAGTGATGTCCTCATCACACGGGGAAGTAATTGGCCATTACAGCCTCATCACCTCCTGCTGCCAATATGGCAGTTGAGTAGATTTGAAGAAATTTGGTGGGGTTGACTGTCCCGTCAAATTTTTCCAGCAAGTGAGGTCGGAACTTCTGTGGCCACCTGACCATACGTAAGTGCATGGCCAGGGCAGAACAACCTCCTCCTACTCCTTGAGGAGCAGGGTTGTCCCGAGCCTCTCGCCTTTCGCGAGCACGCTTGATATGGACTCAGTTGTCCTGTTGCCGGTAACGGCGATCCAGTTCCGACCGCAGACCATGAGTTGGAATCCTAGTGATGGTATGGGTGCGTCGCGCCCCGGGGGGCAACGAAGTCACCTGCTGGGAGGCAACACGTCTCCTTTGTTGAGAGGCTTGTGGACCAAGCTGGCCGGACAGGGTCCGTCGTTGTGAAGGTGCTCGCCATGAAGGATGAGGACCTTGGTTACTGATTCCTGCAGCCGCAGCTGCGACCAGATGGTCGACATCATCCCTCCACTGCTCCATAGCAACCTAGGGTGCACCTGGAGGTGGTGGATGTTGCAGAAGAGCTTGAGCAGCAATGAGCGCGTGCTCAGGATTATTGTTTGTCGATGCAGTTATCGACGCAGATGCCCCATCTTGTTGACCAGCATTGTTTGCTGGAACAAATGGTGATTGTGGTGCCACAGCACCTGCTGGAGCAACGGCCCATGTTGGTTGTTGGATGTTGGAGGGATTGCCTCCGGCAGGTTGTCCAGCATGGTTGCCATTGGAAGATCCAGCAGCTGAATTCACCATCTTGTGATCCAGGGAAGTGCCCCCTACCTGGCGAGCCAAATGTCGAAGTGTTTGATACGACACTTCCCCCGGACCCGCTGAGAAGCAGCCCGCGGAGGTTCTTTTATGGTTCGGGCACGCAAAGATAAAGATCAAGATGGTGACCTCAGAGATTTATGTGATTCGGGCCGCCTGAGCGTAACATCCTACTCCACGGGGTTTGTGTAATTGTATTGAGTGAGTACGTCCTCTAGGATCGGGTTGGATAAGATTAGCCTAGCTTCGATTGTCCCACATATTTGTGCAGTGCATCCCTTTTATAGTTCTAAGGACTGACCGTTACAAAGCTGGTCTGGCCCAACATGCGGCCCTGGCGTGCTTAATGACCTAATACGTTGTCTAAAGGGTATTATGTACAATTAATAGTGTGGTAATGTGCCTTCATGGCAACGTGACCCCTATTAACGGTTCACTAATCGTGTGTCATTAATATGGTATTAATGACACATTATCAGATCTTGCAACTGCCGCTTTAACCATCGTTGAATGTCTGTAGTGGACATAATCGGCTTGTACTTCTATTGGTGACGAAGGTCCGGCGGCTCCACACATGGCAGATCTGGAGCTTTCCCTTGCGGAAGGGTAGGTCCGGGGTTGATGTACACGTGTCGGTATCGGAGCTCCTCTCTTACGGGGGCTAGGTCCGGGGCTGTTGTACACGTGTAGTCGTCGGAGCTTCCCTTGGTTGGGAGTTTTGTTCCGGTCTTATTTTAAACGTGTTAACCCGGGAGCCAGCCATGTGAGGGGAACGGGTCTGGTGCAACGTGACATATGGGACCTACAGGGGCCTTCGACTCTGATGGGTGGAACGTTCTTGCACTTCTTGCGGCATCGTGAGGTATCCGGTATGCAAGGTACCGACACCTGCAATGGACGCTCACGATGTTAACTCTGCGCGCGAGTGGCAACGGACGCTCACAATGCCGTGCGAGTGGCAAAAGAGAGATGAGCATATGAGAGATGAACATTTAACAGGAGCGCCTACGATTTTTGACCTCTGGCAAAAGGGAGACGGACGAATGAGAGGCGGGCTGTATTAAGGATCGTCGCCGATTTTGACCTCCGGCGAAAGGTAGACGGGCAAATGAGAGATAGGCATTATACAGGATCGGCTCCATTTTTGACCTATTTTTTGCTCTCGCGCGCTCTCTAGCGAAAATTTTTGCGCAAAACTTACTTGTGCTATCTCGACCTAAGGGAGATGCTCAAATGAGAGACGGGTGTTATAGAGGCTCGTCTTTGGGTTTTGCTATTTTTATCTCTCGCGCGCTATCTCCCAACACTTGGTGAAAATTTTTAGCTCTCGCGCTCTCTCGACATAGAAACCGTAGCTCCTGGGCACGCCATTGTCGTCCCTCTTCCTCAACTCGCTCTTCGTCATTATCACACTGCCGTTGTCGACCACGACCTTCGTCGTCAAAGAGTTGAGCACGCTGGAGCACGCCGCCTCGTCCCCTGTCCTCAGAGCACGCCACCGCCTCGACCCCGACCTTAGTAATCGGTATGAGCACTCCGCCGCCTTCACATAAGTGGAAATATTCTCCCTGGTTGGTGTCCTGCAACACATTCATCTTCCTTGTTTATGTTCAATGCAGAAGTAATGTTTTTTTTTTTGACTATCAATGTATATTATGAATTCTGATTCGCAAACCCTTGAATCTGTAGGAACTGTGGTTGACACTAGCATTTGTCATCCCAGTGAGTTTGATTTCTACCTCTGTAGCTATGCTAGAATCAAGCTACCTATGCGATAATTAGTGTTTTTCTCACGAGGTTTTGATATCATTCTATTAATGCATCAGTGGAATGTAAATTGTTTGTTTTTTCGGGGGACAAGCACACAAGCTCACTATCATGTCTTTTATGATGAGAACAATTTCTCTGCTGATGCTTTGAAGATGCTCACCAACTTCCTATGCTACAAGTAAGCTCGGTTCTCCATTCACTAACAGTTCCTGTGTTTATTACAATTGTATACCAATTTGTTCCTAAGCTTTCAGATATTTGCTCACTTATGTGACTGTTTAAGCGAATGTGACTGCAATTTGATAATGTTTTATATGATTTTTGTGATTTTATTGAATTTGATGATGTCTCAGTCGGAGAATTAGAGGTTATGAAAGCTCATCGTTAATGAAGTCATTGATCGAGAGAATTTTCATTACAGTATATAGGATTAGATGATGACAGTTATAATGTGTCTAATTAGTTACTTTGTAATCAGGATGAACGGGGGGCATTCTTTGTATAATTAGTATACTTGATAACCACGATTGACACTTTGCTAATATCTGATTGGTCAATATAATTTAAGGTGTGATCTTTTTTGTTATACATATGTTCATGTATGTGTATATTGCTGACACTGGCAATGCGGTTGCCAAATCCTGGCTAGCTCCAGGATGCACCCGACAACCAGGATAATAAGGAGTGGGGGCACCTAATAGGAGATCTTGCCTGTAAACAATCCGCGACGAACTGTAATAGAGATCATCTCGAATTACCTAAATAAAGGAGACAATCTTCCTTAAAGCCCATCTCAGATCAGTCAACAAATCTGCGACGAGTTGCAATAAAGTCCGTCTCAGATCAGTCAATAAATATGTGACACGCTGTATTAGAGCTTGTCTTGCATGTATGTTGATGGGCGATGTGCTAGTCACTCGTCTTCGATGACACCGTAAAGCACGTCTGGTATGACTCAAAGAAAGGAGACGCACTATCTTTGAGCTTGTCTCGCACTTATACTGATCAGCAATGCGCCCGCCGCCCGTCTCGGAAGGCTACGTAATGCGAGATACGATGATGGAGACACACTGTTTGTTCGTCTCCGTTCTTCATTCGAGCACGTCTCGGATAAGCCTTTCTCACATAGTGTCTGAACGTACATGTCTCAGAGAATGAACATTGATAGGTTCTAAAGTTTGAATACCTAGTTTATTGGCTTGATATTAGGAGATGCATGTTGTGGCGCTCAGAAAGGATGGAGCTTGGGATAGATTGTAACATCCACATTTTTAACAAGAGAAAAATATTATATAATAAAATAAATGAAATTTTGTAAAATATTAAACAATGCATCACATGTTTGCATTTGTGTATAATTGATTTCAATATACGCTAGAGAATTTCGTTCAAATTTGAAATTATAAAATTTAAAAGAAATAAAAGAGAGAGAAAGCATAAAACAAAAGAAAAAGAAAGAAAACAAACAAAATTTCTTTAGGCCGAAACCTCCCTGGCTCGTTCCCCTCTCCCCTCTCTTTCTGGGCTCGGGCCAACTCACCCACGCCCCTGTCACCTTTGCTCTGCCTCTCTCTTTTCTCTCTGCCTCGCGGGGCCCGCTCATCAGGCGCTTCCCCACCGCGCACACGAACAGTCGCCACTCCACCCACGTTTGCCGGCCATGAGTGCGGCAGTTTTCTCCACTTAACCAACGTTTAATGGCCCACATCATGTTCTCACACGTTTCTGCTCCGTTTCACTTTAAATCCCGAGCCGTGCCCCACATTTTTTGTTTTCTCCCGAGCTTCAAAACCCTAGCGCCGCCGCATGATGCGTCACTACAGTTCCCATTGATTCGCTCGTCCTTTCTCCATTTTGTTTTCCTAAAATGTGTGCCTTGACCTTAGGGAGCCGCCAGGCATGTACCTACATCGATTTGGTGGCCGCACCATCGACTTCGTCGAGCGCAGTTGAGCCTTGCCGCCTTCACCGTCGCGCTCCAGTCCCGAGCTGATTTTCGGTCTGCACGACCATCTGGGTGAGTTCCCCATCTCCTCTCTCGTTTTCCCCATATTTCTGCGAGATTGTGGCCCGTATCGTGAGATCGGGTGACGCCGGCCAACTCCGACCATGGTGGCGCCACCCTTGTCTGCGCCGGCCAAGGCGACGTGGCACCATCGCGGTCGTTGGATCCATTTGAACGGATGTGATTAGAACATCCCATACCACTTCACGAAATAAAATCCTAGCCACCATCTCAAATCTAGCGGCTGAGAATAGATCAAGCATATCTCTTTGCCGATTCGCAGATAACCCCTTGAGTATTTAATAACATTTCAAATATGTTCTGGTATTTACAGAAATAACCCTGACCTATCTATTTATTATGAAATAAATATGTTAGCTGAATAAATTTGATGCAAGCCCCTGAACTTAATATAAAATTGGTATTTAGTTTTTGTTTTCTACAGAAAAGACCTTGGTCTTGTTTGAAATTATATATATTGCAGAAACAATATTGAGTTAATCTGAGTTATTTATTTTAATGTTGTAATTTTTAATTAATGTATAAAATAGCAAATTAATTCTAGAAAATTCTAGATAAACTAGAATAAAGCCTAGAAAATTATAGGAGAAGGAGAAGTCGATTTTAAAGAATTGCCCTTTGAAGAGTTGGGCAAGGGCAAGGAAAAAGCTCCCATTGAACATTCGAGTGCCTTTCACCCCTAGCCACAAGTCATCCCCGTATTTTGCCACATATGTGGGTTCGATCCTCCAAGGCTTGTTAGAGCTCTCTTCACTGATACATAACATTGTATAAGTCAACCCAAGTCGCTTCTTCATCTCTGGGAATCCAATAAGGTACATTTGGAACACCAATGGGCACATTAGATTAATATTATTAGATTTCCACGCTCGCCAACAACTACAACTAGCTAGCACCCTATTGACTCGCTTGTGGAAGGACTTATAGAACCAATAAAAGCTACTAGCTCGCCCCAGCAACTTCAAATGAAAATGGATAGCTGGCATTAATTATTTTAACACTAATATTTACCTATAATAATATTTTAATTAAAAATAATTATATTTAAATCGAAACTTACTAAATTTGAATCTAAAATTATTTTATACATGGAAATAAATGTGAAAAAATGAAATAAATTTATTTAATGCATACTTTTATAACGAAATTAACTTTCAAACATATTTTTGAATACATAATTACACTAAAAAGATAATAGTATGCTTAAAAATAAATATAGAAATGATATGATATGGATATTTTTACTTATAATGTCATACTTTCTATAATATTTACTAATAAATAATTTATAAAAGTCATACTCGTAACATCATAATAGTGTAGGTTCTTATGATTTATTATTTAAATTGTGATGTTTGGATTTTTGTGATTATTTTTTATTATATGTTTGTTATTTTATTGAGCATACGACTTCGTGGTTAGCTTCGATGCTTGAGTTGCGTACAACCTTCAAGAACAGAACTTCAACGTCGCTTACCAACACTCTTCCGGAGGCAAGTGTCATTGACCATCTTGCACCCTTTTTACTAAGTTTTAGTTAGTTGCATGCCAAAACATAAACTTGAATCCCATGATATGATTTCTCTAGTATTTCCATATTGTTCCTTGTCGCCAGGGTTGAATGGGAGTTATTTTATTATTATTTATGATGAGACATGCTTAATAAATGGGAGAAAATCATGATATATGCTTATTTCAAATTACATTTAACTATAAGATGTTGGAAATGATGATAGTAGTTGGTAGAATCTGATAGGCGGTTTGGATGGAATGGTGCATGCATGGACGAAACCTCGGTCTGAGGATTGACACCTATCGGAGTCTAAAGATCGGTTTATGGAGGAAGTTACTAAGTCTTACAGTATCGCCACAGGGTTGTATATGGGACAACTTGGTTCAGTAATTTGGTTTCTCCCGGTGTAGTGTTCGTAAACTGTACGGGCAGGGAATAGGTTCAGAGTACTGCCTTGGTATCCGCATGGCTCAAGAGGGAGATTCTTGCAACGGAGGGAAAATAGACTCTAGGTGTCGGAGCGGTGAAACCTCAAAGAGTCAATGCAAGTCGGGAGAACTATCGGAAAGACCTCGTAGTGATCTCATAATCGCACACCTATGGAAGTGTGAAATTGTTGTTGGCCACTACGGCAACAGGGAGGTTTATTTAGTCCATCTGGCAATAGGGGATGAAATTACAAACTGTGGGTAAAAGATACACGCTCTGCAAAGTTTTGTCAAACTGTCTAAACAGCCATGCTCACAGACAAGAGCGGCTTGGGACCAAATTCATGATTAGCACACATAGTTAATTGGTTGGTGGTTGGTTTGTGCATTATTTGATCAATTTTGGGATTACGGGTGGTATTCACATAGAGGTAAGTGCTAAATAATAGTAAGAATAGATTGTAACCGTCATAGTGCATTACCACTATTTTTCTTCCTTGTTGTGGTCCTCATGACATAAACGTTACCACCTACTGAGTATTGTTGGTACTCAAACTTGCTTGTTGTTTATCTTTCCCATTCTACAATGGTGAAGAAGTGGAGAACAAAGAAGTCTACACTGATCTGGACGAGACGTTCTAGGTTCGTGAAACCCCCGGACGATGTATGTCCATTTGGAGACCCGTTATCTACCATTTCCGTTGCTTTGTACTTTTAGTTTAGACCTGAATGGTCATTATGTAATAAATGATGTACTCGAACATGGTTCATTATAATGGTATTTCAATTTTGTCACTATATATATATGAGTTTAACTGATCCTGACATATATATGGAGTGCATCTGGTCGTCTTCTACAAACCAGGTGTGACAGCTATTTAGTTGGTGGCATTAGTAGGCAAAAGTACATCATTAAGATCTGTATTCAGACTACTCATCTGTTCTTTTCTTTATAGCAAGACATTTTTGTATTTAGACAGGATTTTCTATTTAGACTACCATGTTCTTTCCATGATGTCATTGGTTAGTTCAACTTTGAGCTAACAAAGACATCAAAGAAATAATGAGGGAGTACTTTTGTATCAGATTACTCGTCATTGTAGATTTGTCCTAAGCAAACATTTCTTACATTGATCACCAAGTTTTAAAAACTCATATATGTACCTTTAAAGTTGTTAAACATGGGAGACCCCTTTCCGTATGTTGTATTAGTCCACTTCGTCCCTTCTCATCTGTAATTTTAATACGCTTCACGTACTTCTATGGAGTCAGCCCCCTCCCCTTGTACGTGTGACGGCCGGCCGCTCGAAACGACCAACACGTGCACGCCGCGGGATCTTATTTGGGCCTGTGCCGCGCGCTGCGACACCACATTGCATATTACAAGTGACATATCTTGAAAATACATAAATGAGTTCATTATCTTGAATTTAAGTTGGCTTTTTGACAAAATATCATATGCAGCGGAAATACGTGATATATCGATAGTATAACTCTCATAATAGTCAAATAAGCAAAAGTGATATGCTTAGCCCGCAAGCACACCACACTAGCAACACTCACAATTGGCAGTGGTGTAGGAGAATTTGATCTACTCTTAGCACCTGAAAAAGGTTAATCAACAAGCGGTGAGTCCTAATGACTCAGCAAGGCTTACCCGACAAAATAAAACACTAGACACATATCCAACATGCAAGGGTATATCTACATAATAGGAGGTTGATTTGCATGAAAAGCACTAAGCGTGGGTCTTTAATTTTATATTTTAGCAACAAGTTAATGGTTCACCAAAATATAAACTTTAGTTAGCACTATGTCTAAACATACAAGGTTGCAAAATAATAATTTAAAATACGAGTAGTTGATCACATTTCATAATATGACAAGTTCTTACTAAGTGCCGACTCAGTAAGCAAGCAGACTCATTTGAACCGCAAGTGAACAGCGATTCAAATCGATTTTTAACCCTGCAGGGAGAAACCCGAGTGCACAACACGTACGCCCGTTCGGAAGTGGCATATGACATACTTCACTCCACGTCGTACGCGACAACCTTTCCCAAGCAATCCAAACCGAAAGATGAGCTACCGTCCCAAAAAATGGGTCATCTACGTGAGAGCTACGTTACTCACTAGAGGATTTACACCCAAGTTGTCCCCCTCAGCGCCAACGGGGACGGTGACATTGACAAAGACATTCGACTTAAGTGTTATGGTGCATCGGTTTACTAGGTCCCATAAACTAGCATGCACACGGTATTGTTCAATACTTGCCCAAGGGGCCGACTACGACGCGGTCCTAATCGACACAAGCAAGCCTATGCACACGGAACCCATGCCCCGCTCCCCTACTACTTGCTCGGTCTCATTTCAATCAAAGTGATCCATGTTCTCAAGTTACCTCTCGAATTTTCCCAAAAACTTGCAATCTTGCGAGCGAATTCCAACCAATCGACTTCTACCGATCACCTACAATTAGCAAGCATCTAACAATGTAGGTGATAACTCTTTCTCATGCCCAAAAGGTTTCTTTGGCTATGCAAGTGGAGTTTCCAAGCAAATCCTAGACCTAATGCACATAAAACAATAAACATACACTAATTGTGTATAAAGAATTTTAAAACGGCTTATGATCAAACCGGGGCTTGTCTTGCTTCTATGTTAATGAGCAAGTTAGAATATCTTGTTGTTCCTCCTCTTCCTGCTCGTATGTCATCTCGTTGGTCATCCTATCATCATGCTGTGAGTATGCAAAAACGTGTATGTGGCAATATAGTCATGTATGTGTGTAAAATGATGATACGGAGGAGTATGGTGGAACTGGGGCAAATAATGCACATTAGTGGAGCTATGGTCATTAGAGAGTAAATTAACATGGGTGGGCGATTTAAGTAAGGTCTACTTGCAGGTTATGTGTATTAGTCATTATGTAGGTTCATGACTTCGGTTCCGCTGAAATGAACATCACATAATCATGTATGATTGTATGTTAGGGAAAGTATTATGAAAATGGTGCAGCACTTTGATTAAGATTAATGAAGTTATGAACATCAAGGACTATATTAAATATAAGAGGACAGTGTGTGTCAATGTATTACAAGATAGGCCTATAAACCTATTATGCACATATAAACTCATCACTATATTTGCACGGATATATGGAGGAGTATTATGCCAAATATGAGTAAATCAATTGAGACTGAGCAGGTCTGGCATGCGTGAATACTCAAGCATACAGTGAGCAGCCGAACACCAACTAGGATCAGGTTGCAAGCAAGCAAAAGGAAGCCGGGAAGCTCTGGATTGGGTGTTGAAGCATCACCTTGACTTGGAGATTGCCAATACGAGCTTAATGCCAGGTCGCGGTCGGCGGTAGCAGGCAAGGCGCCGAGCGCGACGGGTGAGACAAGCGTAGTAGTCATGGCAAGGCCTGTGAGCTCGCTGAGAGAGATCGGATCAGGGAGGCCAAGTTGTGGGGAGCGACGACAGCGCAACACATCGCCCGCCTTTGAACACCTGCGAATAAGGAATGCTTGGTGAAAACAGGAATGGCATTTACTCGAACGGGTGGAGCAGGAGCGGGAAAAGCTAAGAGGGCAGCTGACATGCATGGTCAGCTTCTCTGTTGCTGCCTCAGCATCACAAGCGCATGGTTGGAGCCATCACTAACAACACGAGTTCTGCGAGGTGGGGTCGTGCAGACCGGCGGATGCCATGCTCCAGCGGGCGCACACGAACACTCGAACGACATGAGCGGAGATGCTCCGGGCCTCGGAAGCAATTCGTCGAACACTTTGCGTGCGCTGCACTCCGGGTGGTGGTGGTGGTTGAAGCAGAGAAGGAGTCCCCACGAGCGCGATGCGCGAGGCAGACCGTGGAAGCGTCAGCGAAGAGATGCACGCCGAATGGCTACGGGAATGGCCGCTGCAGAGAGTTCGCCGGCTGTCGGCAGCGCATCGAGCACCAGAAGCCTTGTAGAGGCAGTGGGCGACGCTTCACGCGTCCAGAGCAGAGTAGGGTGGCGGCCTTTGGGCACGAGGCGGGAGCAGAGGGATTCGCCGGCGCTCGTCCTCATCGGTCATCGCGGGAGGCGAACCCGTCGTAGGTTGGGCATGGAAGTAATATTGGGAGCAGGAGTGAAACTAGGGGCGGCAGCCATGTTGGGTAAAAGAAAGGACGGTCTGGTGTCTGCCCGTGGGCCGTGGTGGAAAAATGAGGCCCTGCAGCTGCCAGTGGGGCCTGCAGGTTTTGTTATTTTCTTTGATTTCTCAAAATTTCAACCTTTTGAGCATGTCAAAATAAATAGCTAGAGGTCTACAAAAACAGCAAAATTTTAAGAATGGTTCTGCCCAACATAATTTCATTTTGGTGAAGTCGGATTTGAATTTACCATAAAACTAATTAAATTATGATTTTTCTTGTTTCATCCATTGTTTCAATTAATAAACACAAAACAATGCAATTACCATATTTCGATGGCCTCCTTATAAACATGTAGGCATGGGATGAATTTTGTTTTCACAAGACAGGTTTGATAGTTGACAACTATGCCCAGTTTTGCGAAATCGGTTTAGGTAACAAATTCGAATCAACCTAATTTAGTTTTTTTAATGGAAATTTAATGGGGATTATGATTCAAGATCTGACATAGATAGGAAGGTCGAAACACAGAGTGTTACAGTACAGTCACATTAACATTGTATTCAAAAGAATGGATAGTTTTGCAGTGCATATGCTTAAAAGTTGTTGATACTAATCAAACTTATTATACATTTTAGAGCAGAATCAACAAGTGTAGCGTTCTAGCCAAAATTGCTAGCCACCGTCTCATAGAAGAACTCCAAGCGGACATTTGTTTCCATGAATATAATATGGTGGCAATGATGAGCACACCATTAAATTAAATATAGCTATTCTTCTTAAGATTATCTAAGAAATCTTCATATGGATCCCAATATTTTATTAAGCTTTACATGCATAGCTGCATCAAAGTCTCTCAACACAGACCACTTTGCCAACGAGGATTTCTCAAATCATGATGTGCCCAGAGTACAACCAGCAAGGACTTATGAGAAGTGGGTCTTCTATGAAATGAGACTGAACTATTGTGAGTTTTTCAAATGCTTTTAAGAATTTACAGATTGTGTCTACTCTGTCTCACTGGGTAAGATTCAAGATTTTGCTTCGCGTAGCTGTTCAGGACAAACTTGTACTCTAGTGTTTCTCTAGTCATATCAAAGTTGAATTAAATCAATTAGGTATATCATGAATATCACACTTTGGAGGCAGTCCTTTATTTGCATTTGTAAGAGAATTGAAAGTCTGCAAGTGTGATGGAGAATAATCTGTTATGAACATCGCTTATATTATTATGAGGGCAGGAGACCCGAATGTATAGTTACAGGAGATTACAAATATGCAGAAAACCCCTCATACAATAGAGAAAATACAATAAACTCCTCTATTTCTAACACCCCCCTTAAACTCAAGGTGCATCACGAACAATGAGTTTGGAGAGGTAAAATTTGTGTTGAAATCGAGCTTGTGCCTTCGTGAAGAAATCAACCAGCTGAAGCTTTGAAGGCACATACTGAAGATCGACAATATCATCATGTATGTGTGCTTGTGTATAAGAAGCATTAACATCAATATGCTTAGTAAGCTCATACTTGACTGAATCACAAGAAGCAATGCTGATAGCACATGTACTGTCGGACAAAAGAGGAATCGGTATAGAAGGACAAACACCAAAATTCTCAAGCAACCACCGTAACCAAGTAACCTCTATAGTTAGATGACCCATAGCATGCAACTCATCCTCTAGACTCGAATGAGAAACTGCTACCTGCTTCTTAGTCGTCCAAGTAATGAGAGAACCACAAAAAATACAAAAAGAAAAAAAGAGATCGATGATTAGTGGAATAACTAGCCCAAGTGGCATCACAATACGCCTTGAGTTGTTAGAAGCTAGAGCACGAAAGAACAAACATCTAGATATAGTCCCACCAAGATAACAAAAGACGCGAAGTATGTAACTATAGTGGATCTGAGTCAGAGTCAAAACAAACTAACTCGAAATACGAACAGGGTACGAGACGTCAGGATGAGTGACACTGAGATAGACTAGACTTCCTACAATATGATGATAACGAGTAGGATCATCAAGCGGCTCACCATTAGTGGGTCGAAGTTCAACGTTAAGCTCCATGAGAGTCTCAAAAGTACAATGATCAGTAAGAGAAGTCCGATCAAGAATATCCTGAATGTAATTCTCCTGAGATAAATGGATTCCCTCATGGGTAGAGGAAACCTCAATCTCAAGAAAGTAGCAAAGAGAACCAAGACCTGATATAAGACGAACTGCTCACTAAGACGAGCCTTCATGAAGGCTATGTAATCAGGATCATTGCTATTGATGATCATATCATCAACATAGAGAAGAACAAGAGTATAACATCGAGATGAGGTATGCACAAAGAGCGCAGGATCATGAGCACTACCATAAAAGCTAGCAGCACTGATGACAAACGCGAACCGCCGAAACGAATCACGAGGAGCTTGCTAGAGGCCATAAAAGGAGCGACTGAAAGTGCATCTAGGTATACCCGTTGGTTTTAGATGACTGATGATGACATATTAAGATACTAATGAGCTTTAAGCACAGGTGTGAAAGCAAAATGGACGAAAAACCCTCAAAAAGGAAAAGGATGAAACGGGCGTCGAAGACTCGAAGTAGAAACTAGGGTTTCTATTGAGTTGAGTTTAGACTAGCCTAATGTGTTTGAGGGTGTGTGTATCAAGTGCATTGAGATCAAAGAAGACGGCTCAAAGTCTTAGTTGGGAGAAAAGCTAAGTGAGAAGCCTTGATGAGAGAAAACTCTAGTTGGTCGGACTTGTCCGAGTTCTAGGTCGGACTAGTCCGTGTGTGCCGGTTTAGTCCATTTTGGGACGGACTAAAGGTTTTTGTTTTACTTCAAGCTTGTCTGTTTGGGGACGGACTAGTCCGTTGTACACTTCGTGAGTGTTTTCGAGTTAAGTCCCGGGAGATCGGACTTGTCCACCATAGTGGTCGGACTAGTCCGGGCCTGGCAATCTGGTCCGTTTCCAGCCAGACTAAAGGGTAGTGTTGTAGTTCGGACTAGTCCGTTGAGAGTTGGACTAGTCCGTGGCTATGTGAGATGGGAGCTTCTGAGGCTAAGTACCAGTAGTCGAACTTGTCTGCCCAGCATGCCAAACTAGTCCGGTGTGGCCAGTCTAGTCCGCTTTTATACAAAACAAGACATTTTGTTGTAGTTCGGACTAGTCCGTGTTGCCATGATCGTTTGGAATTCAAACGTTGGCAGGTATATTACCACTTCGTAGAGGTGTGACGTTGAGTGGTCCCATTGGGTCGGACTAGTCCGGACTTTAGTCGGTGGCAACAGTTGGATGTCGGGACCCCTATAAAAAGGGATCCCCCAACCTCTATTTTAGAACACTTTAACCCTAGCGCCGCCGCAAGCATCCTTGAGCCTTCCTAAGCCTTCGCACCTTCCTACTTGCCCTGTAGAATCAAATCTTGAGTGGATTAGGGTTTGGGACAAGGGGAGAAGGAAGAACTTCGTGCTTTCGCTCTCGGTTTGATCTCTTGCACTTGGTGTTGCGTCTTTGTGATTTGTGGCTATTGATATTCGTGTGCTTATTGTTGTTTATTGTGACACCTGGTTCCGAAAATGAACCAAGTGTGACGCATATGTGTGCCTAGTATGTTGATCACACATACATGACCAAACCACAAACGATATACAAAAAATTACCACGACACAAACTAGTAAATAAGTACTTGTATTCCAATACTCAAATAATCCTCAAATTACAAACTCTAATGATCATTAATACTAATGCCACAGCGGAAAAGAAAATAAACTAAGCAACTAAGCCAACTAAGCAAATGGGATAGTGCGGCTCCAAGCATAACCATAGGCAAGTCGACGGCAACCCACAACCTAGTACTCCGCATTATCCTTAGGGTACTCTCAAACATCACCTGAAACTGTTGGTGGGGGAATTGCAAGGGTGAGCACATGTTGTACTCACGAAGTGTGGGAAAATAATGGCATGTAGCTTGAAACAAGGAATGATAAAAAATAATGGCTATTTGCTGAAAAGTACATTTAAAACATAAGAAAAAGCATACTAAGATGTATATGTGAATTAATCTCATCATATCCCAAATAATTACCAATTATGAATCCAACACCATTATTTTCCATCATACCAAATCCATCAATAATTATCCATCCAATTACCAAATTCTTCCCATCATAATCAACCATGTCCATTTACCACAACTCAAACTATAACCATAACCAAACCATCCAAATTCCCAGTTTCCAATCTAATCATGTGAGGGTCCAGGTCGCACATAACCAAGGAACACGGCTATCATGATAATCTTTAACACTATGCAGAGGTTGTACCACTTTACCCACAGGTTTGTGGTTTCATCACCTTTCGGTGACTAAGAACCTCCCTTATGCCGTCTCACACTTCCTTTGGTGTGTGGCCAAGAGATCACAAAATAGCTTTTACAAAGGGACTACTAGATTGTACAGACCCACTAAGGTTTCACCAGCAGGCTTGAATCTTCATTCTCCTACCCATGGGCCCCCTCATGTGCCATGCGGTTCCCACTGTAGCCCTCCTCGAATCCCATTCTCCGCACCATCCAATGGTGCATACAATACTAGCAGCACACCTAATTACTCTGCTACGATGTACCCATACTTGGCCTTGTGGTGGCATTGTAAATCCTGGATGGTCGCTCCATGAATCAGTCCCTAGATCTAAGGCAAGCGAAACCACTATAACATCCAACCCAGTCCACAATCCATGCTTGGTTAGATCTCCCATGTCCCATGTTACCAGTTAAACACATTGATCAATTCTCATCATATCCATGCTCGTTAATTCATAGTTAAGCCACTTGGTTGTTTTCCCTTCCCAATTAATTAGAGCGAAGCAAAAAGGTAAAATGCCCTTCCTGAGTCTCCATAACATATTCCAAGCGACAAGGATGGTCAAACAAGTCTAGTAAACACCTATCTTGGGTTTCCCATCAATTTGACACAAGCTTGCAGTTTTGCACACAAAACATTTAAAAATAGGATCAAAATGATCAAAGACACATTCCTTGCACTTAAGGTTGGTTAGGATCAAAAGCTTCGAAGTTCTAGTGCTGGAGGTCCTTGACAGGGCCCTCTAGAGAAAAACCTCTACTTCGGGAAACAAACATACAAAACAAGCATTACAATCAATAAATGCTCATATATTACTCAATATGTCATGACATACATGATTGATGCAGTTATGTGGTAACACATGTTATTAGGTTGCTATTATTGCTGACTAACTAGTTACAATTAAGTCTTACCTATTAGAACAAGTTTCAAATCATTTTGGAGAATATTAAAGAAGTTCCAGGAATTTCTAGAACTGAAGGACCGGAGTAGTCTGCACCAGGGCCGGACATGTCCGCTTTGGAACAAAGAGGAAATCAGACTAGTCCTCACATGACCGGACAAGTCCATTGTAGCTAGGGTTTTGGCAAATTTCAACTAGAGCATAGTTTGAGTTGATATAGAACCATAATTTGTGTAGAAAAGATGAATCTAAGGTATTTACCGTGAATCCTAGGGTTCAGGGGTTGAGGATTCGATGGAACTCAAGAACTTGCCATTTAGATCTAAAGAAGATGAGGAATTGGTGGAGGAAACATTGATGATGAAGAGTTGATGATGGAGATCACAACAGCGACGATGATCTTGGTTGATTCTCCTCCTTCCTCCCTCCTCCTCCTTCTCCCTGCAGTGGATGCTCCTTGATGGCGGCTCTCATGAACTAGGGTTAAGGTTTCTTCTAATGTGTCAAAGGGATGTAAGGGTGGGTGTTGAGATGTTTATATAGGGTGGAGGTGGTAGGGTTTGGGGTGGAATTCGAGTTTAAGGCGGTGGAGGCCTAGGTGGGGTCCCACATGGGCTCCACAGGGGTTGGGCACAACGTTCTTGGACCTAATTAAGGTAATTACGCAATAACTCGTCGGGGAGGGAAAAACAAAATTCGAGTCGGGCACACTGGACTAGTCCGCACAGGTGTCGAACAAGTCCGATATGGAACGGAACGTTGAATGGTCAAGTTCGGTAGAGGTCCGGACAAGTCCGAACTGGACCAGAAAGCCAAATGGACAAGTACAGTATGGGGCCAGACAAGTCCGGAGGTTTTTCCAATTTTCAAAAACTAGACCAAATTTGAGGAATTACCGGACAACTCTGAAAGTTATCAGTAACGAAGATCAGACTAGTCCGTACATGAAAACGGACAAATCCGAACAACAACAGAAGCATTTTTGAACTAATCCGGGGCAAATAGCGGATAAGTCTGGAAAACAACAGAGAGTACATCAGACTATTCCGGGGTCCAATCTGACAAGTTCGTACTGATACAGGTTTTCAATGTTGTTTTGGTTTTAATTCATTTTAGACTTGTTCGTTTTTGTGTTGCTTAATGTTAAACATGTATAAGAATGCATGTAATGCATGATGGATGAAAATGATGGTGTTACAAACCTACCCCCCTTAAAATGAATTTCGCCCTCGAGATTCGACGTAGAAGGGAAGAGATAGGGAAATTCTCTCTTGAGGTCATCTTCTAGCTCTCAAGTTGCTTCCGATTCTGCATGATGCCTCCATTGTACTTTGCACCATCGAATCACCTTGTTCCTTATGACTCTCTCCTTGGTTTCTAAAATCTTGACAGGTTGCTCCGCATATGTCAAATCTGCCTCTAATTCCAATTCTTCCACTGGTACTTGTTCTTCCGGTATCCTTAAGCACTTCTTGAGCTGAGAAACGTGGAACACATCATGAACATCAGAAAGATGCGTTGGCATCTCCAACTTATATGTCACTTCTCCACGTTTGCCAAAAATCATGAATGGTCCAATATAGCGAGGTGCCTACTTGCCTCTAACGTTAAGCCGCTTATGACCTTGCATAGGTGACACTTTGAGATATACGAAGTCTCCCACATCAAAGGCTAAGTTAATTCGCCTATTATCTGCATAGCTCTTTTGTCTTGACTGAGAGGCCTTAAAATTCTCGCAAATTGTCTGAACTTGCTTTTCAGCATCCTGCATTACATCAGGCCCAAATACTTGAGTTTCCCCTAGCTCATTCCGAAACAAAGGTGTTCTACACCTTCTCCCATACAATGCTTCATATGGCGACATCTTCAAGCTTGCTTGGTAACTGTTGTTGTAGGATAATTCATAATATGGTAGACTTTTGTCCCAACTCCCTCCATGCTTTAGCACAAAAGCTCTTAGAATGTCTTCCAATATCTGATTTGCCCATTCATTTGAGGGTGATATGAAAAACTAAAGTTCAATTGAGTTCCCATAGACTCGTGCAACTTTTGCCAGAACCTTGAGGTAAATTGAGAACCTCTATCGGACACTATTTTCTTTGGTACTCCATGCAAACACACTATCCTTCCCATATAAAATTATGCCAACTTTCCTCCACTATAGGTAGTCTCGACAGGAATAAAGTGCGCAGATTTGGTCAACCGATCCATAATAACCCATATTGAATTATACCCTGCCAAAGTGCGAGGTAAACCAACTATGGAATCCATACCAACTTCTTCCCATTTCCATTCTGGAATCTTCAACGGCTGCAATAATCCAGTTGGCCTTTGGTGTTCAGCCTTCACTCGTTGGCACACATCACACAATACAACATATTCAGCTATGTCTCGTTTCATACCATCCCACCAATAGCAGGTTTTCAAATCCTTGTACATCTTCGTACAGTCAGGATGGATGGAGTAAAGTGAATCATGTGCCTCCTTTAATCGTCTGTCAGAGATGCTTCACATTAGGCACGACAATCCATTTGCCAAGCCATAGGGTGCCATGGTCATCCTCATCAACTCTGAATTCTCTCCCTTCTTGGGTCCTTTCCTTGATTTCCTCATTGTTAGTCTGACCTTCTCAAATTTCTTGTTCTAAGGTTGGATTTAACTCCATTACATATCATTCACAACTCCAAGATTCAACCGTCCAAACTCCTTACATAGCTCGGATGGCAATTCCCGAACCGTGAATTGGTGGCTGACTCCTTTCCTATTCAAGGTATCGGCCACTACATTAGCCTTCCCCGAGTGATAGTTGATTCCCACATCATAATCCTTGATGAGCTCCAACCATATTCATTGCCTCAAATTCAAGTCCATTTGTGTGAATATGTACCTGAGACTCTTGTGATCCGTGTAGATCTCATACCTATGACCAAGAATGTAATGTCTCCATATCTTCAAAGCATGCACTATGGCTGCAAGTTTGAGATCATGTGTAGGATAATTCTGCTCATGTTTCTTCAATTGCCTCGATGCATAAGCTACCGCTTGGCCTTCTTGCATGAGCACACATCCCATCTCTTCTCTTGAAGCGTCACAATAAATATCGAAACTCTTACTCACATCGGGCAAAACCAAGGCTGGTGTGGTGGTTAACCTCTTCTTTAACTCCTCAAAACTGTTTTGACAAGCTTGAGTCCATTGGAATGCTTTTCCCTTCATTAACAATTCTGTCATGGGCTTGGCTATTTTGGAAAAATCCTTAATAAACCGACGGTAGTATCCAGCCATTCCCAGAAAGCTCCTAATTTCCTTCACATTCTGTGGTGGTTCCCACTTCAGCACATCTCTTACTTTTCCTAGGTCAACTGATACTCGTCCTCCAGAGATGATATGTCCCAAGAATGATACTTATCTTAATCAAAACTGGCACTTGCTGAATTTGGCATATAATTGGTGCTCCCTTAATTTCTGCAATGTGAGCCTCAAATTCTCCTCATGTTCCTCCTCGCTTCTCGAGTAGATCATAATATCATCAATGAACACCACAATGAATTTATCCAAGTACTCCATGAAGACCTTATTCATGAGGTACATAAAGTAAGCAGGTGCATTCGTCAATCCAAAAGACATCACAGTATACTCATAGGATCCATACCGTGTCCGAAAAGCCATTTTGGGCATATCCAACGCTCTAATCTTCATTTGAAAATAACCTGATCTCAAGTCAATCTTGAAGAAAACATAGGCGCCTTTCATTTGGTCAAACTAATCCTCTATACGGGGCAATGTATACTTGTTCTTAGTCGTTACGTCATTGAGAGCCCAGTAATCCACACACATCCTTTGTGACCCATCTTTCTTATCCACGAAAAGTATTGGGGCTCTCCAAGGCAAAGAGCTTGGGCGAATGAAACCCTTCTCTAGCTGTTCTTAAATTTGCTTCTTGAGTTGATCTAACTCCTTAGGGGCATCCTATATGGCCTCTTAGCTATAGGTGCAGTTCCAGGTATCAAATCAATGACAAACTCGATATCACAATTAGGTGGCATACCTGGAAACTCATCTGAGAACACATCTGGATACTCGTGAACGATTGGGATGATCTCCAACTTAGCACCTTCCAGATGACTCAGCGTTGCCTTATCCGTCGTGGGTTGGGCTGTCTAAACTTCAATACGGGTGCCATGCTCACTTGTCAATTGCACAATCCTCTCGGCGCATTGAATCACTCCATTATACATGCTCAACCAATCCATACCAAGTATTATGTCTATCCCTTGGGAATCCAAGACGATGAGATTCGCAAGAAAGTCTACCCCCTTATTCTAATGCTTACTCTCGAACACACTATATTTGTCCTCATCTCTCTCCTCCAGGAGATTTTACCAACATTAGTGTGTTTCAAATGAGCTATAGGCAGATTATACTTGGCAACATACTTCGATGATATGAATGAATGAGATGCTCTAGAATCAAATAAAATTGTTGCGGAGTTGGAGTTGGCGAGGAACATACCAATCACGACGTCATCCGCTTGTTGGGCCTCCTCGCTATAGACGTGATTCACATTGCCACAAGTGATATTCTGTTGTCCACGGTTGCCTTGTGGCACTCCTCCATTTGGTCGTGGGTTCTGCCTTGGTGCATTGTTCATTGGTCCATAGCTCCTCCTGGGGCATTGACTTGCAAAGTGTCCAGCCTCTCCACAAACATAGCCCATCTTGCTGCCCGAAGCACCAGGGAAGCTCGAGCGCCGCTGATTCTGAGAGTTAGTCACCATATTAGGGCGCGGTGCATACGATGCAGGCTGACAAGGCGCTTGCATAACAGGGTGTTGCTGCTGTTTTGGGCCTGGAGGATAAGCAGCTCGATAAGCAGGAGCGGAGGGATTGTAATATGGCGCACTTGGTGGCACAAGGCAAGGACGGACATTGCTCCCTTGTGGCTGCCCTTGGTGTGGCATCTTCCTCTTATTATCTTGTTGCATCTCATGAACCTTGTTTTCAACCACAATGACCTTGTCCACAAAGCTTCTGGAAATTGGTGTAGTCACAATTGAGCAATTGGACTTGAATCTTATTATTTAGGCCTCTCATGAACAAGTATTGCTCGCGACTGTCTCGGTTAATATCCTCTGGGTCATACCTAGAGAGTTGAGTGAATTTATTAAGGTACTCACTCACACTCGACCTTCCTTGCCTTAGGTTCTCAACTTCTTGCCTCTTCAAGATCATAACACCTTCCGGAACAAAATGAGAACGAAAGCTCTCCTTGAATTCAACCCAAGTGATCCTCTCCTGATTTGCATGGGCATTGCATAGCGAGTCCCACCAGTCCGCAGCTGCTCCAACTAGCTGATGGGAGGCAAAAGAGACCTTCTCTCTATCAATGCACTGGACAATAGCAAGCTTCTTCTCTACAGATTTCATTCAATCATCACCTTCCATAGGATCATTGGCTTGAGTGAAAGTGGGTGGCCTAGTCCTCATAAGCTCTCCCAACTGTTATGAGGTGGTAGGGGTGACGGTAGTGGAGGCATATGAGGCTAATTTTGGTTATTGGCCTGCAGCTGTCCCAAAGTTTGCATCACAATCTGCATAAGATGATTCTGCATAGCCAACAACTGCTAAAGGTTGCTGGCCTCAGGTCCAAGTCCATTGTTGTTGTTCTCAGGTGCCCCATTGTTCTCCTCCTCCTCATTGGCATTCCTTTGGTTGCGAATCCTCGGCAGCTGGAGTAAGAGCAAGAGATAGAAGAATTTAGAAAACGCCCCAATTATATGCATCAAGGGATATGAAACTAAGCAACGACCTATATAAGCCTATATGGATGTGGCAAGTGCTAAAGCATCCCACAATCCTCTACTAAGCACACAAGCATACAAGCAAACATTACATAACAATCAGCATACCAAAAAAAAACCTCAACTATTCCTAAGTGCTCCTATGTGCTCTAAAGAGTCCATTCTGCCTATTGTGTCCTACGGTCAACCTGGCTCTGATATCAATTTGTGACAACCGGTTCTGAAAATGAACCAAGTGTGATGCATATGTGTGTCGAGGATGTTGATCACACATACACGACCAAACCAGAAACAATATACAAAAAATTAACACGACACAAACTAGTAAATAAGTAGTTTTATTACAATATTCAAATAATCCTCAAATTACAAACTCTAATGATCATTAATACAAATGCTGCAGCAGAAAATAAACAAACCTAAGCAACTAAGACAACTAAGCAAATAGGATAGCGTGGCTCCAAGCATAACCACAGGCAAGTCGACGGAAGCACACAACCTAATACTCCACATTATCCTCAGGGTACTCCCAAACATCACCTGATACTATTGGTGGGGGAACTGCAAGGGTGAGCACATGTCGTACTCAGCAAGTGTGCAAAAATATTGACATGTAGCTAGAAACAAGGAATTATAATAAATAATGGCTATTTGCTAAAAAGTACATTTGAAACATATGAAAAAGCATACTAAGATGTATATGTGAATTGATCCCTTCATATTCCAAATAATTACCAATTATGAATCCAACACCATCATTTTCCATCATACCACATCCATCAATAATTATCCATCCAATTACCAAACTCTTCCCATCATCATTAACCATGTCATTTTACCACAACTCAAACCATAACCATAACCAAACCATCCAAATTCCCAATTTCCACTCTAATCATGTGAGGGTGAATGTGGCTTAGAGGGGGGGGGGGTGAATAGGCTTTTGAAAACTTTCTTGAAACACTTAGCAAGCTGTTAAAACCAGGAAGGCTGGACTAGTCCCGTGTGAGTAAGCACAACTATTAGAATCGGATCTTTTTGATATTTTCTTTGAATATCTTGCAGTGGAATGTAGTAAAATGTACTAACAACTCTAGCAAGTGTTAATAGTAAATGATTGCACGTGGAATACAAGATTAACACAAGTTGTAAGTACGATCAAGTATATGCCCTAGATAGTGATGATAATGAAAAGTATGGATCAAGAGCACACGAGACAAGCAATTTTTATCGAGGTTTGATCTCACCAAAGAAATCTACTCCTCATTGAGGAAGCCCACACAGAGTCGAGTCTCTTCAAACCCTTTTCCCTCGTCAAGTCACCACACAAGGCCGACTTGATTCCACTATCATGGGTAATCATCAAGTTGGTGGGGCAACCTACCACGCTGAGGGCCCCCACAAGATTACAAATGAAAATAGAGATCAACACACTCAAAGAATTACATAATAATCCATAGGAGTGTGTGAGAAATCAAACCCAAGAGCTCAATGTCGATAAGATCGTCACTCTTCCTTTCCCAATTGCCAACTCCCAAAGATTTGACTCTTAGGACCATAGAATGTGTGGAGAGGAGTGTTTTTGTGCTCTTGGATTTTGTGGCGGCGCTAGGGTTCTTGGTTGATACTTATGGGGTCATGGATCACCTATTTACAGACATTTAGAAAATTTACCATTTGGATCTCGACGATCGGACTAGTCTGGTGTGCTGAGTCATTTTGACGTGTATAAGTGCAACACACAAGGAAACCCTAAGTTTTGTGAGTGAACCGGACAAGTCCGTTGGGGACCATGCTAGTTCGTTTTTGTCCAGAAAGAAAATCGGACTAGTCCGCTCAGCCACCGAACTAGTCCTCTTTTGGAACTGTGAGAAAATGTACTAGTCCGCTATGAATTTGGACTAGTCCCCTTTTTGGTACTGTGATAGAATGAACTAGTCCGCCATGAAACCAGACTATTCTTATTGTGATACTATGAGGGACCGGACCAGTCCTCTCTGGGGCCGGACTAGTCCGCTATTCCTGCAACTTGAATTGTGGTATAGCCCTAATTCTTTCCGCAACAACTTGCGCTCTTGGGGGCGTGTCTCTCACACACACCCTGTACATTTAGGACTACTTTTGCATCTTTTCTTCACTTGTTTTATTCCCCTTTTTGATTCTCATCTTTTTACCCGTTTGCACCTTTTGTTCACTTGTGCTCTTTCCTTTCTTGGAATTCATTTTTCACATTTTTGTACCTTTATTTCAATTCTCCGAAACCTGCTCTCATCTCAACAAATTTTATTAGGATCTCACTTGTTTGTCATCAATCATCCAAAACCCACAATGGTGTGCCTAGATGCACTTTTAATCTCCCCCTTTTTGTGATTGATGATAACCATAATGAGATTACACAAATAAGAGTAAAAACTTGATTTTCATAAAGTGTGCACATATGAGTAACAAAAGTTGTGATCATGAATTACTTCTCATATATGCACTCTTTATGGTGGGGTGCCTATCAAGTGTATGTGAGCAACAATTGTGATAAACATAAATAACAATATGATGAGCTTAATCAACAATTATTATGAAGATATGATAATAAACATCACACATGAACATTAAAGCACAATAGGCAAAGTCTTACACAAAGCACAATAGGTCTTACATAAGGCATAATAGGACTGAAACATAAAACATTACAAGTTTTTAAAATAGTCATCTATGACCAAACAAATCTAAGGATAATGACTATGACAATCTACTCCCCCTAAATCCCCCCCCTTTGGCATCAATACACCAAAAGGGGAAAACTGAGAAAAGCTACTCGTCGTCTTCATTTTCTCGTTCCACATTTCCCTCACTCTGTGTCTTCTCACTATCTTGCTCCTCATCAATATTATCATCATTGTCACTTGCTTGAGGAGCAGTAGATCGAATGGAGGGACCAACACCAAAGAAAGCTAGCTCATCATCTATAGGTGTTGGCATCTCAGTGAAATCTTTATCTGAGTCTTCTGAAACTTCTATAGAGCCAATAGGTGAGATTTCAAGCTTCTGACATATGGCAGTCACATTCAACTTCAAGTATTGAGAGTGCCTGTTCCTTGCATGCCTCTCATTATGTTGCTTAAACTCCACTTTGCGACAAGAGGTTAATATGGCACATAGCATCTTCAAAATGCCGTTGTTAGAGCCTCTTGAGGATGAGCAAACTCTGGTAGATGAGGCACCTGCTGGAGTGGCACGAGTGGACCGCTTTCTTGTAGAGTAGGATAGTGGAGGAGGTGTTGTAGGAAACTGAGGTCTGAGCTTGGTGTGAGGAATATCCTTGATAAAATCCAATCCTGTGACTTTCTCAATCATGAACATAATGTACAGGGCATATCCACAAGACCGATTTGGAGTGTGTCCATTGTTGAATATATTGTTGTAGATATAATAAAAAACATCGAATTATCCACTTATGATTCGCATCAAGTTTTGAAGGAAGTCATGAATGCTTCCCGCATCACCATCTTTGGGTGCAATAGTCTTCCTTAGCACCCGATTCAAAACAGCAAAAAATGGCTTCAAATAGTTGGTGGAGGGGGCATTGAACAGATAGGCAGTGTCATAGACGAAGTCCAGCTGATTCATGTCTAGCGCCTTGACGTTGTGAACTTTGAGCATGTTGTTAAGAGATCAACCAAATTCAAATATCTTAGCAAACTCCTCATAACCAACTCAATATTTCTTTCCATGAGTCATCCATGTGATCTCATCAGCTCCAGACTTAGAGAAATAGCAGGTGGCATAGAATTGAGCTATGATTTCATCATTTCAATCATATCTGAAGGCTAAAAGGTCTTTCAAGCCATGTCTGTCAACTGCTGCAATCACTTGATGAAATGCCCCATTCCCTTTGCCCTCCATGTACTTCCAATCAATCCATTTAATTTTAGCGACTGGAGTTTTCATGCGAAGGTACACAATTTGATAATAATCACAGTGAAATTCGTTCCAAAACCGTGTACCTGCTGCCACCTTCTTGTGACTGTATACAACAATATCACACAGCTTTTTGGCTTTGTCAGCTCCCTTTCCAGTGAAAGTATTGTTATTGGGACGACGGTTACGATCGTGCATTGGAGCAGCGCTTTCGAGTGGCCCAATTGGGCCCGAGGACCTCGCAGGACCTTTGCCCTTGTCCTACTCTTTCTGGCCTTGTATGTTTGAGTGATCACTTGTTTGCCTTTTTCAGTAGCTTTCATAGTTGGGACTTTCTATCGAGAGCTCGTGCTTGATGCTCTGGCATCCTTGTCAAGCCAAAACTTAGTCATTCGTTGTTCCTCAATCTCCAAATGGCATATTGAGGCGAGATGTGCCGCCTCAAGCTCCAACTCGGTAAACATGCTTTCATCTGAGCTCGACATGATGCCTGACACGGTAGAAGTGAATGAGAATAGAGATACAAGGTTGAGTCAAAGAACTTAATGAAATCGACATAGTAGATTTAATGTTGTTAACAATCCAACTTGTCCATGGTTTTTGCGGTTTAGTCTAGTGTAATGGACTTGTCCGCAGGGAAAACCGAACTAGTCCGATGTTCGTCAGCATGAACCCTAGTGTCGAAGTGTAGCAACGACACTTCCCCTGGTACTACCAAATGTAGCCCGAAGAGGTTCTTGTTTCGGTCGGGGCACGCAGAGATCAACAACAAGATGGTGACACGAGAGATTTATGTGGTTCAGGCCGCCTGAGCATAATACCCTACTCCACGGAGTGTGTGTTGTTGTATTGTGAATTGCTAGAAAGCCTAGTCTCTGGCTCAGCTTGGAGTTGTCTTTCGTATCGTGTGGCTCAGTCCTTTTATAGTCCAAGGACAGACCATTACATCCTTCACCTGGCCCGACATGTGGCCCTGGCATATTTAATAGCTTAATACACTGTCTATGAGTACTAAGCATGGTTAATAGTGTGATAACGTGCCTTAATGGTTGTATTACCTCTATTAACAGTGCTATGATTGTGTGTTGTTAATACAGCATTAACGACATGTAATCAAGTCTTTTAACTGCTGCCTTAACTGTCCCTTGAATGTCCATGCTGAAGGAGATCCGCCAATGTATTCGTTGGTGAATATCCGGAGACTCCACTTGTGGCAGCTTCAGAACTTCTCTTTGCGGGGAGGAAGCTCCGAAACCGCTATACACGTGTCAACACCGGAGCTTCCCTCTGCCAGGGGGTAGGTCCGGGATCATTATACACGTGTGGATCGCGGAGCTTCCCTGTGTTGGGAGTTTGGCTCTGGATTTACATTACACGTGTCAATCCCCAGAGTTACCCATATGTGGGTTGCGGGTCCAGTGTAATATGACATGTGGGGCTTGAGGAGACCTTTAACTTTGATGGGTAGAACTCTTTTGCACTTCTTGAGGTATCATAGGGTACCCGGTACGCGGGGTACCGATAATGGCCCCCAGGCCCACCTTTGGGAGAAACCCTTTAGGTTAAGTTATTCTACCAAAGGTGGGGCCAATCCTTGATTCTTGCGCTTCGACTTCAAAAGTCTCGTAATGTGTCGTTGGGGCGATGGTCCGGGGTGGTTCAGGGTTAAACCATCGCCGCGTGGCTTGTTATTAATGCGGCAGATGAGATCTTTGAGTGCGGATCTCACGCAGTTGAAGGTCGCTAGTTCCCAATAAAAAACCGTATTGGTTCCGAGCGCCTTGTGAGGGTGCCGCCTTTGGATCTCCTGCCACCCATCATGACAATGGTTCGCCTGGGGTAATAGCCTCGATCTCTTCGTCGGGGTGGCCCCGGACCCATTCGTCATGGACGGGGTAGATTTTTGAAATGTGACCCCACTCTTGTTGCGGTTTCCATCCAAGCGTCGCAGAGGCTTACTTAAGAAGGAAAGTGTGCGCGGTTTGAGTACTCTTTATGCTTTTGATCAGACTTGCGCTCAGAGCCTCCCAAACTTTGCCTAGCTTTCTCTTCCTTTGCTCCACTTTGCCGCGATGGAGTTGGGTCTTCCCAAGAGCCACCTCAAGAGCAAGGATGATTTGATGAAGGTATGGACCTATATGGGGTGGTCTAGTGACTCCTTTAGCCACCTGATCTGCGCCGGTAAACTCCCGTTAAAGAAGGAACATAATGGCGACATGGTGTACTTCTCTGCATACGCCATGGCAGGATTGATCTCACCTTTTTAAACCTTTATTTTAATGCTACTATACTTTTACGGTCTCTAGTTGTATCATTTTGGCCCCCATTCTCTTCTTCTAGTGGCAACATTTGTCCACTTTTGCGAGATGTGGGTGGGTGTTCCCCCCTGCATCGAGCTGTTTCGTACCTTCTTCACCGTCCACACCACCGGCTAGGGGACTGAGCTTCTTGGCTTCTACTATTTCGTGAATCTAGGATCGAAGAGCACGTGAAAAGCTACCAGAGGGGGGTGAATGGTAGATTAAAAAATCTTACGCAGCGGAAACAATTAAATCCCAACCCCTTCGGCAGAAAAACGATCTGTTAAAGAAATTGTGTGTGAGACTATTATAAACGTGTTTCACCGTGACAAAAGTAATATATATCAGATATAATCAAGTCACAAAGACGACACAACAAGAATCACTCAAATCCGGCGAGAGAAACTCAAGTTACGATCGAAAGATTGAGCAAAGGTCAATCTGTCCTACACGAGAAAAACAGTTCTGGAACGCTGCAAAGAAACTCGTGTAGATCCAAAACCACAAATCCAATGACCGTAAAATTTTGACAGATGATAGATAATCAAGTTGTGAAGACAATCCAAAAAGAATCACGTCAATTATATCTGTAAAACTCGAGTTATGATAAAACCACCAACAAAAGGTAGTGCTGTCCAGAAACTCGACGAGTAAAACTTGTCTAGAACAAGTCGGACAAACAAGGCACAAAAGTTCCTTCAAACTACGAATTTTATTCAATAGAACACAAGAGGAACAGACCCAAAGTCGTGCACCACGATCTTTGGCCTCCCTTGCTTATATAACCAGCCCTTAGGCCAACCAAATCTCAACTAGGACTCTAATCCTACTCAGATCACAAATCGAAACTTTCCATAACTGCTTAAGACTTTGTTATACGCAGATAGAAGCAATCTTAAGACTTCCAAACACCTTAGAAACGTATCTCACATTTCTAAAACAACTCAAATTCGTGACCCACACGAAATCCTATCATAACCAACTCGATACTTTCCATACCAAGCCATAACCGACTCCACCGCAGCCAAAGTCATCAACTGATACGATCCGATCCTTCCAACCAAATCTTCCCATCCATAAACAATCTTCAGAACTATGTTGCCACGTATGCACCGCATGCATACGTGCAAACACCTTCCTTCGACGTCCAGTAACCTTCATATGCACTGCCCTTGATTCAATCATCCTGCGCAACCTCCTGACCCGTTCAACCACAATTCCTCCTGAATTTGGTTGTTGGAACCTCATCTCCTCCCTGAGACTAGTCCAAAGGATCCTGTCACCAGCCATGACTTGAAAGCAAGCAACACCTGCACATGAACAAACAACCAATCCGTATGAGCCCAAGTTCTCGACTTGTCTCAAGTCAGTTCCGAACACAACACCTTACATGGGCACTTCATATAAGCATGTTGCAAAGCATAGTAAAACGATATTAGCCATATCAACCAAAACGCGCCAAAAACTTAGCAAATGAATACTAAGCAATCTTTCCAAGAGTATAAAGCAAATACGAAACATTGCAAGTTAAAAGCAACATTGCATACTAGCTCCAAACCTTGCCAAAACTAACCGGACCTTGAGCCGGAGCTTACCAAAGCTAGTAGAACCTAGTGTCGGAGCTTACCAAAAACTAGCACAGCCAAGCATCCGCCGGAGCTTACCAAAGACTAGCACAACCAAGCATCTGCCGGAGCTTACCGAAAGCTAGCAAGAACTAGTCAACCCAAAGCCGGAGCTAAGAAAAACAACTCGGAGCTTAGCAAAGACATGCTAGAGCTATCAAAAACATGCTGGAGCTAAAGACAAAACTCTCCGGAGCTAACTGAAGCTAGTCGGACCTCGACAAAGAAATCGGACCTAGCATCGGACGTAGCCGGAGCTACCCAAAACAAGCCGAACCTACCGTCGGACCTTGCTGTAGCTCGAAGCTAGAGTCGGACCTTACTAAAAGGTGTTTTAGCAGTTTTTCAGAACTTATATCATCAAAGTCAATGTATTCACTACAAGCCAATGTATTCAGCACACATAGGTCTCACAATCTCCTCCTTGATGAATTCATTGGCAACACCATTTAAAATCCGAACATTGGCTTATTCACATTAAAAGTTTTGAAGACAATTTCTCCCCCTTTGTAAAACAGAAATAAAATGAGAATAAACATAAATTCTTCCCCCTGAGAAGAATCGTGCCAAAATTTTGAATATGTGCAATGTGTAATCAATTTCTCCCCCCCCCTAGCATACTTATCTTTAAAAATTCAAAATTCACATATTATCTCTCCCCCTTTGACAATGTATTCAACAAGGTTCAAAAGAGAAATTTCAAATGTTATGAGCATATTATAACATATACATATAAACAAAGCTCATCCAAGTCATACTATCAAGTAACTTACACTATCACATCTATGAGATACATAAAGTAGTGTAAGCCATGCTAGAGATCAAATGTAATTTTCAATTTAAGCAAGTCATGATCTCACAAACTTAACTATTTCAAAACCTGAAAGCATGACACTTGTTGCTACATTTTATTATTTTTCAAAGCATAAATTTAGATCATATGATATTTGCAAGAGATTATATGCGCATCTGCCTTATTCTAACTAACCAAGCCAAGCCTATGTCATTTGACAATCAGAAGCTTAAGGACATGGTTTTAGTCATACACAACTTCTTCCAAGTTCATATCTAAGTGCAATGATAAGCCATCTCAAAAGAAGAAGTGCGATGCATGCATATTCTCTTGATCTTTTCTCAATTTATATTTGTTCATAAAAACTCAACATGTGAGTTGATTACTTGATTAATTCTTTATGATTAAAAGCACTTGTGAACATGCAACAAGTTCAAAACAGCAAGAAAGTACGATCATGACCCGATTTAGTTTAAGTAATTATCCTAATTACTAGTCATGGCAAAAACTACAAAATGTATAACATGAGTAATGTAGTAAGAACATCCATCATGTAAAAGGAATCACAAGTCATATATGTATGAAATACTATGCTCGTATTATTTTAGTTCAGATTCACACATAGACTTCCCAAGTTTCAAAACTCCCCCTCAATTTAGGTCATGAGGATGCATAACCCCTATTTCACTACGAATGTAACAAAAACGAGTGAAATCCAAAGGTTTTGTAAAAATGTCAGCCAATTGTTGTTCGGTATCTACATAGTGAAGCACAATGTTTCCTTTTTCAACATTATCACGGAGAAAGTGATACCTAATGTCAATGTGCTTTGTTCTCGAATGTTGCACGGGGTTTTTAGCAATGCAAATGGCACTAGTGTTATCACAAAAAAGTGGAACATTATGTAGATCAACCCTATAGTCCTTAAGTGTTTGAACAATCCAAAGAATTTGTGAACAAGCTCTAGCAGCAGCTATATATTCAGATTCGGTTGTGGATTGTGCAACTGAGTTTTGTTTTCTAGAGGACCAAGCAACAAGTGAATTACCAAGAAAATGATAAGCACTGGAAGTACTTTTCCTATCAATCCTACAACCTCCAAAATCAGCATCGGAAAAAGCTTTCAAAGTAACCGTTGAGGAAGAAGGAAGAAAAAAGCCAAATTCTTGAGTTCCATGTAAGTACCTAAGAATCTTTTTGACGGCTTGACGATGTGAAGCACGTGGGGAGGCTTGAAACCGTGCACAAAGACATACGCTGAATTGTATGTCCGATCTTGATGCTTCTATATTCTTATTGATCTGATCATGCTTCTATATTCTTTTTGATCTATGGGGTCACCATCTTCATCAAGTTCAAGTGTTGTTGCTATTCCCATTGGTGTCCGAAGAGGTTTGCTTTTGTCCATGTTCAAGTGCCTTATGAGGTCTTTTGTATACTTCGTTTGATGCACAAAGGTACCCTCCTTGGTTTGCTTGATTTGCAGCCCCAAAAAGTACGTGAGTTCTCCCATCATACTCATCTCAAATTTTGAACTCATCATAGCTGAAAACTTGGACACAGGATCATGGGAAGCACAACCAAAGATAATATCATCCACATACACTTGAACGAATAATGAGTCATTGCCATGCTTAAGCATAAAAAGATTTTTATCAACCTTGCCCATGGTAAACCCTTTTCAAGTAAGAATGTTTTTAACCTATCATACCATGCTCTAGGGGCTTGTTTGAGACCGTACAAGGCTTTGGACAGTTTGTAAACATGATTAGGAAAATCTGAATTTTCAAAACCCGGTGGTTGTTTGACATAAACCTTCTCATCTATGTAGCCATTAAGAAAAGCACTTTTAACATCCATTTGATATAGCTTAAAACCTTTAGATACAGCAAAATCTAACAAAATTCTTATGACTTCTAATCTAGCAACAGGAGCAAAAGTTTCATCAAAATCTAGACCTTCAACTTGAGTGAAACCTTGAGCAACCAACCTAGCCTTATTCCCAACTACAACCCCATCCTCACTTTGTTTATTTGTAAACACCCATTTAGTTCCAATTAAAGTGTGACCTTGAGGAGGAGGTACAAGTTTCCAAACATTATTTCTTTCAAAATTTTCTAACTCTTCTTGCATGGCAATAATCCAAGATTCATTAGTGAGTGCGTGTGATATATCTTTGTGTTCAAAAGAAGCAACAAAAGCAGAATGAGCATGAGAGTTTGGATCGCAAAACCTGGACCGTGTAACTCTTTCGTGCAAGCTTCCAATAATCTGTTGTGAAGGATGAATTTTGAGAACCTGGAGGGGAGTGGACACTTCACAAGGTTCTTCTTCTTCATGTTCATCACAAATCGATGAGCTTGTGACTTGAGGAGGATTTGGACCAGCAATGGTGGTCGTCGGTGCTGGCTGTGAATCAAAATCAGGAGCTCGAACAATGTCATTAGCTGCTGAATTTTCGGGCAGCAACTCCACCTCTTCCTCATCTTCAATGAAAATGCTCTCCCCCTGCGGTTATGGAACTGGACCTGCAATGTTTGAGCTAGTACCTGGGATAGCTTCATCAAAAGACACTTCACAAGTCTCTACAATTTTGTTAGTGTCAAGTAAAAGCACACGGTAGCCTCTAGTATGAGATGGATAACCAAAAAACATGCCATCAATGGATCTATGAGATGGATAACCAAAGTCTTTAGCTGCTGAATTTTCTGGCAACAACTCCAATTCTTTCTCATCTTCAATGAAAATGCTCTCCTCCTGCGGATATGGATCTGGACCTGCAATGTTTGAGCTAGTACCTGGGCTACATTCATCAAAAGACACTTCACAAGTCTCCACAATTTTGTTAGTGTCATGTAAAAGCACTCGATAGCCTCTAGTATGAGATGGATAACCAAGAAACATGCCATCAATGAATTGAGGTTCAAATTTATCAAGATTACCATGTTTCTTAACAAAGCATTTGCAACCAAAGACTCGAAAGTGCGTAACACTAGGCCTATGTCCAAACTGGAGCTCATATGGTGTTTTACCTAGCTTAGCGCGCAAGAAAACACGATTTGAGACATAACAAGCGGTTGCAATCGCATCAGCCCAAAATTTCCTAGGAGTTTGATATTCATCAAGCATAGTTCTAGCCATCTCAACTAAGGTTCTGTTCTTTCTTTCTACAACACCGTTTTGTTGAGGTACATATGGTGAAGAAAATTGATGATCTACTCCATTTTTAGCACAAAAGTGATCAAAAGGTTGATTTTTGAATTCAGTTCCGTTATCACTTATAATTGCTTTTAAAGATCTTGAATAATCAATTGATAATCTAAGAAATAAAGTTCTAAAGTGACTAAAAGCTTCATTATTAGATGCCATAAAGTAAACCCAAGAGTATCTAGAATAATCATCAACAATCACAAGAACATACCATTTACCTCCGAAGGATTGAACACGTGAAGGTCCTACGGTGTCAAGGTGCAAAAGTTGACCTAGTTCAGTTGTCATGATCATTGTGAGAGGAGTATGTGAACCTGCAACCATCTTAGCATGTCTACAAGAAGAGCACACAATTTCTTTGTCCCCTTTAAGCTTAGGCAACCCACGTATGTGATCAAGAGCACTAACACGTGTTAGGTGATCAAAGCCTACGTGACCAAGTGTACGATGCCAAAAATATAAGTCCTTTGAATCATTAGCAACTAGACACCTATGCTTAGAGGAAGACATATCGAAATCAGCTTTAAAAACTCTTCCAAACCGAGACATGTTAAAAATAAGCTCACTATTTGAACCTACAACTTTGCAGTAGTTTTTATTGAAAATAATTTCCAGATTTTCATCTAGCAATTGTGAAACAGAAAGCAAGTTGTATTTCAATTTTTTGACAAGTGCCACATCCTTCAAAGTGTAGTGATCATTTACTCTAACCGAACCCTTAGCAATTATAGGAGTTGAAGAATTATCGGCAAAAGTAACATTCTCTACACGTGACACAAAAGAGAGGGAGGAGAACCATTCTTTGTTACCGGTCATGTGGCGTGAGCAACCTGAATCCACAATCCAAATGTTCTCCTTCCTCAAGCATGTAACCTACATAGAAGCACAATTCATCGATGACTCAATACTGAGGTTAGTCAAAAGGCATTTAGGTATCCATTACTGAGTCACACGACGTGCAGCAGGAAAAAAACGCGAAAGCTGAGATAAAACAACAGGTTTATGAGTCAAAGTTTGAGGTTTTTTATTCCTAATATATGATTTGGAAGTTGTTACTCGTTTAGAGCGAAAACCAGTAGCTCCGGAGGTGTGGACATTTGTTTTGAAAGAAACAGCTGAAGCTTCGAATGCACAAACCGAAGGTCCAAAAGCAAAAACTGAAGCTCCGGAAGGAACAACAAAAGGTCGGGGAGCTTTCAGAGCTACCGGAACTACCGGCGCTATCTTTGCAAGTCTCTTACCAGAGGGTCCGGAAGCTACCTTTTCAAATTTCTGACTCATTAAAGCAGGTTGCATGTTTCTACTTTTAGGTTTAGCATGAAAGTTATGAGATCTAGCAGACATTTTATCCTTTTTAATTTGTTTAGCTAGTCTATAATAAAAATCTACAACATGACCATCTTTATCACAATAAGTACAATGAAATTTTATTTTGTAATCATGTCTAGATGAGCACCCAGCATTAGAAACAGAATTAGAAAGCACTCCTGCAGATTTGAAAACCACTTCTTTTTGTTTAGGAACTGTTTGAATCAAACCACTTCCTAATGACTTTACAATTTTAGGTGGATGTGCCTTAGCATGAGCATGAGAATCAAAACCTAAACCAGTTTTATCTTTGCAAGACTTGGAAGAATTCAGCAGCAAGTTTAGGTTCTTATTCCCATTACAAAACCGATCTAATGTCCTATGCATGTTATCAAGTTTATTGGACAGATCAAGGCAATTTTCACATGAAGTTTTTCCTTTTAATTTGCAATTGGAACAATATTTAACTTCATGAGAACGTAAAGCATTATTCAATATTGAAATTTCATTCATAGCATCTTTTAGTTTCATTTCAAGATCATCACAACTAGAACAATGCAAATCAATTGTAGACCAATAAGCATCTTTTAAGTTTCCAATGTCAAGTGCAGCAAGCTTTTTGTTCTTTTCAATTTCAAGTTCAAGTCTATCTAGAGTAGAGGAATGTGCAGTTCTTAATGTGGACAATTGTTCATAGATTAAATCACATGAGGGACAAGAATCATCACTAGGAATCAGGGTTTTCAAATGGTTGATTTCATATTCTAGTGATTAAATTTTAGCAACATTATTCCTAAGCTTTTTGTCCTTTTTCTTAACAATAATAGTTGCACGAGAAATTGCATGACACATTTCATTACAGGTAGAACATACCTCATCGTCGTCACTGTTGTGTTCTGCATCCTCCTGACTTGATCTTGATCTTGTTTTGCCCGCCATGAAGTATAAGTTGGCCAAATCATCTTCAACATCGTCACTTCCAATGTCCACATCGCTTGAGCCAAGTTCCTGGAGTGCGGAGATAAAACTGTTCACCAGTTGGTGACATGTAAAGCCCTTCTTCTTCTTCTTATCATTTTTTGAGGAGTGCTTCGTCCTTGATTGTTTTTCTTCTCAGGAAGTAGAACCTCAAAGGTTAGGGAACTCTGTATGAAAGTGTCCTGTCTTACCACATTCGAAGCATTGTTGAGGTCCGGAGCTTCCTCTCCTTCTAGTTCTCACATTTTGCAATGCTTTTGAGAACCTAGTAGAGAGAAGTGCTAGCTCCTCCTATGGAAATTCCTCGATCTGCTTCAGGGTTAGTGAGGACAACAAAGCAAGAGTATTGCAAGATGATGATTGGCTGGTGCTAGGCATATCACGTTGTGAGACAAATGCAATAGACTTATTTGGGTTCTTACGTGATAAGATGTCAATTTCATGAGTTTTGAGTTTAGAGTAAAGCACATCTAAAGTAAGTGTACTCATGATAGTAGATTCACGAATAGATGTAACTTTCATCTCCCAGATTGACATGTCTAATGCACTAAGAAGTTGCCTAGAATTTTCAGCATTAGAAAAATTATGTTGACACTACGCAAGTTACTGAGAATTTTGTTAAAGCGAGCAAAGAGATCATCGATGGACTCACCGGGTTGCATCTCGAAGCGCATGTATTCTTTCTCGAACATGTCTTGCCTTACCTCCTTGATCGTGTTGGATCCTTCGTGATAGTCACAAAGTGCTCTCCATACATCGTATGCCGATCGGAGATGCAAAGCAGTCGAAGTCGCTCTGAGTGAGTCCTTGGATGATCAAGTTTCGGGCTTTGTTGTTGTTGTCGACGTCCCGTAGGTTTGTAGCCGTAACTTGATCGTTAGGTGGCACTTCGTAAGGCTTGTACACCTTCTCCCATATTGGGAAGCCTTGCGCCTGGATGAAAGCCTCCATGCGTGCCTTCCAAACCTGAAAATCAATACCAACAAACACACAAGGTTTGGCGGAGTATTTCTCCATGATGATTAGTCAAAAACACGGGCAAATCACAATGATTAGAGCTCCATGGCTCTGATACCAATTGTAGGATCGAAGATCACATGAAAAGCTACCAGAGGGGGATGAATGGTAGATTAAAAAAATCTTACGCAGCGGAAACAATTAAATCCCAACCCCTTCGGCAGAAAAACAATCTGTTAAAGAAATTGTGTGTGAGACTAATATAAACGTGTTTAACCGTGACATAAGTGATATATATCAGAGATAATCAAGTCACAAAGACTACACAACAAGAATCACTCAAATCCGGCGAGAGAAACTCAAGTTACGATCGAAAGATTGAGCAAAGGTCAATCTGTCCTACCCAACAGAAACAGTTCTAGAACGCTGCAAAGAAACAGTTCTACAAATCCAATGACCGTGAAATTCTGACATATGATAGATAATCAAGTTGTGAAGACAAAGCAGAAAGAATCACGTCAATTGGATCTGTAAAACTAGAGTTATGATAAAACCACCAACGAAAGGTAGTGCTGTCCAGAAACTCGACGAGTAAAACTTGTCTGGAACAAGTCAGACGAACAAGGCACAAAAGTTCCTTCAAACTACGAATTTTATTCAATAGAACACAAGAGGAACAGCCCCCTAAGTCATGCACCACGATATTCGGCCTCCCTTGCTTATATAATCATCCCTTAGGCCAACCCAATCTCGACTAGGACTCTAATCCTACTCAGATCACGAATCGAAACTTTCCATAACTGCTTAAGACTCTTCTATACGCAGATAGAAGCAATCTTAAGACTTCCAAACACCTTAGAAAAGTATACCACATTCCTAAAACAACTCAAATTCGTGACCCACACAAAATCCTATCATAACCAACTCGATACTTTCCATACCAAGACATAACCGACTCCGCCGCAGCCAAAGTCATCAACCGATATGATCCGATCCTTCCAACCAGATCTTCCCATCCATAAACCATCTTCGGAACCATGTTGTCATGTCATGCACCGCATGCATACGTGCGAACACCTTCCTTCGACGTTCAGTAACCTTCATATGCACAACCCTTGATTCAATCATCCTGCACAACTTCCTGACCCATTCAACCACAATTCCTCCTAAATTTGGTTGTTGGAATCTCATCTCCTCCCTGAGACTAGTCCAAAGGATCCTGTCACCAGCCATGACTTGAACTCAAGCAACAACTGCACATGAACAAACAACCAATCCGTACGAGCCCAAGTCCTCGACTTGACTCAAGTCAGTTCTGAACACAACACCTTACATGAGCACCTCACATAAGCATGTTGCAAAGCATAGTAAAACGATATCAGCCATATCAACCAAAACGTGCCAAAAACTTAGCAAATGAATACTAAGCATTCTTCCCAAGAGTATAAAGCAAATACGAAACATTGCAAGTAAAAAGCAAGAACATTGCAGACTACCTTCGGACCTTGCCAAAACTAATCGGACCTTAAGCCGGAGCTTACCAAAGCTAGTAGAACCTAGCGCCGGAGCTTACCAAAAACTAGCACAACCAAGCATCCGCCGGAGCTTACCAAAAACTAACACAACCAAGCATCTGCCAGAGCTTACCAAAAGCTAGCAGAAACTAGTCAACCCAAAGCCGGAGCTAAGAAAAACAACTTGGAGCTTAGCAAAGACATGCCGGAGCTATCAAAAACATGCCGGAGCTAAAGACAAAACTCTCCGGAGCTAACTAAAGCTAGTCGAACCTTGACAAACAAATCAGACCTAGCATCGGACGTAGCCGGAGCTACCCAAAACAAGCTGAACCTACCATTGGACCTTGCTATAGCTCGGAGCTAGAGTCGGACCTTACTAAAAAGGTGTTTTAGCAGTTTTTCAGAACTTATATCATCAAAGCCAATGTATTCACTACAAACCAATGTATTCAGCACACATAGGTCTCACAGTGAAGAGCAAGGATTGCCCCTTCAAGTACTTGAAGTCATTTCCTTCCCGCAAATGGGATGACTAGAAGAAGGACTGGGTCATCATTGCAGTGGAGGAGTACGAGAGGTTGGAGCTGCCCCAAGGACCCCCCAACATTAACACCGACACTTGGAGTGTAGTTCCGGTGCTGTCAGATGCCTTCAACCCCATCCTGACCAGGATCTGCAAATGCATGGAGGGTGGAGTGACCCCTTAGATTGTCTTTTGCAACTTCCTGGTCAACAGATGGGCTCCGCTGAAGAAGAGGGAGAAGCTCGCTTGGGCCATAAACAGTGTGATGGATGATGACCAGATTCAAAGTGGTCTAAAATCCAACTTGGATGACAAAGCTTTGAAGCTTCATCTCAAGAAATTCTAGCATGGGATATACGTCGACGACAATGACTTGGTTCCGCCGGCAGCTTTCCTTCCGCTGAACATGGAGCCGCAGTCCAGCAGAGAGCTATGGAGGAAGATGCCGACGCTTGATGACCTTGGTGAGGTGTAAAGGCGTCTGACCTCTAGGGTGGTAATCCCCGGAGCTTCCGAAGGAGGTCTGCCTCCGCCTGAAGGCGGAGGGTTGAAGACATCGGCAAGGGCAAAGGCAAAGAGCTAGCCGAACCCTCCAGCCGGAAGAGGAAGCTGAAGCATGCTGATGGGAGGTCCGTCAGGGCTGCTCCCTCTACAATAGCTCCTTCTCCCCAGCTGAGGAGGTCTTCTACGGCTGCACCTTCTAAGGCATAGGCGCCTTCAAGAGGCGCTAGCTCCGGGCAGTCAACCCCGGCCTCAGTGCCGGTTAAGAGTTCCAGGCCTGAGAGTTCTTCTCGGCCAAGAGAAGCTTCAGCCGAGAGGACTCTGGCTACTGCAAATGGTCCTCAATTAAGGTCCAAAGTTTTTGTCTCACCAGACTTGGTGGGCTCTGGCTTCGAGCCTCAGAAGAAGAGGTTCTGAGGTGACTAGGGCGGTAGCATCCCTAGGTAAGCATCGTGTGCTCGCCTTAAAACGCTGATCTTGTTTTTGTTGTGTCTTTAATCTTCTCATCCCTTTATTTCTAGGGTGTTAAAGAAAGGGTCAGGAACTTCAACGTCTGTCGCAGCGACTAAGGCTGCACATGTCAAAGCTCCAGCTTCAAGCACCGAGCCTCCTCCTCAAGTGGTGGCAGAAGTCACGGCAGCTCCGGCGCCAGCTGTCGGGGACTTGGATTCAGAGTCCTCGCTGGAAGCTCCCGTGGTAGCGTCGGACCGCGGGAGAGAAGTTGAAGGTGTACCTCTGACAATGGTGCCGGAGGCTGATTCTCCAGTACCAGAGCCGAAGATGTTTGAAGCTCTGGTCGTTGAACCAGAAGTTGTCGAAGCCTTGGCCACTAAGCCAGGGGCAATTGAAGCCTCGACCATTGAACCAAAGATAATTGATGCTCCAGCCCTTGTGCCAGAAGTTGTTGAAGGTTCGGCGGCTGAGCCGAAGATGCTTGAAGCTTCGGTCACTAAACCGGAAGCGACTGACGCATTGGCGTCTGAGCTGGAGGTGGTAGGGGCACCGGATGAAGCTCCAGCTGCTGCCCCAGAGATAGCTGCCCCGGAGGTGTCTGGACCAGAGCCAGAGCAGCCTGAAGAGGTGGCGATAGGTCCTCCACCCTCGGAGCGGATAATTGAAGACCCGGATGCAACGCTTTCGACTCAAAGTCCAGAGGTGGGAGTCCTCCTAGTGGGTTCTTCCTCTGCTGCTGCTGAAGGGCTTCCAGAGAGCGGCCCTAGTGCTACAGGAGCTTAGGGGACCACCCTTGTAGAGTGGGACCCAATTTTGTGATGGAAAATCCTCTGGAGCTTGCAGAGTTGGTCCAAGCAGGCTCGAAGCCTATCCCTCTGGCGTTGTCTATAGACAACGCCTGCTCGAGCCTCCAACAAGTCCAACTCGCCTTCAATCATGAGAGCAAAGCCCTAGATGAGGAGCGCAACACCTTGAGGCGTTGGCGCAACAGACTCCACTTCGAGACGAGGCTTGCCCAGATGAGGCTGGCTGACCAGAAAGAGTGGATCAAGAGGGAAAAGGCCCAGTTTGAATACTGGGACAAGCTGCTGGAGGAGAAGGAAGCTGCCATCCGGGCGCTCGACGCTAACTCCAGGGATATCCTTGAGCAAGCCAAGGAGAGGCGTGATGCTGCTGATGAGCGTCACAAAAATCTCAATGAATTGAACGAGGTTCTCCTGAAGCTCCGGGCGGACCTTGAGGCGAGGGAAGAAAAGCTCCTGGAGCAGAAGGAGGATGTTGTGAAGAGGGAGGCGGAGGTCACCCAGAAGTTGACTCTGGGTGAACAGAATTTGGCGGACCGCAGCAAAAAGCTGGATCTATGGAGCAAATAGGAGAAGGGGAAGTATTGGAAAATGGGGAAGGAGCTCTCGAAAAGAGAAGCTAACGTTGCCGCCAGGGAAGGGAAGGTGAGAGGCAGGGAGAAGGACTTGGTGGAAAGGCGGAACCACATCCACCTCCGGGAAACGGAGTTGACCGATCGTGAGAAGCAAGTCGCTGAGAATATGCAGCAGCATGCTAAATTGGTCGAGCGCTCAGAGCTTGCAGCCACGCCGAAGTCACTGGAAGAGCTGCGAAGCTTGAAGGAGACTGAGTCCATCCAAGTATGGGACTTCCTAGGACGAGCCAACGACGCGCTGACGCCACCAGGCTTCAGTCCTGTATGTCCGGACAATCCAGAGCTGGACTTGGACCGAGCACTTGTGGCCCTCAATGCTGCTTGCGGCAAACTCGACGGGATGGGTGACATCATTGCGGACCAGTTGGAGACAGAGGGGAAGTCTTTAGCCACAAACATCGCAGAATATGTGCTGACATGCTATGTGAGCCGAGACGCCCAATGCTCCTTGGACCCGGTGCTCCAAGGTCTCGCTGCTGAAGAGGAGGACGCTGCCAAGGCAAGTGTCCAGGAAGTTTCCAAGAAAGTCGCCACATTCTTCCGCAGGACTTAGATTCTCCAGTAGCTAGTACTTCTTCATTTTGCCTCTGCTGTAATCCCAATTTTGTAATCCAGTGCCTCGATTAAATGAAATCCACTTTGCTGCCATGAACTTCATTTTTTTGTCTTCAATATAATGTGCTCTGTCTTGTTGGCCCCCAGTATATGTGTACAACTGAAGTGTGTACATGTACCAAAGGATTTGACAGTATATTGATGACTTGAACGCTTTGAACTTGTAGATTTTAGGTCCGAAGTCTTCATTTCTAATGCTTCGACGGCAGGCCCCTGGGATTGGCGGAGCTTGGTAGCTCCGACGATACCCACTATCAACGTATAAAACGTTGAGGGGGGGGGGGGCTAGGATTTATCAGAGCTTGGTAGCTCCTGATGTCGCCGCACAAATAGTTGAAGGTTGGCGCCCTAGGGGTTGTCGGAGCTTTGTAACTCCGACATTGCCCATTGTCAACATGTTAAATATCAACGGTGGGTCCCCTCGGAGGATGTCGTAGCTTAGTAGCTCCAGCATCGTCCACCATCGCTATGAATTTCTGTTTTTCTTGCACATTAAATACAAGAAAAAGTAAAATTCATCCTCTTGTCTATAAATCATTTTTGACTTATTGTTCTTACTTGAGTTTTTATTCCAAAGTAACTCTATATGGTGACAAGTATATTGATGTAAGCCTTCCAAACCTATATGCTTTTTAGTACTCACCCTATTGAGGCCTGCCGGAGTGTAGGTAGAGTGGCATACTTAGGGTGCAGGGCCAGGCTAAGTCCATAGCATACTCCGGACCTATGTTGGCTTGGCGTTCAGGCAAGTAGACTATACAACATGTTAAGACCCAAAGAGATCAAGAATATAACTTGCAACACATATGAATAAGTTGGGTAAAAACTAAAAAAGAATTGCACAACTTCATTATAGACAAGAAGGTTAAAAATAATAATTTGATAAATTGAGCCTTGTACAGAAAAAAATGCACGTGGAGTCTGTTTTCACACAACAATGTCTTTCATTATAGGTACAAATTACAGGGGAGACAAGGACACACTTAGGGTGTGGGACCAAGCTAAGTGCGCTATACATCTTGTACTAACCCAAGGTAGGTAGTTACACTTTTAGTGCAGTGACTGTATGAAGTGTATTTGAACTTCCCGGATCCTTCAAGAGGGGTCCGAATGTTCTCCCAGAGGACCTACCCATGTATGTTTAGCGATTCTATAACATACAACGTGTGTAATTACAGACTCACCTCCATGATTCTAAGCATAAAACTTACAGAGGTGCTCGATGTTCCAAGGATTAGGAAGCGGACTCCCATCCTCAGTTGCTAAGCGAACGCATCCGGGACGAGATACTTTGATCACTCAGAATGGACCTTCCCAGCTGGGGGAAAGTTTATTCATTCCTTCACGAGTTAGTATCTTCCGAAGCACCAGATCGCCTTCCTCGAGTTGTCGGTTGCACACATGACTTTGATGATAGCGCCGGAGCGCTTGGCGATAACATGCATTCCAAACAGCTGCTTGGCACCTTCCCTCGTCAATGAGGTCAAGGTCTTCACGTCGAAGCTGGTCCTGCGTGGCTTCGTCGAAGGTTTCGGACCCAGAAAGACCCCAGGGTGATCTCTGGAGGAAGGACTGCTTCAGCTCTGTACACCAGGAAGAATGGAGTTTCCCCAGTTGATCGGTTTGGAGTTGTCCTGTTCGCCCACAATGTGGACGGAAGCTCCTCAATCCAGCTGGCTTCATGCTTTTTCAGGCGCTCAAATGTGCACGTCTTGAGTCCTTTTATGATTTCTGCATTTGCTCTCTCGGCTTGGCCATTACTTGCTGGGTGAGCTACTGAGGTGTAGCTGAGTTGAATGTCGAGGTCTTCGCAATATTCTTGGAATGTAGCACTTGTGAATTTGATTCCGTTGTCAGTTATGAATTTGTTTGGAACTCCAGATCTACATATAATGGACTTCAAGAACTTGATTGCTGATTGCTTGTTGATTGTCACAACTAGAGTTGCTTCTGACCAATTGGTGAACTTGTCGATGGCGACATGCAGGAACCTGTAACCTCCGACGGCTTTTGGGAAAGGTCCCAAGATGTCCATGCCCCACACAGCGAATGGCCATGTAGGAGGTATCATTTGTAGTGACTGAGCTGGTGTGTGAATCTGTTTTGCGTGGAACTGGCACACTTCACATTTTTTCACTAGCTCAACCGCATCCTGGAGTGTTGTAGGCCAGTAAAAGCCATGCCGGAAGGCTTTACCGACTAGCGTGTGAGAAGAAGCATGGTTCCCACACTCACCTCCATGGATTTCCACAAGGAGCTCGCGGCCTTCTTCCCTTGCAATGCACCGCATTAGGATCCCATTGGCACTACGTCGGTAGAGACCCCCTTCTACCAACGTGTATCTTTTAGCCAATCTCACAATCCGGTCAGCGGATACACTTTCTTCATGAAGGATATTGTCTTTCAAGTAGTTCCGAATCTCTGAGATCCATGCATCAGAGCTTACTTGAGCTTCTGAGTCTTGCGTGCTAGGTTGCTCGGAGCTTCCGGCGGCACCTACGACCCTTGGTGGACGCCATAGTAACAGGGCCACTGGGACTGCCATCATTGTGGTGCTGGTCTCGCCCCCTTTGCTCAATTCGGCATGCTAAATTGTTGGTCTTGACAACCTCCGGACAAAGATTCCGTCAAGAGCCAGAGCTCTAGTTTAGGCTTTCATCGAGAGTTCATCAGCTTCAGCGTTGTGAAGACGCTAAACATGGTGGAGATCCAGGACTTTGAAGTCCTTCTGGAGTCTCTGGACTTCAAGGAGATAACCAGCTAGTTGAGGATTGTTACAGGAGCACTCACCTTTGACTTGTTTGATGATGAGTTGTGAATCTCCCTTTCCCCAACAGCTGTTTGACACCATAAGATAGTGCCACCTTGAGTCCGTAAATGAGAGCTTCGTACTCCGGCATATTGTTGGTTGCCTTGAAATCAAGGTGAACCATGTACTTGACCTTTTCCCCAGTCGGAGCCAGGAGAAGGATTCCAGCTCTGGCTCCATGCTTCTGCACGGAGCCATCAAAGTAGAGAGACCAGTGAGGTTTGGTGAATATCAGAACCTTGGGTTATGGTTTCTGCTCACTGTGGCCCCCAGGGTTTGATGGAGAGGGAGTCCATTCCGCCACGAAGTCGGCCAAGGCATTACTTTTGACTATTGTCATGATACGAATTCTGGATCGAACTCAGCCAGTTCCGCTGCCCGTTTTGCAATGTTCCCAGTAGAGTTAGGGTTATACAAAATAGCACGCAGTGGAAAAGAAGTTACCACTGATATTTTGTGGGCTTGGAAGTAGTGTCGAAGATTTCTTGAGGCAATAAGAACTGCGTAAAGCAGCTTATGCACCTCAATGTATCTCGTCTTGGCGTCGTGGAGAACTTCGCTGATGAAGTACACTAGGCGTTGGACGGTCCGGACCCTTTCAGAAGGACCCGAAGCTTCTTCTCCATCGACCCGGACCCTCCTGGAGGGGTCCGAACCTTCATGCTGTGCTTCTTGGACCCTCCCAGGGGGGTCCAAAACTCCTTCGTGTTCGAACTGGACCTTGTTAGAAGAGTCCAGATCATCTTGGTCGGCTAGGTGAACCCCCTCAGATGAATGAGGATGATCTCCTAGCATTTCGTCCTGAGGTTCCGTGTGTGGGGCTGGGACCGAGACACAACCTCATTTAACTCTGGACCCTCCCGGAGGGTCTGGGTTCCTGGACTGGATGTGGATTTGGTCTTTCCGCAACCAGGACCAAACTGACAACTTCGGTGGTTGCCGAAATGTAAAGCAGTAAAGGCTCACCAGGATTCAGAGCTACCAATATCGGTAGTGTGGTGAGGAGCTTTTTTAGCTCTTGAAACGCCTTTTCTGCTTCTTTAGACCAATGAAATCGTCCGGACTTCCTAAAGAGTTTGAAGAAGGGTAGCACCCGTTCTGCCAGTCTTGAGATAAACTGGCTGAGCGCAGCTAAACATCTAGTTAACTTCTGGACATCCTTGATGCGGGCTGGGAGCCACATATCTTCTATAGCCTTGATCTTCACTAGATTTTCTTCAATTCCTCGGTGGTCACCAAGAAACCTAGAAGCTTCCCGGAGCTAACCCCGAAAACACATTTGTCCGGGTTCAGCTTGGTGCGCGTAGTGTGCAGCTTATCGAAGATAGCTTGTAAATTGTCAAGGAGTGACTCCTTGTTTTTGATCTTCACGACGATGTCATCGATGTACACCTCCACCAAGTCTCTAATTAGCTCTCCAAATGTTTTGTACATAGCTCGCACAAATGTTGAAGCAACATTTTTAAGACCAAATGGCATGGCAGTATAATAGTACAATCCATCTACTGTTATGAAGGCATTATGCTCTTCATCTTCCTTAGACATTTGGATTTGATGATATCCAGAATATGCATCTAAGCAACACAATAGCTCACACCCGGAGGTGGAGTCCACTATCTGATCTATTCTAGGTAGTGGAAATGGATCCTTTGGACATGCCTTATTTAAAGTGGTGTAGTCGATACATCCAAAGCTTCTCGCCGGCCTTGGGTACAACAACTGGGTTTGCTAGCGATTTTGGATGGAAGACTTCCCCGATGGATCCAGCTTCGAGCAACTTCTTGATTTCTTGTCGCATGAAGTTTTTTGTCGCTCGATTGATTGCTTCCGGAGCTTCTGGTGTACAGGTCGTGCGTCAGGGTAAATCTTCAGATTGTGCTCAATCACCACCCTAGGGATCCCAGACATTTGTGACGGTTGCCAGGCAAACACGTCGACATTAGCCTGGAGGAAAGTGATGAGCGCGAGTTCCTATTTGTTTTTCAGACCTCTAGATATACGGGTAGTCTGAGCAGCATCGGAACCAATTTGGACGACTTTGACGGGAACGTCGGTGTCGCTGCTTGGTTGCACACGGGGTGCGGAGGTAGAGCCTTTATGGCAAATGCTCGGAGGGTTAGGAGCTGGCTCCTTATCGGATGCTTCCTCTTGCGCTATGGTAAGCGCATGGAGTTCTTCTAAAGCAGTGACTCCTGCAGTGCAATCTCCACGGATCCGGAGAACGCCCGCAGGTGTTGGCATCTTCAACACTAAGTAACCATAATGAGCGGCGGCCATAAACTTGTACAAGGCTGGCCTGCCCAAAATAGCGTTGAACGGCAGACTGATGTGCGCGACGTCAAAGATCAACTTCTCAGTTGTGTAGTTCTCCTAAGTCCCGAAGGTCACTGGGAGTGTGATGGAACCGAGAGGAGTAATGGTCCCTGGACCTACCCCAGAGAAAGGTCCAGATGGGGAAAGGTCTGAAGGCTAGAGCTGAAGCTTAACGAAAGCTTTGAAGCTTATGAGGTTCATCCCTGAACCTCCGTCCACCATTACATGGTGGAGTTGAATATTGTTAATGGTGGGTGACACGATCAAAGGAAGTTGGCCAGCTCCAATCATGTTGCGGGGGCAGTCCAAAGCATAAACAATGATGGGAGTGTCCATCCACTTCCGATGAGGCTCCGCCCTAGCAGTAGGACCTGCCAAGGCCATGTCCCGCCACATTGTCTTGAGGATGCAGCGAGAGGTGATGTCCCAAGAACCACCATAGATGGTGTTTAGGGTATTCCAGCGCTTGTTGTTAGAGACATCAGAATCGTTGTCGATAGTGTTGTAGATAGATTTTATGACCTTCTTGGGATCCTATAAACCTAGATCCTCCTCAGGCGGAGCTTTATCGACTTTTTGTTTTCCTTCCCTTTGACGGAAGGAGCTTCTTCCCGACGCTTGTTATAGCGCTCGGCAAGGTTCTGGACCTCCCGACATTCTTCCAAGCTGTGTATGTACGTCTTGTGGATCGGACACCATGCTTTGGAACTGTTGCCATCTTCTGATGAAGGACGAGGTCGTTTCACGGGTAGTGGCCCCTGGCCACCTGGAGCTACTGCAGCTGCAGCGGCTGGTGCGCCGGCCGACGACTTCTTTTTGCCGTTGGGCTTCTTCTTCTTTTTGCCACTGCTGGATGTAGTGGCTTCAGTTTTGGAGGACTTCTTGTTGGCCTCTGGAGCTGGCTTGGAGTGCATTTCACGGCCCCCCGCAGCTCTAGCACATTTGTCTGCTAGGCTGAAGAGTTCCGTGACGCTGGTGACTTCTTTGATTGCCAGCTTCTCCAGCATCTTTTTATCTCGAACACCCTATCTAAATGCAACGATAACAGAAGAGCTGGAGATTGAAGGAATAGTATTCTGTACATGAGAAAACCGCTAGATGAAGGATCGTAGCGATTCCCCCATTGTCTGCTTTACAGCAAACAGATCCAATTTAGTGCAAAGCCGGGTGTAAGAACTCCCGAAGTTGGCAGTGAATTTTTGGCATAGCTCCACCCAACTATTAATGGAGTCAGGTGGAAGACTCATGAACCAGGACCTTGCAGTCTCAGTCAGAGCCACTGGGAAATAAGTGGCCATCACAGCCTCATCACCCCCCGCTGCCAGTATAGCAGTGAAGTAGATTTGAAGGAACTCGGCAGAGTTGACAGTCCTGTCAAATTTTTTCGGCAAGTGAGGTCGGAACTTCTGTGGCCATCTGACCATGCATAAATGCATGGCCAGGGCAGAACATCCTCCTCCTACTCCCTGAGGAACAGGGTTGTCCTGAGCCTCCCACCTCTCACGAGCACGGTCAATATGGACGTGGCCGTCCTGCTGCCCATAACGGCAATCAAGTTCAGACCGTAGGTCACGAGTCGGAATATTGGTTATGGTGTGGGTGCGTCGTGCCCCAGGAGGCAGCGAAGTCACCTGCTGGGATGCAACACATCTCCTCTGCTGTGAGACTTGTGGACCAAGTCGGCCCGACAAGGTCCATCGTTGAGACGATGCTCGCCCCGAAGGGGGAGGACCTTGATTGCTGATGCCAGCAGCTGCAGCTGCAACCAAATGGTCATCATCAGCTCTCCACTGTTCCATAGCACCCTGTGGCGCCCCTGGAGGTGGTGGATGTTGTAGGAGAGCTCGCGCAGCATTGAGCGCGTGCTCATAGTTGTTGTTTGTCGATGCAGTGATCAACGCAGATGCCCCATCTTGTCGCCCAGCATTGTCCGCCAGAACAGATGGTGGCTGTGGTGCCATAGTGTCTGCTGGAACAATGGCACCTGCTGGCTGCTTCACGTTGGAGGGATTGCCTCCAGTAGGTTGTTCAACATGATTGCCATTGGAAGATCCTGCAGCAGAATTCACCATCTTGAGATCTCGGGAGCCCCTACCTGGCGCGCCAAATGTCGAAGTGTAGCAACGACACTTCCCCCAGTACTACCAAATGTAGCCCGTGTATGTTCTTATTTTGGTCGGGGCACGCAGAGATCAAGAGAAAGATGGTTACATGAGAGATTTACATGGTTCAGGCCGCCTGAGCATAATACCATACTCCACAGAGTGTGTGTTGTTGTATTGTGAATCGCTAGAAAGCCTAGTCTCTGGCTCAGCTTGGAGTTGTCTTTCGTATCGTGCGGCTCAGTCCTTTTAGAGTCCAAGGAAAGACCGTTACATCCTTCACCTAGCCCAACATGTGGCCCTGGCGTATTTAATAGCCTAATACACTGTCTATGAGTATTAAGTATGGTTAATAGTGTGATAACGTGCCTTAATGACCGTGTTACCTCTATTAATAGTGCTCTGATCGTGTGTCATTAATATAGCATTAACGACACATAATCAAGTCTTGTAACTGCCGCTTTAACTGTGCCTTGAATGTCCGTGTTGAAGGAGATCCGCCAATGTATTCGTTGGTGAAGATCCGGAGGCTCCACTTGTGGCTGCTTCGGAACTTCCCTTTGCGGGGAGGAAGCCCCGAAACTGCTATACATGTGTCAGCACCGGAGCTTCCCTCTGCCAGGGGGGTAGGTCCGGGATCATTATACACGTGTGGATCGCGGAGCTTCCCTGTGTTGGGAGTTTGGCTCCGGATTTATATTACACGTGTCAATCTCCGGAGTTACCCATATGTGGGTTGCGGGTCCGGTGTAATATGACATGTGGGGCCTGAGGAGACATTCAACGTTGATGGGTAGAACTCTTTTGCACTCCTTGAGGTATCATAGGGTACCCGGTACGCAGGGTACCAACACCTAGGTATTCGAAATTCATCAAATCTTTGAGGACAATGATAATGTTAGATACTTAGAGTGTATTGGAACCCTAGAGAGAGAAAGAAATGGCCTAAACCCAAGAAAGGAATGAATATGAGGGTTGGGGCTAGGGTTTACCAAGAGTGTATCAATGCATGAAGTTGAGCGAATCCTGAGTGTAGATAAGTCCGAGATGGACTACCCTTTGAAGCTCCAAGCCTCCCCCTCGACGAATCAAAGATTTTACGGTGTAGATGATAAATAGCCTTGGGAGCTCCAGAGGAGGAGAGAGAGAGAGTGTGTGGAGTATGGAGTGAGGAGGAAGAAGAGAGACTCTGGGAGAATCCAACAGTTAAGTCATGGGAACACCGGACTAGTCCAGTAAAACCTGCACATGTCCGGAGCAGCGGACCAAGGGCGGACTAGTCAATATACTCGACTTGTCCGGTTTGAACCACAGACTAGTCCATAGCAAACAAAGAGTTGTGGTAATATTAACAAGGTAAAATTGATATTTGACTTTTGGATGATGATTAGTACATGATTGTAGAGAATACCCTTGAAGGATATGATCAACAAACACTTAATCATCAAACTATGGCCAAAAGCTCAAGATTGACAAGACATCAGACTAGTTCGTTGTGTATCGGACTTCTCTGGTCAGACGGAGAATGTAGGTCAGTGTTGTCATAAGGACATAGTTTTAGCTAATACTCTTGGTAAATATGGTCAGTAAGCAAACGACAATCATACTATGACCATAATTCACCAAGAATAAATATTTGAAATATTTTTAGGGTGAAAATGAGATAGGATCTTATTTTTTGCAATCATACTAGTATTTTAGAGTTCTATATTCCTAACAATTAGATATGCAACATTTCAAACCACATGTTGGAGCAGCTTCAAGCCTTGCATACAAAACATGCGGCTGATGTGATATTATGCCTAGATGCACCCAAGTACAATAAAGTACCGAACAAAGGTGATATACTAGTTTAATATGACATAGATGGACCAAGATACTGATGAGGACATCACTTCTATGGATACACACAACACTTTATTAAACATACAAGATGCAATTAATAGAGTTCATACACAACAATTAATTTCAAATGTGAGCTCGTTCTTATATGTTTCGTTATATGTTTTTGAGCATAGATTGCTACCTAATGATTTAATTGTGATTAGGATCCATGGAGAGGTTCAAGGAGTAGATGTAGGAAGTATTAGGGACGTGGATGATCAGAGAATTCGTTCAAAGAAGATGGAAACCGAGCCAAACTCAAAATCGTGTCCAACTCGGAGTCCAAGAGCAGTACGCACTAAAATGGACGCCCAGGATGCATACGAACTCCATTTTGGACGTTCTACATATGCACGAAAAAGGGAGAGGAGAATCTTTCTAATGTCGCTGGTCCCATGTCAAAATTCCTTTGGAGTCGACGGGAATCGTCGAAACAATATCGAGAACAGAATCTGTCAGGGTGCTGCGCCACCGTATTGGGCCATTGGGCCTTGTATCAAGTCTAAATCCATTATTTTAGTGTCTTAAGGTTAGTTCATGACCCCAACAACCCCTTGGACGTCCTCCCACCTATATATACTCCATAGTAGCCACCATAAACAATTGGGTTTTGCTTAGATCAATAATATTGCTGTTCTACGGTTTGTGAGACCCCAACTTAGCAATTCAGATTGCTTCTACCTTGTTCTTGCTTGTGTTCTCAGTTCCACTTGCAGGGATTAGACTTATTGGCAAGGTAAATCGTGTGCAACATGGTTGATAACCAACTGAGCAGTAGTGTAGTGATTGCAGGGGTATTCGAACTGTTCGAGTGCTGCGGATCATCAACGTCGAGTTCTCCATCAATCGACTTATCCATTACCTTTCGGAAGATCGGGCCTCATCCTCATTTTTCTTATAAATTGGTATCATATTTCCAGGTTGCCCGTTAGGTAATTCATCTATCCATTACATTTGTTTTGTTTTTTATACCTAGCGTCCACAAAAAAGCCACAAAAAAATTACAGTTTAGTAGATTTGTGCATTACTTTGTCCAAACCACCAATGAGCCTTTGCAACTTTCGTTTTCAGTTTGGTTTTGCTGATTTTGTGTTTGTTGTTTAGTCATATTGCTGGTTTAGAAAGTGTTTTTGGTATTATTTTGAGTTTTGCATTGTGTCGATTCATCTTTTTGAATCGCGTCATCACATCTAGATTAGATTCATCTCTGTACAGTTCGATATTTTGATCATATCTCACACATAAAAACATGGAATTTGGAGTTCTTGTACTTTCTGGAAATCTTAAGAAGTTCTCTACAACTTTCGTATTCATAGGTTTTCCATAAGACGTAGTTATCATGGTCAAAAGTGCATTAGATCTGAATCTATTCTCGACCTAGAATTTCTGAACAGTCTGTGTTTCGGGGGCAATATCTCCTATTGTTCTTGTCCAAAATAGTTCTTCAATATATTGAAATTAAAGAGGAGAGATATATATACAATCTAACTGTTGTAACATTTTCTATTTGGAGTTTCTAAGTATACCTATTTATCCTTGGACAATTGAGCAGAAAATCTGTGACAGACCCACGAGATATCTTCGATTACTTTTCATTGTGTTTTTCTTTTGCAACACATTCTAAACGAAAGGAAGAAAAAATAAAAAGGCAAGTGCAAAAAAAGATACAAAAGCCACACAAAAAAGGAGAAAAAAAACAACAACAAAAAAATGGAAGTGTTTGCATTCTTTTTGTCATCTAGTTTTGTCTCATGTCTTGCTAGCTTGAACTACTAGGAACATATTTAGGCCAACAACTTTGACAAGTACTTTAGACACTTATTCAACTTTACTATCTGATTGTATTGTTGATAATCCTTGCTATATATAAAGTGCCATCCAAGCTACACCTTACTATTGAGCAGAATCGATACACCTTTGTAATCATCTCATGCTTCATTGGTTTCTTCATACCGGCCACGATTTGCCACCTGCAGTGTCAGTAAGAACACTTGTAAGAGTGTGGTAAGATGCTTGAGAGTGTGTGATTCTACTTCCACATTGCCATTATCCTTTGTAGTTGATAGGGATAACATTTTTTTGTTGTCTTCTGTTTGCTACTAACAATGTCAGGTAAAAGCAAGAACCATGCATTATATGCTGAGATGATTGACATGATCAAGACAGCGATGGAGTTGCTCGCTAAGAATAAAACATCAACCAAGATTTTACATGACATTCATACCGTCTTTACAACTCCTTCCACAGAAAGTAATTACATTCTCCCATCTCTTTCTTCTTATGATGGTTTTGGTTACAATAAATATATTGCTTGGGAAATAGAGTTGGATAAAGTTTTTGGACAATGTCATATGTGTGAGAGGAGAAAAATTAGAAATGTTGCAAGTGCAGTAGTAGATTGTGCGTTAACTTGGTGGAATAATTTAAATGAATTAGAAAAACCTCGAACATGGAAAGAAACAAAAATTCTTATGCGAGAAACTTTTGCTAATGTATCTATGTGCAAAGAAGAAATTCAGCAATTTGAGGAGCAGGTCCTTGTTGTTTGTCCTCCTGTGGCTAATCTTTTGTAGGACAATGTAGAAAGGAATACAGCTGGTGCAAAAGAAACTGAGGTGATACATAATTTTTGAGAATTTTCAGATTTATCCATTCATATTTCACCAACAATTACTGCTGAAAATGAGAATGAAGGTAATGCACCTGATACTTCACTTATCGATGTTGAGAAGTTTTTGAATGTCTCAAATTTTTCTCTAAATCATTCTATTGGACAACAACAACTCGAGGAGCCTTTTCTGAAAACACCATTATACCTAGTTGATTTTCATACTGATTCTTATGGTAAAAATGAGTTGTATGCTGATAATTATATTGTACCGATGCTAGAACAAGTCAATGAATTTGATACTTTATTAACCACTTGTGCTGAAATTAAGAATTTTATTCCAATTACTTGTGAAAATGATGAACTGAAATTGTTGTCTTCTCTAAATACCTTGGGTTATATTGAATTTGACACTCTTTGTGATCTAGATTGTAGAGAGGAGAATATTTTCCCAATCTGAATTGCCTTTGTTAAGTAGAAATATTTTTCATGCTATAGGCAACTATGAAGATAGTGGTGAATTTATGGTGCATAAAGTTTACATATTTTCCAATGTTCAAGCTCCTTTTGTGCTACAACAACATGGTAAAGTAAATAAGTGCACTAATGCTAATAATGCTTTGTCAAGTTTTTCTCGTATTTTTTCCATGCAGCAGAGACAACAACAAAAAAGAGAAGCATTGTTTGCTGTGGTTGTGCAATATGGACAACACTCATATTATCCCCAAAAGCCTCTTTCTTGGACATACGAGCAAGCCGAGGACGGCTTGTCATAAAGAAGGGGAGAATGATGAGATCATGCTCATTATCATTGCACCTACAAACATGACACAATGTTTATTTGTTTGGGATCCTAGCTCAAGTGAATGTGCACTCTTATTTGATGGACAAGATCAAGATGGCGCACTATGTCGTCCACCACCTTGGCCTCCTCCATTCACGCATACAAGAAGATTTGATGGCGTTGCACATTTGGACCAACACATGAGAGGAGATGAACTTGAGTCGAGGAAGACTCCAATTCAAGAAGTGGAGGATGATGAGGACATCACTTCTATGGATACAAACAACACTCCATTGAACATACAAGATGCAATCAATAGAGTTCATACACAACAATTAATTTCAGAGGTGAGCTCGTTCTTATATGTTTCGTTATATGTTTTTGAGAATAGATTGCTACCTAATGATTTAATTGTGATTAGGATCCATGGAGAGGTTCAAGGAGTAGTTGTAGAAAGTGTTAGGGACGTGGAGGACCATAGAATTCGTTCAAAGAAGATGGAAACCAAGCCAAACTCAAAATCGTGTCCAACTTGGAGTCCAACAGCAGTATGCACTAAAACGGACGCCCAGGACGCATACGGACTCCATTTCGGACGTTCTACATATGCACGGAAAGGGGAGAGGATAACCCTTCCAATGGCGCTGGTAACATGTCAAAATGCCTTCGAAGTCGACGGGAATCATTGAAACAATATCGAGTACAGAATCTGTCACGGTGCTGCGCCACCGTATTGAGCCATTGGGCCTTGTATCAAGTCTAAGTCCATTATTTGCGTGTCTTAGGGTTTGGTCACGACCCCAACAACCCCTTGGACGTCCTCCCACCTATATATACTCCATAGTAGCCTCCATAAACAATTGGGTTTTGCTTAGATCAATAATATTGTTGTTCTACGGTTCGTGAGACCCCAACTTAGCAATACAGATTGCTTCTACCTTGTTCTTGCTTGTGTTCTCGGTTGCACTTGCAGGGATTAGCCTTCTTGGCAAGGTCAATTGTGTGCAGCACGGTTGATAACCAACAGAGCAGTGGTGTAGTGATTGTAGGGGTATTCGAACTGCTCGAGTGCCGCAGATCATTAACGTCGAGTTCTCCATCAATCGACTTATCCATTACCTTTTGGAAGATTGGGCCTCATCCTCATTCTCATCAGATACAATAGAACCAAAAATAGAACGATATACCTCCTTCTTCATTTTGTTTGGTCCCCAATTGATCATTGTCTCCATCATTATGTTGATTATATCGATCTTATTGAGGTTGATCTTGTACATATTGAGCCTTTTGCCGTATAGAGGCTCCCCCTTGATCATTACTCTCTTGTTGTTGTACACTTTGAGCCTTGTAATGATGGCTCAGGTGGAGATGAACTTGGACTTTTTATTGTACCCCATGAATATTTTTTTCCTCTAGTCATGTCGTTTATGCTTATCAAGCATCTCTTTTGATCCACCTGAGGGGGTACACCTAAAAAACAAGATTATGATTTGGTTCTAGGTACCCAATCTTGCTTGGGTCCTTTGATGTTAGTGATAAGATATTTGGGCACCCATACACAAGATTTTGGACTCTTGTAGAGTGGCCCAACATACTTGGCATAAACATGATTGAATTTATTCTTCATAAGAACATATGAGGCATAAAAGTCATGAAACATAATGTTTGATCCCCTTTTTAGATTTTTGATGAAAGGAATGAACATATTTGATGTTCTTAACTTGATTTGAGCATCCCTTGACAAAAGTAATCGATTCCTTGTTAAACTTGGGGGTTCTAGCATTTGCTTTTACCTCGAGAATATCCAAGACCATCCTTGATATTAGGAGCTCTAGTAACCAAGTATGCATTTCATGCATACTCGATTTTCTCCTTATCAAAAATGCCACCATTGGGTGAATTCTTGCTTTGTTCCATGGTTAGCTCATTTTTTAAGTCAAGAACCAAATTTGCGCAATTACATGTTTTAAGTGGAATAGACTCAATATTTGAAGAAGGTGAGCTCTTAGAAGATGAGGAGAGATCACTTTGATTGAGTGATTAAACTTGTACTTGAAGGCCCTTATTAACTTTTGTCAAGTTAACACGCTCATCCTTAAGTACAACATTTAAATCATTTAGATTTGAGCAAGTTTCCTTGCTCAAAGCTAGCTCACACTCAAGTGCTACTCTCGTTTCCTTTTCAAGCTCGAGAGCCTCTTCAACCTAAGAGTATCTTTTTTTTGAAGGACGATCATATCTTCTTGTCGGTTGATAATATCTTCCTTCTCAAATCTTTCATCCGTGAAAATTTTCATTTTAACTAATGCAGTTTTACTTAAGCCCTTAAACATGTGTTCATTTTCATCACTGCTATCAAACTCATCATCGGAGTATTAAGCGAGGGAGGTGTAAGTCGAACCTTTTTCTTGTCTTCCTTAGCCATGAGGCAAGTATGATTCTGAGTCTCCCATCCTCCCATGTTCAGGAAGCGTGTAGACTTCCTGGTAGGCTTCTTGACGTTAATGGTAGCCATCTCTTCTTCTTCAGAGGAGGAGGACTCGTCGCTTGAGTCCCACTCTTTGCCGATGTGTGCTTGATGACCTTCTCTCCTTTTTTGATGATTTTCCTCTCTTGATGCTTCACTTCTTTCTTCTTCTTAATTTCTTCATATGGGCAATTCACTATGAAGTGCCCATATTCACCGCAGTTGTAGCATGAGCGTCTAGATCTGGACTTGTCTTTTTCTTTGTTCTTATCATCACTGGAATTGTTGTCTTTTCTTCTTCTCATCATCCTCTTAAATTTCATCATGAATAGGACCATTTTTTTTCATCCATGTCGGTGCTCATGTCGTCGCTATCTTCATCTTCTTGCACCTTGTGGACTTTTGTGTTATTTGGTTTGCTAGCCACCTTGAGAGCCAACCCCTTCTTCCTTGATGCAGTCAGCTCGGCAAGGTCCTTCACATATTTAGCTTCCTTTTCCATCATCTCATAGTTAATTATTTTGCCCAATAGTTCATTCGGAGTTATTTTATGGAACCCCGGACTTTCTCGGATTATCAAGCATAGAGTGACATTCCATGGCATAAATGCTCTAATCATCTTTTTGACAACCTCATGGTCAGTCCACTTCTTGCTTCCGTAGGCCCAAATCACTTTGATAGATTCGCCCTCCTCAATGGCAGACATTCCCAATTCTCCTTCAAGCATTTCAATTTTCTCTTCACGAACTGAGCGATTTCTTTCATGGGCAGTCTTGAGTGTATCCCATATTTCTTTGGCACTCTCCAGTCCATCAGTCTTTGTAAACTCTTCTCGGCTCAAGGAAGAGGTTATCACTGCAACAGCTTGTGCATTGCAGTGAATTTCTTGCTCTTCCTCTGGAGTGAGTTCATCGTCGGTATCCAGGATATCTACACCTGTACATACAACATGCCAAAGACTAGGCTTTAAGGAGATAAGATGCATTTTCATATTATACATTCACATGGTATAATCATTTCCATCGAAATGAGGAGGTCTTCCCATGGGAATTGAAAGATAATGATTGTTAGAGTTTAGATGATTGTAATTATAAGGATATCGGGAGTAGTCATGATGACCACTCCCCATCGTCTTCTCCTCTTCTTCCTTGCCCTTTTTCCTTAGGAGTTTCTTCCTTAGAAGTGCCTTGAGTTGGTGTGCTTCTTCATCATCGTGTTTGTTCTCCTTGAGTATGTCGAATGTCTTTGTATCATGTTCATCTTCGGTATTGGGCACTGTGACGCCCGATTCCGAAAATGAACCAAGCTAACACATATGTGTGCCCAAGATGTTCATCACACATACGCGAGTGCATTCACAAAAGAGTATATAGAAAATTACCATAGAACAAGATTAATTAATCAAATTTTATTACACAAACCATATTATCCCCAAATACAAGCTCTAATGAATATTTATGACAAGTTCAACTAATGCAATAGAAATAAACTAATTAAGCAACTAAGCAACTAAACATAAGGGTTAGTGCAGTTCCAATAACACCACAGGCAAAGTTGACGGTAGACACGGTCTAGAAATCCACATCCTCACCATTAAACTCCCAATCCTGACCTGCAACTGTTGGGCGGGGGGATTGCAAGAGTGAGTACATGTCGTACTCAGCAAGTGTGGAAAGTATGACATGTGGCTGATTCAAATGACGACAATAATAATGGCAAAGTGCTGAAAAGTACATTAAAACATTTGAAAAGCAATATATTACATGTATGTGAAATAAACCCATCATAATCATAAGTAATATCATAATACCAGTCCATAATTCACCATCCTCATCCATAATTCCAGATTTCACCATTTGCCAATAACCATATTCAATACCAGAAATTAATTTATAACCATAATACCAACCATAACCATCCCAAATCCCAATTTCCCTCTAATCATGGAACTTGTCCAGGTGCTCATAACCGGGAGCACGGCTATCATGATAGTTTTATTAGACTCTATAGTGTTTGTACCACTTTACCCACATGTTTGTGATTTCATCACCTTTCGATGACTAGAACCTCTATTATGCCGTCTCACACTTCCGTCGGTGTGTGGTCAAGAGATCACAAAATAGCCTTTACAAAGGGATTACTAGCCTATTTAGACCCCACTAAGGTTTCACCGGTTGCGATGTCTCCTACAGAGCACATCTTCAACCAAGGGCCCCCTCTTGAGCCATTCGGATCCCAGGGTAGTCCCACCAATCATCAACAAACCCAATCCGACTACCCCTTCCTCGAGCATCCATAATGGTCCAAACAGCACTAGCAAATCCCTAATTAATCAGCTATGCTGCACCCATACTTGGCCTCGTGGTGGCACTGTAGTCCTGACTTATTCTCGCATGAACCGGTCCTTAGATCTAAAGCAAGCAAACCACCATAACATCCAACCCATCCACATACCAGGCTTGCATAGATCACCCATTACCATATCATATTTAACCAGTTCATGTTAATCATAATCTCATCCATGCATAATTAAATTGAGTGGTATAGTTGTTTCCCATCCCAGTTGATTAAGCGAAGCAAAAGGTAAAAGCCCTTTCCGACTCTCTATCATATATTCCAGGTGACAAGGGTGGTTTAACAATTCTAGTAAACTTCCTATCATAGGTTTCCCATCAAATTGACACAAGCATGCAGTTTTGCAACCAAAACATTTATTTGAAAACAGGATCAATATGCTTCAAGGACACTTGCCTTGCTCTTGCGGTTGATTAGGGTCAAAGCCTTCAAACTCTTGGTGTTGGAGATCCTCCGCGGCACTCTCTAGCGCAAATCTGTCTAATCCACATAATAAACATACAAGACAAGAAACACAATCAAAGAGTGCACAAATATTACTCAATATGACATGACATGCATGATTAATTCAAATGCAAGGTAGAACTTGTTAATTGATTGCTTTTAATGATCACTAACTAGTTCTAATAGATTTTAACAAGTTTATACAGGTTTGGAGTTGATTAGATCAAATTTTAGAATCAATTCAACACAATTTAGCCAGGAAGAACGGACTAGTCCGCTAGGGACCGGACAAGTCCACACTCCGCGAGATCAGCAGATTAGGGTTTTCTAGATCGACGTAAATTTGGAGATTAAGTGTTGAATTCACGTAAGGAAAAGAGAATATAAGGTATACCAGGTGTTTAGAACCCCAATGAATCAAGAAACATGGAGGTAACACTTGGATCTTGAGGATCTAGGGTTGGTGATGAACTTGGAGATGAATTGGTGATGAAGAACGAAACTTGGTGGAGATCTTGATCCTCTTTCGTTTCCTCCTCTTCTTCTTCTTGCTTGGGATCTTCTCCTCCCTCCTTGGTGGTGGCTCTCCACGAACTAGGGTTTGGGTGGGGTGGAAAAGTGGCAAATAGATGTCAAGCCAAAGGTGGGGTTGTTTATATAGAGGTGGAGGCTAGGGTTAGATGGATTTCGAGTTTGGGATGAGTAGGGGCCGGTTTAGAGTCCCACATGGGCTATAAAAGAGTTAGGCACGACGTACCTAGGACCACTTAACGTGAACCCCAAGAAACAAGTCGTAAAACAAAAGATCAACTCGGAGTCACAAAATATCGGACAAGTCCGGAAAGGACTGGACTAGTCCGAAGTCGTCCAAAGAGAAAATCGGACAAGTCTGGCCAAAAATCAGACAAGTCCGACTTTAAACAGAGAGGAAATCGGACAAGTCCGCTGGAACACCGGACTAGTCCGGAAAAGTCCAAGGACTTTGCAAATTTTCAAGGATTCTTGGAATATCGGACTAGTCCGCACAAAATCGGACAAGTCCGAAAGTTTTCAGAGGAAAAATCAGACTAGTCCGCAGTAAAAACGGACAAGTCCATTTTTAGTCAGAGAGAAATCGGACTATTCCTCAGTTAAATCGGACTAGTCCGCACTTTCCTGCATTTTAAGTGCGGTTTTGTTCCAAATAAATTTTAAATGCTCCAAATCAATTTTTAAACTCGTTCCTCTTGTTGTGGGTTAATGTTAAACATGTATATGAGTGTGTGCAAGACATGATGCATGAAAATGAGGGTGTTACAAACCTACCCCCCTTAAAATGAATCTCGCCCTCGAGATTCGACGCGGAAGAGAAGAGATACGAAAATTCCTTCTTGATATCATCTTCTAGCTCCCAAGTTGCTTCTTTTTCTACGTGGTGCTTCCATTGAACTTTACACCATCGAATCACCTTGTTCCTTGTGACCCTCTCCTTGGTTTCCAAGATTTTGATCGGTTGCTCGGCATAAGCCAAATCTTCCTCTAGCTCCAATTCTTCCATTGGAACTTGTTCTTCTGGTACTCTTAAGCACTTCTTGAGCTGGGTAACATGAAAGGCATCATGGACATCTGAAAGATGAGCTGGCATCTCCAACTTATATGCTACTTCTCCTCTTTTGTCCAAAATCTTGAACGGTCCAATATAGCGAGGTGCGAGCTTGCCCCTTATGTTAAACCTCTTATGACCTCTCACTGGTGACACCTTGAGGTAAACAAAATCTCCTATTTCAAAGGATAATTTCCTTCTCCTATTGTCCGCATATCCCTTTTGTCTTGATTGAGCATCCCTCAAGTTTTCACGAATTATTTGGACTTGCTTTTCGGCTTCTTGCAACACATCTGGACCAAATACTTGAGTTTCTCCTGCCTCATTCCAGAATAAAGGTGTCCTACACTTCCTTCCATAAAGTGCTTCATACGATGACATTTTCAAGCTTGCTTGGTAACTATTGTTGTATGAAAATTTTGCATATGGCAAGCTTTTGTCCCAACTCTTCCCATGCTTCAAAGCACAAGCTCTTAACATGTCCTCCAAAATCTGATTGGTCCTCTCGGTTTGTCCATCCGTCTGAGGATGATATGCTGAACTAAAATTCAACCTCGTTCCCAAAGCTTCATGCAATTTTTGCCAAAATATGGAGGTAAATTGTGAACCTCTATCCGAGACTATCTTCTTAGGGACTCCATGTCGACACACAATATGCTCCATGTATATTTCGGCCAATTGTGCAGCTGTATATTTGGTCTTCACAGGGAGAAAATGAGCTGACTTGGTTAAGCGATCCACAATTACCCAAATTGAGTCGTAATCGGACTGAGTACGTGTTAACCCAACTATGAAGTCCATTCCAATTTCTTCCCACTTCCATTCCAGGATCTTCAATGGTTGCGGTAATCCAGCTGGACTTTGATGTTTCACCTTGACTCGTTGACACACATCACATAATGCCACATATTCAGCTATGTCCTTCTTCATGCTATCCCACCAATAGCAAGCCTTTAAGTCTTTATACATCTTTGTACAACCAGGATGAATCGAGTAAGGTGAGTCATGTGCCTCTTTTAATATTGTCTCCCGAATATGCTTCACATTAGGCACAACGATTCTCTTTCCAAGACATAAGGTACCATGTTCGTCTTCATCAAATCTGAATTCTCTCCCTTCTTCGATCCTGTTCTTGATTTCCTTGATCTCCTCATCCGTGATTTGTGCTTCTCGAATTTCTTGCTCCAAGGTTGGGTCTAACTCCATCATCTCCATCTCATTTACAAATCCGAGGTTCAACCTTTCAAAATCCTTACATAACTCAGATGGTAACTCTCGAACTGTGAGTTGATGACTTACTCCCTTTGTACTCAAAGCATCAGCCACTACATTGGCTTTTTCTGGATGATAGTTGATTCCCAAATCATAATCTTTGATGAGCTCCAACCATCTTCGTTGCCTCAAGTTCAGATCCGTTTGTCTAAAAATATACTTCAAACTCTTATGATCCGTATAAATTTCACACCTATGTCCAAGAATATAGTGCCTCCAAATCTTCAATGCGTGTACCATGGCCGCGAGTTCCAAATCGTGCGCGGGGTAATTCTGCTCATGTTTCTTCAATTGTCTTGATGCATAGGCGACCACTTGACCTTCTTGCATCAATACACATCCAAGTCCTTGTCTCGATGCGTCGCAATAAATGTCAAAACTCTTACTCACATCCGGCAGTACCAAAACTGGGGCTGTTGTCAACCTCTTCTTTAACTCCTCAAAACTGTTTTGACAAGCTTCAGTCCATCGGAAAGCCTTTCCCTTCATTAGCAACTCCGTCATATGCTTGGCTATCTTGGAAAAGTCCTTGATGAATCTACGGTAATATCCAGCCATCCCAAGAAAACTCCTTATTTCCTTGACATTTTGCGGTGGTTCCCACTTCAACACGTCTCTCACTTTCCCGGGGTCAACCGATACTCCTCCTCCTGAGATTATATGACCCAAAAACAACACTTCCCTTAACCAATTGACACTTGTTGAACTTGGCATACAATTGATGCTCCCTCAATTTCTGCAACGTAAGCCTCAAGTGTTCCTCATGTTCCTTCTCTACCTTTGAGTAGATCATAATGTCATCAATAAACACCACAACGAACTTATCCAAGTACTCCATGAATACCTTATTCATGAGGTACATAAAGTAGGCAGGCGCATTTGTCAATCCAAAAGACATCACGGTGTACTCATAGGATCCATAGCGTGTCCTAAAAGCTGTCTTGGGTATGTCCGATGGTCTAATCTTCATTTGAAAGTATCTCGACCTCAAATCAATCTTAGAGAATACACAAGCACCCTTCATCTGATCAAACAAGTCTTCTATGCGTGGCATGGTGTACTTGTTCTTGATTGTTACCTCGTTGAGATCTCGGTAATCTACGCACATCCTTTGGGATCCATCCTTCTTGTCCACGAACAGCACGGGCGCTCCCCAAGGTGAAGAGCTAGGGCGATAAAACCTTCTCTAATTGCTCTTGAATTTGCTTCTTGAGATCCGCTAATTCCAAAGGAGGCATCCTATACGGCCTCTTAGCTATAGGTGCAGTTCCAGGTATTAAATCAATAACAAACTTAATGTCTCGATCAAGTGGCATACCTGGCAACTCGTCCGGAAAAACATCCAAAAATTCACACACCATCGGAATCTCCTCAATGGTGGCACCGTCCATATGATTCAGCTCCAATTGCTTCAGTGCGGTTTGGGATGCTTCAAATTCTACGGTGATCCCTTCTTCATTGGTCAACTTCACCATCTTTGTGGCACACTCAATAACTCCATCGTGCTTCCTCAACCAGTCCATACCAAGTATAATGTCTAATCCTTGAGAGTCCAAAACAATGAGGTTGGCAGAGAAGTCTACCCCCCTTATTCTAAGGCTTACTTTTGGACATACTATATTTGTCCTCATCTCTCCCCCAGGAGACTTAACCAACAGAGTAAACTTCATATGAGAGATAGGCAAACTATACTTGGCAACATACTTCGATGCAATGAATGAATGTGATGCTCCAGAATCAAATAACATAGTCGCGGGGTTGGAGTTGGTGAGAAACATACCAATGACCACGTCATCTGCTTGTTGAGCATCCTCCGTAGAGACATGGTTCACGTTGCCACGAGCAAAATTCTGTTGTCCATGGTTCCCTTGTGGTTGTCCTCCATTGGGTCTTGGGTTTTGCCTCGGTGCATTGCTTCCTTGACCAAGGCCTGACTTAGGACATTGCTGCGCAAAGTATCCAGCTTCTCCACAAGTATAGCACTTCTTAACTCCATCAGAATTATTGGGACGAGCTTGGTTTTGAGCATTGACACCAGGAAAATTAGCACGAGGCACATATGGCATTGGAGGCCTAGGTGCTTGCATAACAGGGCGCTGCTGCACAAACTGAGTTGGGCGTGGTGCATAACCAGGGCATTGAGCAGGCGTAGAAGGGCTGAAGTAAGGCGCATTGGGCGATGCAAAGCAAGGGCACACATTACTTCCTTGTTGCTGTCCCTGATATGGGACCTTCCTCTTGTTGTCTTGCTCCATCTCACGAATCTTGTTCTTAACCACAATTGCTTTGTCCACAAGATTCTGAAAATTTGCATAGTCACAATTGAGCAATTGCACTAGAATTTCATTGTTGAGGCCTCTCATGAACAAATATTACTTTCGGCTGTCCCGGCTCATATCCTCAGGCGCATACCTTGAGAGTTGAGTGAACTTGTTGAGATATTCACTCACGCTCGATCTTCCTTGCCTCAAGTTCTCAAATTCTTGCCTCTTCAATATCATAACACCCTCAGGCACATAATAAGAACGAAAGCTCTCTTTGAAGTCGGCCCAAGTGATTCTCTCTTGGTTCTCATGAGCATTGCATAAAGAATCCCACCAATCCGCAGCTGCTCCAACTAGTTGATGAGAAGCTAAAAGCACCTTCTCCCGGTCACTGCGTTCGACAATAGCAAGTTTCTTCTCCACGGACTTGAGCCAATCATACGCATCCATAGGGTCGGCAGCTTGAGCAAAGGTTGGCGGCCTAGTCCTCATAAACTCTCCCAACCGGTTATGAGGAGGTGGGGGTGGCGGTGGAGGCATGTGGGGCTGATTGTTGATGTTGCCAGCCTGCAGCTGTCCCATAGTTTGTATCATGGTCTGCATGAGCTGGTTTTGCATAGCCAATAGCTGCTCAATGTTGATAGCTCCCTGAGTAGATCCTTGTCCAATGTTGTTCTGAGGCACTCTATTGTTCTCCTCCTCATCATTGCCATCCCTCTGGTTGCGAGTCCTCACCATCTGAAGAAAAGCAATAGGTAAGAATTAGAAAACATCCCCAACTATATGCATCAAGGGATATGAAACTAAACAACTAGCTACACTAGCCTAGGTGGACATGCATGGCAATGCTAAAGCACCCCAAAATCCTCTATTAAGCACACAAGCAAAAAATATATATAGCAAACAGCAAGCCAACAAAATCAAATCGATTCCTGAGTGCTCCTATGTGCTCTAAAGTGTCCATTCTATTTAGGCTGCATCCTACGGTCAACCTGTGGCTCTCATACCAATCTGTGAAGCCCGGTTCCGAAAATGAACCAAGCTAACGCATATGTGTGCCCAGGATGTTCATCACACATACGCGAGTGCATTCACAAAAGAGTATACAGAAAACTACCACATAACAAGATTAATTAACCAAATTTTATTACACACATATTATCCTCAAATACAAGCTCTAATGAATATTTATGACAAGTTCAACTAATGCAGCGGAAATAAACTAATTAAGCAACTAAGCAACTAAACATAAGGGATAGCGCAGCTCCAATAACACCACAGGCAAAGCTGACAGGCCTAGAACTCCGCATCCTCACCATTAAACTCCCAATCCTGACCTTCAACTGTTGGGGGGGGGGGGGGGGGGGTTGCAAGAGTGAGTACATGTCGTACTCAGCAAGTGTGGAAAGTATGACATGCGGCTGATTCAAATGACGACAATAATAATGGAAAAGTGCTGAAAAGTACATTGAAACATTTGAAAAGCAATATATTACATGTATGTGAAATAAACCCATCATAATCATAAGTAATATCATAATACCAGTCCATAATTCACCATCCTCATCCATAATTCCAGATTTCACCATTTGCCAATAACCATATTCAATACCAAAATTAATCCATAACCATAATACCAACCATAACCATCCCAAATCCCAATTTCCCTCTAATCATGGAAGTTGTCCAGTTGCTCATAACCGGGAGCACGGCTATCATGATAGTTTTATTAGACTCTGCAGAGTTTGTACCACTTTACCCACGTGTTTGTGATTTCATCACCTTTCGATGACTAGAACCTCTATTATGCCGTCTCACACTTCCGTCGGTGTGTGGCCAAGAGATCACAAAATAGCCTTTACAAAGGGATTACTAGCCTATTTAGACCCCACTAAGGTTTCAACGGTGGTGATGTCTCCTACAGAGCACATCTTCAACCAAGGGCCCCCTCTTGAGCCATTCAGATCCCAGGGTAGTCCCACCAATCATCAACAAACCCAATCCGACTACCCCTTCCCTGAGCATCCACAATGGTCTAAACAGCACTAGCAAAGCCCTAATTAATCAGCTACACCACACCCATACTTGGCCTCGTGGTGGCACTGTAGTCCTGGCTTATTCTCGCATGAACCAGTCCTTAGATCTAAAGCAAGCAAACCACCATAACATCCAACCCATCCACATACCAGGCTTTCTTAGATCACCCATTACCGTATCATATTTAACCAGTTCATGTTAATCAAAATCTCATCCATGCATAATTAAATTGAGTGGTATAGTTGTTTCCCATCCCAGTTGATTAAGCGAAGCAAAAGGTAAAAGCCCTTCCCGACTCTCTACCATATATTCCAGGTGACAAGGGTGGTTTAACAATTCTAGTAAACTTCCTATCATAGGGTTCCCATCAAATTGACACAAGCATGCAGTTTTGCAGCCAAAACATTTATTTGAAAAACAGGATCAATATGCTTCAAGGACACTTTCCTTGCTCTTGCGGTTGATTAGGGTCAAAGCCTTCAAACTCTTGGTGTTGGAGATCCTCCATGGCACTCTTTAGCACAAATTCGTCTAATCCATACAATAAACATACAAGACAAGAAACACAATCAAAGAGTGCACAAATATTACTCAGTATGGCATGACATGCATGATTAATGCAAATGCATGGTAGAACTTGTTAATTGATTGCTTTTAATGATCACTAAATAGTTCTAATAGATTTTAACAAGTTTATACAGGTTTGGAGTTGATTAGATCAAATTTTAGAATCAATTCAACACAATTTAGCCAGGAAGACCAGACTAGTCCGCTAGGGACCGGACAAGTCTGCACTCTACGAGATCAGTAGATTAGGGTTTTCTAGATCGACGTAAATTTGGAGATTAAGTGTTGAATTCATATAAAGAAAAGGGAATATAAGGTATACTAGGTGTTTAGAATCCCAATGAATCAAGAAACATGGAGGTAACACTTGGATCTTGAGGATCTAGGGTTGGTGATGAACTTGGAGATGAATTGGTGATGAAGAACGAAACTTGGTGGAGATCTTGATCCTCTTTCGTTTCCTCCTCTTCTTCTTCTTGCTTGGGATCTTCTCCTCCCTCCTTGGTGGTGGCTCTCCACGAACTAGGGTTTGGGTGGGGTGGAAAAGTGGCAAATAGATGTCAAGCCAAGGGTGGGGTTGTTTATATAGAGGTGGAGGCTAGGGTTAGATGGATTTCGAGTTTGGGATGAGTAGAGGCCGGTTTAGAGTCCCACATGGGCTCTAAAAGAGTTAGGCACGACGTACCTAGGCCCACTTAACGTGAACCCCAAGAAACAAGTCGTAAAACAAAAGATCAACTCGGAGTCACGAAATATCGGACAAGTCCGGAAAGGACCAGACTAGTCCGAAGTCGTCCAGAGAGAAAATCGGACAATTCTGGCAAAAAATCGGACAAGTTCGACTTTAAACAGAGAGGAAATTAGACAAGTCCGCTGGAACACCGAACTAGTCCGGAAAAGTCCAAGGACTTAGCAAATTTTCAAGGATTCTTGGAATATTGGACTAGTCCGCACAAAATCGGACAAGTCCGAATTTTTCCAGAGGCAAAATCGGACAAGTCCACAGCAAAAACGGACAAGTCCGTTTTTAGTCAGAGAGAAATCACACTAGTCCTCAGTAAAATCAGACTAGTCCGCACTTTCCTGCATTTTAAGTGCGGTTTTGTTCCAAATCAATTTTAAATGCTCCAAATCAATTTTTAAACTCGTTTCTCTTTTTGTGGGTTAATGTTAAACATGTATATGAGTGTGTGCAAGACATGATGCACGAAAATGAGGGTGTCACAGGCACATTTGGGATCTCATTGTTCTTCTCTGAGGTCATTTGATCTCTCTGAGAGGTGAGTCTCATAGATGGAGAGTCTTGCTCTAATACCAATTGAATGTGGCCTAGACGGGGTGAATAGGCTTTTGAAATTTTTCCTGAAACACTTAGCAAAACTGTTAAAACCACGAAGACCGAACTAGTCCGGTGTGAGTAAGGACTAGTCCGGTGTGAGTAAGCACAACTACCAAATTCGGATCTTTTTGATATTTTATTTGAATCTCTTGCAGTGGAATGTAGTAAACTGTACTAACAACTCTATCAAGTGTTAACGGTAAATGATTTGCACGTGGAATAATTAACACAAGTTGTAAGTATGATCAAGTATGCCCTAGATAGTGATGATAATGAAAATTATGGATCAAGAGCACACGAGACAAGCGATTTTTACCAAGGTTCGTTCTCACCAAAGAGATCTACTCCTCGTTGAGGAAGCCCACACAGAGTTGGGTCTCTTCAAACCCTTTTGCCTCATCAAGTCACCACACAAGGCCGACTTGATTCCACTATCACGGGTAATCACCAAGTTGGTGGGGCAACCTCACATGCTGAGGGCTCCCACAAGATTACAAACGAAAATAGAGATCAACACACTCAAATAATTACACAATAATCCACAGGAGTGTGTGAGAAATCAAACCCAAGAGCCCAATGTCAATAAGATCATCACTCTCCCTTTCCCAATTGCCAACTCCCAAAAATTTGACTCTTAGGACCTTAGAATGTGTGGAGAGGAGTGCTTTTGTGCTCTTGGATGCAGTGGTGGTGCTAGGGTTCTTGGTTGGTAGTTATGGTGTCGTGGATCACCTGTTTATAGACATTTAGAAAAGTTAGCATTTGGATCTCGACGATCGGACTAGTTTGCTATGGACCAGACTAGACCGGCGTGCTGAGTCATCTTTACATGTATAAGTGCAGCACACTAGGAAACACTAACTTTTGTGAGTGAACCATACTACTCGGTTGGGGACCGGACTAGTCCGTTTTTGTCCAGAAAGAAAATCGAACTAGTACGCACAGCCACTGGATTGGTCCTCTTTTGGAACTGTGAGAAAATGGACTAGTCTGCTATGAAACCGAACTAGTCTTTTTGTGGTACTATGATAGAACGGACTAGTCCGCTATGAAACGGACTAGTCCTATTGTGATACTGTGAGAGATTGGACCAGTCCTCTCTGAGGCTGGACTAGTCCGCTATTCCTGCAACTTGAATTGTGTTATAGCCCTAATTCAATGTCGCCTAGAGGGGGGGTGAATAGGCACAAAGACCTAAATGACTTAATCAAACTAGATTAAACTTCGGAGGCCGGACTTGTCTGGATAGGGCCAGACTAGTCTGCTTAGCACGGGGTGAAAACCTAAACATATGGTTTCGACAAGTTATTTGCGGAATTTAAGTTCAACCAAGATGTAAACAATGTATAGTAACTTGGTACAACTAAGATTGGAAGATTTAAGCACTTAGATCACAAGATTTTAACAAAGATCAAAAGTGAAAGGCAATATGAACAATATGAACCCTAATAGCAATACTAGTGATCACAAAAAGTAAAAGACAAGTGAGACAAGATTTATCCCGTGGTTCAGCTTCACGAAGAAGCCTATATCCACGTTGAGAAGTCCACACAAGGATCGGGTCTCACTTGATCCTTCTCTCACCAAGCCACCATGATGGTCAGCTTGGTTTCCACTATATCAATGGGTAATCACCAAGTTTGATGGGCTGCTCACAAGTTGAGGCTCCCACGAATCAATACAATGAGGAGCACACAAAGATCAACTCACACAAGCCACAAAACGCAATCAAAATGCACAAAGAGATCAAACCGAGAGCCAAAGCGCAATGATCTTCCTTCACGCTCCTCCCCAAACCCTAATCTCTTCAAGATTTGTTCTTAGAGGGCTAGTAGGACAAGTAGAAGGCTTTGGATGGCTCTAGGTCACTTGTGGCGAAGCTAGGGTTCAAGTCTTCTTCAAATGAGGCTGGGGATCTCCTTTTTATAGGGGTCCAGAGCCCCTTCTGCCGACCTCAGTAGAAGGGCAGACTAGTCCGGCCACTGGCCCCAGACTAGTCCGACCCAATGGGACCACTGACCTCTGGTCAGGTCCCGACAACTGCCACACTGCAAACTAGTCTGGTCCAAAACGGACTAGTCTGAAGTAGGACATAAGGGTTTAGTACATCCCAAAACGGACTCATATTGGTAGGCCCGGACTAGTCCAACCAGTGGGGGACTAGTCCGGCCCTCTAGGGTTTCTCTCGGTTTATCTCACTAAGTCTCAAACGGACTAGTCCGTACCCAAACGGACAAGTCTGAACCTTTCCAGAGAGCTTTGGTCTGTCCAAAAACAGAAAAGTCCGGTCTAGTTCTGCGCAATGGGACCACTGACCTCTGGTCAGGTCTCGACAACTGCCACATTGTGCGACGATCATCACGCTACCAGCCAAATCTCCAAATTCAAATGGTCACTAATCAACGGACTAGTCCGGTCCAAAACGGACTAGTCCGAAGTAGGACAGAAGGGTTTAGTCCATCCCAAAACAGACTCATCTGGGTAGGGCCGGACTAGTTCGGGCCTCTAGGGTTTCTCTCGGTTTATCTCACTAAGTATCAAACAGACTAGTCCGTACCCAAACGGACAAGTTCGAACTTTTCCAGAGAGCTTTGGTCCATCCAAAAATGGACAAGTCCGATCTTCTAGGACTTAGCTCCAAATTCATTAAGAATCACTCCAGAGACGTTTGGTTCATCTGAAAACGGACTAGTCTCCCTGGCCGGACTACTCCGACCTTGAGGGTCGGACTAGTCCGGCCTCCTAGTGTCTTTTCCCATTCTTGGCTTCTCACTTAGTTGTTTCTTTCAATCACCACTTTGAGCCCCTTAGAATGATCTCAATGCACATGATACATCCACCCTCTCACATGACATGACTCATATAAGCTAAACTTCATAGAAACCCTAATTTCTACTCTTGAGCCTTTGACACACGTTGTGTCCTTTTCCTTTTTGAAGGGTTTCATCTCATTTCAATCATTGTACCTTTGCTTAGGATCAACTTAGCTCATTAGACTCTTAATTTTCGTCATCAAACATCCAAAACCCACGGGGATGCCTAGATGCACTTTCAATCTCCCCCATTATGGTGATTGATGACAACACATTAAGACTTCAAAAAAAAGGATAATAGTTTGTTTTCATAACATGTATTTGTATGAGTGACTCCCCCTCAATGTATGCATCATGATTAAGAGTAGTTGAGAGGGGTCTCATACATATACATGTTATGGTGGGATGCGTAGTGATGTGCTTATAAATTGTGATAAAGCAACAAATATGCAAGATAAGCATGAACCTCAAGCATAACATCACAATTGATATGAATTAAGTCTTACAACAATTGAAATGAGAGTTTTAAACATAAAAACATGAGTCCATCTTGGATCAATCTCACACTCATACAGCTAAGTAGAGCTCTCAATCTCTCCCCCATCATAACTAAGGAGAGCTCCCCCTCTCTCTAAGTGCTAGAGCTCTCCCTCTCTCTAAGTGTCACATCCACCAATATCTCCCCCTTTGGCATCAAGACACCAAAAATGAAAAGGAGAGAAGAGTCCTTAGGTCGACTTGTCATCATCATCGGCGTCGTCGTCGTCGTCTCCGCCTTGGTGCCCACTATCGCTCTCCGTGGCCTCCAGATCAATATGAGCATCATCATCGGAAGGGGCCCCGGTGGAAGTACCATCTTCACAAAATTGAGCGGGATCCTCGGCGGTGAACTCTAGGAATGAAGTGAGCTCACCATCACTCTCCTCGGCGAGGGACATAGGGATATCCAGCTTGTCGCACATCGCCTTGAGATACTTCTCGTTGCGACGCTCCATGCGATGTTGCCGAATTTCCGTCTTCCGACAAGAGGTGAAAAGAGCTTTGAAGCACTTGAAGATTCCACTCCCGCATTGTGATGAAGGCGGAGGTGGCGGAGGAGATGGCACAAAGCGAGAGGAAGAAGCGGGAGGATCCGCATTCTTCCTCCTAGAGGCAGCAGGCTCCGGAGGAGGGAGTTGAGGTTGAAGCCTCCGGTGAGTCATGTCTTTGAAAATGAGTCCGGAGACCTTCTTGATCATGTACATGGTGTAAGGAGCATATCCACATGATCGGTTTGAAGTATGGGAGATGTTGAAGATTTCGTCGAAGATTTAGTCAACCACGTTGAACCGAACATCTCCATCAATAAGTACCATCAAGTGCCTCATATTTCCTTGAATAATCCCCGCATCTCCATCCTTAGGAGCACCCTGTTGAGGACACTATAGAAGGGCTTGATGTTTCTTATGAGCCCTACCTCAAAGGGTACATGGCTAGGATACATGTACTCCAGGGTGTCGCGATCAGCTGGCCTTAAGTTGGAGATAATGATCTCATTGTCCAGTTGATCCTCTAAGCCAAGGAGCTGAGCAAAATCCCAGTAGGTGGTGAAGTATTGCTCTCCATGGGTCATCCAGGTGATCCTCCTGTCCCCATTAGTGTGGAAGTAGATAGTGGAATAGAATTGAGTAATAACTTCCACATTCCAGTCATATTGAAAGGCCATGAATTTCTTCAGACCATGGCGCTCTACGGCCTCAATCACAGCATTGAAGGCCACGTGATCCTTTTGAGCCATGTAGTCACAGTCGTTCCACTAAGCATCGGTGACCAGGTTTGCTTGGACATGTAGACAGTCCGGTAATAATCACAGTGGAAGTCACAACAGAAGCGTGGATCCATTGTGCTCCTGTCCCGCTGATAGACATTGATCTTCCGGAGCTTTCTTGCTTTTTCAGCCCCTTTGCCTTTGAAAATGTTTGCATTGAAGGCAGCTGCACGGTTTGGGTTCCATGCAGGAGATGACATCTTCAAGGGGCCAATGGGTTGAGAGGCACCCTTATTGGCCTTGCTTGCTACCTTCTTGGCCACTATGACCCTTTTCTTGGGTGCAGCATCCGCTGGGGCCTTTCCCTTGTCCTTGGAAGTCCTCGCCTCCTGGATTCTAGCTTGCTCCCCCGGTCACAAGCCTCTTTTTCTTTGGGGCTGCCTCTGCTGTAGCAAATTTGTGAGCTTCTCGTTCAGTTTTCTTTGCTCTTCTTGCCTCTTATTGGGACTCAAGATAAGCCATGACAAGTTGGTCCTCCTCGCGCTTTCAGTGGTAGCAAGCTTGCCTTCCCGCTTCGGCCTCGGAGTCGAAGAGGGGAACATAGTCGGAGTCTGACATGATTGCTGATAAGAGAAGGAAGGGAATGTGTATGAGTCAAAGGAAGTTAGGGGTAGTGGTAGAATTCACAAAATCAACTTAGGTTAGGGTTTTCACTGTGTAACCCGGACTTGTCCGCCCAGGGGTCGGACTAGTCCGTAGCAAATCAAACTTGTCCGCCCTTCGGTCGGACTAGTCCGGTTCACACAGTAAGAACCCTAATATAGAGAAATTTTGAAAAAACTATGGACCCTACCACAAAAATGGATGTACATGATCACAATGATGTGCACACCAACATTTGTGAAGAAGTTTCTACCAATAGACCCAAAAGAATTGAATTTCAAGGGTTTTGGGGTTAGGTCAAGAATACCTCTTCAAATCTTCAAATCGATGAAATGTGGATGAAAAATCGGCCTCCGATGCTTGGGGAATAGTTCCCTAGCACCTTAGGGCTTCAATCCACGGATTGGAGTCGAGATTTGTTGGTGGGAATCAAAAATCGCAGTTTGGGGGGGGGGGGGGGGGGTTCGTTCATTTTTGGAGAGAGAGGGTTTGAGTGGAAGTGGAGAGGTCGGGGGCTCCCTGGGGAGGTTAAGTCCCCAAGGGCCAGACTAGTCCGGTCGGGGACCCGGACTTGTCCAGCCAACGGACTGGGTCTGGACTACTCTGAGCCACCGAACTAGTCCGCTCACAGGGCGGACTAGTCTGTCCTAAGGCTAAAAACTCCTATATATTAAGTTTTCAGTGGATATTTGATCCTTTTGGACTAGATTTCACAAAAGATCTTTTTAAACATGGTCAGTAAGCAGTCAACAATCAAACTATGACCATGGTTCACAAGGATTCAATAATTTCAAAATAGTTTGCAGAAAATTGAGGAGGATGAGTTTTTCGCAAGCATGTGTGAATTTTGAATATGACAATCAGATGTGCAAGATTCAAGCCATATTTCAAGAATCCAAGATATTAAGCTCATTCCTAAGTTCACAAAATCTTTTCTTATCTAAGGGTTTGATAAATATATAGGCCAATTGTTTCTCGGTTCTCACATATGAAAATGTAATGTCCCCTATGATAGAGTGATCTCTCAAGAAATGGTGTCGAATATCGATGTGTTTGGTCCTTGAGTGTTCAACTGTATTGTGGGCTATTTTGATGGCACTCTCATTGTCACATAGGAGGGGAATGGCGCATGTTTATGCCATAGTCCCTAAGAGTTTGTCACATCCAAAGAAGTTGTGCACAACAACTTCTAGCGGTAACATACTCCGCTTCGGCTGTGGAAAGAGCAATGGAGTTTTGTTTCTTTGAGGACCAAGACACTGGTTATCTACCAAGGAATTGGCAAGTTCCCGATGTACTCTTACTATCAACTTTGCACCCTGCATAGTCCGCATTGAGATATCCAATGAGGTTAAACTTAGAACCTTTGGGGTATCAAAGTCCTAGGCTTGGTGTGTGAACCAAATATCTAAGATTTCTCTTAACGGCGGTCAAATGACACACCTTAGGAGCAGCTTGAAATCTAGTACACATACACACACTAAGCATAATATCGGGCCTAGATGCACATAAGTAAAGCAATGAGCCTATCATGGAACGATATACCTTTTGGTCCACACTTGGACCATCTTCATTGAGATCGAGATGCCCATTGGTTGCCATGGGAGTCTTGATGGGTTTGGCCTTGTCCATGTCAAACTTCTTGAGTATATCTTGTGTGTACTTGGTTTGACTAATGAACGTGTCTTCCTTGAGTTGCTTCACTTGAAAACCTAGGAAGAACTTCAACTCCCCCAACATGGACATCTCAAATCTTTCTGTCATTATCTTAGAAAACTCATCACAAAAAGCTTTGTTCGTAGAAGCAAATATAATGTCATCGACATATATTTGGAAAACAAACAAATCATCATTTAAGTGCTTAGTGAATAGAGTGTAATCCGCCTTCCCAATTTTGAAACCATTTTGAGTTAGAAAATCTCTAAGGCACTCATACCAAGCTCTAGGAGCTTGTTTGAGTTTATAAAGAGCCTTACGCAATTTGTACACATGGTTTGGGAATTCTTTATCTTCAATCCGGGGGGTTGCTCCACATACACCTCTTCATTTATTGGAACATTGAAGAATGAACTCTTGACGTGCATTTGATATAGCTTAAAATCATGGTGAGTAGCAAAGGCAAGCAATATATGAATTAATTCAAGCCTAGCTACGGGAGCAAATATTTCTTCGAAATCCAAACATTTGAGTTGTGAATACCCTTTGGCCACAAGTCGTGCCTTGTTCCTTGTAACCACCCCGTGCTCATCTTGTTTGTTGCGGAACACCCATTTGGTGCCTAACATATTCGCATTAGGCCTCTTCACAAGCTCCCATACTTGATTTTTTGGAAGTTGTTGAGCTCTTCTTGCATGGCCATCACCCAATCCGGATCTCGTAGTGCTTCTTCAACCTTGTGGGGCTCCAAGGAAGAAACAAAAGAGTAATGTTCACAAATGTTTTGCAACATGAGATCGAGTAGTTACCTCCTTGGAGATGTCTCCAAGTATATTGTCAATGGGATGGTCCCATTGGACGCTTTGATGCACTCTTGGGTGAGGCGCTTGAGGTCTTGAGTCATCATCTTGGTCTTCCTCATCCTCATTGTCTCCCCCTTGATTGATGCCTCCAATTTCATCTTCTTGGAGCGCATCTTGGGTGGACTTGATCTTGATCGTTTGTGGAGGAGCTTGCTTGATGTGTAGGGTGATCACTTGAGTGTTGTGGTTGTTCTTGTGATTGAATATCTCCAAGCACCATCCTTCCTATCACCACTTGTGGAGCTTCCTCTTTATTTAACACATGACGATCAACTTGCTCCACTTGAGAGCCATTAGTCTCATCAAACACTACACCATGTGCTACTTCAACAATTCTGAAGGATTTGTTAAAGACACGATAGGCATAAGTGTTTGAGTCATAACCAAGCAAGAAACCTTCATCGGACTTAGAAGCGAACTTCGAAGTCCAAGGCTTTTTGTTAAGAATGTAGCATTTGCTCCCAAAAACATGAAAGTAGGAGATGTTTGGCTTGTTACCGGTTAGGAGCTCATAAGACGTCTTCTTGAATGTGGCCTAGAGGGGGGGGGGGCGTGAATAGGCATTTTTGATTTTCTGTCGGAACCTGCAACACTTAACAACCAGATCAAATCTCGAGATATCGGACTAGTCCGGTCGAGTGCGGACTAGTCCGGTGTGTACCGACTAGATTGATCAAATTTGCTTGATTATATTGATCCTAGGATGTATGCAGCGGAAATATACTTGAAATTGAAGTGTCACACTACTATGAACCAGGATGTACCACAGGTTAATCTTATATTCAATATTTCACTGTAAAGTGAACAAGATTGATTGAAACCCTAGATTGATATGAAGTGTAAGAACAATGGGCACAAAGAAAGAACACAATGACCTTATCCCGTGGTTCGGTTCCCACAGAAGCAACCTATGTCCACGTTGAGGAGTCCACAAAAGGACTGGGTCTTCTGCAACCCTACCCTCGTCGGATCGCCACAGAGGCCAATCCTCTTCACCAATCACAAAGGACAAATAACCAAATTCAAGGGGCCTTCTCACAAGTTGAGGGCTCCCCAAGATTACAATATGAACACCACTAAGAACATACTCTTAAGATCACAATGAAAACCGCATGAGTCTGTTAAGGAATCAAACCAAGAGCTCAACGAGTGAAGAACCGTGTCTCTCCAATGATCCAAAATGTATCCTCAAGGGATTGATTTTTCTTGCGTTAGATTTCGTGGAGAGAGGAGTTTTCTAGGCTCTTGGAAGGTGTGACGGCGCAGGGGGTCGAGAAATCTGAAAGATGGGTCGTGCACACCTATTTATACGGGGTTTCCAAAAGTTACTGTTAGGGTTTAGAAAGATCAGACTAGTCCATGGTGGACACCGGACTAGTCCGGTGCGCTGCGTGTAGGAAACCCTAGGTGTCCCGAAATATCAGACTTGTCCGACTTAGAGCGGACTTGTCCTATTTTGGTTCTGGAAATCTTCGGACTAGTCCGATAAATATCGGACTTGTCCGGATAAGGGAACCCTAAGTGAATTTGGAGGACAAGTCCGCACTTGGAGGACTTGTCCGATTTAGGTCAGAGGTTTTCGGACTAGTCCATGCTAATATCGGACTTGTCCGATTGACATCAGAAAGATATCGGACTAGTCCGTAGTGTTATCGGACTTGTCCGACATTGTGCAACTTGTGAAGTGTTTGGGGGACTAGTCCGCACTGTGGAGGACTAGTCCGATTTTAGTTAGAGAGATATCGGACTAGTCCGTGGTGATATCGGACTAGTCCGATCAGTGAAAAGCTGGACTGTGAGGACAAGTCCGCATGGTGAGCACTTGTCCGATCTTGTGCAGAAAGATATTGGACTAGTCTGGGGTCAGTCGGACTAGTTCGGTCCTGTATAAATTTGTGCAATGTGTTAGATTATTTGTGCTTGAGCTCTTGGGGTTTGTTTCCTTAACACACTCCATACACAATGATCTACTACACTTGTTTCTTGAGCTCATTTCCGCATTGCTCCTTATTCTCCTTTCTTTTTGGCACTTTGCTCATTTTCTCATTAGTACATGTGCTCATCTCAACAATGTGGTTAGGATCTCATTTGCTTGTCATAAGTCAACCAAAACCCACAAGGGATTCCTAGATGCACTTTCACTTATTAAGTATGCAGTGAAGATACAACCGGTTTATGGCATGGCAAGCGGTGTTGACCGCTTCCGCCCAAAACTGGTCCGACATCTTGTACTCATCAAGCATGATTATTGACATCTCAATTAGGCTTTGTTTGGTAGTAGCGGGGAGGCAACCCCTGTGTATATTGCACCCGGCGTGGATTCGGTTGACTCGGTGCGCTCACCCAATCCGCGTCGCAGGCAGCGCGCGTGAGTGGAAAACCACTCCAGCGTTTGTTTTGGTCGTGGAAATGCTTAAGCGCAAGTGGAAATCTAACAGTCGTTTCTCAAGCAGGAACTGAAGCTACACGCTTATGCTGCTGCTGCTGCCGTATTAAACGGAAAAGTCTAACTAAACTGAAGCAGTTAAATAAAACATGTTTGACACTATTGTTTGACATACTGATATAAGTTAACTGAAATTGCAGAAGGGCACTAAAATAATAATGTCATATTATTACGTTTTCCATAATACTGCAATTTTTTATAAATGATCTGCTCTTTTAATGCAATGCAATGAGTAAAATAGCTTAGCAATTATTTTTTTTTGAAAAATGCTTTGCTCATTAGTAGTCAGACCATGCAGTCACAAAATCATGAAAAAACATTCTTACATAAAAAATAGCATTAGCAAAGCAGAAGGTGATTCCATGATGGTCAACCATATATAAGCACAAGCCATGTTAACCAACAAAGAAGAGACAAAGTTCATGCACCAAAACATTTAACCATTTAACACAGAAAAGTCTTATCAAGACAAAAAAGAAAAGAAATAATGCCGGATCATAATCCCGGTAGAGTTAAATCTAACCTAGCAGATCAAAATAACTAACATCTTCTCTACAAAAGAAGAGCTATCATTCTGGACCTTTGAGGAAGTCCCTACAACCAAGCAAACAATAGTCAGCCAAAAAACTAAATAAGTTGGCAATAGTGGTATATAAAAGCTGAACCAATAGACCTTGGTCTCTAAGTGCCATCTAAAAATTGAATTAATCAACCCCTGCAACAAAATGAACAACATGGTTAAAAATTATAACGGTAGACTGTATATGGACACTGATGGAATTCACAACAATTAACCCAACTGCTCTAGCAGATCTAATCAAAACAACATTATGATATAGATCACTAATAAGAGAAGTAGCATTATGTTCTTGTAGTATCTGAAAATGAATGATTTGTACAGTTGGGTAATTGTAACCAAGATTCTAAAAGACGCTAGGCGCTACGCGAACAGTGACCTTCTACCTAGCGACTAAGCGTGTCTAAGCGTTCCAAGGCGACGCCTAGGCAATGCATTGTAGCAACAGCCGCGCCTAGTGTTGGGGCACGCGGACGCGAGCGCCTTCCTGAATGCTGATTGTAACATTGGATTTCTACTCACCTTTACCTCTCAAGATTGACACAATTCAGATTAAAGTAATGTGAACAATCAAGCATATGTTCTGGTTGACGTGGAAACAATTCCTGTTCAGCAATTCAGTAAAGGGTGCTAAAATGAAGTAAGGCATTGTAAGTAATTTATTATGTTCACCAAAAAAATTAAGAGTATAAAAGACAGGGAAACAGATAACATTGTTCCTACTTGCCAACTAGTTTTTAACATATAGCAATTCAGTTTGTGTTCGCCAAAAGAAAATCAGTGCAACTACTTTTTTAGTGGACATGGGTACTGTTTTGAGCTAGTCGAATGTCTCAGATTTATTTTTTTTCCCAGCAGATACATGTACTGTTCAATTGGTCACAATTGGCATTGTTGAAATAAAAAATACTTGAGCATGTATAATATGGTAATCAGTAATGCAAGAGTTGCCTAGAATCACAATTTTAGCATACTTAGTTATCTGATTTCACATGGACATCGTGTGACATAAAAAGCATCTCAAAATTCTGAAGCTGTCGGGATATAGTTAGACATTCGCATCAGTCCTCTTACTTGTTCAAACCAATATTTACAATGTAGAAATTTAAGGGAAAGCAAACAGATAAAGAAACAAAGAAACATGTTACTTCTTGAGCAAAGGGGGAGGAGGGGGAGATCCGGGAGCAAGAGGGGGTGAAGTACCGCCGGATATGAGTTGCAAGCTGGACTCACGCTGATGCAGAGGCGTGTCAGCAGATCGCCCGCTGGAGCCTCATTCTCCACGAATCTATGATGCAAAGGCACAAGGATTTAACACAGACGAAACCCTAGACGAAGTGGGACCGGGAGGAGGAAGAATCGCACACCGTCACCACAGTCCGTTAGGAAAAGGTTAGGGAGTCTCGCCGCCGTCTATCCCACGAAGTGCAGGGCGCCGTCGTCGTTCTGGCTGCTGTTCGGTGGAGGGAGTCGCTAGTCAACCGAGGAGAGAGCAAGACCGAGAGGAGAGGACGAACAGCCCGTTCCCTGGACGAGTTGCTGGATTCCCATGCCGATGGGAGTGGATCGGATACGGGCCGGTCCAATCCTCGACTCAGCCAAATACACATTTTGTCCACGAAGGAATTTTGGCCCACGGGCGTATCTGAATCCACGTTTGACGTGTATTGAGCTGGAATCCACGCTAATACTCTCCTTAACAAACGAGGCCTTAAGGTCTTATTCTTTCTCTCGGCTATCCCATTTTGTTGAGAGGAGTAGGGGGCCGAGAATTCATGCTTGATGCCTTTCTCATCCAAAAATTTTTCAACTTGGGTGTTCTTGAATTCGGTGCCGTTGTCACTCCTTATGGTCTTGATACTTAAGTAGAACTCATTTTGAGCTCACTTCAAGTACCTCTTGAGGACACCTTGAGTCTCACTTTTATCATGCAAAAAAAATTACCCAAGTGAAACGTGAAAAATCATCAACAATAACAAGACCATATTTGTTACCGCCAATACTTATATAGGCAATTGGACCGAAGAGATCCATGTGTAGAAGCTCCAATGGTCTTAATGTTGTCATAATGTTCTTGGATGGATGTGGTGCTCCAACTTGTTTTCTGGCTTGGCATGCGCTACATGGTCTATCCTTTTCAAACACAACATTCTTTAAACCATGGATGTGCTCGCCCTTAAGGATTTTTTGCAAATTACTCATACCAGCATAGGCTAGCCTTCTATGCCACAGCCATCCCATGTTAGTTTTTGCAATTAAGCATGTATCAAGTTGGGCTTTATCCGTGGATAAATCCAAAAGATAGAGCTTTCCCTTGAGTACACCCTTAAAGGCAATGGAGTCATTGCTTCTTCTTGTGACAGTCACACCCTCATTAGTAAATAAAAAATTATAACCTTTGTTACATAGTTGTGATATGGACAAGAGATTATAATCAAGTGAATCAACATGTAAAACATTTGAAAGAGTGTGATTAGGGGATATACCAATTTTACAGGTGCCAAAGATTTTTTCTTGGCTATTGTCCCCAAAATAGATTCCTTCACTTGGATCTTCATTTAGCTCATACTCCACAAATATCTTCCTCTCTCCGGTAATGTGATTAGTGCACCCGCTATCGAGAACCTATTTGGTTCCACCGGATGAGTATGCCTACAAGAAAGATTTAAGCCTTGGCTTTAGGTACCCAAGCGGTGTTGGGTCCTTTGATGTTAGTCAAGAGGCACTTGGGCACCCACACACAATGTTTGGGACTCTTGTGGTGTGGCCCAACATACCTAGCATAGGCCTTTCCAAACTTGTTCCTCAATAAAACATATGATGCATCGAAATCATGGAACAATGGATGAGGTTCTTTCTTAGGCATTTTGGGTGAAGTAGCAATGTTCTTCCCTTTATTGTTGTATGAGCCTCCTTTGACAAAAGCAATCAAGTCTTTGCCATTCTTGGGAGTTTTGGCATTTTGCCTCATCCCCCTAGAATAACCACGTGATAGGAAAAAGATGAGTCCCGATCTTCCGAAAGGTATGTCGATTGGGGTGGAGAACTCGACGTTGATGATCCGCGGCACTCGAGCGGTTCGAGTACCCCTGCAATCACTACACCACGCCTGCGTTGGTTATCAATCGTGCTGCACACGCTTGACCTCGCCAAGAAGGCTAATTCCTGCAAGTTCAACTGAGAACACAAGCAAGAACAAGGAAGACACGATCTGAAATCGTGAAGTTGAGGTCTCACAAACCGTAGAACGGCGATATTATTGATCTAAGCAAAACCCAATTGTCTATGGCAGCTACCATGGAGTATACATAGGTGGGAGGACGCCCAAGGGGGTGTTAGGGTCGTGACCCAACCCTAATACACGAAAATAATGGACTTAGACTTGATACAAGACCCAATGGCCCAATACGCTGGCGCAGCACCCTGACAGATTCTGTACTTGATATTGTTTCGACAATTCCCGATGACTCCGAAGGAATTTTGATATGAGACTAGATCCATTCGAAAGTTTATCCTCTCCCCTTTCCGTTCATATGTGGAACGTCCAAAACGGAGTTCGTATTGTCTTGGGCGTCCGTTTTAGTGCGTATTGTATCTGGACACCGAGTTGGACACGATTTTGAGTTGAGGTCGGTTTCCATCTTCTTTGAACGAATTCTCTGGTCTTCCACGTCCCTAATACTTCCTCCAAGTACTCTTTGAACCTCTCCATGGATCCTAATCACAATTAAATCATTAGGTAGCAATCTATGCTCAAAAACATATAAGGAAATATATAAGAATGAGCTCACCTCTGGAATTAATTGTTGTGTATGAACTCTATTGATTGCATCTTGTATATTCATTGGAGTGTTGTTTGTATCCATAGAAGTGATGTCCTCATCATCCTCCCCTTCTTGAAATGGAGTCGTCCTCAACTCAAGTTCGTCTTCTCTCATGTGTTGGTCCAAATGTGCAACGCCATCAAATCTTCTTGTATGCATGAATGGAGGAGGCCAAGGTGGTGGACGACATAGTGCACCATCTTGATCTTGTCTATCAAATAAGAGTGTACATTCACTTGAGCCAGGATCCCAAACAAATAAACATTGTGTCATGTTTGTAGGTGCAATAATAATATGCATGATCTCATCATTCTCCCCTTCTTTATGACAAGCCGTCCTCAGCTTGCTCGTATGTCCAAGAAAAAAGATTGCTTTGGGTGTAGAATGAACACTGTCCATATTGCACAACCGCAGTGAACAATGCTTCTTTTTTATTTGTTGTCCTTGCTGCAATAAAAAAATGCTAGAAAAACTTGACAATACATTATTAGTGTTAGTGCATCCATTCATTTCACCATGTTTTTGCAGCACAAAAGGAGCTTGCACATTTGAACATATGTAAACTTTATGCACTATAAATTCACCACTATTTTCATAGTTGCCTATAGCATGAAAAATATTTCTACTTAATAAAGGCAATTCAGATTATGAAAATATTCTCCTCTCTACAATATTTAGATCACAAAGAGTGTCAAATTCAATATAACCCAAAGTATTTAGAGAAGACAAAAATTTCAGCTCATCATTTTCAGCAGTAGCGGTGATCAAGTTATGAATTTCAGCACAAGTAGGTGAATCCAAAACACAATCATCTTGTACATTAACTTGTTTTTGCATAGGTATAATAGAGTTATCAGCACACAACTCTTTCTTAGCGCAACGATCAGCAGGAAAATCAACATGTGACAATGGTGTATAAATAAAAGATTCTAATGTTTGCTCCTCGAAAATAGCATGATTGGTGGAAAAATTCAGAACATCCAAAAACTTCTCACCTTCTGTATTTGTAGAATTTTTTGCCTTACCATTTTCAGCAGTGATTTCGAGTGCATTATGAGTTGATCCATCTAAAATTTCACAAGTGTTGTCGAAAGCCTCGTTCTCTTTTGCATCATCTAGATTATTTTCTATATTGTCCTACAAAACGTTAGACACAAAAGGAGGTACAACAAGAAATTTCTCCTCAAATTGCTGAATTTCTTCTTTGCACATAGATACATTAGCAAAAGTTTCTCGCATGAGAATTTTTGTTTCTTTCCATGTTTGAGGTTTTTTTAATTCATTTAAATTGTTCCACCAAGTTAATGCACAATCTACTAATGCACTTGCAACATTTCTAATCTTTCTCCTCTCACACATATGATATTGTCCAAAAAAATTATCCACCTCTATTTCCCAAGTAATATATTCATCATAACCAAAACCATCATAAGGAAGAGATGGGAGAATGTAATTACTTCTTATGGAAGGTGTTGTAAAGGTGGTCGGAATGTCATTGAAACCTTGGTTGCTGTTTGATTTTTAGTGAGCAACTCCATCGCTGTCTTCATCATGTCCATCATCTCAGCATATAATGCATGATTCTTGCTTTTACCTGACATTGTTAGTAGCAAACAGAAGACAACAAAAAAATATGTTATCCCTATCAACTACAAAGGATAATGGCAAAGTGGAAGTGGAATCACACACTCTCAAGCGTCTTACCACGCTCTTACAAGTGTTCTTACCGACACTGTGGCCGGTATGAAGAAACCAATGAAGCGTGGGATGATTGCAAAGGTGTATCGATTCTGCTCAAGAGTAAAGTGTAGCTTGGATGGTACTTTATATGTAGCAAGGATTAGCAACAATGAAATCAGATAGTAAAGTTGAATAAGTGTCCAAAGTACTTGTCAAAGTTGCTGGCCTAAATGTGTTCCTAGTAGTTCAAGCTAGCAAGACATGAGACAAAACTAGATGACACAAAGAATGCAAGCACTTCTGTTTTTTTTGTTGTTGTTTTTTTTTCTTTTTTTTTGTTCGGCTTTTGTTTTTTGTTTTGCACTTGCCTTTTTCTTTTTTCTTATTTTTTTTCAGAATGTGCTGCAAGGGAAGAACACAATGAAAATCAATCAAAGATATCTCGTGGGTCTGTCACAGATTTTCTGATCAATCGTCCAAGGACAAATATGCATACTTAGAGGCTCCAAATGGAAAAACTAACAACAGCAAGATCGTAGATATATCTCTACTCTTTAATTTCAATATATGGAAGACCTATTTTGGAAAAGAACAATAGGAGATATTTCCCCCGAAATACAGACTGTTCAAAATTTTTAGGTCCATAACAGATTCGGATCTAATGCAATTTAGACATCGATAACTATATTCTCTGGGAAAATGATAAATACTAAAGTTATGGATAACTTCTTATTCTTTCCAGAAAGTACAAGAACACCAAAATCCGAGTTCGTATGTGAGGGATATGATGAAAATACCGAACTGGGCAGAGGTGAATCTAATCTGGACGTGATGATGTGATTGAAAAGGATGAATCACACAATGCAAAACTCAAACTAAGACCAAAAACACATTCTAAACCAGCAATATGACTCAACAACGGACACAAACTCAACAAAAACAAACTGAAAACGAAAGTTGCAAAGGCTCAATGGTCGTTTGGACAAAGTAATGAACAGATCTACTAAACTGCAAATTTTTTGTGACTTTTTGTGGATTCTAGGTATGAATAACAACACTAATATAATGTATAGATGAATTACCTAACAGGCAACCTGGAAATCTGATACCAATTAATAAGAAAAAGATGAGTCCCGATCTTCCGAAAGGTATGTCGATTGGGGTGGAGAACTCGACGTTGATGATCCGCGGCACTCGAGCGGTTCGAGTACCCCTGCAATCACTACACCACGGATCCGTTGGTTATAAATCGTGCTGCACACGCTTTACCTCGCCATAAAGGCTAATTCCTACAAGTGCAACCGAGAACACAAGCAAGAACAAGAAAGACACGATCTGAAATCATGAAGTTGGGGTCTCACAAACCGTAGAACGGCGATATTATTGATCTAAGCAAAACCCAATTGTCTATAGCGGCTACCATGGAGTATATATAGGTGGGAGGACGCCCAAGGGGGTGTTAGGGTCGTGACCTAACCCTAATACACGAAAGTAATGGACTTAGACCTGATACAAGGCCCAATGGCCCAATACGGTGGCGCAACACCCTGACAGATTCTGTACTCGATATTGTTTCAACAATTCCGGATGACTCCGAAGGAATTTTGATATGAGACCAGATCCATTGGAAAGTTTATACTCTCCCCTTTCAGTTCATATGTGGAACGTCCAAAACGGAGTTCGTATGTGTCTTGGGCGTCCGTTTTAGTGCGTATTGCTTCTGGACACCGAGTTGGACACGATTTTGAGTTGGGGTCGATTTCCATCTTCTTTGAACGAATTCTCTGGTCTTCCACGTCCCTAATACTTCCTCCAAGTACTCTTTGAACCTCTCCGTGGATCCTAATCACAATTAAATCATTAGGTAGCAATCTATGCTCAAAAACATATAAGGAAACATATAAGAACGAGCTCACCTCTGAAATTAATTGTTGTGTATGAACTCTATTGATTGCATCTTGTATATTTAATGGAGTGTTTTTTGTATCCATAGAAGTGATGTCCTCATCACCATGACCATCCTTGACAAGGGGATGTCTTTTGTTGGTATATGCACTACGTGCATATGCCACCTTCTCCTTGTCAAAGATGCCACCCTTTGGTGCTTGATTGGTTTGTGCCAACTTAAGCTCATCTTTAAGCTTTATGATCAAGTTTGAGCATTTACAAGGTTGAGATGCTTTGGATTTAACATTTGTGAAAGATGAGCTTGTAGAGGAAAAAGGTGCATTGACCTTGAGAGACTTCACTTATGTCTCAAGGATCTTGTTAGCTTGTGTCAAACTAACAAGTTCATCCTTGAGCACAATTGTAGTGTTCTCAAGGTTTGAGCAAGTTTCCTTGCTCAAAGCGAGTTCACGCTCAAGTGTCTTGCTTCTTTCTCTTTCAATCTCCAAGAGCTCCTCAACCTCTTGACATCTCTCCTTTTGGTGGATGAGCATGTCCTCTTGACGGTTGATGAGCTCTTCCTTCTCAAATATCTCCTCTGTTAACAATCTCAATCTTTTCAAAGTACTTTTACTCATGTCCTTAAGCATGTGTTCACTTTCACTACTACTATAAAAATTATCATGAGACAAAAATTGAAGAGGAGGATTTAGATTTAACCTTATTTCTTCCCTCTTTGGCCATGAGACAAGTTGTCCTTGAAGTCTCCATGTTTGGGAAGAGCTTGTTCTCTGTAGTTGTCTTCTTCATAGCAATAGTTGCTATCTTCTCTTCTTCATCGGAGGAGGATTCCTCATTTGAATCCAACTCCTTTCCAAGGTGGGCATGTCTGGATTGCTTCTTCTTCTTGAAGTACTTCCTCTCCTTGGACTTGCCCTCCTTCTTCTTGTTGTTTTCTTCATGTGGACAATCCACAATGAAGTGGTCATACTATTTGTAGCAAGCCCTCTTTGATCTTGTTTTGGGCTTGTCTTTGCTTTTCCTTCCATTTTGGTAGCTCCCCCTCCTTCTTCTAAACATCCTATTAAATTTGTTGATAAAGAGAGCCTCTTCCTCATCGGTATTGGGACTCTCTTCATCACTCTCTTCCTTTTATTGTGATCTTGAGGATGTTGCATTGAATGCGACATCACTTTTCTTGGAGGAGGAAAGTTTTTGTAGATCGTTGTATAACATAGCTTCTTGTTCCATCATCTCATGGTTGATAATTCTTCCAAGCACTTCTTCGGGGGTCATCTTATGAAACCCCGGACTTTCACAAATTAGTGAGCAAAGAGTGACATTTTGAGGCATGAATGCTCGAATCATCCTCTTTACCACCTCATGGTTGGTCGATCTGGTGCTTCCATAAGACCGACTCTTGTTGATGAGAGTCTTGAGGCGGTCGTACATGTCTTGGGGGGACTCACCATCCATGACGGTAAACCTCCCAAGCTCTCCTTCAATCATCTTGATCTTTGCCTCCCTAATGATGCGGTTGCCTTCATGCGCCATCTTGAGGGTATCCCATATCTCCTTGGCAACCTCTAACCCTTCAATGCGGTTGAACTCCTCTCAAGTCAATGAGGAGGTAATCACTCCAGCAGCTTGAGCATTGCGATGGAGAAGAACAGCCTGTTCCGGAGTGATGTCTTCCTCATTCTTCAAAAGATGAACACATGTCATAACAATTTGCCACAAGCTAGGGTTTAAGGATATGAGGTGCATCTTCATATTATGCTTCCGCATAGAGTAATCATTTATGTCGAATTGGGGAGGTTTGCCAATGGGAATAGACAAATAATGATTGCTCGCGGTAAGTTGCTCATAATTGTAGGATACCGAGAGTAGTCTTGTGAACTACTCCCGTTGTCGACATTGATCGGAGCAATTGGCTTGATCTCCTTCTTAGGCACATTGAGCTTCTCACGAAGCCGTGCCTTGAGAATCCGAACTTCTTCATCATTGTTTGGATCATCTTGAATAACATCGACGTTCTTCGTCTTGGTGTCGTCGACGACCACCGGAACCTCGATATCACCCCTTCCGGCCATTTCTTCTCTGAGTTGTTAAACTCTGTGGAGAAACTTGCTCTAATACCAATTTAAAGTCGCGTATAGGGGGGTGAATAGGCACTAAGACCTGAAATGACTTAATCAAACGAGATTAAACTTCTGAGGCCGGACTTGTCTGGACAGGGTCGAACTAGTCCCCTTAGCACGGGGTGAAAACCTAAAAACTTGGTTTCGACATGTTATTTGCGGAATTTAAGTTCAACCAAGATGTAAACAATGTATAGTAAATTGGTACAACTAAGATTGGAAGATTTAAGCAGATACATCACAAGATTTTAACAAAGATCAAAAGTGAAAGGCAATATGAACAATATGAACCCTAATAGAATTACTAGTGATCACAAAAAGTAAAAGACAAGTGAGACAAGATTTATCCCGTGGTTCAGCTCCACGAAGAAGCCTACATCCACGTTGAGAAGTCCACACAAGGACCGTGTCTCACTTGACCCTTCTCTCACCAAGCCACCACGATGGTCGGCTTGGTTTCCACTATATAATTGGTTAATCACCAAGTTTGATGGGGCTGCTCACAAGTTGAGGCTTCCACAAATCAATACAATGAGGAGCACAGGAAGCTCAACTCAAACAAGCCACAAAACACAATCACAATGTGCAAAGAGATCAAACCGAGAGCAAAAGCACGATGATCTTCCTTCACTCTCCTCCCCAAACCCTAATCTCTTCAAGATTTGGTCTTAGAGGGCTAGTGGGACAAGTAGAAGGCTTTGGATGGCTCTAGGTCACTTGTGGCGGCGCTAGGGTTCATGTCTTCTTCAAATGAGGCTGGGGATCTCCTTTTTATAGGGGTCCCGAGCCCCTTCTGCCGACCTCAGTAGAAAAGCAGACTAGTCTGGCAACTGGCCCCAGACTAGTCCGACCCAATGGGACCACTGACCTCTGGTCAGGTCCCGACAACTGCCACACTGCGAACTAGTTTGGTCCAAAACGGACTAGTCTGAAGTAGGACATAAGGGTTTAGTACATCCCAAAACGGACTCATATTTGTAGGCCCGGACTAGTCCAGCCAGTGGGGGCAGACTAGTCCAGCCCTCTAGGGTTTCTCTCGGTTTATATCACTAAGTCTCGAACGGACTAGTCCATACCCAAACGGACAAGTCCGAACCTTTCCAGAGAGCTTTGGTCCATACAAAAATGGAAAAGTCTGATCTTTTGGGACTTAGCTCCAAATTCACTAAGAATCACTCCAGAGACGTTTATTCCGTCTGAAAAAGGACTAGTCCGACCTCCTAGGGTCTTTTCTCATTCTTGGCTTCTCACTTAGGTGTTTCTCTCAATCACCACTTTGAGCCCCTTAGAATGATCTCAATGCACATGATACATACACCCTCTCACATGACACGGCTCATATAAGCTCAACTTCATAGAAACCCAAATTTCTACTCTTGAGCCTTTGACGCCATTATGTCCTTTTCCTTTTTGAAGGGTTTCATCTCATTTCAATCATTGTACCTGTGCTTAGGATCAACTTAGCTCATTAGACTCTTAATTGTCGTCATCAATCATCCAAAACCCACGGATGCCCAGATGCACATTCACTAATTCTTCCCGCAATGACCTGAGCTCTTGGTGGTGTGTCTCTCACACACAACCTATGCTTTTAGGACTAATTTTGAATCTTTTATTCACTTGTTTTCTTCCCCTTTTAGATTATCATCTTTTCACCTTTTTGCACCTTTTTTTACTTGTGCTATTCCCTTTCTTGGAATTCATTTTTCACCTTTTTGTACCTTTAGTTCCATTCTCCAAAATCTACTCTCATCTCCACAAATTTTATTAGGATCTCACTTGTTTGTCATCAATCATCCTAAACCCACAAGGGTGTGACTAGATGCACTTTCAAAGGGTCCAGGTCGCTCATAACCCTGAAGCGCGACTATCATGATAGTTTTCAATACTCTGCAAAGGTTGTACCACTTTACCCACGCGTTTGTGATTTCATCACCTTTCGGTGACTAAGAACCTCCCTTATGCCGTCTCACACTTCCTTTGGTGTGTGGCCAAGAGATCACAAAATAGCTTTTACAAAGGGACTACTAGTATGTACGGACCCACTAAGGTTTCACCAGCAAGCTTGAATCTCCATTCTCCCACTCACGGGCCCCCTCATGTGCTATGTGGTTCCCAGGGTAGCCCTGCTCGACTCCCATTGCCCGCACCATCCAATGGTCCATACAATACCATCAACACACCTAATTATTCAGCTATGCCACACCCATACTTGGCCTTGTGGTGGCACTGTAAATCATGGATGGTCACTCCACGAACCGGTCCTTAGATCTAAGGCAAGTGAAACCACCATAACATCCAACCCAGTCAACAATCCATGCTTGCTTAGATCTCCCAAGTTCCATGATACCATTTAACCACACTCATCAATTCTCATCATATACATGCTCGTTAATTCATAGTTAATCCACGTGGTTGTTTTCCCATCCCAATTAATTAGAGCGAAGCAAAAAGGTAAAATGCCCTTCTCGACTCTCCACAACATATTCCAAGCGACAAGGATGGTCAAACAAGTCTACTAAACACCTATCTTGGGTTTCCCATCAATTTGACACAAGCATGCAGTTTTCGAAACAAAATATTTAAAAATAGTATTAAAATAGTCAAGGACACTTGAGAACTTCACATCTAGATCCAAAGAAGATGAGGAATTGGTGGAGGAAATGTTGACGATTAAGAGTTGATGATGGAGATCGCAGCAGCAACGATAATCTTGGTTGATCCTCCTCCTTCCTCGCTCCTCCTTCTTCTCCCCGTGGTGGATGCTCCTTGATGGCGGCTCTCATGAACTAGGGTTAAGGGTTTCTTCTAATGTGGCAAAGGGATGAAAGGGTGGGTGTTCGGGTGTTTATATAGGGTGGAGATGGTAGGGTTTGGGGTGCAATTCGAGTTTAAGGCAGTGGAGGCCTAGGTGGGGTCCCACATGGGCTCCACAGGGGCTGGGCACGACGTGATTTGGCCCAATTAAGGTAATTACCCAATAACTCATCGGGGAGGGAAAAATAGAATTCGGGTCGGGCACACTGGACTAGTCTGCACAGGTGTCGGGCAAGTCCGATATGGAACATAACGTTCAACGGTCAAGTCCGATAGAGGTCCAAACAAGTCCAATCTGGACCAGAAAGCCAAACGGACCAGCCCGGTATGGGGTCGGACAAGTCTTTAGGTTTGTCCAATTTTCAAAAATCGGACCAAATTTGAGGAATTACCAGACAACTCCGAAAGTTTCCAGTAATGGAGATTGGACTAGTCCGTACATGAAAAATAGACAAGTCTGGACAACAACAGAAGCATTTTCGGACTAATCCGGGGTCAATAGCGGATAAGTCCGGAAAACAACATAGAGTACATCGGACTAGTCCGGGGTTCAATCCGGACAAGTCCACACTGATACAGGTTTTCAATTGCTGGTTTGGTTGTAACCCATTTTAGACTTGTTCCTTTTTGTGTTGCTTAATGTTAAACATGTATAAGAATACATGTAATGCATGATGGATGAAAATGAGGGTCTTACATTGTTCATTTGTAGGAGCCTCATCTTGTGAGAAGCCCCAAGAACATTGTAGTTACCCCTTTGTGATAGTGGAAAGCCAAGTTCTCCCCGGGACGACTTGAAGAGGGAATGGTTGAGCAACACGGCCCTTCATAGGCTCCTCAATGAGGACGTAGGTTCCTATGTGGGATCAAATATCAGGATAAACACCATTTCTCCCATGTCACTTTACTTTTGTGTTTATCATTATAATTGTTTTTAAGGTTTATCTCATTCTTCATATTGTTCATCATTGTAATCTTGCAATCTAACATGTATTACTTGTCAATCCAACTTGTATTAGATTGCTAGATTGTGTATCCACTTTTCGTTGAACGAAAATCCAAGAAAACTCATTAAGAATCAAGTTTTAGTGTTTTCCTGTGTGCTGAACGAACTAGTCCGGCCCTAACCCAGACTAGTTCAACCCCTGTTATTTAATCTTGTTTTATTAAGTTATGTCAGGTCATTCCGCCTATTAAGACCCCCCTCTAGGCAAATTTCAAATTGTATCAGAGAAGGTCTCTCTATCAAGGGTCTAACCACTCGGAGAGAAGATGGCTGGAAGGGGTGAAAATGAGGTTCCAGTGATCGTCAACAGAGATGACAAGACGAAGAACATCGATGTGCTTCAAGATGATCCCAGTGATGACGAGGAAGTCCGCCAACTCAAGGCGCGACTTCATGAGATGCTAGGTCATCTTAAGAATGAGACCAAGGACGCGTATGGGAGTGGTTCACAAGACTACTCCCGATATCCTTTCAATTATGAGCGATTAACTTCTAACAATCATTGCTTATCTATTCCCATGGGGAAACCTCCTCAATTTCATGAAAATGATTATACAATGTAGAAGCATAATATGAAGATGCACCTAATTTTGTTAAACCCTAGTTTGTGGCAAATTGTGTTGACAGGTGTGCATCTTCCAAGGAATGAGGAGGACATCACCCCAGAGCAAGCTGTCCTACTCCACTGCAATGCTCAAACAGTTTGAGTGATCACCACCTCCTTGACTCAAGATGAATTCAATCCATTCGATGGATTGGAGGTGGTCAAGGACATTTGGGACACGCTCAAGACGGCGCATGAAGTCAACCGAGTTAAAGGGAGGCGAAAATATAGATGATCGAAGGAGAACTTGGGAGGTTCACCATCATAGATGGTGAGACCCTCCAAGAAATGTACAACCGCCTCAAGGTCCTCATCAATAAGAGCCGTTCATATGGATGCACCCGATGGCAGACCACGAAGTGGTAAAGAGGATGATTCGGGTGTTCATGCCTCAAAATGTTCTCTTTGCTCCATTATCCGTGAGAGTCCGGGGTTCACCAAAATGACCCCAGAAGAAGTGCTTGGAAGAATCTCAACCACAAGATGATGGAGCGAGAGGCTATGTTATACAATGATCTTCAAAATCTCACCTCCTTGAAGAAGAAGTATGTTGCATTCAAAGCAGCATCATCCAAATCCCAAGAACAAGAAGAAAGTGATGAAGAGAACCTCGACACCAACGTGGAAGAGGCGCTCTTCATCAAAAAGTTCAAGAGGATGATTAGAAGGAGAAAAGGGAGCTACCATCATGAAAACAAGAACAAGGAGAAGTCTAAGACAAGATCAAAAAGGGATTGCTACAATTGTGGTGAGTATGGCCACTGCATTATGGATTGCCCACATGAAGACAAAAAGAAGAAGAAGGAGGGAAAATGCCAAGAGAAGAAATTCTTCAACAAGAAGAAGCAATCGAGACAAGCATACCTTGCAAAGTATTGGGACACAAATGAAGACTCCTTCTTCGAATATGAAGAAAAGGTGGCAACAATTGCCATGAAGAGGTCATCAACAGAGAACAAGCTCTTTCCAATCTTGGAGAGCTCAAGGTCAACATGCCTCATGGCCAAGGAGGGGAGAAAGAAGGTTAACTCTAAACCATCTCCTTCAATTTCATCGCATGATACCTTTGATAGCAGTAGTGAAAATGAACACATGCTTAAAGATATGAGTAAGAACACTTTGAAAATGATGAAGTTGTTGTCAGATGAGATATTTGAGAAGGAAGAGCTCATCAATCGTCAAGAGGACATGCTCATCCAAGAAAAGGAGAGATGTCAAGAGTTTGGGGAGCTCTTAGAGCCTGAAAGAGAAAGAAGCAAAGAACTTGAGCACGAACTTGCTATGAGCAAGAAAACTTGCTCAAATCTTGAGGACACAACAATTGTGCTAAAGGATGAACTTGTTAACTTGACAAAAGTTAACAAGATCCTTGAAACAAAAGTTGAGTGTCTCAACATCAATGCACCTTGTTCCTCCAATAGCTCACCTTCCACAAATGTCAAATACGAAACAACCAAAGCTTGCAAGTTCTCTAACTTAATTCTCAAACTAAAAGATGAGCTATAATTGGCACAAAACAAGCAAACACCAAAAGGTGGCATCTTTGACAAGGATAAGATGGCATATGCACCAAGTGCATATACCAACATAAGACATCCTCTTGTCAAAGATGGTCTTGGTTATTCTCGGGAGAGGAAGCAAAATGCTAAGAATCCCAAGAATGGCAAAGACTTGATTGTTTTTGTCAATGAAGGTTCACATCACAAGAACAAGGGAAAGAACATTGCTAATTCACTTAACATGCCTAAAAATGAACCTCATCCATTGTTCCATGATTTTGATGCTTCACATGTTTTATGAAGGAACAAGTTTGGCAAGTATTATTCCAAGTATGTTGGGCCACTCCACAAGAGTCCAAAACCCTGCGTGTTGGTGCACAAGTGCCTTCTCACTAAAACCAAAGGATCGAACACCGCTTGAGAACCTAAAATCAAGGCTTAACTCTATTTTGTAGGCATACTCCTCTGATGGCACAAAGTGGGTCCTTGATAGTGTTTGCACAAACCATAAGACCGGAGAGAGGAAAATGTTTGTGGAGTATGAAGAAAATGAAGATTCAAGTAAAGGAATATACTTTGGGGACAATAGCCAAGGGAAAATCCTTGGCACCGGTAAAATTGCTATATCCCCCAATCACACTCTTTCTAATGTTTTGCATGTTGATTCACTTGATTATAACCTACTGTCCATATCACAACTATGCGACAAAGGTTATACTTGTCTTTTCACCAACGAGGGTGTGACTGTCACAAGAAGGATCAACGACTCAATTGCTTTTAAGGGTGTGCTCAAGGGAAAGCTCTATCTTGTAGATTTCTCCGCGGATAAAGCCCAACTTGACACGTGCTTAATAGCAAAAACCAACATGGGATGGCTTTGGCATAGAAGACTCGCCCATGTTGGGATGAGAAATTTGCAAAATCTTCTTAAGGGAGAGCACATCCGTGGCTTGAAGAATGTTGTTTTTGAAAAGGATAGGTCATGTAGCGCATGCCAAGCCAGAAAGAAGGTTGGAGCTCAATATCCATCCAAGAACATCATGATACTACAAGACCATTTGAGCTTATACACATGGACCACTTCGGTCCAATCGCCTACATAAGCATTGGCAGTAACAAATATGATCTTGTAATTGTTGATGATTTTTCACATTACACTTTAGTGTTCTTTTTGCATGATAAGAGAGAGACACAAGGTGTCCTCAAGAAATACTTGAGGAGAGTTCAAAATGAGTTCTCCTTAAGAATCAAGAATATAAGGAGTGACAATGGCACGGAGTTCAAGAACACTCAAGTTGAAGAGTTGGATGAAGGAGACAAAAAGCATGAGTTCTCGGCCCCCAACTCCCCTCAACAAAATGGGGTGGCCGAGAGGAAGAATAGGACTCTCATTGAGATGTTTAGAACCAGGCTTGATGAGTACAAGACGTCGGACTGGTTTTCGGCAAAAGCGGTTAACATCGCTTGTCATGCCATAAACCGGTTGTATCTCCATCGCATATTGAAGAAGATGTCTTATGAGCTCCTAACCGGTAACAAACCCAACATTTCATATTTTCACGTTTTTTTGGAGAAAATGCTATATTCTATACAAGAAGCCTAGGACCTCGAAGTTTGCTTCGAAGTCCTATGAGGGTTTCTTGCTTGGTTATGACTCAAACACCTACGCCTATTGTGTCTTCAACAAATCCTCCAAAATTGTTGAAGTAGCACATGACGTGGTGTTTGATGAGACTAATGGCTCCCAAGTGGAGCAAGTTGATCATTGTGTGCTAGATAAAGAAGAGACTCCACAAGTGGTGATAGGGAGGATGTCACTTGGAGACATTCGACCACAAAAATAACCTCAAGACTCAAGTGATCATCCCACAAATCAAGCAAGTACTTCCTCACATGATCATGCTCAAGACCCTCAATATGCACTTCAACAAGGTCAAGATCAAAATGGAGGCATCGATCAAGGGGGACATGAAGAAGATGAGGAAGTTCCAAGAACTCAAGCTCCACACCCAAAAGTGCATCAAAGCGTTCAGCGGGACCATCCCGTTGACAACATCTATGGAGACATTTCCAAGGGGTAACTACTCGATCTCGTGTTACAAATTTTTGTGAGCATTACTCTTTTGTTTCCTCTTTAGAACCTCACAAGGTTGAAGAAGCACTATCAGATCCGGATTGGGTGGTGGCCATGCAAGAATAGCTCAACAACTTAGAAAGAAACCATGTATGGGAGCTCGTGAAGAGGCCTAGTGCAAATGTTGTGGGCACCAAGTAGGTGTTCCGCAACTAACAAGATAAGCATGGGGTGGTTACAAGGAACAAAGCACTACTTGTGGCCAATGGATACTCACAAGTTGAAGGTTTGGATTTTGATGAAACATTTGCTCCCGTAGCTAGGCTTCAATCAATTCGCATATTACTTGCCTTTGCTACTCACCATGATTTTAAGCTATACCAAATGGATGTCAAGAGTGTTTTTATCAACGGTCCATTAAAGAAGAGGTGTATGCGCAGCAACACCCTGCCTTTGAAGATCAAGACTTCTCAAACCATGTCTACAAATTGTGTAGGCTCCATATAGGCTCAAACAAGCTCCTAGAGCTTGGTATGAGTGCCTCAGAGACTTTCTAACTCAAAATGGTTTCAAAATTGGGAAGGCCAACTATACTCTATTCACTAAGTATTTCAATGATGATTTGTTTGTTTGCTAAATATATGTCGATGAAATTATATTTGATTCTACTAAAAAAACTTTTGTGATGAGTTTTCTAAGATAATGACCGAATGATTTGAGATGTCCATGACGGGAGAGTTGAAGTTCTTCCTAGGATTTCAAGTGAATCAACTCAAGGAAGGCACGTTCATTAGTCAAACCAAGTGCACGCAAGATATACTCAAGAAGTTTGACATGGACAAGGCCAAACCCATCAAGACTCCATTGGGAACCAATGGGCACTTCGACCTTAATGAAGATGGTCCAAGTGTGCCCCAAACGGTATATAGCTCCATGATAGGTTCATTACTTTATCTTTGTGCTTCTAGGCCCAAAATAATGCTAAGTGTTTTGTATGTGTGCACATTTTGAAGCTGCTCCCAAGGTGTGTCATTTGACCGCCGTGAATAGAATTCTTAGATATTTGGTTCACACACCAAGCCTAGGACTTTGGTACCCCAAGGACTCCAAGTTTAATCTCATTGGTTTTTCCAATGCGGATTATGCAGGGTGTAAAGTAGATAGAAAGAGCACATTTGTAACTTGCCAATTCTTGAGTAGGTCCGTAGTGTCTGGGTCCTCAAAGAAACAAAATTCCATTGCACTCTCCACAGGTCCTCAAAGAAACAAAATTCCATTGCACTCTCCACAGTCGAAGCAGAGTATGTCCCCGCCGGAAGTTGTTGCGCACAACTTCTTTAGATGCAACAAACTCTTAGGGACTATGGCATAAACTTGCGCCATATCCCTCTCCTATGTGACAATGAGAGTGCCATCAAAATTGCCCACAATCCAATTGAGCATTCAAGGACCAAACACATTGATATCCTCCACCATTTCTTGAGAGATCATTCCATCAAAGGATTGGAAGTGGTATTCAGTGATTTGAAGATTCAAAGAGGTATTCATGACCTAACTCCAAATCCTTCAAAATTCAAAATTCAAAATTCTTAGGTCTTTTGGTAGAAATCTCTTCACAAATGTTGTTCTACATGTCATTGTGATCCTAGGAATATTGTGCCCCGATCCTTAGTTTTTACGAATATCATCAAGATTAGGATTCTTACTGTGTGCACCGGACTAGTCTGGCCACATGGCAGAAAAGTCCGGATCGTGCGGACCAGTCCGACCCTATGGCGGACAAGTTCAGGGTTCACAGTGCAAAACTCTAACTTTGATAGTTTTTGTGGATTCTAACGCAATATTCCACCTCCTTGACCTCATATATTCTCCTATTTATCATCTTTTAGGGACGACGTCGAACCACGATGACTCGCCCCTATTGGATCGAAGCGCAAGGCGGCGAGGCAAGAGACCTATCGCCATGCCCATGAGGAGCGAGAGCTTGCTCAAGCTCTCCTCGAGTCGAGGAGCGAGGCTAGGAAAGGAAAGAAACAGCAATGAGAGGCACATAACTCAGCTGCCGCCAAACAAGATGATGAGGACATCACAACAGCGAAGACACATATTGAACTGCAAGGACCAATCACAAGAGCACAAGCACAGTTAATAAATCAGCAGGTGAATTCGTTCCTAACTTCTTTTGCATGTGAGTTTGAGAATAAATTGCTATGTGATGATTTAATTGTTATTAGGAATAATGGAGAAGATCAACAAGTGAAGGAAAGTGGCCTTGGGAGCATGGAGAACCAGCTGGGACATCCACAAGTTGATGGAAATAGTTCACAACTCGGACTCGAGTTTAACTCGGAGTCCAGGAGCAGTACACCTTAAAGCGGACGCCCAGGAGGCATACGGACTCCGTTTTCAACGTTCTACATATGAACGGAAAGAGGAGAATATAAACTTTCCAATGGTTCTGGTCCCACATCAAAATTCTTCCGGAGTCATTGGGAATCGTCGAAACAAGTCGAGTCCAGATTTCTGTCCGGTGCTATGCCACCGAATCGGGCCTTTGGCCCTTGTATCCCGTAAGAGTCCATTAGGGACGCGTCTAATCATGTTTTGGTCGAACCCTAGCCAATAAATATTGCATACGATGGTCATATTCGGTGGTTTTTGCTTAGATCAATAATATCGCCGTTCTACGGTTTGTGAGACCCTAACTTCGCGATTTCAGATCGTGTCTTCGACGTTCTTGCTCGTGGTCTCGGTTGCACTTGCAGGTATTAGCCTTCTTGGCGAGGTCAAGCGTGTGCAGCACAGTTGATAACCAACGGAGCCGTGGTGTAGTGATTGCAGGGGTACTCGAACCGCTCTAGTGCCGCAGATCATTAACGTCGAGTTCTCCACTCCAATTGACATACCTTTTGGAAGATCGGGCCTAAACCTTTTCTTATCAATTGGTATCAGATTTCCAGGTTGCCCGTGAGGTATCTTTGTTTTCCTTCCATTAGATCGTACCTAGAGTCCACAGAAAAGCCACAAAAAAATTAAATTGTTCTTACCTTGCTTCCTAGACAATAGTGCCTGCAGTTTCGTTTTTCAATTTTCATTGTTGAGTTTGCATTCGTGTGGTTGAGTCTTTTTGCTGGTTTAGCTTTGTGTTTTGGGTCCTAGTTATCGTGTTTCATCCTTGTTTTTCTTGCTGTTCGACATCTATTCCACAATCCCTAAATAACAAACCGATCCACCACGTTCATCGGTTTGCCCTAGCTAGCCGCCTTGTGTGAACCCCTGCATCGCCAGCCCTAGATTAGGTGACAAACCTTTGTGCCACTCATCCTTGAATCATACACACACAACCCCATTAGTTGCTGTGCAAATTCCCGATTGTTTTCATATCCGATTGCGAGTTCTGTTCTCAAACCGAGTTGGAATCAACATCCAAAAAAAACGTAACTCGGACAGCCTACCTTAAAACGGCCATAACTTTCGCATACGAACTCGAAATCGGGCGTTTTTTTTTTTCAAATTCATCTACACAAAATTTCGCATCTGATTTTCCCCGGCATAGCCGGGTTCGGAGAAATTAGATTGCCCAAATTCCCCTCGTAAGATAAGCTATCCGGCCTCTGAAGTTTCAGTTTTCTGTAGGCCGCATATTACATCCAATTGAGCTGCAAATTTGTGTGCTTCATATCTTCGTGCTCCTAAGTAAAGAAAAATATCAAAAAATATTACAAAAAAGAAAAAAATAGTGAAGAGCACGCATATTAATGCAATTGGCCTATACCACTTGTGATGTGATTGTTGGTTATATCATTCTGTCTTCCTTTTGCCTTGTTACTTCCTTATGTTGTGCTAGGCCCTAGAGCACTTGGTTGACCAGCAACAGTTTCCTACATTGAATACTTATTCAGCTTTGTTTACTGTTAACGATTTTCTGCTTATTAGCCACCATATTGTGCCATCCAGGCTCCACCTTTCACTTGAGCATAACAGGTACATTTGCAATCATCCCACGCTTCATTGGTGCATCTCGCTGTCCACATCACCTGTTGTGTCGGTAATAACACTTGTAAGAGCGTGGTAAGACGCTTGAGCGAGAGAGATTGTTTTCTTCCACCTTTCACATTGTCACTTTAGTTGATAGGGATAACAAATTTTTGTTGTCTTTTGTTTCCTACTAACAACGGCAGGAGAAGACAATGATGAAGAATGTGTTCAACATGCTGAGTTGCGTGATATGATGAAGACCATGACAGATATGTTTGCCAAATACAACGCAGCAACGGAGGAGTCATTGGCGAACTTGACTCGCCAACTTGATGACCTTGCTCTTCGGATGAATACTTTTGAGGCTCCGTTGCCTCTTGCTGGAAGACATGAAGACAATGCTTATGATGATATGGAAGATCACAATAATCATCCAAGACTACCACTTTATCGTCGAGGTATGGGAGGTGATAATAATCATCATAACAATTATAATCGTCCTCCTGATGATCCTTTTGCTAAAGTGAAATTTACTATACCCCTTTTTCTGGTGCTTATGATGCTGAGACTTATCTTGATTGGGAGATCATAGTAGAGCAAAAATTTAATGCCCATCTTGTTCCTGAACAACATAGAGTTCGTCAAGCCACTAGTGAGTTTAAGGACTTTGCTATCATATGGTGGAATGAACTTGTTAAAACTAGAACTTATCCTCCAACATGGGATAGTTTAAAGGAAGCTATGCGTGTTCGATTTGTTCCTCCATCTTTTCAGCGGGACCTTCGCAAAAAATTGCAGCGCTTAGACCAAGGTAACATGTCCGTAGAGGAGTATTATCAAGAGTTACAAAAGGGTATGCTGCGTTGTGGGGTAGTAGAGGACATGGATGATAAAATAGCTCGTTTTTATGGGGGGTTGAGGCGTGAAATTCAGGACATTATTGATTACAAGGAATATGATACTGTTAACAGATTGTTTCAGCTTGCTATGTTGACATAAAGAATTGCAGGGCCGACAACAACAGCGACAACGCACGAGGAGCAACTTCACGCTGCGTGCAGCGACTACACCATCCAAAACAGCACCATCTTCGACCCCCCGTGCAGCGACTACACCGTCCAATGGCGGCCAACGAACTATACCTGCTGCTCCACCTTCTCGCGTGCCGGAAGGCAGCAAGAAGACATCATTCAAGCCTTCATCGTCCACTCCTTCTACGGGTCGTACTTCTGACATTAAGTGTCACCGCTGCCAGGGACTTGGTCATATGATGAGAGATTGCCCGAGCAAACGAGCATACATAGCACACGACGATGGCGGGTATGATAGTACTTCGGATGTTGAAGATGAATATTCTCTTGCTACTGAATTTACAGATCCAAATGACGAACACACCGAAGAAGAGGTACTTGGTACAGCGGCGATGGGGAACTATAAGAGCATCATTGTGCAGCGTGCCTTGAGCTCCAAAGTGGAGACCGACGACAAGCTACAACGACACAACCTCTTCCACATGTTTCTCGTCGTCAAGGACAGCCGTGTACACACTATAACTGATGGAGGTAGCTGCAATAATCTGGTGAACATGGACGTCGTTAAGAAACTTGGTTTGACAACAAGAGCACACCCTCATTTGTACCACATTCAATGGTTCAACAACAAAGGTAAGGTTCGGTAACACAAACAGCGAGAATACATTTTTCAATTGGTTCTTACCATGATTTTTCTGATTTTGATGTTGTTCCTGTGGATGCTTGTTCTCTTTTATTGGGTCGTCCTTGGGAATTTGATACAGATGTTATTCATCATGGTAGAACCAATAAATATACTCTCATGCATAAGGGAAAGAAAATCACTTTGCTCCCCATGAATCCTGCTGAAATTGTGCATTATGAGAAGAGTAAAATTCGTGATGGAAAAGCAACAAAATTAGAATCTGAAAAACAGCAAGTCATTAAGTTAAAATCACCAACGTTGCTCGCAACTAAATCTGACCTTGCTGATTTATTCGATGGTAAGGGGATGTGCTATGCTTTAGTTTGCAAAAAAACCATGTTTTCACTTCATGAATTGTCTATTGCATTGCCCCCTGTTGTTGCTAACCTTTTGCAAGAGTTTGAGGATGTGTTTCCCTCCGAGATACCCCCTGGTTTACCACCGATGAGAGGCATTGAACACAAGATCGATTTGATTCCAGGAGCAAGTTTGCCAAATCGTGCAGCATACAGGGCGAACCCACAGGAAACTAAGGAAATTCAGAGACAAGTCCAAGATCTTTTGGACCGCGGGTACATTCATGAAATCCTTAGCCCTTGTTCCGTTCTTGTTCTTTTGGTTCCTAAGAATGATGGTAGTTGGCGCATGTGTGTTGATTGTCGAGCGATTAATAACATCACCATTCGATATCGTTATCCTATTCCTCGCTTAGATGAAATGCTTGATGAATTGAGTGGTGCTATCATCTTCACAAAAATTGACTTGCGTAGTGGTTACCACCAAATTAGAACGGCACTAGGAGATGAATGGAAAACTGCATTTAAAACCAAGATTGGACTTTATGAGTGGTTAGTCATGCCTTTTGGTTTAACTAATGCACCCAACACCTTTATGTGTTTAATGAACGAGGTTTTGCGTGCTTTCATTGGGCAATTTGTGGTGGTTTACTTCGATGATATCCTCATTTACAGCAAGTAATATGATGAACATCTTGATCATTTACGTGCTGTTTTACTGTTTTGAGAGATGCACGTTTGTTTGGTAACCTTGAAAAGTGCGTCTTTTGCACCAATCGAGTCTCGTTTCTTGGCTACGTTGTTTCCTCGCAGGGAATTGAGATGGATGAGGCAAAAATTGAAGCAATCACCAGCTGGCCAGCCCCAACAACCGTTACGCAGGTTCGTAGTTTTCTTGGTCTTCCAGGTTTTTATCGGTGTTTTGTGCGGGATTTTAGCACCATTGCAGCACCTCTACATGAGCTAACGAAGAAGGGAGTGTCGTTTCGATGGGGCGAACAGCAGCAACAAGCTTTGATGCTCTCAAATCGAAGCTTACACAAGCACCATTGCTACATATTCTTGATATTGACAAGACCTTTGAGCTAGAATGCGATGCAAGCGGCATTGGATTGGAGGCGTTCTCATACAAGGAGGTAAACCCGTTGCTTTCTTTAGTGAAAAACATCATGGTCCTTCTCTGAATTATTCCACTTATGATAAGGAATTGTATGCCTTAGTGCGAGTATTACAAACTTGGCAACATTATCTTTGGTTTAAGGAGTTTGTCATACATTCCGATCATGAATCATTGAAGTATGTTAAGTGTCAAACCAATCTGAATAAACGACATGCTAAATGGATTGAGTTCGTAGAGTCGTTCCGATACATCATTAAGCATAAGAAAAGGAAGGAAAATGTCATTGCCGATGCATTTTCTAGACGTTATACCATGCTGTCCCAACTTGATCATAAAATCTTTGGTTTGGAAACAATAAAAACATTATATCCTACTGATTTGGACTTCAAAGGTGCTTTTGAAAATTTTAGAGAAGGAAGAACTTGGAATAAATATGTGTTGCGAGAGGGTCTCCTCTATCGTGCTAACAAGATATGCGTTCCAGCTAGCTCCGTTCGTCTATTACTTTTACAGGAAGCACATGGAGGAGGTTTGATGGGACATTTTGGAGTGAAGAAAACTGAAGACGTGCTATCCACACACTTCTTTTGGCCAAAGATGAGGCATGATGTTGAGCGCTACGTGTCACGATGCACTACTTGCAACAAAGCTAAGTCTCGCCTTAACCCACATGGTCTTTATATGCCTCTTCCTGTTCCTAGTGTACCTTGGGAGGATATTTCTATGGACTTTGTTTTGGGATTGCCTAGGACTAAGAGGGGGAGGGATAGTATTTTTGTAGTTGTTGATCGTTTTTCCAAAATGGCACACTTTATACCTTGTCATAAGAATGATAATGCCTCACACATTGCTGATTTATTTATCAAGGAAATTGTTCATTTACATGGTGTGCCAAATACCATTGTTTCTGATCGTGATGCAAAATTTTTAAGTCATTTTTGGATAACTTTATGGTATAAATTGGGAACCAAGTTGCTGTTTTCAACTACATGTCACCCATAAACGGATAGACAAACCGAGGTAGTTAATCATACTTTATCCACTATGTTGCGGGCTGTCTTGAAAACAAATTTGAAGTTGTGGGAGGAGTGTTTACCACATATAGAATTTGCTTACAACTGATCAGTTCACTCCACGACAAAGGTAAGTCCATTCCAGGTAGTGTATGGTTTCAATCCCCGTGCTCCTATTGATTTACTACATTTGCCTCCTTCTGAAACTATAAATTTGGATGCTACACAACGATCTGAATTCATTATTAAGATGCATGAAACTACAAAGAAAAATATTGAAAAGATGAATTAGAAGTATAGGATTACAGGTAGTAAAGGTAGAAAGGAAGTAAAACATGAATCGGGTGATTTGGCGTCGTTACACTTGAGAAAAGATCGAATCCCTGACTTGAGAAAATCTAAACTTATGCCACGAGCTTCTGGTCCCTTTAAGATTGTTGAAAAGATTAATGATAATGCATATAAGCTTGAATTGCCTCCCGATTTTGGGGTTAGTCCTACATTTAGCATTTCAGATTTGCGACAGTACTTGGGAGAAGAAGACGAACTTGAGTCAAGGACGACTCCAATTCAAGAGGGGGAGGATGATGAGGACATCGCAGCAGCGGAGACACACATTGAACTGCAAGGACCAATCACAAGAGCACGAGCACGGTTAATAAATCAGCAGGTGAATTCGTTCCTAACTTCTTTTGCATGTGAGTTTGAGAATAGATTGCTATGTGATGACTTAATTTTTATTAGGAATAATGGAGAAGATCAACAAGTGAAGGAAAGAGGCCTTGGGAGCGTGGAGAACCAGCTGGGACGTCTACAAGTTGATGGAAACGGTTTACAGCTCGGACTCGAGTTTAACTCGGAGTCCAGGAGCAGTCCACAATAAAACGGACGCCCAGGAGGCATACGAACTCTTTTTTCGATGTTATACATATGCACGGAAATAGAAGAAGATAAACTTTCCAATGGTTCTGATCCCACCTCAAAATACATCCGGAGTCATTGGGAATCGTTGAAACAAATTGAGTCTAGATTTCTGTCCGGTGCTGCACCACCGAATCGGGCCTTTGGGCCTTGTATCCCGTAAGAGTTCATTAGGGACGCTTCTAATTGTGTTTTGGTCGAACCCTAGACTATAAATACTGCAGCCACCGGTCATATTTGGTGGGTTTTGCTTAGATCAATAATATCGCCGTTCTACGGTTTGTGAGACCCCAATTTCGTGATTTCAGATCGTGTCTTCGACGTTCTTGCTCGTGTTCTCGGTTGCACTTGCAGGATTAGCCTTCTTGGCGAGGTCAACCATGTGCAGCACGGTTGATAACCAATGGAGCCATGGTGTAGTGATTGCAGGGGTACTCGAACCGCTCGAGTGCCGTGGATCATCAACGTCGAGTTCTCCACCCCAATCGACATACCTTTCAGAAGATCGGGCCTAAACCTTTTCTTATCACAAGACCCTAGGAAGAGGAGGCTTGTGACTATGGAGGACAAAGAGCGAAATCAAGAGGCTAGAACTTCCAAGGAAAAAGGCAAGGCACCGGTGGATGAACAGCCAAAGAAGAGGAAACCACTTGCAAAGAAACCCGCTAGCAAGGCGCAAGTTCACATCACCATAAGAGAGAAGGGTAAAAAGGGGTCCTCACAACCCATTGGCCCATTGAAGATGTCATCACCCACAAGGAACCCTAACCACCAAGCTACAGTTAAAGCAAATCTATTTAAAGGAAAAGGGTCGAGAAAGAAAAAAAGATTGAGGATAGATGATGTGTGCATATATGAGAAGCACACCGCTGATCCTCGGTTTTGGTGTGACTTCCACTATGACTACTACATGATTGTTTATATGAGGATGCAGACGCCAGTGACAGATGCCCAATGGATCGATTGGGACTACATGACGGAGAATACCACAATGCCTTTAATGCAGTTATTGAAGTCGTACAGCTTCATGATCTTAAGGACATCACGGGTTTCCATTATGATTGGAATGTTGAGGTCATTGTGCAGTTTTACACTACAGTGTACTTTTATAGGCATGGAGACCGCAAGATCACCTTGCTCCCAAATGGTGAGCAATACAGTCACTTATTACGAGTTTGCTAAAATTCTTGATTTGGAGGATCATCTCAACAACGAGATCATTATTTCAAATCTCAAGGCCGTTGATAGAGATGATTTGGACTACATGTATCCAAGCCATGCGGTCTATGACACAGGACACATAAGGAACATAAAGCCATTCTATAGTATGGTAAACCGTGTCTTGAGGAAGGCCATTGCCCCCAAGGATTGAGATGTGCGGGTCATCCAAGGAAGCCTAAGTCACTTGATGTTGCTAATTGATGGAGATGTACGATTCAATGTTTTTGACTATATCTTGATGATATCTTCAACATCTCACACACTCCTAACCGTTCTTGTGGCTATGCACTTTATGTGATGTACTTGATTGAGAAGGTTTCCAGGATAAAATTCAAGAAATATGTCACCCATAGAAGACTTCGTCCTCAACTTCCACCTCCAGAGCCTCCTGCCCCAAGAAGGAAGAGTGTTGACCCTCCTGCCTCCTCCTCTCGCCCTGTGGCTCCTCCGTCTCCTCCTCCACAACAGTCCTTGAGCGGCTTCTTCAAGTGCTTCAAGGCACTTTTCGCCTCTTTTTAAAAAGTGGAACTTCAGACTTGTCGCGTGGAGCAATGCCAAGAGAAGTACCTCAAGGCGATGTGTGACAAGTTCGTGGTTCTCATGTCTCCCGCCGTGGAGAGTGATGGAGAGTTGACTCTGTTTCCCATGTTCACCACCTATGAACTCGCTTAGCTCGAGGAAGATGGAACCTCCAAGGCCACAACCTCCAATGATGAAGACGGTGATGAAGACAAGAAGACCTGGAGGCCACCGAGAGTGACTCCGAGCAGTAGGGTGACGACGACGATGAGGAGTAGACTCTAGGACTCCCTTCCTCTTTTCCTTTTTTGTGTCTTGATGCCAAAGGGGGGGAGATTGAATGGGGTCATTTCTTTTGTTGTCTATTTTGTTGACCCTATGGACATGTATTATGTTTTAAAACTCACATTTAAGTTTGTGTAATACTTAATTTGTGTTAAGGGTTGTAAGCACTATATGATATTTGCTTTGCTTAATTGTGTTGTGATGCTAAATTTTCTTGTCTCTCATTTATGTTCATTGCGATACGATTGCCTTATCACAAATCATTGACACAACACGTAGGCACCCCACCATAGCATGTGCATGCATGATAACTCTCTCAAATTTTTTCATTCATGATGCATACATTGAGGTGGAGTTACTCGTACAAACACTTGTTGTGAAAAGCAAATTATATTATTTTTGTTGAAGCTTAGTGTGTTGTCATCAATTAACAAAAATGGGGAGATTGAAAGTGCATCTAGGTATCCTCGTTTGTTTTGTATGATTGATGACAATAAATTAAGAGTCTAATGAGCTTAGTCGATCTCAAGCACAAGTGTGAAACAAAAATGGACAAAAAATCCTCGAAAGGGAAAAGGATGAAACGGGCGTCAAAGACTCAAGAGTAGAAACTAGGGTTTATATTGAGTTGAGTTTAGACTAGACTAATGTGTGTGAGAGTGTGTGTATCAAGTGAATTGAGATCAAAGAAGAGGACTCAAAGTCCTAGTTGGGAGAAAACCTAAGTGAGAAGCCTTGACAAGAGAAAACCCTAGTTGGTTGGACTTGTTTGGGTTCCAGGACGGACTAGCCCGTGTGTGCGATTTAGTCCGTTTTGGGATGGACTAAAGGTTTCTGTTCTACTTCGGACTTGTCCATTTGAGGAAGGACTAGTCCATTGTACACTTGGTTAGAGTTTTCGAGTTAAGTCCCGGGAGGTCAAACTTGTCGGCCACAGTGGCTAGACTAGTCCGGGCCTGCCAATCTGGTCCGTTTTCAGCTGGACTAAAGGGTATTGTTGTTGTTCGGACTAGTATGTTGTGAGCTTGACTAGTCCATGGCTATGTGAGATTGGAGCTTTTGAGGCTCAGTCCAGGTGGCCAGACTAGTCCGGTGTGGCCAGTCTAGTTTGCTTTTAGACAAACCAAGACATTTTGTTGTAGTTCGGACTAGTTCGTTGTTGGCCAGACTAGTCTGTGTTCCCAGGACCATTTGAAATTCAAATCTTGTCGGGTACATCACCACTTTGCAGAGGTGTGATGTTGAGTGGTCCCATTGGGCTGGACTAGTCCGGGCCCTTGGCCGAACTTGTCCGGACATTAGTTGGTGGCAACTTGTATGAACTTTAGTTGGTGGCAACGGTTGGATGTCGGAACCCTATAAAAAGGGATCCCCCGACCTCCATTTTAGAACACTTGAACCCTAGTGCTGCCACAAGCATCCTTGATCCTTCCTAAGCCTTCTCACCAGCCTACTTGCCCTCTAGAATCAAATCTTGAGTGGATTAGGATTTGGGACAAGGGGAGAAGGAAGAACTTCGTGCTTTGGCTCTCGTTTTGATCTCTTTGCACTTGGTGTTGCGTCTTTGTGATTTGTGGCTGTTGTGATTCGTGTGCTTATTGTTTTTGATCATTTGTGAGAGCCTCCACTTGTGAGAAGCCCCAAGAACATTGTAGTTACCCCTTTGTGATAGTGGAAAGCCAAGTTGTCCTCAGGGTGACTTGGAGAGGGAAGGGTTGAGCAACCCGACCCTTCCTGGGCTCCTCAACAAGGATGTAGGTTCCTGTGTGGGATCAAACTTCGAAATAAACACTATGTCTCTCGTGTCACTTTACTTTCGTGTTTATCACTAGAATTGCTTTTAGCTCGTTCTTTATATTGTTCATCATTGTAATCTTGCAATCTAACCTGTCCTACTTGTCAATCCAACTTGTATTAGGTTGCTAGATTGTGTATCCACTTTTCGTTGAACTAAAATCCAAGAAAAAACTCATAAAAATCAAGTTTTTAGGGTTGTCCTGTGTGTTGAACGGACTAGTCCGGCCCTGACCCAGACTAGTCCGGCCCCCGTTATTTGATCTCGTTTTATTAAGTCATTTCAGGTCATTCCGCCTACCCCCGTCTAGGGAACTTTCAATGATGAAGGCGACAAACCATACACTCAGGAACAGAATACCCAAGCGGTGGCTGCATATAAACCTCCTCATCCAGCTCATTATTAAGAAAGACATTCTTCACATCAAGTTGAGAGATGAACTAGTCACGAACAGAGACCACAACAAGAAGGGTGTGAACAGTGGTCATGTGGGCATCAGGAGCAAAAGTCTCATCATAGTCATGATCGTGTTTCCACTGGAAGCCATGTGCGACTAGTCGAGCCTTATAGCGCTCAAGAGAACCATCAGAGTGGGTTTTAACCTTATAACCTGACTACAGGTGATAGGACGAACACGTGGGGGACAGGGCACAAGTTTCCACATGCTAGTGCTCTCGAGAGCAACAATCTCCTCAACCATCGCACGTTGTCAATCCGGATGTGGAAGAGCATCACGATATATAGTCGTCTCAAAAAGAACGGTAGCAGCATAGTTAGAAGGAGAGTATCGATCAAGATGTTGACGATGACGATGGACACGTCTAAGGGGACGCTCAGGAGAATAATCATCAAAAAGAGATGATGCTTTGAGAGAAGAGGACACCTCAGAGAGACAGACTGATCTGGAGAAGATGAGTCATCAGAAGAAGATGATTCAACTAGAGCAGATGGCTCATCAGAAGAAGATGGCACATCTGAAGAAGACACAACTCGATGAGTATATACCTTTGTCACGACAATCTTCATATTATAGTCAAGGACCAGAGAAGAAGATTCCAAAAAAGACACTTTAGGACACGACACCAAGCGTGAATGAGGTACTTGCAATGGGATTATCTAGAAAGAATAGGAACGAAATAGGATCGACCACCGATACAGAAGAAGTATTCAAAGAAGGATGAAGATAGAAAGGACACGTCTCATCAAAAACAACATCTCGTGAATTCCTCATCCGTTGATCAACCGAATCCTAGCAACAATATCCCTTATGCTCCGAATTGTACTCTAGGAAGACACACTCAACCAACTGCGCAGTTAGCTCAGTGCGCTCCCAAGGTGCGAGCAGCGCATAGCACACACAACAAAAAAGATAAAGACCGGTATAGTCAGACGTCTTTCCCATAAGATGCTCAAAAGGAACCCCACCTTGATGAGTGAATGATGGCTGAATGTTAATCAAATAAGTGGCAGTAAAAACAGCCTCAACCCAAAATTAAGGGGAACAAAGGAAGTGGGTGGAAGAGTATAAGTAGTCTCAAGGAGATGACAATGCTTGCGCTTAGCAACACCATTCTGAGCATGAGCACTAGGACAAGAAAATTGAGCAAGGGTGCCTTACATGGAAAGGACATGTCGTGGAGCATCAGAGAGGTACTCACCGACATAGTCAACATGGATAGGAGTGTCGAACAAAGTGGGAAGCATAGACGAGAAGGACTTATAGATAGATAACACCTCACTACAATATTTCACAAAGTAAAACCATGTGTGGTGAGAAACATCATCTGTAAAAATGATATAATATCGATGTCGTCCCTTAGAAACAAAGGGAGCAGGACCATAGACATCCAAATGAACAAGGTCAAAAGTACGCTGAGACTCACTAGAAGGATAGGGTAGATGAAACTGCATCCCCAGTCAACAACCCTGGCACCAAGCTAAAGACTCAGAACTTGAAACAAATCCTAAAAGTCCACGACGAATTAAGATAGAAAGGTGAGGGAAACAAACATGTCTTAGACAATGGTGCCACTGAGCAAAAGATGAGGAGGACAGAGTAGCAAAAAATGGAGCTAACGCGGCTGACAGGTACAACGGAAGGAAGACAAAGCGAGTCAAGCTCCCAAGACACTGTGAATCACGACGACGAAGGCCAGTACCAAACAAGTGACCTGTGCGATGATCAAGAATCAGGATCAAGAATCACCCGACATTCATGATCAGTGAGCTACAAAGTAGACATAAGTTGCGTGGTTAGATTAGGAATATAGTAAACATCAAGAACATCAAAAGAGTAAGATAAAAGGGTGCTCTGCCCAACAACTAAAAGAGGAGAACCATCAGCGGTATGAACAGTAAGAGAACAAGAGGAAGGACTTAGAGAAGATGATTAGGTGGAAAGAAAAGTCATATGGAAAATCAAGCTCCAGCGTCAAGAAGCCATGGACAAGTACCTGAGCTAGAAGTAGCTGGTGGTTCCTCAGAGGAAGACTGAGAAGTAGAAGAAGAACTTGAAGGTGCTGAAGGCTGGGTCACAAAACTAAAAACTACCGATGGTGTCAAGGTAGCAAGGCGACGAAGAAGCAAGATCAACTAGGCATCTATAGTAGCAGAACTCCTCTAGGAGTGTTCAATACCAGTACCACCAGCACACTGTAAAGAACGACGAGCCTGAGTACCAACATTGTGATGTAGGTTAGAGATCCTATCCGCTACCTCGGGAGGACATCTCCTGGGGGCATCAAGGATTGAAATTGAACGGGTGTGGTTGGGAGGGCGACGAAGGTCGCATACATTGGCTGAATAGGAAGAAGTCGCAAGCACCAATTGGGTCTTGATGGTTAACGTGATCGGAAAGAGGCATCCTAGGCTCAGATCACGCTGGATCTAGGTGACATGACTCCTCATCGTTGATTGAGGCAGCACAACCCTCGTTGCGGATCTTAGCAAATCTGTATACCATTCATGGTGAGATCAATGGAAGACGCATCACAAGAAAGCTCGCTTGCTGACAGTGCAAGGGAGGCAAGAAGCACGAGACAACACTTGGAGCAGCGGATCCTGAGGGCGCAGGACTGGCTGGTTCATACCCAGCGTGCGGGAGCTCGCGAGCAAAAAAATCCCACAGATGACTATGGATCGCTGACTCAGAGGTGCGCGGGATCGTGGTGCACAGAGAATAATAATAGCACGGCGGGGAGGCAACACAAGTGTTGGGGTACGTTGATGTGTCGCGCGGTGGGAGCAGCTTTGTGGAGAACTTGCTCTGTGCAATGGTCGATAGTTGCAATGGGCTTATCTACTTTGTTTGCTCTATTATGGGCTACCAGGCCATCAGATGGTATGCGATTTGGGCTGTAAGGCTGAAAATTGCTACATGAGGAACTACCTGGTCATGATCAAGGTGTGATCAAGATGAAGATGTGCCCATCCTGAGTTCAAGTGCAGGATGAAGATGTGCACATCCCAAATTTTAGTGCATGATGAAGATGTGTCCATCTTGGGGATACTGTGGCCACCCCAAATATGTGTGCAGGGTGAAAAAGTTGGACGCTGTCCTGAGGGTGTGATTGTGTTTATGCCAAAATTGAGTGAAGGGTATAATAGGTATGTCATCATCTGAGGATGGAATAGTTGTGTCACCATCCTAAACTAGGGTACACTGTTCTAGAAAACAATATTAATGGATTTACTGTTAGAGTTAATCTTGTTTTCAGGTAATTGAGTATTGGGGTCTGTTTTGAACATATCGGGTTTTTATAGAGTTGGAGTCGAATTGAATTAAATTAGTCCAGTTAGAAGAGTTTACATTTGTTTCTATCTCTAGGAGTATTAAGTTAGGACAATTCTGTTTGTAATTGAGCTACAAATAGCCAGCTATTCTGAAGAATAAATCAAGAAACTTTTGAGCTATTTTTTGTCGGATTTCCAACAAATTCATCTTGCTATGGCAAGGGCGCACGAGGACAGCATCGTGGGAAGCCAGTGAAGAAGAGGTCAAATGACAGCCAATGTGATGGCAAGAACAAAACGTACACCAAAGACAAATGCTGCAAGTGTGGAAATTTGGCCATTAGTCTAGCGAGCGGCAAGCTCCAAAGCGCTAGAAGCACGCTCAGCTCGTGCAGGAGAAGATGATGAGTCGGCGTTGCTGCTATCACATGTGTGTGTAGGTGATGTTGTGGAGCACCTGATGCAAGACCATGCCAAGCTCAACGAAGCCCACACACAAGTCCACCTCAACCATGAAGGTCACACCATCAACAACAAGTGCGTCAACACTGGTGCAAGCAGCCACATGACCTCCGAGATCAACTCCGACATCACCGACCCTGTTAAATTAGATGATGGCTCAGTCGTGAAGATTCAAGTTGTGATACAATGTTTTTCAAAGGATGAAGTAGACAAGCACCACGCGCTAGCAGACATCTACTGCATTCCAAGTCTCAAGAGCAACATCATCAACATTGGCTAGCTTGGTTAGCGTGGATGCAAGTGTTGATGGAAGGTGGCACTCTGTGTGTCCTGGATAGGATTTGTAGGCTACAAGTAAAGGTGAACCGTGCGAGGAACAATCTGTACATGGTGGAGCTCGGGATGACCCAGCCGATGTGTTGGTAGGACAGAGTGATGATGTGGTTTGACTCATAGCACAAGCACTTTGCCACATTAGCTTCAACGTGATGGTCAAGATGACATGGCAAGAGATGGTGCAAGGCTTCCCTAAGATCGAGCATGTCGGGGAGCTGCACGACAACTGCCTTGTCATAAAAGGATGACGACCATTCCTGGGAGCAACAAACAAAATGGTTTCCACACCGAGCAAAATGATTGTTGGATGATTGTATCCGGTATATGTGGGTACAACAGTTGACAAGCAAGGATGGTGTGCCTCAAGTTATCAAGGGTTTCCAGGCCTTGGTTGAAACGTATATAGTCAGGAAGTGCAGGTAGAATTAATTGATTGCGGTGAAGAGCTCACCTTAGTGGAATTCGGTCGATACCACATCAAGGAAGGAGCTTAGTGGCACCTTGTCGCACTGTATCTTCCATGGCAAAACAGTGCGGTGGAGAGGAGGAACCAGATAGTGGTGGTCTGGGGGTAGCCATTGACCACGACGGTTCTCATTTTATACTGCACGTTGAGGAAAAACGTTCGAGGCATAACCCTATTCGAAGCTTGGCATGGAGGAAAGCCTTGCGTTTCCTTCTCAGGACAATTAACTGTGTGGCGCATGTGAAAACGACATGATTACACCGTCCAAACATTGGGTTGAATATATAAGGGTGCATGGTGCAGGAGTCGGAGCCGCTCACAATGAAAAATTTACCCACTACAGACATTGAGACTGGAGCTGAATTCTGAAAACATACAAGACGGTAACATTTTGTGTTGATATTATCACCATATGGGTGGTCGTGGAGACATGAAGAACCTGAACATCACCGATAGCATTTTACGAGCGAATTGAAAATGCTTTGTGCGATGATGTTGAACTGGATTTATCGGGAGATAAACAACACTTACATTGTCATAATAGACTAGAGAGCTCTGAGTCAAAGGATTGTGAAGCCCTTGTAGCAGTTGGTGCAACTAGCAAGCATGGGCGGACCTACAGGGTATGCCGGGTGGGCCCCGGCATACCCTGTGCTGAGGACAAAAAAGTTACCGTAACTTGGTTAGTCAAGGATCAGTAAATGTATTTTTGGTTCATCCAGCCAACGACTAATTAGCTAACAGGCATGCGGCAGGCAGCACCGCAGCTTTACCATCGGTGGCAAACTGGCAATACCATCCAGCTGCAACAACGAGGCTGTGAGCAGACGCACTTGAGCCGAATCCATCTGTGCCAGCAAACGCTAGAACATCGTTGATCGACCTGGGCCTACGCGGTTAGTCAGCTACACGAGACGACTGTGGCGTCACCGCGCGCGTGTCTCTGTATGATGGCGTTCTCACCAAAATGTTGATCGACTGTCTAATCTTCCTAACGTGCAACCCTAGTCGTCTGGCTCTATGTATTTTTATTTGAATTGTTCTGTTATGAAAATAAGCAGAGATGACGAGTTGGGTTCTGTTATGAAAAGATGCAGAGATATCACGTCTTTTTTATTTTAATTGTTTCAAATCTTACTCCATTGAAATGGTTGCGGAAAAAACATGCAAAGAAGCGACCACAGAAAAAGTCAAACAAGCTGTATTATAAGTCTATAATTTTATGTGTGTATATATATTTAAAGTCTTAGTATTACATCTAAATTATTTATATTATAAATTATTTAATTTAAGACCTATCATTACAATTCACTGTTCCCAATTTATGTTGTAATCTTTTACCACAATGACAAAAACTATCAAATTATATGTAATTTTTTGCGGCATACCCTCTAGTAAAAACCTAGGTCTGCCACTGTAGCAAGCCTATACGATGCCATTGGTGACAACCAATATTCTTCTTCAGCACTCAAATGAGAGACTATGTTCTTGTGCTTCAATGACTAGAAAATTGCCAAGTATTCCACAAGAATAAATAGCGCCTCCCAGATTAATCCATTATTCCTCTTCCTATGCCTAGAGTTCAAACATTCCAAGTATATGCACCCCAGGGCCAACATCTAGAGCTTAGGGAGTAGATCTTGTAGCTACCCTCGAGAGTATGTGCTCCTGAGGGCCGACAACTAGGAAGATCATCTGCGGTGCTCGGCTGAGCTAAGCAAGCTCAGTCGCACAGCTAGTTAGAGAAAGGGAAGGGTGCAGAGGCATGACCTGGGTTGAAGGTACGAACCTCGTCGGCAACACTGTGGATCTGGGCAGATCAGGCCTAACTCGGCGTGAAAACAACCGATCTGGAGGGTGAGGATTATGGTGACTCGGCACATGCCCGAAGAAAATCCTAATGGTGTGGGGCTCACAACAGGTGATTGGATGCGAATCGAGTCAACTTATGGAGCTCGACGGCGCACTCTGGAGTGGTGGTGGATCGGACCATGGGCGTCGGCGACCAACGAAGGAGGAGAGAGGTGCTCTAAGGCATGGAGGTGGAGCATCGATCAACGACTCCTAGATTGAGGTTCCTTTGTGAAAGCACGAGATGGAGGAAGAGCCAACTATGCTGGGTTAGGCTCTAAGAACTCGTCCTGGTATTGGGCTTGTTGTGGTTGGTGACTTTGGTTAAGGACATCAAGCAAAAATATACCCAGAGTTTTGTTGCTTTGCTCAACGAATACAGGTGTACATAAAGGTGGAAAGTCATAGTTCGAGGCGGACCTGTGGAGTTCAGTGGGTGGCAGGATGCGGCTCGAGGTGGTCATGGAGAAGTGCATGATGCGTGGGAGGTGCTCACATGGCTGAAGCTATGCGAGCACAGGGTCATCACGCGCATATGCGACAAGCGGACAAGTGAAGGCAGGCTGCACATGAGGCCAACGCACACGAGTGGACACTCAACGGCAAGTATGTGGCAGTGGTGTATCGAAGGTGTTGCACTGTCTAAGAGTTTGATGGGACCTGAACACCTTCTCGTGCGGTGGCTCGAACACGTGAGAATCTCAATGCAAATAAGGCTTAGGACACGGGGAAGTGATGACATGGTCGTAACAACCCAGGAAGACGGTACAACACGCACAATAAAAGAGATGTGTGCAAATGTCGAGATTAGGGGGAATGTTTAGTGATCTCTCCCCTTGTGCTCTAGGCTAGCCTGGTGCAACAACAACGACAACCAAATCTTTGTCCGAAGCATATTGTGGTCAGCTAGATATGAGACCCAACAATTTTATCTGTTGATTTTAAACATAATAATATTATAGAGATAACATGATAAGAAAAAGATAAGAATAACAAAATATGAGTAAACTAAGATTCTGACACATGAATTTCTAACTTCCAAGCACTACTATCATAAGCCGGGGAAATTCATCATTTGCCACTCTTATGGATGGTTAATAGTCATTTATCTTCTTATGAGTTATATATATTATTTGACATCTTTACAGAATTTTTATCATAATTTTGTCATGTAAAAGCCCTAAATTCAAATTACAAAGTTCATATAGGAGAATTTAAATTTGAATAGGAAAAAAAATCAAAATGGAAACTGAAAAATCAAACCAATTCAAACTTCAATGGAGGGAATTCAAATATTCAAAAACTTGCTCCTGTTCAAACTTTGCCAAAATAAAAATCTGAGTTCACCATTAAATTCCAAATATTCCAAATAGCCTCTCTGCAAAGTTTCAAATTTTTGAAGCACATTTGCTATTTAATTCAGTGGCTTCATTGAATTCTACTCAATTCAAATTCCAATTTGAGTTTCAATTGAAACTTGTTCAATTCAAAGTTTTGTCTTCAGACTCAGATCCTAGATATTTTTTGAGCCTATCTACAAACTTTCATGAATTTTGGACCTTGTTTGGTGGGGGAATTAAAAGAACAGAGAAGGGATTAGGATTGAAGCTGTGGCACCCACTGGTCAGCATCTCCAACTTGATGGAATCGACTGAATGCCCTATTTACGGCTTTCCCCGTGCTTCAATGCCGGGAGAGCTTGCCACTGTGACAAGGGAATGCAAAGCAGGCAACTGCGTGTCCTAAATCCTCCTCTCCACTCTACTTAAGCCCCAGAGGACTCCCCTTCGACGTTCCCCGTCCGTTTCTTCCAACACAAAACGCCGGCGCCATTAGTGACCGCCTTCCTTTTCCTCACTTCGTCCGGCCATCTTAGCCAACGGTGGGTTTCACTCCTTGAAGCAAACTGAAGCACAACTTGATGCTACATCTTCCTCTGTCGATTCCCTACTGTTTCCTCAACTTGTGCGACCGTATTTTGCAGTTTTGCAACTGTCGCCGTTGAGCCGCCGAGGTGAACGTCTCTGCCTCCCCGTCGCACCGGTGCTACAAGCCTTGTCACGAGCTGCTCCCAAAAGCAAAAAGGTGTGCCTAACCGAGCTGCTTGTGCCCTCCAAGTTTCAGTTCGAGTCATGGACCATAGCGCTGGTATTTTATGTTTTCCCAGGCGGCAAAACATAGCATCAGGTCTAGGTCGTCCGCTCAATTCTGTTTCTATGTGCAAACTTTTTCTAATCCAGTTAGATATTATGTTCACCATCTCCTAGCGCACCTCTCTGCCAAGAATCAACAGAAATAATCGAGTGAAGGCCAAGCTATTCGAGTTTTCCCTGCCACCTTGGGAAATCCCGTCGGTCCACCGTCGAAGTCAACATTTCTGTCTATTTCACCCTTGTTCATTCCCCTATTCATCTTCCCCGGGGTCCTAGAAATGTTCCTGAGTGATTTCTGAGGAGTTTGATCAACAGAGCGGCGGTTCCGACATGGCCAGAACCCTAGCTGCCGCCGCCATCGTCACCGCCATTTCCGGCCATCATCGCGTCGATTCAACCCCATCACCGTGTTCCTCGACCCTTAAAATGGTTGGAGGGAGATTTCCAGCAAGGGAGATGGCCGGGAGAAAGGAGCCGGCGAGCTCGCCGGCGCAGCGCCGCCGCGGCCGCGTCGCGCGCTCGAGGTTGAAAACGACCTCGTGGGCCCCGCATGTTAGCCGCTGTTTAAAAGCCCCGGGATCTGCTGTGGCCACGGATCTGGTGTGGCTGTGCGGGTTAACCCCGTGGCCCTTCGTGCGGCCCCGCTCTGATTGGTCCATTTAAATGAAGTGGGGCCGGGTTTTATTATTTAAACTTTTCCCTTGGAAAATAATTCCAGATTTTTAGCAAACTTCTAAAATCCATTACTCCTAGCATACTTGCTCAAATAATTCCCAATAAATTCTGGTAGACTCATATTTATCCCAACGTTGTAGTGGTGAAATGTTTTGTACATGAAAATCCCAGAATTTTTATAATTAATTCCTTTAAGCTAACTGCTTGGGAAATTAATTATCCCTGTTCTGTTAATTGGAAAATTCCTAATTTTGGTCAGAACACTCTGAAAAATACACTTGATCTCCAGTAAAAGTTTCAATTTAATTGGACTTCATTTACTGGACCAAACAGTGTTCAAATCACCTATGTCCATTATAAAATGGAAAATGTACAGAAACATTTTCAACTTTTTTCCAAACTTGTAAAATCAATTTTTCCCTGTAGGAAGCTCAGAAAAATGTGAAACAATTTTTTCTAGAACCAGTGAAACCCCCTATACCGATATCATCCACTGTTAGGTATGTTAAAGCAACAAATTTAGTACAAAAATTCAGAGAAGCCTTTTACTTGTCTGAATTTTAGAGACAGCAAGCTTCCTTGATCATCTCGAATTTGGTCCAGATCTTCCTCATAGAACCTAGTATCCACAATTCCATAATAGAAACTGTATTTAGAAGTTGATTCGTATAGTTCTATATCACTTCTATGCTTTCATATTATGCACTTCATATAGTAACCGAGATCGAGAGGAGCCGGAGGCTTTGGAAAGCATTCTCCCAGAAGCTAATTTTCCCTCTAGCTCGCAGCGAGGAAAGCATCGGTTTGCATTTAAGTGCTATTTCAAAGTTTATATTTGTATCACTTATGTCTAGGATGATTTTTGTGCATTAGGGCTAAGGTGCTTGTTACTCCACTTCTGTCGATTGAGGACCGATCCGTGTGCGGACCTGCTGGACAAGTTTGAACTGTACCGGATGCATACTGGCTATATGGAAACCAGGAAATTGATGTAATTAGTTAGCCTGGGTATCGAGGCTTACCCTACCATTTTATAGGAGTGGGTTGAGGGCAGCAAGATGTAAATCGGCCGGCGGGCATAGAGATGCTCCGCGCGGTGACCTCCTGCCCGTTACGGAAGGACCGAATCGACATTAGGGTTTCCTTTGAAAGGTTGTTGCATACAACATAGTATTGAAGTGTGATTCCCTCCACTTCCGAAATGGGTGTATGTGACGTGTTATCCGGATGTCTACTGATTGCAATCACCGTCCCTCGCGGTTATTTGAGTACCGCTTGTTCACTGCGCTGTGACGTAGTAAATACTAAAGAAGCCAGGAGAATATGATGTATGGAAATATAATTGCTTTGTAACTATGATTGCTGTCTAATATGCTCACTAAAGTTACTGTTATGAAACTTGTAAGCTTCTATTAATAACTTGAAAATTAAGGATCAACATGTAGGTGAGTCATTTTCTGCTATATCTATTCCTATGTTAAGTATCCCTGCATGTAGAGTTCCATGTTTAGGTGAGATGGTTAAGTCTTGCTGAGCCTTCGTGCTCACAGTTGCTTTATTAAGTTGTTTGTAGGTGAGACGTATGAGGAAGGGCCCGAAGATGAGGCGATTCCCCCGTCGGGGTATACCGCCGAGTGGGAGCCCTGCACACCACCGTGAATTCTTGTGTGCTGCTAGTGTGTAGCGTCCTCGGGTTGGACGGCTGCACTTTTGCATAGCTAGGCTGAGTGTTTAGCTATGAATATTACTTCCGCTATATATTAAGTATTGTAAAAGACTACCACTATTTATATAAATAAAACTTTGTATTTTGTCATATTCTTTTCGTGTGTGCTGTTGGGTGCCGCATCGCACGGCACCACCCTCTGCGATTCCTGGAATGTGTGGACCCAGTCCTCACAGCCTGGTATCAGAGCCACATTGGAAATAGCACGCTCGAAAAGAGCCTATTTTCAAAACTTAAGAGTAGTCGAGTGAGGATTAGTTACTATGCCCGCATAAGGTCGATTATAGTATTGGTTACTTAAGGTGGCAAGCTAACTTATGTGTTATTATATTCTGTAACGACGCTCCGACGTCAAGTAAGAGGTAAGGTACGCCACCGCAAGCGGATCAATTGCGGTAAGCTCACCATGCGAGAGGTAGCATGTGATTGTTTTCGTGGCTTGGCACGGAAATGTTAATATGAGTCTTTGAAACTTTCCATGTTTCTCAAAACATATGACACGCGGTACTCCGGCGTGCTTCAATGTTAGTGGGAGCATCTGTCGGGTGGGACATAACCCGATGCACCCCCTACTGGTGCAGCACTATGCAAAGACGTGGGACCCTGTCGGGTGGTAGAAAACCCGGTCATGTACCTCGAGACGTGGCTTAGCTCGGGGCGACCCGTATGGAATGATATGGGACGAATGTTTTTACTTTCATATATAGTATTGTGAACTGTTCGCCGTGCGGGCTGTGCCGTACGGCACCATATGTTTGATCTATCATTTGTGTGTAGCTGCAGGACACTAACCATGTTCTAAGTCGCTCGAGTAGAAAATGTTTGCGAGTGAACGTCATTACTGCCACCGTTGAGACGTAAGCCAGAATACCGGCCTAGGATTTTCTTTGGTGAGGGCATAGTACCGGCTTTGCATTCGAGTTTCATCAGGCACGTCGATGACGATATCCGTGCTGGTGTTGTGACTCGACAACAAGTAAAAAATTTCTATCTTAGGATTAAGTTTGAATTTGTAATCTCGGTTTTGGAGCGTGCTCGTCAGATTTACAATTAATCGTGTGGTCGCGGTGATAAATGGACATATATTTTGGGAACTTGATGAAGTCCTCCACAAGTTTCATTTTCAGCTCCAAGGCAGATTTCAAGAGTTAAAACTTGAAAACTTCATTTGAACTTAAATTGCCCAGTTCCTGGTTCAAACTGTGAACTGGACAGAAAATTGACTATGTTTGGAAGAGCATAACTTCCTGTATATTTCACCACTGAAGGTATACGACACATGTTTGGAAAGTTTAGAGAGTACTCTAAAACTCTTATGTTCAACTCCAGATCAGAACCCCCCTGTAAACTAATGAAAAATTCAAATTTTAAAACTCTGTTAAATCTAAACAGAGACTAGACAGTTTCTGTATCCTGTCACTCTCTTGATCATAGCTCTTCGTAGAAGCAACGAATGACTTCATGTAATGCATTTCTGAAATCCTGAGGATGTATGCAACAATTTTGTAATTTATGATTTTTTTTGCATACTTTGATGTTTTGTATCTCGAAAAATGTAGACCAAATCAGCCTTAAACAGAGGAGGTGCTGTCAAAATTTTTCCAGAAACATTGTCACCTTGCAAAAATCATATCTCCTCATACAGAAATGTTCTGGAGGCAAATAAATACGTTATGGAAATCTAATTGAGTGTGCTACAACTTTGTATTTTAACCAAGTCCTAAATGTTCCTTTAGCTTGGTCAAAAATTCGAATTTCTCCAGACTGGTCAGAATGAACAGAAACTGAGACAGAATTCCATTGTTATGTTTCATTGGCATTTGAATTTGAATTCACTTTCATAATTCAATTTTCACATCCATGATCTGTTTATCAACAAATTTTGTTGAATTTAATATTTGACTCATTCAAGTACTTCTTTTATAGATGGCTAATGTGATGCTATTGCCGGACAGATGGGTGTTCTACACATGCGCCAACCGTCCGGGCTTCCCGATCATGTTGCGGGAGGTGCTCCAACATTTTGGCTTCATCGAGATGCCATGCTATTGGGGTCAAGAGGCGGTTGACAGAGGCGTACTGTCATGTACCGTCTTGGTCGACATCCCGGCTAGTCTGCGTTTTTATGGATGGGCTCCTTTTTAGGTTACTATCCAGGGAGCTCACTTGGAGGACTCGTGGGCCATTGCAGCGGGCGAAGCGCTTATGAAGCTTTGCGAGCTTCATCAAGATGCCATGGGTGGGACACAATTTTCTCTTCTCCCGGTCCGTGGTGCTGCTTGTTTTGAGTGGTAACGTCGTATGGTCGCGGCCTATCAACCATATGGCGACACAACCTCGACAACACTTGGGACTTATGCCGCTGCATCCAGCATGGTGGTTCTTACACAAGGTGAAATCCTTCAGGAGCAGTTCGAAGCCTTGAGGCAAGTGATTGAACTGGGTGACACTCTTGATTACATCAATGAGAACCTACGTTCGTTCCTGGCTCCGACGAATCACCAGCTGAATCAATGTGAGGATCAGCTGCATCACACTCGCACTAGACTGCGGAAGGCTCGCGCCGAACTGAGGCAAACTCGCAAGGAACTGCAACAAACTCGTGATGGACTGCAGGCGAGTCAATTTGTGGTGCCGCAACAGCAAGAGCAGCTGTTGGTAGTTACCGCGGCACAAGATGAAGCCGTCGAAGAAGCTTAGAATTGGGAGTACGAGAAAGACCAATTTCGGGATGACTTGATTGAGGCCGAAGCACACTTGCCGCACCCAGTCATGTTTCCACCGGCTCATGACATGTCGCTGAACATGGGTGAGCAGGTACCTTCAAGTTCTGAGGAGGAAGATGATCCCAATATACTCGAGTACATCGATGAGGATGCATCGGATTAGGACGGGGCAGCACTACTGCCATTCGGGGCAACGTATAGTTAGTGGTTGCTCGTTTTTTTTTGTAGCCATGTTTGTGTCATATTATAAATAGTAGTGGGTGTGTAGGAGATGACAAGGTGTGTATGATGACTCATGGAGACCAAGTATAGTTGAGATGCACTTCCATAAAGGAAGTCCGTCATTTTAGAGTTCACTACTGTAAACTTGGCCATGAGATAATATATCTTGTATAAAGTTTGTACTTTATCAATATATGTGAATGTTATGCAATTATCAAATTTTCAATACTCGCACTACTATGGTATGGGATGGATGAAGAAAACAAACATGTTGCTGATTTTATTTCATTTGGATGCATAATAGTGTGTACGCGTTCTACGCCCGAGATGGGAGGCTCGAGCCGGGGTCGTGAGAATAAATCTCCGACCCGAGAGCAAAGCGCAACACCGCAGCAACAAGTTCCTCCACCACCACCACCTGAACCTCCACGAACTCTCGCGGAGAATCCTGCTGCAGTACTCGGCTCACGCGACGAGAAAACCGAGTTACTGCTGATGTTGGTGCAGAATTCGTCCTGTCAAGGGGGGCGACAAGACAATGGGCACCACCAGCCCCAACAGAGTTCATATTCGGGCTTCTTGGAGACACATCCACCGGTCTTCACGTAGGCCGAGGAGCCTCTGGAGGTGTACAACTTTATCCGCACCCTCGAGGCGAAGTTCGGTTTGCTGCGATGGACCGAACAACAGAAGGCGCTGTTTGCAGCGCTACAGCTTCAGGGATCCGCCAGTGCTTGGTGGGCGAACTACATCGCGTCACTGCCGGCTGGTCATGCGGTCACCTGGACCGAATTCCAGGAGGTGTTCCGTGCCTACCATATACCTCCCAGTATAATGAAGAGGAAGCTTCACGAGTTTTTGGAGCTGAAGCAAGGCGGGAGGAGTGCTCATGAATACTCCTGCGCATTCAATCACTTGGCGCAGTACACACCGGAGTATGTGGGGACGGAAGATAAGAAGCAAGATATATTCTTCCGGGACCTTAATCCTAAGATGAAGGTCCAACTCGTACAATGCAACCGTGGCACCTTCAACGACATCATCAATGCCGCGATTGTACAAAAAGATGCTCAGCGCGAGCTCATTTCTGAACAGAGTGTGCCGTCGAGCAGCAGCGGTGGTGGTCCGCAGAAGTACCGCGTGGTGTATCGCTCACCATCCTGTCAGCGATGGCAGCCACCGGCGCAACCGCAGCAATTCTGCGGTCGTTCTGTCAACGCGTCACATTTCCAACCATCATTTACACAGAAGCAGCAGCACCAAAGAATGGTCACGTGTGCATATCCACCTCCACCACGTGCACTGGAATTCCGTCCACAGCTTGGCGGGAACCCGACACAATACACGTGCTACACGCGTGGCTGTGTCGGACATTTTTTAAGGGACTGTCCCGAACAGCGACAAGACAGTGGACAAGCACCGTATCAGGGTGCAGCTCAAACCCTCAACCAGCCCAAGAAACCAGCAGCAAAACCCGGCAACATCCACCACCTAGCTATCGAAGATGTGCTGGAAGGCAAACCTATCTTTGCGGGTACATTTTCTCTACTCAAAAATCCCGTAGTCATATTATTTGACTCCGGTGCCACACATAATTTCATTAGCCAATCATATGTCATCAAATACCAATTATCTATCATTCCCACAAAATGTCCATATTTGATTTGCCCTACGGGTGGGAAAGTAGCAGCCGATAGGATGGTCTATCGGGCACCACTAGAGATGGGTGGAAATCTATATCCGACTTCTCTAATTATGTTAGAGAGTCAAAAGCTCGATGTCATTTTCGGAATGTCGTGGTTGTACCGTCATAGTGCTGTTCTCAACATCGTTCCACGTGTGGTCCATTTAAACTCTCCACTACATGAACCACACACTCTCATTCTAGACCGTATTATCCAAGAAATTCCAACCACATACAACACAGAAGCCACAAAGCTTGAGGACATTCGTGTTGTTCGTGAATATCCGGACGTGTTTCCCGATGACCTTCCGGGTATGCCACCGGATAGGGATATCGTGTTCAAGATTGAACCTATTCCGGGAACCACGCCTATTTCTCGAAGGCTGTACAAGATGGCACCAAATGAATTGGTGGAACTAAAGGAGCATTTGAAGGACTTACTGGACAAAGGTCTCATCTGCCCAAGTTCATCACCTTGGGGCTGCTCCACATTATTTGTAAAGATGAAGGACAAGATGTTACGTCTATGTGTGTACTATCGTTCGCTCAACACCGTGACGATCAAGAACAAGTATCCACTACCGTGCATCGATATCTTATTCGATCAATTAGTGGGTGCTAAAGTATGCTCGAAGATGGATCTTCGGTCTGGATATCATCAAATAAAAATCCGACTGGAGGATATACTGAAGACGGCATTCTCAAAGAGATACGGGCTCTATGAATATCTCATCATGTCGTTCGGACTTACCAACACGCCAGCTCACTTCATGTATTTGATGAATTCAGTATTCATGCCGGAGTTGGACAAGTTTGTCATGGTCTTCATCGATGATATTCTGCTTTATTCTGAATCGGGAGAAGAACACGCCAAACACTTGCATATCGTGCTCCAACTATTGCGAGATCGCAAGCTTTATGCAAAATTCAGCAACTGTGAGTTTTGGATCAGCCAAGTACCATTTCTTGGTCACATTATTTCAGAGGAGGGCATCGCTGTTGATCCAGGCAAAATTGTGCAAGTGCTGAAATGGAAGTCTCCAATGTCCGTACACGAAGTTTGCAGCTTCCTTGGGTTAGCGGGATATTATCAGAGGTTCATTTTGAGCTTCTCAAAAATCGCTAAACTAATGACAGAGATACTGAAAAAGGGGACTAACTATATTTGGAGCAAGGCATGTGAGGATGCATTTCAAGCAGTGGTGAAACATCTCACAACAGCCCCAGTGCTAGCTCAGCCGGACACGACCAAATCCTTCGATATTTATTGTGATGCGTCTGTCATTGGTCTCGGCTGCGTGTTAATGCAGGAAGGCCACGTGATTGCGTATGGATCACGACAGCTTCGAAATCATGAGCAGCATTATCCCCCTCATGACTTGGAGCTCACTGCCATGGTGCTCGCTTTGAAAATGTGGAGGCATTGTTTACTTGGAAATCTAGTGCATCTCTATACCGATCGAAAGAGCTTGAAATATATCTTTACTCAGAAGGAGCTGAATATGTGGCAGCAAAGATGGTTAGAACTGATCAAAGATTATGAGATTGAAATTCGCTACCATCCTGGCAAGGCGAATGTGGTTGCCGATGCACTAAGCCACAAGTATCGCATCAATAATCTATCCATCACTCCAATGGACGAGGACGAACCGAGTTTATACTTGATTCCATATGGAGCGTTATATAATCTTGCTCTCATTCCTACCATACGAGAAGAGATTATGTAAGCTCAAAAGAAAGACGTGGGTATGTCGCACGTTCGGGGGAGATGGAGAATGGGGAAATGAAGTGTTTCCGGAGTGATGAACATGGTATTCTATGGTTTAAAGAACGTATCATAGTACCCCATGACATGACACTTCAGAAGAAAATCTTGGACGAAACTCATTTATCCAAGTACTCTATTCATCCGGGCAGCAACAAGATGTATCAAGATTTGAAAACATGATTTTGGTGGATGCGGATGAAAAGAGAAATTGCAAAGTACGTATCGGAGTGAGATACGTGTCGGCGGGTGAAAGCCGACCATATGAGAAAGGTCAGACAGCTGCAACCATTAAAAATTCTGGCGTGGAAGTGGGAAGGTATTAGTATGGATTTCATCATCGGTTTGCTTCTAACATTCCACAAGCATGATTCGATTTGGGTGATAGTCGATCGACTCACTAAATCAGCTCATTTTATTCCGGTACATACAAAGTACATTGCCAAGAAATATGCGGAGTTGTATATTGCAAGAATCATGTGCTTGCACAGTGTTCCCCGGACAATTATTTCAGATTGTGGTGCATTGTTCGTTGCTCGTTTTTGGGAACAGCTGCACGTGTCATTGGGGATGAAACTGATCTGAAGATCCGCATATCACCTGCAGACGGATGGTCAAACTAAACGGGTGAATCAAGTTCTGGAAGATATGCTACGCGCATGTGCCATCCACCACTGTAATAATTGTGATGATCATTTACCATTGGCGTAGTTCTCATATAACAATGGCTATCAAGCTAGAATCGAGATGGCGTCATATAAAGCTCTCTACAGCCAGAAATGTCACACACCATTCAACTGGTGTGAATCCGGTGAGCGAGTGATATATGGTATTGATCTTGTGAATGAAGCCGAAGAATGAGTGCGAGTGATCCAAGCCAATCTCAAGGCTGCTCAATCTCAGCAAAAAAGATATGCGGATAAAAGACGTCGAGCTCTCCACTTCGACATCGGAGAACACGTTTATCACCGTGTCTCTCCGATGAAAGGGATTCTTCGTTTCGGAGTGATGGGAAAGCTTGCTCCACAATTCATCGGTCCGTTTGCCGTCATTGAAAAATGCGGTATCGTGGCCTATCGTTTGGAGTTACCGACGTCACTCTCTGAAGTTCACAATGTATTCCACATTTCTCAGCTGCGGAAGTGCCTTAAATACCCAGCTGAAATCTGCACCGAAAACATGGAAGCTCTCCAGCAGGATCTCACGTATTCTGAGTATCCGATCCGGATTATCGATGGAAAGACTCATGCCAACAGGAACCGGACTTTGTACTTCTACAAAGTCTTGTGGAGTAACCATACCATTGAGGAAGCGACATGGGAAAGCGAGGACTATCTCCGATCAAGCCATCCGGATTTATTATCATCCCATATCCGGTAATCTTTTTACCTCCGTCTCTTTTATTTGTAATCTCGGGACGAGATTCTTTTAAGGGGGGAGGAATGTAAAAGCCCTAAATTCAAAGTACAAAGTTCATATAGGAGAATTTAAATTTGAATAGGAAAAAGAAATCAAAAAGGAAACTGAAAAATCAAACCAATTCAAACTTCAATGGAGGGAATTCAACTATTCAAAAACCTGTTTCTGTTCAAACTTTGCCAAAATAAAAATCTGAGTTCACCATTAAATTCCAAATATTCCAAATAGCCTCTCTGCATAGTTTCAAAAATTATGAAGCACATTTGCTATTTAATTTAGTGGCTCCATTGAGTTCCATTCAAATTCAAATTCCAATTTGAATTTCAATTGAAACTTGTTCAATTCAAAGTTTTGACTTCAGACTCAGATCCTAGATATTTGTTTGAGCCTAGCTAAACACTTTCATGAATTTTGGACCTTTGGTGTGGGAATTAAAAGAACAGAGAAGGGATTAGGGTGGAAGCTGTGGGACCCACTGGTCAGCCTCTCCAACTCGATGGAACCGATTCAATACTCTGTTTACGGTTGTCCCTGCGCTTCAACGCCGGGAGAGCTCGCCACTGTGACAAGGGCATGCAAAGCAGACAGCTGTGTGGCCTAAATCCTCCTCTCCACTCTACTTAAGCCCCGGAGGACTCCCCTTCGACGTTCGCCGTCCGTTTCTTCCAAACACAAAACACCAGCGCCATTAGTGACCGCCTTCCTTTTCCTCACTTCATCCGGCCATCTTAGCCAATGGTAGGTTTCAGTCCTTGAAGCAAACTGAAGCACAACTTGATGCTACATCTTCCTCTGTCGATGCCCTACTGTTTCCTCAACTTGTGCGACCGTATTTTGCAGTTTTGCAACCGTCGCCGTTGAGCCGTTGTGGTGGACGTCTCTGCCTCCCCGTCGCACCAGCGCTACAAGCCTTTTCACGAGCTGCTCCCAAAACCAAAAAAGGTGTGCCTACCCGAGCTGCTTGTGCCCAACACGTTTTACTTCGAGTCACGGACCGTAGTGCTGGTATTTTCCGTTTTCCCCGACGGCAAAACAGAGCATCGGGTCTAGGTCGTCCGCTCGATTCTGTTTCTATGTGCAAAATTTTCCTAATCCACTTAGATATTATGTTCACCATCTCGTAGCGCACCCCTCTGCCAAGAATCAACGGAAATAACCGAGTGAAAGCCGAGTTATTCGAGTTTTCCCGCCGCCTTGGGAAATCCCGTCGGTTCACCGTAGAAGTCGATGTTTCTGTCTATTTCACCCTTGTTCATTCCCCTATTCATCTTCCCCAGGGTCCTAGAAACGTTCCTGAGTGATTTTTGACAAGTTTGATCACGGAGCGGCGGTTCCGACATGGCCGGAACCCTAGCCACCGCCACCGTTTTCAGCCGTCATCGCGTCGATTCGACCCCATCACCGTGTTCCTCGACCCTTAAAATGGTTGGAGGAAGATTTCCAGCAAGGAAGATGGCCGGGAGAAGGGAGCCGGCGAGCTCGTCGGCGCAGAGCCGCCGCGGCCGCGTCGCGCGCCCGAGGTTGAAGACGAACTCGTGGGCCCAGCATGTCAGCCGCTGTTTAAAAGCCCCTGGATCTGCTGTGGCCATGGATCTGATGTGGCTGCGCGGGTTAACCCTGTGGCCCATCGTGCAGCCCCGCTCTGATTAGCACATTTAAATGAAGTGGGGCCTGGTTTGATTATTTAAACTTTTCCCTTGGAAAATAATTCCAGATTTTGAGCAAACTTCTCAAATCCATTACTCCTAGCATATTTGCTCAAATAATTCCCAATAAATTCTGGTAGACTCATCTTTATCCAAACTTTGCAGTGGAGCAATTTTCTGTACATGAAAATCCCAGAATTGTCATAATTAATTCCTTTGAGCTAACTGCTTGGGAAATTAATTACCCCTGTTCTGTTAATTGGAAAATTCACAATTTTGGTCTGGACAGTCTCCAAAATACACTTGATCTCCAGTAAAAATTTCAAGTTCATTGGACTTCACTTACTAGACCAAAAAGTGTTCAAATCACCCATGTCCATTTAAAAATGGAAAATGTACAGAAACATTTTCAACTTTTTCCAAAACTTGTAAAATCAATTTCTCACTGTAGTAAGCTCAGAAAAATGTGAAACAAAATTTTCCTATAACTAGTAAAACCCCCTCTACCAATATCATCCACTGTTAGCTATGTTAAAGCTACAAATTTAGTGCCAAAATTTAGAGAAGCCTTTTACTTGTTGGAATTTTAGAGACAACAAGCTTCCTTGATCATCTCCAAATTTTTGTCCAGATCATACTCATAGAACCTAGTATCCACTATAAAAATCCCAAAGCCAATTAATATAATCCATAATAGAAACTATATTTAGAAGTTTATTCGTATAGTTCTATATCACTTCTATGTTTTCATATTATGCACTTCATATAGTAACCGAGATCGAGGAGGAGCCGGAGGCCTTGAAAAGCATTCTCCCAGAAGCTAACTTTCCCTCTGACTCGCAGACAGGCAAGGCCCAGTTTGCATTTAAGTGCTATTTCAAAGTTTATATTTGTATCACTTATGTCTAGGATGATTTTTGTGCATTAGGGCTAAGGTGCTTGTTACTCCACTTGCATGACCCACAAATCCCATGGAGTATTGGGTAGGTCTACAGCCCAACGAGTAGAAAATGCCATGCTTATGTTTTTAGGAATCCGGTAGAAGTCAAGTAGCTGGAATCTACTCGCGAGACAGGATTTTATCACCCGGGAAAGATTTAATAAAAGGATGGTTTATGAATATGAAATTGAGACCAAGCAGCCGGTAGGATGCAGCGAGATGTGGTCTCACGTGCGTAGCCCTGCTTGTGTCGATTGAGGACCAATCCGTGTGCGGCCCTGCTGGACAAGTTTGAACTGTACCGGATGCATACTGGCTATATGGAAACATAGAAACCAATGTAATTGGTTAACCTGGGTGTCGAGGCTTACCCTACTGTTTTATAGGAGTGGGTTGAGGGAAGCAAGGTGTAAATCGGCCGGCGGGCATAGAGATGCTCCGCGCGGGGACCTCTTGCCCGTTACAGAAGGACCGGTTCGACATTTGGGTTTCCTTTGAAAGGTTGTTGCATACAACATAGTATTGAAGTGTGATTCGCTCCACTTCCAAAATGGGTGTATGTGACGTGTTATTCGGGTGTCTACTGATTGCAATCACCGTCCCTCGCAGTTATTTGAGTACCGCTTGTTCACTGCGCTGTGGCATAGTAAATACTGAAGAAGCCAGGAGAATATGATGTATGTGTCGAAGTGTTGGATACGATACTTCACCCGGACCCGCTGAGAAGCAGCCCGCGGAGGTTCTTTTGTGGTTGGGACACACAGAGATCAATATCAAGATGGTGACCTCAGATATTTATGTGGTTCGAGCCGCCTAAGCGTAACACCCTACTCCACGGGGTTTGAGTAATTGTATTGAGCGAGTGGGTTCGCTAAGTTCAGGTCGCAATAGCCTGGATCCGAATCAGCCTTCCCTTGTGTTCGTGCGGTGCAACCCTTTTATAGTTCTAAGGACTGACCGTTACAAAGCTGGTCTGGCCCGACATGTGGCCCTAGCATGCTTAATGACCTAATACACTGTCTAAAGAGTATTCAGTACAGTTAATAGTGTGGTAACGTGCCTTCATGGCAGCGTTACCCCTATTAATGGTGCACTGATCGTGTGTCATTAATATGGCATTAATGACACATTATCAGATCTTGTAACTGCCGCTTTAACCATTCCTTGAATGTCTGTAGTGGTCATGATCGGCTTGTATTTCCGTTGGTGACGAAGGTCCAGAGGCTCCACACGTGGCCGATCCGGAGCTTTCCCTTGCGGGAGGGTAGGTCCGGGGTTGCTGTACACGTGTCGATACCGGAGCTCCTCTCTAACGGGGGCTAGGTCCGGGGCTGTTGTACACGTGTAGTAGCCGGAGCTTCCCTTGGTTGGGAGTTTTGTTCTGGGCTTTTTTTACACGTGTTAACACGGGAGCCAGCCATGTGAGGGGAGCAGGTCCGGTGCAACATGCCATGTGGAACCTGCAAGGGCCTTCGTTTCTGACGGTTGGAACTTTCGTGCACTTCTTGCGGTATCGTGGGGTACCCGGTACGTAGGGTACCGACAGTGGCCCTCGGGCCCACCTCTGGGAGAAACCCCTTGGGTTAAGTTGTTCTGCCGGAGGTGGGGCCATTCTCGATTCTCGCGCTTCAATTTTCAAAAGTCTTTTGATGCGCTGATAAAGTGATGGTCCGGGAGTGAACCTTCGACGCGTGGCTTGTTATGAATGCGACAGATGAGATCTTTGAGTGCGGATCTCACACAATTGAAGGTCGCCAGTTCCCAATACGAAAACCGTATTGGTTCCACGCACCTTGTCAGAGCGCCGACGTTGGGTTTCCCGCCGCTCATCATGGCAACGGTTGGCCTTGGGTAAGGACCTCGATCTCTTCGTCTGGGTGGCCCCAGGCCCACTTGTCACAAACGGGGTAGATTTCTGAAAGCACCCTTGATCTCATTGCGGTTTCCATCCAAGCATTGCAGAGGCTTACTTAAGAAGGAAAGTGTGCACGGTTGAGGACTCTTTACGCCTTCATTCATCTCTGCACTTAGAGCCTCCCAAACCCCACCTAACTTTCCATCCTTTGCTCCACTTTGTCGCGATGGAGTTGGGTCTCCCCAAGAGCCGCCTCAAGAGCGATATGATTTGAAGAAGGTCCGGACCTACATGGGGTGGTCCAGCGACTCCTTTAACCATATGGTCCGTGCTGGCAAGCTCCCGTTCAAGAAGGAGTGCAGCGGCGACATGGTGTACTTCTCTGCGTACGCCATGGTGGGGCTGATCCCACCTTTCTCGACTTCCCTTTTGATGCTGCTGAACTTCTATGGTCTGCAGCTGTACCACCTTGGCCCCCATTCTCTTCTTCTTGTGTCGACATTCCTCCACCTTTGCGAGATGTGGGCGGGTATTCCCCCCTGCAGCAAGCTTTTTTGTACCTTCTTCACTATCCACACCACCTAGAAGGGGTTCAAATTTCTTGGCTTCTACTATTTTGTGAAGTGCAAGAAATGCCCCTACAAATACTTGAGGTCATTTCCTTCCGGCAAGTGGGACGACTGGAAGAAAGATTGGATCGTCGTCACGGCAGAGGACCACGAGAAGTTGGAGCTGCCCGAAGGTCTCCCCAATGTTGACACTGACGCATGGAGTGTGGTTCCGGTGCTGTCAGAGGCCTTCAACCCTGCCTTGACTAGGATCCGCGAATGCGTGGAAGGTGGAGTGACCCCCCAGATGGTCTTTTGCAACTTCCTGGTCAACAGGTGGGCTCCGCTGAAGAAGAGGGAGAAGCTTGTGTGGGCCCTCAACAGCGTGATGGATGAAAACCGGATTGAAATCAGTCTGAAATTCAACCTGGATGGCGCAGCTTTGGAGCTTCATCTCAAGAAGTTCCAGCATGGAATTGATGTCAAAGGCGACGACTTAACTCTGTCGGCGGCTTTCCTCTCTCTGAACATGGAGGCGCAGTTCAGCAGGGAGCTTCAGAGGAGTATGCCAGCACTTGACGATCTTGGTGATGGGGAAAGGCTTCCGACCACCAAATTGGTGATCCCCGGAGCTTCCAAGGGTGGTCCTGTCCCCGCCCCGAGCCGAAGGACCGAAGTCATCGGCAAAGGCAAGGGCAAAGAGCCAGCTGAGCCTTCCAGCCGGAAGAGGAAGTTGAAGCACATTGACAGGAGGTCCATCAAGCCTGCTCCTTCCACGACGGCTACTTCACCCCGGAGGGGGAGGTCTTCTGCTACTACCCCTACTCCGGTGCAAGCATCTTCAAGAGGTGTCAGCTTCGGGCAGTCGACCCCAGCTTTAGTGTTGGCTAGAAGCTCCAAGTCTGGGTGTTCTTCCCGGCGAAGGGAAGCTCCGGCTGAAGGAATTCCGACAGCTGCGAGTGTTCCTCAACTAAGGTCCGAAGAAGTTGTCTCACCAGATTTGGTGGGCTCTAGCTCCAGACCTCAGAAGAAGTGGTTCCGAGGCGACTGGGATGGTAGCATCCCGAGGTAAGCATTGATTGCTCAATCTGTAATGTTAATATTGCTTTTGGATGTGTCTTTAATCTTCTCTGCCCTTATTTTTACAGTGTCGAAGAAGGGAACTGGAGCTTCAACGCCTATTGCAACGGGCTGGGGCTGCACCTGCCGAAGCTCTGGCATCGATTGTTGAGCCTCCTCTTCAAGCGGAGGTGGAAGTTGTGGTAGCTCCGGTGCCAGCTATCGTGAGCCTGGACTCAGAATCCTCACCTGAAGCTCCTGTGGTAGCGCTGGACAGCAGGAGGGAAGTTGAAGACGTGCCCCTGGCGACAAAGGTTGATGCTCTAGCACCGGCGATGCCAGAAGTTCTGGCTTCCGAGCCGGAAGTTGCCGAAGCCTTGGCTGCAGAGCCAAAGGTAGCTGAAGCCCTGGCTATTGAGTCAGAGATCACCCAGGCTTCGGCCCTTGTGCCGGAAACAGTTGAAGATCCGGCGGCAGAGCCGGAAGTGGCAGAGGGCCCGACTGCTGAGCCGGAGGAGGTTGGAGGTCCAGTAGCTATGTCGGAGGTGGTTGAAGGTCTGGTGACTGTGCCAGAGATGGTCGCCGCACCGGAGCTCGAGCCAGCGGCAGTCGAAGCCTCATTTGAAGCTCCAGCTGCTGCTCCAGAAGTAGTGGTCCCGGAGGTACCAGGGCCGGAGCCAGAGCAGCTGGCAAGAGGTCCTTCAACATCGGAGCCATCGACTGAAGATCTGGAAGCGGTGCCTTCATCTGCTCCGGAGGTGGAAGTTCCCCTCGTGGGTTCTTCTGCTGCCGCTGAAGGGCTCCAGGAGAGCGGCCCTAGCGCTGCAGAAGTCCAGGGAACCACTATTGTAGAGTGGGGACCCAATTTTTGTGATGGAGAACCCTTTCGAGCCTGCGGAGATGGTCCCCGCAGGTCCTGAACCTATCCCTCTGGCATTGTCCATAGACAACGCCTGCTCAAGTCTCTGGCAGGTCCAGCTTGCCTTCGATCATGAGAGCAAAGCTTTGGAGGAGGAGTGCAACACCTTGAGGCGTTGGCGCAGCAGACTCCATTTTGAGACCAAGCTTGCTTAGACGAGGCTAGCTGACCAGAAGGAATTGATCAAAGGGGAGAAGGCCCGGCTAGAATATTGGCATAAGTTAATGGAAGAGAAGGAGGCCGCCATTCGAGCGCTCGATGCTGACTCTAGCGAAATCCTGGAGCAAGCCAAGGAGTGACGTGACGCTGCTGACGAGCATTACGAAAAGCTCGCAAAGATGAATGAAACTCTCTTGAAGCGTCGAGCGGACCTGGAGGCGAGGGAGGAAAAACTCCTGGGGCAGCAGGAGGATGTGGTGAGAAGAGAGGCAGAGGTCACCCAGATGTTGACTCTGGGTGAGAAAAATTTGGCGGATCGCAGCAAAAAGTGGGATCTATGGAAGGAGGAAGAGAGGAAGAAGAACTAGAAGGTGGGGCAAGAGCTCTCAAAAAGAGAGTCTGACATTGCCACTAGGGAGGAGAGAGTCAAGGGCAGGGAAAAGGACCTAGCTGAGAGGCGGAACCGCATCCACCTCCGGCAGACAGAGCTGACCGACAAGGAGAAGCAGGTGGCTGAGATCATGCAGCAGCATGCTAAGTTGGCTGAGCGACTTGCCCGTGAAGGTTCGGATCTTACGGCCGCCCGGAGGTCCCTGGAGGAGCTGCGAAGCTCGAATGCAACTGAGTCCCTGATGGTAAGGGACTTCCTGGGGCGTGCGGACAGGGCCCTCGTGCCCCTTGGTTTCAGTCCAGTACACCTAGAGAACCCAGCGCAGGAGCTAGACCTGACACTGGTGGCACTTAGCTCTGCTGGCAGTAAACTCGACGCGATGGGTGATGTCATCGCCGATCAACTGGAGACGGAGGGTAAATCCTTGGCCAAGAACATCACTGAGTATGTCTTGTCATGTTACTGGAGCCGAGACCCCCGGTTCTCCCTTGATCCGGTCTTTGAAGGAATCATCGCAGAGGAGGAGGATGTCGCCAGGGCTAGTGTCCAAGAAGTTGCTGAGAAGGTTGCTTTGTTTTTCCATAGGACCTAGATCCTCCAGTAGCTAGGACTTTTCTCCCTTTGTCCCTTGTAATCTCAATTTTGTAATTCAGTTCTTCTGATTAATGAAATCCTCCTTTTTGCCTTGAATTGAATTTCACTTTGTCTTCAATATACTGTGTTGTGTCTTGTTGGCCCCCTGGTGCATGTGTACAGTTGAGGTGTTTACATGTAGCAAAGGTTCTGACAGTATGTTGAAATCTTCAATTTTGGAGCGTCGAAGACAGGCCCCCTGGAATAGTCGGAGCTTGGTAGCTCCGGTGTCAACATATTAGATGTTGACGGTGGAACTATCTTGGGATATTCGGAGCTTTGTAGCTCCGGCGTCGTCCACCATCGCTATGAATTTTTTCTTTTCCTGCACATTAAAGGCAAGAGAGAAAGTAAAATTCGTCCTCTTGTCTATAAATTGGTTGTGACTTGTTATTCTTATTTAGACTTTAGATCCAAAGAAACTCAACATGATAACAAGCGTTTTGATAGAATCTTCCTAGATCTACATGCCTTTTTAGTACTCACCCTACTAAGGCCTGTCGGGGTGTAGGTAGAGTGGCGTACTTAGGGTGCAGGACCAGGCTAAGTCGATAGCACACTTCGGACCTATGTTGGCTTGGCGTTCAGGCAAGTAGACTATGTAGCAGTGTAAAGATCCAAAAAGACTATCAATAAGGCTTGTAATGCATGTGAATTTCTAGGAACAAAGCTCAAAAAGATTTGCACAACTCCATTATAGACAAGCGGGGTAAAAATAATTTGATATATTGAGCCTTGTACAAAAAGTAAATGTACGTGGAGTCTGTTTTCACACAACAATGCCTTTCATTATAGGTCCGGACTACAGGGGAGACAAGGACACACTTAGGGTGCTAGACCAAGCTAAATGTGCTATACATCTTGTGCTAGCCCAGAGCAAGTAGTTACACTTTTAGTGCAGTGACTGTGTCATGTGTTACTTGAACTTCCCGGACCTTCCCAGAGGGGTCCAGATGTTCTCCCGGAGGACTTGCTCGACTCTGTATAATGACTCTACAACATGCATTGTGCGTAATTACAGGCTCACCTCCGTGATTCTAAGCATAAAACTGACGGAGGTGCTCGATCTTCCAAGGATTGGGAAGTGGGATCCCATCCTCAGTTGCCAAGCGAACGCACCCTAATCGAGGTACTTTAATGACTCGGAAGGGACCTTCCCAGCTGGGGGAAAGTTTGTTCATCCCTTCACGAGTTAGTATCTTCCGGAGCACCAGGTCGCCTTCTTCAAGCTGTCGGTCATGCACATGCCTTTGATGGTAGCGCTGGAGCGCTTGGCGATAACGTGCATTCCGAACTGCTGCTTGGCCGCATCCCTCGTCGACGAGGCCAAAGTCTTCATGCCGAAGCTAGTCCTGCATGGCTTCGTCGAAGGTGTGGACCCTGAGGGACCCCAAGGTGATCTCTGTAGGAAGGACTGCTTCGGCTCCGTTCACCAAGAGGAATGGAGTCTCCCCACTTGACCGATTAGGTGTTGTCCTATTCGCCCATAATGTGGACGGAAACTCTTCAATCCAATTGGCTCCATGCTTTTTCAAACGCTCATATGTGCGCGTCTTGAGTCCTTTTAAAATTTCTGCATTTGCTCTCTCGGCTTGGCCATTGCTTGCTGGATGAGCTACTGAGGCGTAGCTAAGTTGAATGTCGAGGTCTTCGCAATACTCTTGGAATGCAGCACTTGTGAATTGAGTTCCATTGTCAGTTATGACTTTGATTGGAACTCCAAATCTGCATATAATGGACTTCAAGAACTTGATTGCTGATTGTTTATTTATTATTACTACTGGAGTTGCTTTCGGCCACTTGGTGAACTTGTCGATGGCGACATATAGGAACCTGTAACCTCCGACGGCTTTTGGGAAAGGTCCCAAGATATCCATGCCCCACACAGCGAATGGCCATGTAGGAGGTATCATTTATAGTGATTGAGCTGGTGTGTGAATCTGTTTTGCATGGAACTGACATGCTTCACATTTCTTCACTAGCTCAATCGCATCCTGAAGTGCTGTAAGCCAGTAAAAGCCATGTCGGAAGGCTTTACAGACCAGCGTGCGAGAAGATGCGTGGTTCCTGCACTCGCCTCCATGGATTTCCGCGAGGAGATCGCGACCTTCTTTCCTTGCAATGCACCAGATTAGGATGTCATTGGCACCGCGCCGGTAGAGATCCCCTTCTACCAACGTGTATCTTTTAGCCAATCTGACAATCCGGTCAGCGAATACACTGTCTTCAGGAAGGATATTGTCTTGCAAGTAGCTCCGGATCTCCGAGATCCATGCATCGGAGCTAACTTGAGCTTCTCAGTCTTGCGTGCTGGGTTGCTCGGAGCTTCTGACATCACCTATGACCTTTGGTGAACGCCATGGTCACAGGGCCACCGGGACCGCTAGCTTCGAGGTGCTGGTCTCGCCCCCTTCGCTCAGTTCGGCAGGCTAAACTCTTGGTTTTGACAACCTCCGGACGAAGATTCCGTCAGGAGCCGGAGCTCTAGTTGAGGCTTTCATCGAAAGTTTATCAGCTTCGGAGTTATGAAGGCGCTGAACATGATGGAGATCCAAGACATCGAAGTCCTTCTGAAGCCTCTGGACTTCAAGGAGATAAGCAGCTAATTGAGAATTGTTGCAGGAGCATTCACCTTTCACTTATTTGATGATGAGTTGTGAATCTCCCTACACCAATAGCTATTTTACACCATAAGATAGTGCCACTTTGAGTCCATAGATGAGGGCTTCATACTCTGCCATATTGTTGGTTGCCTTAAAATCAAGGTGTACCATGTACTTGGCCTTCTCTCCGGTCGGAGCTAGGAGAAGGATTGCCGCTTCGGCCCCCTGCTTCTGCACGGAGCCATCAAAGTAGAGGGTCTAGTGAGGCTCAGTGAATACCAAAACTTTAAGCCCTGGTTTCTGCTCACTGTGGCCCCCCAGGTTTTGATGGAGAGGGAGTTCATTCCGCCACAAAGTCAGCCAAGGCTTGACTTTTAATTGCCTATCTTGACACGAATTCTAGATCGAATTCTACTGGCTCCGCTGCCCACTTTGCAATATTCCCAGTAGAATTAGGGTTTTGCAAAGTTGCACGTAGTGGAAAAGAAGTTACCACTGATATTTTGTGGGCCTGGAAGTAATGACGAAGCTTTCTTGAGGCGATGAGAACTGTGTAAAGGAGTTTATGCACCTCAATATATCTTGTATTGGCATCGTGGAGTACTTCACTGATGAGGTACACGGGACATTGGACTGTCCGGACCCTCCTGGAGGGGCCCAGAGCTTCCTCCTCATCTACTCGGACCCTACCGGAGGGGTCCAGACCTTCTTCGGGAATTTCCTGGTCCCTGCCAAAGGAACCCGAAGCTTCTTCTGGGATGACCCAGACCCTCCCTGAGGGACCTGGATCTTCTTGTTCAGTAGTAGTTACTCCTTCGTTTGAAGGAGGTTGATCCTCTAGCATCTCTCCTTGAGAATATGTGCTTGATGGTTGGTACCCAGACTCTTCTTCAGGTAGCTCCGGACCCTCCCGGAGGGGTCTAGACTCCTGAATTGGAGATGGCTCCGGTCTTTCCGCGACCCAGACCATACTGACAACCTCTATAGTTGCTGAAATATAAAGCAATAAAGGCTCACCAGGGTTTGGAGCTACCAGGATTGGTAGTGTGGTGAGGAGTTGTTTCAACTCTTGAAACGCCTTTTCTGCTTCTTCAGACAAATGAAATGGTCGGGACTTCCTCAAGAGTTTGAAGAAGGGTAGTGCTCGTTCTGCCAGTCTTGAGATAAACCGACTGAGTGCAGCTAGACATCCAGTCAACTTTTGGACATCCTTAATGCGGGCTGGGGGCCGCATTTCTTCTATAGCCTTGATCTTCGCCGGATTTGCTTCAATTCCTCGATGAGTCTCCAGGAACCCCAGAAGCTTTCCAGAGCTAATCCCGAAGACACATTTGTTCCGGTTCAGCTTGGTGTGGGTGGTGCGCAACTTGTCGAAGACGGCTTGTAAGTTTTCAAGGAGTGATTCCTTGTTTTTGATCTTCACGACGATGTCATCAACATACACCTCCACCAAGTCTCTAATTAGCTCTCCAAATGTTTTGTTCATGGCTCGCACAAATGTTGAAGCAGCATTTTTAAGACCAAATGCCATGGCAGTGTAACAATACAATTCATCTACTGTTATGAAGGCAGTATGCTCTTCATCTTCCTTAGACATTTGGATTTGATGATATCCAGAATATGCATCTAGGAAACACATTAGTTCACACCCGGAGGTGGAATCCACTATCTGATTATTCTAGGTAGTGGAAATGGATCTTTTGGACATGTCTTATTTAAGGTGGTGTAGTCGATACACATCTGAAGCTTCCCACCAGCCTTCGGTACAACAACTGGGTTTGCCAGCCATTTTGGATGGAAGACTTCCCGAATTAATCCAACTTCGAGCAACTTCTTGATTTCCTGTCGGATGAAGTTTTGCCGCTCAATTGATTGCTTCTGGGGCTTTTGGTGTACAGGTCGTGCGTCTGGGTAAATCTTCAGATTGTGCTCAATCACCTCCCTAGGGATCCGAGGCATTTGTGACGGTTGCCTGGCAAACACGTCAACATTAGCCTGGAGGAAAGTGATGAGCGCGAGTTCCTATTTGTTGTTCAGACCCCCCGATATACGGGTAGTCTGAGCAGCATCAGAACCAATTTGGACGACTTTGATGGGAATGTCGGTGTCGCCGCTTGGTTGCACTCGAGGTGTGGAGGTAGAGCCTTTGTGATGAATGCTTGGAGAATTCGGAGCTGGCTCCTTACTGGATGCTTCTTCTTGTGCTGTGGTAAGCGCATAGAGTTCCTCCAGTGCAGTGACTCCTACGGTACGATCTCCACGGATCCGAAGAACGCCTGCAGGTATTGGCATCTTCAACACCAAATAACCATAATGGGCAGCATCCATAAACTTGTACAAAGCGGGCCTGCCCAGAATGGCATTGAAAGGCAGACTAATCTGCGCTACGTCGAAGATCAATTTCTCGGTCCTGTAGTTCTCCCGGGTCCCAAAGCTCACTGGGAGTGTAATGGAACCAAGGGGAGTAATGGTTCCTGGACCTACTCCGGAGAAAGGTCGGGATGGGCGAAGGTCTGAAGGCTAGAGATGAAGCTTAACGAAAGCTTTGAAGCTTATGAGGTTTAGCCCGGAACCTCCGTCCACCATTACATGGTGGATTTGGATATTGTTAATGGTCGGTGACACCATCAATGGTAGTTGACCAGCCCCGATCATGTTTTGGCGGTAGTCCGAAGCATAAAAAATAATGGGTGTATCCATCCACTTCCGATGTGGTTCTGCCTTTGCAGGAGGAGCTACCATGGTCATGTCCTGCCGCATTGTCTTGAGGATGTGACGAGAGGTGATGTCCCAAGAACCACCATAGATGGTGGTCAGGGTTTTCTGACGTTCGTTGTCGGAGGCGTCGGAGTCGTCGTCGACAGTGTTGTAGACGACTTTCAAGACTTTTTTAGGGTCCTGAAAACCTAGCTCCTCTTCAATCGGAGCTTCGTCGACTTTTTGTTTTCCTTCCCTTTGACGGAAAGGAACTTCTTCCCGACGCTTGTTGTAGCGCTCATCAAGGTTCTGGACCTCTCGACACTCTTCCAAGCTATGTCGATTCGTCTTGTGAATCAGACACCATGCTTTGGAACTATTGCCGTCTTCTGATGAAGGACAAGGTCGCTTCTCAGGGTGTGTCCCCCGGCTTCTAGTAGCTGCAGCAGTAGCAGCTGGAGCGCCGCCCGACAGCTTCTTTTTGCCATTGGGCTTCTTATTTTTCTTACCACTACCGGAGGTAGCGGCCTCAGTTTTGGAGGACTTTTGATTGACCTCCAGAGCTGGCTTGGAGTGCATTTCACGGCCCTCCGCAGCTCTGGCGCATTTGCCGGCTAGGCCGAAGAGTTCCGTGACGCTGGTAACTTCTTTAATAGCCAACTTCTCTAGCATCTTCTTATCTCGAACTCCCTATTTGAATGCAGCGATAACAGAAGAGCTCGAGATAGATGGAATGGTATTTTTTACCTGAGAGAATCACTGGATGAAGGACCGTAGTGACTCCCCCGACGTTTGCTTGACAGCAAACAAGTCCAGTTTAGTGCCGAGTCGGGTGTAGAAGCTCCCGAAGTTGGCAGTGAATTGTTGGCATAGTTCTGCCCAACTATTAATGGAGTCGGGTGGAAGACTCATGAACCAGAACCTTGCAGTCTCGGCTAAAGCCACCGGGAAGTAATTGGCCATTACAGCCTCATCACCCCCCGCTGCCAGTATGGTAGTTGAGTAGATTTGAAGAAATTCGACGGGGTTGACTGTCCTGTCGAATTTTTCCGACAAGTGAGGCCGAAAATTCTGTGGCCACCTGACCATACATAAGTGCATGGCTAGGGAAGAACAACCTCCTCCTACTCCTTGAGGAGCAATATTGTCCCGAGCCTCTCGCCTTTTGCAAGCCCGTTCAATATGGACTCGACTGTCCTGTTGCCGGTAACAGTGATCTAGTTCTGACTGCAGGTCATGAGTCAGAATCCTGGTGATGGTATGGGTGCATCGCGCCCTGGGGGGCAACAAAGTCACCTGTTGGGAGGCAGCACGCCTCCTTTGTTGAGAGGCTTGTGGACCAAGCTGGCCACACAGGTTCCGTCGTTGTGAAGGTGCTCGCCTCGAAGGAGAAGGACCTTGGTTGCTGATGCCTGCAGCCGCAGCTGCGACCAGATGGTCGACATCATCCCTCCACTGCTCCATAGCACCCTGGGGTGTGCTTGGACGTGGTGGATTTTGCAGAAGAGCTCGCGCAGCAATGAGCGCGTGCTCAGGATTGTTGTTTGCCGATGCAGTGATCGACACAGATGCCCCATCTTGTTGATCGGCATTGTTTGCCGGAACAGATGGTGCTACAGTGCCTGCCGGAGCATTGGCACCTGCTTGCTGCTGAACATTGGAAGGGTTGCCTCCAGCAGGTTGTTCAACATGATTGTCGTTGGATGATCCAGTGGCTGAATTCACAATCTTGTGATATCGGGATGATGATGCTCCCTACCTGGCGCACCAAATGTCAAAGTGTTGGATACGACACTTCCCTCAGACCCGCTGAGAAGCAGCCCGCGGAGGTTCTTTTGTGGTTTGGGCACATAGAGATCAATATCAAGATAGTGACCTCAGAGATTTACGTGGTTCGGGCTGCCTGAGCATAACTCCCTACTCCATGGGGTTTGAGTAATTGTATTGAGCGAGTGAGTTCGCTAAGGTCAGGTCGCAATAGCCTGGATCCCAATCAGCCTCCCCTTATGTTCGTGTGGTGCAGCCCTTTTATAGTTCTAAGGACTAGCCGTTACAAAGTTGGCCTGGCCCGACATGTGGCCGTGTCATGCTTAATGACCTAATACACTGTCTAAAGAGTATTAAGTACAGTTAATAGTGTGGTAACGTGCCTTCATGGCAGTGTTACCCCTATTAACACTATTAACAGTGCACTGATTGTGTGTCATTAATATGACATTAATGACACATTATCAGACCTTATAACTGCCGTTTTAACCATTCCTTGAAGGTCTGTAGTGGTCATAATCGGCTTGTATTTCTGTTGGTGACGAAGGTCCGGAGGCTCCACACGTGGCAGATCTGGAGCTTTCCCTTGCGGGAGGGTAGGTCTGGGGATGTTGTACATGCATCGGTACCAAAGCTCCTCTCTAATGGGGGCTAGGTCCGGGGCTGTTGTACACGTGTGGTAGCCGGAGCTTCCCTTGGTTGGGAGTTTTGTTCCGGGCTTATTTTACACGTGTTAACACGGGAGCCAGCCATGTGATGGGAGCGGGTCCGGTGCAACATTCCATGTGGAACCTGCAAGGGCCTTCGATTCTAACGGGTGGAACTTTCGTGCACTTCTTGCGGTATCGTGAGGTACCCGGTACGTAGGGTACCGACAGTATGGAAATATAATTGCTTTGTAACTATGATTGTTGTCCAAATGCTCACTAAAGTTACTGTTATTAAACCTGTAAGTTGCTGTTAATAACTTGAAAATTAAGTATCAACATGTAGGCGAGTCATTTTCTACTATATCTATTCCTATGTTAAGTATCCCTGTATGTAGAGTTCCATGTTTAGGTGAGACGGTTAAGTCTTGTTGAGCTTTCGTGCTCACGGTTTCTATATTAAGTTGTTTGCATGTGAGACGTATGAGGAAGGGCCCGAAGATGAGGTGATGCCCCTGTCGGGGTATACCGCCGAGTGGGAGCCCTGCACGCCGCCGTGAATTCTTGTGTGCTGCTAGTGTGTAGCGTCCCCGGGCTGGATGATTGCACTTTTGCATAGCTAGGCTGAGAGTTTAGCTATGAATATTACTTCCGCTATATATTAAGTATTGTAAAAGACTTCTGCTGTTTATATAAATAAAACTTTGTATTTTGTCGTATTCTTTTCGTGTGTGCTATTGGGTGCCGCATCGCACGGCACCACCCTCTGCGATTCCTGGAATGTGTGGACCCGATCTTCACATTGTCATTCTAGCACCACGAAGGCATGACAACGTTGACGGAGTTCTGTACCCGTGGTACCAAACATAATGGACCTGATGACACATGATCACTACGTGGCGAAGGACGGAAGCTACCCTCCGTTCGAGGAGGGGCCCACCACGAACACCATGGTTGTTCGAGGTCAGGGTGTCCAGCTTGCCCAAGTCCCAATCGAGAGGTCGGACGACTCCTCCTGGACTCGAGCCTAAGAGAGGTGGGTTTGGGGGCATTTATGACGGATGTGGGCGCAATAACTTTAGCAGGGGGATGAACCCGGGATGTGACCCATTTGGGATAAGCCTATCATCCGTCCCATCCATCATCAGAAGGGTGGTAACCTCATCCACAAGACGGTACCTTGGAAACCAAGAAGAAGCCAAGACCGAAGCTTTCACTCACCAGATAGACTTGATGCACAGAACAAACGCTATAAAACCGCCCCCACTATGAGGAATGTCAGACAGATAGGACCGCCTGGCCCCCCTATAAAAGGATCCCCAAGGCCTTCCACGGGGGGGGGGGGGGGGGGGATTCACTCTGTATTCGCGGGTACTATACGCATTTACTTTACGCATTAACCTTACACATTTCCTTACACACCTTTTTCCTTTGGTGCTCTTATACCCTTTCCCTTTGACTCACTTGCATTCATGCCTTACATTTCATATGCCCGTGTGCATTTACGTTTATGCATTACTTTCTTAGAGTTCATATACTCAAGCAAGGCCCGCTTGTAATCTGTTCTCTCGCCTTTTGAGCTAACAAAGATCACGAAAGACTCCCTCTGGATGTAGGGCCTTTTTTGCCTGAACTAGGATATATTCTTTGTAGCTAGCCATACGAAGACGAACGTGGTTCAACACAAATTTACAAGTCGGTTTCTGAAACACCGACAACTTGACTACTACTTGGGCATCTTGATGGAGCAAGGAATCCACAACATCAAGATCCCACGGGGTGCCTATACATAGAAGCTAGTGGGGAAGGGAGGCTTGATGGAGTGCAGGACAGCCCAGACTCCAATGGAGAAGAGGTCGGATTTGTCCCACAATGGCATGCATCCGGCGACAGACGCGACAACCTACATTAACTAGTTCATAGACAACCAAATATCACGTTTATTGTTGGTTGGGCCGAGCTGGTTGAGCGGAACGGTGTGGAAAAAAGAGCACAACTGGGTTGGTGGGTCTATGTTGTGTTGGTGTTGATCACATACAAGGGAGGTGTGCCCACAGACATGGCAGAGGTGGTTCACCACAACGGAGGTGGATTTGAGCATCTCACAAAAGAGTACTCGGGATGATATGTTCATCCCATAGTCTTTTAGGGTGATGTGTTCATCCTCGAGGTGTAGTGTCTACCCCAGAGGTTGAAGTACTCAACCCTGGCTGAAATGGCCAACCTAAATTGGTGTTCGGGATGTAGTTTTCATCCAATGGATGTAGCCCATCCCTTTGTTGTGCATGTTGAAGTAACCGTCCTCAAGGTGTAAGTGTCCACCCCAAAATAGTGTGTAGTGTGGAACAAGTGTGTCTCCATTTTAAATTTATGTGTCATAGGAAACAAGATTATGAAGGTTATTGTTAACTTTAATCTTGTTTTCTAGAAGTAATAGAGGAGTCCAGTTCAGGTTAGCGAAGGGTTCATATAAAGTCTAGAGTCTGTTGCTCTTAGAGATAGAATTGGAGATAGAGTTTGAGATATATTTCATGTGGTTAGATAAGAGTTCTAATCAGTTTCAGTATATGTTTTTATCTTTAACAGGTCTATAAATAGTTGAGAAATCTCAAAGAATAAATCAATTAATTTGAAGGGAATTTCGAGTTGAATATTTGAGCCTGGAATTCCAACATCAACCATCGCTCTTTGTAAAAATCCATCGTCATTTCATCTGTGACTGACGATAGAGGGCAAATCGTTCTCGAGACCGGCAAAATGTTGGAACGCAGCAATCACTCCGATCAGCTCTGGCAATGATCACTGATAGAATGAATTGCTCAATTAATCATAGGTCTAGGTACATATTTATAGATACATAGATGGGTCGGTATACAGGCTAGGCCCAAACACAGTCCAACACCCCCCCCCGCAGTCCCAACATCTAGCCACAACAGATGTTGAGACTGGACCGAAACTCAGAAAACAAAGTCGACGGGAGTCCCTTCGTGAAGATGTCAGCAAACTGTGACGTCGTCGGCACGTGGAGAACTCGAACCTCACCGCGTGCAACCCGCTCACAAACAAAGTGAAGATCAATCTCCACATGTTTCGTGCGCTGGTGCTGAACGGGGTTGGTGGAGAGGTAAACGGCGCTAACATTGTCACAGTAGACCAACGTGCTCCGGGCGACAGGGGAGTGGAGCTCCTGAAGTAACTGCTGGAGCCAAGAAGCCTCTGCTACACCGTTAGCCACGGCGCGGTACTCTGCCTCAGCGCTGGAGCGAGAAACCACAGGCTGCCGCTTCGAGGACCACGAGACAAGATCCCCCCCCCCCCAGGAAGACGGCGTAGCCAGAGGTGGAGCGGCGGGTATCTGGGCACCCCGCCCAGTCAGCGTCGGTGTAGACCAACAACTCAGAAGGCGAGTCACGTCGAAGGAGAAGGCCGTAGTCGAGGGAGCCGCGCAGGTACCAAAGAATCCGCTTCATCGTCGTGAGGTGCGTCTCCCACGGATCATGCATGTGGAGACACACCTGCTGAACCGCGTATGAGATGTCCGGCCTGGTGAAGGTGAGGTACCGCAGGGCACCTGCAAGACTCCTGTAAGAGGTGGGGTCGGCGACCGAGGCGCCGTAAGCCGAAGCCAGCTTCGCCTGGGTGTCCACGGGAGTGGAGCACGGCTTGCAATCAGCCATGCCCGCTCGCTCGAGGATATCTAGGTAGTACTGGCGCTGGTGGAGGAACAGAGCGTTTGGACGGTGCTCGACCGCAACGCCCAGGAAGTGTTGGAGCTGGCCGAGGTCCTTCATCGCGAACTCGCGCTGCAGTGCGGAGATCGTGCGCTGAAGAAGAGCCGAGATGGACGCCGTGAGGACAATATCGTCCACGTACAGGAGGAGGTAGACAGTGTCACCCTCATGCCTGTAAACGAAGAGCGAGGTGTCCGACTTGGCCTCGACGAAGCCAAGCGAGGCCAGGAAGGAGGCGAACCAGCTGTACCAAGCCCGAGGCGCTTGCTTCAGCCCGTATAGAGACTTGTTCAGCCGGCAGACCAAGTCTGGACGGGCTGAATCAACGAACCCTGTCGGCTGACTGCAGTACACCGACTCTGTCAGCGTCCCGTGAAGGAAGGCGTTCTTGATGTCCAGCTGGTGGACAGGCCAAGAACGCGAGAGAGCCAACGACAGAACAGTCCGTACTGTCGCTGGCTTAACCACCGGACTGAAGGTCTCATCGTAGTCCACTCCAGGGCGCTGAGTGAAGCCCCGAAGTACCCAACGAGCCTTATATCTCTCTAGGGAGCCATCCGCCTTCCTCTTATGCGTGAAAACCCACTTGCCTGTGACAACGTTTCCACGGGAAGGACGGGGAACAAGGTCCCATGTCCGGTTGGCAAGTAGGGCCGCATACTCCTCCTCCATAGCGCGGCGCCAGTGAGGGTCAGCGAGGGCGCTACGTACGGAGGACGGTATAGGTGATACCGAAGAGGAAGTGGATGGTGTTGGTGTTGTCGAAGAGAGTACCACTCCGGAGAACCTCTCAAGAGGCCGGAGAACCCCAGCGGCACGTCTAGTCACCATCGGGTGAACGTGTCCTGGGTCCCGGTGAAGCAACGGTGGGTGGTACACCGAGGGCTCTGGACGCACACGCGTAGAGGCACAGACGAGAGCAAGATCGGCGAACCGTGGAACAGGGGCCGCGCGTGGCGCAGCGGGGGACCCGGGAGCCGGAGTAGTCATCGGGTCCCTGCACGGTGTAGGAGTCGATGCCGGAGACGCCGAGGCCGCGCGTGGCGCAGCTATAGGGGTCGCCGGGGCCGCGCGTGGCGCGGGAGTCGAGGCTGGAGACGCTGGGGCCGCGCGTGGCGCAGCCGTAGAGGACGTTGGGACCTCGTGTGCCGCAGGAGTCGAGGTCGAAGACACCGTTGCCGCGCGTGGCGCAGCTATAGGAGGCGCCGGGGCCTCGTGTGGTGCAAGAGACGAGGTCGGAGACGCCGGTGCCGCGCGTGGCGCAGTGGGAGACGTCGGTGCCACGCATGGTGCGGCACTCGTCCCCAGGGTCGAAGGAGCCTGGGCACCAACCCGCACTCGTCGCTGGTAGACGAGAGCAGGGTCAGTGAACCGCCGAGTCGTGGCTGTAGGAGGCACAGCCGGAGTCACCACAGGTGTCGGTGCTGCATAAGGTGCAGCTGGCGACGTCGTGGGAGCCACCTGGGAACTGGTGGGTGATGTACCTGCAAAAAAGGCCAAGGTAGCTGTGGTGGAGTAGCCTCGGTGTTAGTAGAAAAAAGAGAGTCCAGCTCTGCAGCTGAACCAGAGGTGGAGGAAGAAAAGGGGAAGGATGACTCGTCGAAGACGACGTGCCGAGAGATCAAAATGCGGTGGGTAGAGAGGTTGAGGCACCGGTATCCCTTATGCTCAAGGGAGTACCCAAGAAAGACACACCTAGTAGAGCGGGGCGCAAGCTTATGTGGAGCAGTGGCGGAAAGATTAGGGTAGCAGGCGCACCCGAAGACGCGGAGGTGGTCGTAGAGAGGGGTAGTGCCATACAGGGCAAAGAAAGGAGTCAGTGCTTGAATCGCCTTCGTAGGAAGGCGATTAAGGAGGAAGGTGGCAGTGTGAAGTGCCTCTACCCAGTATTGAGCGGGGATAGATGCCTGAAACATCAAGGAACACATGACGTCATTAGTGGTGCGAAGCATGCGCTCAGCCTTGCCATTCTGAGGGGATGTGTATGGGCAAGACATGCGTAGCTGTGTGCCATGTGTAAGGAGAAAGTCACGGAGTCGCGAGTTGTCAAACTCTCGTCCGTTGTCACACTGGAGAGCACGAACAGTACGCCCAAACTGTGTGGAAACCCAATTGAAGAAGTGAGAGAGAGTATCAAATGTCTCAGATTTCAGAAGTAATGGAAAAGTCCAAGAAAAATGTGAGAAATCATCAAGTACCACCAAATAATATTTAAAACCCGAGACACTGATAATAGGATATGTCCACAAATCACAATGGATAAGATCAAAAATATGTTCCACATGAGACACAGAAGTGGGAAAGGGAAGCCGAACATGGCGACCAAGCTGACAAGCGTGACACAATGACTCATGTGTGCCCCTAGTACACGAGATAACTGAACTACTAGACAACTTCGACATAGCATCAGCGCCAGGGTGACCAAGCCGACGGTGCCAAGTAGCGGACGAAGCTGTCGTAGCCAGAGCAAAGGACGAAGACGCAGCGGAAGAAGGAAGTCGAAGAGTGTACAAGGGCCCCAGACTATCACATCGAAGAAGAAGACGCCGGGTGGAAAGATCCTTCACAGACAAACCAAAAGGATCAAACTCAACAGAAATATTATTACCAGTGGTGAAACGACGAATGGAAAGCAAATTTTGAATAATGTCTGGAGCAACAAGGACATTATTAAGATGGAATGAACCCGGAGAAACTGAGGTGACTGGAAGAACGGATCCATTTCCAACAACGATCGATGAAGGAAACGACGGATGAGGTGTGTGGGTAGAACAGAGAATACCAGCATCTGGGGTAGTGTGGTAGGAGGCGCCAGAATCAGCCACCCAATCAGTAGACGGCGGTGTAAGGTGCATGGTGTTGAAGGAAGACGCCAAGTCATGATGGTCCCACCCCATGGGCGGCTCCTGGAGAGGTGCTGGTGGCTCCGAGTACCCAGCGGGGTAGGAAACACCGCCGTAGGCTGGAGTTGGCGATCCAGCCGTAGGGCAACCAGGTCCACCATAGCCCGGATGGGCTACGTACGCCGCCTGAGGACGTGGCTGGCGCGGAGTGGAGGAAGTCGGTGGCGCCCCAAGAAGACCCGGAGACGGTCCAGGCCACATAGAGATCTGGCCAGTCCACGGGTTGTACGGTGTGAGCAAGGGCGCACCTCCCTGGCCAGTGCCACCAGTACCACTACCAGTAGGAGCAGTGGACGTAGGAGTGCCGCCAGCACCTCGTCCTGTGCGCCTTCCGCCGCGACGTCGACGAGTACCACCCCCAGAGCCAGCAGAGGCACCTGGGGCGGTAGGTGGAGTAGGTGGTCGCGGTAGTGGTCCCCCAGAAGACGGTGGGCGTGAGGGCTGCCCAGAGCCATAGAAGGCCGTGGCAGTACCAGAGGTAGCAGATCCACCAGTCGTGATCTCCTCAAGCTCGAGATCAGACCAGACCTTCTCGAAGTTCGGTGGCGGCTCCATACGGAGAAGCTAGAAGCGAAGATGGCTGAAGCGCTCGTTCAGGCCGTGAAGGACCCGAAGTACTAGAGTGCTGTCAGCGACCGGCTCGCCAAGGTCGCGCAAGGAGTCAGCCATGCCCTTCATCTCTCCACAGTAGGCCGAGATGGAGCGGTCTCCCTGCACTGTATTCTGGAACCGTGCATTAATGTGAAGAGCCCGAGTCGCACGGTTCCCCAAGAAGTGGTGGTCCAGTATCTGCCAAGCCTGGCGCGCGGTCCCCCCACCGCGCTGTCCGACAAGCTTGTACAGATCATCGGCGAGAGTGCCAAAGATCCAAGCAAGGACCAGACTGTCCATGCTGATCCAAGAGTCATCCCACGGGGCGTCGTCCTGCTGGACGTGGTCCGCAAGCTGGTACCGCCGTAACGTGAGAAAGAACTCGTTACGCCAGTGCGCATAGGTGGTAGAGGTACAACTCAGAACAGTCGGCACTAGTGTCCGAATGTTCTGAACTCCAGCCGCCTGGGCGTGTAGGGCGGCGGTGAGCGACGCCGAGTATGCGGAGTGCACATCGGTGTCCGAGGTGGGCTCGTACGTCGCGCCCGGCGGTCGGTGAGCGCTCTCCTGGATCTGGTGCGAGAGAGCAGCCGCCGAGGCGCGCTCCTGCTCTAAGGAAAGAGCGAGTGCCCGCTCGCGATCGCGAGAGGCAGCCAGAGCCGCGAAGACACCGGAGGTGTCCGCGGCCGTCGTGGTGATGCTGGCGACGCCGTAGAAAGGATCAGTGGCCGCACAAGGAGCAGTAGCAGTGCCAACAGCAGATCCGGAGCCCGTCATGAAGGCGACGACAGTGGGGCCGGCAAGTGGTCCGCCGGCGGCAGGACCAGTCGCAGCGCCGTAAGCAGGCCGGGTCATGTCGATGAGGGGCGCGCCCGCTGCAGGACCAGTGGCAGGCGCACAGGCGCAGGTGAGGGAGCCGGCCAGGGAAGGGACGGCGCCGGCTAGAGACGCGCTAGTCAGAGGCGCGCCGACCAGGGAGGGAGGCGGCTGGGCCAGGGGCGCGCCGGCCCAGGGAGGGGAGGCTGCCGGCGGCTGGACCAGGGGAGCGCCGGCGGCCAGGGTAGGGGCGGCCCCAGCGGCGGCCAGGAGGGGGCGACCGGCGGCTGCGGTGGCGGCGGGGGCGCCGGCGGCTGCGGCGGCCAGGGGAAAGGCACCGGCGGCCAGGGGAGGAGCGGCCCCGGCGGCGGCCAGGAGGGGGCGGCCGGCGGTGGCGACGGCGGCGTGGGGGGCGCCTGCGCCGGCGGCCAGGGGAGGGGCGGCCCCGGCGGCGGCCAGGAGAGGGCGGCCGGCGTCGGCGGCGGCGGCAGGGGGGCACCAGCGCCGGCGGCCAGGGGAGGGTTGGCCCCGGCGGCGGCCAGAAGGGGGCGGCGGCGGCAAGGGGGGCACCAGCGCCGGTGGCCAGGGGAGGGATGGCCCCGGCGGCGGCCAGGAGAGGGCGGCCGGCGGCTGCGGCGGCGGTGTGGGGGGCGCCGGCCATGGGGGGAGGGGCGGCTAGGGTTAGGGTTAGAGTGGTGGGGATTAGGGTTTGGCTAATGATACCATGATAGAATGAATTGCTCAATTAATCATAGGTCTAGGTACATATTTATAGATACATAGATGAGCCGGTATACAAGCTAGGCCAAAACACAGTCCAACAATCACCACCGAAAACACACCGAACGAACGTATTGCCACTCAAACTCACAGGAACAGAGTGCAGTTCATGAACTGAGAACAGATTGGGCGGGGGGCATAATGCCATTTTATTGATGAGTGCCGAATATATATAGGAGTACAACACACACGATTACCCACTAAACAATCAACCCGGTCTACGCCGGTGATCCACGAAAAACGCAATGACACCATGTCTAACGACTCAGACTCGGCGGGAGAACCAGTCTTTATTCAGACTAAGGACTGAATCCATTGATCCATCCATACAGACTCTGAAACTAACACACGTGCGACTTGACTGACTAACTAACACTTGTGCAGCAAGATTACTTCAACAATTCACCCCTTTAATCTTGATGCACTCAAACAATATTTATCTGTCGTCGTGCCTCAATGAACTTAGCTCTTGGCAATGCTTTTGTCAGCACATCAGCTCGTTGTTCTTGAGTGCTAACATGATTCACCTTGACTTTCCCTGCATCAATGCAATCACGAATAAAGTGAAACTTTGTATCAATATGTTTCACTATTTCATGAAACTTCGGGTTTTTGCTCAGCTTGATGGCAGCCTTATTGTCTACCCAAAGTCTGAATTTCCTTAGCTATTCTTGTACTAAGATTTCAGACAACAACGTGCTGATCCAAATCCCTTGACAGACTCCAGTTGTGGCTGCAATGTATTCAGCCTCGCATGAAGAGAGTGCAACAACTCGCTGCTTGTTGGAAATTCAGGTGATCAAATTTCCACCCAAGAAATAGGCCACCCTAGTGGTACTTTTCCTGTCGTCAGTGTCCCCAGCGAGATCACTGTCAGTGAAGCCATTGAGTTCAAGTGATCCATTATCAATGTACTTGCACCCAAAGCTACTGGTTCCAACTAAGTATCTCAGGATACACTTTACTGCAGCCCAATGAGCTTCAATGGGGGTCTGCATGCATCTACTAACTAATCCAACTGAGAAAGTCAGATCAGGTCTTGAGTTAACTAAGTACCTCAGGCAGCCAATGATTCTTCTCTACTTGGTTGGATCAACAAACTTTTCTCCATCAAGTTTGGTTAAATGAGACCTTGGTTCCATTGGTGTGTCACAGGGATTGCAGTCAAGCATCCTAGCCAATTCCAAAACTTTCAGAGTGTAGGCCTTCTGACAGAGAAGTATTTCTCCATCATTCTGCACCACCTCTATCCCAAGATAGTAGCTCAGTCTACCCAGGTCACTCACGGAGAAACTCTTCATCATCTCAGATTTGAAATCCTTAATTTTCTGAGTGCTAGGCCCAGAGATGATTAAATCATCAACATAAACACCAATGAGAAGTAAATGAATACCTGATCCTTTTCTGTACAGGGCATGGTCAGATTCACACCGTTTGGAACCCAGTGAATGCAGCTCCTTGTCCAGTCTAGTGTTCCATGCTCTTGGAGCTTGTCTAGGGCTATACAAAGCCTTTTCAGTTTCAGGACTTTGCCAGGATTTTCTTCATCAACAAAACCTGGTGGCTGACTGACAAACACCATCTCTGTCAGCTCCCCATTCAAAAAAGCAGTCTTGACATCCATATGATGCACTTCCCATTTCTTTATAACAGATATTGCGAGCAGAATCCTCACAGTTTCCAGCCTTGTAACAGGAGCAAATACTTCTTCAAAGTCCACCCATTGAATCTGGGCATACCCCTTAACCACCAGCTTTGCTTTATGTCTGATAAGAATTTCCAGCAGGATCTCTCTTCACCTTAAACACCCATTTAAGGCCTTAGCCTTAAAACCTGATGGCATATCTTGGAGTTCCCAAGTATCATTTTATTGGATGGCTTTGAGTTCCTCAAGTATTGTCTTTTTCCAGTTGCTATTCTGCATGGCTTCTTCTATGCTTGAAGGCTCTTCTGCAGTTAACTAACAAAGACCTGAATACTCAAAGTCATATACTAGTACAGTGGAGCTTACCACAGCAGACAAAGGTCTGAATCTTTGTGGTACCCCATCAGAGTCTACTTCCTATCCAGTGGGTGGAGTAACAAACTGAAATCCAGGTGGTGTTGCTTCCAGATCAGAAAAATTTCTTGGTGTTTAAGGAGTGAGTGCTTCAGTCTCTGTTTCAGTCATACTAGTTGTTGCGTAGTGTACATTGAACACTGACACCACCTCGTACTGTCCAGGTTGAAGTTCCTTCCACTGCTATGGACGACGTCCATCGAACCTCAAATCTCTTGACACTATAACTTTCCCTTTCTCTGGATAATAAAGTTTGTAGGCTTTAGAGTTTAGTTCATACCCAAAAAACACTGCTTGAACAGCTCCGTCAGACAGCTTGTTTTTTTTTTTACAATAAAACGGCAGGGGTACTGACTTTGCATTAAGTTATGCAGTACAAAAAAGTCACAAAACGGTGCAACTTCAGTTGCACACACCAGAAAAATAAAGAAAAACAGACGAGAACTGAGAACTTCAATTGCACACTTCAGGTTCCTAGGACTCCACTTCCTCAGAACTAAGAAGTTGCCTTCTCGCCATGTCGAACCCATCCAAATCTTCTTTTGCTAGAGACGCTATTTATTCCGGGTTCTGCTCTACCCCTTGAAAAATCCTACGGTTTCTTTCTTTCCACACCTACCACCATGTATACAGAAGGATGCCCATCTTCACTTTTGTCTCCCTCTTTGGGAAGGCCGACATCATAACATGCATCCAATCCGCGACTTTCGTAGACGACTTATCAGCAAAACCAAATCAGTTTGCTATTTTTTGGATGACCTGTTTGGCAAAAGTGCATTCAATAAATCAGTGGCGGATCCCTACCTCAAAGGTAGGGGGCTGAAAGGTACTCTTAAGAAGAAGAAAAAAAAGAAACATGTAAATGCCTAGCTTGTGATTTGAACTTGAGACCTCCAAATTGACTTCTAGACACACTAGCCAACTCTTCTACAAGAGTTTTGTTTATACTAGTGATTTTTCCGTACTAAATATGTACTTTATTCATAGGGGGGCTTAAGGAGGGGCTCCACTGTTAGACGGGCAGTAGGGGGGCTGGAGCCCCCCTGCCTCCCCCGGTGGATCCGCCCCTGCAGTAAATAGGTGAGACACTGTTTCTGCTTCCTGAAAGCATAACAGGCAGATGATGTTATTGTCCCATCCCCTTCTGTCAAGATTGTCTGCTGTCATGGTGCATCCAAAAAATTGTATTCTCGGCTCAGTTTGCGCTGCCCATAGGTATTTGGCATCAAAAGGTTTTGTTGCGCCAAAGAATTGTGCATCATAGGCTGATTTGGCCGTATAATCTCCCCTGTGCGTCCATTTCTAGGTGATACTATCTTCCACATTTTCCTGTAGGGAGGTTTCTTGCAATAGGTGACAGAGGTTTGTGAATTCCAACACTTGCTGGTCAGAGGAGATGTTCCTGAGCGCTCGTATCCAGTTCCCATTATGTAATTCATTGGCTACTGATCGATTCTTGAATCTGGCTAGGCTATATAAGTTTGGTGCTAAATCTTTTGGTGCCATTTTTCCCATCCAGTTGTCATGCCAGAAGGATGCCTTCATTCCATTGCCTAGCACTATTGTTACTGATGCTGCAAAGAGAGCCTTGTCAGTTTGGTTGCATGGTAGATGCATCCCCTTCCATGGTTCTTAATCCTCCTTCCAATTTTGCCATAGCCAGGTCAGTTTTAGAGAGGAGCAGAATTTTTCAAGGTCTAGGACCCCCAGTTCTCCTAGCTCATTTGGGCGACAGACCATCTGCCAATTGACGAGGCACTTGCCGCCATACCAATGGTCAGACAGCTTGTTTATGCCTCTAGCAGTGCATCCAAATGTGCGTAGATGTTTTACAGAGGGTCTCCTGCCTTTCTAAGCTTGGTAAGGAGTCATTCCATTGAGGCTTCGAAAGGGTGATCGATTTAGCACATAAACTGCAGTGTTTACTGCTTCTCCCCAATACTTTGCAGGCACTTTCATCCCTTTTAGCATACATCTAGCCATCTCTACAACTGTCTGAGTTCTCCTCTCCGCCACTCCCTTTTGTTGTGGAGTATAAGGGGCAGTTGTAAAGTTTCTAATTCCCCATTTCCCAAATATGGAGAAAAGACATGAGAATTGAACTCTCCACCCATGTCTGTCCATAATGACTTCAGTCTTCTGCCACTTTCATTTTCAGCTTGAGCTATGATCATCTTGAAGCTATGAAATGCCTCACTCTATTCTTCTAGCAGCTCAATCCACGTAAAACGAATGAAATCATCTACTATTAACAAAAATACTTCTTACCACCTTGAGTTGGAGGCTCAATATATCCACATATATTCAGAGGCTTGTGGGAATGGTCTTCTATGAATTTTCCAAGTACACAACCATCACATACTTGCTCTGTCTGGCTGATAGATGGTATTCCATCAACCATTTTCTTGCTGTCAAGATTCTACAGGGCTCTGAAATTGAGATGCCCATATCTTGCATGCCAGAGCCAACTCTTTTCTTCTCTTGTCATCATACAAAAGGATTGTGTCACTTTCAGTTTTCCTACAAAAAGTCTGTTAGCAGATCTGTAACACCCCCATTTTTATCATCATGCATTGCATTCATCCCCATACATGGTAAACATAAAGCAGTACAAAAGGAAAAAGAATAAAGGGAATGAGAGGCAAAAGAACAAGTAAAACTAATCTAGGGTACGGACTTCTCCGGTCCAACCCCGGACTAGTCCGTTGTACCCGTTTGCACAGACTTAATTCAATATTTTTCAGAGCAACATACTTGTCTGTTTTTGTCCGGACTAGTCTGATAATGCTACTGTTCCAATTTGTACTTGTCCAGATATTTTCAATCTAGGCCGAAATCCCTTCTTTGTTGTAGTATAGTGGACTTGTCCACTCTACAACGGACTAGTCCGTTGTGGGTACAGAGAGGAAATCAGACTTGTCCAGTTTAAAATGGACTAGTCCGGTATTTAGACTTTCGACTTGGATTCAAATTTCCCTCCATGACGGTTTATTTGGTATTTGAGATATTTAGACCATGAAATGTCATGCCCCACCCCTTTGGAGCCTGAGTGGGACCCCGCCAAGGCCCCCACCCGTCCCCACCAAGTCCTACTAGGATTCCACCCTAACGCCACCACTCTTCCCCTATATAAGAAACCAAAACCTTCCTCTCACCCCTGACTACGTGAGAAAACCCCACTGCCCTGCCGTAGCATCATGAGTTGCCGTTCGTAAGAGGAAGCTTTAGCTGCGAGGAAGGGAAGAGAAGGAGGAGAAGGAGAAGAGGAAGGAAGAAGGAGGAGGAACTAGCAAGATCGTCGTCGTTGTTGCGTTCTTCTTCATCAACACTTTGTCATCAATGTTCTTCTTTTACATCTTGCTGATGATTCGTCGTCAACGAATCTAGACGTTGAATTTCACGTGCTACGCTCAATCTATGATGGATGAACCATTGCACTCATGTTAACTACCCTAGATCCAACTTTCCATGTCAATTTTGACCCCCTACTCGATTCAAACCATGCCCTAGCTCGAAAGTTCGCAAAACCCTGGACCACTGCGGACTAGTCCGGTCCAGCAGCGGACTTGTCCGGCCCAAGTGCGGACTAGTCCGATGTCTAAATTATAGAAAATCCTGAAACTTCCACCAATTCCCTAGAAATGACCCAAAAGTTTCTTAAACACGTAAAACTTTATTATACCCAGTTAGTAAGCAATAGTAGTAACTTAATAACATGCATTACACCATAATTGCCCCATTAAATCATATCATGGCATATTGTTTAATATATGAGCATCTATTGATTACAAAGTTTGTTCGCATAGGGTACTTATGAGGACCTTCAACACCAGAACTTTGAAGCTCTCGACCCAAACCAGCCACGAGAGCAAGGCAAGTGCCCTTGAACATTTTGATTCTGCTTTAGAAATGTTTTATTTCAAACTTGCATGCTTGTGTGCAAATCGATGGAAAACCAATGAATAGGATTTTACTAGAGTTTTATGCCCATCCTTGTCGCTCAGAATGTAGTAAAGAGAGTCGGGAAGGGTATTTTACAATTTTGCTTCGCTTCGCTGAATTGGGATCAGGAAGAGCTAAATAACTCAATTACGAACTTTTAATCATGTGAACTATGCAAGATGATAATAATAACCTTTAGCAACATGAAACCTAGAGATCTAAGCAAGCCAGTTATATGGAACGGGTTGGATGGTATGGTAGTTTTTGCTTGCTTTAAATCTAAGGACCAGTTCGTGGAGCTACCACCCAAGACTTACAGTGCTACCACAGAGCCAAGTATGGGCCCGGCTTAGCCGATTAATTAGTCGTATTGCCAGCATCATTCGGGTCATTTTGGAGGGTCGAGGAATGGGATCAGTTTGGTTTGCAATAGTGGCAGGACTGCTTGAGATCCGAACAACACAAGAGGGTGCCCTTGGGTGGATGTGCTCAGTTGTGAGACATCACCTTCGCTGAAACTTAGTGGGTCTGCGCATGTTGGTAGTCCCTTTGTAAAGACTATTTTATGATCTCTTGGCCATACACCAACGGTAGTGTATTTTGGCACAATGGAGGTTTCTCTAGTTGTCGACGGGTGATAAAATCATAAACTTGTGGGTAAAGTTGGGCAACCTCTACAGAGTGTAAAACTATCACGATAGTTGTGCTTCTGGTCATGAGCAACATGGTCCCTCACATGATTAGAGTTATGGACTTGAGTATGTTGGTTAATGGCCGAATTGGAATTGGATTATGCATTTGGTCATGGTTAATTGGATATGGATGGTTATGGTTAAATGCACTGGTCATGGTTATTTATGCTCATTGGTTATTTAATAATTGAGGTTGGTAAATGATGGAATTGGATGGTATTTGCTGGTTATTGGGTTATGATGGGATAGACTGCACCTAGTAAACTTAACTTGCATTTTAACTTTTGTGAATGAAATATGCTTTTCTGCAATGAACCATTATTATCATATTTGTTTAAGTTATATGTCATACTTTTCCACACTTGCTAAGTACGACATGTACTCATCCTTGCTATTCCCACATTAATTCATCTATGGGTGATAATTTGGAGTATCCTGAGGATTTTGAGGAGTACTAGGCGTGCTTTTTACCATCAAATTGCCTTTGGAGCTGGAGTCTACTAGTTGTTTAGATTTTCTGTTGGAATGGTATTGTTCAGAGTTTGTCATTTGAGGCTATTTGAACTATTATAATAATATACTATCTACTATTCAAAACATGGTTACTTATCTGAATATCATTTGTGATGCACTCATGTATGTGTGATGAGCATCCTAGGCACACATATGCGCTCCACTTGGTTCATTTTTGGAACCGGATGTCACAAGGTCTAGTAAACTTGATCAGTAGTGATCCTTCACTGCTGATTATGCACATATAATGATCTTCCATTGTTATCTTGCACCCATATTCACTCATTTGCCACAAACTGATGATATTTGATTTGAGCTTGGGTATATAATATACTTCTGACAGTACCTTGTGTGTCTGATGTCTGCCTTCAAAAATGGCTGAACCCATTCCACAAATGTCTACTAAAGATCCATCCCCAAATTTCACTGATCCTTTAACAGATTCATCTAGTGAACTTAGGATACTTCTTGTGGTTACTTGTACCAGAATCCAAGTACCAACAGGTCTCGGTGTTCCCTTCTAAAGATACACTATTTTCAGAATCTTCTGTCTTCAGGCATTCTGAATTTTCAGACTTCACACAGTCAGCTGCCAAGAATAATGCTGGCTGATCTGATTCAATCTTGTTCAAGTGAACATCATATTTTCTCTCCTTCTTCGTCTTTCTGCACTCCTTGGCCCAGTGTCCCCACACACCATAGTTGTGACACTTACCCTTTGTTCTTGGAGTACCCTCAGAGGTGAGTTTCTGATTAGAGCCTTTTCCATCAGTTTGAACACCACCTTGGCCTTTTGATGAAGCCCCTGCACCATACTTGTTCACAATAGAAGATCCTTCCGATTAGAGCCAACCTATGTACTTAGCCAACTACTCTTCTTCAGACAGCAGTAGACGACCACCTCTGTCATTGGCTTCAGAGGGTGTACTGAACCGATCCTCTGCAGCTCAAAATCTCCCAACAAGCTCTTCAATTGTCATACGTTTGAGGTCCAACAGAGTATTGATGGAGAGTGCAATTTGAGAATAGGGTGCTGGAAGCACTATGGGGAACTTTTTCACTATTCTGACCTCATCTACTGACTCACCAAGAGTATGAAGCCCACTGGCAATGCCTGAAATCCTCATTGCAAATTCATCGACGGTTTCTCCCTCTTTGAACTCGATATTCTCGAATTCTTTGATGAGCTGATGTGCATTCGCTTCACGAACGCGATCATCGCCCACCCTCATGCTTTTCACTGCCTCCCATGCCATCTTGGCTGATGACTTTGCTGCAAGCGTCGTGTGCATCTCGCATGGCACTCTACGCAAGGTGGCCGCCAATGGCAATCGGTCTTCACGTCTTTAAACTTTGTCAGACACGATCGCAAGCCAAATCTCCTGAGCTTCTAGGTTCACCTGCATGACAAGTGATCATTGACTGCAATTGTTGCATGCCAGCATTGGATACATGAGGGAAGCACTTGTCTCTCGGACCACCCGCTGAGTTTCAAACGGGTTGGACAGGGCGCCGATGCTTTTGCCGTCGTCGAACGACTAAGGCAATGTCTTCGTCGTAGAAGTATCCTTGCCTTCCAGCTACTCCGCTGCACAAGCTCTGATACCACGTGTTGGAACGCAACAATCACTCCGATCAGCTCCAGCGATGATCACCACCGAAGACACACCGAACGAAGGTGTTGCCACTCAAACTCACAGGAACAGAGTGCAGTTCATGAACTGAGAACAGATTGGGCAGGAGGTGCAATGCCATTTCATTGATGAGTGCCGAATATATATAGGAGTATAACACACACGATTACCCACTAAGCGATCAACCGGTCTACGCTAATGATCCACGAAAAATGCAACGACACCATGTCTAACGACTCAGACTCGGCGGGAGAACTGGTCATATTCAGACTAAGGGCTGAATCCATTGATCCGTCCGTTACAGACTCAGAAACTAACACATGTGCGACTTGACTGACTAACTAACACTTGTGCAGCAAGATTACTTCAACACAAACAACTCGCGGACATTCTCACAAAGGCGTCACGTCCAATTCAAGGAACTCTATTCTAAAGTTGGTGTGATCAAGTCGAGGGAGGCGGAAAGTATTCAGGGGGAGATTTGTTGGCAAATGCTGCTCTGCATTTTACTTCATGCTTGAGTCAGTCTTTGACGCTGTAGCAAAAAAATTTGGATGCCAAAGTTACCAAGTGAGGTAGTAGGTAGATCTAGGAAGAAAGCTGCTAGTAGTAGTTCAATTGAATTCGTGCAAGTTAGAATATGGTCCGTAGAGGCAAAGTCATAGTTGTAATTGTACTACTGTACTGCTCTTTTAACCTTATATTGATATGGAGGTCACCCTCCTCTAGCAGCTCAGCTGCAAAGAAAAATGAAATTTAGAGTGCCTCGGTCACCCTCCTCTAGCAGCTCAGCTGCAAAGAAAGAGTAAATTCGAAGTGTCTCCTGTTCTGAGCTCTCCAGAGCGTGTGCTGTGAGAGTGTAGAAGAGAGTAAGAACCTGGTGTTATCGATTGGGTCAACCTAAGACATACCTAACCAGATCCATAGGGTTTCAAACCTGAGTTCTGCGGGATGTTTCAAACATGTTTCCATTTTTGAAGCTCATGATCCTGACGTAGAACGGTTAGCCTGTTCAGGCAGTAGCTGAATTTCGAATCCTTAACAATAAATACTGCCTTTTGGGCCTGCTCGACCGACCAGCTCGGCTGGGGCCGAGTTGCGTCTGCCTGGGTTCGAGTGCTGCTCGCCCCGGGTGCCCGCCTCCTTCTTAATTCAGCATCCCTGGCCGTCTGTACCAGTTGACTTTTAAAAAAAAATACTGCCTTTCCATGACATTTACACAATTTGGCAGTTGTTAGCGCCTTTTTATTTTGAAAAGGCAGTTGTTAGGGCGCTTAATTAACTCTACATAAAGTATGATTGCAAGTGGTTAAAATTTTCAAGAGAGATAGTACGAGTTGTTGCTGCAGTACCAGGTAGGTACAATGTTAAAATAAAATGATGTAACCCTACTTTAAATGTCTCTTAACATGCAGCTTGAAATAATATCTGATGCCATTGATGAAACGCTTGATAAAGATGAGGTTGAAGAGGAAACAGAAGAACGTACCAACCAGGTAACCTACCCGCCTCAGTTTTCAGCTACCAGCTTCTGAGAAATTCTACTTTGTATTCGTTTATATCATGGACATTTTATCATAATTTGCACTGCTCATGTTGTCATGCATCATGTCTGGTGTGCAGTGTTAGCTGAATAAACGTGGTGCTTTTACCATTTCTTCATTCAGTCAGTACGTCAGTTAGTTCCGTTAATAACGTGCATGAGCCTGCAGGTTGGGCGGTGACCATGTCCTTGTTTTTTTTTTGAAGTAATAGACAGGACCGCTGCCAATGCATTAAGATGAAAGAGAGACTTACATCCTAAAGGGTACATAATCTAGATCGAATACACAAATATTAGACCGGATCGAACTTACAGATCGAAATGAGCCAACACCCACATCATCAACTAGTGTTATCAAAATAAAAGGAGACATCAGAGCACACATCATCGCAGCGAGGCAGATTCCTGCAAGCCGATTTCCTCCAACATTAAGCGAGCTACTTGCATGTGAGGAAGGTCTTGGTGTTGGAAGATACGTCGATTACGCTCCCTCCATATGTGCCACCAAAAAAGAGGAGAAAGCCCATACATTTCCTGACTTGATTCTTAGAGCAGATCTCATCCAGTGTCTGAATCGAACTACGAACTCCCCCTGATGGTACCTGACGCAAAGTGCCAGGAATTTGAAGGAGTTGAGATAACTGGCGCCATACCTCGCGAGAGTAGCTGCATTGGGACAGAAGATGATCAGCTGTCTCGGGTGCCGAAGAACACAGTACACAAACGGTCTGGTGAGGCCAATTTATTTTCTCAAGATTATCTGCAGTGAGAGCTTTGTTGTGTAATATCAACCAAGCAAAAAAACGGCACTTGGGTTGTGTTTTAGCCGCCCAAAGCGAAGGAGCCCAGCTAGATGAGATTTCCCCAAGGAACTGAATCTCGTAAGCTGAGGCCGCTGAATAATTTCCGTTTTGCATCCAATGCCAAAAAATTTGATCGCGTTCAGTTGTGAGAACAACCTCACTGAGAGCCTGATACAGCAAAACAAATTCCTCTAAGACGTCTTAGTTGTGCAGTGAGATTATATTCTTAATCCAACTGGAGTTAGCCAGTTCGTCTGCCACTGTACGTCTCTTGAACCGCGCTTGTTTGAATAACAGTGGCACAAGGATCATCGGGGTCTGCCCATGTAACCATCGAGCCTCTCAGAATAGAGTGTTCTTACCGTCCCCAATAGTGAATATGGTGGAGGCAAAGAAGAGTTGACGGTCACTTCGATCATGGTGACCAAAAAAAGTCTTCCAGGGCCTGGTGCGATGGTCCCAGGCATGCCATAGCCATCTTAGACAAATAGCTCTCCCGAATTTCTCTAAGTCCTTAATGCCCAGGCGACCGTCCATTTTCTTCGGTCGAGTGCACACCTTCCAGCGTACCAGACATCTACCCCTTCGAACCGAATCTGGGTCTTCGCCCTTCCAGAGGAAACCACACCTAATTTTATCAATTTGTTGACACGCCCATGCTGGCAGCTAGAACACGGTCATGAAGTAAGTTGGCATGGCTGTTAAAACTATCTTGACTAAAAGTTCCCTCCTGGAGTAAGACAACATATTCTTCTTCCACCCGGCTAATCTTTGGGCCACTTTCTAGACAACAGGTTGCACCACCGTTTTGGGTAGCTTACGGTAGTGGAGGGGCAGACCCAAGTATGTAGAGGGGAAGGAACCAGTACAGCAATTACTCTCCACTACTGCCGAAATGTCAGCCTCCTGGCAGCTGATCAGAAAAAAATTTCGTCCTGTCCAGATTAGTGATTAGGCCAAATGCTTGGCCAAAAAACAAAAGGAGCTTTGTGTTCAACATATCATGGGAGTTGGGCCGGATAAAGATAGCTGCATCGTCAGCATATAGTGATACTCTCAGCTGGTCCCCAAGCTCCGTAATTGTAGTGGGCATTTCCTGTTGCTGCGCATATTGGAACAATTTAATCAAGGGATCAATTGCCAATAAAAAGATCATCGGCGAGAGGGGATCCCCCTAGCGGACCCCTCTGGTGTGTGCTATCTTCGTGCCCCGGGTGCCATTGAGGAGAAAAGAAGATGAAGAAGTTCCCCAAAGCGCTACTATCCAATTACGCCATTTATCTCCGAAGCCCAGATGTCGCATGATGTCCATGATATATGACCAGTTAACTGTGTTGAATGCTTTGGAAATGTGCAGCTTAATAAATAGTGTGGAGGATTTTCTTTTCTGAAGGTGCCTCACCGTCTGCTGGACAAATAAAAAATTATCATGAATACACCTTCGCTTGATAAAAGCATTCTAGTGTAAGGAAATGATCTGGTCTAATTCCGGAGCCAATCTTGACATTCGAGATGATCATGGCAAAGGCATGAATCAGGCTGATAGGGCACAACCTGTGATCCTTCTAGGCTCAGCTTTCTTTGGAATAAGAACAACCCAGGCAGTATTAAGTATGTTCAGATCTTGCTGGTTGGATGAGAAAAATTGGTTCACCGCTGCAAGCAGATCTGTTCTGATTATACTCCAGCAAGAAGAGAAAAAAATGACCGGTGAAGCCATCCGGTCCTGGCGCCTTGCATTTGGGCATTTCCTTGATTACGTTATGGATCTCTTCCTCCGAAATTGGTTGACCAAGATGTTGGAGATCTCTTCTCTGCCATCCTAACCGGGAGAGATCAAGCGCTATATTCCTAGGATGATGAGTACCTAACTGCTGTCTAAAGTGTTGGAGGACTGCTCTGTGCTTGTCAGGCTGTGCGACAACAACTTTGTCGGTACCCTGGGTACCATATACTCCTTGGAATTGCAAAGATCTCAAGGGAAAGTCATCTACTTGATTTGAAGACCTTCAGAGGCCCACATGTCAGACATAACCGGACCCGCTTCTCCAACATGATTAGTCCCAGGGTCGCCACGTGTACTATCAAACCGGAGCTACCGCCCACAAGGGGGAAGCTCCGGGCTATGTACCGAAATGGCACCCCCGGACCTAACCCCAGACCGAGGGAAGCTCTGAAACTGACATGTGTCAGGTAATACCGGACCTATCTGTTCCCCACAGTGTGCTCTGGCGCTGCCACGTGTCCAATCATCGGACGGCTCCGGATCTTCAAAGGGGAATCAAGGACTTCAAGACCCGATCAAGTGTCATTAATACTATATTAATGACACACGATCGGACGACCTTAATTGCCAGTAACGGTGCTGTCAAAGCCTATAACTCTGTCATTAAGGGCAATTAAACGTGTTGAATGTGTATCAATATCAGTAACTGCCGGGGCCACATGTCGGGCCAGGCTAACTTGTAACGGCCTGCCCTTGTACTATAAAAGGACAGGCCGACGATACATAGGACACTCTCCGGAGACACGCTGACTTTACACTCTCAACTGACGTTGAGCTCATACATCCAATACAACACCAACACACCCCGTGGAGTAGGGTATTACACTCAGGCGGCCCGAACCACGTAAATCTTTGTGTCCCTTGTGTCACTTGACATCTCACCTTATGGAATCTCCGCGCGCCCATACCGAACCTCAAACCCCTCTAACACTATAGTAGTGTTGGGAGATCTGCCGGATCAAAACCACCGACAGTTGGTGCACCAGGTAGGGGGCGCCAGGAGATTTCAAGAATGGTGAACTCAGCCGCTGAATCATCCAATGGTCATCCCACTGTTCAAGCTGTTGCTGGTAATCCCTCCAATATGCAGCCACCAGCAGGAACCCCGGTTCCAGCAGGAGTCACACTTCCACCACCGCCGCCTCCACCAGCAAATCAAGCTGGACAACGCGATGGTGCACCGACGTCAATCATTGCATCGGCGAATCTTGACAACCCGGAACACGCGCTTCATGCAGCACGTGCTCTTCTTCAGTGCCCACCACCTCCGGACGCATCTCGGGATGCAATGGAGCAGTGGAGGGCCGATGTGGAACACTTGGTTGCAGCAGCAGCTGACCGCATCAGCAACCAGGGTCCTCCTCCTTCAGGACGGGCCCCGTCGCAACGACGGACCTTGTCTGGCAGACTTGGTCCGCACGTTTCCAACAACAGGAGACGTGCTGCATCACAGCAGGTGACGTCGTTGCCCTCCGGGGCACGACGCACTCACACGGACAACTCCAAACCGGTCAACTGGAGAGACACCCTTCTTCCTGGTGTATGGAGCTGAAGCAATCCTTCCTCCGGAAATCACCTTGGGGTCACTTCGGGTCCGGACCTTCGATGAAGCCACGCAGGACCAGCTCCGGCGTGAAGACCTAGACCTCCTTGAGGAGGGAAGGTGCCAAGCAGCTGTTCGGAATGCCCGATACCACCAAGCCCTTCGGCGCTATCATCAGCGGCATGTACACAACCGACAGCTCGAGGAAGGCGATCTGGTGCTACGGAGAATACAATCCAGAGAAGGGTTAAACAAACTCTCCCCCAGCTGGGAGGGACCCTTCCAAGTGATTAAAGTATCCCGTCCCGGAAGCGTTCGCTTGGCTACCAAGGATGGGACACCTCTCCCAAATCCTTGGAACATTGAGCACCTCCGTAAGTTCTACACTTAATATCACGGAGGTGAGTCTGTAGTAGCTTGAGGTGTATGTTATAGAGTCATTGTACAGAGTCGGGTAGTTCCTCCAGGAGAACAACCGGACCTTTCCCGGAAGGTCCGCAAAGTTCATGCAACACTTGTCACAATCTCAGGACTAAAAGTGTGGCTAGCTACCCTAGATCAAACGAGAAATTAAACACGCTTAGCCTGGTTCCGTACCCTAAGAGTGTACTTGTTTCCCCTATACCCCGGACCTATAATGAAAGACATCTTCATGTGAAACAGACTCCACATGCATTTATTTTGTACAGGCTCAACATTTTTTATTTTTCTCTTTCTTGTCTATAACAAAGACGTGCAATTCTTAAGAAATTTTAGTTCGACTGGTTCATATACGATTCGAGCTGTATTGTCGATTCTTCTAGATTCAAATATTGTTTATGGCCCACTCGCCTGAATGCGGCCAAGCCAACCTAGGGGCGGAGTGTGCTATCGACTTAGCCTAGTCAAGCACCCTAAGTACGCCACTCTACATACACCCTGGCAGGCCGAAGTAAGGCGGGTCCAAGTACAATTGGATCTGGAAGAAAAGACAACGCATTCGGTTGTATTCAGAATCGCATTTGACCTAAAACTCTCTTGGGAATGGTAAGCCGCGACGAAGTTATAGGCAAGGAACGAATTTTACTATTTTTCTTGGCTTCAGTGTGCAGGAAAAATAAAAAATCCACGTTAATGGAGAAAAGCCGGAGCTAACTAAGCTCCGACTCCCCCTAAGTGGCTTGTAATCGATGTTAAACATTGAAAACGAGCATCACCGGAGCAACCAAGCTCCAGTAAAGCTAGGGGGGCCAGCCATCGACGCAAAATAAATGTTGGTGAGAAGACCCCGCAAGCGGAGTCTGCTACCAACAAACTACACATTGGTAAAGGTCACTGCCGGAACTACTAAGCTCCGACACCCCGGAGGACTAACTATCGATGCTCTACGCATTGATAGGGACTATTGCCGGAGCTACTAAGCTCCGACGATAGACAATGCCGGAGCTTCTAAGCTCCGGCAACCTCAGGGAGCCTTCAGTATCGAAGACTTCGGACCTACACTCTACAAGTTCGAAGCAAATGAGTCTTCAACAAAACACAATATCCTCTTGGTACATGTTCACAATAAAATTGTGTACATCTACCAGGGGGCCAAGTGAATACAAAAGCGTTGAAGAAAAAAAGTGAAATTCACAAAAATTTGGGAATTTCATTCATCTGGAGACAAGGGATTACAAAATTGAGGAAGAAAAAGAGATAATACAAGTGGGAGCTACGAAGATGGTCCTAGACCCTATGGAAGAACTGGGCGACCTTCTGAGCAACCTCTGACACATTGGCTCGGGCGGCTTCACCTTCTACTTCGACGGGACCTTCAAGCACCGGGTCCAGAGGGAATTGGGGATTCCGGCTGGTGTAGCACGTCAGCACATACTCTGCGACGTTCTTCACCAGGGATTGCCCCTCAACCTCCAGCTGGTCCGTGATGACGTCGCCCACCTTGGAGAGTTTGCTACCTGCCTAGCTCAGCGCTTGCAACGCCAGGTCCGGCTCCGGCTCCGGATCATCCGGACGCACGGGACTGAAGCCCATTAGTGTCAGCGCGTCGTTGGACTTGCCCAGGAACTCCCAAACCTGTAGGTAGTCCGCAGCCCTCAAGCCCTTCAGTTCTTCGAATGATCTTTTGGCCGCCACCAGTTCAGAATTCCCGCGAGTGAGGCGCTCAACTTTGGAGTTTTGCTGAATCTTTTCAGCAACTCGCTTCTCGAGTTTTCCGAGCTCCTCCTTCCGGAGGTAGATCTTGTTCCGACAGTCAACTAGGTCCTTCTCCCTGCCCCTTACTTTCTTCTCCCTGGCAGCGATGGCACACTCTTGCTCGTAGAGTTCCTGCCCTCGCACCCAGGCCTTCTCCTATTCCTCAGCGCAGCGCTCTTCCAATTTCTTAGTGCGCTCTTCGAGGCCCTTGTCAGCCAGAGCCACCTTTTCGGTGAGCTCCTCCTCCCTCCTCAAAACGTCATCCCGCAGCTCTAGGAGTTTCTGCTCTTCATCTTCGAGCCTTTTCTCCCTCTCCTCAAGTGCCTCAGAGTAGTGTTAATGGCCTCAAGCCTTTCTTGGCGTTCATTAGCCGCACTATTAGCCGCTTTGGTTTGCTCATAAATGGCCCAGGATTGAGCGTCGAGGGCGCTAGTCAAGCTCTCCCTGTCATCCAATAACTTGCCCCAGTACTCCAGGCGGACCTTCTCCTGCTTGATCCATTCTTTGTCATCTGCCAGCCTTGACTGCGCTAGCTTGGTCTCGAAGTAGAGCCAATTACGCCACCTCCTAAGGGTTTGGCGCTCCTCTTCAAGAGCCTTGCTGTCGTGGAAGAATGCCAGCTGAACTTGACGCATACTGGAGCAGGCATTGTCAATAGACAATGACAACGGGATAGGATCTGAACCTGCTGGGGTCTCCTCCGCTGGTTCCAGCGGGTTTTCAGTTACAAAAATTGGGTCCCTCTCCACAAGAGTGGTCCCCTGAGCCTCCACGGCACCAGGGCCGTCCTCTAGGATGGCCTCAGTCGCCATCAAGGAGGGTCCCGCTGATGAAGTTCCGACCTCCGGAAGTGGTTCCGAAGGACCAGCCACCAGATCTTCGTTCGTCCCCTCGGGCAGGGGGCCAGCGACTTCATGAGAGCACTCCGGCTCAACCGCGGGTACCTCCGGCGTCGTCACTCCCGGAGCAGGGGATGCTTCTGGCTCCGGCCTGGGCACCTCCTCTACTGGAGGCTCGAGCACTGACGCCTCTGCAAGGACCGGCTAGGGCGCCGGAGGATCTTCAACAACAGTCGGCCCTGTGGCCGGAGCTTCAACGACATCCGACTCGGGAGCCGGAAGGTCTTCAACATCAACCGTCCCTGTGGCCGGAGCTCCAGCAACGACCGGCTCTGCGGCCGGTGCTTCAGAGGTACTCGACCCAACCGTCGGGACTTCCTCAACATCCGGCGCACACGCCGGGACTTCAATTACCTCCGGCTCAACCGCCGGGGCTTCGATAATTTCCATCTCTGGGGCCGGAATTATTGCTTCCTCCGGCTCAATAGCCGAAGCTTCCATCATCTCAGCACCCAAACCCAGAGCTTCAACCTCCGGGGCAGGTGCCACTGGCGCATCTTCTCTCGCGTGGTCCGGCGCTACCACGGGAGTCTCGGGGGATGAGTCGAGGTCCATGACCACAACAACTGGCGCCGGAGCTGTCGCAGCTTCAGCCACCACTTGGGGCGGCACCGGGACAGGAGCAGAGGCTTCCGCCCTCAAAACTTTAGCTGCTGTGGCTGAGGGTGGAGCCTCACTCCTCTTCTTGGGAACGCTACAGATGAAGGATGAAGAAATTTAAAAAACAGTTACTACAAAAAAACAACTGTCTGAGGTAAAGATTAAAAATTACCTCGGGAGGCTTCCGCACCAGCTTGCGCGGAACCTCTTTCCCGGACGTTCTGGGTTGACCATAGCCGCCGCCGGCGTGGAAGCTCCGGAAGGCCCCCCGGAACTCGTTGCAGTCACGGACACTTCCTTAGTCGAGGCCCTCCTCGATCGGGAAGGACCTCCGGACCTAGAGGCCTCAACTGTCCCTGGTGATGGAGTCGCATGCCCGGAGCTAGCACCCCGGGAAGACGCCGCTGCGGGTATAGTCGCCGCAGTTGTAGAAGACCTCCCCCTCTAGGGAGAAGGAGCTGATGCAGAGGTGGCAGGCCTGACGGACCTTCCGTCAGCATGCTGTAGCTTCCTCTTCCGGCTCAAGGGTTCATCCGCCGGCTCCTTACCCTTGCCGACGACTTTGACCCTTGGTTTCGGGGCAGGGTCGGAGCCACCTTCGGAAGCTCCAGGGATCACCACCCTGGAGGTCGATCTTCTCTCGACGACACCAAGGTCTTCAAGCACCGGCATCGTCCGTCGGAGCTCCCTGCTGAACTCTACTTCCACGTTGAGAGGGAGAAAGGCTGATGGCGGAGTCAAGTCATCTCCCGCAATGTCGATGCCGTGCTGGAACTTCTTGAGATGAAACTCCAAGGTTGTCCCCACCATGTTGGACTTCAGCCCGGTCTCGACCCGGTCGTCGTCCATCACACTGTTGAGGGCCCAAGCGAGTTTTTCTCTCCTCTTCAGCGGTGCCCACCTGTTGACCAGGAAGTTGCAAAACACCACCTGAGGAGTTAATCCTCCCTCCACGCACTGGCGGATCGTGGTCAAAGCAGGGTTGAAGGCATCCGACAGCACCGGAGCTTCACTCCAGACTGTAGTGTCGATGTTGGGGAGGCCTTCGGGCAGCTCCAGCTTCTCGTGCTCCTCCACCCGGATGACTATCCAGTCCTTCTTCCAATCATCCCACTTTCCAGAGGGAAACAACCGGAGGTACTTGAATGGGCAGTTCTTGCGCTTCACAAAATAGTAGAAGCCAAGGTACTCATTACTCCTACCGGTGGTATGGACGGTGAAGAAGGTCCGGAAGAGTTCAATGCAGGGGGGATGCCCACCCACATCTCACAGAAGTAGACAAAGACAGACACAAGCAGAATGGAGTGGGGGCCAAGGTGGTACAACTGTAGACCATAGAAGTCTAGCAGCATCAAGAAAAAGGAGGAAAAAGGTGGGATCAACCCCACCATGGCGTACGAAGAGAAGTACACCATTTCGCCGGCATGCTCCTTCTCAAACGGGAGCTCTCCCCCGACGCGGACCAGGCGGTTGAAGAAGTCCGGGGACCATCCCATGAGGGCCCGGACCTTCTTCAAGTCACCTTCGATCTTCAAACGACTCTCGCGGAGACCCAACTCCATCGCAGCACAGCAAGGCAAGAGAGGAAAAGCGAGCACAAGTTGGGAGTTTGAGCGCAAGATCAGATGAGAGGCGTAAAGAACTCCAGACGGTGCGCGCTTTCCTCCTTAAGTAAGCCCTCGCAACGCTTGGATGGAAACCGCAAGGAAGTCGAAGATACTACTAAAAAATTCCACCCAACCGATGACAAGAGGGCCCGGGACCACCCCAACGGTCAAGTCGAGATTCTTACCCAGGCGAACGGTTGTCATCATGAGGCGGGAAGCCCGAAGGCGGCGGCATGACAAGGCGTGCGGAACCGATACATTTTTCGTATCAGGAACCGGCGACCTTCAATTGTGTGAGATCCGCACGCCAAAGATCTCATTTGCTGCACGCGGGATATGCCACGTGGCGAGGATTTAACTCCAAACTATCGCCAACGGCACATCCAAAGACCTTTGAAGACTCAGTTCAAAAGTCGAAGGATGGACCCACCTCCGGCGGAATGACTTCACCCAAGGGGCTTCCCTAGAGGTGGGCCCAGGGGGCCACTATTGGTACCCTGGGTACCATATACTCCTTGGGATTGCAAAGATCTCAAGGGAAAGTCATCTACTTGATTTGAAGACCTTCGGAGGCCCACATGTTAGACATAACCGGACCCGCTTCTCCAACATGGTTAGTCCCAGGGTTGCCACGTGTACTATCAAACCGGAGCTACCACCCACAAGGGGGAAGCTCCGGGCTATGTACCAAAATGGCACCCCCGGACCTAACCCCAGACCGAGGGAAGCTCCGGAACTTACACGTGTCGGGTAACACCGGACCTATCTGTCCCCCACAGTGTGCTCCAGCGCTGCCACGTGTCCAACCGTCGAATGGCTCCGGATCTTCAAAGGGGAATTAGGACTTCAAGACCCGATCAAGTGTCATTAATACTATATTAATGACACACGATCGGACGACCTTAATTACCTGTAAGGGTGCTGTCAAAGTCCATAACTTGGTCATTAAGGGCAATTAAACGTGTTGAATGTGTATCAATATCAGTTACCGTCGGGGCCACATGTCGGGCCAGGCTAACTTGTAACGGCCTGCCCTTGTACTATAAAAGGACAGGCCGACGATACATAGGACACTCTCCGGAGACACGCTGACTTTACACTCTCAACTGACGTTGAGCTCATACATCCAATACAACACCAACACACCCCGTGGAGTAGGGTATTAAGCTCAGGCGGCCCGAAACACGTAAATCTTCATGTCCCTTGTGTCACTTGACATCTCACCTTCTGGAATCTCCGCGTGCCCATACCAAACCTCAAACTCCTCTAACACTTTAGTAGTGTCGGGAGATCTGCCGGATCAAAACCACCGACAAACTTCATCACCAACTTCCAGGGACTAAATGAAGTTTGTTTTACGTCTCGAATTTGCAAAAGAATGGAAGTATTGGGAATTTGCATCGCCCTTGCACATCCACGTCAGTCTTCAGCGCTGTCTAGCTCTAGATTTTTCAATGACCGAAAGGCCTAAAATCTGTCTCTTAAGCAGTGCTTGAGTCTATTTTTCCTACTCTATCAGAGGCCGCTACTCCATAACTTCATCAAATCTGAGAATCACCTCCCTGCAGATTACTATGGCCAGCTTGCCTTGGGGGATTTATGCACGGGACCATTTCCTAAGAGCGTGTCCAGTTCTAGACAGTTTGATGTGGAAAGTAAGCAATGCACTGTGTCGCGGAGGGACTTGTCTGTTCCAGGCCTCTTGGACACATTCAAAGAATCCAGGCATGTTTAGCCAGTGTTTCTCAAAGCGAAAGGCTCGAATTTTGAAGTCCTCTTCAAAAGGTACTAGCTGCAGAAGATGAGAGGGCTTGAAGAATAGGGTCACCATATATGTTTTCTCATTGTGGTTGTCGAAGTGTTAATGCAAAACTTCCCTCAGATCTGCTAAGGAGTAGCCCGCGGAGGTTCTTTGTTCGGCAGGGCTTAGGCCTTAATCAAGTGTTCTAGCGGATGAGAGTATAAGACAATGTTTTTTACATGGTTCGGGCCGCAAAGAGCAAAACACCCTACTCCACGATGGATGGTATTGCTAGTATGTGTGTATGCGTGTGTGATGTCTCAGTGTTCGAGGTTGGGTCCTTTGTAATGGTGGCGGTCCGGGCCTTTTATAGACAAGGTCGGACACCTTACAAGTGGTGTCTTGGGGCCCGACAGGTGGTCCTGGGGCGATCTAATCCTAATGATCTAAGGCTTCTTCTGTAAGCTTGCTCTGACCGTGGACTTGAAGACTCACCGTCTTGCCATCTGCGTCGTCAGTAGCCATGCGCCGTTGCTGACATTGGCAGGGGATGTCCCGTCTAACTGTCTCTATTGCCATAAGCTACCGACTTGGCAGGGTGGGATAGGCCTTTGGCGTCTTCACTGTGATGCGATTGGTCGTAGCGGTACCTGACATTAGGCGTGCGCCACACCATGCATCTGGGGAAGCTATGTATCTTCAAGCCTTGACAGGGACAAGGCGCACTGCTCTCTTAACTCCCGTGTCCCTTCGTCCAGGGCAAGTGGCTGGACTATGTGACAGCCCAAAAGCTCACCTCTGCGGAGGAGGTCAGGTCCCACCTTGCAGACCACGTGGCAGCTCAGGATCTCATGTCTGCGGGGGAGGCTAGGTCCTGCCTTGTTGGACACGTGGTGGTGCCAGGAGCTCACCTCCGCGGAGGGGGTTAGGTCCTGCCCTGCAGGGCTCGTGGCAGCGCTGGAGCCCACCCATATGGGAGGTGGCCCATCCGGAGTTTTGGTCCACGTGGCAGCTCTGGAGCCCTGTCTCATGGGGAGGAGGGATCCTTACCTGCTGGGCACGTGGTTACCTGGGGGCTCACCTCCAAAGGGGGTGGTGAGCTTCTCCTTCGGGCTTATTGCGGATATCCTGGACCACCTATCTAAGGCTGATGGGTCCGGGTCTTTTGAACACGTGGCGCCCTCAGACCCCGCCTTTGCATGGAGGCGGCGTACCTAGGCGGCTCTAGCTTGTGCGCGAGGGTACCCGGTATGCCGGGTACCGATAGTGGCCCCTGGGTCCACCTTGGGGGGAGGCGACGAGTCTGAGGGTGGAGCCCTATCCTGCTTTCCTGCGCGGCCTTTTAATTGTGTCTTGATCAGCCGAAGCGGTGTGCACCTCTGCTATTGTAACCACGCGCCCGTCTCTGGTTGAGGGGTCATGGCGATGAGATCTTTGCTTGCTGCGACATTATCACGACGGTTCCCAAGGCGCCTGCTGCACTTCTGCTGCTTTCACTTCTGTCTTTATGGGAACCGCCAGGTTGCCTTCTCAGGCAGAGAACTGCCCGGGCTGGTTTTTCTAATGGGGGACCTGGGCCCGTCTGTCATGGATGCTGTGGTACGAGCCGTTGATTCGGAGCCCGCTCAAATTTACACAATGCGCCCATACGCCACTAGGGCACTTTAGAAAGGTACCTTTGTTGGCAATGGATGTTTCTTCCTTCTGCACGCCCACAAGCATTCGAGCCTTCAACTTCCTCCTTGAGTGTCTACCGCCCTTAAGATTCTCGACCCCTGCTCCAATGGACTCAGCCCTGCCTCCTTCCCGGATGGAGGATGTCTCACTCGTGAGGCGACTTTTTGGCTGGGAAGACGAGGAGAGACATGATCTTATCTGTCCCGGCTCCTTTCCACTGGAGTTGGGGGAGAAGGAGATTGTATTCTTCTAGGCATACACATACTCCGGGTCCATCCCTCCTGTTTCCTCCTTCCTATTGACACTCCTAGAAGTCCTTGGGCTTCAGCTACATCACCTGTTGCTGAACTCTCTGGTGGTGGCGGCGGTGTTCTGCATTTCTGCGAGATGTTTGTCGGGGTGCACCCGAGCGTACCGGTGTTCCGGTAGTTCTTCATGCTGAGACGGACCGAGAAGAAGAACAAAGCCAACTTCCTCTACGGCTACTTCTTCCAGCATCAGGCCAACAACCCCTTCAAGTATATCACAACACTCTCTTCGGCAAAGTGGGCTGATTGGAGGAAGGACTGGGTGATCGTACAAGTCGACGCCCACGATAGCCTGGTTATGCCCACTGGATGGGCGACGATCAGGAAGGAGACCTAGGAGGAGCGGCCAAAGTTGGAGCACGCTTACACCCCGGTGATGGAGAGGATCCAATTCCTAGCGGATCATGGTCTGTCGAAGTTGAAGGTGATGGCAGACTTCGTACGTCGATGCCTGGCTCCCCTTCAGCACCGTTGTCGTCTTGCATGGCTTTACTTCCGACTACAGGATGGCTCCCGGCTGGTGCGGGGTCGCGACACAGAGATGACTCCGAAAGAGGTGCTCGACGCAATGTCCATGGCGCGTGGTGACCTGTTGTCGGACAACGTCTTCAACTTCCTGCGGTCTTGCCCACCGCTTTGCACGGATCGAGACCTTTGGACGAAGGTTTTGAAGGAGACGCCCAACCTGGACGTGATCGGTCTTGCGCTGCAGCAAGTTGGTGATGAGAGTCGGGGCCTGGCCATCATCGACTCTCTGCAGGAGTCTGCCCCTTCTTCAGGTTCAGAATCTTTCTGGGCGGAGGAGGCACCCACTGTCGAAGGGAAAGGCAAGGCGCCGGTCTCTGACACTGGTAAGGGGAAGGCACTAGTCCCTGACACAGGCAAGGGGAAGGCCCTGGTGGTGGATGTCGTGAAGGAGAAGCGCCCTCGGTCGCCACCGAGGGCGCCACCACAGGTAGCCTTCTCCCCAAGTAAACATCCCTTGACGCGCCCCTCTTCAGTATTGGGCATCGGCGGTTCTTTGGGGGGAGGCTCGGTGCATCAATCGGCGGCTCGACCAACGTCAGCGGTCGGCACATATCCAACATTCCCATCACGAGCACGATCCAGGGTGCCAAAGGGGGCTCTGGCAGCGTCACACCTATGGAGCCTCAGGCAAAAAGGCCTTGAGCCGACGTCGTCGACAGCTCGTGAGGAGCTCCGGGAGTGGCTTCGTCAGAGTTGGTGGAGGCACACAAACACTGAGTGGCGGCGTTGCTGGTGGTTTTGGAGGAGGCCCAACTGGGATGACCTCGCCTTTTACGCCATCGTCATGGCCTACAACTTCAGGGTCGCCGAAAGTGGATGCTCGCTGGAGCTTCCAGGGACGTCGATAAGGCATTCTTGCCAATGCTTGCTCTATTATATCGCTTGCCTTTGTTGATGGTCAGGGCTTGATCTTGATTTGCAGGGTTACATCAGCTGTTGTGAGGCCCTTACCGCCGGGGGTAGTGCCCAGAAGCGCTTTGAAGGCGGTTGTGGAGGCTATGGCTGTGCCGGCGGGGCAGCCTACCAAGCTTGTTTAGGGGAGCTCTGCTTCGGTGTCTGTGTCCAGTGCGGGTAGTGAAGCATCTCCGACTGCATCTCCAGCTGTCACGTCGGGCGCACATCCAGCTGTCGCGCCAAAGGCACCTCCATCCGTCATGTTAGAGGCACCTCTGGCTATTGTGGCAGAGGCACCTCCGACCATCGTGGCAGAGGCAATGTCGAAGTCGACTCCGGGGGCTGAAGGCCTGGCCTCCACTACTACAGATCCGGCAGGCGACTCCTTGAGCGATGGTGGCGCTGCTGCTTCGGGTGGCACCGCAACTCCTGCTCAGTCTCCGAGGGCAAGATCCCCGATACTGGTGGCCTCGCCTTCACCGCCACGGGAGGAAGAGGTCCCCGAGATGATCACCCGACGACCATCTCTGACTTTGGTGCAACCGTAGCCTCTCTGACATCATGGACTTGACGCAGTCTAGTATCCTTCAGTTGCAATCCAACCTTCGCCGGGCGCAGGAGACTTCTGTGTGCCGAGCGCGAGCACCTCTGAGGCTAGGAGGATCTTCTGAGGTCTAGGATTGATGAGGCGAAGGTGAAGTACCAAAAGGAGAGCAAGGAGCTCGAGCTGAGGCACCACTTGGTGAGGGCCACAGACGCCCTGTCCCAGAAGATTCTGGTCAATGCCAACGTAGCCAATGATACGGTTGATGCCCGCCTGCGTGCTCTTGAAGAAGGTCGAGAGGCCCTGAGTCGCCAAGAAGCTGCTGTTGCCAAGAGGGAGGCTGCTGTTGCCAAACAAGAGATGGCAGCGTAGGCGATGATGGCCCGGGCTGAGGCCGATCGGGACAGGCTACAGTCCTGCATCGAAGACCTTGAGCTTCGGGAGAGCAACTTGGCGTGGGATCGGGCGCAACACTTAGCTAAGCGTCAGAAACTCCTCCTGCATGACCTCGACATCCAAGCCCGGGAGCACGATGCTGGGCGCCGCGCCTGGGAGCTCGATCTGTGGGAGCATCAGCTGGCTCAACATTTGGAAGCCGAGGGTAGGGCAGCGGCGGAGACGGTTGCATCCCATGTCTTGGTATGCTACCGGAGCTGGTATCCCGATCTGCCTTTGGAGCCAGTTTTTGAAGGCCCTGTCGAGGAGCACGAGGCGACAGCAACCGCGGAGGTTTAGGAAGCTGCCTAACACGTCGTAGCGCAATTTAGCCAGGGCTGAGGCTAGTAGCTCGTCTTTGTATCCGAGGTTCGCCCCCTTGTAAAAATTCCTTAATGAATTTGAATTTTTTTTGCTTCTTGGCTTGTTTTTGTGCTTCTCAACTATTGCTCTTAGTCCTTTGTTGCGTAAGGTTTGCACAACTTTTGCCGAGCCCGTTAGCTTTTGAGGACCAATAGTTGCACAATTGATATGGGTGAGGTGTTGCCCATTGACTTCCAGGTGTTGCCCATTGACTTCCTACCGATGGAACCCCCTTAGAGGCCCCTTGGTAGATTTGGTTAGTTGGTTGGGAACATCTACCATTTGATTTGCAGGATGTCTTCAACGTGCCCCCAGGGGAGCAGGGGAGTTGGAGTGTCAGAGCACCACCATTTGGTAGAGCTGGACGCTCGAGTGTAGCCCACTGCCATTGTGGAAACGTCAACAGCAGGCCCCTTGGGAGGTGCTGGAGCTGGGTGCTCCGGCGTCACCCACCATCATCATAGAGTCGTAGACGACATGCCCCTTGTGGGATGCTGGAGCTGGATGCTCTAGCGTCGTCCACCATCGTCATAGAGTCGTCGATGGCAAGCCCCTTGTGTACATGCTATCGCAAGAGAACCCTATTAGCGACAAGAGCGGGGCATGAGAGTTTACTCACTTATCCGCACTTGGTGATGTCGTTGACGTGCTGGGATGTCGACAGCGGGCCCCTTGCGAGGTGCCAGAGCTGGATGCCCCAGCGTCGCCCACCACCGTCTTTGAGACGTCGACAGCAGGCCCCTTGGGAGGTGCCGGAGCTGGGTGCTTTGGCGTTGCCAACCATCTTCGTTGAGACATCAACGGCAAGCCCCTTGAGGGATTGCCGGAGCTGGATGCTCTGGCATCGTCTGCCATCATCGCTGAGTCATTGATGGTAGGCCCCTCGTATATAGGCTATCGCAAGAGAACCCTGTTAGCAACAAGAGCAGGGAAGGAGAGTTTACTCACATATTCGCGCTTGGTGCTGTCGTTGATGTGCTGGGACATTGACGATAGGCCCCTTGCGAGGTGTCGGATCTGGATGCTCTGGTGTCACCCACCACCGTCGTGGAGATGTCGACGGCCGGCCCCTTGGGAGGTGCCGGAGTTGGGTGATCCGGCGTCGCCCACCATCTTTGTTGAGATGTCGACAGCAGGCCCCTTGGGGGGGTGTCGGAGCTGGATGCTCTGGCGTCATCTGCCATCGTCGTTGAGTCGTCGATGGTAGGCCCCTGGTGTACAGGCTATTGCAAGAGAACCCTGTTAGCAACAAGAGTGAGGCAGGAGAGTTTACTCACTTATCCGCACTTGGTGTTGTAGTTGACATGCTGGGACATTGACGACAGGCCCCATGTGAGGTGCCGGAGCTGGATGCTCTGGCGTTGCCCACCACCATCATGGAGACGTCGATGGCAGGTCCCTTGGGAGGTGCCGGAGCTGGGTGCTTTGGCGTCGTCTGCCATGGTCGTTGAGACGTCGACTGCATGCCCCTTGGGGGGTGCCGGGGCTGGGTGGTCCGACGTCGTCCACCATTGTCGTTGAGACATCGACGACAGGCCCCTTGGGGGGTGCCGGGGCTAGATACTCCAGTGTCGTCCACCATCATCGTAGAGTCCTCGACGGCAGGCCCCTAGTGTACAGGTTATCGCAAGAGAACCCTGTTATCAATAAGAGCGGGGCAGGAGAGTTTACTCACTTATCCACGCTTGGTGTTGTCGTTGACGTGATGGGACATTGACAACAGGCCCCTTGCGAGATGCCGGAGCTGGATGCTCCAGCGTCACCCACCACCATCGTGGAGACGTCGACGGCAGGCCCCTTGGGAGGTGCCGAAGATGGGTGCTTCGGCGTCGTCCGCCATCATCGTTGAGACGTCGACGGCAGGCCCCTTGGGGGTGCCGGAGCTGGATGCTCCAGCGTCGTCAACCATCGTCATAGAGTTTTCGACGGTAGGCCCCTGGTGCACAGGCTATCACAAGAGAACCCTGTTAGCAACAAGAACGGGGCAGGAGAGTTTACTCACTTATCTGCATTTGGTGTTGTCGTTGACGTGACGGGACGTCAACAGTAGGCCCCTTGCGAGGTACCAAAGCTGGATGCTCTGGCGTCGCCCATCACGGTCATGGAGACGTCGACGGCATGACCCTTGGGAGGTGCTGCAGCTGGATGCTCTGGCGGTTTGTCCTACACATATGATAGAAAGAGGGGGACTAGTCTTGCTCGTCGGTCATACCTATTCCTCTCCTTAGCTCTGTCATGTCTTACTGTCCTGGACTGACGCACAGGGTTTGGGTAATTCGATGTGTTGGTGCTCCGGGGTCCGGCTCGTGCCGTCTTCAGGGTGTGAGCTTTCTGGCTCCAGTATTCAGCTGTAGCGCTCGGAGGCAGGGTATGTATTCTTAGGGTGCAGGACCAGGCTAAGCAATTTTCACACCCTGGACCTCCTGCTTGGTACAAACCTTTCCTGGTAAGCCTTCTGGCGCCACGGGACCCTAATGATGAGAGCAGCCGGAAGAACCCTTCACACACTGCAGATACCTCAAGTGAACCCGCCTGTAGTAGGACTGCATGACTTTAGCAGGTGTGAGTTAATGAGCATACAACCGTGTATATGAAGATAACATACAATAAATGAGGCTAGTATGGTATGATCATAAAATTAATGTGTAATTAAATGAACAATTTTTTTAAGAAAGCATTAAGTAAAACAATGATTCTTTTTTATCGCAGTTCATAGGGGGAGACAAACTTTTACAAAAGAGGGCAACAACTTGCTTCCGGCTGATGAGGGAGGCAGGGTGTACAAGCTTAATTTCGAAACCAAGCTAAGTTGACTACACACTCTGGACCTGACCCTCCCGGTGCTCGGTTGTCCTTAGTGCTGCTCCTAGATCCTATGAAAACCTTTACACTGTCCTACTTAAACTTAATATTTAAAATAGGGGTGCCCAAGCCTCTAAGGTAGGTGTGATGGTTGTGGTGCAACCTTCCTGTCGACAGCTCCCAAAGGGATGATGAGCGAGCGTCCCTACTTCGTGCCCCTGCCGCCCATCTTATGGGTGGTCTGAGCAGTGCTGGGACTGAGCTCGGAAGCTTTGACGGGGATGTCGGTGCTGCCAAAGGGCTGCAGTTGGGGTGCAGCGGGTGCTCCATGCTGACGTGAGCTCGGCGGAGGCTGACTTGATCCAGCGCCGCCCGGGGTGGGTGTCGGGTTTGCTTAGAGGGCTTGGAGCTGCTCCAAGGCTAACACCGCGATGATGCAATCTTCGCGGATTCTGAGGACGCTGGAAGGAGTTGGCATCTTCAGGACGAGGTAGCTGTAGTGGGCTACGGCCATGAATCGGTACATGGCTGGCCTGCCGATGATGGCGTTGAAGGGGAGGCTGACATCGGCGACGTCAAAGAGGATGCTATCCGTCCTATAATTGTCGGGTGTCCCGAAGGTCACCCGGTGATGGATGTTGCCGTATAGGATGATGCTCCCTGGTCCCACCCCCGAGAATGGGCTCGAGGGGGTGAGCTTGGACATCAAGATCTGCAACTGCTCGAAGGCTGCGCGACTGAAGAGGTTGAGGCTGGCCCCACCATCTATCAAGACGTAGTGGAGCTTGACGTTGGCAAATGTGGGGGTGACCAGGAGAGGTAGAACCCCTGCCCAGCCATGTTCTTGGGGAAGTTAGAGGCGTTGAAGATGATTATCGTCCCCTTTTAGCGGTGGTGCAGTGCTTGAGTGGGTACAGGAGCTATCGAAGCCACTGCACGATGAAGGGTCTTGACCGTGTTCTGGGACGCGGGATTCCAACACCCTCCAAAGATGACATGGAGGGTCTTGCGACACTTGTGGTCACTGCTGGCCTCGGAGTCCTCATCTTGGTGGACCACTTTGACGGCCCGCTCTTGCTTCTAGTACTCCATCTCCTCATCATCGTCGAACTTGGGGTTGACCTTCTGCTTGCCCTCCCAGTGGCAGAAGGGGGCGCCGTCTGGGCACTGTTGTGCCCGCTCTTAGTAGCGCTCGGCGCATCTCTTTATCTCCCGGCACTCCCTCGCGGTGTGGTCGCGAGTTTTGTGCATCGGGCAGGACTCGACGCCTTCATCAGCGGCATGTGGCTGACGTGGGCTCTTCTCTGGATGTGGAGGTTTGCCACCTCCGGTCGCGGCTGCTACCGCGACAGGGGACCCATGCAACAGCTTGTTCTGGCCGCCACCCCAGTTCTTGTTCTTCTTTTTGCCGCTACCAGGGGTAGCGTCTCCTTCTCCGGTCTGGCCGGCCCCGGGGGCGGGCTGAGCATGCTAGTCGCGGCCCTCTACTGCCCTGGTGCACCGGTCGGTGACGGAGAAGAGCTCGGAGAAGTCTTGCATGTTGTGCGTGGCTAACTTCCCGAGCATCTTGTGGTCACGCACTCCTTGACAGAATGCCACTATGACAGAGGCATTCTTGGGTTGTTGTCGCACGGCGTGGAGGTCGAGCTCGGTGCTGGGGCGAGTGTAGGAGCTGCCAAAGTTCGCCGTGAACTGCCTGCACAACTCATCCCAAGAGGTTATAGACCCCTCAGGCAGGTTCAGCAGCCACGAGCGGGCCGATCCAGTCAGAGCGACTGGGAAGTAATTCGCCAGGATGGTCTCACCTGCTCCTGCAGCAAGGAGCGTCGTAGTGTAGATCTAGAGGAACTCGGCCGGGTTGATTCTTCCGTCGAACCTCTTCGGCATATGTGGCTAGAACTTGTGTGGCCACGTCGCGATGCAGAGGTGCGAAGCCAACGCTACGCAGCCTCCAATGGGTTTCGTTGGAGAGGCATACGGGGTAGCACAACCCAAGAGGGTCTGCTGCACGACGTGTGGCGCCTGTGGAACCTACGGTTGTAGCACTGGTTGCGCCATGCGTTGCTGCAATGATACCAGCTGCGTCAAGTACTGTTGTTGCATGTCCAGCTACATCGAGTACTGCAGGGGGGCTCTCGAGCCGACATACTCCTGGTCAGGTGGCGGAGGGTTTACCTGCGGTGCACCTTGGACGGAGGACACCTCGTGAACAGGGCATTGAGGGCCATATTCGGCGTCAAGGTTGCGCCACCTCTCTCGCTGCCGCTCGATGATGACACGGTCGTCCAAGTGAGCTTGACGACGGTCAAGCTCAGCCCTGAGGTCCTTTGTTGGGAGCCAGCCAACGCTCGTAGGCCTGGAGGAGCGGGAGTTGGCGGTGCGACGGTCGATGGACGGTGATTGCGACACGAGGCGCCTTCCCCTGTCGGGGGAGTTGATGGTTGTGACAATGAAATGGTCGTTGTCTTGGACCCACTACTGAGCCGCTCCCTGAGAAGCGTTCAACCACGGTGGGCGGTAGAGAAGAGCTCTGGCCGCTGCCACAGCGCTCTCTGGGCTTGCTGTTGGTGGTGCCGTCGGGGCCGACTGAGCCGGGATGTGTTCGGACGTGGCGTCTGTTGACAGTCCTTAAGTACCATATTTTGACCGTCAATTCACCTCATAATGTTCATAAAAGAAACACAAAACATAGTGGTGGGGTTATACACTAACCAAATTCCACAAGTGTTGGTGTCTATTTGTATGCTGGTGAATTATTACCCAAAATACCAAAACATGCAAGGATGAATCCGTGAAAATGGATTTCAACGAATCAGGCGATGACACATGGCAACACATGGATCAAATGGCCCACAAACAGAAGAATCTGAGGAGATCCAACGGTGTTGCACCCATATACATCATTGGGGCCCACCTGGAAGCCACCTGGAGGAAGCACTCCCCAAGGGGAGCCTTGACCTGGTTCGGCCGACCTCTTCCTGGCACCAAACTCGGTCAAATGACACGTGTTGGCTCCTCCCGACTCCCTGGAGTCAATGGTGACTGATTCGTGCGTTAATTATGGCGGGAACTGACCCTTCTCCACCTATAAATAGACCCCCTCACCTCACTTCTCACACACACCAAAAGTTGAGAATAGTGCTACACTCCAAAGGTTTAGAGTAGTCCTAGAGGCTACCAAAGTAGAAGGAGAGTGTGGTGAAGAGTCTAGGAGAAGGAGGCTTGGGCTTGTCAAGTCCCTCTTCTACACTTGTACCCCTACAAAGGTTTTACTCAATCAAGTAAGCCATTGTGAATTCAATACAAGTTTGATCTTTTATTCTTAGTAGTTTGCACAAGTAGTTACTTGTGGGTTCACTGCTTTAATTCATTAGAGGCTCTAGTTGTAGCTTTGTGTTCGAAACAACTAGAGTAGTGATTTAGAACGTAAGCGTGGTGCTTAGGTTATAAATCATCAGTGGATATCTCGTAGACCCACAGATTGAAGAGGTAGGCAGTGGGTGGTGACAGCCCTACCTGTCCTTCGTAATCCTCCATGTTCGGCTATGCCATAGGCTCTTGGCGGGAGTCGTCCTAGTATTGCTAGGAGTAAGCCCGTGCCCAAAGCAAGCATCTACTGCAAACTACCTTGAATTAGGATCAATACTTTGAATTCCTCTCTGTTCCTTGCCTACCAAACAACTTTGTGTCCTTGGGTGAGCTAGTTCAAAAGATTAGCACACACGTTCTTTGGATTCGATACCCTTGGGAATACTCCTTAAGGGGAAGTGCTACAACGATATTTCCGTGCGCTTGCGGATAACTCTGTGGTGTTAAGAAATACCAACAAGCATTTCTGGCGCCATTGCCGAGGAACGGTTGCTGTTAATCTTCGAACCAAGATCACCCTCGTATCATATCCCCCTTATCTATCATCTTACCTTTCTTATTCTTACCTTACCACCACCATATAAATGGAGCAACCCACCATTCTTTCTTATTCCGCTCCGAAGGGCAAGTTCTGTGAGCCACCGCCTTCGGCGGAACCTATTTGTTCAACTAGCTATGATCTTCGCCCTGGCTTTATAGCCATGGTTCGGGAACAATCCTTCTCAGGAACGGATTGTGAAAACCCTTACCACAATCTACGAGAGTTCGAGCAACTGTGTTCATGCCTTCTAATCAAAAGTATGACATAGTAAACTCTCAAATGGAAGTTGTTTCCTTTTCCCCTCAAGGAAAAAGCCAAACAATGGTACAACCACTATGTTGGGAAGACAAACGGTGATTGGAGTGAATTATGAGACAAATTTTGTCTTGCTTTCTTTTCCATTGCCCGAATTGTTTCCTTACGAAAGGAAGTACTATGCTTCCAGCAGATGGAGAAGGAATCCATAGGTGCAGCTTGGGACAGATTTTCTCTTTTGAAAAATTCTGGCCCAGATTTGTTAATCCTTGATCCAATGCCCTTGTAACATTTCTTCATGGGATTGAACAAAGAGTCTGCCCTATATCTTGATATTACGGCTGGAGGATCTTTCCTTCATAAGACTCCAGAAGAAGGCAAGGATCTTCTGGACAGAATTCTAGAAAATTCTTCTTTCATTATGGGTCTTAATGAGCCTCTTCAAGAGGAAGTCGTGTCAAGAACGGAGGATACACTCTTGTACAAGGATGAACCCATTTCTTGTTTACCCCAAGCCTTGCCAGAGGAATCCTCTCCCGAACCTGAGACTACGAAGGTAGAAGAAATTCAACCCTCGCACTTTCCATTTTACTTCGAGGAAGAGCTTTTTGAAGATTATGGAAATACCTCGAAGTATTGTTGCTATAGGAAAACTTCATTGCCACCAACTCCACCTGAACCACCTGACGGTGTGTTTGTCCGTCAGACAGTCAAGGAGTTGACCTCTATCCTAAGCAGAGAGTGGACAGTTGAAGTCGAGAATTCACCCGAAATTCCTCGGATGACCTCACCTTTGGCAACCTTTTTATGTTCTATTAGAGGGACACCAATGAGAATACTATACAACCCTACTGTTGGAGCAAATCTTATTTCCGATTCTTGTGCTCTCGCCATTCTTGGCGATGTGCCATTAGCACCAACACGCAGATCCTTCTGAGATTCATTTGGAACCATTCTTGAAGGATGTGGAGTTTTGCAACAAGTGTCTGTTAGACACAAAGATGTTGAGGCTCTCCTAGATTTTCACGTGTTCGAAATACAAGATTTCGACATCATGATAGGGATTCCCATAGAGAAATTTCTGATGGAAGTTCCTTTGGAAGGAAGCCTCAATATCAATCTTGGAGGGAGAAATTTCTCCATGCCTATTATGCGTTCAAAGAACGCATTTGCAGAATCTCCCATCCAAGATGAGCCAATGGAGGAGGTTCGGACTCTTCAATTTTTAGAACCCCCTAAAATTGAAGGAGAAGAAGACTTCCTCCAAGAGGAGGATGAATTTCAGGAGGAAATAGAATTGCCAAAAGAAGAGCCCTCCCCAAAACCTCCTGTTGAGCTCAAGATTCTACCTCTAGGCCTATGTTATGCCTTTCTAAATGGCGATTTGGAAGCCCCTGTCATCATAAGTGACAAGCTTTCAGATGATGAAACACTCAAACTCATGGCCATGTTAGAAAGGCATAGAGCTGTTTTTGGATTTTCACTTCAGGATCTCAAGGGAATTAGTCTAGCGTTATGCACCCATCGTATTCCTATTGACCCTGAGAGTGTCCCCTCAAGGGAACCTCAAAGGCGATTGAATAACGCGATGTGGGAAGTTGTCAAGAAAGAAGTCTTGAAACTTCTTCATGCCGGGATTATTTACCCTGTTCCTCATAGTGAATGGGTAAGTCCAGTTCAAGTAGTGCCTAAGAAGGGAGGTATGACGGTCGTTCAAAACGAGAGGAATGAATTAATTCCTCAACGGACCGTCACGGGATGGAGGATGTGCATTGACTACCAAAAACTTAACAAGGCGACAAGGAAAGATCATTTTCCATTGCCCTTCATCGATGAGATGTTAGAGCGATTGGCAAAACACTCCTACTTCTGTTTCCTTGATGGGTATTCGGGATATCATCAAATTCCTATCCATCCTGATGATCAAAGTAAGACCACGTTCACATGTCCTTACGGGATCTATGCCTACTGGCGTATGTCCTTTGGACTGTGTAACGCTCCTGCCTCTTTCCAGAGATGCATGATGTCTATATTTTCAGACATGATCGAGGATATCATGGAAGTTTTCATGGAAGATTTCTCCATCTATGGAAAAACTTTTAATCGTTGTCTAGAAAATTTAGACAGGGTCTTACAAAGATGCCAGGAGAAGGACCTTGTGCTTAATTGGGAAAAGTGTCATTTCATGGTTCGAGAAGGCATCGTTCTTGGACACTTGGTGTCCGAGAGAGGGATAGAGGTGGATAAAGCTAAAATTGAAGTTATTGAAAAACTTCCACCTCCTATCAATGTTAAGGGAATTCGCAGCTTTTTAGGTAATGCGGGGTTCTACCGACGATTTATTAAGGATTTCTCCAAAATCGCTAGACCCCTCACCAACCTATTAGCTAAAGAAGCTCCCTTTGATTTCGATGATGAATGCCTTAAATCATTTGATATACTCAAAAAGGCACTCATCTCAGCTCCAATTATCCAACCTCCTGATTGGACGCTTCCATTCGAAATCATGTGTGATGCCAGTGACTTTGCTGTTGGTGCGGTTTTAGGCCAAACCAAAGATAAAAAGCATCATGCAATAGCCTACGCTAGCAAAACTCTGACAGGAGTCCAACTCAATTATGCCACAACTGAGAAAGAGCTCCTAGCAGTAGTTTTTGCTATCGACAATTTTAGATCCTATTAGGTTGGAGCAAAGGTCATAGTCTACACAGACCATGCTGCTTTGAAATATCTGCTTACCAAATAGGATGCTAAACCCAGGCTAATTCGATGGATTCTTCTACTCCAAGAATTTGATCTGGAAATAAGAGATAAGAAAGGAGCAGAGAATTCAGTAGCAGATCATCTTTCACGTATGGAAGTCACACAAACCATGGACATACCTATCAATGACTTCCTACAAGATGATATGCTCCTCAAGGTGAAAGAGTCTCACCCTTGGTATGTGGATATCATGAACATTATGGTCACGGGATACGTACCACCAGGGGAGAACAAAAAGAAACTCATTTATGAGAGTCGTGGACACCTTTGGGATGACCCTTACCTCTATCGAGTATGTGCCGATGGCCTTCTTAGAAGGTGCGTCACATCAATCAAAGGCACCAAAATTATAGATAAATGCCATGCTGGCCCCTATGGTGGTCATTACGGTGTTTACCGTAGTCAGGCAAAGATCTGGCAGAGTGGATTCTATTGGGCTTCAATGTATGAAGATACCAAGGAATTTATTCGCAGATGTTGGAAATGCCAGAAACATGGAGGAATCTCTGCTCGCAATGCAATGCCCCTAACATACACTCTCCAAGTGGAATTATATGATGTATGGGGTATTGATTTCATGGGACCTTTTCCTAGGTCTTATGATTGCGAGTATATTCTGGTTGCCGTCGATTATGTGTCAAAATGGGTAGAAGCATTGCCATGCAAAAATGCTGATTCCAAGCAAGCAAGGAAAATGTTCCATGAGATCATTTTCCCACGCTTTGGAACTCCCCATATGGTGATAAGTGATGGAGGGTCTCATTTCATAGATAAGATCTTCTGGAACTTTTTAAGGTAACTTGGAGTCCAGCATAACATTGCTACCCCATACCACCCACAGACAAGTGGTCAAGCAGAAACATCTAATAAACAAATTAAGAATATTCTGCAAAAGACTGTCTTGGAAATGGGAACGGGATGGAAGCAAAATCTACCCAACGCATTATGGGCATATCGTACTGCCTACAAGACACCTATCGGCATGTCTCCTTTCCAACTTGTCTATGGGAAGACTTGCCATCTTCCTGTAGAATTGGAACATAGAGTGTATTGGGCCATCAAGCGGTGGAACATGAATCTTAATGAAGCTGGAAATCACCGATTGAAGCAAATCTCTGAGTTGGAGGAATGGATAGATAAGGCGTACCACAAAGCCAGAATTTATAAAGAGAGAACCAAAATATGCACGATAAGAGGATTACGCCGAAAGAGTTCAAACCTGGAGATAAAGTTTTACTCTTTAACTCTAGGGTTAAACTCTTTGGACATGGGAAGTTCAGAAGTAAATGGGAAGTACCCTTCACTATAGTAGAGACTTCAACCCATGGAGCAATCACACTCCAAGGTGATGACGGTCAACTATTCAAAGTGAATGGGCACCGACTCAAATTATTTCTCGATTCCCAAAAGGATACAGAAAAAGAATTTGACATGGTAAATCTAATCGATTTCCATACCATTTCTTTCAATTTTGTTTAAATTCTCCACGTCCAACTAATGGGCCCATCCAATTCTTCATCTATGAGGCCCATTTAGTCGACCCGAGAAAATGTGGTCCGAACGGAGCCAGAAGGGGGTCGGCCGAACCCTAGGGTCGGCCGACTCTCTCTTTGTGCCGTTCACGTTCTGTTTTCTCGTGTTGATCCTCCTCGATATCCTCCACAAAATCCTCGGTGAAACGTGTCGTTCCCCGCCTACTTAAAGGACGGAAACAGAGAGGAAAGTTATACACCTCATTGAATCATCATCTTCCTCCCATCCTCGTCATGGCCGACAAGAAGATTGTGCCTCATGCCTCCTCCAGCTCAACCTTCAACCTGAGCGGGGACATTATGCCGGCCAACGACAAAACTTCCCTCGCTCGATGGCATAGGATGCTTACTACTTAGGATTTATTTTAAAAAAACCATTTGTCTTCTAAAGCTAGGTTAAATAATGTAAGCATCCCCATATTTTGATTTCAATAAAGTGAACTTACTGGTTCATCTAACACCGGTAAAGTTCCCCCTTTAGTTTATTTTTTGAATAAAGAATTCAGGAAACAAGTGTGGGGAAACATGTCCCCAAGTCACGAAATCCCGACGTGAAAAATTAACATTGCATATCAAAACATGTCGCGACCGAATGAGCAAAACGACCTGACGAAACAGAGCCACAGAAGAGCCAACAGGAGGTCGGCCGAACCCCCTGGTCGGCCGACCTGTTTTCTGCTCCATACGACTCCGTTTCGTTCCAAAAAATCGGTTTGGATTTCCTATCCCCACAATTATGCGCTAACCTGCTGTTTGGGTTGATTTCATATTTGCTATTGCATAACTAAAATGAATCAACTCAGCAAATTGAAATAGAATTTGGTAGTCAAGAATTTGCGTAAGCTGAAAATTTGAATACTTTATATTTCAATTCATTACCTTGTTTATGATTCCCATAAATCAATAGGAAAAACATATCATCTAGGTATTTGACTAGTGTGATTTGGTAAATGAGTTCCTTAGAAATCATCCTTTTGCTGGAAATTGATTTTGACATTTGTAACTATTTGAAGTCTTGAACTTTGTCTAAACCTCTCGTTGGAAATTTATATACCCACCAAGGCCATATGATACATTCATTGAAATCCACAAGCATATGCCACTTTTCTTTTCATTGAACTTTGTCAAACCCATGACCCAATTGAGTGACATGCATGAACTTTTTGAATTGAAAACTCTTGTGCACTCCATTTATGCAAAAAAAAAATTCTCACAATGAGAGTTTGCATCCATATCTGAATACATACATGTCGAACACTCTAATCTTGGCACCAAGGTGAGAGTGTTCGTAGGAATTGAACTCGTGAGTATAGCTGATAATTGGCCTCAGGGCCAGGTTGATCGAGTGTGAGAGATGGCAGAAAGAAGATCTCCAACTCCGGAGGGACGAGGCAGCTGGGGGTGCTCACCGCCGCCACGGTGTGGACAGCGCACCGTCGTCGAGCGCATCATTGAGAAAGCTAAGTGTTATCAGCAGGGCCGACTAACTATCCGATGCTCACAAAAGCAAACTACAACAACTAGGCTTTTCAGATGAGGATCAAGTTGGAAGCTCACAGATTGTGGAGCGCCGTCGATCTAGGCAATGCCGAGTTTCAAGTAGGATGGATGGCGCTGGATGCAATCTGGAGTGCCATGCCCACTGATGTGATCTCTACATTGACGATCAAAGAATTGGCAAAGGAGGCATTGGAGACTATCAAGACGATGCGTCTTGGAGCTGATCGGATCAAGAGAACCAGTATGCAGAAGCTATGGCATGAGTATGAGCTTCTCATGTTCAAAGAAGGAGAGGCGGTGGAGGACTTCACCATGCGCCTAAACAGCATCTTGAGCCAACTCAATACCTTGGGTGATCGTGAGCCCGAATCGAAGGTAGTTGAGAAGTTTCTGCAGATTGTAAGGTCGAGATACAAGCAACTGGTGCTGTCAATAGATACAGTGCTCGATGTTTCTTAGCTCTCAGTTGAGGAGGTTGCAGGACGCCTCAAGGTGGTTGAAGACAAGGGGACGAGAAATCTGTCGTCGATGGAAAGCTCTATCTGACCGAGGAAGAGTGGCGTGAATGCTGCAAGAAGGAGGCCGACGAGTCTCGGGATGGCAATAGAGCAATGGCGGTCGAGGTGGCCGAGGCGGCCGCAGAGGCCGTGGACGTGGGAGTCGCAGCAGTGGCAGCGACGGCGCAGGGTCATCGTCAAGGCTTGGCAATGGCAATAACAATTGTCACCGCTGTGGCAAAGCTGGACATTAGGCTAGAGATTGTTATAGCAAACTGAAGAAGGAGGAGAAGGTGTTGGTGGCACAGCAAGAAGAGACAAGCCTCTTGTTGGCAAACTTTGAAGCCCAGGGTCTGGTGGCGTCAGGAGAACCAGACTTCGTGAACAGAGCTCTGAGATGACGAACCCTATCAAAGCAAAGTCGACTAGGGATGCAGAGGCGTTCTCAGCCATGGCGAGAAAGGAGAACGCCGAAGTGACCCATGAACATGCTGGATATCGAGTCTCTAAGAAGGAAGAAGACAAAGTCAGCATGGCCTGCAAAGATGAAGAGACCGGAATGTCTTCCTGGTGGGTCCTGGACAATGGTGCCTCGAACCATATGTCAGGGCTCCGTGCGGCATTCTCTAGTATTGATAAGCAAGCCGCTGGAAGCGTTCGGTTTGCAGATGGAACGGTTGTGGAGATTGAAGGGACTGGAATTGTGTTGTACGAGTGCAAGTCTGGTGAACACCGAGAGTCAGCAATGTCTACTACATTCCTCGCATAAACATCAACATCATAAGTGTTGGACAACTTGATGATGAAGGCTGGCAAGTGCAGGTAAAGGATGGTGCCATGGACATCCATGATGAGCAGCAGTGCCTCGTTACAAAAATTGATCGTAGCCCAGAAGACTTTACAAGCTCAAGTTAAAGATTACAAGTCCTGTGTGCCTGGCAGCTCTAGCAGGATACTTTGATTGGAGATGGCATGCACGTTTCGGACATTCCATCTTCAGGTCTCTAATCAAGATGGGTAAAAAAGAGCTGGTATGAGATCTTCCTATCTTGGAACATGTGGATCAGGTATGTGAAGCATGTTTTGCTGGCAAGCATCTGGGTACACCATTTCCTCAGCAAGCTACATGGCACGCAGAGAAGACACTGGAGTTTGTTCATGGAGATTTCTGCAGGAAGATCACACCACCTACTCCTAGTGGTAGTATTTTCTACTCCTAGTTGATGACTACAGTAGGTTCATGTGGATTGCATTGTTGGGCACAAAGGAGGGTGCAGGACTGCGATCAAATGCATACAAGCAGCAGCAGAAAGAAGAATGACAACCTCCTCGGTGTACTCAGAACAGACGGGGGGGGGGGGGGGGGGAAGAGTTCACTGCTGCCCACTTCAACGACTATTGTGCTGAGCTTGCCGTGCGGCGTTAGCTGTTATTAGGAAATCAGCGGAAAGCTACTCTAGCAACTCTACCGCATCACCCAGGAAACATGCGAGTACAGCGGTCATGGATCGTTACCACTAGATGCGCAGCGCAGCGGAACGTTGATGCGCGTCGGTGTAAGGGAAGTAGACGATCTCGTTCGTCTTCTCCTCGTCCTCGTCACAGCAGCAGGTAGACGATCACCATCGTCGTAGCCGATCAGCGCAGCAGTAGCAGCAACGCCTCCACGGAGTCCACACGTACGGAGAGGAACGCCGTGCACCAGTGTGCTAGCACCGCGTGCGCGGTAAGGGTCTCGGCGTGAGGCCTGCGAGGGGTGGCGGCTAGGGCTGTCACGTGGTGGGATGATTAGCCCCTAACCCTACCTCTCATATTTATAGGCGTACTAATGGGCTTTTAGGTCGCAGGCCCATTAGTACCCTAATTGCTTATGGATCAAATATCCAATAGGCCTGAACCCGAATTGTTATGATTGCCTCTTGGGCACATCACCAACAATCTCCCACTTGCACTAGAGACAATCATCTAGCCAAGATTTTCGATATTCCAACTCCTTAAGTGTGTGACCCGTTAGGTTCATGAGCAGTCGGTTGTGAATGGAAACCATTTCCAACCACAAGTCAGTAGAGGTACCTAGCAGAACATACTGACTCCCGACTGTACATAAAGATCATATTGGCCGAACCTAGATACATTCAACATGCTAATCCCTTTGCCTCACGATACCAGTCAAGCTCAAGGCGAGATGCGTGCCATCCTTGTGATAGCTCGACCATTCACTCGATCAAATAGTGGATTCATTCCGTGACTAACTTTTAGTCACTGTGATTAACCTTTAATCACCTTGGCATGGCCATGCACTTTCAAATCCAACTATCTCGAGGGGCCCATAGATATCTCTCCTGTTATTTAGGAGGGGCAAATCCCATCTTGATCCGCGCACATCACATTCTATGTTTCATTATATACCCGAAGACTACTTTTATGACTACCCAGTTACGGAGTAGCGTTTGTTAGTCTCAAAGTACACAACTACGCATAGTGAGAAACAATGGCGATCTCAGGTCTAAGGATCTAGCAGGTGTATCACTCAAGACCAACTGATGGCACATATGGAAATAACAATCCCAGCAGTGTCTTGGAGTGGGTCAATCCAACACCATGTTCACTAACATGTGTTCACATTATTAATTTGATATCTCTATATCTATGATCCGTGAAACGTGATCATCAATTAATACATGTGCTAGTCTGTATGCAATCATTATCTCATATAATGATATAGACTAGGGATCATCTAGAGTAACATTACTTTTAACAAAGAGTTTCACGAACAAGTCACATACTTGATGATCAATGTAGATAATGATTACTCATATAACAATTTATTTAATAGTACATAAACATAGCTGTGACACAAGTCTCCCACTACACATTATGATCACTGATGTAAGTATCTAATACCCATAGATCTCGTGTGTGCCTCATGCTTTGATTGTGGAAGAGGCTTTGTCAACGGATCTGCAATATTCAAATCCGTGTGCACCTTGCATATCTTCACATCACCTCGGTCGATGATCTCTCGAATGAGGTGATAGCGTCGTAGTATGTGTTTGGATCGTTTGTGTGATCTAGGCTCCTTTGCCTGTGCGATGGCTCCACTATTGTCACAGTAGAGATCCACAGGACTGGACGCGCTAGGAACAACATCCAACTCAGAAACAAATTTTCTGATCCAAACAGCCTCCTTTGCAGCTTCAGAAGCTGCAATATACTCCGCCTCTGTGGTTGAATCTGCTACTGTATCTTGCTTGGAACTTTTCCAGCTCACTGCCCCTCCATTGAGGCAGAATACAAAACCGGATTGCGATCTAGAATCATCCTTATCAGTTTGGAAGCTGGCATCAGTGTAACCTTTTACAACCAGCTCTTCTTCACCTCCAAACACTAAGAATGCATCCTTAGTTCTTCTTAAGTACTTAAGGATGTTTTTGACAACGGTCCAATGAGCCTCACCAAAATCTGATTGATATCTACTCGTGATACTTAGAGCATAAGATACATCTGGGTGTGTACATAGCATGGCATACATGATGGATCCAATAGCCGAAGCATAAGGAATCGCTCTCATCCTCTTTTGCTCATCAGGTGTCGAAGGACACTGACTCTTGCTTAGAGTAATGCCATGTGACATTGGCAAGAAACCTTTCTTGGAATCTTGCATATTGAACCGATTCAATATCTTGTCAATATATGTATCTTGACTTAATCCAATTAGCCTTTTAGATCTATCTCTATAGATCTTTATGCCCAAAATATACGTTGCCTCTCCTAAATCCTTCATTGAGAAACTTTTTCTTAATGAGGATTTAACATCATCAAGCATTGAAATGTCATTTCCGATCAATAATATGTCATCTACATATAGGACCAGAAATACATGTGTGCTCCCACTAAACTTCTTGTAAATACAAGGTTCTTCTACGTTCTTGATGAAACCAAACCCTTTGATTACTTCATCAAAACGCAGATTCCAACTCCGAGATGCTTGCTTCAGTCCATAGATGGACTTTTGAAGCTTGCATATTTTACTAGCATTTTTAGGATCGACAAAACCCTCAGGTTGTGTCATGTACACATCCTCAGTCAGACTTCCATTAAGAAAGGCTGTTTTGACATCCATTTGCCATATTTCATAATCAAAATATGCAGCAATTGCTAGAAGAATCCGAACAGACTTAAGCATTGCAACGGGTGAGAAAGTTTCATCATAATCAACACCTTGAATTTGTTTGAAACCTTTCGCTACCAATCGCGCTTTATAGATGTGAACATTTCCATCCATATCAGTCTTTTTCTTGAAAATCCATCTACAATCGATAGGTCTCACACCTTCGATTGGATCAACCAAGTTCCAAACTTGATTTTCATGCATGGATTCAATTTCAGATTTCATGGCTCCAAGCCACTTCTCAGAGTCGGGTCCCATCATTGCTTCAGTATAGGTCGTGGGCTCATTATTGTCTAACAATACCATGTCATGCTGCTCCGTGGTTAGAAGCGTTAACTTTTCAGTCGCACGACGTACCCTCGTAGACCTTCGTGGGGCTGGTGTTTCATCAACTGGTTGCACAACATCTTGTACATCCTGTATAGGATCGGTGGGTGTTGAAACATTTTCAGGTATTTCTTGAATTTCTTCAAGATGCACCTTGCTCCCACTAACTCCTTTTGAGAGAAACTCTTTCTCCAAGAAGACACCATTGCGAGCGGTAAACACTTTACCCTCTGCTTTATTATAAAAATAATACCCTTTGGTTTCCCTAGGATATCCCACAAAGAAGCATTTGTCTGATTTTGGAGTGAGTTTGTCTGACGTCAAACGTTTGACATAAACATCACATCCCCAAACTTTGAGGAAAGACAATCCGAGACGTTTCCCGGTCCACATCTCATATGGTGTCTTCTCAACAGACTTAGTTGGGACTCTAATTAGTGTAAACGCAGCAGTTTCAAGAGCATAACCCCAAAAGGATAGTGGAAGATCTGCTTGGCTCATCATCGACCTAACCATGTCCAACAAGGTTTGGTTCCTCCGCTCGGACACCCCATTCCATTGAGGCGTTCCAGGTGGAGTCAATTGTGGAACAATTCCACATTGTTTCAAATGATCACAAAATTCATGGCTCAAATATTCACCCCCACGATCAGATCGTAGAAATTTGATTGTCTTGCCCAATTGATTTTGTACTTCATTCTGAAATTCTTTGAACTTTTCAAAGGATTCAGACTTGTGCCTCATTAGGTAGACATAACCATATCTACTAAAGTCATCGGTAAATGTGATGAAGTACTGAAAACCACCTCTGGCAATTGAACTCATTGGTCCACATACATCTGTGTGTATAAGTCCCAACAAGTCAGTCGCCCTCTCACTTTGACCAGTGAAGGGTGCTTTGGTCATCTTCCCAAACAAACAAGATTCGCATGTGTCAAGTGATTCAAAATCAAATGAGCTTAGTAAACCATCTTTATGGAGTTTTTCAATGCGTTTCTCATTTATATGACCTAAGCGACAATGCCAAATAAAAGTGGGATTTAGATCATTATGACGAGCCCTTTTGGTATTAATGTTACAAACAGTTTTATCCTCAAGATCAAGAACATATAATCCATTCACCAATGGACATTGAGCATAGAAAATATTATTGTAATAAATAGAACAACATTTGTTCTTTATTACAATCTCATAACCATCAACTTCTTCTAAACACGAAGAAGAGATAATATTCTTGCTCAAAGTAGGAATGCAATAACAATTATTCAATTCCAAAACTAATCCTGAGGGTAATGACAAGTGGTAAGTTCCGACAGCTATGACCGCAACCTTTGCTCCATTGCCAACACGAACATCCAACTCGCCTTTTGCAAATCTTCTAGTCTCACTTAGACCCTGCAATGATTTGCAAGTGTGAATCATCGATCCGGTATCAAATACCCATGATTCACTAGAAGATAATGCAATGTTAATTTCTATAACATTTATACCTGAAGCAGAAGTCTCACTTCCCTTCTTCTTCTTCATATCCTCCAAGTACTTCTTGCAGTTCCTAGACCAGTGTCCCTTACCATGACAGTGAAAGCATTCATCATCAGGAGAAGGGCCAGATTTGCCCTTTGGCTTAGACTTTGAGCTTGAGGGCTCATCGGGAACCTTTCCCTTGCCTTTGCCTTTAGGATGCGTCACACGCTTCCTCTTTTTATTCTCCTTTTGTACCATCATCACATGATTGGCATTTTTCTTAATGCTTTCTTCGGCTGTTTTAAGCATCCCATGCAATTCAGCCAAAGTTTTCTCCATGCCATTCATTTGAAAATTCAATATGAATGGCTCGTAGCTCGGTGGGAGCGACTGGAGAACAACGTCAATAGCCAGATCATCCTTGAGTTCAGAACCAAGTTTGCCCAAAGTTTCAATGTAACCAATCATCTTGATTACATGAGGGCTGACCGGGCTACCCTCCGCCAGCTTGCATGAGAACAAGGACTTTGAGATATTGTATCTTTCAGCTCTTGCTTGATTCTCAAACATTCCACGCAGTCCCTCAATCATAGAATAAGCATCTGTATGCTCATACTGTTTTTGTAGATCAGGGGACATAGTGGCAAGCATGAGGCAACTTACATTAAGCGCATCATCGCAGTGCTTCGTATAAGCTCTACGTGCTGCATTAGTTGCATCAGCTGGGAGGTCATCAGGGTAAGGCTGCAGAAGAACGTACTCGGTTTTCTCTTGCCTGAGAACGATTCTCAGGTTGCGGTACCAATCGATAAAGTTAGCTCCATTGAGCTTTTCCTTTTCAAGCACAGATCGCAAATTGAAACCGGAATTGTTACTAGCAGACATGATCTACAATAGAAAATAAATATGCAAGGTTTAGCACTATGTTATGTACCAATCTTCTATTAACAGTTTAATAAAAGATATTACCACTATATTATCATCGTCTTCCCTCTAACGATATATAGTGGTTCAAGATCCATATTCACTAATTCCTAGTGAGCTTTGGCTTCACGGCTAGGAAAATAGTGACATAGGTAAACAACAATTGTTAATCATATCCCTATATGACTCTTGTTTGTTGGGTGACATCCAATGCCCCGGCTCCCAACTCTATGCCATAAAGCCCAAAACCGTTTTGATAGCTTTGTTGAGTAAACCAACACTATGCATGTGAATGTCCAACATTCACCCTATGAATTATGATAGATGATGGTACTTTGCTTTGGCAAACCTACCACACAACGATCAAAATAACATAGGTGCAGCTATTGGTAAATGGCATCAAATGCTCAACTTTTGTGAGGGAAGCTATTCTATCATGACAAAACATCCACCATATGAAGAGCATGAAAAGAAAGTAATAAGCATCACAGGCATATGATAATATCACATTGTGAATAGTATGGCCTTTAGAATCATAATGGTCTCCATCGCCATGGTTCCATTAAGATCTGAGCTGCCATGCTTCCCTTCTTGTGGTGATCTCCATCTCCACCATGCTTGAGGACATCTCCATGATAATAAAAGAAGCTAATACAATTAATAGCTACCAAATAAATTACAAGAGAGATCAAGCATCACAGGTCGACACGCAGGTCGTTATACAATTATGTGACAACCTCAACCCGGTTGTGTTAATTTTGCAGCACGCAGGCCGCACGAATATTACACACAGATTATCACATCACATTAGGCCATACCATTCACATCATTCCCTGCAAAAACGAGTTAAGCGTAGAACGGTTTCTAGTGCAAAACGATATTATGTAATCGCTATAGCAGACAGCAAAACGGCGGTCCCGCTAGCCGGTTAGCGGGCGGGGGGTCGAGGGGGGAGCCGCCCCCCGCGGGTTTCAGGGCAGCGCCCTGAACACCAAACGGAATTACATAGATCACATCTATGAAATCACTATGAAAATCTCATCGGATTGATCAAATCACCCCGAATCCGAGACATTCAGAATGTCTCAAATTTTCAATGTGATCGGTTATTCATGAGTAGATCGCGACTCATGACCGTGGTCTGTTGGCTCAATCTGTTAGCTATGTACGCGATTAGTCCCGATGGTGATTCCAGCCGGTAGGGACAGGTTGCGCACACAGCAGAGAAGGAGCACGAACTGACCCTTTAGTCATATACGATCGCAATCTACTCTAACCAATTCCAAACCCCAAAAACCGTGCGAAAAATTCATCGTATGAACATGTCTGCAGTAGATCCAGACCAAAAACTATGCAAGTCGGCTCTGATACCACTATTAGGAAATCAGCGGAAAGCTACTCTAGCAACTCTACCGCATCACCCAGGAAACATGCGAGTACAGCGGTCATGGATCGTTACCACTAGATGCGCAGCGCAGCGGAACGTTGATGCGCGTCGGTGTAAGGGAAGTAGACGATCTCGTTCGTCTTCTCCTCGTCCTCGTCACAGCAGCAGGTAGACGATCACGATCGTCATAGCCGATCAGCGCAGCAGTAGCAGCAACGCCTCCACGGAGTCCACACGTACGGAGAGGAACGCCGTGCACCGGTGTGCTAGCACCGCGTGCGCGGTAAGGGTCTCGGCGTGAGGCCTGCGAGGGGTGGCGGCTAGGGCTGTCACGTGGTGGGATGATTAGCCCCTAACCCTACCTCTCATATTTATAGGCGTACTAATGGGCTTTTAGGTCGCAGGCCCATTAGTACCCTAATTGCTTATGGATCAAATATCCAATAGGCCTGAACCCGAATTGTTATGATTGCCTCTTGGGCACATCACCAACAGCTGTGTGCTCCATATTCACCACAGCAAAACAGTGTCGTTGATTGGAGGAATCAAAGTGTGGTAGCGATGGCTCGGCGCATGCTGAAAGGTAAAGGTCTACCGGGTTGGTTTTGGGGGAGGATGTAAAGATCGTAGTTTACTTTCTCAACAGAACGACATCAAAGAGCACAGGAGGGAAGATGCCCTATGAACTCTGGACAGGAAAGAAGCCAAGTGTGCAGCATCTGTGCATGCTCAGGTGCATAGCTCATGTGAAGGTCACAAAGCCACATTTGAAGATGTTGGAGGATTGAAGCTGGCCAATGATTTTTGTAGGGTATGAGCCGGGATCTGCAGCTTACCGTTGTTATGATCCATTCAGCAAGAAGGTTCATATCAGCGGGATGTTATCTTCAATGAAGATGCTCAATGGAAATGGGAAGATAATTATGCTGCACTGACTGACAGTGACTTTATCATTGAGTATGTCACACTTGAGCAGCCTGTTGTGGGAGCACAACAAAGAGAATATGAAGGGGTGCCCATGAGAAATGAAGATATCACAAGTCCTCCACCTCAGGCACACCTGCACCTGAAGAAGCACCATCACCAATTCAGTTTGAAACACCTCCTGCAAATATACAAGACTGCATTGATGCTGATCATGGAAGTGGACCAGTTCGGTTCAGACGTGTGAATACATTGCTTGGACCAGGAAGCCCAATGGGACAAGCATTTGGAGAAGTACATGATGACTTGTTATTTGGTGAAGGAGAAGAATCTGCCACTTTTGGTCAGGCAGAGCAAGATGAAACCCGAAGAAAAGCTATGTTAGAAGAAATAGCCTCTATAGAGGAGAACCAGACATGGAGACTTGACAAACCTCCCTGCAGGGCATCAGGTGAAACTGCCGACCACTTGCAGGTGAGTCACCACTGCTGCTAATCCTTGCCGGTCTGAAGGGAGGATTCGCTGGCGACTGCTGGTGGATCTCTGTTGAAACTACATCGAGAGTGACAGCAACCTCCCGATCACTTTCCTAGAGTCACCACTGCTGCTAATCCTTGCCGGTCTGATACATCGTTTGCCCCTCTTGGACGACCACGACGGTGGACTCGCAACTGCGTTGCTGTGTCGTCAAAACATCGTCGGTTGTCCTGGCCGAAGGAGACGGCGGCGAGTCTTGCCGGTGCTGTGAGGTTATCGACGATCTACCTCTCCTTCCGCCGGCAGTTTGAGCCATCCACGACAAAAAGTTGGGCGTCCTCTGATCTATCCAAGGAAGGAAGGAGATCGGCAGGAGGAAGTTGATTTATTTGATCGGCAAAAGGAAGTGCCTTTGGTGGTGATCTGCTTCCTGGAGAGCGGGGGGTGAACATCTGGATCGGAGGAGGAATCAGATTTCCTCAAACCACCGATCAGGCCTGAAGACTACCATAGTGGCGGCAATGTTTCCATCAGTAAGGATCAATGTTACCATACATCCAAATCACATTACCATATATTATTTTATTACAGTAAGGCCCCCTTTGGCAGAGCTTCACGAAGCTGATTCTCAAGCACATCAGAGAAGCTGTGTCAAACACTGTTATTCAGAAGAAGTGATTCTTGGCTGATTCTGTGCAATGATTCTTTGAAATGAACTAAGGGGCTGGAAGCTGGGAAAAGGTAGCTTCTTCTGATTCTATGAAGTGATTCACTGTCCTGATTTTAAGAGTTTATTGTAGAAAATCATAGTGAATCATTTTCAGCTACAGAATCACTTCACTAGAGAATCAGAAGTGAATCCAAAGAATCAGCGTTGTGAAGCTGTGCCAAAGAGGGCCTAAAGTAATACAGATGAAGACGGTCTGGGAAACAAAGAAAGGTAGAGACATTAAGTGGTATGAGGATCAGCAAAGGCATGCGAGGCTCACTCTGGTGCCCGATCAAACTTTAACTGTGGGCGAGTCGAAAAATGTTAATGAAGGATTAGATGAAATTTTCTGCCAAGGTGAATCCTTTCAAATTAGTTCAAATTTGAATTTTCTTGAGGAAGGTAATACTGTTCCTTCGACAAGAAAGAATGAAAAGTCTGTGGATGGTATGGATCTCAGGGATACTGAGATCATCGTACATTCAAATAACTTTTCTACTGACACTGATAAAAAGTTCACAAAGCCTTAAGCGGGGAATCAATACGATTCCATCAAAGGCTGTACCGCGAGGGAGTTGAGGTATACATATCCGACCATGGAAAGGTCCTCTACCTTACCCTAAACCAGCACCAGTTGTGGTGTTGGGCGATTTCATGCCAGTCTCAAGTGTCAAGAACACAAGATCTGAGTGCGTTGAATGAGAAAAAAATCCTGAGCCAAACAGATTTGATTGGCAGAGCAAAGCACCATGGCCACGTCAAAATGGATTTGGAGGCACACCGGCTTGCACGGTTGATAAACTCAAAAAAACCGTCTGGGAATTTACATTCCAAAAATTGTGTACATGAAAACAATGAAACAAATCCGAATGATGAAAACTATACTCATTTGTCACATGCTGCTCCCACGTCCATGCAACAAACAAAGAATTAAATCAGTACTTGCCTATCACAGCCTTCTGACTCAAGGCAAGAAATATCTGACAATTCTCCTCGCTCGCAAAGGGGTGCAAAGGTGCATGCTTATTCTGGACAAGGCAAAATTGCCTGGTCAACTTGGCGTCTGAATCTCTAGAGGATAGGCGTCACTCTGTTCCAGACAAGGCGTAGGGTGCATCTTGGAGAGCTGGAATGAGTGCACCAATGAAACAAGGCTCAGTTATTTCGTTTGATGGACTGTTATTGCAGAGGGATTTTTTTCTCAGATATAGCAGCTGGTTTGATACAAAACCGCTGATGGTGCAGGAACATATCACAAGTAATACACTGCAAGGTCCACCATGGAACTGGGGTGGCCGTTGATCTGAAGCCTTCGTCTCAGGACAGCGGAAGACCATCATACGCGGATATGGCAGCTCGTCCACCGCCTGCAGGGATGAGAGGGACGGTAAGGAGAAATCCAAATCTTCAAGCTCAGGGTTTGGACAGAGGCAGGGAACACATCCTGCCAACTGAATTTGGGAGGAACATCGAACCAGCAGAGACAACAAAAATATAATACAATGAGTTGGAATCAAGGGGGTAGAACAAGTGAAACTCAGGGGCAGCAACAGAATACTCATCAAGGTAGATCAACAAATTATTTTCAGCCACCACAAAAAGTTCTGTCAGATTCTGCACATCGGGTGAAAAAACAGAGAGACCCTCTTTGTTTTCGCTGCAAAACAGTGGACATTACGCGGAAGATCGCAGGGACAAGATGGATTGTGTAGTCTGCAAAAATAACTCACAATTGTCAAAAGTGCCCAATTCTAAAGATGTTGAAGCCTGAAGTAACAGTGATGGGGACAGGAAAGGCAGAATTCAGTTTCTTGCAAATTCCAGAAATGGATTACAAGCTGGAGGAGCCTCACCCATTACCGACAGCACTGGTTACACTGTCAGGAGGTCAGCAAACATCACAGGTTGTCACGCCCGGTCATCGAAAGGATGAACAAACGCTAACCACATTTACGCCAGGATCGAAAGTGAAATACCATTACATAGCCATGTCCGAGTACACAATAAGTCTTACAATATGACCCGAAGGTCTACAAATACACACCTCTAACCTATTTACATCATCTAAACTATTTACAGAGTGCAAACTACAGAGGAAGAATAGATAGATAGACAGGGCTCCATCGTCACTGGCAGTCGTGCGAAGGATCGATAGCCTAGACCATGTCATCCAGGTTGATGAAGAAATCCTCCGATGCCACTTCTTTTTCATATTCTGAAGGGGAATGTAAGTGCATGAGTACATAGAGTACTCAGCAAGTGTGGGAAGAGGATGAAATGAATGGCTAGAGCAAGGATAGGCCAATTACGGCTTAAGCACTATGCTTAGAACCTAACCTTAGCTTTTAATTATCAATTTAATAACAGATAAATATTCCAAAAAATAATGATGATGATAAAGATAACTTGAATCAATAGTAACCATCATTTCCCAACCATAATCTAATTATGAACTGGCACCAAGCCGCTCTTGTCCGTGAGCACGGCTGTCATGACAATTTTAAAATTCTCTGCAGAGATTGTACCCTTTACCCACAAGTAGTGATTTCATCCCCTGTTGTCAGGTGGACTGAGTAAACCTCCCTGAATGCCCGTGGTAGCTAACCGCATTACACACTTCCTTTGGTGTGAGGTCACAAGATCACTATATGGTCTTTACAAAGGTACTCTTGACTAGTACTAGCCCTCTAAGGTTTCCACCACTGAGGCATTACCGGAGTAACCCTCCGCCTTAGAGTCACCTCTTGAGCCTTGCGGATCACAGAGCAATACCTCTGCATCATTCCCCGCACCATCCAACTACTAGCATTTCATCGAGAGAAACCTAATTTGTTGACAAAGCTGCCCCATCTAAGTCTCATGGTGGTACTATAAAGCATAGTGGCTTCCTCCATAAACCGGTCTTTAGAATCCGGTGGTGCTAAACCAAATCTCAGGTCTTGTGCAAACTGCACCATACCAAATCTATCCAACCACCAGATTCCTATCAACTACTATTGTGTGTCCATCATGATTAAAGTAACCATAAAATATAGTGTAGTTCATGTGTATGATATTATATTCCCAAAGTATAAGCATGGCTAAGCATGATCAAAACCTATCTACTTCCCAACCCAATCCAGATGACAATGAATTATATAGAACAGGGCATATAACATAAAATAGGACATCATTTTCTTTAGCATGCAACTAACTAACATCCTAAAATCGGTACAAGATGGTCAATGACACTTGTCTTCTTCAAAGACTTGGTTGTCGTTGAAGACTTGGTCTTGAAGGTTAAAAGATTGGTCATAGTACGATTCTAAATATATTGCCAAAGCATGACAAAAAGAAATAAAGGCTAAATAAGTATATAGCACACAATGCATGACATCACAATATTCACATAAGCATAAAATCCTACACTAATACATACCTACGAAGCATTTCTTATTTTACATAGCCAAAAATATGCATCTAATATTTATTTTACATTTTTAGAATTTATTTATGTGCTAAAATCATTTTTATTGAATTTTCTATGGCCAAAATATATTTTAAAACATTTTAATGAATTTTTATGGTAAAAATATGTTTTATGTGCACTCCACAATTTTATTACAGCATAAAAAGATTTTATACTAATTTTCCTACCGTTTTTATATTTATTTTACCATTTTTATCAATTTTCTACACATTAAATACGCCTCTAAATAATATTCAGCAATTAAATTAAACATCAGGGGCTAGCTAGTAATTTTTCTATACTGTACATGGGCTAAAAACATAATTTAGTGAATTTTCTAGGTGCTATATTCCATAATTATTTGATTTAACATAATTCTATAGAGTTCAGGGGCTAGATTGTTAAATTTAAGGGTTAAACCATTATTTCAATAAAGTCCAGGGGGTAGCTTGCAAGTTTCCGAGGGCCTTGGTGGAAAATTGGCGGGCGGAAAAGAGTTTTAAACGTGGGCCGACGATTTCAAAATGGACGCACGATATTTAAATAAACTGAACTGGTACATATGATCTAATCTCGGCCGTCCGGTTAAAACCGAGGGCTGAGATGCGGCCACGTCGCACTTGGCGACGCTGGCCACGTGCGCGCGGTGGCACTCGGTGCCCGCGGTGGCATACCTCGCCGGCGTTGGCCAAACCGGACCAAATCTCGACTATTCTATGCGTCTATTATACGAAACGAAAGAGGGGGGGGGGGGAAGGGGAACACACCTCGGGTGTTTTCGGGGTACGAAGAGGGTCGGAAAGGAGTCGTCGATGAGGGGCGGCGGCAAACGGTGTCTGTTGGTGTTTGGATTCGGCAGATCTCCTGACGCTACCTTTGGTAGATCGAGGAGTTGTAGTTCGGTAATGGGCGCGCAGAGATTCAAGAAGGTTAAAGACAAATGTACACAAAGATTTACGTAGTTCGGGCCGCCTGAGCATAATACCCTACTCCACGGGGTGTGTTGGTGTTGTATTAAGCGTGTGAGTCTAGAAGAAGCTCCAGAAGAAGAAGCTTGTCTAGGTCAGGGAGTTCAGTGGTGGTCTGGAACCGCCCCTTGTGTATCGTCGACCAGTCCTTTTATAGTACAAGGACTGGTCGTTACACCGTTAGCCTGGCCTCACATGTGGCCCCGGCAGTTACACATGCTTGATACACAATTAATGAGGTTAATTACCCTTAATAGCCTGGTAACGGGCCTTAATAGTGCCGTTACCAGTATTAAGGGCCATCCGATCGTGTGTCATTAATATGGTATTAATGACACTTAATCGAGTCTTGAAGTCTTTGATTGCTCCTTGAAGGTCCGGAGCTGTTGGGGGGTCCACCAGCCTAATTGTTGAAGTTGAAGGTCCGGCGGTCGCCATGTGGCAGCTCTGGAGCCTACCGTCGTGGACGAGTAGGTCCGGTGCTGCTGGGCACGTGTCAATACCGGAGCTTCCCTCTATTTGGGGTTAGGTCTGCGGGTGCCATACTGGTATTCTGACCGGAGCTTCCCATGTGTGGGTGATAGCTCCAGTCTTATGATACACGTGGCGGCCCTGGGACTAACCATGTCGGGGAAGCAGGTCCGGTTACGCCTGACGTGTGGGGCCTTCGGAGGTCTTCAAATCTGGTAGATGGAGTTTCCTTGTGATCTTTGCAATCCCAAGGGGTATCCGGTATGGAGGGTACCGACAGTGGCCCCTGGGCCCACCTCCGGGAGAGACCTTTTGGATGAAGTCATTCCACCAGAGGTGGGTCCATTCTTTGGTTTTTGAGTCGTGTCTTCAAGGGTCTTCGAACGTGCCGTTGGTGATAGTTCGAAGTTAAACCTCCGCCGCGTGGCATATCCAGGAGACGGCAGGTGAGATCTCAGTGTGCGGATCTCACGCAATTGAAGGTCGTCGGTTCTCGATACGAAAATCGTATCGGTTCCGCGCGCCCTGTCAGACCGCCGCCTTCGGGTTTCCCGCCTTTCATGATGACAACCGTTTGCCTGGGGTAAGAACCTTGACTTGATCGTCGGGGTGGCCCCGGGCCCCCTTGTCACTGGTGGGGTGAAGTTTTTGACTGGTATCGTTGGTTCCTCTGCGGTTTCCATCCAAGCATTGCGGGAGCTTACTTAAGAAGGAAAGCATGCACCGTGTGGGGTTCTTTATGCCTTTCATTCGAACTTGCGCTCAAACCTTACAAACATTCGCTTGCCTTTCCTCTCTTGCCTCGCTGTGCCGTGATGGAGTTGGGTCTCTGCCAGAGCTGACTGAAGACCGACGATGATTTGAAGAAGGTCCTCATGGGATGGTCCCCTGACTTCTTCAACCACTCGGTCCGCGCTGGCAAGCTTCCGTTCGAGACGGAACACGCCGTCGACATGGTGTACTTCTCCGCGTACGCCATGGTGGGGCTGATCCCACCTTTCTCCTCTTTCTTCTTGATGCTGCTAGACTTCTATGGTCTGCAGCTATACCACCTTGGCCCCCACTCCATTATCCTAGTGTCAATCTTTGTCCACTTTTGCAAGATGTGGGTGGGCATTCCCCTCTGCATTGAGCTCTTCCGCACCTTCTTCACTGTCCAAACCACGGGCAGGAGTGACGAATACTTTGGCTTCTACTATTTTGTGAAGCGCAAGAAGTTCCCTTATGGGAAGTGGGACGACTGGAAGAAGGATTGGATTGTTAACAGGGTGGAGGAGCACGAGAAGCTAGAGCTGCCGGAAGGCCTCCCCAACATCGACACTACAGTTTGGAGTGAAGCTCCGGTGTGGTCGGACGCCTTCAACCCTGCTCTTACTAGGATCCGCCTGTGCGTGGAAGGATGGGTGACTCCTCAGGCGGTGTTTTGCAACTTCCTGACCAACAGGTGGGCTCCGCTGAAGAGGAGGGAGAAGCTTGCTTGGGCCCTCAACAGTATGCTAGACGACGACAGGATCGAGACTGCTTTGAAGTCCAACATTTAGGGTGCAACATTGGAGTTCCACCTCAAGAAGTTCCAGCACAGCATCGACGTCGAGGGCGATGACTTGGCTCCGCCGGCAGCTTTCCTCCCTCTGAACATGGAGGCATAGTTCAGTAGGGAGCTCCAGCAGACGATGCCGGTGCTTGACGACCTCGGAGTTGAGAGGCGTTCGATCACCGGGTTGGCGATCTCTGAAGCTCCTGAAGGCGGCTACGTTCCTGCTCTGAAGCCAAGAACCGAAGTTGTAGGCAAGGGCAAGGAGTTGGCCGAGCCCTCGAGCCGTAAGAGGAAGCATGCTGACAGAAGGTCCGTCAGACCTGCTTCTTCCGTGGCGGCTCCTTCTCCCCCGAGGGGGAGGTCTACATCGGCAGCATCTACTCCAGCAGCAGCATCTTCCTGGGGTGCTAGCTCCAGCCACGTGACTCCAGTACCAGGGCCAGCTGAGGGCTCTGGATCCAGAGGTCCTCCTCGATCGAGGGGGGCCTCGATTAGGGCAATGCCGATAGCAGCAGCAAGCTCCAGGGGAACCTCCGGGACTACCACGCCAGTGGCAGCTGGGGCCAGTCTGGAGCGTCCGGAGAAGAGGTTCCGTGCTAACTGGTGCAGAAGCCTTCCGAGGTAATTTTTGATTTTTTTACCTTAGTCAGTTGTTTTATTGTTATAACTGCATTTTGAGTTTCTTCGTCCTTCATCCACAGCATGCCTAAGAAAAGGTCTGAAGCTTCGGTCCCTGCAGCAGCGGTTGAGGTTGTGCAGGGTGAAGCTCCAGCTCCGATTCCAGCGCCACCCCAAGAGGTGGCTCAGGCTGCGGCAGCCCCAGCGCTGGCTATCATGGTTTTGGACCTCGAGTCATCCCCAGAAGCTCCCATGGTAGCGCCGGACCACGGGAATGAAGATGTACCAGCGGCGCCAGCCCTGGAGGTTGAAGCTCTGGGCTTGGATGCTGAGATGTTGGACACTCCGGCCGCAGAGCCGGAGGTAGCTGCAAATCCGGCCCTAGAGCCGGATGTTTTTGAAGCCCCGGCAGTCGAGCCGGTGGTTGATGAGGTCCCAGCGGTAGAGCCGGGTGTTGATGAAGCTCCAGCACTTGAGCCGGTTGTCGAGGAAGCTCCGGCGGTAGAGCTAGTTGCTGTAGAAGTTCCAACTGTGGAGCCGGCCGTTGAAGAGGTTCCGGCGTCCGAGCCAGTTGCTGCGGAGGTGTCGGCGCCTGAGCCTTTGGTGGTCGAAGCGCCAGTGCCCGAGCCCATGATGGTCGAAGCGCCAACACTTGAGCCAGAGGCAGAGGAGGCGCCTGCGCTGGAGCCAGAAGTAGCTTCTGCTCCGACCAAACCTTCAACACCCGCTCCGGAAGCGGTGATCTCGGAGGTGCCCGCTGCTGAGCCAGGGTGCCAAGATGAAGCTGCTGGCCCCCCGCCGGAGGGTCCAGTTGTTGATGACCTGGCGGCTGGGCCTTCGGAGTCAATTTCGGAGGTTGGAACTTCTGCTGCAAGTACTTCCTCGGTGGCGGCCGAGGCTATCCCGGAGGACGGCCCTAGTGCCGTGGAAGCTCAGGGGACTGCTCTTGTAGAGTGGGACCCAATTTTTGTTGCGGAAGATCCGCTGGAGCCAGTGGAGATGACCCCGACAGGTCCGGACATGATCCCCCTATCGTTGTCTATCGACAACGCCTGCTCTAGTCTTCGTCAGGTCCAATTGGTCTTCTACCACGACAGCAAGGCCCTCGAGGAGGAGCGCCAAACCCTTATGAGGTGGCACAACTGACTCCATTTCGAGACCAAGCTGGCGCAGTTGAGGCTGGCTGACAACAAGGAGTGGGTGCAAAGGGAGAAGGTCCGCCTGGAGTACTAGGGTAAGTAGTTGGATGAGAGGGAAATCATGACGCGGACCCTCGAGAACCAGTCCCGGGCCATCTATGAGCAGGCCAAGGCTGCAAATAGCGCAGCAGATGATCGCCAGGAAAGGCTCGCCGCCATCCACGATAGTCTCATCAAGCGCCAGGAGGCTCTTGAAGCGCGGGAGAGACGACTCGAAGATGAAGAGCAGAAATTCCTGGAGCTGCAGGACAACCTCGTGAAGAGGGAGGAAGAGCTTGTCCAAAAGACAGCTTTGGCTGACAAGAGCCTCGAAGAACGCACCAAGAAATTGGATGAGCGTTGCGAGGAGGAGGAGAAGAAGGCCTGGGAGCGAGGGCAAGATCTCTATAAGCAGGAGAAAGCCATCGCTGCTAGGGAGAAGAATGTGCGGGGCTGGGAGAAAGATCTGGTCAACCACCGGAATGAGATCCACCTCCGGGAGGAATAGCTCAGCAAACTCGCAAGGCAAGTTGCTGAAAAGATTCAGCAGAATGCCAAAGAGGTGGAGCGTCTTGCTTGAGAGAGCTTGGAGCTTGCGATTGCCAAAAGATCCTTGGCGGAGATGCGTAGCGCAAGGGTTGTGGAGTCCCAACAAGTTTGGGACTTCCTGGGCAAGGCCAATGACGCGCTGACGCCAATGGGATTCAGTCCCATGCGTCTGGATGATCCGGAGCCGGAGCTGGACCAGGCGTTGGTGGCGTTGAGTTTAGCAGGCAACAAGCTCACCAAGATGGGCGATGTCATCGCGGACCAGCTGGAAACAGAGGGTCAGTCCCTGGCAAAGAACGTCGCAGAGTCTGTGCTGACGTGCTACACCAGTCAGGACCCTCAATTCCCTTTGGACCTGGTGCTTGAAGGCCCCATCGAAGGAGAGGGTGAAGCCGCCCGAGCCAACATGTCGGAGTTGGCCCAGAAGGTCGCCCAGTTCTTCCATAGGGTCTAGGACCATCTCTCTGTAGCCCCCGCTTGTATTGTCTCTTCTTCTTCTCCAATTTTGTAATCTCTTGTCTCCGAATGAATGAAATCCAAATTTCTGTGAATTCGAATTTCATTTTTGGTCTTCAACACCTTTGTCTCACTTGGCCCCCGGGTAGATGTACACAATTTGATTGTGAACATGTACCAAGAGGATGTAACTGTTGTTGAAGACTTGCGTGCTTCAAACTTGTAGAATGTAGGTCCGAAGTCTTCGATAGTGTAGGCCCCCTGAGGCTGTCGGAGCTTATTGGCTCTGGCATTGACCATCACCGGAGCTTAGTAGCTCCTGCAGTAGTCTTTATCAACGCATAAAGCATCGACGGTTAGAACTCTGGGATGTCGAAGCTTGGTAGCTCCGATAGTGGCCTCTGTCAACACATGGTGTGTCAATAGTAGACTCCTCTTTAGAGTCTTTCCACCATCTTCACGTTGATAGCATGCCCCTAGCTTTACCGGAGCTGAGTAGCTCCAGCGATGCTCGATGTCAATGTTTGAACATTGACCACAAGCCGCCTGGAGGATGTCGGAGCTTTTGTAGCTCCGGCTTCATTCACCATCATCATGAAATATTTATTTTTCCTGCACACTGAAGTCAAGAAAAACAGTAAAATCCGTTTCCTATCTATAACTTCATTGCGGCTTACTATTCCCGAGAAAGTTTTAGGTCAAACACAATTCTGAATACGATCAAGAGCGTCGTCTTGTTTCCTTCAGGTACGATCATTTCTGGACTGGCCTTACTTCAGCCTGCCGAGGTGTAGGTAGAGTGGCGTACTTAGGGTGCATGACCAGGCTAAGTCGATAGCACACTCCGGCCTTAGATTGGCTTGGCGGCATTCAGACGAGTAGACCATCAACAATGTTTGAAACCGGAAGGATAGACAATGCAACTCGAATCGTACATGAACTGGTCGAGCTAAAGTTTCTTAAAAACTGCACAACTTTGTTATATACAAGAAAGAGAAAAATAAAAAATATTGAGCCTGTACAAAGTAAATGCACATGGAGTCTGTTTTCACACAGTGATGTCTTTCATTATAGGTCCGGGGTATAGGGGAAACAAGTACACCCTTAGGGTACAGAACCAGACTAAGTGTGTTTCGTTTCTCGTTTGACCCAAGGTAGCTAGCTACACCTTTAGTTATGAGACTATGACAAGTGTTGCATGGACGTTGCGGACCTAACTGGGTAGGTCCGGCTACCCTCCCGGAGGAGCTACCCGACTCTGTACAATGACTCTATAACATACATCACATGTAATTACAGACTCACCTCCGTGATATTAAGCGTAGAACTTACGGAGGTGCTCAATGTTCCAAGGATTTGGAAGAGGTGTCCCATCCTCGGTTGCCAAGCGAACGCATCCGGGATGGGATACTTTGATCACTCGGAAGGGTCCCTCCCAACTGGGGGAGAGTTTGTTTAACCCTTCTCTAGATTGTATTCTCCGTAGCACTAGATCGCCTTCCTCGAGCTGTCGGCTGTGAACATGCCGTTGGTGATAGCGCCGAAGAGCTTGGTAGTATCGGGCATTCTGAACAGCTGCTCGGCACCTTCCCTCTTCAAGGAGGTCAAGGTCTTTACGCTGGAACTGGTCCTGCGTGGCTTCGTCGGAGGTCCGGACCCGGAGCGACCCCAAGGTGATTTTCGGAGGAAGAACTGCTTCAGCTCCATACACCAGGAAGAAGGGTGTCTCTCCAGTTGACGAGTTTGGAGTTGTCCTGTTGGCCCATAGAGTGGGCGGAAGCTCTTCGATTTAGTTCGCTCCATGTTTTTTCAGGCGCTCATATGTGCTTGTCTTGAGTCCTTTCAGGATTTCTGCATTTGCTCTCTCGGCTTGGCCATTACTTGCCAGGTGAGCTACGGAGGTGTAGCTGACTTGGATGCTGAGATCTTCGCAGTATCCTTGGAAAGCAGAGCTTGTGGATTGGGTCCCATTATCTGTTATGATTTTGTTCAGGACTCCAAATCTGCATACGATGGAGTGCAAGAAGTTGATAGCCGATTGCTTGTTTATTGTCACAACTGGAGTTGCTTCCGGCCATTTGCTGAACTTGTCAATGGCAACATACAGGAACTTGTAACCTCCGACGGCTCTTGGGAAAGGTCCCAATATGTCCATCCCCCACACAACAAAAGTCCATGTAGGAGGTATCATTTGTAGAGGCTGAGCCGGTGTGTGAGTTTGCTTTGCATGGAACTGGCATGCTTCACATTTCTTCACAAGCTCAGTTGCATCCTGGAGCGCTGTAGGCCAGTAGAAGCCATGACGGAAGGCTTTACCGACCAGCGTGCGGGAAGACGTGTGGTTCCCACACTCTCCTCCATGGATTTCTGCGAGAAACTCGCATCCTTCTACCCTTGTGATGCACCGCATTAGGACGTCATTGGCACCGCGCCGGTAGAGATCCCCTTCTACCAGCGTGTATCTTTTAGCCAATCTGACTATCCGGTCGGTGGATACATCATCGTCAGGAAGGATATTGTCTTTCAAGTAGCTCTGGATCTCCGAGATCCATGCATTGGAGCTTGCTTGAGCATTTGAGTCTTGCGTGCTGGGTTGCTCGGAGCTTTTGGCAACACCTACGACCCTTGATGGCTGCCATGGTAACAGGGCCATCGGGACGCCAGCTTCGGGATGCTGGTCTCGCCCCCTTCGCTCAGTTCGGAAGGCTGAGCTGTGGGTTTTGACAACCTCCGGACGAAGGTTCCATCAAGAGCCAGAGCTCCGGTTGATACTTTCGTCGAGAGTTCTTCAGCTTCAGCGTTATGGACACGCTGGACATGGTGGAGATCCAGGACTTCGAAGTCCTTCTGAAGCCTCTGGACTTCAAGGAGATAAGCAGCTAGTTGAGGATTGTTACAGGAGCATTCACCCTTCACCTGTTTAATGATGAGCTACGAATCTCCCTTGACCAACAGCTGCTTGACACCGTATGATAGTGCCACCATTAGTCCATAAATGAGTGCTTCATACTCCGCCATGTTGTTGGTCGCCTTGAAGTCAAGGTGGACCATGTATTTTACCTTCTCTCCGGTTGGAGCGAGGAGAAGGACTCCAGCTCCGCCCCCCTGCTTTTGCATGGAGCCGTCGAAGTAGAGGGTCCAGTGAGGCTCGGTGAAGACCGGAGCATTGAGTTCCGGCTTCTGCTCACTAGGGCCCCCAGGGTTTGATGGAGAGGGGGTCCATTCCGCCACAAAGTCCGCCAGTGCTTGACTCTTGATAGCTTGTCTTGGGACGAATTCAAGATCAAATTAGGCCAATTCCGCTACCCACATTGCAATATTCTCAGTTGAGTTGGGATTATGCAAGATCGCACGCAGTGGATAAAAAGTCACCACTGAGATCTTGTGAGCTTCGAAGTAATTGCGAAGCTTCTTGGAGGCGATGAGAACTGCGTAAAGTAGCTTGTGCACCTCTAGGTATCGAGTCTTGGCATCATGTAGTACTTCGCTGATGAAGTACACTGGGCGTTGGACTGTCCGGACCCTCCCAGCGGGGCCCAGAGCTTCCTCCACATCGACCCGGACCCTCCCGGAGGGGTTCAGATCTGCTTCGGGGACCTCCGGGTCCTTGCTGGAGGAACCCGAAGCTTTTACTGGAGCGACCCGGACCCTCCCGGAGGGGTCTAGATCTTCTGGAATAACTCCCTGTAGATCCAAGTCTGGGGGCTGGGACCCAGACTCACCATCAGGAACATCCGGACCCTCCCGGAGGGGTCTGGATTCCTAAGCTTGAGATGGTTCTGGTCTCTCCGCTACCAGGATCATGCTGACAACCTCGTCGGTTGCTGAAATGTAAAGGAGTAAGGGCTCACCAGGGTTCGGAGCTACCAAGGTTGGTAGAGTGGTGAGGAGCTGCTTTAGCTCCTAGAACACCTTTTCTGCTTCTTCAGACCATTGAAATGGTCCGGACTTCCTCAATAGCTTGAAGAAGGGTAGCACCCTTTCCGCCAGCCTTGAGATGAATCGGCTGAGGGCGGCTATACATCCAATCAGTTTTCTGGATGTCCTTGATGCGGACTGGTGGCCGCATCTCCTCAATGGCTTTAATCTTAGCCGGATTTGCCTCTATACCCCGGTGGTTTACCAGGAAACCAAGAAGCTTTCCGGAGCTAACCCCGAAGACGCACTTGTCTGGGTCAGCTTCGTGCGAGTGACCCGCAGCTTGTCAAAGACAGCTTGCAAGGTGTCAAGGAGTGAATCCTTGTCTTTGATCTTGACGACGATGTCATCAACATACACTTCCACTACGTCTCTGATGAGCTCTCCAAAGGTTTTGTACATAGCTCGTACAAATGTTGAAGATGCATTCTTGAGACCAAATGGCATGGCAGTATAACAGTACAATCCATCTACTGTGATAAAAGAAGTATGTTCTTTATCTTCCCTAGACATTCTGATTTGATGGTACCCAGAATATGTGTCTAGGAAACACAGTAATTCACACCTGGAGGTGGAATCCACTATCTGATCTATTCTAGGTAGTGGGAATGGATATTTTGGGCATGACTTATTCAGTGTTGTGTAGTCGATACACATCCGAAGCTTCCCGCCGGCCTTGGGTACAACGACTGGGTTTGCCAGCCATTTTGGATGGAAGACTTCTCGGATGAATCCAGCTTCGAGCAACTTCTTCACTTCTTGTCGTATGAAGTTATGTCGCTCTACGGATTGCTTTCGAGGCTTCTGATGTACGGGCCTAGCGTCAGGATAGATCTTCAGATTATGCTCGATCACTTCCCTAGGGATCCCAGGCATTTGCAACGGTTGCCAGGCAAACACGTCAACATTAGCCCAGAGGAAAGTGACGAGCGCGAGTTCCTATTTTTCATTCAGACCTCCTGGTATACGGGTGGTCTGAGTGGCATCAAAACCGATTTGGACGACTTTGACGGGTATGTCGGTGTTGCCGCTTGGTTGCACGTGAGGTGCGGAGGTTGAGCCTCATTGACGAATGCTCGGGGGTTTCAGAGCTTATTCCTGCCTGGATTCTTCCTTCTGCGCTGTAGCAAGCGCATGAAGTTCTTCTAGAGCAGTCACTCCAACAGTACGGTCTCTGCGGATCTGGAGAACGCCAGCTGGTGTTGGCATCTTCAACACCAGGTAGCCATAATGAGCAGCAGCCACAAATTTGTACAAGGCGAGCCTGCCCGGAATAGTGTTGAAAGGCAAGTTGATCTGAGTGATGTCAAAGATCAACTTCTCAGTGCGATAATTCTCCCGAGTCCCGAAGGTCATGGGGAGAGTAATGGCACCGAGTGGTGTTATGGCCCCTGGACCTACTTTGGAAAAAGGTCGGGAGGGGTGAAGGTCCGAAGGTTGGAGCTGAAGCTTGAAAAAAGCTTCGAAGCTTATGAGGTTCAGCCCCGAACCTCCGTCCACCATTACATGGTGGAGTTGAATGTTATTGATGGTCGGAGATACCATCAATGGTAGTTGACCAGCTCTGATCATGTTCCATGGGCAATCTGAAGCATCAAAAGTGATGGTGGTATCCATCCACTTTCGATGAGGCTCCATCCTGGCTGTAGGAGCTACTGAGGCCATGTCCCGCCGCATGGTCTTGAGGACACGGCGGGAGGTGATGTCCCACGAACCACTAAAGATGGTGTTCATGGTCTTCCGACGCTCATTGTCGGAGACGTCGGAGTCGTCGTCGACGGAGGTGTAAACAGCCTTCAGGACCTTTTTAGGGTCCTGGAAGCCTAACTCCTCTTCAGCCAGAGCTTCATCGACTTTCTGTTTTCCTTCCCTCTGATGGAAAGGAACTTCTTCCTGGCACTTGTTGTAGCGCTCGACAAGGTTTTGGACCTCCCGGCAGTCCTCCAGGTTGTGTCTGTTCGACTTGTGGATAGGACACCACACTTTGGAGTTGCCACCATCTTCAGAGGATGGCCGAGGTCGTTTCTCGGGGCGTGGCCCCCGGCCACCCGGAGCTGCTGTAGTTGCAGCAGTAGATGTGCCGGCCGACGGCTTCTTCTTGCCATTGGACTTTTTCTTCTTTTGCCACTCCCAGAGGTAGTGGCTTTGCCTTTGGAGGATTTTTTTTCCATCCTCCGGAGGTGGTTTGGAGTGCATTTCATGGCCCTCTGCAGCTTTGGCACACTTGTCTGCCAAGCTGAAGAGCTCTGTGACGCTAGTGATCTCCTTGACCGCCAGCTTCTCCAGCATCTTCTTATCTCGTACGCCCTGTCTAAATGCCACGATAACAGAGGCGCTAGAGATAGAAGGAATGGCGTTTTCTACCTGCGAGAACCTCTGGATGAATGAGCGCAGGGATTCTCCCCCCTTCTGCACGACTGCAAAAAGGTCCAGTTCGGTGCCTGGTCGGGTGTATGAACTCCCGAAATTGGTGGTGAACTATTGGCACAATTCCTCCAAACTATTGATAGAGTTGTGAGGAAGGCTCATGAACCAGGACCTGGCGGTCCCAGTCAAGGCCACTGGGAAGTTGTTGGCCATTAGGGCCTCGTTACCTCCGGCCGTAAGGATTGCGGTGGTGTAAATTTGGCGAAACTCAGCGGGATTAACAGTCCCATCAAATTTCTTCGGCAGGTGAGGCCGGAACTTTTGTGGCCATCTGACCATGCGTAGGTGCATGGCCAGTGCAGAACAGCCTCCTCCTACTCCCTCGGGAGCAGGACTGTCTCGAGCCTCTCGCCTTTTGCGAGCATGCTCGATATGGACACGGCCATCCTGTTGATGGTAACGGAGATCAAGCTCCGCCCGGAGGTCATGAGTTGAAAGCCTGGTTACCGTATTAGTACGTCGCGCCCCAGAAGGTAGCAACGTAACTTGCTGTGACGCAGCACGCCTCCTATTTTGGGAAGCATGCGGACCAAGTCTGCCAGACACGGTCTGGCGCTGCGATGGGGCCCGCCTTGAAGGAGGTGGACCTTGGTTGCTGATGCAGTCGACTGCTGCTGCAACCAGATGTTCCACATCAGCCCTCCACTGCTCCATTGCACCCTGGGATGCACCTGGAGGTGGTGGACTTTGGAGGAGAGCACGTGCTGCATGAAGCACGTGTTCAGGGTTGTTGTTATTCGCCGATGTGGTGACCGATGCCGATGCACCATCATATTGCTCAGCTTGACATGCTGGTGCAGGCGATGGCGGTGGAGGCATGACTCCTGCTGGAGCCACGACACCTGTTGGTTGCTGCATGTTGGAGGGATTGCCTCCAGCGGGTTGAACAACAGGGTTGCCGTTGGATGATCCAGCAGCTGAGTTCACCATACTTGAAATCTTGGGCGCCCCTACCTGGCACGCCAACTGTCGGTGTTTGGATCCGGCAGATCTCCCGGTGCTACCTTTGGTAGATCGAGGAGTTGTAGTTCGGTAATGGGCGCGCAAAGATTCAAGAAGGTGAAAGACAAGTGTATACAAAGATTTACGTGGTTCGGGCCACCTGAGCGTAATACTCTACTCCACGGGGTGTGTTGGTGTTGTATTAAGCGTGTGAGTCTAGAAGAAGCTCCACAAGAAGAAGATCGTCTAGCTCAGGGAGTTCAGTGGTGGTCTGGAACCGTCCCTTGTGTATCGTCGACTAGTCCTTTTATAGTACAAGGACTGATTGTTACACTGTTAGCCTGGCCCGACATGTGGCCCTGGCGATTACACATGCTTGATACACAATTAATGAGGTTAATTACCCTTAATAGCCTGGTAACAGGCCTTAACAGTGTCGTTACCAGTATTAAAGGCCATCTGATCGTGTGTCATGAATATGGTATTAATGACACTTAATCGGGTCTTGAAGTCTTTGATTGCTCCTTGAAGGTCCGGAGCCGTTGGGGGGTCCACCAGCCTGATTGTTGAAGTTGAAGGTCTGGCGGTCGCCACGTGGCAGCTCTGGAGCCTACCATCGTGGACGAGTAGGTCCGGTGCTGCTGGACACATGTCAGTACCGGAGCTTCCCTCTGTGTGGGGTTAGGTCCGGGGGTGCCATACTGGTATTCCGACCGGAGCTTCCCATGTGTGGGTGATAGCTCCGGTCTTATGATACACGTGGCGGCCCTGGGACTAACCATGTCGGGGAAGCAGGTCCGGTTACGCCTGATGTGTGGGGCCTTCAGAGGTCTTCAAATCTGGTAGATGGAGTTTCCTTCTGATCTTTGCAATCCCAAGGGGTATCCGGTACGGAGGGTACCGACAGCGTCGACACCTGTCGATTCCGTCAAAACCTCGGCGATGTCTCCGCGAAACTTTGCCCGGTGTTCTCCTGGAGTTACGGCAAAGCGATTAGAGGGAGACAATCGTCAGTTAGCTGGGAACAACTGCGACAGACCTTGGCGACAGCGAGGCTAGGGTTAAGCGCGGAGACGGAGAAAGAGAGGGGGAGGGCGGCAATTTATAGATGGAACGCATGCGGTGGTTGATGGTGAACGAGAGGAGTGGTTACTCGGTTGAATTTGGCGCGTCGAGCAACGGTTTGAGGGAGTGAGCATGCGGCGCGGCGTGGTATAGAGGGAGAGGGTCGACAATTGCCCAAGGAGGGGCATGACATGCGGGTCCTGCACGGCAGATAGAGAAGGGGGACTGAAGGGGCTGCTGGGCCGCGGGTGGGAAGAAAGGAAATGGGTCGCGGGTGGGAGTTTTGGCCCAATAGCAGTTTTTATTCTTTTTCTTTTTCTTTTCTTTTGATTTGATTTCAATTTCAAATTTCAACGAATTCTACTCGTTTGAATCCAAATTTCACACAAATATGCACAAACAAATGCACTTTATTCAATTCATTTTATTTACAATTTTTTGGATGTTACAACTCTACCGCCCTAAAAGGAATCTCGCCCTCGAGATTCGTACGTCCTAAGAGAAAAGATGAGGGAACTCGGCCTTGAGACCTTCTCTTTCCCACGTTGCTTCTTCCTTCGATTGATGCTTCCATTGCACTTTGCACACGCGAATGACTTTTTTTCTGGTAACCCTTTCTAATGTCTCAAGTATCTTGACAGGTTGTTCTACATAGGATAAATCTTCTTGTACATCTACAGCTTCCATAGGTAACTGTTCCTCAGGTACTCTCAAACACTTCTTAAGCTGCTATACATAAAACACATGATGTACATCTGAGAAGTGCGATGGGAGCTCAAGCTAATAAGCCACTTCATCTCGTCGTTCTAATATTTTGAACGGACCAATGTAGTGAGGTGACAACTTGCCTTTTACTTTAAATCTTCTCAACCCTCTCATAGGTGACACTTTCAGGTACACATAATCACCAACCTCAAATGTTAGATCACGTCTTCTAGTATCCGCATAACTCTTCTGTCTTGTTTGAGCCACTTTTAGATTCTTCCGAATTTCTTGTATTTGTCTTTTAGCCTCTTTCAATACATCAAGCACAAAAACTTGACTTTCTCCAGTCTGATTCCAAAACAACGGTGTTCTACATTTGCGCCCATATTATGTTTCAAAAGGAGACATCTTCAAACTAGCTTGATAACTGTTGTTATAAGAGAATTCAACATATTGTAGATTCTTATCCTAACTTCAACTATTCTTCAAAGCACACGCTCTCAACATATCCTCCAATATCTGGATGGTGCATTCCGTCTGACCATCAGTCTGAGGATGATATGCCGAGTTGAAATTTAAACGGGTATCCATTGATTCATGCAACTTCTGCTAGAATCTTGAGGTAAATTGAGTGCATCGATCTGAGATGATCTTCTTGGGAACTCTATGTAAACATACAATCCTAGAGTTGTACAATTCCGCCAACTTGGGACCATTATAGGTTTTCTTCACAGGTATAAAGTGGGCAACTTTAGCCAAATGATCCACTATGACCCATATAGGGTCATATCTAGACTGAATCCTTGGCAGTCCCACAATGGAATCCATGCTGATTTCTTCCCATTTCCATTCTTGAACTTTTATTGGTTGTAGTAACCCTGCTGGTCTTTGATGTTCCACCTTAATCAGTTGACATGTATCATATATGGCCACATATTCTACTACATCCCATTTCATTCCATGCCACCAATATTGATCTTTAAGATGTTGATACATCTTCGTGCTTCCGGGATGAATGGAGTGTGACGAGTCATGAGCTTCTCTTAGTATCAAATCTCTAATCTCCTTTATATCTGGAACACAAATCCTCTTTCCAAGCCATAGGGTTCCTTGTTCATCCTCTCTAAAGTTCAGAGCTTTTCCTTTCTTCATCAATTGCTTGATCTCCTTGACCTTCTCATCATTTTTCTGTCCTTCTCGTATGTCACATTCAAGGGTTGAATCCAATTCCATAGCTACTGCTTCAGTGCTAGACACCATGCATAAGTTTAACCTTGCAAACTGTTCTCATAATTGGGATTGAAGAGCTTGTACTGACACACTGTTACATTGTCCCTTTCTACTTAGAGCATCATCGACTATATTAGCTTTTCCTGGATGGCAGTTAATTCCCACGCCAAAATCATTTATCAATTCCAACCAACGACATTGTCTAAGGTTGAGATCTGGCTACGTGAATATGTACTTCAAGCTCTTGTGATCAGTGTATATCTCGGTTCTTTTTCCCATTAGATAGTGTCTCTATATCTTCAGTGCATGAACAACAGCCGCGAACTCTAAATCATGGGTTGGATAATTCCTCTCATGCTTCCGAAGCTGTCTTGAAGCATAGGCTACAACATGTCCTTCTTGCATTAAGACATATCCTAAACCATGACCTGATGCACCACAATAAACAACAAACTCCTTCTGCATATCAGGCATCACCAGAACTGGCGCACTGGTTAACCTCTTCTTCAATTCACTGAAGCTCACTTCACATTCGGGGGTCGACTTGAAAGCAACTCCTTTATCAAGTAGCTTGGTTAGCGGCCAAGAGATCTTTGAAAATCCCTCGATGAATCGACGATAATAACCAGACATGCCCAAGAATCTTTGTATATCATGTACACTCTCGGGTGTTTCCCATTTGAGAACATCTGCCACTTTGCCCGGATCCACTGCTATACCTCTTTCTGATATGACATGACCCAAAAATGATACCTCCTTTAGCCAATACTCACACTTGCTAAGTTTGGTGTATAGCTTATGCCGGTGAAGCTTCTGTAGAGCCATCCTGATGTGCTCCTCATGCTCTTCTTCAGTCTTGGAATAGATAAGTATATCATCGATGTACACTACTACAAACTTATCCAAGTACTCCATGAATACCTTGTTCATCAGGTACATAAAATAAGCAGGAGCATTAGTCAACCCAAATGACATAATTGTATATTCATAAAGACCATATCGAGAGACAAATGCAGTCTTTGGGATGTCTAAGGGTCGAATCTTCAATTGGTGATAACCCGAGCAAAGATCAATCTTAGAGAACGCACATGCTCCTCGCAACTGATCAAACAAATCTTCAATTCTTGGTAGTGGGTACTTATTCTTGATTGTTACAGCATTCAAGGCACAGTAAGACACACACAATCTTTAGGTACCATCCTTCTTAGGTACAAATATAACTGGTGCTCCCCAAGCCAACGAGATAGGATGAATATATCCTTTCCCCAGTAACTCCTCAATATGGTCCTTTAGTTCAACTAGTTGTTTAGCATCCATTCTATATGGCCTCTTATATATTGGGGCGTCCCAGGCACTAACTCAATGATAAACTCAATCTCTCGATCAAGGGGCATACCTGGTAAGTCATCTGGAAACTCACTCACAACTCTGATGCTTTCTGTACTCTCCAGATGGTTGAGTTGAACAACTGTCTCTTGCATTGGATCTGGCCTAAACTCCACCTAGTGTTTGGATGTGTTGCAAACTGTCCTAGTTGCACAATTAATTTCTCCTTGATTCTTTGTCAGCCAGTCCATTCCCAGAATGATGTCTAGTCCTTGTGCGTCCAACACTATTAGGTTGGCCCAAAAGACAACCCCCCTTATATTTATACTCACTTTATGCCATAGATGCCTTGCCACCATCTCTACTCCAGGAGAGTTTATTAGCAATGGCCGATTCAAGAATTTAACTACCATGTCATGCTTCTTTATGAAATCTTTGGATATGAATGAATGTGTGGCACCCGAATCAAACAATACTGTGGTGGGGTGGGAATTAGCGGAAAACATACCGATCACCACATCAGGTGCTTCCTGAGCCTATTCCAGTGTCACATGATTGACACGTCCGGGTGGGTTCTGCTGCTTCTTTGGACAGTTGTTGGAGTAGTGTCCCATTTCTCCACACTTGTAGCACTGAACTCCTGCAGCATTGTTCTGACCATTTTTACCTCCCGATTGGTTCCGCTATGGCTGCCCATTGGGACGGTTAACTAGTGCTGCTGGGCGAGGTGGTTGCATTTGCTGGCGAGGGGGTTGCACTGGTTGGCGTAGAGGCTGTGGTTGTTGGCGCATCTGTTGGTTGTATGGTGTGGGTGGCCTGTAGGTGGGGTTTGGGAACCTCTGTCCTGAGTAAGAGTTTATAGGATGAGTGATAGGTGTTGCAGGTTGAGGGGCAAAGCCGGGTGTACATTGCTACTAGAAGCATGTCCTTGAGCCAACTTCCTCTTTCTGTCATAATCATCTAATTTTTTCTTGGTCCTCTATACTTCAAAATCCTTGTCAACCAATTTTTGAAAGCTGCTGTAGTCACTAGAATACATGGCGAACTTTAACTACTTGTCACGCCCATTCTTGCAACGGAACGACTTCTTAGAATAAGTGTCCACATCTGCTGGTGCATAGCGAGACAATAGTGTGAATATGTTCAAGTAAGCTCGCACAGTGATACGACCCTGCTTCAACATGAGAAACTCCTCTATTGCTGTAAGCTACCCACTTGGCAGAGTGAGATAGGCCTGCGGCATCTTCACTGCGATGCGATTGGTCGTAGGGGTACCTGACATTAGGCGTCCGCCGCGCCATGCATTTGGGGAAGCCGTGTATCTTCAAGCCTTGACAGGGACAAGGCGCACCGCTCTCTTAACTCCTGCGTCCCTTCGTCCAGGGCAAGTGGCTGGACTATGTGACAACTCGGGAGCTCACCTCTGCGGAGGAGGTCAGGTCCCGCTTGTAGCTCGGGAGCTCATCTCTGCAAGGGAGGCTAGGTCCTGTCTTGCTGGACACGTGGCGGTGTCGGGAGCTCACCTCCGTGGAGGGGGTTAGGTCCTGCCCTGCGGGCCTCGTGGCAGCGCCGGAGCTCGCCCATATGGGAGGTGGCCGGTCTGGAGTTTTGGTCCACATGGCAGCTCCAGAGCCCTGTCTCACAGGGGGGAGGGATCCTTACCTGCTGGGCACGTGGTTACCTGGGGGCTCGTCACCAAAGGGGGTGCCGAGCTTCTCTTCGGGCTTCTTGCGGATATCCTCGACCATCCATCTGAGTTTGATGGGTCCGGGTCTCTTGAACATGTGGCGCCCTCAGACCCTGCCTCTGCTGGGAGGCGGGGTACCTAGGCGGCTCTAGCTTGTGTGCGAGGGTACCAGGTATGCCGGGTACCGACAGAGGTGATATGAAGGCGCGGTCAATCCGAGACATCGTGGGCTGTTGCTGTTCGTTCGACCATGTGAAGCGACATCCTAACAAAGGGATTTCTTTGACTTCAATGTGGTTTAGCGTGCACCGAAATCGCGTCATCATGCGCCAATTATGTCTTTCATTACTTGTCTTCGCCGCGATAAATAAGGTTGAAGTCACCAAGTACAAGCCATGCTGCGCATGCTGCCTGGTGAATCTGGTGGAGCTCATTAAGGAAGAGTCTTTTCTCCATTTTAGATTGAGGACCATAGACCCCTGAGATAGTCGAAGGAGCCAAAGTTCTATGATCTATAAAATTCGCTGAAATGGAACACGACCGTGTTGTGAAATTAGATAACTTGATGTGGGCATTGCTGCTAGCAAGGAGAATTCCTCCCCATGTCCCCTCAGCAGGGAGGTAACAGAAGTTGTCTGCATATGCTACCCCAAGGGTATCTCGCATGGTCTGTGGGGATATCATCTCCATTTTCGTTTCCTGGAGACAGATTACCATTGGCCGGTGCAACTGAATTAGCTGTTTCACCTCAGCTTGCTTGGCCCCACTGTTCAGGCCTCTGACATTCCAAGAGATGTATGAATACGACTTGCAGTGCTCAGTCATTGGGCAGAGGAAAAACTACTAACAACTTAGGTGTGTCCTCCTGATAAGGAATTTGAAAGCTTGATATAAGGAAAGGTACAAAGTGCACTTATCGTTCTGAAACAACAATACGGAGAGGGGACAAAAAATTTCAAAGGACAAAGATAGTGTACCGACCCCCGACCATAACCATAATATGAGAGAATGTACACCAGACACCAATCCAGAACCCACTGTCTGGGAACAAAAGCAACAGAACTCGACCTTAACAGATAGACCACCAAAGAGGAACTATTAAACACAACACACACAATACTGCTCGACACAACATGCATGGGGGGCTGGCCACAACAAAAGCCGTGACATAAAACAAAGGTAAGGAAATTCATGACCAGAACATCCCGACCATTAGGAACTAGCTCGTCGAAGATCCTCATTTGACTTTGAGTGCATCCACCTTGGTATTCTTCTTCACCCGCTTCTTCTCCAAGCCTTTACATTTCTTCTTCTCCGCCACCGCCGTCAGGGTAGAAATGGCTTCCAGCACCACAAGGGAAAGAGGTTTCTTGTAGATGTTCAAATACTGCTTGAGTATCATATTGTCCATAGCATGGTCCGCCTTGAGGAGACCCCACTTTTTAGCAAGAAGTTATTGAGCTAGTTTAATAGCTTGCTTGCGAGCCTTGGATTTACTTTTGAGTCGTGGGCTGCGCCTTTGAAGGGTCTGAGCCTCAAGATCTATCTTCTGCAGATCAGTATTGGGTTTCTCCTGGCTGGGCTGCGGAATCGGGAGAAGCGACGTAGGGACTGGAAGGGCAACTTCTTCAGATAGTTTAAGAAGCTTGCCAATGGTGGGGACTTGTCCCAGGGCGCCTTGGACTCCACAGGCTGAGGAGCCTGGCCTTCAGAACCAACAATCAGCCTGCACTCTGGTTGTTCGCTTCAAGGGCAACAACTCCTTGGTCGTGTAAGACCTATGTGTGCTGAATACATTGGCTTGTAGTGAATACACTTGGCTTTGATGATAAAAGTTTTAAATATCACCAAAACACTTTTCTATCAAGATCCTACTCTAGCTTTGAGCTACAGCAAGATCTGACGGTAGGTCCGACTTGTTTTGGGTAGCTCCGGTTGCGTTAGATGCTAGGTCCGGCTTCTTGGTAAGGTCCGACTAGCTTTGGTTAGCTCCGGTGAGCTTTATCTTTAGCTCCGGCATGTCTTTGTTAGCTCCGGCATGTCTTTGATAGCTCCGGCATATACTTGATAGCTCCGGCATGCTTTTGCTAAGCTCCGACGTACTTTGTCTAGCTTCGGTTTTGGGTTGACTAGTTTTGACTAGTTTTTGGTAAGCTCCGGTGCTAGGATCTACTAGTTTTGGTAAGCTCCGGCGCTAGGTTCTACTAGCTTTTGTTAGCTCCGGCTCAAGCTCCGGATTGCTCTGGCAAGGTCCGGAACTTGACCTAAGTGCTTCTGCTTTTCATTTGCAATGTTTCGTACTTGCTTTACATTGTTGGAAAGATTGCTTAGTATTCTTTTACTAAGTTTTTTGGTGCGTTTTGGATGATATGGATGATATTGTGTTACTGTGATTTTGCAACATGCTTATGTGAGGCTCTCACGTAAGGTGTTGTGTTCGGAACTAACTTGAGTCAAGTTGAGGACTTGGGCTCGTATGGATTGGTTGTTTATTCATATGCAGGTGTTGCTTGAGTTCAAGTCATGGCTGGTGACGGGATCCATTGGACTAGTCTCAGGGAGGAGATGAGGTTCCAACAACCAAGTTCGGGAGGAACTGTGGTTGAGCTGATCAGGAGGTCGCGCAGGATGATTGAATCAAGGGCAGTGCATATGAAGGTCGAAGGAAGGTGTTCGCACGTATGCATGCGGTGCATGACGTGGCAATATGCTTCTAGAGACGGATTATGGAAGGAAGATCTGATCGGAAGGATCGGATCGTATCGGTTGAAGACTTAGGCTGCTAGCTGAGTCGGTTATGGCTCGGTATGGAAATATCGAGTTGGTTATGTTAGGATTTCGTGTGGGTCACGAATTTGAGTTGTTTAGGAATGTGGGATACGTTCCTAAGGTGTTTGGAAGTCTTAAGATTGCTTCTATCTGCGTATAGAAGAGTCCTAAGCAGTTATGGAAAGTTCCGATTGTGATCGGATTAGGATTGGAGTCCTAGTTGAGATTGGGATGGCCTAAGAGCTGGTTATATAAGCAAGGGAAGGCCAAAGCTCGGTTGAGATGACTTTGGGGCTGTTCCTCTTGTGTTATATTGAATAAAATTCGTAGTTTGAAGGAACTTTTGTGCCTTGTTCGTCCGACTTGTTCCAGACAAGTTTTACTCGTCGAGTTTCTGGACAGCACTACCTTTCGTCGGCGGTTTTATCATAACTAGAGTTTTATTGATCCAATTGACGTGATTATTTTTGGGTTGTCTTCACAACTTGATTGTCTATCATCTGTAAAAATATCACGGTCATTTGATTTGTGGTTTTTGATCTACACGAGTTTCTTTGCAGCATTCCAGAAACTGTTTTTCTCGGGTAGGTCAGATTGACCAGTGTTTGATCTTTTGATCATAACTTGAGTCTTTCTCGACGGATTTTAGTAATTCCTTTTGTATTGTCTTCGTGACTTGATTCTCTATGATAACTATCACTTTTGTCACGGTGAAACACGTTTAGATTAGTCTCACACACGATTTCTTTAACAGATCGTTTTTCTACCGAAGGGATTAGGGTTTTATTGTTTCTGCTGCATAAGATTTTTAAATCTACCATTCACCCCCCCTCTGGTAGCTTTTCACGTGCTCTTCGATCCTACAATTGGTATCAGAGCCACGGTGCTCTAATCTTTGTTATTTGCACGTGTTTTTGACTAATCATCATGGAGAAGTACTCCGCCAAACCTTGTGTGTTTGCTGGTATTGATTTTCAGGTTTGGAAGGCACGCATGGAGGCCTTCATCCAGGGTCAAGGCTTCGCAATATGGGAAAAGGTGTACAAACCTTATGAAGTCCCGCCTAACGATCAAGTTACAGCTACGAACCTCCGGGACGTCGACAACAACAACAAAGCATGAAACTTGATCATCCAAGGACTCACTCAAAGCGACTTTGATCGTGTCGCACACCTCCGATCAGCATACAACATTTGGAGCGCTCTCTGTGATTACCATGAAGGCTCCAACACAATCAAAGAGGTAAAACAAGATATGTTCAAAAATGAATATATGCGCTTTGAGATGCAACCCGGTGAGTCTATCGATGACCTCTTTGCTCGTTTCAATAAAATTCTCAGCAACTTGCGTAGCGTGAATGTTAATTTTTCAGATGCTGAAAATGCTAGACAACTCCTTAGTGCATTAGACATGTCAATTTGGGAGATGAAAGTAACGTCTATACGTGAATCAACTGTCATGAGTTCTCTTACATTAGATGTACTCTATTCTAAACTAAAAACTCATGAAATTGACATCCTAGCACGTAAAACCCAAACAAGTCTATTGCATTTGTCTCACAACGTGATATGTCTAGCTCCGCCAATCATCATCTTGCAATACTCTTGCTTTATTGTCCTCGCTAACCCTAGAACAGATCGAAGAATTTCCAGAAGAGGAGTTGGCACTCATCTCTACTAGATTCTCAAAAGCATTGCAAAATGTGAGAACTAGAAGGAGAGGAAGCTCCGGACCTCAACGCTGTTTTGAATGTGGTAAAATAGGACACTTTCGTACAGAATGCCCTAACCTTTCAGGTCTGACCACCCGGGAAGAAAAACAAAGCAAGGTCCGGACCTCCTCTGGAAACTCCAACAAGAAGAAGAAGGGTACCATAGGACGCAAGATGATTAACAGCTTCATCACCGCACTTCAAGAACTTAGTTCAAGTGATGTAGACTTTGAAAGTGATGAAGATGATGACGATCTGACCAACTTATGCTTCATGGCGAGCAAAACAAGATCAAGATCAAGTCAGGAGGATGCAGAACACAGCAGTGAAGACGATGAGGTATGTTCTACCTGCAATGAAATGTGTGATGCTATTTCTCGTGCAACTATTATTGTCAAGAAAAAGGACAAAAAGCTTAGGGATAATGCTGCTAAAATTGAATCACTAGAATCTGAAATTAACCGTTTAAAAACCTTGATTCCTAGTGATGATGCATGTCCCTCGTGTGACTTAATCTATGAACAATTGTCCACATTAAGAAGTGCACACTCCTCCACTCTAGATAGACTTGATGAAGAAATTAAAAAGAACAAAGAGCTTGCTGCACTTAATGATAAAAACATGAAAGATGCTAGCTGTTCTACAATTGACTTGCATTGTTCTACTTGTGATTATCTTGATAAGAAACTACAGGATGCTATGAATGAAATTTCTATATTGAACAATGCTTTACGTTCTCATGAAGTTAAATTTTGTTCCAATTGCAAATTAAAAGGAAAAACTTCATGTGAAAATTGCCTTGATCTGTCCAACAAACTTGATGACATGCATAAGACATTAGATCGGTTTTGTAATGGGAATAAGAACCTAAACTTGCTGCTGAATTCTTCCAAGTCTTGCAATAATAAAACTGGTTTAGGTTTTGATTCTCATGCTCATGCTAAGGCACATCCACCTAAAATTGTAAAGTCATTAGGAAGTGGTTTGATTCAAACAGTTCCTAAACAAAAAGGAGTGGTTTTCAAATCTGCAGGAGTGTTGCCTCATTCGGTTTCAAATAAAAATATTGCTTGTTCATCTAGACATGAACACAAAGTTAAATTTCAGTGTACCTTTTGTGGTAAAGATGGTCATGTCATAGATTTTTGTTATAGACTAGCTAAACAACAAAAAAAGGAAAGAAAAATTGCTAGATCTTATAACTTTCATGCAATTAGAAAAACACAACCTGCTTTAGTGAGTCAGAAATTTGAAAAGGTAGCTTCCGGACCTTCTGGTAAGAAATCCGCAAAAGCAGCTCCGATAGTTCCGATAGCTCCGAGAGCTCCCAGATCTTCTGTTGTTCCCTCTGGAGCTTCAGTTTTAGCCTCCGAACCTTCTGCTTTTACCTCCGGAGCTACTGGTTTTCACTCTAAACAAGTAACAACTTCTAAATCAACTGTTAAGAACAGAAAACCTCAATATTTGACTCATAAACCTGCTGTTTTATCTCAGCTTTCACGTGTTTTTCCTACTGCACATCGTGTGACTCAGCACTGGATACCTAAATGCCTTTTGACTAACCCCAGTATTGAGTCATCGACGTATTGTGCTTCTATGTAGGTTACACGTTTGAGGAAGGAGAACATTTGGATTGTGGATTCAGGTTGCTCACGCCACCTGACCAGTAACAAAGATTGGTTCTCCTCCCTCTCTTTTGTGTCATGTGTAGAAAATGTTACTTTTGCCGATAATTCTTCAACTCATATAATTGCGAAGGGTTCGGTTAGAGTAAATGATCACTACACTTTGAAGGATGTGGCACTTGTCAAAAATTTGAAATACAACTTGCTTTCTGTTGCACAATTGCTAGATGAAAATCTAGAAATTATTTTCAATAAAAACTGCTGCAAAGTTGTAGGTTCAAATAGTGAGCTTATTTTTAACATGTCTCGGTTTGGAAGAGTTTTTAAAGCTGATTTTGATATGTCTTCCTCTAAGCATAGGTGTCTAGTTGCTAATGATTCAAAGGACTTATATTTTTGGCATCATAGACTTGGTCACGTAGGCTTTGATCACCTAATGCGTGTTAGTGCTCTTGATCGCATACGTGGGCTGCCTAAGCTTAAAGGGGACAAAGAAATTGTGTGATCTTCATGTAGACATGCTAAGATGGTTGCAGGTTCACATACTCCTCTCACAATGATCATGACAACTGAACCATGTCAACTTTTGCATCTTGACACCGTAGGACCTACACGTGTTCAATCCTTCAGAGGTAAATGGTATGTTCTTGTTATCGTTGATGATTATTCTAGATACTCTTGGGTTTACTTTATGGCGTCTAAGAATGAAGTTTTTAGTCACTTTAGAACTTTATTTCTTAGATTATCAATTGATCACCCAGGATCATTAAAAGCAATTAGAAGTGATAATGGAACCGAATTTAAAAATCAATCTTTTGATCACTTTTGTGCTGAAAATAGAATAGATCATCAATTTTCTTCACCATATGTACCTCAACAAAATGGTGTTGTAGAAAGAAAGAACAGAACCTTAGTTGAGATGGCTAGGACTATGCTTGATGAATATCAAACTCCTAGGAAATTTTGGGCTGATGCGTTAGCAACTGCTTGTTATGTCTCAAATCATGTTTTCTTGCGTGCTAAGCTAGGTAAAACACCATATGAGCTTCGGTTTGGACATAGGCCTAGTGTTACACACTTTCGGGTATTTGGTTGCAAATGCTTTGTTAAGAAACATGGTAATCTTGATAAGTTTGAACCTCAATCCATTGATGGCATGTTTCTTGGTTATCCATCTCATACTAGAGGCTACCGTGTGCTTTTACTTGACACTAACAAAATTGTGGAGACTTGTGAAGTGTCTTTTGATGAAGCTAGCCCAGGTACAAGCTCCGGTGTTGCAGGACCAGATCCGTATCCTCAGGGGGAGGGTATTTTCGAAGATGAAGAAGAGCCGGTGATACTGTCTGGTAGTTCCGAAGCTGACACGTATCCAACTCCGGACATTGAACAAGCTTCGTCTATCACCTCTGCTGGTCCTGATCATCCAGAAGTCACAAGCTCATCAATCTACGATGAACCTAATGAAGAAGAAGCTTGTGAGACATCTGTTCCCCTACGACTTTATAAAGATCATCCCCCACAACAGATGATTGGAAGCTTGCACGAACGAGTCACATGGTCCAGGTTTTGTGATCCAAACTCTCATGCTCATTCTGCATTTGTGCTTCTTTTGAACCCAAAGATATATCACATGCACTCACTAATGAATCTTGGATTATTGCCATGCAAGAAGAGTTAGAAAATTTTGAAAGAAATAATGTTTGGAAACTAGTACCTCCACCTCAAGGTCACACTTTAATTGGAACTAAATGGGTATTTAAAAATAAACAAAGTGAGGATGGGGTTGTGGTTAGGAATAAGGCTAGGTTGGTTGCTCAAGGTTTCACTCAAGTTGAAGGTCTAGATTTTGAAGAAACTTTTGCTCCTGTCGCTAGATTAGAAGCCATAAGAATTTTGTTAGCTTTTGCAGCATCTAAAGGTTTTAAGCTATATCAAATGGATGTTAAAAGTGCTTTTCTTAATGGCTACATAGATGAGGAGGTTTATGTTAAACAACCACCAGGTTTTGAAAATCCAGATTTTCCTAATCATGTTTACAAACTGTCCAAAGCATTATACGGTCTCAAACAAGCCCCAAGAGCATGGTATGTAGGTTAAAAACATTCTTACTTGAAAAGGGGTTTACCATGGGCAAGGTTGATAAAACTCTTTTTGTGCTTAAGCATGGCAATGACTCATTATTCGTTCAAGTGTATGTGGATGATATTATCTTTGGTTGTGCATCTCATGATCTTGTGTCCAAGTTTTCAGCAAGGATGAGTTCCGAATTTGAAATGAGTATGATGGGTGAACTCACTTACTTTTTGGGGCTGCAAATCAAGCAAACCAAGGAGGGTACCTTTGTGCATCAAACGAAGTATACCAAAGACCTCCTAAGGCGCTTCAACATGGACAAAAGCAAGCCTCTTCAGACACCAATGGGAACAGCAACAACACTTGAACTTGATGAAGATGGTGAATCCGTGGATCAAAAAGAATATAGAAGCATGATCGGATCACTTTTGTACCTCACGGCATCAAGACCGGACATACAATTCAGCGTATGTCTTTGTGCACGGTTTCAAGCCTCCCCACGTGTTTCACATCGTCAAGCCGTCAAAAGGATTCTCAGGTACTTACATGGAACTCAAGAATTTGACATTTTTCTTCCTTCTTCCTTCTTCCTCAACCGTTACTTTGAAAGCTTTTTCGGATGCTGATTTTGGGGGTTGTAGGATTGATAGGAAAAGTACTTCCGGTGCTTGTCATTTTCTTGGTAATTCTCTTATTGCTTGGTCCTCTAGAAAACGAAATTCAGTTGCACAATCCACAGCCGAATCCGAATATGTAGCTGCTGCTAGTGCTTGCTCACAAATTCTTTGGATTGTTCAAACACTTAAGGACTATGGGGTTGATCTAGATAGTGTTCCACTGTTTCGTGATAACACTAGTGCCATTTGCATTGCCAAAAACCCCGTGCAACATTCTAGAACTAAGCACATTGACATTAGGTATCACTTTCTCCGAGACAACGTTGAAAAAGGAAACATTGTGCTTCACCATGTAGATACCGAACATCAATTGGCTGACATTTTTACAAAACCTTTGGATTTCACTCATTTTTGTTTCATTCATAGTGAAATAGGGGTTATTCATCCTCATGGCTTATTTGAGGGGGAGTTTTTGAAACTTGGGAAGTCTATGTGTGAATCTGAAATTAAAATAATATGAGCATAGTATTTCATACATATATGACTTTGTGATTCCTTTTACATGCTGAATGTTCTTACTACATTACTCGTGTTATACATTTTGTAGTTTTTGCCATGTCTAGTAATTGGAATAATTACTTACACTAAATCTGGTCATGGTCGAACTTTCTTGCTGTTTTGAACTTGTTGCATGCTCACAAATGTTTTTAATCATAAAGAATTAATCAAGTAATCAACTCACATGTTGAGTTTTTATGAACAAATATAAATTGAGAAAAGATCAAGAGAATATGCATGCATCACACTTCTTCTTTTGAGATGGCTTGTCATTGCACTTAGATATGAACTTGGAAGAAGTTGTGTATGACTAAAACCATGTCCTTAAGCTTCTGATTGTCAGATGACATAGGCTTGGCTTGGTTGGTTAGAATAAGGCACATGCGCATATAATCTCTTGCAAATATCATATGAACTAAATTTATGCTTTGAAAAATAATAAAATGCAGCAACTAGTGTCATGCTTTCAGGTTTTGAAATAGTTAAGTTTGTGAGATCATGACTTGCTTAAATTGAAAATTACATTTGATCTCTAGCATGGCTTACACTACTTTATGTATTTCATTGATGTTATAATGTAAGGTACTTGATAGTATGACTTGGATGAGCTTTGTTTATATGTATATGTTATAATATGCTCATAACAACTAAAAGTTGGAGAGAGTATGACTTGCTGAATACATTGTCAAAGGGGGAGAGATAAGCATGAAGAGAGCATAAGGAGAGATAATAAAGGGGGAGAGATAATATGGGATAATTTTTCATTTTACTTTTGATTTACAAAGGGGGAGAAATTTTCTTTAATATGGGATAATTTTTCATTTTACTTTTGATTTACAAAGGGGGAGAAATTTTCTTTAAAACTTTTAATGAGAATAAGCCAATGTTCGGATTTTAAATGGTGTTGCCAATGCATTCATCAAGGGGGAGATTGTAAGACCTATGTGTGCTGAATACATTGGCTTGTAGTGAATACACTTGGCTTTGATGATAAAAGTTTTAAATATCACCAAAACACTTTTCTATCAAGGTCCGACTCTAGCTTTGAGCTACAGCAAGATCCGACGGTAGGTCCGACTTGTTTTGGGTAGCTCCGGTTGCGTTAGATGCTAGGTCCGGCTTCTTGGTAAGGTCCGACTAGCTTTGGTTAGCTCCGGTGAGCTTTATCTTTAGCTCCGGCATGTCTTTGTTAGATCTGGCATGTCTTTGATAGCTCCGGCATATACTTGATAGCTCCGGCATGCTTTTGCTAAGCTCCGACGTACTTTGTCTAGCTCCGGTTTTGGGTTGACTAGTTTTGACTAGTTTTTGGTAAGCTCCGGTGCTAGGATCTACTAGTTTTGGTAAGCTCCGGCGCTAGGTTCTACTAGCTTTTGTTAGCTCCGGCTCAAGCTCCGGGTTGCTCTGGCAATGTCCGAAACTTGACCTAAGTGCTTCTGCTTTTCATTTGCAATGTTTCGTACTTGCTTTACATTGTTGGAAAGATTGCTTAGTATTCTTTTACTAAGTTTTTTGGTGCGTTTTGGATGATATGGATGATATCGTGTTACTGTGGTTTTGCAACATGCTTATGTGAGGCTCTCACGTAAGGTGTTGTGTTCGAAACTAACTTGAGTCAAGTCGAGGACTTGGGCTCGTATGGATTGGTTGTTTATTCATGTGCAGGTGTTGCTTGAGTTCAAGTCATGGCTGGTGACGGGATCCATTGGACTAGTCTCAGGGAGGAGATGAGGTTCCAACAACCAAGTTCGGGAGGAACTGTGGTTGAGCTGATCAGGAGGTCGCGCAGGATGATTGAATCAAGGGCAGTGCATATGAAGGTCGAAGGAAGGTGTTCGCACGTATGCATGCGGTGCATGACGTGGCAATATGATTCTAGAGATGGATTATGGAAGGAAGATCTGATCGGAAGGATCAGATCGTATCGGTTGAAGACTTAGGCTGCTAGCTGAGTCGGTTATGGCTCAGTATGGAAATATCGAGTTGGTTATGTTAGGATTTCGTGTGGGTCACGAATTTGAGTTGTTTAGGAATGTGGGATACGTTCCTAAGGTGTTTGGAAGTCTTAATATTGCTTCTATCTGCGTATAGAAGAGTCCTAAGCAGTTATGGAAAGTTCCGATTGTGATCGGATTAGGATTGGAGTCCTAGTTGAGATTGGGATGGCCTAAGGGCTGGTTATATAAGCAAGGGAAGGCCAAAGCTCGGTTGAGACGACTTTGGAGCTGTTCCTCTTGTGTTCTATTGAATAAAATTCATAGTTTGAAGGAACTTTTGTGTACTGTTCGTTTGACTTGTTCCAGACAAGTTTTACTCGTCGAGTTTCTGGACAGCACTACCTTTTGTCGGTGGTTTTATCATAACTCGAGTTTTATTGATCCAATTGACGTGATTCTTTTTCGGTTGTCTTCACAACTTTATTTTCTATCATCTGTCAAAATATCACGGTCATTGGATTTGTGGTTTTTGATCTACACGAGTTTCTTTGCAGCATTCCAGAAACTGTTTTTCTCGGGTAGGTCAGATTGACCAGTGTTTGATCTTTTGATCATAACTTGAGTCTTTCTCGATGGATTTTTGTAATTCCTTTTGTGTTATCTTCGTGACTTGATTCTCTCTGATAACTATCACTTTTGTCACGGTGAAACACGTTTAGATTAGTCTCACACACGATTTCTTTAACAAATTGTTTTTCTACCGAAGGGATTAGGGTTTTATTGTTTCCGGTGCGTAAGATTTTTAAATCTACCATTCACCCCCCCCCCTCCGGTAGCTTTTCACGTGCTCTTCGATCCTACAGGTCGGCATCAGATGTTAGTGCTGCAGGTTGATTAGTAGCGTCTAAATCTTCAAACTCCTGGGAGTCAGTAAGGATGTCCGACACGATCGGCTGAAGCGCAGAATCATTGCTCGGGACAGGTGCTAGTTCAGTTTCCACAGTGTGAGCAGGTTCGATCTTTGTAGGAATGGCCTCAATAGAAGGCTGGATAACAGTGGCATCCGAATTCCCTCCACGGTCCATGTCCTTGTTTGCTACGAGCAAGAACCGGTCCTCACACTCAATCTTAGTCTGTTTTAATGGTGTGCGAAGAGGCCGGCGCACGATCGTTCAACGTTTGTATAAGTTCAGAGTCAAGTGAACAGAAGTGCTCAGTTCGCTCATTCAGTTCTCTACAGCCATCTCTGAATACATACATGTCGAACACTCTGTTCTTGGCACCAAGGTGAGAGTGTTCGTAGGGAGTGAACTCGTGAGTATAGCTGATAATTGGCCTCAGGGCCAGGTTGATCGAGTGTGAGAGATGGCAGAAAGAAGATCTCCAACTCCGGAGGGACAATGCAGCTGGGGGTGCTTGCCGCTGCCACGGTGTGGACAGCGCACCGTCGTCGAGCGCATCATTGAGAAAGCTAAGTGTTATCAGCAGGGCCGGCTAACTATCCGATGCTCACAAAAGAAAACTACAACGACTAGGATTTTCAGATGAGGATCAAGTTGGAAGCTCACAGATTGTGGAACTCTGTCGATCTAGGCAATGCCGAGTTTCAAGTAGGCTGGATGGCGCTGGATGCAATCTGGAGTGCCATGCCCACTGATATGATCTCCACAATGACGATCAAGGAATTGGCAAAGATGGAATGGGAGACTATCAAGACGATGTGTCTTGGAGATGATTGGATCAAGAGAGCCAGTACGCAGAAGCTATGGCATGAGTATGAGCTTCTCATGTTCAAAGAAGGAGAGGTGGTGGAGGACTTCACCATGCGCCTAAACGACATCTTGAGCCAACTCAATACCCTGGGTGATCGTGAGCCTGAATCGAAGGTAGTTGAGAAGTTTCTGCAGATTGTAAGGTCGAGATACAAGCAACTGGTGCTGTCAATAGATACAGTGCTCGATATTTCTTAGCTCTCGGTTGAGGAGGTCGCAGGACGCCTCAAGGTGGCTGAAGACAAGGGGACGAGAAATCTGTCATGGATGGAAAGCTCTATCTGACCGAGGAAGAGTGGCGTGAATGCTGCAAGAAGGAGGCCGATGAGTCTCGGGATGGCAATAGAGCAATGGCGGTCGAGGTGGCCGAGGCGGCCGCAGAGGCCGTGTACGCGGGAGACGCAGCAGTGGCAGCGACGGCGCAGGGTCGTCGTCAAGGCTTGGCAATGTCAATAACAATTGTCACTGCTGTGGCAAAGCTAGACATTAGGCTAGAGATTGTTATAGCAAACTGAAGAAGGAGGAGAAGGTGTTGGTGTCACAGCAAGAAGAGACAAGCCTCTTGTTGGCAAACTTTGAAGCCCGGGGTCTGGTGGCGTCAGGAGAACCAGACTTCGGTGAACAGAGCTCTGAGATGACGAACCCTGTCAAAGCAAAGTCGACTAGGGATGCAGAGGCATTCTCAGCCATGGCGAGAAAGGAGAACGCCGAAGTGACCCGTGAACATGCTGAAAATCGGGTCTCTGAGAAGGAAGAAGACAAAGTCAGCATGGCCTGCAAAGATGAAGAGACCGGAATGTCTTCCTGGTGGGTCCTGGACAATGGTGCCTCGAACCATATGTCAGGGCTCCGTGCGGCATTCTCTAGTATTGATAAGCAAGCCGCTGGAAGCGTTCGGTTTGCAGATGGAACGGTTGTGGAGATTGAAGGGACTGGAATTGTGTTGTATGAGTGCAAGTCTGGTGAACACCGAGAGTTCAACAATGTCTACTACATTCCTCGCATAAACATCAACATCATAAGTGTTGGACAACTTGATGATGAAGGCTGGCAAGTGCAGGTAAAGGATGGTGCCATGGACATCCATGATGAGCAGCAGTGCCTCGTTACAAAAATTGATCGTAGCCCAGAAGACTTTACAAGCTCAAGTTGAAGATTACAAGTCTTGTGTGCCTGGCAGCTCTAGCAGGATACTTTGATTGGGTAAAGAAGAGCTGGTACGAGATCTTCCTATCTTGGAACATGTGGATCAGGTATGTGAAGCATGTTTTGCTGGCAAGCATCTGGGTACACCATTTCCTCAGCAAGCTACATGGCGCGCAGAGAAGACACTGGAGCTTGTTCATGGAGATTTCTGCAGGAAGATACACCACCTACTTCCAGTGATAGTATTTTCTACTCCTAGTTGATGACTACAGTAGGTTCATGTGGATTGCATTGTTGGGCACAAAGGAGGGTGCAGGACTAGTCCGGTTTTGTCCAGTAAGGGTGACCGACTAGTCCGGTTTTGTCCAGTAAGGGTGACCGGACTAGTCCGGACCCTTAGAGGACTAGTCCGATATTGTCCAGTAAGGGTGACCGGACTAGTCCGGACCCTATACGGACTAGTCCGATTTTTCAGTAACTGTCAGTTTGAACTCGAAATTGACATGTGTTCTAATTGAAAGGACACAACCCACCGAATTTTGAGTCTCTGATCGGGAGACTCAATAATTCCTAAGGGTGGGAGGCCCCCTCTTGTGTCTCTTGGTCAACTATAAGAAGAGGGTCAAGTGTGTGATAAAAGATGGATTTAAGGGCATTCATTCATACACACTTGAACACCCTAATCCACTCAGAATCCGATCAAGATACCAAGAGAAGAACAAGGGGAAACGCCTCTCGTCGTCGTCGTTCTTCTTGCGGCCTCGCCTTGTTGGCTAGATGGCCGCATCGTCAAGCAACAACAAAGATGGAGGAGAAGGTATTATTGATGTTCTTGTGCTATTTGAGAGATAGCACTTGGTATTCATGTTGTAATCAGATTTCTCCATGTAATTCGAGATGATTTAGTGGCTATTTGATCTTTGGGCTCTCTCTTGTTTTCTAACAATGGTATCAGAGCCGTTTAGACCACTAATCACTTCGAATTGAGTTTTGATCGAAGTTTTTCGCTGAAAGTTTTGAAGGTCCGGACTTGTCCGGTCTAAGGGCCGGACTAGTCCGGTGTGCCACAGTTAAGTGGTTAGGTTTTCGGATCAGGGCGTTTTGACGCGTTCATCTGATTGAAAACCAATTAAACACTTTGGATTGAAATCCATTGTGAAAATTAAGTTTTTTGGTAAGATGGTAAGATTAAGATTCCCTTTTGGGTATTTTGACATTTTTTCCAGTTTTTTATATGAAACTTTTCCGGGGTTGGTCGTATTAGTCCGGAATAGTACGGACCAAACTCAAAAATTTCAATAAAGAACGGATCAAATGTTTTTGATGGGACCGGACTTGTCCAGCGTATGGACCGGACTAGTCCGAAAACCATACTGTAAGAGTTCGGACTAGTCCGGCCATGTGCGGACTAGTCCGTGCTATACAATTAAGTTTGCTTATTAAATTAAGCTTCCGCTGTGAATTAAGTTTATTGTCATAGCAATTTGGTCGAGTAACCAAAGCGAAAGATAAATTGCTATGTCAATTTAAGTTGCATGAAATTCTATTGAGTAACCAAAGTGAAAAATAGAATTATCATGATTTTAAGTTTTATTAATGTCATTATTGGCCGAGTAACCAAAGCGAAAGGCATTAATGACATTATCATTTCTAAGTACATAGTAATTTGGTCAAGTAACCAAAGCGAAAGATAAATTACTATGTATTTTAGTTGTTCTTCAATATTCAGTTTCAATGTCATTATTGGCTGAGTAACCAAAGCGAAAGGCATTAATGACATTCTTTTTGTAAGAACATAGTAATTTGGTCGAGTAACCAAAGCGAAAGATAAAACTCATCATTTTCTTGTGGTTAACATCTATGCATTCTTCTTGATTTTGGTTTTTTGATTATGAAGGTTCCTCCAATGCTAATTCAGCACTGAGTTTCATCGCTTCTATTGATCCACTCAATGGAAGCAATTATGGGAGATGGCGAGAGAAGTTGGAGATTGCTTTGGCAGTCTCTGAGATAGACTTGGCTCTCACTACTCCATATCCGGTTGCACCGGTTGAACCAGTAAGAAATGATGATGAAACTTAGGAAGCCTTTGCTGTGAGGACAAATGAATATACTACTGAGTTATTGGCTTATGACATTGATTGTTATAAGTGGAAGAAATCAAACAGGAAATGTTTGATGGTAATTAAGGGCACTATCACTGAGGCCATTCGAGGAGCAATCCCTGAATGTGAAACTGCTGTTGAGTACCTCCAAAGGATAGAGAATCAGTTTACTGGTTCTTCTAAGCCACTGCAAGCACTCTTATCAAGAGGCTTGTTACTGAAAAATATCATGGAGGTGGTGTGCGTGAGCACATCTTAAGGATGACAAATATGGCTGCAAAGCTTAAGCCTATGGATTTGGGGATTAAAGATGAGTTCATTGTGCATCTCATCATTGCCTCACTTCCTAAGGAATTTGAGACTTTTTTCATCAACTACAACTCTCAACCTGAACTATGGAACATAGAAAAACTCATGGCTATGTGTGTTCAGGAGGAAGAGAGGATTAAGTCCCTTCACGGTTATGATGCTATTAATTACGTGAAGGAAAAAGGTAAGGCTAAGAAGAATTATTCTTCTAAGCAATCTTTTAAGTATCATGGTTCATCTCACCATGATAAAGATAAGGGTAAGTTTCCACAAAGCCATCCTTACAATAAGGATGTGAAAGTGGATAAAGATCAGTGCCGTTTTTGTTTAGACAAAGGTCACCATCAGAAGGATTGCATTGGCTTCCTTAAATGGTGTTGCAAAAATGGTAATGACTTTGTGACCTTTGTTGATGAATCCCTGCTTTTGGATTATACACCATCTTCTTGGTGGATTGACTCAGGTGCCACTGTGCACGTTTGCAATTCGTTGCAGGGGTTAAATATGAGGAGGACCCTAGAAAGAGGGGAAAGGGCCATTAAAGTTGCTGATGGCCATGAAGCTGAAGTGAAAGCCATTGGAGATTATCCATTAGTATTAAGAAATGGCTTTGTACTTACACTTCAGGATGTGTTATATGTACCCTCTTTAAGTAGAAATCTCATCTCAGTGTCATGCTTAGATGATGATGGTTATGTTTGCCAGTTTGGCAAAGACAGATGTGTAATTAAGTATGATAATAAGATGGTTGGTGTTGCCATAAGACAAGGCATGCTATACTTATTATCTATGCATGATGATGTTAATGTTGTAAGCGACAATCAGTTTTCCTCACATCAGGGTAAGCGTAAGAGAATCGATTCCGAAATGTCTTCGAAATTATGGCATTGTCGCTTGGGCCATATTTCGAGGGGGAGAATTGAACAATTGATTTCACAATCGATTCTTCCCCATTTGGATTTTTCGGATTCAGAAGAATGCATAGACTGCATTAAGGGAAAGTTTGTTAAGAAAATTAAGAAAGGTGCCATACGCAGTGCGGGAATTTTGGAATTAATCCATACGGACATTTGTGGTCCATTCCCCGTAGTATCTGTTGATGGTTTTGATTTATTCATAACCTTCACGGATGACTATTCTCGCTATGGCTATATTTATCCAATTAAAGAACGCTCTGAAGCGTTGGATAAATTTAAGATATTTAAGGCTGAAGTTGAAAATCAGCATAATATTAAGATTAAAGTGGTAAGATCCGATCGTGGTGGTGAGTACTACGGTCGTCATACCCCGTATGGCCAAGTTCCTGGACCGTTTGCTCGGTTCCTACAGGAAAATGGCATAGTCGCCCAGTATTCTACACCGGGCGAGCCTCAGCAAAATGGAGTAGCGGAACGGCGCAACCGTACGCTAATGGATATGGTTAGATCCATGTTAAGTCAATCAGATTTGCCGGTTAGCTTATGGATGGAGGCATTAAAAACCGCCATTCATGTGCTAAATCGGGTTCCTACTAAGTCGGTGCCCAAAACACCGTATGAGTTGTGGACAGGACGTAAGCCCTCATTAAGTTATATGCATATATGGGGATGTCCCGCTGAGGCAAAATTGTTTAACCCAAACATTGGTAAGTTGGATTCTAAGACAGTAAGTTGCCATTTTATTGGCTATGCAGAAAAGAGTAAGGGATATCGTTTCTATTGTCCAGAACGATATACTAAGTTTGTAGAAACAAGGCATGCCGTCTTTTTAGAGGATGCCATGATCAGGGGGAGTACGGTAAGACGAGAAATTAATCTTGAAGAGAAGCGGGTTTATGTACCCACTCCTATGATTCAAGAACCATATTTCTCATTACCTACTGCTGTTGAATCATCAGTGCCTATTGGTAATGATTCAACACCTGTTGTTAGTTCTCCATTGACAACGGAATTATTAAGAGAGGTTGAACATTTTCAGCCTGTTGTCACTAATAATGAAGAGCAACAACAGCCTCAAAATGAGGATAATGTGCAATTAAGAAAATCTCAACGAGAAAGAAAATAGGCCATTCCGGACGATTATGAGATCTATTTGAGTGAGGCAATTCAAATGGAGGGTGATCCCACCACATTTGAAGAAGCTATGAGAAGTCCTCAATCATCTGAATGGCGTAAAGCCATGGAGGATGAAATGAGGTCTATGGAAACAAACAAAGTCTGGGATTTAGTTGAGATTCCTAATGGAGCCAAAACAGTAGGCTGTAAATGGGTCTACAAAATTAAACGTGACTCCAAAGGGAATATTGATAAGTTTAAGGCCAGACTTGTTGCAAAAGGCTTCACTCAAAGAGAAGGGATTGATTATAATGAGACATTTTCACCTGTCTCAAGTAAGGATTCATTCAGAATCATTATGGCATTAGTTGCACATTATAATTTAGAATTACATCAGATGGATGTAAAGACGGCGTTTCTCAATGGTGATCTATATGAGAACGTCTATATGACACAACCGAAAGGTTTTGTTATTAAGGGTAAGGAACATATGGGATGCCACTTAAGGAAGTCCATTTATGGACTTAAACAAGCATCAAGACAGTGGTATCTCAAGTTCGATGAAACAGTAAGAAAGTTTGGGTTTAAAGAAAATGAGGAGGACAATTGCATTTATGCTAAGTTTAAGAGCGGGAAATTTATTTTCCTCGTGCTTTACGTAGATGATATACTACTTGCAAGTAGTGATGTCAATCTACTATCAGAAACTAAGAAGTTTTTGTCCTCTAATTTTGATATGAAAGATCTTGGTGAAGCATCCTATGTATTGGGCATAGAAATTCACCGAGATAGAAATAAGGGGGTATTAGGCTTATCACAAAAGGCATACTTAGAGAATGTACTGAGAAAGTACAGTATGCATAAGAGTAAGCCTTCGCCTGCTCCGATTGTCAAGGGCGATAAGTTTGTGAACTTTCAGTGTCCCAGGAACCAATATGAGATCGATCAAATGAAGTCGGTTCCATATGCTTCTGCTGTCGGAAGCCTTATGTATGCTCAAGTCTGTACTCGCCCTGACTTAGCTTATGTGACCGGAATGCTTGGCAGATATCAGGCCAATCCAGGGATTGATCACTGGAAGGCAGTTAAGAAAGCATTAAGATATGTGCAAGGCACAAAAGGCCTCATGTTAACGTATAGTAAGTCAGACCCACTTGAAGTAGTGGGATATTCAGATTCAGATTTCGCGGGTTGTGTGGATACTAAGAAATCCACGTCAGGTTATATATTCACCCTCGCGAATGGAGCCATTTCGTGGAAAAGCTCCAAACAAACCGTCACTGCATCGTCCACAATGCATGCCGAGTTTGTTGCATGTTATGAGGCCACCAGGCAGGCTGTTTGGCTTAAGAAATTTTTACCCGGTCTTAGAGTGGTCGACAGCATTGAAAAACCACTTAAGTTATACTGCGATAATGAGCCCGCAGTATTTTACTCTCACAACAATAAGTCGAGTGGTGCTGCCAAACACATCGACATTAAGTTTTATGTTGTGAAAGATCGAATCCAGGATCATACCATAAGTCTTGAGCATATAAGTACCAAGCGTATGCTTGCGGATCCGCTAACAAAAGGTCTTCCACCCAGCGTGTTCAGTGAACACGTAGCCGGCATGGGTTTAAGGGAGAGCCTATGATCACTGGATTTTTAGGGGCCAAGTAAGAGTAAGGTTCATTTTCAAGTGTGAGATGTATTGTGGTCTTCGAGTCCAACAATACGTAAATGGTTGTTGTGATGCGTCGTGCCCTATATGTCAAGCATGAGAAAATGGACACTAAGTTTAGTATTAAGTAAGTTGGTAAGTTTCAGATTCGAGTTCAAGGGGGAGAATGTTGGGAGTACCGGACTTGTCCGGTAAAGACCGGACTAGTCCGGTTTTGTCCAGTAAGGGTGACCGGACTAGTCCGGACCCTTAGAGGACTAGTCCGATATTGTCCAGTAAGGGTGACCGGACTAGTCCGGACCCTATACGGACTAGTCCGATTTTTCAGTAACTGTCAGTTTGAACTCGAAATTGACATGTGTTCTAATTGAAAGGACACAACCCACCGAATTTTGAGTCTCTGATCGGGAGACTCAATAATTCCTAAGGGTGGGAGACCCCCTCTTGTGTCTCTTGGTCAACTATAAGAAGAGGGTCAAGTGTGTGATAAAAGATGGATTTAAGGGCATTCATTCATACACACTTGAACACCCTAATCCACTCAGAATCCGATCAAGATACCAAGAGAAGAACAAGGGGAAACGCCTCTCGTCGTCGTCGTTCTTCTTGCGGCCTCGCCTTGTTGGCTAGATGGCCGCATCGTCAAGCAACAACAAAGATGGAGGAGAAGGTATTATTGATGTTCTTGTGCTATTTGAGAGATAGCACTTGGTATTCATGTTGTAATCAGATTTCTCCATGTAATTCGAGATGATTTAGTGGCTATTTGATCTTTGGGCTCTCTCTTGTTTTCTATCACAAAACAGTGTCGTTGAGTGGAGGAATCAAAGTGTGGTAGCGATGGCTCGGTGCATGCTGAAAGGTAAAGGTATAACGGGTTGGTTTTGGGGGAGGGTGTAAAGATCGTAGTTTACTTTCTCAATAGAACGACATCATAGAGCACAGGAGGGAAGATGCTCTAAGAACTCTGGGCAGGAAAGAAGCCAAGTGTGCAGCATCTGTGCATGTTCAGGTGCATAGCTCATGTGAAGGTCACAAAGCCGCATTTGAGGATGTTGGAGGATAGAATCTGGCCAATGATTTTTGTAGGGTATGAGTCGGGATCTGCAGCTTACCGTTGTTATGATCCAGTCAGCAAGAAGGTACATATCAGCGGGATGTTATCTTCAATGAAGATGCTCAATGGAAATGGGAAGATAATTCTGCTGCACTGACTGACAGTGACTTTATCATTGAGTATGTCACACTTGAGCAGCCTGTTGTGGGAGCACAACAAGGAGAATATGAAGGGGTGCCCATGAAAAATGAAGATATCCCAAGTCCTCCACCTCAGGCACACCTGCACCTGAAGAAGCACCATCACCAATTCAGTTTGAAACACCTCCTGCAAATATACAAGACTGCATTGTTGCTGATCATGGAAGTGGACCAGTTCGGTTCAGGCGTGTGAATACATTGCTTGGACCAGGAAGCCCAACGGGACAAGCATTCAGAGAAGTACATGATGACTTGTTATTTGGTGAAGGAGAAGAATCTGCCACTTTTGGTCAGGCAGAGCAAGATGAAGCCCGGAGAAAAGCTATGTTAGAAGAAATAGCCTCTATAGAGGAGAACCAGACATGGAGACTGACAAACCTTCCTGCAGGGCATCAGATGAAACTGCCGATCACTTGCAGGTGAGTCACCACTGCTGCTAATCCTTGCCGGTCTGAAGGGAGGATTCGCTGGCAACTGCTGGTGGATCTCTGTTGAAACTACATCGAGAGTGACAGCAACCTCCCGATCACTTGCCTAGGAGTCACCACTGCTGCTAATCCTTGCCGGTCTGGTACATCGTTTGCCCCTCTTGGACGACCACGACGGTGGACTCACAACTGCGTTGCTGCGTTGTCAAAACATCGTCGGTTGTCCTGGCCGAAGACTGAGACGACGGCGAGTCTTGCCAGTGTTGTGAGGTTATCGTCGATCTACCTCTTCTTCCGCCGGCAGTTTGAGCCATCCACGACAAAAAGTTGGGCGTCCTCTGATCTATCCAAGGAAGGAAGGAGATCGGCAGGAGGAAGTTGATTTATTTCACCAAATAACAAGTCATCGGTGCACTGGATATAGCCCAGGAAACAAGATGTCTCACTGAAGAGGAGAGGAGTTTCAAGCAGAGAGTACAGTCAAAATTCCTAGGACTATTACTCGTTAAAAAGATAAAGGCTAAGCAAAGGTCAAGGTTATCGAACATTAAGATTTCAGATGCAAATACGAAATTATTCTTCCTAAGAGCCAATGGGAGGAAGCGGAAGAAGCACATTTAGGCATTGCAAAATGGCACTGGTTTCCTGACAAGGCACGAAGACAAGGAGGAATACATCTATCAGCACTTTAATAACCATTTCGAACAGCCAACTCCGACGCAACTCACCCTGAACTGGGAGGAAATCAATGTTATGCCCTATCAGCTCTAAGACCTCGAGCAGGATATCAGTGAAGGGGAAGCTAGAAAGGCAGTCTTTGAGATGCCCAAGGATAAAGCCCCAGGTCCAGATGGTTACAACGGGCTATTATTTTCAACATGTTGGGCTATTGCAAAGGGAGATATCATGCAAGTACTCAATTCTTCATCTCAGCTAAGGGGGCGCAGGTTCGACCTTCTTAGTACAGCACATATTGTCCTGCTACCAAAAAAGGAGGAAGCATCAAAAATATGAGATTATAGACCGATCAGTCTCGTTCACAACATGTCGAAGATCTTCTCCAAAATTCTAGCGAATAGACTAGCCCCCAAGTTGCAAGAATTGGTCTCAATAAACCAAAGCACATTTATAAAAGGACGGTGCATCCATGATAGCTATATTTATGTCCGGGGGCTGCTCAGAGACCTCCATAGGAGAAGTAAACCAGCACTTTTTTTTCAAGTTGGATATTGCGAAAGCTTTCGATTCCGTTTGGTGGGGATACTTGTTGGAGTTATTGCGCAAGTTGGGTTTCGGGCCGAAATGGACGGAATGGATTTCCATCCTCATTTTAGCGAGTTCGTCAAGAGTCCTCTTGAATGGGATCCCGGGTCAACCAATAAAACACATGAGAGGACTCTGGCAAGGTGACCCGCTTTCGCCGCTACTTTTCATTTTAGCCATGGGTCCGCTGCAAAAAATATTAGAGCTAGCTACAGACAGAGGAATACTCAAGCCAGTCCACCCAACAAGACATAAAGTAGAAATGTCCCTCTATGTGGATGACGTCGCCATATTTGTAAACCCGAACTTGCAGGATCTCGGAGCACTTAGACAAATATTAGAACTATTCGGAGATGTCACCGGGATGAAAATAAATCTGCAGAAATCAGAGCTATACCCCATTAGATATGAGCAAGCAGAAACTCAACAGCTAACCCATGTTTTCCCGGCAACGGTGCGGCAACTCCCGTGCAAATATCTAGGCTTACCAGTATACACCGGCAAGCTACGGGGAATTGAGATTCAGCCCCTGATTGACAAGGTGAGAGGGAAGCTAGCTCCATGGAAAGGAAAGCAGCTAACAAAGGCTGGACGAGTCACATTGGCGAAATCAGTCCTAACTTCGACGGTGATGCATCATGCCACGGTCATCAACCTGCTGAAATGATGCATCAAGAAAATCGATAGGATAAGGAGGAGCTTCATCTGGACGGGTGCCGAGGAGGAGCATAATATTGGGGGGCGCTGCCTGGTAAACTGGAAGACAATGTGCATGCCAAAACAGCTAGGAGGTTTAGGCCTGCTGGATATCCAAAAACATGGCATTGCGATGCGGACGCGTTGGCTGTGGCTTGCAAAGATGGGTGGAGAAAGGCCATGCACAGACTTGCTTCCTCATAATTCGAAGCTGGAAATAAATCTGTTCACCAAAAACACACAAATGGTCATAGGAGATGGCCAGTCAACTTCTTTCTGGACGGATAGGTGGATAGGCCAACATACATTGCAAGAACAATTTCCACTCCTCTTTCGAGCTACGTTGCATAGGTCCAGGACGGTGGCTAGATAACTGCAACACAACAATTGGATATGTGCATTGAGGAACATCACAACACTTCAAGAAGTCTCGGAGTACGTCAGACTCTGAGAGCTCCTTGTGCCGGCAGGACTTGACCCGGATTGACGAGACAGAGCTATATGGAATCACACCAGCACCGGAATATACACGGCGAAATCGTCTTACTTGAGACAATTTCAAGGGATCCCCAGCCAAATACAGGTCCCAACACTATGGAAATCCAAAGCGGAGCCTAAGGTCATTTGGTTTGCATGGCTAGCATTGCTTGAAAAAATCCAAACGGCGGACAATCTGGAGCGAAAAGGACTAGACAACAACATTGTTTGTCCTCTTTGTCTGGATACAGCAGAAACAACTTTGCACTTGCTGACGGGTGCCCCTTTGCAATCAAGGCAATAATGTATATATTTAACTGGATGCATTTGCAAACGCTGGATCTGCACCACATCCAGGTGAATACTACACAAGAGTGGATACAGGCGATAACGCGAGATATGAATACTAAGGAAAAAATCAAAAGGATGGGGCAAATCTTCTACTCTTGGTGGAGCATTTGGAAGGAACGAAATAGAAGGATTTTCCAAGGTGAGGAGAAGGATGAGCTGCAGGTGGCGTTTCTGGCCAAGGAGGAAATCAACTCCTACAACATGGCGTGGCAGTTCACGCCGCTAGCAGCGGAGAGTTGAAAAACGCTAGAGAATTGGTTGCAAACTGTTATCTTTGTTTTCTTGTTTGTTTGTCTTTCCTCTTTTCCTTTTCGTTGTGCTGAGGCAACATAAGCTGCCCCTTGTATTTGAACTCTGTATTTTCACCTTTCTCTAATGCATCGGCAGTACACCTGCCCATTTCGTCAAAAAAGAAGTTGATTTATTTGATCGGCAGAAGGAAGTGCCTTTTGGTGGTGATCTGCTTCCTGGCGAGCGGGGGGTGAAGATCTGGATCGGAGAAGGAATCAGATTTCCTCAAACCACCGATCAGGCCTGAAGACTACCATAGTGGCGGCAATGTTTCCATCAGTAAGAATCAATGTTACCACACATCCAAATCACATTACTATGTATTATTTTCTTACAGTAAAGTAATACAGATGGAGACGGTCTGGGAAACAAAGAAAGGTAAAAATATTAATTGGTATGACGATCGGCAAAGGCATGCAAGGCTCACTCTGGTGCCCGATCAAACTTTAACTGTGGGCGAGTCGAAAAATGTTAATGAAGGATTAGATGAAATTTTCTGCCAAGGTGAATCCTTTCAAATTAGTTCAAATTTGATTTTTCTTGAGGAAGGTAATACTGTTCCTTCGACAAGAAAGAATGAAAAGTCTGTGGATGGTATGGATCTCAGGGATACTGAGATCATCGTACATTCAAATAACTTTTCTACTGACACTGATAAAAAGTTCACAAAGCCTTAAGCAGGGAATCAATACGATTCCATCGAAGGCTGTACCGCGAGGGAGTTGAGGTATACATATCCGACCATGGAAAGGTCCTCTACCTTACCCTAAACCAGCACTAGTTGTGGTGTTGGGCGATTTCATGCCAGTCTCAAGTGTCAAGAACACAAGATCTGAGTGCGTTGAATGAGAAAAAAATCCTGAGCCAAACAGATTTGATTGGCAGAGCAAAGCACCATGGCCACGCCAAAATGGATTTGGAGGCACACCGGCTTGCATGGTTGATAAACTCAAAAAAACCGTCTGGGAATTTACATTCCAAAAATTGTGTACATGAAAACAATGAAACAAATCCGAATGATGAAAACTATCCTCATTTGTCACATGCTGCTCCCACGTCCATGCAACAAACAAAGAATTACATCAGTACTTGCCTATCACAGCCTTCTGACTCAAGGCAAGAAATATCTGACAATTCTCCTCGCTCGCAAAGGGGTGCAAAGGTGCATGCTTATTCTGGGCAAGGCAAAATTGCCTGGTCAACTTGGCGTCTGAATCTCTAGAGGATAGGCGTCATTCTGTTCCAGACAAGGCGTAGGGTGCATCTTGGAGAGCTGGAATGAGTGCACCAATGAAACAAGGCTCAGTTATTTCGTTTGATGGACTGTCATTGCAGAGGGATTTTTTTCTCAGATATAGCAGCCGGTTTGATACAAAACCGCTGATGGTGCAGGAACATATCACAAGTAATACGCTGCAAGGTCCACCATGGAACTGGGGTGGCCGTTGATCTGAAGCCTTCGTCTCAGGACAGCGGAAGACCATCATACGCGGATATGGCAGCTCGTCCACCGCCTGCAGGGATGAGAGGGACGGTAAGGAGAAATCCAAATCTTCAAGCTCAGGTTTGGACAGAGGCAGGGAACACATCCTGCCAACTGAATTTGGGAGGAACATCAAAAACTTTTTAAAAATTATTTATAATAAATAACCCACGGAATCAAAAATTGGCCAAAATGACTCACTGTCGTATGCGCCTCATACCAAATTCGAATTTCGTATGAGGCACATACAAAATACCCATCTGGTTGATGCCACATCATTTAGTGTCTGCCATGGTGGAGTTAAGGCTTGCCACGGTGGAAGAAATGGGCACGCACGAATTTCGTATGAGGCACGTACGACATTCGTGCGTGCCCGTACGACATTCGTGCGTGCCCCAGTTTTGACTCTGCTTTTAATGCATTTTAGGCAAAGTTTTGGAAACATTTGTAGACCGATTTGGTAAAAACTTCTAAAGTATAAAATAGAGAATACATTGTGAAGTTTTGAATTCAATGAACTTCCTCTATGTTTAGTATGTAGAAACTAGAGTAATTGTATGTGTTATTAGGCAATACAATCACGTTTCTGCACATTTGCAAATTGTATTCAGTTTTTGTTTTTTGTTTAGAAATATTTGGAGTCAGAATCGACAGAAATGTTCATAAAGGTTATTGTAATGTAAGTTTTGTTGGTTATAAAAAATAAGTAATGAATATAATTTATGGGAATTTCAAAAATTTTAAAATCATATAGCGATAACAACCGCATAGTTTGGAAAATTATACAATAAAAGTATTAATTTATACAAATGCATATTACTTAAAGATAATTAATTGTAAGCTCAGCGGCGGTTACATCAAATGAAATCACATAGTTCCAAAAATATTTGCATGTTTTTTGCCACTCTACTACCACGGTACATGAGGCAAAACATAAGTACACATATTTGTGAAAGAAAATATAAAATAGGTAATACAAATGGCGTGTGTACGACGCACTTAAGATGCGTCGATCTAATCCTAACATGCCTTAGTTGAATTAAACGTCGAGCATAGTCTACCCAAGTTGCTACTGAGTGCAACGGGGGTATTTTCCCTTACGCAAAGCATCCGGACCGACTTCTTTTGCGCGACGAGCTCTTTCGCGCATGCGTTCTTGCTCAGCCTCTCGTGCTTGTGCTGCGACACGTTCCTCCTCTGCAGCTTTGTGATCACACTCTGCTCTCCATTGTCGAATTTATTCTTGCCTCTTGCAACGACGCTCCTCCTGTGCAGCTCTATTCCTCCTCTCTTGCTCTATTCTTTCATCCCACTCTATTTCTTCCTTGAACTTCCAATATGCAAGTTGAGCCATTCTCTCAACCTCCTCGGTGTCTTCTGTCGATTGTTCCTGGTCGATGTAGTTCTTGAAGTCACAAAGAGGTGGTGGCGACTACACAAGTGTTTGTACAAAAGATTAGATTCTATAGCATTCATAAAACATAAATAATGTTGCATATTACCTGTTTCCTACCACCTGGAAGAAATGGGCATGTCCTCTGAGGAGGATTGTACTCGTAGTTGTCGCACATCCAAAGTCGGCAACCATATGAGTAACCAGGTCCAAGATCTCCTACAAACCTACAATCAGTGCCACAGAAACACATTGGAGGTTGTAATCCCTCGGGGATTGGAACCTTTTCTCTATTTGTGGGTGGTGAGTTCTTGTCCATGGTAGTGAAGTATATGGAATGATTGTAGCAAGTGTGTGGTGAAGCTGTTACCACGGGAGGGGGTGTTATATAGACGAGCGGATGATGGTGTATGGACCTAGTCTACGAGAAATTTCATCCCTGTGATGTATAAGTGTGAACTGACATTTCACGGGGTCTGACAAGGAGCAGTGCAATTTCATATGTCTCTTATACGAGATTCACCTGACATGGAGTACGAGATTCACCTGACATGGAGCAGTGCAATTTTGTATATCTCTTGTACGAGATTTGCCTGACATGGAGTATGAGATTCGCCTGACATGGAGCAGTGCAATTCCGTATTTCTCTTGTACGAGATTCGCCTGCCATGTCGTGGATAAGCTTCATGTTAGTTTTTGTCGTATTTTATGTAGATAACATTTGTCTTACAATATTCGTCTGACAAGGTAGAAAGTAGTATGGCGAGTGGCAAAGTACGAAGACGACAAAGTAATTTTAACAAAATTCTCATTCGAAACATAGTTGTCATACATGGGAACCATACTTTTGATACATATGAAACATACTTCTGATATATTTTGAAACATATTTCGCTAATTCACTACTACTTGTGATGCGGACAGTTGCAAGACATGTTATTGTAACAGGATAAAGTTCCATTTGTTGAAGTTCCATTTCCGCCAGTTCACCTACCAAATCTTGATTGCGACGTTGTACTTATTTAATGTACTCTCGAGCAGCCTTAATAGGTGGTGAATCAACCCAAAGTGTATATCCACAGTTGTAATCATCATAGTAAGCCTAAATCCAAAATATTGTCATGAAAATTGCATATATGAAATATGTTTTTGAAATGATATGTAGTACTTACTCCACCAACAGGACAACGAAAGAATCGACGACCGTTGTCGTCTCCTTCGTCCATCATTTGGACAATACAATCCAGGTCACAACGACACTTAGGCCACTCTTGTTTGCTGCAATCGTATGGCCGTAGTGGATTAAATGGGCTAAAATCACTCTTACTAAAAACCGGGAACTCATCTAATGGTGATTCATACCAAGTTGGACCTCCCATCAAGTAATTTTCAGGCACTGCTCTAAAGTTTCTACCTCCTCGCGTAGCACGACTTGTACTCGCCATTGTTTCACCTCCACGCCTACCTCGACCTCTACTCATCATTGTTGGTGTGATGAACATAAGGATGCATGAGGAGTCATATTTCTATAGCCTGATGAGTGCAGGGTCGTTCTTCTCTTGTATGAGATTCGCCTGCAATGTCGTTCTTTTCATGTACGAGATTTGTCTGCCATGTATCTGTTGATGTCGTGGATAAAATTCGCCGAACACGATAAATGCATTGTCACGATGAAAGATATAGTGCATAAAGAAACATAACATACTTCTTCTACAATATAACACACACATACATGGGTACACGTTACTAACGTCTACCACACTTGTTGTCGAACCTACGCGCTGCATTCACATGAGCCCGACCGTAAGACATGCGCGTAGGAGCTGCCCTCCTCCGTCGCTGCTGCGCATGCGCCAGTGTCTCAAACTGCTGTGAAGGCTGAGTCGGAATGGGAGCACCATCAAACTGCAATGCAGGAACTGTGTCCTGCTGCGGCACGTCCACCAGGTAGTCGTCAATTTGGAAAGGTAAAGCTGGAGGACTGCCATGGTGCACCAGCGAGTCGGAAATCGTAGTATGGTAGTCTGTTGTTCCGTCTCCTGCATTCACATATAATATATAGTTAGCAAGTTCATTGTGTCCAATATGTATTTAAGTAGCATAATTGTTGCACGTCATACCTACGCCCATGTGTGGCACATGTGTGGACAGGCCAGCCTGGTTCGAAGAAGGAACCCAAGCAGGTATCTGTGCCGACGGGTCTGGAAAATCCCAAGAAGGTACTTGTGTCGACGGCCCTGGAGGCCAAGCAGCAGGTACCTGTGTCGACGGCCCTGGAGCCCAAGCCGCAGGTACCTGTGTAGACGGTCCTGGAACCCAAGCAGGCACCTGTGTGGATGGGCCTAGGACCCAAGCAGGTACCTGCGTGGACGGGCCTGCACCCGAAGTAGGTACCTGTGTGGAGGTCCCTGCAGAAGATATATGAACTGAAATATTAGTATCATGCAAATATGTCAAGTTTACTAATACGTACATACCTGCTGTGCTGGGATGCCTAACGTGACGTGCGGTCGGTACAATAGTGTCTCGTGCACATGATTGTGCACAAGAAGCCAACTTCAGCCCCTCTTTGGCGTGACTGTATATGTTTTGCAGCATGTGCACCATCTCTGACGAACTCATCGATATCCCCTGCCTGAGACGTTGGAGTTAAGCAGAGGACTCCGCAAGAACCTGTCGGAACCGACGCATCTTCACAAGTGCGAAGTGATCGGTCATACAACAATTGATTAGTCATGTTTTATGAAAATAACATAGGAAAACGTTGCAAATGTACTTCAACGAATTCGATCATACCGCCATTGAAGCCGCTTCATCTCTATGACGCGGATACGTATCTCTCACCGAGGGTACGTGTGTCTGTCGCTCGGCTGGTGTGTGTGCGAGAACAACTCGCGTCCAAGGAAGGTACCACTATAAGTACTTCTGGTAAACGACCTGTGAGAACGGTTGTGTCTCCTGCACAACCTCTTGTAAGGCAGCCGCCCACTGTAGGAGCCATGAATGCATGCGCTGCAACCAAAGACCCGGTGTTGAGGTACCCTTACGACAATACCTGCAGGACAAATAAGTACATTAATATTTCAGAAATAATATTATATTGAAGATTCATTAGTCGAATTACTTACGTATGAACTGCAGAAGGCACAATAGAATGTGGAAGCACTGGAAATGCCTGGTGTAGGCCAATCTGACGCAACACTCGATGTGGTGCGTACTCCTCGATGTAGATATCGTACACCTGCGGCTTCCTTGTAAGCCCGTAATCCAAGTCTCTGTAGCACATATACGCTAGTACTCTCATTGCTCGGCGGTCGTGCTCCTCCATATCGTACGGTGTCCAGCGCACGTCCTCATCCGCATCTAACCGATCAAACTTCTTGACGAACCCTTGGTACACCTTGTGCATCTGCTTGTTACTCCACTCACGCTGCATAAAGAACAAAATATGTCAGAACACTATATTATTGTAATCGTGAACAATATGAGTGCACTTAAAATAGTACCATACCTGTCGGCGCACCGAAAAAGTACCCATCGTAGGGCCATCATCCAGTGTCTCACCATACTCATCAAGATTGTATGGTGCCGGGGGCACTTGCAGCCGACCTATCATGAACTGCTCGTATACCCATAGCTGCAGAAGTAGAGGACAACCAGGTAGTACTGCATTACCTTGAGCCTTCGTGCAAGTGTCACAAAGTCCTCTGTAAGTGGCCGCCAACACAGCCGAACCCCAATTGTACTGTGGCATCTCCTGTGGTGTGGACTCCGCTATCTGTCGAGCAAACAGAATCAAGTGTCTGTCCACGGAGTCACCGTGCGTGTTGGTGAACATGATCGCACCAAACAGCCACAACAAGTATGCCTCCAGGTATCTGGTAACTGTGGCATCATCGGCGTGTGGATGCATAGTATCTACCTACAATTTGAAAACAAAAAGTGTAAGTTTCTTTTACATTGCATAATCAAATAACAATGTTCATGTGCATCGAAATAACACTTAAGTAATGTGAAAACATTAGCTCGTAGTACGTTAACCACTTCTTAGTCGGACCATGGTGCTGCTAATTGTGAAGTGGAGAAACAGGGTCAGCCGTAGGATGTCGTGCCACATCCTGAAACCGCGCAGACATCTCTGCGCACCAAGTAGGTGAGTCCTCTGGAGCGCAAACAGGGGCGCCTGCGATAGGAAGACCCAACAAGAACGACACGTCCTCTAGCGTGACGGTCATCTCTCCACACGGCAAGTGAAACGTGTGGGTCTCTGGCCTCCAACGATCTGTCAAAGCTGACAGCAGGGCTCTGTCGAGGCTGAACCAATACTTGCGATCAACCCGATCATACAGCCTCTCCTCAAGCAGCCTACATATCGGAAGCAACCCAGCTGCACTCAACCTGTTTCATACCAAGCAATAAATTAAAATCTACAGAATGACAAAAACAATTTTAGTTTCGTATTAACAGAAGAATCTACCTGGAAATCCATCTATCGTCTATCTTCCAAAACTTGGAAGGCAGCTGAGGACGAAGCACAGGCAAATCCTCACCACGCGATAGTCGGAAAGCTCGATGAGTTATATCAATCCGAAACTGAAGTAACTCAGGACCCTCTCCTTCTTCTGCAGCCATATCTATATATGACAAGGATAACACTAGTAGGACGAAATATATGAAAAACATATTGAAATGAATGACGTGGACAACATATTGAAATAAGAGACATGCACAACATATTATAACGGAACATATGTCAATGTTCGATACAACACACTTAACTTAACGTACACGTACAAATTCATAGTTCATAATAATAAGATATTACATAATGTAGCACATCTGAATATAACGATGCACATCAAATAGCATTGCCATCTCTAAACATAGATGTGCGGCGTGCACGCGGATGCCGGCCATCCTTAAGATTCCCACAAGGTCCAACTTCAGCCACATTTGCCTCATTGTTTGAAATGCAATTTTTGTAAGTATGTCCAGTTTGGTTGCACTTGATGCATGTTCCTTGAAATCTGCCAATTTCGGACTCATCCATATCATTTCTGATACGACGAGTCTTGCGACGACCTCTTTTCTGTTTCAACCGCGTGGTGTCAGGTCCTTGCAAAGCGTCTGGTCCTGGATCTGTGGTAAATGTGCATTTCATAGAAAACCCATATATCTCTGCATTCCAAGTACTCACAAGAACCTCTTTCTGGAATTAGTAGGATACGTAATTACTTGGTGTTAACTTGGTATATGAGCAAGCTGCAATAACATGAGAACAAGGCCTATGAAAGAGTTGTGGCTTCATACATGTGCACGTGCAATCATCCTGACGAAGAATGCACTGCTGAACAACTCTATCACGGTTAGCACCACAGCGATTCTTGTCCTTACACAAAATTTCAAACCTGTGCTCTGCAGTTCCCATACGTCGCACACGATGAAATGCAGCCTTTTGGATCTTCTTCTCCATGAACTTGCACATGTAGGGTGAATGAGCCAAATTGACATCATTCCTTACTGAAATTGAAATAGCATAGCGCTCACGAAAGTACTTGCATGTCCCATATAAAATGCCCTCGACAATAGCAACCAAAGGTAACCCTCTTAAGCCAGATCACCCAGTTGCATATCTGTATTGAGTACCACTGCATTAGCATGTGTAAAATATAGAAGACCAAATAAAAATTAATAGAAGTAATGTAATAGAAGAACCTCACCTCAGCTAAATTAGTTGTCATGATGCCATACCTAGCACCATTAGTGTCGTATAATAAAGACAACTTCTCTTTCGGTTTGCGCCGAATCCAACTAGAGAAGTTTCGGCTAGATGAACCTACAGTTGGAAAAGATACTTCATTAGGATTGGCTCTGCTTGAGGACGCCTCTGCTTGTGTCGTAGTCAATTCATCTAGACGTTGCCATAGAGCAATAAACTTCCTCTCTTGATTCTGACTACACAACATCTTGAACAAATTCATTAGTTGTTTGTTCTTGAAGTGACTGAAAAAGTTGGTGCCCAAATGCATCATGCAATATCTCGATTGAATGTCTGTCCAATAAGGTTGTTGCCCACGCTCAGAGGTACCATGTTTCAAATCAGATATTGTTTTAAGCAAACCAGCATGGCGATCGTGTATCAAACAAACATCAGGTCATTTTTGCACTACAACCATCTTTACCCGACTAAGAAACCAATACCATCTATCAGTGTTCTCGCTTTCGACAAAAGCAAAAGCTACAGGAAACACCTGTTGGTTCCCATCAACTGCAATAACTGTTAGAATTTGACCTTTGTACTTTCCAGTTAAAAAAGTACCATCAATGCAGAGAATAGGCCTGCAATGTCTGAATGCAGCAATACATTAACCTAATGCAAAAAATGCACGATGGAGAAACAACTTCCTTGGCATATCTCTGTTCGGCACATCCATAATGTCATAATAAGTACCAACATTTGTCTCCTAGATGGTCTGCAATAACTTCAGAAGATTTTCATAAGAAGCTTCAAATGAACAAAATCTTTGCTCAATCACCTTCTGTTTTGCCTTCCACGCTTTGGAGTAACTTATAGTGTACTTGAACTCCTCCTCAATAGTGTTTATTATTGATTTCAGCTCAAACCGAATGTTGTCCACAATTCGGGCGTACATGTGATTCGCAATAAACGTCGATGTAAGAGCACTATTGCACTTCTCCAATTCATGCAACTCGCATGTGTGATCAATCATTTTGGATACTCTCCATAGTTTCGTCTACCTCTCTTCGTAACCATGGACCCGAAAAGGACAACTTGAGAACACACATTTAACATCATAATATTTTTTACTTGACTTGTAAACTGTAAAGGATCTCTGCACAGCCAGAGACCAATATTTCACGGCATCCTTCAAACTATCTTTGTCTTTAAAGATATCTCCTTGTGTTAACTGATTCTCGTGGTATCCCGATAAGCCACAATACTTTTCTGTAACTGATAAATTACTCGGGATTTGATTGTTCCACTCTGCCGGAACAATAGTATCATTCTCATTCTCATCATCAGAAGAGTCAACTTCTCGAACATTTTCGTGTTCCATATCTTCGATCCTTATTTGTTCAACTATGTTCTCAATGTGCTCTCCTTCATCTGCCACACCATGTGCTTCTACATGTATCGAGTTCTCACCAGCTTCTTCTACTCCGACATCATCTTCCACACTATTTGCTTCATCAACTTCCGCTGCAATCTCTACTTCTTTCATTTCCGCTTGCGCAAGAAGCACTAGAGGCCAACCCTGCTCCACAACTAAATCTACATATTTCCTCCAATTCTGTGTTCCCTTAGTAATAATCAAATCCCAATAAATTCCATTTCTTGCCTGATTAATCATTCCTTTCAATGTCAACTGATGTTGTTGTGGATCAAGGTTTAATTTTTTCATCAACCAGTTTACGACACCACTAAATGTCCTCTCATTTGCTCTTGTTATCCCTCCATCACACGACGCGAAACCAGACAAATCAATCCCAGTAGGGCCATAAACTATTGTGCCTTCTCCATAAATATCTAAAACACTAACTTCTCTGACATTCCTATTGGAATTTATACACACAAATAAATCATATATGATTACTTCTAAAATAAAAGTAATCACATGTTAATAATTTACAAAACTAAAAATATCTAAACTAACATAGTACAACATAGTACAAGGAATAAAAATACCTATTGCAATACCATCTATAACATCTAAAACTACAATCACTAAATAGAGTGAAATACCTATTCAAATAAGCTACAATCACTAAATCATATAACATCTAAATCATATAACATAGTACAACATAATACAACAAATAGAAATACCTATTGCAATATCATCTATAACATCTAAAGCTACAATCACTAACTAGAGCGAAATACCTATTCAAATAAGCTATTCAACATAGTACAATAAATCATATAACATCTAAAGCTACAATCACTAACTAGAGCGAAATACCTATTCAAATAATGAAGGCACCTATTTTTATGGTACAAGGAATAGAAATACCTATTGCAATAAGTAATGAACCTAACAACAAAGTAAAAGGAAAGGAAATAGTGCCGAAAGGTGAGCGGCCGAGAGGAAGGAGGCGGAATGGAGGCCGAGCGGAGCGGCGGCGCGCTGGAGGAGCAACGGCGGTGAGCGGAGGCGCGGTGGAGGAGCAGCGGCGGTGTCACTGGGTGCCGAGAGAAGAGAAGTGCGGCACATTTTATAGCGGGACTAATGTCATCCGTGCCACATACGACGCCTCGGGCGGGCCCCACAGGTGGGCGAATTTCGTATGCGCCGCATACGAAATTCAAATCTCGTATGCGGCTCATACGAGATTTGCCTCCTCCTCGGGAACTAGCCCGCCGCCTCGGGAACCTCACGACAACGTGGCGCGCCATGTAAGCTTCGTATGTGCCTCATACGAAATGTGTGTGCCACGTGTCATTTCGTATGAGGAACATACGATAGTGGGTCATTTTGGTAAATTTTCGATTCCGTGGGTTATTTATTATAAATGATTTTTAAAAAGGTATATTAATAAAAAAAATTCGAACATCGAATCAGCAGAGACAACAAAAATATGATACAATGATTTGGAATCAAGGGGGTAGAACAAGTGAATCTCAGGGGCAGCAACAGAATACTCATCAAGGTAGATCAACAAATTATTTTCAGCCACCACAACAAGTTCTGCCAGATTCTGCACATGGAGCGAAAAAACAGAGAGACCCTCTTTGTTTTCACTGCAAAACAGTGGACATTACGCGGAAGATCGCAGGGCGAGGATGGATTGTGTAGTCTGCAAAAATAACTCACACTTGTCAAAAGTGCCCAATTCTAAAGATGTTGAAGCCTGAAGTAACACTTATGGGGACAGGAAAGGCAGAATTCAGTTTCTTGCAAATTCCAGAAATGGATTACAAGCTGGAGGAGCCTCAACAATTACCGATAGCACTGGTTACACTATCAGGAGGTCAGCTAACATCACAGGTTGTCAAGCCCGATCATCGAAAGGATGAACAAACACTAACCACATTTACGCCAGGATCAGTTGTATCATACATGCATTGACAAAAGTGAAATACCATTACATAGCCATGTCCGAATACACAATAAGTCTTACAATATGACCCGAAGGTCTACAAATACACACCTCTAACCTATTTACATCATCTAAACTATTTACAGAGTCCAAACTACAGCGGAAGAATAGATAGATAGACAGGGCTCCATTGTCACTGGCACTCGTGCGAAGGATTGCCAGCCTAGACCACGTCCTTCGGGTTGATGTAGAAATCATGCGATGCCACTTCTTCTTCATATCCTGAAGGGGAATGTAAGCGCATGAGTACATAGAGTACTCAGCTAGTGTGGTAAGAGGATGACATGAATGGCTAGAACAAGAATAAGCCAATTACGGCTTAAGCACTATGCTTAGAAACTAACCTTAGCTTTTAATTATCAATTTAATAACAAATAAATATTCCAACAAATAATGATGATGATAAAGATAAATTTAATCAATAGTAACCATCATTTCCAAACCATAATCTAATTATGAACTGGCCCCAAGCCGCTCTTGTCCATGAGCACGGCTGTCATGACAATTTTACAATTCTCTGCAGAGATTGTACCCTTTACCCACAAACAGTGATTTCATCCCCTATTGCCAGGTGGACTGAGTAAACCTCCCTGAATGCCAGTGGTAGCTAACCACATTACACACTTCCTTTGGTGTGAGGTTAGGAGATCACTACATGGTCTTTACAAAGGTACTCCCGACTAGTGCTAGCCCTCTAAGGTTTCACCACTGAGGCATTACCGGAGTAACCCTCTGCCTCAGAGCCACCTCTTGAGCCTTGCGGATCACAGAGCAGTACCCCTGCATCATTCCCCGCACCATCCAACTACTAGCATTTCATCAGGAGAAACCTAATTAGTTGACCAAGCTGCCCCATCACAGTCTCATGGTGGTACTATAAAGCATAGTGGCTTCCTCCATAAACCGGTCCTTAGAATCCGGTGGTGCTAAACCCAATCTCAGGTCTCGTGCAAACTGCACCATACTAAATCCATCCAACTACTAAATTCCTATCAGCTACTATTGTGTGTCCATCATGATTAAAGTAACCATAAAATATAGTGTAGTTCATGTGTATGATATTCCATTCCCAAAGTCTAAACATGGCTAAGCCTGATCAAAACCTATCTACTTCCCAACCCAATCCAGGTGACAAGGAATTATATGGAATAGAGCATATAACATGAAATAGGACATCATTTTATTTAGCATGCAACTAACTAACATCCTAAAATTGGTACAAGATGGTAAATGACACTTGCCTTCTTCGAAGACTTGGTTGTCGTTGAAGACTTGGTCTTGCAGGTTAAAAGATGGGTCATAGTAAAATTCTAAATATATTGCCAAAGCATGACAAAAAGAAATAAAAGCTAAAAAGTATATAGCACACAATGCATGACATCCCAATATTCACATAAGCATAAAATCCTACACTAATACATCCCTACAAAGCATTTCTTATTTTACATAGCCAAAAATATGAATCTAACATTTATTTTACATTTTTAGGATTTATTTATGGGCTAAAATCATTTTTATTGAATTTTCTATGGCCAAAATATATTTTAAAACATTTGTAATGATTTTTTATGGTCAAAATATGTTTTATGTGAACTCTACAATTTTATTACAGCATAAAAAGATTTTATACTAATTTTCCTACTGTTTTTATATTTATTTTACCATTTTTATCAATTTTTTACACATTAAATACACCTCTTAATAATATTCAGCAATTAAATTAAATATCAGGGGCTAGCTGGTAATTTTTCTATACTGTACGGTGGTTAAAAACATATAGTGAATTTTCCAGGGGCTAGATTCCATAATTATTTGATTTAGCATAATTCCAGAGAGTCTAGGGGCAAGATTGTAAAATTTAAGTGTTAAAACAGTATTTCAATAAAGTCCAGGGGGTAGCTTGCAAGTTTCCGAGGGCCTCGGCCAAAAATTGGCGGCGGGAAAAGAGTTTTAAAGGTGGGCTGTCGATTTCAAAATGGACGCACAATATTTAAATAAACTGAACCATTACATATGATCTAATCTCGGGCGTCCGGTTAAAACTGTGGGCCGAGATGCGGCCACGTCGCCCTTGGCGACGCAGGCCACGCGCGCGCGGTGGCGCTCAGCTCCCGCGGCGGCAGACCTCGCCAGCGTTGGCCGAACCGGACCAAATCTCGACTATTCTATGCGTCTATTGTACGAAACGAAAGAGGGTGGGAAGGGGAACACACCTTGGGTGTTTTCGGGGTATGAAGAGGGTCGGAAAGGAGTCGGCGACGAGGGGCGGCGGCAAACGGCGTCGACACCTGAGACCTTCTTCTATTTCCCACGTTGCTTCTTCCTTCGATTGATGCTTCCATTGCACTTTGCACATGCAAATGGCTTTGTTTCTGGTAACCCTTTCTGATGGCTCAAGTATCTTGACAGGTTGTTGTACATAGGACAAATCTTCTTGTACATCTACAACTTCCATAGGTAACTGTTGCTCAGGTACTCTTAAACACTTCTTAAGCTGATATACATAAAACACATGATGTACATCTGAGAAGTGCGATGGGAGCTCAAGCTGATAAGCCACTTCATCTTGTCGTTCTAATATTTTGAACAAACCAATGTAGCAAGGTGACAACTTGCCTTTTACTTTAAATCTTCTCAACCCTCTCATAGGTGACACTTTCAGGTACACATAATCACCAACCTCCAATGTTAGATCACGTCTTCTAGTATCCGCATAATTCTTCTGTCTTGTTTGAGCTGCTCTTAGATTCTTCCAAATTTCTTGTATTTGTCTTTCAGCCTCTTTCAATACATCAGGCCCAAAAAGTGACTTTCTCTAGTCTGATTCCAAAACAACGGTGTTCTACATTTCCGCCAATATAATGCTTCAAAAGGAGACATCTTCAAACTAGCTTGATAACTGTTGTTATAAGAGAATTCAGCATATGGCAGATTCTTATCCTAACTTTGGCTATTCTTCAAAGCACACGCTCTCAACATATCCTCCAATATCTGGATGGTGCATTCCGTCTGACCATCAGTCTGAGGATGATATGCCGAGTTCAAATTTAAACGGGTATCCATTGATTCATGCAACTTCTGCTAGAATCTTGAGGTAAATTGAGTGCCTCGATCTGAGATGATCTTCTTGGGAACTCCATGTAAACATACAATCCTAGAGTTGTACAATTCCGCAAACTTGGCACCATTATAGGTTTCCTTCACAGGTATAAAGTGGGAAACTTTAGTCAAACGATCCACTATGACTCATATAGGGTCATATCCAGACTGTGTCCTTGGCAGTACCGCAATGAAATCCATGCTGATTTCTTCACATTTCGATTCTGGAATGTTTATTGGTTGTAGTAACCCTGCTGGTCTTTGATGTTCTGCCTTAATTAGTTGACATGTATCACATATGGCCACATATTCTGCTACATCCCATTTCATTCCATGCCACCAATATTGATATTTAAGATGTTGATACATCTTTGTGCTTCCGGGATGAATGGAGTATGACGAGTCATGAGCTTCTCTTAGTATCAACTCTCTAATCTCCTTTACATGTGGAACACAAATCCTCTTTCCAAGCCATAGGGTTCCTTGTTCATCCTATCTAAAGTTCGGAGCTTTTCCTTTCTTCATCAATTGCTTGATCTCCTTGACCTTCTCATCATTTTTATGTCCTTCTCGTATGTCACGTTCAAGGGTTGAATCCAATTCCGTAGCTACTGCTTTAGTGCTAGACACCATGCATAAGTTTAACCTTGCAAACTGTTCACATAACTGGGGTTGAAGATCTTGTACTGACACATTGTTACACGGTCCCTTTCTACTAAGAGCATTAGCGACTATATTAGCTTTTCCTGGATGGTAGTTAATTCCCACATCAAAATCATTTATCAATTCCAACCAAAGACATTGTCTAAGGTTGAGATCTGGCTGCGTGAATATGTACTTCAAGCTCTTGTGATCAGTGTATATCTCGGTTATTTTTCCCATTGGATAGTGTCTCTATATCTTCAGTGCATGAACAACAGCTGCCAACTCTAAATCATGGGTTGGATAATTCCTATCATGCTTCTGAAGCTATCTTGAAGCATAGGCCACAACATGTCCTTCCTGCATTAAGACACATCCTAAACCATGACCTGATGCACCACAATTAACAACAAACTCCTTCTGCATATCAGGCATCACCAGAACTGGCGCACTGGTTAACCTCTTCTTCAATTCACTGAAGCTCACTTCACATTCGGGGGTCCACTTGAAAGCAACTCCTTTCTCAAGTAGCTTGGTCAGAGGCCAAGAGATCTTTGAAAATCCCTCGATGAATCGACGATAATAACCAGCCATGTCCAAGAATCTTCATATATCATGTACACTCTCGGGTGTTTCCCATTTGAGAACATCTGCCACTTTGCCCGGATCCACTGCTATACCTCCTTCTGATATGACATGACCCAAAAATGATACCTCCTTTAGCCAAAACTCACACTTGCTAAGTTTGGCGTATAGCTTATGCCGGTGAAGCTTCTGTAGAGCCATCCTGATGTGCTCCTCATGCTCTTCTTCAGTCTTGCAATAGATAAGTATACCATCGATGTATAGCACTACAAACTTATCCAAGTACTCCATGAATACCTTGTTCATCAGGTACATAAAATAGGCAGGAGCATTAGTCAACCCAAATGACATAATAGTATATTCATAAAGACCGTATCGAGAGAAAAATGTAGTCTTGGGGATGTTCGAGGGTCGAATCTTCAATTGGTGACAACCCAAGCGAAGATCAATCTTAGAGAACACACATGCTCCTCGCAACTGATCAAACAAATCTTCAATTCTTGGTAGTGAATACTTATTCTTGATTGTTACCGCATTCAAGGCACGGTAATCCACACAATCTTTAGCTACGATCTTTCTTAGGTACAAATGTAACTGGTGCTCCCCAAGCCGATGAGCTAGGATGAATATATCCTTTCCCCAGTAACTCCTCAATATGGTCATTTAGTTCAGCTAGTTGTTTAGCATCCATTCTATACGACCTCTTATACATTGGGGCGTCCCAGGCACTAACTCAATGATAAACTCAATCTCTCGATTAGGGGGCATACCTGGTAAGTCATTTGGAAATAGATCTGGAAACTCACTCACAACCATGATGCCTTCTGTACTCTCCAGATGGTTGAGTTGAACAACTGTCTCTTGCATTTGATCTGGCCTAAACTCCACCTAGTGCCATTTGGATGTGTTGCAAATTGTCCTAGTTGCACAATGAATTACTCCTTGATTCTTTGTCAGCCAGTCCATTCCCAGAATGATGTCTAGTCCTTGTGCGTCCAACACTATTAGGTTGGCCCAAAAGTCTACCCCCTTATATTTATACTAACTTTCCGCTATAGATGCCTTGCCACCATTTCTACTCCAGGAGAGTTTATTAGCAATGGCCGATTCAAGAATTTAACTACCATGTCATGCTTCTTTATGAAATCTTTGGATATGAATGAATGTGTGGCACCCGAATCAAACAATACTGTGGCGGGGTGGGAACTAGCGGAAAACATACCGATCACCACTTCAGGCTCTTCCTGAGTCTGTTCCAATGTCACGTGATTGACATGTCCGGGTGGGTTCTGCTGCTTCTTTGGACAGTTGTTGGAGTAGTGTCCCATTTCTCCACACTTGTAGCACTGAACTCCTGCAGCATTGTTCTGACCCTTGTTACCTCCTGGGTTGTTCGCGCTGTGGCTACCCATTGGGACGGTTAGCTAGTGCTATTGGGCGAGGTGGCTGCATTTGCTGGCGAGGGGGTTGCACTGGTTGGCGTGGAGGCTGTGGTTGCTGGCGCATCTGTTGGTTGTATGGTGTGGGTGGCCTCTAGGTGGGGTTTGGGAACCTCTGTCCTGAGTAAGAGTTTATAGGACGAGTGATAGGTGTTGCAGGTTGAGGGGCAAAGCTAGGGCGTACATTGGTACCAAAAGCATGTCCTTGAGCCAACTTCCTCTTTCTATCATAATCATCTAATTCTTTCTTGGTCCTCTCTACTTCAAAAGCCTTGTCAACCAATTTTTGAAAGCTGCTGTAGTCACTAGAAGACATGGCAAACTTTAACTACTTGTCAAACCCATTCTTGAAACGGAACGACTTCTTAGAATAAGTGTCCACATCTGTTGGTGCATAGTGTGACAATTGTGTGAATGTGTTCAAGTAAGCTCGCACAGTGATACGACCCTGCTTCAACATGAGAAATCCTCACATCTTGCCAGGAATTCTCCTTTAGGCACAAAATGATTGCAAAACTTTGTCTTGAATTCCTCCCAAGTGATATTATCTGGACTCTGATGGCTTCAGTGAAAGAAGTCCACCAATCGGCTGCAGTCCCTTGGAGTTGGTGAGAATCTAATAGTACCTTCTCCCTTCCTTCACACTAAATAATTCTCAACTTGCTCTCAACTGTTCTAAACCAATCGTCAGCATCTATTGGCTCACTAAATATGGCAAAGGTGGGTGGATGAGTGTTAAGAAAGTCTCTTAGGCACTATGCTTAGAACCTAACCTTAGCTTTCAATTATCAATTTAATAATAGCTAAATATTCCAACATATAATGATGATGATGATAAAGATAACTTGAATCAATAGTAACCATCATTTTTCAACCATAATCCAATTATGAACTGGCCCCAAGCCGCTCTTGTCCTTGAGCACGGCTGACATGACAGTTTTACAATTCTCTGCAGAGATTGTACCCTTTACCCACAAGCAGTGATTTCATCCCCTATTGTCAGCAACTAACTGGAATTGTCAGCAACTAACTAACATCCAAAAATTGGTACAAGATGGTCAAGGGCACTTGCCTTCTTCGAAGACATGGTTGTCGTTGAAGACTTGGTCTTGGAGGTTAAAAGATGGGTCGTAGTACAATTCTAAATATATTGCCAAGGCATGACAAAAAGAAATAAAAGCTAAATAAGTATATAGCACACAATGCATGACATCACAATATTCACATAAGCATAATTCTACACTAATACGTCCCTACTATGCATTTATTATTTTACATAGCCAAAAATATGCATCTAACATTTATTTTACATTTTTAGGATTTATTTATGGGCTAAAATCATTTTTATTGAATTTTCTATGGCCAAAATATATTTTAAAACATTTTTAGTGAATTTATTTATGGTCAAAATATATTTTATGTGCACTCTACAATTTTATTACAGCATAAAAATATTTTATACTAATTGTTCTACAATTTTTGTATTTATTTTACCATTTTGTCAATTTTCTACACATTAAATACACCTCTAAATAATATTTAGCAATTAAATTAAACATCAGGGGCTAGCTAGTAATTTTTCTATACTGTACTGGGGCTAAAAACATAATTTAGTGAATTTTCTAGGGGCTAGATTCCATAATTATTTGATTTAACATAATTCCAGAGAGTCATGGGGCTAGATTGTTTAATTCAGGGGTTAAAGCAGTATTTCAATAAAGTCCAGGGGGTAGCTTGCAAGTTTTTGAGGTCCTCTGTGGAATATCGGCGGCGGGAAAAGAGTTTTAAACATGGGCCATTGATTTCAAAATGGACGCACGAGATTTAAATAAACCGAACTGGTACGTATCATCTAATCTCAGCCGTCCGGTTAAAACCGAGGGCCGAGATGTGGCCACATCACCCTTGGCGATGCTGGCCACGCGCGCGCGGCGGCGCTTGGCGCTCGAGGCGGCAAACCTAGCCGTCATTGGCCAAACCAGCCCAAATCTCGGCTATTCTATACGTCTATTATGCGAAACGAAAGAGGGGGAGAAGGGGAACACATCTCGGGTGTTTTCGAGGTCCGAAGAGGGTCGGTAAGGAGTCGGCGATGAGGGGCGGTGGCAAACGGCATCAGCATCCGTCGATTCTGGCGAAACCTTGGCGATCTCTTCGCGAAACTTTGCCCGACGTGCTCCTGGAGTCACGACAATGCGATTATAGGGAGGAGGGGAGGGAGACAATCGTCGGTTAGCCAGGAACAAGTGCGACGGAGCTTGGCAATGGCTAGGCTAGGGTTAGGCGCGGAGAGAGAGAAAGAGAGGTGGAGGGCGGCAATTTATAGATAGAACACGAGCGGCGGTTGATGGCGAATGAGAGGAGCGGTTCCTCGGTTGAATTCGACGCGTCGAGCGACGGTTTCAGGAAGTGGGCGTGCGGCGCGGCGTGGGATAGAGGGAGAGGGGCGATGGTTGCCCAAGGAGAGGGATGACATGCGGGTCTCGCGCAGCAGAGAGACAATGTGGAGGGAAGGGGCTGCTGGGTTGCGGGTGGGAAGAAAGGAAATGGGCCGCGGGTGGGAGTTTTGGCCCAATAGCGGTTTTTATTCTTTTTCTTTTTTCCTTTTCCTTTTCTTTTCTTTTGATTTGATTTCAATTTTAAATTTCAACGAATTCTACTCGTTTGAATTCAAATTTCACACAATTATACACAAACAAATGCACTTTATTCAATTCATTTTATTTACAAATTTTTGGATGTTACATAGGCGCTACAGGCAGAGCTGGCAAAGATCATGTGCGTGGACTGGAGTTGGGAAGCACTACCTCATGGGGAGAATACCTTTTTAGTACCGTTTTCTTCAGAAGAAGAACTGAGAAGGATGAATGACGTTGAGTTTCGACTAAAAAACCATGGAGTCACAAAATTTTTTTTTAGAATGGACCTAGGGAGGGGAAACGGTACCAACATATGAGCTTGATCTGGTATGGGTACAGATCATAGGTATGCCTCATGCCTGGAGGCATTACTTTGGATTTTGGGCACTTGGGTCAGTGATTGGCTCCACTGAAAAGGTAGACATGTACACTTTTCAGAGCAATGGAGTGGTCCGAGTCCAAGTGGGGGTTCTGAGTAGGGATATTTTTCCTTACACCACAGATATGGTATTTGATAAGCGGGGGTATGATATCACTTATACCCTGGAATCTTGTTCCTTTGAACCTGCTGAACAAATAAAGGAAGAACACAAACCAGAAGATGAACATGGTAATAAGGAGAGAGGCGGGGAGGTATAACATATAAAACAACAGCTTTTCCACTGCTCAACAGATTAATTCTCGCTGGTATTTGTGGGTCAAGATATGAAGGAGACGCGTTTCTCATTTTATGACGAGTAAGTTATTGCTGGTGCCTACACGTGAAATGCCAAATTTGTTACATATAACATTTATATTGAGTATATATATTGAAGAACCTAGTTTTTGAGTACTTACAATGCGAAGCAACATAATAGAGAGACATCCAACGCGTCAAGGTTGAAAAGGTCGTAGAGATCGGACCATTCGATGAGAAAACAACCATCACTCTTGAGAAAGTGGTTATCCTTGAATCCCTCTATTATGGTTTAATTTTTTTTTGTAATTTTCCATGTAGTAGTTATAAAGTTCAACACAAGGTTTACCAACTTGTTTGAGTGCGCCCGCAATTAACATCGCCTTTCCCATTAGAAACTTTGGGTTAGCATGCGTCATAGCTTTCGGCGTACTTGGGTTAGCTTCTGACTCTTTCACTTGTTTCTTGCAAGCTTCCTTTAACAATCGCCGCTGCGGCTGACTCTTGTTCTTGGCACGTACATTCTTTTTCGGCTTTGCCAGCGTCTGATCAGGTGTAGGGTGCAAGGAACTCTGAGTGCGAGGTGGAGATCGACGCAGCTGCTCTTCAAGTGGAGACTTCTGCGACAGCTCTAGAGTTGGAGACAGATGCAGCTTCTGTGTAACTAGAGGCAACTGATCTCCAATTGGAGACTTCTGCTGCTTCTATGTAACTAGAGGCAACTACTCTCCAATTGGAGACTTTTGATGCTTCTCTATAACTGGAGGCAACGATCGCCCTAGATTTGGATGCGGAAGTAGACGTGCCTCAGTAGACATCAAAGTAGTAGAGGCCAACGCTGAAGCTGCTCCTACTGGGACAAGAACAATAAGGGTCCGTCTCCACTGAACCCTTCTAGCAATTGCATCCCGCATAGTCAGTGTTATATCGTCCGGTGGAACTTCGAGCTTCAGGTCTTTCATATTTTCATGCACCATGTCCACCTTGACCACAACATAGGATGCTGTGTCGATCTGGATGTCGTCAAGCATGGTTTGATTGGGATACACTAGCCCTCTCCCAACCTCCATTTGAGTGATTCCTCCGACCATTAGCATAAGGTTGCATGTTGTTGGTTGAGCCAAGTTATCTATAGTGTCTGGCTCAATTGAAGGTCCAGAGGCTGGTGCCTGGAGATCCTCATGTGGTTGTCCACCCCCAACTGATGTAGAAGCTAAGTTGCTCCTACTCACCTCGTCATTACATAAGAACAACGTGTTAGGGAATTGTACGTGCTCCCTCTAGTATATGCTTCACACCTCCTAGGAGCTCCCTTCTCAGCTGTCTTTTCGGTACTCCACGTCAACATGTGGTGTCGAGGTCGTTTTCTGCTTCCGATACGTAGTTTTGTGTTCCGAAAAACCCTTCCTCCAGGTCAACTTTCTGGAAACACCACGAACACGGCCTCGTTTCTCCTTGGTTTGCAAGGCCTTGCTGAGAGCATCATTTTCCCTCTCACCATTCGAGTCTTCGCTGCTCTAGCTCAAGGACCTTTGAGCAACATCAGAGGTGCTCTACTGTAGAAGATGACCTGGCCTGACTCACTCAGCTTAGAACGAGCATGCATAAATAGTCTCAGCCGTCCACAAAAACTATCATATGGATTCTCAAGACCTAGCTGGGCCAATCTTTCATCCTCTTCTTCCCAACTTCTTTTTTTTCTGGCATAATCGATGTTGTCGAGGTGATGGTCAATCTCGTTCTGCGATCGGAGCCACTTCATATATTCACTATTCTTAGTAAAGTCCTATGATTTGCAATTTTCAACAAATATCACCCTATCATCTTCTGACAAATGTTTATACTTATGGAAGAGGGTTTCCTGGTTCCGCCAAAAAGTCACAAGCTTATATTTGTAGGTCCTCCAAGCATGAGAGATCATCTTCATAGCTAGCTTCTTCCCCTTCTGCTTCTTCTGTTTTGAATATTGAACGTATGCTTGGATAGAGTTTTTGAAGAGTTCATCCTTTTTATTTTCGGTCAATTCATCGAATCCCTGTAGGTTTAGCGGCACTATTTCCTGGGCAGCTAGACCAAAAACCCTGGACAGTCTCGTACTCACTTTCGTCTCCAAGGGTAAGCCTTCTTCATTGACCTCATTAACACTCACAACGTCTGTCGGCCATGTCGTATGCAGCATTTTCTTTCTTTTAACAAAGGCAGGTTCTGAATGTGATCCAACCGATGCATCCTCTTCATGAGTCTGCTGCTGAGCCTGCAGCTATTGAGGAGTCTATTGTTGAGCCTCCTCTTCAATATGTTACTGATGCTCCGATCGAGACATCTTCAAATTCAATAAAATTCATTGAAATCCTATAAAATATTATCAAATTTCAGTACAAGTGTAAGAACAATCCAAAGCAATCTAACACAACCAAACAATGACTAAATAATAGACTGCCATAAGTAATTTGAACAACAAAGCAATGTTCTACCCCCATATTAAAACACACATTCCACATGTGAAGACAAATGCTCCAGAAAAAATCTATCACTGTGAGACCTACGTGTGCTGAGTACATTGGCTATTTCGATAGAAGTTTTGAATATTGCCGAAACACCCTTTTCAACTAGGTACTACTCTAGGTCCGAGCTCCAACAAGGTCTGACAATAGGTCCGACATGTTTCAGTTAGCTCCGACAAGGTCCAACATGTTTTGGATAGCTCCGGCAAGGTCCGACAATAAGTCCGATTTGTTTTGGATAGCTCCGGCAAGGTCCGACGGTAGGACCGACATGCTTTTGGCTAGGTCCGACATGAGGTCTGGTTAGCTTTGGCTAGGTCCGGCGCAAGGTCCAGTTAGCTTTGGCAAGGTCCAGTGCAAGATCTAGTTAGCTTTGGCAAGCTCCGGTGCAAGATCACAGTGGTTCCGCTTTTACTTACAATGCTTCAAATTTGCTTTATGCTTATGGTAAGGATTGCTTAGTATTCATTTGCTAAGTTTTTGGTGTGTTTTGGTGGTTAAGGATGGTATTATTTTGTTATGTTCGCAACATTCTTATGTGAGGTGCTCACGTAAGGTGTTGTGGTATTTAGACTAATGTGAGTCAAGTTGAGGACTTGTGCTCAGAGGAATTGGTTGTCTATTCATGTGCAGGCCTTGCTTGAGGTCAAGACATGGCTGGTGACGGGATCCATTGAACTAGTCTTAGGGAGAAGATGAGGTTCAACAACCAAGTTCAGGAGAAATTGTGGTTGAGTTGATCGGGAGGTCACGCAACATGTTTGGATCAAGAACAATGCATATGAAGGTATTGTGGACGTCGTTGAAAGGTGTTTGCATGTGGGCAAGGAGTGCATGGAGGTGGAAACATGGTTCAAGGCATGATGAAGAAAAGTGGACGTAAAGAATTGGTCAGAAAGGTCCAATCGATTGGATTATGCCCTAGAATGTGGCTGAAGTGGTTATGGTTCGATTATGGAAAGTTTCGAGTTTGTTTTGGTTAGATTTCATATGGGTCACGAAGTTGAGTTGTATTAGGATTGTGGTATACATTCCTAAGGTGTTAGGATGTCTAAAGATTGCTTCTATCCGCATATAGAAGAGTCTTCAGCAGTTATGGAAAGTTTCAGTTGAAACTGAGTAGGATTAGAGTCCTAGTTAGGATTGTGAATGTGGCCTAGAGGGGGGGTTAATAGGCCTTTTTGATTAGTCTGGTAGAGTGCAGACTAGTCCAGTGCGTGCGGACTAGATTGATCAAGTTTGATCGATTATCTCGATCCTAGACTGTATGCAGCAGAAATATACTTGTAATTAGAGTGTCACACTACAATAAACTAGGATGTAGCACAAGTTAATCTTATATTCAATATTTCAACATAATATAAACAAGATTGATTGAAACCCTAGATAGATATGAAGAGTAAGAACAATATGCGCAAAGTAAGAACACAAGCTCTTTATCCCGTGATTCGGTTCCCACGGAGGCAACCTACATCCATGTTGAGGAGTCCATAAAAGGACTGGGTCTTCTCCAACCCTACCCTCGTCGGATCGCCACGGAGGCCAGTCCTTTTCACTAATCACAAAGGGCAAATAACCGAATTCAAGGGGAATTCTCACAAGTTGAGGACTCGCCAAGATTAAAAGATGATCACCACCAAAAACACACTCTTAAGATTACAATGAGAACCACAGGAGTGTGTTAGGAAATCAAACCAAGAGCTCAATGAGTGAAGAACCGTGTCTCTCCTTGGATCTAATGTGTATCATCAAAGGATTAAGATTTCTTGCATTGTATTGCGTGGAGAGATGAGTTTTCCAGGCTCTTGGAGGCTGTGATGGCGCAGGGTGTTGAGTGAGATCAAAGTTGTGCCGTGCAAACCTATTTATATGGGGTTCCCAAAGGTTACCGTTAGGGTTTAGAAAGATCGGACTAGTCCGTGGTGGACACCGGACTAGTCCGGTGTGCTGCGTGTAGGAAACCCTAGGTGTCCCGAAATATCGGACTTGTCCGGCTAAGAGCGGACTTGTCCGATTTTAGTTAGAAAGGATTTTGGACTTGTCCGTGCTGATATCGGACTTGTCCGGTGTGGTGATTCCCTAGGTGAATATATGACATGTTCGCACTTGGAGGACTTGCCTGATTTTAGTCAGAGGCATTATCGGACTAGTCCGGTGCGGACAAGTCCGCAGTGGCTGGACTTGTTCGAACCTGTCCAGAGAGGATATCGGACTAGTCTGTGGTGATATCGGACTAGTCCGGTCAGTGAAAACTGGACTTTGTGGACAAGTCCGCATTGTGAGGACTTGTCCGATCTGGTACAGAAAGATATCGGACTAGTCCGGGGTCAGTCGGACTAGTCTGGTCCTGTATAAATTTGTGCAATGTGTGAGATTATTTGTGCTTGAGCTATTGGTGTGTGTTTCCTTAACACACTCCATACACAATGATCTACTACACTTGGTTCTTGAGCTCTTTTCCGCATTGCTCTTCGTTCTCCTTTCTTTTTGGCATTTTGTTCATTCTTTCATTAGAACCTGTGCTCATCTCAACAATGTGGTTAAGATCTCATTTGCTTGTCATAAATCAACCAAAACCCACAAGGGATTCCTAGATGCACTTTCAATCTCCCCCTTTTTGGTGATTGATGACAACCAATTGAGATTTCACAAAATATGATAAAAACTTGAGATTTTCATAAAGTGTGCACATATGAGTTTGAAACACATTAAACAATGAAAACATAAGTCATATGTGTAATCTTTATGTGGGATGCAAAACAAAGCATGTATAAACAATAATCATGATGAGAATGACATAATTGACATCAATATATTAACAACAAGCATATATGTCATTTTTAGAGCAAGATCACAGATTTCATAAATATTTTCATAAGCAGTTCATAACATTGCATCATAAGACCAAAAGTACCAAAATAGCATGATATAAATTTTACAACCCACAAAGAGATAAAAGATACAAAAGATAGCTCTCATCGTAGCCTACAGCTAAAGCCTAAGACTCCGCCTCAATCTCTCCGCCTTTGGCATCAAGACACCAAAAAGAAGGAGAGGAGGGACCTAAGGTCTTCAAGCCTCGCTGTCAGTCCTGTCATCGTCTTCATCTTCATTCACGGGCTGAGGAGGGGGAGGAGGAATGGTTCCACTTGAGCCACCAATGCCAAAATAGGCAAGCTCGGAGGGAGTCAAGGGCTCGAGCTCGGTGAAATCAGAATCTGAGTCATCAGAGATGACTGGAGATCCAATGGGTTCGATCTCTAGCTTCTGGCAAATGTGCTTCACATTCTCTTTGACGTACCACATATCAACCTCCTCCTCTTGTTTAGCTTATGGGTGTTAACTTCCGCCTTCTTGCAAGAGGCAAAGATAGCTGACAAGTACTTTAGGATGCCACTTGGTGACTGAAAGCATCTAGGCCCCCATGAGGTATGGTTTCGGTGATTAATGACAACCATTGGATTTCACTAATGAATTTGTGAATGCAAGGTCCCCATAATCACTCAATCAAATGAAATAAATATGCTATTGGAGACCCATATACAATCAATGTATGAAATTAAATCAATTATGTGAAGACAAGAAGTGAAAGCTCTTATGTCAAAGTCACTCAATCAAAATTGAAGACACTTGATGTTTGACAATCATCAGAGATACATGTTCAACAAAGTCTAAGAGGTCATTTGAGCAAGACACAAAAATTTACTTAGAAACAACCCGAAGCAAACAAAATCAACTCACCGGATCAACCGATGATTCCTCAGAATAACACATCGGCCGAGTTGGTTCAGCTGAAGAATAAGACCTCAGAACAAAGCACTCATCGGATCATCCGATGTGAATGGCTCAGCAACATCGGTCCATCAGTACAGTTTGCATTATCACTGGACCAAGTGTAGCACCGGATCATCCGATGTACAGAGAAGCACACATCGGTCGAATACTCCAGTAAGCATCAAGTTTGAGAAAATTCTGGAGGAAGAGCCACCGGATCATCCGATGAGAAGACAGGATCAACATCGGTCTAACAACGGTCATATCTGACACAATGACGTCAACTAAAGTAACTTGACCGATGATAACTAAAGGGGAGACATTGGATCATCCGGTGTTCACAGTAAAGTTCTGTCAGCCTACTTTTCCAACGGCTATTTCGGGGAGGCTGGCTATAAATACCCCCTAATCCTGTCATTTCGTTAAGTCTTGATCACCAGACACTGTCAACACATCCACAAGCATTCAAGACCAAGAGCAATCACCTCCACATCATTTTGATCACCTTTACACCAAGAATTAGGCTAGTGCTAGCTAGAGAGAGAGCTTGTGTGCCTCCATTCTGGGTGATTGGACTCTCTAAGATAGTGTGAGAGCCTCAAGGGAGTGCCCTTGGTGTTTGTAACTGTGAGGAGACTTCCGGAGCTTGCCAAGGCGTTTGTGGAAGCCCAGAGGGTCGAAGTTGTACAAGGCTTGAGCTCCACCTTGCCAAGGGAGGCAAACGGAGAGGAATAGTGAAGACCCCTCGTCTTGGTGACTTGGGTGTGGCAAAACCCTTTGGTGGGTGCCACAACGTGGATGTAGGAAGATCTTGACAATCTTGCTGAACCACGGGATAAATCCTCGTGTCTCCTCGGGAGTTTGCACACTTCTCCTTTCCCTTACTTTTATGCATTTTATATTCCGCGAAGTTTCTATCTACTAGAATGCATAGATAGTTTGCGTAGGGAATTGGGCTTTAGAAATTAAGTTTTATTGCTTAGAATTTTTCAAAAGAAGCCCAATTCACCCCCCCTCTTGGGCATTCGGTCCTTACAATTGGTATCAGAGCAAGGTTGCTCATAGGATCATTCTAGCTTCACCGCTAGAGAGCTAAAATGGACAAGGTTGGGGGTTCGGTTCCTATCTTCGAGGGCAAGAACTTTGCCTATTGGAAAGCACGCATGCGCACTTATCTAGAGGCTATTGTGCCCGAAGTATGGGAAGCGACCCACGCGGGGTTTGGAGAACACAATTATGTTGGTGATCAAATTAAATGGGATGCTAAAGCTAGGAATGCAATCTATGAATGTATTAGTCAAGATGTGTTTTCTAGGATTGCTAGCAAGGAAAAAGCTTGTGAAATTTGGACGTGCTTAATAGAGATTCATGAGGGTTCTTCTAGAGTCAAGGAACTTAAATATCACATGCTTAAAGCAAAATATGATGAATTTAAGATGCTACCCCATGAAAATGTCAATGAGATGTTCTCTCGCTTAAATGTGCTTATTGAAGAAATAAATGCTCTTGACATTGCTTCTCTTGGCAAGGGACTCATCAACCGCAAGATCCTCATGCTCCTTCCCAAGCCAAAATACAACATCATCAACTCCATGCTCCAAAAAGAGTCGCTTGACCACATTGAAGTTTCAGAGCTCATTGGAGAAATACACGCTCATGAGATGAGTGTGCTTGGGATGATTGAGCAATCATCTTCAAAGACAATTTCTCTAAAGGCCTCCACCAAGAAAACAAGCTCCAAGAAGAAGAAGGTGGTTGAGCCTAGCTCAAGTGAAGAAGAATAAGCCTCAAGTGAAGATGATGATGATGAGCTTGCGTTGATGATGAGAAAGTTCTCACGCTTGAACTCCAAGATCACTAAGAAGGGATACACATGTGATCCCAAGAAGAGAGCATTCCTACCAAGGAGAGATGATCACAAGACATGCTACAATTGTGGTGATCAAGGCCACATCTCCTATGATTGTCCAAGACCGGACAAACGAAGAGAGAACCACAAGAGTGAGCATCGCAAGCTTGAAGGAAGTGATGATGATGAAGAAGAAGCCAAACCAAAGCCAAGATCCTTCGGGAAGAAGAAACATGACAAGGGCAAGAAGGCAAGGCTCTTCCCAAAGAAGAGAAATGGCCCACAAAAGGTGTTCATGTGTGAGTCAAATGAATGGGTCACCAACGAAGAAACAAGTGATGAAGAGAGTGAAGAGGAGGAAGAAAGCTTGGCCGGCCTCGCCATCGCCAACAATGATGATGCACGTCTTCATCCACCGCCCATGTGCCTCATGGCAAAAGGTAACACCAAGATATGTGACGACTCTAGCGATGATGAGCTTTCCCCCGATGATTTAACTTCTTTGATAAATAAATATCATGCTATCATTAAGAGGGAAAAGAGTAAGGTTAAAGTGCTTGAAGAAACTCGTGCTAGACTTGAGAGTGCTAACCTTGATTTGCTTGACAAGTATGAAAGCATACTCAAAGAGCATGACACGCTCAAATCCCATGCCAAGCAAATTGGGGAAGAAAAGACTAAAACCAAGATAGATAATCACGAACTTAACTTAGCACACCAAACACTCTTGGAAGAGCACAACAAGTTAACACAAGAACATCAAACACTTAACCTTGCTCATGATATGCTTGATCAAGAGTTGAAAAATATGAAGAAGCAAACTCTTAATGATAACATATCCATTACTTCTCATGCCACTAATGCTTTGCACAAGTCTTTGACTTTGAAAGCTAATGCTAGGGAGAAGGACTTGTTGGAAGAAATTGAGAGTCTCCGCACTAGTGTGGCTAGACTTTCAAAAGGGGGGGTCAAACACAAGAAAATCCTCTTCCAACAAGCAAAGGCCTTCAACAAAAGAGGACTTGGATCCTTCCCGGTGCCCAACAAAGGAAAGGTGCCCTCACCGGAGCTAAGAACAAGCTTCATCAAAGAAGTTGGTTCTTATTGCCATTATTGTGAGGTCACCGGTCACCACACAAGGGAGTGTCCTCTTCCTAACCGACCCTCTCCCAAGCTACCTACTAATTACATATCTACTTTCAATGATCATTATTATCTCTTAAGTAAAGTAGATGGCAAGGTGAAGGCTAGGTTCATTGGCAGGGACATGAAGGGCATGAAAGGGAAGCTCCCCAAGCAACTTTGGGTCCCAAAGACACTTGTATCACACATACAAGGACCTAAGTTGGCTTGGGTGCCTAAAGTTAAAAATTGAATTCATGTGTGTAGGTGAACTACAAAGCCGGAGGAAAGCATTGGGTACTCGATAGCGGGTGCACCCAACATATGACCGGCAATGATGGTATGTTCACCACCATAGAAAACCCCGGCAATCATGAACAAGTAACCTTTGGTGATAACTCTAAGGGCAAGGTAATAGGCTTAGGTAAAATTGCTATTTCAAATGACTTATCTATTTCTAATGTCTTGTACGTTAAGCCACTTAGTTTTAATTTACTTTCTATTGCACAACTATGTGATCTTGGACTAACGTGCACATTTAGCAAAAATGATGTTGTTGTGAGTAGTGAAACTAGCCAAGACATAGTCTTCAAAGGATTTCGGCGTGAACATCTCTACCTAGTGGACTTTGCCAACAAGACTGCTAGCTTGACCACTTGTCTTTTCACTAAGACAAGCTTGGGATGGCTATGTCACCGACGCATAGCGCACATTGGGATGAGCAAACTCAAGAAGCCATTCAAGCTTGGGATGGTGACCGGCGTGAAGGATGTCACTTTTGAGAAGAACAAGCTTGGTAGTGCTTGTCAAGCCGGGAAGCAAGTTGCTTCACACCACCCAATGAAGACAATGGTGTCAACCTCCAAGCCACTTGAACTACTCCACATGGACCTCTTTGGACCGTCCACATATCGAAGCCTTGGTGGTAACCTCTATTGTCTCGTTATTGTTGATGAATATTCTCGCTATGCTTGGACATTATTTCTAGGTGACAAGAGTGAAACTCCGGAAGTGTTCAAGACCTTTGCCAACCGCGCTCAAAGGGAATTTCAACTTCCCATCATCAAGGTCCGGAGTGACAACGGCACCGAATTCAAGAACTACAACATAGGGGAGTGGTGTGACCGTGAAGGAGTGAAACATGAGTTTTCGGCCACATACACTCCTCAACAAAACGTTGTCGTTGAAAGGAAGAACAAGACACTCATCACTCTTGCAAGAGCAATGCTTGATGACTACGGCACGTCAGAAAAGTTTTGGGCCGAAGCAATCAACACGGCGTGCTGTGCCGCAAATAGGGTCTATCTCCATCGACTACTTCAAAAGACCCCATACGAGCTTCTCATTGGGAGAAACCCAACATCTCCTACTTTCGAGTCTTTGGATGCAAGTGCTACATCTACCGCAAGAAAAGGCTCGGTAAGTTTGAAAGAAGATGTGATGTTGGTATATTTCTTGGTTATGCATCAAACTCAAAAGCATATCGAGTATTCAACCAAACCTCCGGTTTAGTTGAAGAAAGTTGTGATGTTTAGTTTGATGAATCTAATGGCTCCCAAGAGAAGAGTTTGGTCATGATGAAATAGATGATGAGCCTCTAAGAGAAGCCATGAAGAACATGACCATTGGAGACATCAAGCCCAAAGTTGAGGAGAGCCATGATCAAGGGGGAGCCTCAAGTTCCAACAACAACACCTCTATGGCGCCTCAAGTTGACGAAGAAGAGAAGGATGATCCATTGCCAACTCAAGACTCACAAGCACAACAACATCAAGAGGAAGAAGAAGTCCATGATCAAGTCCAACCACAAGAGGAGCAACACGCATCACCTTTGCCAAGTGCTTCACAATCACTTATGAGGCATGGACGCATCTCCAAGGCGCATCCAATGGACCAAATCATTGGAAGTCCGTCAAGGGGTGTAAGCACACGTCCTCGCCACTTTGCTTCATTTTGTGAGCACTACTCGTTTGTTTCATGTGTAGAACCCACTCACATTGAGGAAGCACTCCAAGACCCAAATTGGGTGATGGCCATGCAAGAAGAACTCAACAACTTCATCCGCAATGAAGTTTGGGTGTTGGTGGAGCGACCCAAGGACAAGAACGTCATTGGAACAAAGTGGGTGTACCACAACAAACAAGACGAGAATGGCGTTGTGGTCCGCAAGAAGGCTAGACTTGTGGCCAAAGGTTTCTCACAAGTTGAAGGACTAGACTTTGGGGAGACATTTGCCCCGGTTGCCAGGCTAGAAGCCATCCGTATACTTCTTGCCTTTGCATCACATCATAGCATTAGGCTTTATCAAATGGATGTGAAAAGTGCCTTTCTTAATGGTTACATTAACGAGCTTGTTTATGTTGAACAACCTCCCGGGTTTGAAGATCCGAGGAATCCTAATCACGTGTCTAGGTTGCACAAGGCGCTCTACGGGCTCAAGTAAGCACCTAGGGCGTGGTATGAACGACTACGGGATTTCCTCATCATGCAAGGATTCAAGATCGGGAGGGTGGACACTACACTCTTCACCAAGGACATCAACGGAGATTTGTTCATTTGTCAAATTTATGTTGATGATATTATTTTTGGTTCAACTAACGAAGCTCTTAGCCATGAGTTTGGCAAAATGATGTCTAGGGAATTCGAGATGTCAATGATTGGAGAGCTCAACTTCTTCCTTGGATTTCAAATACAGAAACTTCAAGAGAGGACCTTCGTCTATCAAGAGAAGTACACCAAGGACCTCTTGAAGAAATTTGAGATGGGAGATTGTAGCTCAAGAAGTACTCCAATGGCAACAAATTGTCATCTCGACGCGGATAAGGACGGTAAACCTATTGACCAATCTAACTACCGTTCTATGATTGGCTCATTGCTTTATCTTACCGCATCTAGGCCCGATATCATGTTTAGTGTATGCTTGTGTGCTCGCTTTCAAGCGGCACCTAAAGAATCGCATAGGAAGGCGGTCTTTAGGATACTTAGGTATCTTAAGCATACCCCTAGTGTGGGCTTGTTGTACCCTAAAGGTGCAAAATTCCATCTTGTGGGATACTCGCATTCAGACTTTGCCGGATGCCACGTGGATCGCAAGATTACCTCCGGTGGGTGCCACTTGCTTGGGCGTTCCCTAGTATCTTGGTCAAGCAAGAAGCAAAACTCTGTCGCCTTGTCCACTGCGGAAGCGAAATATATTGTGGTCGGTGCATGTTGTGCCCAAATTCTTTATATGAAGCAAACCCTTTTGGACTTTAGTATTAAACTTGGTTGTGTGCCTCTCCTTTGTGACAACGAAAGTGCGGTTAAGATAGCTAAAAACCCCGTTCAACACTCCCGCACTAAGCACATTGATATTCGCCATCATTTCTTAAGGGACCATGAAGCTAAGGGAGACATCTCTTTGAGAGGTGTTAGGTCCGAAGAACAATTGGCGGATATCTTCACTAAACCACTAGATGAGAAAACTTTTTCTAGGCTAAGAAGTGAATTAAATGTGCTAGATGCAACGAACGTCATGTAAGAATGCACTTCATATAGGTCTTGCCTAACTCTCAAAGGATAGGGGTGAGCAAGGGTTAGCTTGGGATGGAGGTTCCTTTGGGTTGTCCCAAGGTTTGGAGAGTAGCTCTCCCTGAAGAAGCCTTTGAAAGGTTCAAACTTGGCAAGATAGATTTATTTTATGCCTTGCATGATGCCTGCCATATAAACTTAGAATCTCCTGCATTATAACATGTTTGGCATTGCATACGGTAGATTGTCACAAAGGGGAACCCACCTCATGAGAAAGAGACTTGTTTGAAATGCAATATCTCAACTCATACAAGGTGGAAAGAACAAAATGTTAGGTGCGTTAATGCCTAGAGGAACATGCTTCAAAGAGATAGAAGTCTTCATACTCTACCTCACAAAGCATGGGCCTTACATTTTATTTGGATAATTTTCTCCTATTTTTCTCGATGTTCTATTTGCTTTAAGGATTAGCCAAGTTATTGCATATTAGCATTTTTGAGGGGTAAGGGGTTGCCCAAAAAGTCCTAAGACATGTGTTTCTCTTTGCTTGTTTGTTTGGTCAAAGGACATATATGGGATGTCTTTGTTCTGCTCTCATCGGATTATCCGATGGCTAGGTCAATCCCTCATCGGATCAATTGGTGTTCAATCTCCAAGGGCCAATTCAGTCAGTATCTCAAATCATCCGACGAGTTCATTCTGTAAAACATCGGTCCATCTGGTGTTCACAATTCTGGAGCTGTGCCAAATTCCACCGATGCTACTTCCTCCCTCATCGGACCATCCGGTGTCAACATTCCTTTTTTGAACACCCTTACTGTACCATTCTACCGATGCTCCCATCCTTCAACGTCAGTCCATCCGGTGTCAACGGCAATTTTTTGAAAAACATTATTGTATCATTCGACCGATGCTCCCATCATTCATCATCGGTCCATCCGGTGTTAAAAAGTCGGCTAGGGTTTGGGGCCTACTTTTTAAACAGTCGTACGCCCCCCTTCTCTCTCTCTTCCCGACCCCGTCACCTTCCACCGCAGCCGCCCGTCGCCTCCCGCCGATCTCCGGTCGCCGCCTCACGCACCGCCACCGCCGCCCTCCGGCCGCTGCCGCTCGCCAGCGCCGCCGCTCTCCACCGTAGCAGCTGCCACCGCAGTCGCCGCCACCGCTCCACCAGTCGCCGCTGCCGCTCCACCGAGCGCCGCCGCCGCTCTCCCTCATCACCACAGCGCCGCCGCTACTTCCTCCCGAACACCACAAGCCGCCCCACACACACATCTCACCGTTGTGGTGCCTCCACGATCGTCGCCACTAGGGTTTTCGGCTGCATTGATCTCCGCGTTGCCGTTCTGACTCCGTTCAATCGCCCGATCGCAATGGCTCGCGACAAGAAGAACAAGGGCAAGGCCATCGCGGAGCTGGCCGCGAAGAAGCAAAAATTGTCAAAGGAGGAGAAGAAAGTGTTGATGGCCGCTCGCGCCGCCGAGGAGCGTGAGCGCGGCTAAGGTGGATCACTGAGGGTCCGTGAGGCTCGTCCGAGGCAGCCTCTTGTGATCGATGACTCCGAGGCCGAAGAAGAGCCGATAGAGCCTCTCGTCTGCCGGCGCTCAGCCCGGACCCGTGGGGGTCATCCCGCGGCAGCTCCACGTCCGAGACAGACAGCTGCCGATTGTCGTGAGGACAGGGAGGCCCAGCGAGCCATCTACGAGATGGACACCACTGTCCATGTCGCTGAAGGAGTCCGGTTGACCGACTACCGGAAGATGAAGGCCAGGCAGCTTCGCAGACTCAGGTGGAGTGTGCTGCTTGAGGAGTGGTACCCGCAGCCCTGGGAAGCCCTTGTAGATAGTCGTTTTTGGACTGTGACGCAGGCGTCTCTCTACGAGACTTACAGACGCTGAGGCCACAAGTTGTTCCAGCACAACTTCCTGGACTGGGATCAGCTCACTCTGGCTGCCGAGACAGAGATTCGACCTTATTTCGAGAGGTACAGAGGTCTGGTGCAGCTAGTGTCCTATGAGAGGAGTGCCTACGTAGAGGATTGGGTCCGCGTGTTCTACGCCACCCTCTACGTCTCTGAGGGCAGAAGATCGATTGATTTCATGTTCTTGGGACAGCACTATCACCTGACGAGGCAGACACTAGCACAGCTGTTGGGAGTGGACTTGCACGACACCTGCATGCATGAGAGGGTCTACGGTAAGGCAGATCCACCGAGGAGGCCGCTCACTGGAGGAGTGGCACCACCGCTGGAGGAGATTCGTTCCCTGTTTGGTCCCACTTTCTCTCCTGACCAGCCGAGAGTACCAGCCTTGTTGACTCCAGCTGTGCGCACAGTGCACCTCGCCTTGCGCTGCACGCTCCTGCCGAGGTCTGGCTACTTGGAGGGGTTCACCAGCTTACAGCAGACTCTCCTGTTCTACATCATGAACGGGATGGAGTTCGACATAGTGGACGTCCTCATATGTGAGATGGAGGATGTGATCACCGACGGAGTGGGCATGATGAGGCAGCTCGTGTATGGACACTGGGTCAGCTATCTGCTCTCTATGATGGTCCCTGAGGAGTCCGCCGTGCATGACCATCTCACTGACGAGAGTGTGACACGGTTCGGTCACTACCGTGCTCCAGCTCTTGGAGACCGCCGTCTTGGCCGTCCAGTCGAGCATCAGGTCAGGGCTCGGCCATCTGAGGAGGACTGGTCTGACTTGGAGAAGGAGGATGAGAGGCTAGCTGAGGCAGAGGCACAGGGAGAGGACCTACAACACATATGGTCCGAGAGCGACACCGACGACAGTGTCGAGGAGTACTTCCCTCCTCCTCCCTCACCCAGGCAGCACGACGCGGAGGATGGAGGCTCTACAGTGCCACCACCTACTCCACCTCCCGTCACTAAGGCACATGTCACTCAGCCGTCAGAGCTGACTTCGCTCCTCCAGCAGATGGTTGAGTAGCAGTGTCTGGACAGGCTGGCAGCTGAGCAGGCCCGAGCGGAGCAGGCTGCTCGCCTCCTTGAGCTCCAGCAGTAGCAGCAGGAGATGCAGCATCAGATCGCCCGTGAGAGGCGTGAGGACACTGACTGGCTGACTGGACTCATAGACCAGATGCACCAGCGCACCCTCGAGCAGCAGCAGCAGACGCAGCAGGCGATGATGGGCATCCTGGGGTTGATCACCAACCTCTACACCCAGACCGGGATTGCCCTCCCGTCGCAGCTGCCAGGAGTCGCTCCACCACCACCAGTACTGGCTCCAGCTGCCGCTCCGGTGCCGTCTACGCCGATTCCCTCCATCAGCATGTCTCCACTTCTGGCTCCTGGTGCTCCGATTCACTCCCCGCTGCCGGCCACGGCACTGTTTCAGCACATGCCGGCCTCTGTCGTCAGTGCCCCTGTTCCAGCAGCACCTACACAACAGGCACCGACGGTGGCTCCTATGGCTCCGGCAGCTCCTTCCACCGCTACTCCAGCCAGCAGCTCCGACGACAGCGACGGTGACCAGTTCGTCATTGCGCCTAGTACTCAGGACCCTTAGGCACTCGGATCCCTTTTTGGTGTCTTGATGCCAAAGGGGGAGAAGAGTTAGAGGAGTCAGGGGGAGGTTGTCTTAGTCTCAGGGGGAGTCCTTCTTATGAGTCATCTTTTGTAATTTGGAGTTTATCTATATTACCTTGTGTAATTCGATGCATTTGGTGTTCATTGAGTACTCTTATGTTAATTAATCGATTGAGCTTATTCGATTGAGCTTATTTGGTGTTGATCACTTATTCACACTTGAGTTATTAATTGTTTTTGAGGCTTTAAATGTTAAGTGTGATATCTTGTATTCATTACATATCCGTTTAAGTTTCATTCTACCAAATTCATTTCTATTGCACTTTAATTATTGTGTTGTCATCAATCACCAAAAAGGGGGAGATTGAAAGCATCTAGGCCCCCATGAGGTATGGTTTCGGTGATTAATGACAACCATTGGATTTCACTAATGAATTTGTGAATGCAAGGTCCCCATAATCACTCAATCAAATGAAATAAATATGCTATTGGAGACCCATATACAATCAATGTATGAAATCAAATCAATTATGTGAAGAAAAGAAGTGAAAGCTCTTATGTCAAAGTCACTCAATCAAAATTGAAGACACTTGATGTTTGACAATCATCAGAGATACATGTTCAACAAAGTCTAAGAGGTCATTTGAGCAAGACACAAAAATTAACTTAGAAACAACCCGAAGCAAACAAAATCAACTCATCGGGTCAACCGATGATTCCTCAGAATAACACATCGATCGAGTTGGTTCAGCTGAAGAAGAAGACCTCAGGACAAAGCACTCACCGGATCATCCGATGTGAATGGCTCAGCAACATCAGCCCATCAGTACAGTTTGCATTATCACTGGACCAAGTGTAGCACCGGATCATCCGATGTACAGAGAAGCACACATCGTTCGAATACTCCAGTAAGCATCAAGTTTGAGAAAATTCTAGAGGAAGAGCCACCGGATCATCTGATGAGAAGACAGGATCAACATCAGTCTAACAACGGTCATATCTGACACAATGACGTCAGCTAAAGTAACTTTACCGATGATAACTAAAGGGGAGACATCGGATCATCCGGTGTTCATAGTAAAGTTCTGTCAGCCTACTTTTCCAACGGCTATTTCGGGGAGGCTGGCTATAAATACCCCCTAATCCTGTCATTTCGTTAAGTCTTGATCACCAGACACTGTCAACACATCCACAAGCATTCAAGACCAAGAGCAATCACCTCCACATCATTTCGATCACCTTTACACCAAGAATTAGGTTAGTGCTAGCTAGAGAGAGAGAGCTTGTGTGCCTCCATTCTGGGTGAGTGGACTCTCTAGGATAGTGTGAGAGCCTCAAGGGAGTGCCCTTGGTGTTTGTAACTGTGAGGAGACTTTCGGAGCTTGACAATGCATTTGTGGAACCCGGAGGGTCGAAGTTGTACAAGGCTTGAGCTCCACCTTGCTAAGGGAGGCAAACGGAGAGGAATAGTGAAGACCCCTCGTCTTGGTGACTTGGGTGTGGCAAAACCCTTTGGTGGGTGCCACAACATGAATGTAGGAAGATCTTGACGATCTTGTCGAACCACGGGATAAATCCTCGTGTCTCCTTGGGAGTTTGCACACTTCTCCTTTCCCTTAATTTATGCATTTTATATTCCACGAAGTTTCTATCTACTAGAATGCATAGATAGTTTGCGTAGGGAATTGGGCTTTAGAAATTAAGTTTTATTGCTTAGAATTTTTCAAAAGAAGCCCAATTCACCCCCCCTCTTGGGCATTTGGTCCTTACAGTGACCCCTTTTAGGGAGGGTCCCTAGGGGTGAGAGCAGCCCTACCATCTCCACTAGATCTCACTGGAGCCTCTACCCTAGAAGCAGGAGAAGGAGCAGCTTGAACACTTGGTTGTTGAGCTTCTGGGGCCTCAAGGGGGTGTGCTCCACATCCTTGACAAAGTCGATATCTGTGACCTTCTCAATCATAAACATCAGGTAGGGGGCATAGCCACAGGACCTGTTCGGCGTGCAAGAGATGTTGACCATGTCGTTCCAAATGTAGTCAAAGACATCAAACATTCTGTCTTTGCTTATGACCTTCATCAAGGTCCTGAGATATCCCTGGACACTTCCAGCATCCCCATCCTTCGGGGCAATGGTGTTCCTGAGGACCCTGTTCAGAACCATGAAGAAAGGCTTCATGTTCTTTGTGGAAGGTGGGTTGAAAGTAGAGTGGGGTTCATAAATAAACTTCATCTTGTCCTTCTCAAGGACACCTATGTTGTGAATTATTAAGTTTCATTGCTGGTGCTATCAAGATGGAGCAATCTTGCAAATTCTTCATAGGTAATGGTGTACTTGGATCCGTGAGTCATCCAAGTCACCCGCTCTTCCTCATCGCTGGCAAAGTGGCATGTCACATAGAATTGAGCAATGACCTCCTCGTTCCAATTGTTCCGGAAAGCAAAGAGGTCCTTCAAACCATGCTTCTCGACTGCCTCGACCACCTTAACAATAGGTGAGCAACCCTTCCTCTCAAAGTGCGCCCAATCTATCCATTGGCTATGCACAACTGGTGTCTTCATCGGGAGATAGACAGACTTGTAAAAGTCTGCATGGAAATTAATCCAGAACCTCCCATCAGCAACCTGCTTGGGTCGGCTGTAACAATCCACATTTCTGAACTTTGCAGCTGTGTTGCTGCCCTTCCCATTGAACTTCTCTTCAGCGGGATCCCGAGCCCCTTGCTTTGGAGCTGACATCTTGAGGGGGCCAATCGGGCCCGTGGCAATCCCCTTTCCTTTGCCCTTATCTTGGCGAGAACCTTGCGTCTAATCTGTGGAGGGGAGGGTGCCGGCTCAGACGGGCGCTCTTGGCGCTTCTTGCCTTGGCCCATCGGGGACTGAAGCAAGGCTTCTTGGTCCATCTCAACCTCGAAGTCATAAATTTTGTCGTTTGAGCTCGACATTGTTCTGAGAATGGATTTGCATTGAGGAATAGGAAGTTAGGGTTGAGTTCAGAAAAAAATTGGACTAGTCCTGTGTACAGGCATGGACTAGTCCGGGTGACCGGACTTGTCCGTACATGGACCGGACTAGTCCGGTATTCAACCTCTAAAACCCTAACTATGAGACAAATGGTGATTCCTAATGCAAAAATGGCTTAGCATCAATGTAATACATCAAGGAAGCATGTATATGGTGAAAGGAACTAAGCTATTTGATCAACAACGAAGGAAATAGCAATTTCCAGGGTTTGGGAGGAAAATTTACCGAAATTTCTCGATTCTTGAGAATGAAGGGGTTGAAGGTGCGGACAAGTCTGTGGTTTTCAAACCCTGAGCAATGGAGGTCGTTTTCCACCAAAACACGAAGAGTTTTGATGGAGGATGAAGGAAATCGCCTTTGGGAGCTCGAGCGAGGAGAGGGAGCGTAGGTGAGGTTAAAGAAGATTAGAGTTTGGCGGCGGCTAGGGTTATGGAGACGAAAAATGGGACTTGTCCGAAAATGATCGGACTAGTCCGAAGTTTTCCAGAGCCTATATCGAACTAGTCCAGACCTACAGTCACTCTGCGGACTAGTCTGCAGGGGCGGACTAGTCCGGGCAACCACGGACTAGTCTGTGGTCACCAGGGAAGAAATGCTTAGCCCATTCGTACATATTCGAAGGTACTTATTAAGAAAATAGGGAGGCAAATCAAATCAACTAATCTTGATGAATATGTTCAGTAAGCATTCAACAATCAAGCAATGATCATAATTCACCAAGATCAAGTAGTTCCCATAGTTTTTGGAGAAAATTGAGAAAGATGATTTTTGCAACTCAAACAATATATTTTGAAGATTTCATACAGGTGTGCAAGTTTTCAAGCCACATTCCGAGCATCAAGGATATTGAGTTCATTTCGGAGCTCGCAAAAGCGTTTGTCATCTAGTGGCTTGGTAAATATATCAGCTAGTTGCTTTTCGGTATTGACATGTGAGATGGCTATGTCTCCTTTCATCGAATGGTCTCTCAAAAAGTGATGCCGGATGTCTATATGTTTGGTCCTACAGTGCTCAACGGGATTGTGGGCAATCTTAATAGCACTCTCATTATCACAAAGGAGTGAAATACGGTTCATGTTGTAATCGTAATCCCTAAGAGTTTGTCGCATCCAAAGGAGTTGTGCACAACAACTCCCGGCTGCAACATACTCCGCTTCGGCCGTGGATAAGGCAATGGAGTTTTGTTTCTTGAAGGACCAAGAAACTAGAGATTTACCTAGGAATTGGCATGTACCGGAGGTACTTTTTCTGTCTACTTTGCATCCGGCATAATCTGCATCGGAGTAACCAATGAGATTGAATTTGGAACCTTTGGGATGCCAAAGGCCTAGGTTTGGTGTATGAACTAAATACCGCAGGATTCTCTTTACGGCTGTCAAATGACACTCTTTTGGGTTGGCTTGAGACCTTGCAGACAAACATACACTCAACATAATGTCTGGCCTAGATGCACAAAAGTAGATTAGAGATCCAATCATGGAGCGATATACCTTTTGATCGACGTTTGGTCCATCTTCATTGAGATCCAAGTGGCCATTCGTTGCCATGGGAGTCTTTATAGGCTTCTCCTTGTCCATTCCAAACTTCTTGAGTATGTCTTGGGTGTACTTAGTTTGGCTTATGAACGTCCCTTCCTTTTGTTGCCTCACATGGAATCCCAAGAAGTACTTTAGCTCTCCCATCATAGACATCTCAAACCTATCTGTCGTAATCTTACTAAATTCCTCACAAAAATATTTGTTAGTTGAACCAAAGATAATATCATCAACATAAATTTGACAAATAAGGAGATCATTGTCAAAGTTCTTTGTAAACAATGTATAATCTACTTTACCGATCTTAAAACCATTTTCAATTAAGAAATCTCTAAGACACTCATACCAAGCTCTAGGAGCTTGTTTGAGGCCGTAGAGAGCCTTACGCAATTTAAAGACATGGTCGGGGAACTCTTCATCTTCAAATCCGGGGGGTTGCTCCACATATACCTCCTCCTTGATTGGTCCATTGAGGAAGGCGCTTTTCACATCCATTTGATAGAGCTTGAAATCATGGTGAGTAGCATATGCAAGTAATATTCTAATAGACTCAAGTCTAGCTACGGGAGCAAAGGTTTCATCGAAATCCAAAACTTTGACTTGTGAATACCCTTTGGCCATAAGTCATGCCTTGTTCCTTGTCACCACCCCGTGTTCGTCTTGTTTGTTGCGGAAGACCCATTTGGTGCCGACGACGTTGAACTTGGGTCTTTCGACTAGTTCCCACACCTCGTTCTGTTTGAAGTTGTTGAGTTCTTCTTTCATGGCCACTACCCAATCCGGATCCTTCAATGCATCATCAACCCTGCGCAGTTCCAAAAAGGATACAAACGAATAATGCTCACAAAAATTAGCTATGCGAGATCTAGTAGTTACTCTCTTTTGGATTTCACCGATGATGTTGTCGGCTGGGTGATCCCTTTGGATGCATTGGTGTACTCTTGGGTGTGGCACTTGCGGTCTTGAATCTTTATGGTCATCTTCTTCTCCCCCTAGATGGTTGCCCTCATTGACTTGTTGATCATTTTCGTCTTCTTGAGGTTGATATTGTATGGAAGCTCCCCCTTGATCATTGGCCTCCTCTTGTGGTTCATCTTCCTCATGCATATGTAGAGGGGGTTCTTGTGGTCGAACTTTGCCCAATGCGATTCTTCTCAGTTCTTGGCAAGGAGCTTCTTCTTTTTCTAGAACACATGGACCAACTTGCTCCTTTTGGGAGCCGTTAGTTTCATCGAACACTACGTCACGTGCTACTTCAACAAGTCCGAAGGTCTTGTTGAAGACACGATAGGCGTAAGAGTTTGAATCATAACCAAGCAAGAAACCTTCATCGGACTTTGAAGCGAACTTTGAAGTCCTAGGATTCTTGTTCAAAATATAGCATTTAGAACCGAAAACTCGAAAATATGAAATATTAGGCTTGTTACCGGTGAGTATCTCATATGATGTTTTCTTGAGTAGTCGATGAAGGTAGAGTTGGTTTATGGTGTGGCAAGCGGTGTTAATCGCTCCCGCCAAAAACCGATCGGAGGTCTTGTATTCATCGAGCATTGTTCTCGCCGTCTCTATGCGGGTTTGGTTCTTCCTTTCGGCAACTCCGTTTTGTTGAGGGGAGTAAGGTGCTGAAAACTCATGCTTTATCCCTTCTTCATATAGGTACTCCTCAACTTGAGTGTTCTTGAACTCCGTGTCATTATCGCTTCGTATGTTCTTGATCTTCAAAGAGAACTCATTTTGGGATCGCTTCTTCTTGAGTGTTCCTTGTGTTTTTGTCTTATCATGTAAAAAGAAAACCCAAGTGAAGCAAGAAAAATCATCAATAACTACTAACCCATATTTGTTACCGTCGATGCTTATGTAAGCAATTGGACCGAATAGGTCCATGTGAAGTAGCTCAAGCGGTCTTGTTGTAGTCATGACGTTCTTCGCGGGGTGAGGTGCTCCAACTTGCTTCCCGATTTGGCACGCGCCACAAGGCCTGTCTTTCTCAAACACAACATCCTTCAAACCTCGGATGTGATCGCCCTTGAGGAGTCTTTGAAGATTCCTCATACCAACATGCGCTAGCCGTCTATGCCACAACCAACCCATGTTGGTCTTTGCAATCAAGCATGTGTCAAGTTCGGCTTTATCTTTGTTGAAGTCAACAAGGTAAAGCTTTCCCTTTAACATACCCTTGAATGCAATGGAACCATCACCCCTTCTAGAGACAGTCGCACCCTCATTAGTGAACAAGCAATTATAACCTTTGTCACATAACTGAGATATGGACAGCAGGTTATAATCTAGGGAATCAACATGTAACACATGAGAAAGAGTATGCTGAGATTATATGGCAATTTTACCGGTACCGAGCACCTTTCCTTGACCATTGTCTCCAAAATAGGTGACCTCGCTTGGATCCTCATTTTCTTCATACTCCACGAACATCCTTCTTTCTTCGGTCATATGGTTGGTGTAACCACTGTCTAGCAACCATTTAGATCCACCGGAGGAATAGGCCTTTCGTTTACCTTCCTTTGCCATGAGGCAAGTGTCGTTCCCCTTCCATGCGCCGAGAGTGGGAAGAGAGTGGACTTCTTGGATGTCTTCTTGATGGCTATGCTAGCCATCTCCTCTTCTCCTTTGGATGAGGACTCATCATTTGAGTCCCACTCCTTCTCTAGATGCGCTTGTTCAGCTTGCTTCTTCTTCTTGAAGAATTTCTTGGGTTGAGGTTTTGTTTCCTTGGTCTTCTTCTTGTTTTCTTCATATGGGCAATCAACTATAAAGTGTTCATACTCACCACAGTTATAGCATGCCCCCTCAACTTCGATCTTGATTTTTCCTTGTACTTCCGTTCACTTGATTTAGCCCCTTGTCTTTTCTTCATCATCCTTTTGAATTTCTTCATGAATAGTATCATGTCATCTTCATCCAAGTTGCTGCTTTCATCATCACCGTCTTCTTCTAGTTGAGTTTCTCGAGCTTCTCTTGACAAGGGCTTGAAAGTGGACTTCAATGCGACCCCTTTCTTCTTTGCCGAGGTGAGGTCGGCAATCGCCTTGACATGCTTTGCCTGCTTTTCCATCATCTCGAAATTGATGATCTTCCCAAGCAACTCATCTGAGGTCATTTTCTTGTACCCGGGGCTTTCTTTGATCATCGAGCACAAGGTGACATTGCGAGGCATGAAAGCTCTAAGAATGAGCTTCACCACCTCGTGGTCGTTCCACTTCTTGCTTCCGTATGCTCGAACCTTGTTGATGAGTGTCTTTAGCCGGTTGTACATGTCTTGTGGCGAATCATCTTCTTCGATGGCGAATCTTTCCAATTTGCCTTCGATCATTTCAATCTTCGCCTCTCGCAAATGACGATCGCCTTCATGTGCTGTTTGCAAAGTGTCCTAGATTTTCTTTGCAATCTCGAGTTCGTCCACTTTGGTGAACTTGTCCCGACTGAGCAAAGAAGTAATGACTGCTGCAGCTTGAGCATTCCGATGAATTTCTTGCTCTTGGCTTGGTGTAAGCTCTTCATCCTCGCCCGGGATATCTATTCTTGTACATACAATATGCCACAAACTTGGATTGAGAGAAATCAAGTGCATTTTAATGTTCTGCCTCCACATTGAGTAGTCATTTCCATCAAAGTGCTGGGATTTTCCAAGTGGCATAGATAGGTAGTGATTATTGCTAGAATTAAGACGATCGTAGTTGAAAGGATATCGAGAGTAGTCGGTGTGACTACTCCCCTTCTTCTTCTTCTCGTTTTCGATCTTCACTTTTCCCTTGGAGAGGGTTTTCTTCCTTAGGAGCGCCTTGAGTTCCAGCATCTCCTCATCGTCATCCTCGAAGTCTTGAATGGCCTCGAGGAGCCTCTCCAATTTTTGGTTCTTTTCTTCTTCAACCTTCTCTTGGTTGATGATCTTGTGTACGTCCTTCATATCCGACATGTTCTCTTCGAGTGATTAGTCTCCTTTTGAAGAGTCCCGCTCTGATACCAATTGAATGTGGCCTAGAGGGGGGTGGGGTGAATAGGCCTTTTTGATTTTTAGTCGAAACCTGCAACACTCAACAAACTGATCAAATCCCGAGATATCGGACTAGTTCGGTAGAGTGCGGACTAGTCCGGTGTGTGCGGACTAGATTGATCAAGTTTGATCGATTATCTCGATCCTAGACTGTATGCAGCGGAAATATACTTGTAATTGCAGTGTCACACTACTATGAACTAGGATTTAGCACAAGTTAATCTTATATCCAATGTTTCAACGTAATATAAACAAGATTGATTGAAACCCTAGATAGATATGAAGAGTAAGAACAATAAGCGCAAAGTAAGAACACAAGCTCTTTATCCCGTGGTTTGGTTCCCACAGAGGCAACATACATCCATGTTGAGGAGTCCACAAAAGGACCGGGTCTTCTCCAACCATACCCTCGTTGGATTGCCACGGAGGCCAATCCTTTTCACTAATCACAAAGGGCAAATAACCGAATTCAAGGGGCCTTCTCACATGTTGAGGGCTCCCCGAGATTACAAGATGACCACCACCAAAAACACACTCTTAAGATTACAATGAAAACCACAGGAGTGCGTTAGGGAATCAAACCAAGAGCTCAATGAGTAAAGAACCGTGTCTTTCCTTGGATCCAAAGTGTATCCTCAATAGATTAAGCTTTCTTGCGTTGTATTATGTGGAGAGATGAGTTTTCTAGGCTCTTGGAGGGTGTGATGGTGCAGGGTGTCCAGTGAGATCAAAGTTGGGCCATGCACACCTATTTATATGGGGTTCCCAAAGATACCATTAGGGTTTAGAAAGATCAAACTAGTCTGTGGTGGACACCGGACTAGTCTAGTTTTCTGTGTGTAGGAAACCCTAGGTGTCCCAAAATATCGGACTTGTCTGGCTAAGAGCGGACTTGTCCGATTTTAGTCATAAAGGATTTCGGACTTGTCCGTGCTGATATCGGACTTGTCTGGTGCGGTGATGCCCCAGGTGAATATAGGACAAGTCCGCACTTGGAGGACTTGTCCGATTTTAGTCAGAGGCATTATCGGACTAGTCCGGACTTTTTTGTACTAGTCCGGTGTGGACAAATCCGCAGTGGCTGGACTTGTCCGAACCTAGCCAGAGAGGATATCGGACTAGTCCGTGGTAATATCGGACTAGTCTGGTCAGTGAAAAGTGGACTGTGTGGACATGTCCGCATTGTGAGGACTTGTCTGATCTGGTACAGAAAGATATCGGACTAGTCCGGGGTCAGTCGAACTAGTCCGGTCCTATATAAATTTGTGCAATGTGTGAGATTATTTGTTCTTGAGCTCTTGGGGTGTGTTTCCTTAACACACTCCATACACAATGATCTACTACACTTGGTTCTTGAGCTCTTTTCTGCATTGCTCTTCATTCTCCTTTCTTTTTGGCATTTTGTTCATTCTTTCATTAGAACCTGTGCTCATCTCAACAATGTGGTTAAGATCTCATTTGCTTGTCATAAATCAACCAAAACCACAAGGGATTCCTAGATGCACTTTCACTTGTGGTTTCTGCTCTACACGAGTTTCTTTGCAGTGTTGAAATCTGTTTCTTCTCGGGTAGAACAGATTGACCTTTGTTCGATCTTTCGATCATTACTTGAGTTTTTCTCGATGGTTTTCCGTGATTCTTGTTGTTGTGGTTTCGTGATTTGATTCTCTATAATACTACTAGTTTTGTTACAGTTGAGCATGTTTAGATCAGTTGCATATGATTTCTGAACAGATTGATTTTCTTGCAAGGGGTTTTCGTTGTTTCTGCTAAAAAAGTTTTAATCTACCATTCACCCCCCTCTAGTAGCTTTTCACGTGCTCTTCAATCCTAAAATCGGTATCAGATCCACGGTGCTCTAATATTTGTGATTTGCATGTGTTTTGACTAATCATCATAGAGAAATACTCTGCAAAACTTTGTGTGTTTAGCGGCATTAATTTTCAGGCTTGGAAGGGACGTATGGAGGCTTTCATTCAGGCGCAAGGCTTTGCAATATGGGAAAAGGTGTAAAAGCCTTATGATGTGCCGCCAAGCCATCAAGCCACGGCTACAAACATGAGAGATGTTGACAACAACAACAAGGCGCGGAACAAGGATTGACTCAAAATGACTTTGATCATGTTGCACACCTCCGATCATCGTACAATGTGTGGAAGGTACTTTGCGACTACCACGAGGGATCCAAAACGATCAAGGAGGTAAGGCAAGATGTGTTCAAGAAAAAATATATGCACTTTGAGATGCAACCAGGTGAGTCCATCGACAATTTATTTGCTCGCTTTAATAAAACTCTCAGCAACTTGCGTAGTGTCAACATTATTTTTTCAGATGCTGAGAATGCTAGGCAATTACTAAGTGCATTGGACATGTCAATCTGGGAGATGAAAGTTACATATATTCGTGAATCTACTGTCATCAATACACTTACTTTAGATGTTTTATATTCTAAATTGAAAACTCATGAACTTGACATAATATCACGTAAAAACCCCAACAAGTCTCTTGCATTGGTTTCTCAACATGACATGCCTAGCTCGAGCCAATCTTCATCTTGTTGTACACTTGCCTTGTTGTCCACTCTAACTCTCGAACAGATTGAAGAGTTTTCAGAGGAGGACCTAGCACTTCTCTCTACTCGGTTCTCAAAAGCATTGCGAAATGTAAGAACTAGAAGGAGAGTAAGTGTTGGTTCTAAACGATGCTTCGAATGTGATAAGACATGACATTTTCATACGGATTGCCCTAAACTTTTAGGTCCTACTTCCTGTGATAAAAAGCAACCAAGGATGAAGCACTCCTCTGCAAATGATAATAAGAAGAAGAAGGGTTTACAGGTCGCCAATTGGTGAAAAGTTTTATCTCCACACTTCAAGAACTTGGCTCGAGTGATGTGGACATCGGAAACGACGAAGATGTAGAGAGTTTGGAAAACTTGTGCTTCATGGCGGGCAACTCAAGATCAAGTATGGAGGAGGCAGAACACAACAGCGATGATGGATAGGTATGTCCCACTTGCAAAGAAATGTGTGATGCTATTTCTCGTGCCACTATTATAGTTAAGAAAAAGGACAAAAAACTTAGGAACAAAGCTGTTAAAATTGAATCACTAGAATTTGAAATTAATCATTTAAAATCTTTGATTCCATAGTGATGATTCTTGTTCCTTATGTGAGCTTATATATGAACAATTTTCCTCTTGAAGAAGTGCGCACACCTCCACACTTGATAAGCTTGGACCTGAAATTGAAAAGAACAAAAAGCTTACTGCACTTAATGTTAAAACTTGAAAGATGCTTGCTATTCTACAATTTATTTGCATTGTTCTACTTGTAATTGTCTTGATAAGAAACTACACGATGCTATGAATGAGATTTCTATATTGAACAATGCTTACATTCTCATGAAGTTAAATATTATTCTAATTGCAAACTAAAAGGAAAAACTTCATGTGAAAACTGCCTCGACTTGTCTAAGAAACTTGATGACATGAATAGGACACTAGAGCGGTTTTGTAATTTGGAATAAGAATCTAAACTTGCTGCTGAATTCTTCCAAGTCTTGCAATGATAAAACTGGTTTATCTTTCCATTTTCATGCTCATGCTAATGCACATCCACATAAAATTGTAAAGTCATTAGGAAGTGGTTTGATTCAAACAGTTTCTAAACATAAAGAAGTGGTTTTCAAATCTGCAGGGGTGCTGTTGCATTTGATTTCTAATAAACATGTTGCTTGCTCATCTAGAAATGAACACAAAGTTAAATTTCATTGTACCTACTGTGGTAGAGATTGTCATGTCATAGATTTTTTTTATAGACTAGCTAAACAACAGAAAAAGGAAAGAATGATTGCTAGATCACATAACAACCATGCAAAACTTGCTGCACATGCTGAACCGAATATTAGGAACATGCAACCTGCTCTAATGAGTCAAAAACATGCAAAGTTTGCTCCCAAACCTACTGTTTTTAGTGCTACAAATGTAACACCTCGTAGGTCAGTAGTTGGGTACTAGAATTCTCAAATTTTGGCTCATGTACCTGCTGTTTTATCTCAGCTTTCGCGTGTTATTCCTGCTGGAAGTCGTGTGACTTAGTACTGGGTTCCTAAATGCCTTTTGACTAACCCCAGTATTGAGTCATCGACATATTGTGCTTCTATGTAGGTTACACGCTTGAGGAAGGAGAACATTTGGATTGTGAATTCAGGTTGCTCATGCCACATGACCAGTAAAAATATTGGTTCCCCTCTCTCTCTTTTGTGTCACGTGTAGAGAATGCTACTTTTGCCAATAATTCTTCAACTTCTATAATTGCTAAGGGTTCGGTTAGGGTAAATAATCACTACACTTTGAAGGATGTGGCACTTGTTAAAATTTTGAAATATAACTTGCTTTCTGTTTCACGATTGTTAGGTGAAAATATGGAAATTATTTTTACTAAAAATTGCTGCAAGTTTATAGATTCAAATAGTGAGCTCATTTATAATATTTCTCGGTCTGGAAGAGTTTTTAAAGGTGATTTAGATATGTCACCCTCTAAGCATAGGTGTCTAGTTGCTAATGATTATAAAGACTTATATTTTTGGCATTGTAGACTTGGTCACGTAGGCTTTGATCATCTCACGCATGTTAGTGCTCTCGATCGCATACTTGAGATGCCTAAGCTTAAAGGGGACAAATATATTGTGTGCTCTTCTTGTAGACATGCTAAGATGGTTGCAGGTTCACGTGCTCCTCTCACAATGACCATGACAACTGAACCGGGACAACTTTTGCACCTTGACACCGTAGGTCCTTCACGTGTTCAATCTTTTGGAGGTAAATGGTATGTTCTTGTGATTATTGATGATTTTTCTAGATACTCTTGGGTTTACTTTATGGCATCTAAGAATGAAGGTTTTAGTCACTTTAGAAATTTATTTCTTAGATTATCAATTGATCACCCAAGATCTTTAAAAGCAATTAGAAGTGATAATGGAACTGAATTTAAAAATTAATCTTTTGATCACTTTTGTGCTGAAAAGGGAATAAATCATCAATTCTCTTCACCCTATGTACCTCAACAAAATGGTGTCGTAGAGAGAACGAACAGAACCTTAGTTGAGATGGCTAGGACTATGCTTGATGAATATCAAATTCCTAAGAAATTTTGGGCTGATGCAATTGCAACTGCTTGTTATGTCTCAAATTGTGTTTTCTTGCGTGCTAACCTAGGAAAAACACCATATGAACTTCGGTTTGGACATAGGACTAGTGTCACACACTTTAGGGTCTTTGGTTGTAAATGCTTTGTTAAGAAACAAGGTAATCTTGATAAATTTGAAGCTAGGTCTATTGATGACATGTTTCATGGCTATCCATCTCATACTAGAGGCTACCGCATGCTTTTACTTGATACTAACAAAATTGTGGAGACTTGTGAGGTTTCTTTTGATGAAACTAGCCTAGATACAAGCTCTAATATTGCAGGTCCAGACCTATATCTGCAAGGGGAGAGTATTTTCATCGAAGGAGACGAAGAAGTGGTGCTGCTGCCCAAAAATTCAGAAGCAAATGACATTGATCAAGCTGCTGATTTTGCAACACTACCAGCACCAACAATTACTGCAGTTGGTACAGATCGTCCTCAAGCCACAAATTCTTCAATTTGTGATGAACATGAAGAAGAATAAGCTTGTGAAGTGTCTACTCCTCTTCGCGTCCTCAAAAGTCATCCCCCACATCAAATCATTGGAAGCTTGCACGAATGAGTTACACGGTCCAGGTTTTGCAATCCAAACTCTCATGCTCATTCTGCTTTTGTTGCTTCTTTTGAACCCAAATATATATCACACACACTTACTAATGAATCTTGGAGTATTGCCATGCAAGAAGAGCTAGAAAATTTTGAAAGAAACAATATTTGGGAACTTGTACCTCCACCTCAATGTCACACTTTAATTGCAACTAAATTGGTGTTTAAAAATGAAAAAGTGAGGATTGGGTTGTGGTTAGGAATAAGGCTAGGTTGGTTGCTCAAGGTTTCACAAAAGTTGAAGGTCTAGATTTTGATGAAACTTTTGCTCCTGTTGCTAGATTAGAAGCCATAAGAATTTTGTTAGCTTTTGTTGCATCATAAGTTTTTAAGCTATATCAAATGGATGTTAAAAGTGCTTTTCTTAATGGCTACATAGATGAGGAGGTTTATGTCAAGCAACCACCGGGTTTTTGATCTTGATTTTCCTAATCATGTTTACAAACTATTCAAAGCGTTGTACGGTCTCAAACAAGCCCCTAGAGCATGGTATTATAGGTTAAAGACATTCTTACTTTAAAAGGGGTTTACCATGGGCAAGGTTGATAAAACTCTTTTTGTGCTTAAGCATGGCAATGACTCATTATTCGTCCATGTGTACGTGGATGATATTATCTTTGGTGTGCTTCTCATGATCTTGTGTCCAAGTTTTCAGCTATGATGAGTTCAGAATTTCAGATGAGTATGATGGGAGAACTCACGTACTTTTTGGGGCTGCAAATCAAGCAAACCAAGGAGAGTACTTTTGTGCATCAAGCGAAATATACAAGAGACCTTCTTAAGTGCTTCAACATGGAGAAAAGCAAGCCTCTTCAGACACGAATGGGAACAACGGCAATACTTGAACTTGACGAAGATGGTGACCCATTTGATCAAAAAGAATATAGAAGTATGATTGGATCACTTTTGTACCTCACGACATCAAGACCGGACATACAATTCAGTGTATGTCTTTGTGCATGATTTCAATTTTCCCCACGTGCTTCACACCATCATGCTGTCAAAAGAATTATGAGGTACTTACATGAAACTCAAGAATTTGGTATTTTTCTTCCTTCTTCCTCATCCGTTACTTTGAAAGCTTTTTCATATGCTGATTTTGGGGGTTGTAGGATTGATAGCAAAAGTACTTCAGGTGCTTGTCATTTTATTGGTAATTCACTTGGTGCTTGGTCCTCTAGAAAAAAAGTTCAGTTGCACAATCCACAACCGAATCTGAATATGTAGCTGCTACTAGTACTTGCTCACAAATTCTTTGGGTTGTTCAAACACTTAAGGACTATGGGGTTGATCTAAATAGTGTTCCACTATTTTGTGATAACACTAGTGCTATTTGCATTGCTAAAAATCACATGCAACATTCTAAAACAAAGCACATGGACATTAGGTATCACTTTCCCCATGATAACGTTGAAAAGGAAACATTGTGCTTCAACATGTAGATACCGAACAACAATTGGCTGACATTTTTGCAAAACCTTTGGATTTCTCTTGTTTTTGATTCATTCGTAGTGAAATAGGGGTTATGCATCCTTATGGCTTAAATTTAGGGGGGAGTTTTGAAACTTGGGAAGTCTTTTTGTGAATCTGAATTTAAAATAATATGAGCATAGTATTTCATAGACTTTGTGATTCCTTTTACATGTTGAAAGTTCTTACTACATTACTCGTGTTATACATTTTGTAGTTTTTGCCATGACTAGTAATTATAATAATTACTTTCACTAAATCTGGTCATGATCAAACTTACTTGCTGTTTCGAATTTGTTGCATGCTCACAAGTGCTTTTAATCATGAAGAATTAATCTAGTAATCAACTCACATGTTGAGTTTTAATGTCCAAATGAAAAATTGAGAAAAGATCAAGAGAATATGCATGCATCACACTTCTTCTTTTGAGGTTGCTTATCATTGCACTTAGATATGAACTTGGGAGAAGTTGTGTATGACTAAAACCATGTTCTTAAGATTCTGATTGTCAAATGACATAGGATTGTCTTGGTTGGTTAGAATAACGCAAGTGACTTGCTTAAATTGAAAATTACACTTGATCTCTAGCATGGCTTACATTACTCTATGTATCTCATTGATGTGATAGTGTAAGTTACTTGACAGTATGACTTGGATGAGCCTTGTTTTATATGTATATGTTATAATATTCTCATAACTATTGAAATTTCTCTTTTGAACCTTGCTGAATACATTGTCAAAGGGGGAGCAATATTTGTTTTTGAAATATCTTTCTCATTTGATTTTTGATAGTAGGAGAAAATTATTTTCAAAACTTTTCATGTGAATAAGCCAATGTTCAAATTCTAAGTGGTGTTGCCAATGCATTCGTCAAGGGGGAGATTGTGAGACCTATGTGTGTTGAATACATTGCCTATTTCGATAAAATTTTTGGATATTGCCTTAACACCCTTTTCAACGAGGTCCAACTCTAGGTCCGAGCTCCGACAAGGTCCAACATGTTTTGGGTAGCTCCAGCAAGGTCCGACAATAGGTCGGACATGTTTTGGGTAGCTCTGACAAGGTTCGACAATAAGTCTGATTTGTTTTGTGTAGCTATGGCAAGGTCCGACGATAGGACCAGCATGCTTTGGCTAGGTCCGACATGTGGTCCTGCTAGCTTTGGCTAGGTCCGGCGCAAGACCCGATTAGCTTTGGCAAGGTCCGATGCAAGATCACAATGGTTCTGCTTTTAACTTACAATGCTTCAAACTTGCTTTACGCTTATGGTAAGGATTGCTTAATATTCATTTGCTAAGTTTTTGGGGTGTTTTGGTGGTTAAGGATGGTATTATTTTGTTATGTTTGCAACATGCTTATGTGAGATGCTCACGTAAGGAGTTGTGGTTTTCGGACTAACGTGGGTCAAGTCGAGGACTCATAGCCGGAAGAATTGGTTGTTTATTCACGTGCAGGCATTGCTTGAGGTTAATATATGGCTGTTGACGGGATCCATTGATATAGTCTTAGAAATACGATGAGGTTCAACAACCAAGATCAGAAGGAATTGTGGTTGAGTTGATCGGGAGGTCATGCAACATGTTTGGATCAAGAATAATGCATATGAAGGTATCGTGGTCGTTGGAAGGTGTTTTCATGTCTGCAAGGAGTGAATGGATGTGGCAACATGGTTCCAAGGCATGATGAAGAAAAGTGGACGTAAAGAATTGGTCGGAAAGGTCCAACCGACTGGATTATGCCTCAGGCTGCGGCTGAGGTGGTTATGGTTCGATTATGGAAAGTTTCAAGTTTGTTTTGGTTAGATTTCATGCGGGTCATGAAGTTGAGTTGTATTAGGAATGTGGTTTACATTCCTAAGGTCTTAGGAAGTCTTAAGATTGCTTCTATCTGCGGATAGAAGAGTCTTGAGCAGTTATGGAAAGTTTTGGTTGAAACTGAGTAGGATTAGAGTCCTAGATAGGATTGGGTTGGCCTTAGGGATGGTTATGTAAGAAATCGAAGCTAGAGCTCATTGAGACGACATTGGGCTGTTCCTCTTGTGTTTTGATCCATAAAATTCTTAGTTTAGAGGAGCATTAATGCCTTGTTTGTCCAGCTTGTTTCAGACAAGTTTTTCTCGTCGAGTTTCTGCAGAACACTATGTTACGTTGGTGTTTTTATCATAACTCGAGTTTTACAGATCCAATTGACAAGATTCTTTTTGGGTTGTCTTAAAAAATTGATTATCTATCATTTGTGAAAATTTCACGATCATTGGATTTGTGGTTTTTGATCGACACAAGTTTCTTTGAAGTGTTGCAGATCTGTTTTTACTTGGGTAGAACAGATTGACCTTTGTTCGATCTTTCGATCATTACTTAAGTTTTCTTCAACATTTTTCTATGACTCTTGTTGTGTGTCTTCGTGATTTGATTATCTATAATATCTACTACTTTTTTTCATGGTTGAAAACATTTAGATCAATTGCACACACGATTTCTTAACAGATTGATTTTCTGCTGATGGGTTTTCATTGTTTCTGCTGAAAAAGTTTTAATCTACCATTCACCCCCCTCTGGTATCTTTTCACATTCTCTTCGATCCTATAATCACAGAAGTTACAGGTAAATAAAATAGCTCCGAAAAAGACGCATCGACACCTTCTAGTGCAGTACTCCAGAAAAAGACACTACAAGACTTAAAATAATAGGTACAGTACTAGCAAAAGCATAATACTCTAAGCGTAGTGCTCCGGAAATATACAAAACATTGATCGGTTAACATGTCAATATACTATTGAACCACTAAAGAGTATAAAGCACGGACCATTTTGACTCCAACCAAAGCTCGACAAACCTTATTAACAGCACCCAATACATAGAAATTTTCTAGGATTCTAGGGCAGGGTCGAGGCAGAGTCGATGTTGATGGAGGCACCATGATAATGACCAAGAGGACAGTGTCGAGGTGGCGACGAGCTCCAGGGAAGGGGACGACGTGGTGGCGTGCTCCGGGGACAAGGTAGTGGCAGCGCTGGCGCGACGGTTTCTAGGGCGAAAAGTGATCAACACATGAGAGTAAAGTGTCAAAATTTTTTGCTAAGTGTTAAGAAGAGAGTGCGCGCAAGAGCTAAGAAGTACCTTAGGGCAACAATCGGAGACATGGTTCATAAGAGAACATCTCACATGTTTCTCAGATCAGAGACAAGCCTCAGCTGCGCGCGTCTCGCTTTTGCTCCAACTAAAAGAACAATTGGGTCCCACAGGTATATGGGCCCACATCAGAGACACGCTTGGTTCGGGCGCGTCTCCCTTTTCTCCATCAGAAACCATAATGGTTCCACACAAGGAGTGGGGCCCACCTCAAGCTGCAAAATTAATCATGTGTATGTTGCCATAATGCCATTTGCGGGCAGAGCTACTATCGCGCGTAGAATTCGAAGCGCTCCGACCTCATTATCTTCTCTGCACCATTATATAGTGACTTTGTCTATGACATGTGGGGCCGTGCCATGTGGGCCTCACATGGAAGTGACCAAGTCACAAGTCAAGGGGATCCTCTGTATATATAGGGGATGCCTTCCCCTTCTCCGCACCATCACAATCTTCCTCTTCCTCTAGTCTTTGTCTTCCTCGCTGCACTGTAGCCTTCCTCTTCCTAGCCCTAGTCTTTCTCAATGGCACCACCGAAGCATTCCCGACCATCCACTCCACTCGCCGCGCCTCCGTCCCTGGCTCCATCTGCACCTCCGCCGCCTTCCTAGGCGGAAGAGCGACAATACTTGCTTGGGAAAATCGCTCACCTGGAGACTTTGGTTGCCGTCATGTCAGAGGAGCATGACCTTAAACTATGTCGCGAGCTGATGGCAAGGGATGTATTTAAAAGTACATCTCATGCCATGCAGCTTCTGGGCCTCTGTTGCTTTTCAGAATGAATTGGAACGGGCGAGCATGACACCAACACCAGCCAATACCTCTACGGGTTAAGTGAAGTCAACAATCGTCTTCACGCGGTGCAGGACACAGTCGGTGAGGTGCTTGGGGTGGAAGTCCGCAGGGGTTTGGTGGAGGTGATCGCTGACAAGTGTGGTGCAGAGTACCCACTAGAGGACTAGGCAATCATCTGTTTTTTTTTTTCATTTGTTGTTTGTAATAATGCTTATTTTAACAAAATGTTAATGAATGTTTGTTATCGACTATCGAATGCGCCCGTGACACACAAGTTATACAAAACATTCATGTTTGTGAATAAAGCATTCATGTTTGTTACAAACAAGTTACAATACAAACAAGTTACAATACAAATGTCGAAGGGGAAACAGAACAAGTGCCAAATTATCGATCGGAGAAGGGCCATTGGAAGGTGCATATCGCATTATCTTGTGGCTTTGTGGAGCCTGCTGTTCACACATCAACACTGAGGCGTGCGCAGATGTGTGAACAGCAGATTGCGCATGTTTCTCAATGCCACGCCTGATATGCTCATTGAAACACACTCAAATTTGCGTGGTGGGACAAAAGATCTTCACTGCCTCATATGAGATGAGCTTATTTAGAGCACGTCCCCCTTCTGCTTTCGTGGTGGGACATTCACAGCGGCATACGAGACATGCTTACTTAGAGAGTGTCTCCCATTTGCAGGGAAGAGCAAGTGCCAAATTCAGTAGTGCTCCATGAGAAATAGAACACAAGGCATCAGTACCGCTCCATTAGAAACAGAGCACATATGACCAACGAAAGTCAATTTTTCACTCAAATGTCACTATTTTCACACCGTACAAAAACTTAATTAACTCTATGCAAAAACTCAAATTTGGAGTGCAAAGTCTGGATTGCCAGGTTAAATTTTTGTTAACTTGACATCAAGACCGTACTCACGGAACATGATGCTGACTGTGCAACGCCTCACCTTATATGCGCGTTGCAACACGCTCAACTTTTTGATGTGGGACAAAACATCTCCACAGCCGCATAACGAGCACGTCCAAATCGGAGACAAATTCATGGATGGCTCGTCTCGCATTACCTTGTGGATATGCGAAAGCTGCTGTTCCCGCCTTGGCGTGTGCTGTGTGTCGAGGCATGAACATCATATTTTGCATCTTTCGCAAAGCCACGCCTTATATGCTCATTGCAACGTGCTCAAATTTTTGTGGTGGGAACAAAGCTTCACTGCCACATACGAGACTAGCTTATCTAGAGTTTGTCTCCCTTTTGCTTCTGTGGTGTGACATTCACAGCGGCATACGAGACGGGCTTACGTAGAGAGCATCTCCCATTTGCCAGGGCAGAGCAAGTGCTAAATTCAGTAGTGCTCCATGAGAAACATAACACAATGCATCAGTCTACTCCATGAGAAACAGAGCACATATGACCAATGAAAGTCAAATTTTCACTCAAATAGCAATAATTTCACGGATTTGAGCATATACCACACAAATATCCAAATGAACGACAATTTTTCACTCAATTGACCATATTTTCACATATTTAAGCGTATTACACACAATCAATTTGCTACTTTATGTTGCGGTCTTGGTTTTTTGAAATTCTTGACTTTTTCATAGTGGCCGTTGTGCAAGTAAGGAGCTTCGTTGGCTGACGGTATTCTTGGATTGATCATCGAGGTGACAAAAGGAGTAATCTCATCAAATTAATCAAACTCTTCCTCATTCATGATATTCTCGACTCTGACGATTTATCATTTTCCAGGTATAACCACGTTAAGTCTTTTATTTGTTGTGTCTAGAACATAGAACACTTGAGCAACATGTTCTCCTAACACGAAAGGCTCTGATTTATACCCTTGATGGTTAAGATCAACGCTAGTGAACCCATACTTTTCTTGTACAACACCTTTGATTCCATCAACCCAGTTGCAACGGAAAAGAGGAATCTTGAATCCTTGAAAGTCAAGCTCCCATATATCTTGTATTTGACATATTGCATGTTTTTTTCTTGGCACGTAGCATCATAAGCATCAACACGGACACCGCTATTCTGATACATTCTTTTCTTATAATGTTTTATATTGTAGAACGTGTATCCATTTATGTCGTACCCTTGATATGTAATAACTATGAATATAGGACAAAAAACCAACTTTTTTAGGTATTCACTTGTTTGAATATCCGATGAGTGAGAAATCCGATCCCTGAGCCAGCCAATGAATTTTTGCCTATGTTCATTTGCTAACCATGATTTTGTGGCCAGGATTGTCTCTAAGAAGCACCTCCTTGTTCTCATCGAAGTACTCCGACACAATGGACATCTATTCAACACGTGGAAATGAGTGCAGAAGAATAAATGTGGATCTGGAGTTATATCCTTCTTCCCAATGGTCCCTTTTCCTATGAGCCTCCCCTCATGAGAGACTTGGGAACACCAATCGGGTTACTCAGGTCAGTGTAGTTTAGAGTCCACTCCACAGCTTCCTCTCTACAGTATCCTTGTACCATGCTGCCCTCAGGGTAAGCTCGATTTCTAACAAAGGAATTCACTATGCCGTTGAATCTCTTGTACGCATACATCTGGTGAAGGGACACAGAGCCAAGTAGCTTTATCTCTTAAATAAGATGAGTTGTGAAATGTACGCTGATGTCAAAAAAGGCAGGTAAAAAATACATCTTAATGAAGCATAAAGTTTCATAGTGCCTTTTTTCCAATGATTCGAGATCTTCTTCACATATTACTTTTTCACCAATTGCATTGAAGAAAAAGCAAAAGTTCATTATAGCTTCCCGAACATTGATCGGTAAGATGTTCAGAATTCCAACAGCAATCATCTGCGTAAGCAATACATGGTAATCATGAGACTTCACATCGGGAGCTACTTTTAGATCTGGAAATGAAATAAGACTTTAGACATTAGTCGAGTATCCAGATGGTACTTTCACATTTTTCAAGAACCCACAAAACTCTTTCCTCTCATGTTTTGAAATGGTGATGCATTATGTGGGTAGTTTCGTTCCTTTTACCGAGTCGTCGAGCCACAACTCAGGCCTAATTCCCATTTTCTTTAGATCTGCTCGTGCATGTCCATGGTCCCTAGTTTTCCCATCCATGTTAAGCAAGGTCTCGAGTAGGCTCTCGCACACATTTTTCTCAATGTCCATCACATCAATCAAATGATGGACGTCTAAGTCTTTCCAATACGATAGCTCCCAAAAAATCGATTGCTTCTTACACATGTCATCTTTGCAAGTATTTTTGTCAGTCCTTTTCCGCTTACCAAGGACAACATAGATATCCTTGACCATTTCATAGACTTCGTGCCCGTGAGATAGGGTGGAGGACGCTTCTTCTTAGTGTTACTATTGAAATTATCCTTCATACTCCGGAACAGGTGCTTCATATTGGAATGTAGCGTCAATGTCCCATGTACACTATTTTTCGTGACTCACTCAAATATTGTGAGTCTGTTTCTCTCAAACAATGTGGACATCCACAACCTACTTCCTTACTATGTTCGTACAAGTTACGTGCCACTAGAGAATCACTAACAGTCACAAATAAAATAGCTTTGAGACCAAAGTACTCATGCATGTGTTCATCCTAGACCTGCACTCCGTCGTTGTACCACAATTGCTTCAGATCTTCAACTAGAGGCCTAAAATAAGTGTCAATGTCATTTTATGGTTGTTGTGGCTCCGGTATCAGTCCTAACATCATAATATATTTGTAACACCCTCATTTTCATCCATCATGCATTGCCTACATTCTTATACATGTTTAACATTAAGCAACACAAAAAGGAATAAGTTTAAAATGAATTGGAACCAAAACAACAATTAAAGCCTGTATAAGTGCGGACTTGTCCGGTTTGGACCCTGGACTAGTCCATTTTACTCTCTGTTGTCCTCCAGACTTAACCGCTTTTGGCCTTGGATTAGTGGAAAAAACGTTTTTGGTGTTGTCTGAACTTGTCCGTTGCTTGGTATGGACTAGTCCAATCTTCTCTTCTGGAACTTTTCAGAGTTGTCCGGTAATTCCTCGTTTTGGTCTAGTTTTTAAAATTTGGGGAACACCCCCGGACTTGTCCGCCCTCCAACCAGACTTGTCCGTTTGGCTTTCTGGAACCGTTCGAACTTGTCCGGATTTCCACCGGACTTGGCCTTGTGGGGATCGGGGTCCCGACATCCAAGGATCTCATTGGGTGGTGTCGTGCGATGCGACACCCCACAGTATACATGAAAAGAATCAGAATAAAATATAAATCAAGTATTTTATTTATAAACACAACATAATTTTTTACAATACTAAACGAAGGAAAGAGTCTATACATCATAGCTATGCTCTCAGATCTAGCTATGCAAAAGCAAAGTCGTCCCTGCCCTTAGGACGCTTTGCACTAGCAACACTCACTCTCTTGTGAACCCTGATGAACGCGTGCAGGGCTCCCACTCAGCCGTGAACCCTAATGAGGGTAAGGCATCGTCGTCAGGTCCTTCATCAACGGTATAACCTGCACAAACTCGTTAACTACAAACGTGATCATAAGACTCAGCAAGACTGACCCGTCTCACTAGACATATGCAAGGTAAATACTAAACATGGGTAGGAAATAGCATAAGTCGACTCGCCTACAAGTGGATCCTTATGGTCATGTTTTAAGTAGCAAATGACATTCCTTAGGCACGACACATCATAGACTCCGAAATCAAACAAGAAACACTTTGCCGATGATATGACATGCCCAAAGCACATAATGCTATTACAGGTTAAGTGTTTGGAAACTGTAAACTTTAATTGTGCTAGCTCTAAGTAACACAAGTTGCAATACAATAATAATCATGGCAACAGTTCATAATAATTCAACTACTCTTCATTACTATGTCACGACGCAGTGAACAAGCGGTACTCAAATAGCTGTGAGGGACGGTGATTGCAAACAGTAGACACCTGGATAACACATCACACACATCCGTGCGTAAGAAGCGTGTGGTGCTCCTCACCACGTCATACATAGTAAGCTTTCACAAGAAACTCAAACGCCGAACCGGTCCCACCATCGCGGGCATAAGGTCCCCACACAGAGCGTGTCTATGCTCGCCGGCAGATTTACACCTTACTACCCTCAACCCACCCCTATCGACAGTGGGCTATGCCTCGGCATCCAAGTTATCAAGTTACATTGGTTTCCTGGGTTCCATATGCTCAGTATGCATCCGATACAGTTCAAACTTGTCCAGCAAGGCCGCACACGGATCGGTCCTCAATCGACACAAGCAAAGCTATGCACGTGAGACCACGTCTCACTGCATCCTATCCCGCTGCTCAGTCTCAAATTAATATTCATAAACCATTCTTTGATCAAATCCATCCCGTGTGATAAAATCCTATCTTGCGAGTAGATTCCAACTACTCGACTTCTACCGGATTCCTCAAACATTAGCATGGCATTTTCTAATTGTCAAGCTGTAGACCTAGCCAATACTCCATGGGATTTGTGGGTCATGCAAGTCTATTAACAAGCACCATAGGCCTAATGTACAAAACTCATCCTAGACATAAGTGATACAAATAGAAACTTTGAAATAGCACTTAAATGCAAACCGGGGCTTGCCTGGCTGTGAGTTAGAGGAAAAGTTAGCTTCGGTGAGGATGCTGTCCAAGACCTCCAGCTCCTCCTCGATTTCGGTCACTATATGATATGCAATATATATAGTACATGAGTGATATTGAAACTTTATAAAATACTTTCTAAATACTGATCAGGTATGCAAATGATTTTTTAATTGGCTTTGGGATTTTTTACAGTGGATATTAGGTTCTATGAGGAAGATTTGGACCAAAAATTGGAGATGTTCAAGGAAGCTTGTTGTCTCTAAAATTCCAACAATTAAAAGGCTTGTCTGAATTTTTGTACTAAATCTGGAGCTTTGTCATGGCTAACAGTGGTTGTATCATACATAGGGGGTTGTCTTGGTTCCAAAAATATTTATTTCACATTTTTATAAGCTTTCTAGAGCGGGATATAGAATTTAGAAGTTGCTATGATAATCTGACATTATGCTGTTGACTAAATATGATTATAAATTATCCTACAGGTTAGATCTGCTATTAGGCACAGCTAATGAAATTAATAAATTCTGAAATTTTTATAGTAGAACAGGGGTACGTAGAAGAGTATGCTGTAAAAATTTAGAAGGTGGAAACTTAATAGAACAGCAGAAACAATTCTAGGAAGGAATCAATTTACTAGAATTAATTATACAGGATCTATGTGTTTCTGATGATTTGGTCTGATCAACTTCAAAATATGGATCATAAGGAGTATACATGAATCTATTTTGGTATTTTTGGAGTAGTTCTACTAGGAGCAATTGAATTTACAAGTTGGAATCAATTTCTGGAAATAAGGCTTCTGTTAATGTTGAACAGCAGTAAAGAAGATTGATCTATGATGAATTTATACTGATTCAATGTGCATGAAAGTTTTACTGGAGCTGGGGAATACCTAAAGGAGTGTTCAGGTAAAGTTTGGTGCATAACAAGTGAAAGGGACAACTAGAAAAATTCAATGAATGTTTGAAGAAATTGATTTATACAGAAAGTAGATGTTTTCATGGCAAACCAATTGTACAACCTGAAACTAGAATTCAAGGGGATGCTACAGAATTTTATTTGAGAATTTTAGAGCAAGTTTACTATAAGGAATTGAATTTAGAAGTTTGATTCAAATTCTGATAACAGTTTCTGTTTATTAATTTAAAACAGATATAAATTTGAATTCTGAGGAAGTTATACAGGTCAAATGGTCATAACACATTTCCTGGAAGTCAAGAACATGACACAGGAGTTTCTGGTAAGTTTGGAGATTTTTCCAGTGGAAGGATTTGCTGAAAAATTCCAGAAATGTTTGGGAAAAAGAATTATCCACAAATAAATGATTTTCATGGATACTAATTGGTACTAACAGAAGCTGGAGCTCAAGGTATTTCAAAAAAAAATTGGTTCAAAGATTTTTGGAGCATTCTACAGGGGGTTATCTTTTTTTGAAGCTGGGCCAATTTTCTGGATTTTATTTGGACAGAGAATTGGAAATCCCACTAGCAGTCAATGACTGGCGGGGCCCACCCGCCAGGATCATCTTCAACCTTCAGCAGAGAGGTTCTTGCGCCAGGGGAGGCGGCGGCGCTCGTCATTCTTTCGCCAGAGAAGGCCAGGGCGTCGAGGAAGAACACCAAAATGATCAGGGAGACGCGGGGATCTTCATGGTGGCTTCTGTTGGAGTGGTAACGGCCTGAATATCGCCGGCGGCGAGGCCATGGTGGCGGCAAGCATGGACGAACTCGATCTCTCCACTTACTGCACCAAAACCATCAGAACAAAGCTCTACAGATTTGTGGGGAGATGAGAATCCTTACAATCGAATTCAATCGAGGTGAAATCGGCCGGACAAAGGGGAGCGACGGGTGCAGCAAGACAAAATCCGAAGGTGGCCACAAGATATGAAATTCTCGAGGCAATACCCAATTATTCTTCAATTGGTTTGATGCTAAAAACTAGATAGGGACTGTATTTTCTCTGGTTCAAATAGATTGAAAGGAAATCAAATGTGCATGATGAATTTTCGTGTTGGACACATGATGGTTCAAATCCAAGGCCGAGACCACATGTGAACTTTTCACTTAGGGACGCCATGAACGATCCAGCGGCCGAGGGAGTACGAAAATGATGTGGGGGCAAACCTTATAGCGCGTTTGGTTGAGCTGGAGAGGGCCAGAGTTGGCCGCGCGATGAAGCGTCGATGGGGGGCGCGACTGCTTTGTTCCGTGGAGAAGAAAAACATCTCGGCACCACTGAGACAGGAAGGAGGCAGTCTTGCTGCACCACAGGAAGGTAGAGGGAGAGCTCGCGAAGCTGTTGGGAAGCTCGGCCGAGCAAGGGCACGACGAAAATGGTCGGTCGGCGTTGAGCAGCAGTGCGGTGGGAAGCTTGGTCAGGGCATGCGGTTGAGCGAGCAGGGCGCGAGCTGGGCATAGGAGGGTGAGCAGGGGGTGAAATATCGAGCAGAGGAAGGGAGGATTAGGGCGAGAGGGAGTATATCCGGGTGAAGGCATCGATGTGGAGCGGTGATGGCACCGTGGAGCCCTCACTTGAACAGGGGAGGCGGTTCAGGCTTTGAGAAGCTGACATGTGGAGCCCATGACACACTCCTCTCTTATCCTCTCTGGTAGTTTAATCCTCCAAACAAACTAGCTTAGAAAATCTTCAAACTTAGCAGCCAAGCTATATGAAATATGTGGAATCAAATTTTGAAATCCAACTTGATGTTTGACCATTTGAATGTAGAATCCAAATTCAAATTTGAACTTGAATGCTCTCGTATGGGTGGATTCAAATAAACTGTAAAAGAAGTTCGAAAATTGTAACACATGGTATGTAGGTTATTTGAATCATTAGAATTGACAGGGGTGAACTCAAAATTAGAGTTTGAAAGATTTGAATAAGAAATTGTGATTTGAATTTGAAATTCCCTTTTTAGAGTTTAAATCCAAATCTCTATGTGAGCACTATATACCATTCAACTTCTTCTCTTGCTAATTGATTCTTGAGCTGACTTGATCATAATGTTTTTAAGAGATTTTACACTTGACTTTATTTAATTTTGAAACTTGAATTTCTGGTTTTGTGTTTTGAATTATATTCAGAAATTCCCTTTCAATGACTATTTGCTTGTGTCCCCATACACTCATAATTTCTCTTGTAAAAGTGTAGTTTTTAGAAGTCCTATGTTTAACCTTATTTATTAGTTAAGCTAGTTCATGTGAGATAAATTTGTAGTTCCAAAAATTTTTTTAAGTTCGCATTTTCGTGTTCTTGCTCTACTCAAATGCAGGCTTTTGCAGGCGGTTCAACTTCCTATCCCATATCAGACTTGTCCGGCCCCCGAGCGTACTAGTCTGGTGTGCCTCACTCCGATTCTATTTCTTTCTTTCCGATGGGCTTTTGGATATTTACCTTGATTGGCCCCAAAAACGTAGTGCCTAACCCCTATGGAGCCCATGTGGGACCCCTAGGCCTCCACAGTATTAAACTCGAATTCATCCCAAACCCTACAGTCTCCACCATATATAAACACCGCAAAACCCACCCTTCCATTTCTTTGCCACAATTGAAGGGAACCCCTAACCCTAGATCATGAGAGCCGCCATCAAGAAGAGGCAGCCAGGGGAAGGAGGAGGAAGATAGGAGGATCAAGCAAGTTTGATCTTCGTCAATTCATAGACATCATCATCAATTCTCCATCAATTCTTCATCTTCTTCGGATCTAGACATCAAGTTCTCGAATTTCGTCGAACCCTCGACCTTGGAACCCTAGGATTCACGGTAAATATCTTAGATGCATCTTTTCTACGCACATTATGATTCCATATAACCTTTAACTATGCTCTAACTGAAAATTCCCCAAAACCCTAGCCGTTGTAGACTTGTTCGGGCCTTTGTGGACTAGTCTGATCAACTCTCTGGTCTAGAGCGGACTAGTTTTGTCTTCCTATTCTGAGAATTTCTGGAACTTCTTTAATATCCTCCAAAATGACTTGAAACTTGTTCTAACATGTAAAACTTAATTGTGACAAGTTAGTAAGCAATGATATCAACTTAAAAACATGCATTACCACATAATTGCATTAATCATGCATGTCATGTCATATTGAGTAATATATGAGAATTTATTGATTGTAATGCTTGTTTTGTATGTTGTTACACAGAATAGGTGTTGCTCTAGATGGTGTTGTCGAGGACCTCCAGCTCTAGAACTTCAAAGCTTTTGATCCTAACCAATCTCTTTATGCATATAGTTGGGGACATTTTCTGAATTCTTTTATCTCTTGCTCTTTTCTTCAGATGCCGAGGACCCGCAACGAATAGAATGCCAATGAGGATGACGAGAACAATGGAGCACCCTAGAACAACAATGGACTTGGACTTGGGGCTAGCAACCTTGAGCAGTTGTTGGCTATGCAAAATCAGCTCATGCAGAAGATGATGTAGACTTTGAGACAGCTGCAAGATAATAACCAGAATCAGCCCCATATGCCTCCACCGCCGCCACCCCCACCACCTCATAACCGTTTGAGAGAATTTATGAGGACTAGGCCACCTACCTTTGCTCAAACCAATGATCTGATGGAAGCTAATGATTGGTTGAATCTGTGGAGAAGAAGCTTGCTATCGTCCAGTGCAATGACAGGGAGAAGGTCCTTTTTGCTTCCCATCAACTAGTTGGAGCAGCTTTGGATTGGTGGGACTCGCTATGCAATGCCCATGCAAATCAAGAGAGGATCACTTGGGCTGAATTCAAGGAGAGCTTCCGTTCTCACTTTGTTTTGGAAGGTGTTATGATCTTGAGGAGACAAGAATTTGAGAACCTAAGGCAAGGAAGGTCGAGTGTGAGTGAGTACCTCAATAAGTTCACTCAACTCTCAAGATATGCTCCAGTGGATGTCAATCGGTACAGCCGCAAGCAGTATTTGTTCATGAGAGGCCTAAACAATGAGAGTATGTCCAATTGCTCAATTGTGAATATGCAAATTTCCAGAAGCTTGTGGACAAAGCTATTGTGCTCGAGAACAAGGTTCGAGAGATGGAGTAGGATAGTAAGAGGAAGGCGCCATATCAAGGACAACCACAAGGAAGCAATGTTCACCCCCGCTTTGCACCACCAAATGTACCCTACTACAACCCCTCCGCTCCTGCATATCGCACTACTATTCCACCACGCCCAGCTCAATCAATGCAGCAACGCCCTGCCATGCAAGCACCTCGCCCACCAATGCCTCATGCGCCATGCGCTAATTTACCTGCCAATGCTCAACATCAAGCTCGCCCTAACAACTCTGGTGCAGCAAGGTCATGCTATACTTGTGGTGAGGTGGGATACTTTGCATCTCAATCTGCTAAGTCAGGCCTTGGTCAAGGAACAATGCTCCAAGACAGAACCCAGGACTGAATGGAGGAGCGCCACAAGGCAACCATGGACCGCAAAATTTTGTTCGTGGCAAGGTGAACCATGTATCTACAGAGGAAGCCCAACAAGCGGATGACGTAGTGATTGGTATGTTTCTCACAAACTCCAATGCACTGACTATGTTATTTGATTCTGGAGCATGGCATTCATTCATTGAATCAAAGTATGTTGCCAAGTATAGTTCGTCCATATCTCATATGAAGTATACCTTGTTGGTTAAATCACCTGGAGGGGAGATGAGGACGAATATAGTGTGTCCAAAAGTAAGCCTTAGAATAAGGGGGGTAGACTTCTTCGCCAACCTTATTATTTTGGAATCACAAGGATTGGACATAATACTTGGTATGGACTGGTTAAGGAAGCACAATGGGATATTTCAATGTGCCACCAAGACGGTGAAGTTGACAAATGAGGAAGGGGTCAACATAGAATTTGAAGCATCTCAACACACACCAAAGCAGGTGGAGCTAAATCACATGGACGATGTAGCAATTGAGGAGATTCCGGTGGTGTGCGAGTATACGGACGTGTTTCCAGATGAGTTGCCAGCTATGCTACCTGATCATGATATAGAGTATGTTATTGATTTAATACCTGGAACTGCACCTATAGCTAAGAGGCCATATAGGATGCCTCCTATGGAGTTAACAGAGCTCAAGAAGCAAATTCAAGAGTAGCTAGAGAAGGGTTTTATTCGCCCAAGCTCTTCACCTTGGGGAGCGCCAGTGCATTTCCTAGATAATAAGGATGGATTCCAATGTATGTGTGTGGATTACCGAGCTCTCAACGAGGTGACAATCAAGAAAAAGTACACGTTACCCCGTATAGAGGAATTGTTTGATCAAATGAAGGGTGCATTTGTTTTCTCCAAGATTGACTTGAGGTCAGGATATTTCCAAATGAAGATTAGACCATCGGATATACCCAAGACAGCTTTTCGGACACGATATGTATCCTATGAGTACACCGTTATGTCTTTTGGATTGACCAATGCACTTGCATACTTTATGTACCTCATGAATAAGGTCTTCATAGAGTACTTGGATAAATTCGTTGTGGTGTTCATTGATGACAATATGATCTACTCGAGAAGCGAGGAAGAGCATGAGGAGCATTTGAGGCTCACATTGCAGAAATTGAGGGAGCACCAATTATATGCCAAATTCAGCAAGTGCCAGTTTTGGTTAAAGGAAGTATCATTTTTGGGCCATATCATCTCCGAAGGAGGAGTATTGGTTGAACCAGGGAAAGTGAGAGATATGCTGAAGTGGGAACCGCCACATAATATGAAGGAAATCCGGAGTTTTCTTGGAATGGCTGGATATTACCGTCGATTCATCAAGGATTTATCCAAAATAGCCAAGCCCATGTCAGAATTGCTAACGAAGTGGAAAGCTTTCAAATGGACTCAAGCATGTCAAAGCAGTTTTGAAGAGTTGAAGAAGAGGTTAACCACCGCACCAGTCTTGGTTTTGCCAAATGTGTGCAAAAGCTTTGATATTTGTTGTGATGCATCGGGACAATGACTTGGATGTGTGATCATACAAGAAGGTGAAGTGGTAGCCTATGCATCGAGGCAATTGAAGAAACATGAGCAGAATTACCCTACGCATGATCTTGAACTTGTAGCCATGGTGCATGCCTTGAAAATCTGGAGACATTACATTCTTGATCATAGGTGTGAGATTTATACGGATCACAAGAGTCTTAAGTACATATTCACACAAACGGACCTGAATTTGAGGCAACGAAGATGGTTGGAGGCCATCAAGGATTATGATGTTGGAATCAATTATCACCTTGGGCAGGCTAATGTAGTGGACGATGCTTTGAGTCGTAAAGGAGTAAGCCACGAACTCACGATTTAGGAATTGCCATCCGAGCTATGCAAGGAGTTTGAACAGTTGAACCTTGGACTTGTGAATGAGATGGGTGTAATGGAGTTAAATCCGACCTTGGAATAGGAAATTCGAGAAGGTCAAACAAAGGATGAGGAAATCCAAGAAATCAAGGAAAGGACCCAAGGCTGGAGAGAATTCAGATTTGATGAGGATGACCATGGCACTCTATGGCTTGGGGAACGGATTGTTGTGCCTAATGTAAAGCAAATTTGCGAGACTATATTAAGGGAGTCACATGACTCACCTTACTCAATTCATCCTGGCTGTACAAAGATGGACAAGGACTTGAAGACTTGTTATTAGTGGGATAGGATGAAAAAGGACATAGCTGAATATGTTGCATTTTGTGATGTGTGTCAATGAGTCAAGGCTGAACATCAAAGGCCAGCTGGATTGTTGCAGCCATTGAAGATTCCGAAATGGGAGTGGGAAGAAAACAGTATGGCCTTCATAGTTAGATTACCGCGAACCCAGTCCGGCTATGACTCGATATGGGTTATTGTGGACCGGTTAACAAAATCAGCTCATTTCATCCCCTTCAGGACAACTTATAGCACTGCAAAGCTAGTAGAACTGCATATGGATAATATTGTGTGCCGACATGGAGTTTCGAAGTAAATAATCTCAGATCAAGGTTCTCAATTCACCTCTAAGTTCTGGAAAAAACTACATGAAGCTATGGGTACTAAGTTAAATTTCAGCTCAGCATATCATCCACAAACCGATGGACAAACCGAGAGGACAAAACAAATATTGGAAGATATGTTGAGAGCTTGTGCCTTGAAACATGGACGCAGCTGGGACAAAAGCTTGCCATATGCTGAATTTTCCTACAATAACAATTACCAAGCAAGTTTGAAGATGTCTCCATATGAAGCACTATATGGAAGGAAGTATAGGACACCCTTGTTTTGGAATGAGACAGGGGACAACCAAGTATTTGGACCTGATGTGTTGCTAGAAGCTGAAAAATAAGTTCAGATAATTCGCAAGAATTTGAGGGCCGCACAATCAAGGCAAAAAGGCTATGCGGATAATAGGAGAAGAAACTTAGCTTTTGAAGTGATAGACTTTGTATACCTCAAAGTGTCACCTATGCTAGGTCATAAGCGGTTTAATGTTGAAGGCAAGTTGGCACCTCGCTATATTGGACCATTCAAGATTTTGGGCAAACATGGAGAACATGCATATAAGTTGGAGATGCCAGCACATCTTTTTGATCTTCATGATGTGTTTCACGTTTCCTAGCTCAAGAAGTGCTTAAGGGTAATGAAAGAACAAGAGCCAATGGAAGAACTGGAATTAGAGGCAGATTTGACTTATGCCGAGCAACCAGTCAAAATATTGGAAACAAAGGAGAGAGTCACAAGGAACAAGGTGATTCGATGGTGCAAAGTACAAAGGAAGCATCATGCAGAATCAGAAGCGACTTGGGAGCTGGAAGAAGAGCTCAAGAAAGAATTTCCCATCTCTTTCCTTCAACGTCGAATCTGGAGGGCAAGATTCATTTTAAGGGGAGTAGGTTTGTAACACCCTCATTTGCATCCATCATGCATTGCATGCATTCTTATACATGTTTAACATTAAGCAACACAAAAGGGAACAAGATTAAAATGAATTGGAACCAAAACAACAATTAAATCATGTATCAGTGCGGACTTGTCCGGTTTGGACCCCGGACTAGTCCGTTTTACTCTCTGTTTCCCTCCAAACTTATCCACTTCTGGCCTCAGATTAGTCCAAAAAACATTTCTGATGTTGTCTGGACTTGTCCATTGCCTGGTACAGACTAGTATGATCTTCGCTACTAGAACTTTTCGGAGTTGTACGGTAGTTCCTCGTTTTGGTCCGACTTTTGAAAATTTGAGAAGACCCTTGGACTTGTCCGACCTCCAACTGGACTTGTCCATTTGGCTTTTTGGAACCGTTAGGACTTGTTCAGATTTCCACTGGACTTGGTCGTTCAACTGTCTATCCCATATCGGACTTGTCCGGCCCCTGAGCGGACTAGTCTCGTGTGCCTGACTCTGCTTCTATTTCTTTCTTTTCGCCTGGCTTTTGGGTATTTACCTTAATTGGGCCCAAGAATGTCGTGCCTAACCCCTGTGGAGCCCATGTGGGACCCCTAGGCCTCCACAGTCTTAAACTCAAATTCCACCCAAACCCTACCATCTCCACCATATATGAACACCCCAACACCCACCCTTTCATCTCTTTGCCACACATGAAAGGAACCCCTAACCCTAGATCATGAGAGCTGCCATTAAGAAGAGAGGAGCTCGCAGCCAGGGGAAGGAGGAGGAAGATAGGAGGATCAAGCAAGTTTGATTTTCGTCAATTCATCGACATCATCATCAATTCTTCATCAATTCTTCATTTATTTGGATCTAGACTTCAAGTTCTCGAATTTCATCGAATCCTCGACCTTGGAACCCTAGGATTCACGGTAATATCTTAGATTCATCTTTTCTACGTACATTATGATTCCATATAAACTTTGACTATGCTCTAATTGAAAATTCGCCAAAACCCTAGCCATTGCAGACCTGTCCTATCCTGTACGGACTAGTGTGATCAACTCTCTGGTCCAGATCAGACAGGTTCGGCCTCACTGCGGACTAGTCTAGTCTTTCTATTCTAAGAATTTCTGGAAATTCTTTGAATATCCTCCGAAATGACTTGAAACTTGTTCTAACATGTAAAACTTAATTGTGACAAGTTAATAAGCAATGATATCAATATAAAAACATGCATTACCACATAATTGCATTAATCATGCATGTCATGGCATATTGAGTAATACGTGAGCATTTATTGATTGTAATGCTTGTTTTGTATGTTTTTGCGCGGAAAAGAAAGGTGTTGCTCTAGAGGGTGATGTCGAGGACATCCAACACTAGAACTTCTAAGCTTTTGATCCTAACCAGTCTCAAGAGCAAGGCAAGTGTCCTTATTCATTTTGATCTGATTTTTAAATGTTTTGTTTGCAAAACTGCATGCTTGTGTCAAATTAATGGAAAACCCATGTTAGGTGTTTACTAGACTTGTATGATCACCCTTGTCGCTTGGGATGCATTGTACAGATCCAAGAAGGATATTTTACATTTTTTCTTCGCTCGAATCAATTGAGATGGGAAAACAACCAAATGGCTTAACTATGAGTTCATGAATTTACAGATGATGTGAACTGATGAGCATGATTAATTGGTAAAATGGGACTTGGGAGATCTAAGAAAGCATGGCTTGTTGATTGGGTTGGATGGTATGGTTGTTTGCTTGCCTTGGATCTAAGGATCAAATCATGCAAAAATAAGCCAGGACAATAGTGCCACCACAAGGCCAAGTATGGGTGCGGCTTAGTTGAATAATTAGGTGTATTGCCAACATTGTTTGGATTATTTGGAGGAGCGGGAAATGGGAGTCGGTTGGGTTTGCAATCGTGGCGGGACTGCCCTGGGATCTGAATGGCACAAGAGGGGGCCCTTGGTTGGATGTGCTCAGTTGGAGGTATCACCACCGGTGAAACCTCAATGGTTCTGAATATGCTGGTAATCCCTTTGGAAAGGTTATTTTGTGATCTCATGGCCATACACCTAAGTAAGTGTAATTGGCATAAGAGAGGTTTCTTTAACCGCTGACGGTTGACGAAATCACGAATTTGTGAGTAATGTGGTACAACATCTGCAGAGTGTTAAAAACTATCATGATAGCCATGCTCCCGGTTAAGAGCACCTAGATGACCTACATGATTAGAGGGAAATTTGGGAATTGGGATGGTTTGGTTATGGTTATGGATGGGATGGTGATAAATGGATATGGTTAATGATGATAGTAGGAATATGGCATATGGATGGATAACAAACTATGGATATGAGTTATAATGTTTATTTGGGATATGATGGGATTAATTCACATAGACATTTGTAACACACTCATTTTCATCCATCATGCATTGCATACACTCATAAACATGTTTAACATTAAGCAACATAGAAAGGAACAAGTTTAAAATGAATTAGAACAAAAAAAAACACTTAAAAGTCTATAGAATTACGGACATGTCCGGTTGGTTCCCCGGACTAGTCCGGTTTCCACCTCTGATGCCCCTCCAGACTTGTCCGTTTTTGCTTTGGACTAGCCCGATTAAGTCTCTGTTCCATTCCGTACTTGTCCATGATTGACTGCGGACTAGTCCGATATTTGGTACGGTTTTCGAATAAGTTGTCAAATCCTCGGACTTGTCCGATCTATGCCGGACATGTCCATTTTCCTCTCTGGACAAGACCGTACTTGTCCGGACCTTCTACCGGACTTCTCCATTTTCGTCTCTGTTCAACCTTATACTAGTCCGACCATCTAGAAGACTTGGCCGGTGTGCCCGACTCGGATTCAATCTTTTCCTCCACGACTTGTTATTGGGTATTTACCTTAATTGGGCCCAAGGACATCGTGTATAACCTTTTTGGAGCCCATGTAGGACCCCAACACGGCCTCCACCGCCTTGAACACGAAATGCATCAAACCCTACACCTCCACCCCTATATAAACAACCCAACACCCCAATTTCTCATCTCTTTGCAACAATTGAAGAAACCCTCAACCCTAGTTTGTGGGAGCCGCCATCAAGAGAAGATCCAGCAGCGAGAGGAGTGGGAGAACACGAAGGAGGATCAATCAAGCAAGATCTTCATCGAGTTTTCGTTCTTCATCACCAATTCACCCTCAACTCTTCTTCATCAAGCCCTAATCATCAAGATCCAAGTGTTCCACATCCCACTCTTGATCTTTAGATCTCTAAACATGTGGTACACCCTCTACATCCAAGTTTCTACATCAATTCAACCCCAATTCTCGCAGATCAAGAAAACCCTAAATCGCAATTTCCTGGACAGGGCGAACTAGTCCAACCCTGGTACCAGACTTGTACGGCCTCTAAATCTGAATTGTGTTGAATTAATTCCAAATTGACTGGAATCAATTCCAAACCTGTCCAAACTTGTTAAAAACTATTAGAACCAGTTAGTAAACATTAATAACAACTCACTAACAAGTTTACCACACATTGCATTGATCATGCATGTCATGTCATATTGAGTAATATATGAGCATCTATTGGTTGTAATGTCTGTTTTGTATGTTCGTTGCGCAGAATAGAAGGAGTCACACTAGAGGGTGCTGTCGAGGACCTCCAGTACCAGAACTTCATAGCTTTTGATCCAAACCAAGCTCAAGAGCAAGGCAAGTGTCCTTGACCATATTGAACCTATGTTTTAAATATTTTGTTTGAAAAACTGCATGCTTGTGTCAACTTGATGGGAAACCCAAAAGAGGTGTTTACTAGACTTGTTTGACCATCCTTGTCGCTTTGAATAAATTGTAGAGAGTCGGGAAGGGCTTTTACCCTTTTTGCTTCGCTCTAACCAATTGGGATGGAAAACAGCTAAGATGCTTAATCATGATTTAATGAACATATGGATAATGTACATTGGTGAACATGGTTAATGGTAACATGGTAATGGGTGATCTAAGAAAGTATGGTATGTGGATGGGTTGGATGTTATGGTGGTTTACTTGCCTTGGATCTAAGGACCGATTAATGCGAGAATATGTCAGATCAACAGTGCCACCACAAGGCCAAATATGGTTGCGGCTTAGCCAATTAATTAGCAGTGTTACCAGCATCGATTCAGATCATTTGGAGGAGCGGGGAATGGGAGTCGGTTGGGTTTGCAATTGTGGTGGAACTGCCCTGGAATCCTAACGGCACAAGAGGGGGCCCTTGGTTTAAGATGTGCTCAGTTGGAGGCATCGCCACTGGTGAAACTTCATTAGGTCTGAATATGCTGGTAGTCCCTTTGTAAAGGCTATTTTGTGATCTCTTGTCCACAGACCTATGGTAGTGTTTTAGCAAAATGAAGCTTTCCTTTAGTCGCCAACGGGTGAGGAAATCACGAACTTGTTGGTAAAGTGGTACAACCACTGCAGAGTGTTAAAAACTATCGTGATAGTTGTCCTCCCGGTTAAGAGCACCTGGATGACCTACATGATTAGAGAGAACTTGAGATTTGGGATGGTTATGGTTGTTATAGTTATGATTATGGTTATGGTTATAGTTATGAATTGAGTTATGATAAATGAACATGGATAATGATGATGGTAATAATCTGGAATAATGGTAATGGATATTGAGTACTGATTTGTATCATGTTAATTGTGTGCGATATGATGGTATTACTTTACATAGACATAGTATAATGATTTTTACACGTTTTGATTGTACTTTTCTGCAATTATCCATTGCTCATTATCATGCCTTGTTTTAGCTACATGTCATACTTTCCCACACTTACTGAGTATGACATGTACTCGCCCTTAAAATTCCCCCACCCACTGTTTCTGATCAGGATTGGGAGTATCATGATGATAATGCGGAGTACTAGGTTGTGTGCTACTGTCGACTTGCCTGTGGTGTTGCTTGGAGTTGTGCTACCCTTTATGCTCAGTTTGCTTAGTTGCTTAATTAGATTATTTCCGCTGCAGTAATATTATCATTAATGATCATAAGAGTTGTATCTTGAGGATTATTGGAGTATTGTAATAAAAGGTACTTAATTAGTTTGAGCTGTGGTAATTATCTGCTTAACATTTATGAATCACTTGTATGTATGTTAAACATTCTGGGCACACATATACTGCACTTGGTTCATTTTTTGTAACTGGGTGTCACAACATTGTAAGACGCTTTTCATATGTTTTAAATATACTTTTCAGCAAAAAGCCATTATTTATTGTCAATTCCTTGTTTAAGCTACATATTATTTTCCCACACTTGCTGAGTACGACACGTGCTCACTCTTGCAATTCCCCCACCAACAGTTTCAGGTGATGTTTGGGAGTACCCTGAGGATAATGCGCAGTATTAGGTTGTGTGCTGCCATCGACTTGCCTGTAGTTTGTTTAGAGCCGTGCTATCCCCTTTGCTTAGTTGCTTAGTTTTCTTAGCTATGCTATGTTTAGATTATTTTCCGCTGCATTAGTTTCAGATTTATTAATAATGATCATTAGAGTCTGTAATTTGAGGATTATTCGAATATTGTAATAAAAGTACATTTCTAATAGTTTGTGCTGTGGTAATTTTCTGTATATCTATAAGAGCCCTAATTTCAATAATTCAAAGTTCAATTAGGACAAAAAAATTTGAATAATAAAAAGCAATAAAAAGGAAAGGAGAAAAACAAATAAATGCAAACTCCAAATGAGGGAATTCAAAAAAATAAACTTAGCTACTGTTCAAATGAAATTAACATGATGATTTGAGTTGACCAATGGTTTCAAAATATTTCAATTAGCCTCCCTGCAACCATTCATAATTTTTTATGCAAGTTTGCTATTTAATTCAATGGCTACATTGAATTCAACTCAAATTCAGATTCAAGTTTGAATTTAAATGAAACTTTGTCAAATCAACTATGGGAATTCAGAATCAAATTCTATATGATTAATGCAGCCATCCCACAAAGATCTAGCAAATTTTGGAATGAATTAGGTGGTAGAATTGATGGAGCAAGGATGAGGATGAGGTGGGACCCACTTGTCATGCAGTGTGCTCTGTTTTGTTCTTTCCCAGGGTGACACCACATGCATGCAAAATTGCCACCCAGCTGCTTGCCTCCCTGCTTACCTCCAGCTGCCTCTAGCTCGCACATAACCCCTCCTTATCCCCCACCACAACCCGGAGTCGATCCCTTCTCATTCCCTGAAGTCCCAGCGCCATTTCTGCTCCTCTCCCAAATTCTTCTCTATCCAGCCGAATTGGAGCCAAGGTACTGGGGTTTGATCACTTTTCTTTGCCTCTCCTCCCACCCCAACCTCTTGCACAGCCTTGTGATCCATTTATTGCGCTGCTAGGCAATCCCTGAAGCTGTTACCTTCAAAACCGAGGCTGTCGGGAATCTCCCCTGTTTGCCACGCCTCTGCTCCACCGTCGACCCGGCGATACAAGCGTCATCTCGCCTAGGTCCTAGAAGCAAAAAGGTTCACCTACTCATGTTCTAGCTGCTTGTAAAATTTGAGCCCATGTCATGCCTCCTAGCCCCCGTATTTCCAATTCTTCCAACGAACTTTGGTTATGGTTAGAGTTGGTTCGCACGCAAAATTCTTTTTACACATTTGATTATTCCTTGTGCACATGTTCTATGTTGTTCTATATGACCAGGCGCATCAAGTTTCATCGAGTATTCATGCCGGAATACCATTTTTCCCCAACCGCCGGTTTTCCCGTCCTCGGTCCATCGTCGCCACCATCTTCAAAGCCTTTTCTCTCCTTCTTATGGCTAGATTCTTGTTCCCTATGCTTCCATGAAGCTTCTCGAAGTCTTCCCGATCAATTTAGCCCACCGTAGGGCTCGGCCGACATGGCCGAAACCCTAATCGCCGCCGTCGCCGTCGCGCAAGCTTTTCCGGCCATCGTCTACGTGAGCTGACCCCCACCGACGTGCTCAGCACCTCAAAAATGTCTAGGCGACAAGTTTGGGGAGGAACCATGCCGTGGATTGACGGGCGGCGAGGGGTCCGGCGAGGCGCCACCGCGGTCGCACGCGCGGCTGGAGGTAGAAGACGACCGGGTGGGCCCTAGTCCTCAGTGAGAGATCGGCGCACCCCAGATCTGGTGCGGCCCATGGATCGCATGTGGCTACACCCTTTAATTCTGCAGCCCTGTGTGGCTTCAACCCGATTGGCCCATTTTAAACCTGTGGGCCCAGCCCTTTATTCAAATGTTTCCAATTGGAATTTTATTCCAGATTTGGTCCCAACTTTGAAAATTCATAGCTCCTAAAATACTTGTCCAAAAATTCTCAAATAAATTTTGTTGGAACCAGGATGTTCTATACATTCAAGTGGTTCACTTGGATCTGTATAAGAGTCCATAGTAATTTCTCAATAATTAAAATAATAAAATGCTTATAGAATTAATTCCTATAGTTCTGCTCTTTGGAAAATTACCAAATTTTTCCAGAACCTTAATTTGAATATCCTTGAACTCCATAAGAATGTCAGGGTCATTAGACTTCATTTACATGGTCTGATCACCTGTGTATCCTCTATGCACATAAAAATAGCCAAATTCATTTAGAATTTGTACAGAAACTTGTGCAAGCTTCTAAATTGAATATATCTCAGTATAAAGCTTCAAAAATCATTAAACTAACTTTTTTGGTTTGCTCTTTATCCACACTAACCAGAACTTCAACTCAATCTTCATGAAAATCACTAGATTTTCCTGTAGATCCCTTTAAAGCAAAATCATGTTTGATTTTTATCTTATGATTCACTGCATAGAAAAAATCTGAAATTTTGCCAAAATGTTTATAGTAAGTTCCTGAATTCCTGTAAAAAGTTCCTAACTGGAGATCACTAGATTCATTGGACTTTATTAACCTAGTTCAATCTGGAGATTTTCCTAACTGGTCATATAATGCCCAAAAACAACAGAAACATTTCAGAAATTTATTCAAACTTCTAAATTCAATATCTCACAGTCGAATGCTTAGAAAATTGTGAAACCAATTTTTTTAAGTCCCCCTTTACCTCCTCTAATAATAAAACCAACCTTTAGCCATGTTAAAGTCATAGGTTGCAAAAGAAAATTCTGGGAAGGGTTTATATACATTGAATTTTATACAGCAGAGACTTCCATGAACTTAGCGTAAATTTGGCCAGAACCTCACCTATTGTGCCTAGTGTCCTTTGTAAAATTTACAGAGCCAGTGGCCATCATTTGTTATACTTAATTGTCTTTCCTTTAAGCTATGCAATAATCCCAATATTGAATCACTTGCATTTTTCTTTGCATATCGAATAGTTGCCAAGCTCGAGGAAACCCCGGAGCCACTGGAAGTCATCAATCCAGAAACTAACTTTACTCCCGTATCACAGCCAGGCAAGCACCGGTTTGCATTTAACAGCGTTTTAAAATTTATTTGTATCACACCATATGGTTTAGGATGTATGTGCATTAAGTCTAGGATTTTCTTGGAGTTTTCCACATGCATGACAAGAGAACCCATGAGATAAGGGTTGATGTTTAAGTCCTCGATGTGTCCATGCTATGCTTAATGTTTAGTTGCTTCGGTAGAAGTTGAGTAGTTGGAATCTACTCGCGAGTTCAGGAATTGGGTTCACACGGGATTTGTCGAGTGAGAGATTCACCATTTGATTAAATATGAGACCGGGCATGGATTAAGAGCAGCAGGACATATGGGCCTGTGAGTTGTAGCTGTGCCTGTGTCAGTCAAGGACCGATCTGTGTGCGGCCCTGTTGAGCAAGTTTGAATGCACTGAAGGCATACATGATATATGGGACCTAGTAAACCGATGTAACTTGTCCACCTTAGCGTCGAGGCATACCCTACCGCCTTATAGGTGTGGGTTGAGAGCAGCAAGGTGTAAACCTGCCATCGGGTACGTCGTACTCCGTGTGGGGGCCTCCTGTTCGTAGTGGTGGGACCGGTTCGGCGTGTAGGTAGCGGGTGAAAGGTTGCTGCATACAACATGAGTGGAGTGTGCCGTCGGAGCTCCGAGTGTGGGTGTATGTGTTGTGCTATTCGGGTATCCCTGCAGGTGTATATCGATTCAAGTCGTTGTCCCTCGCGGTTATTGAGTACCACTTGTTCATTGAGTCATGACGTAGTTAATTATTTGGAGCTGAATATTATTGAATCATTCTTTATGGAATAATTATATTTTGATGCTTCAATATTTAGATCAGATTGTTCACTAAATTTCATATTCATGAAGCCTCAATTTACTGCTAAAAGCTGAAAGTAAGGACTAACATTTAGGCGAGGCTTTTATTGCAAACTGCTGTCCTATCTTATGTATATCCTGCATATAGAGTTCCATGCTTAGTGGAGACAGTTAAGTCTTGTTGAGCCTTCATGCTCACGGTTGCTATCTTAAGTTTTTGCTGCAGATGATGACGTTTATGATAAAGGGTTCGCCGGTGAGGCGTTGCTCCCGTCGGGGTACATGGCCGAGTGGGAACCCTGCACGCCGCCGTGATGTTTTCTGTGTGCTGCCAGTGTGATTCCGTTCTAGGGCTGAACGGAATAACTTTTTCATAGCTTAGGCTTGAGTGTCGAGAGCTATGAACTTATCTTCCACTGTAGTATATTTAAATGTATATTATTTATAAAAGACAAAGCTTGTATAATACTATGTTGTTTTATGTAATACGATGTATCTTTTTCTGTGTGCCGTTGGGTGCCGCATCGCACGGCACCACCCAATTGCAATTCTTGGAATGTGTGGACTCCGGTCCACACAGCCTGGTATTAGAGCCGCATTGGGAATAGCACGCTTAAAAAGGATTGTATTACGAAAAAATTAAGGTTTATGGTGAGGAATCGATAGTAGCCCACATAAGGATTATTAGTAGCATAGTTACTTAAGGTGGCAAAGCTAACTTATGTGTTATTATATTCTGTAATGACGCTCTGACGTTTGGTAAGAAGTAAGGTACGCCACCGCAAGCGGATCAATTGCGGTAAGCTCACAATGCGAGAGGTAGCATGTGATTTTTTCCGTGGCTTGGCACAGAAATGTTAATATGAAACTCTAAAACTTCCCATGTTTCTGAGAACATATGACACGCGGTACCCCAGCGTGCTTAAAAGTTAGTGGGGGCCCCCATCGGGTGGGACATAACCTGATGTGCCTCCTACTGGTGCAGCACTATGCAAAGACGTGGGACCCCGTCGGGTGGTAGAAAACCCGGTCATGTACCTCGAGACGTGTCTTAACTCGGGGCGGCCTGTATGGAATGATACGGGACGAATGTTTTTACTTTCATATATATATTATTGTGAACTGTTCGCCCGTGCGGGCTGTGTCGTACGACACCATATGATTGATCAGTAGTTTGTGTGTAGTGACAGGTACACTGACCACATGATCGTATTGCGCTTAGAAATCATTTGCGAGTGAACGTCATTAAGGCCACCATTGAGACGTATGCCGGAATACCGGCTTAGAATTTTTACTTTGTGAGGCACATAGTACCGACATATACTCCAATTATGCATTACCCACTTTTCTGTAAAATGGAACTGATAAGATGTAAAACTACCTATATTAGCTATCGAGCTCTGAGTTTGAACTATGTTTTTGAATTTGGAGTAGGCTTTGATGTCACCAAATCAAAAACAGAGTGTTCTGTTTTCTGCCAGAACAAAACCTGATTTGAGAAACCATATCTCCCAGTATAAAACACCAATGAAGGTGTACCATATATGGACGAAAAGTTTAGGAAGTCCTTTAAAACTTTTATGTTCAACTCCAGAACTAAATTCCCCTCTAACCTGTTCAAAATTTCAAAGTTCCAAAATCTGCCAAACTGGACAGAAACTGGAACCCTCTCTGGACTCCATACTGTTTTGACCATACCTCACTCTAGAAAAATCGAACAGGACCCTGCAAGAGATTTCTGGAATCCTTGTAATATTTATTACAAATTTGTAAATTGTGGCCTTTGTAAATTCTGCTGTTTTATATCTGGAAATTGTGGCTCAAAAACAGCATAAACAAAGGAGATGCTGTCAAAATTTCCAGAAAAACTGTCAGGTTTACAAGGCCGTATCTTCTGAACCAGAAATGATCTAAAGGCAAACCAATACTTTTTTGCAAGGTCTTGAAGTGTACTTCCACTTTGTAGTTCACCTCAAGGTCTAATTCTGCCATTTACTGGGTTAAATTTGTGTTTAAGTACAAACTTGTCAGGTTTCAACAGAAACTTCATCGGTTTGGCATAATTTGGTCTTGTTATGAATCTGGTCCTCGATTTCACTTCGAGAGGTGTTGTAACGGACCAGTTGTCGATACTCAACCATTTACTAGTGGAATTGAAGGTTCGACCCACTCGAACCTATTTTCTTTTATGGCCATGCTTGTGGCATATTGAAGATAAAAATGTGTATGCACACGATAACGCGCATAACGTCCCGTCGCGATCAACGATAGTCGAAATGAACTTCAATCCATGAAGTTCATTATTTTGGAACTCGGTATTGCAACATTGGTCAAGGGATGATGTATTTTGTATAAAGTCTATACTTTATCAATATATGTTACCGTAATGCAAGTTGGTTATTAATACGCACACTATTGTTTTGATCTTGAGTGATCTCACAATATCACGTCTCATGTTGGATTCATGGTTCTGACTGCAGAATGGTGCGCACCCGTAACACGCTCGAGATTGGTGGCACGAGCCAGGGCGGTGATGACTCCCAGCAGCCGAGAACTCAAGATCAGCGACAGCCAACACCGGCACCTCCTCCTCCGCTTACGTTGGCGGATGTGATTGCAGCTATGGTGGGTTCGCGCGACGAGCAGGCCGAGCTGCTGCAGACCCTCGTGCAGAACATGTCTCATCAGCGGGGGCGTCAAGACGTAGGCAATCATCAGCCTCAACAATCCACCTACTCGGATTTCTTGTCAACTCATCCACCGGTCTTCACGGAGGCCGACGAACCTCTTAAGGCGGACAACTGGCTCCGCACTATTGAAGCAAAGTTCGGGTTGCTCCAATGCACCGAACAGCAGAAGGCGCTCTTCGCGGTGCAACAGCTTCACGGCTCCGCCGGCGCTTGGTGGGCAAATTACATCGCCTCTCTGCCGGCTGGTCACGCCGTGACTTGGACGGAGTTCCGGGAGGCATTCCGCGCCTATCACACACCTCCAAAGATTATGAAATGCAAGCTTCAAGAATTCCTTGAACTCAAGCAAGGCAGGAGGAGTGCTGACGAGTACTCCAAGGCCTTCAACAACTTGGCACAATATGCGCCAGATCATGTGAACTCGGAGGAAAAGAAACGGGACTGTTTCTATCGAGGTTTGAATGCAAAGATGGACAAGCTCGCTTTGTTCAATCGCGGCACGTTCAATGATTTTGTCAACATGGCGATTGTACAAGAATATGCAACACGCGAGTTGGTAACGGAGAAGAAGAGGAGTGCTCCACAGGGCAGCAGTGGTGGAGCTCCACAAAAATACCGAATGGGGTACCGATCATCGTCCGGTCAAAGGTGGCAGCCACCGGCACAAACGCCAATGTTCCATGGTCGCCCGTTCAACGCACCAAGTTTCCGACCACCCCTGCCACAGCAACAACATCAGCAGAAACAGAGGATGATAACTCGTGCACCACCACAGCAGCAGCGTGCATCAGGTTTCCGTCCTCCGGTCTATGGTGGTCCGACACAATACACGTGCTACAACTGTGGATGTGTCGGACATCTCTCCTACAACTGTCCGGACAAGCAAGGCAGCGGACAAGCATCGTATCAGGGTGCTAATCAACCCTGCAACCAGCCCAAGAAAACAAATACCAAACACGGCAACATCCACCACATCGCCATTGAGGACGTACCGGAAGGCGAACTCGTACTCGCGAGTAAGTTCACTCTCATCGATCACCCCACTATCATACTTTTTTACTCTGGAGGCACACACAATTTCATTAGTAGTTCATATGTTGTCAAGCACCAACTACTAATATTTCCTAATAAATATCCATACATGATTTGTTCCCCGGGCGGGAAAATATCAGCTCATAGTATGATTCTTAAAGCACCACTGTGCATGGCTGGAAAAATATATCCAACCACTCTCATAATCTTAGATGGCCAAAAGATCGATGTCATATTTGGTATGTCGTGGTTACATCACCACAGTGCTGTTTCGGACATCATTCCTCGAACCGTTCATTTGGATTCTGGACTACACAGTCCACATACTCTCATTCTTGATCGACCCGTTCAAGAAATCGCAGCAGCGTACCACTCTGAATCCATGAAGTTAGAAGACATTCCAGTGGTCCGTGAATACCCTGATGTGTTTCCCAATGATCTACTGGGAATGCCGCCCGAACAGGACGTCGAGTTCAAGATTGAACTTGCACCGGGAACCACACCAATCTCTGGAAGACATTATCGAATGGCGCCCAATGAGCTAGCTGAATTAAAAGAACATCTCAAGGACCTGCTGGACAAAGGATTTATTCACCCAAGGTCCTCACCATGGGGCTGCTCCGCGCTGTTCGTTAAGAAGAAGGATGAAACGTTGAGGTTATGTGTGGACTATCGTCTGCTAAATGCCGTGACTATCAAGAACAAGTATCCACTACCTCGCATCAACATTCTCTTCGATCAATTATTGGGTGCTAAGGTATTTTCCAAGATGGATCTTCGGTCTGGATATCATCAAATCAAAATTCGGACGGAAGATATAACAAGACGGCATTCTCAACGTGATATGGACTATATGAATATCTCGTCATGTCATTTGGTCTCACCAACGCTCCGGCCCACATTATGTACCTTATGAACTCGGTGTTCATGCCGGAGTTGGACAAGTTCATCGTGGTCTTCATCGATGACATTTTGGTTTATTCCAAATCGTAGGAAGAACAAGCCGAACACTTGCATATCGTACTCCAACGATTGCGAGACTATAAACTCTATGCAAAATTCAGCAAGTGTGAATTTTGGATTAGTCAAGTGCCATTCTTGGGACACATTATTTCAGCTGAGGGCATTGTTGTGGACCCAGGTAAAATTGTTCAAGTGCTGAAATGGCAACCTCCAATGTCCGTACATGAAGTATGAAGCTTCCTTGGTTTAGCAGGATATTATTGGAGGTTCATCCCGACCTTCTCGAAAATTGCTAAACCAATGACAGAGCTGCTGAAGAAAGGTACCAAATATATTTGGAGTGAAGCATGTGAGAAGGCATTTCAAACATTGGTAAAGCATCTCACAACAGCGCCAGTTTTAGCTCAACCGGATACGACGAAACCGTTCGATGTTTATTGTGATGCATCCGGCATCGGTCTTGTCTGTGTTCTTATACAAGAAGGACGTGTGGTCGCATATGGATCACAGCAGCTTCGCAATCATGAACAACACTATCCGACTCACGATTTGGATCTCGCTGCCGTGGTGCTTGTTCTAAAAACGTGGAGGCATTATCTGCTTGGAAATTTGGTTCACCTCTATACCGACCACAAAAGTTTGAAATATATCATTACCCAGAAGGAACTGAACATGAGGCGAATAAGGTGGCTTGAGTTGATCAAGGATTTTGAGATTGAGATTCATTATCATCCTGACAAAGCTAATGTGGTTGCTGATGCGCTTAGTCGCAAATCTCATGTCAATAACTTGACCATCACACCTATGGAAGAGGATGAACCGAGTCTATACTTGGTTTCATATGGAGCTTTATACAATATTCCTCTCATTCTGACAATCCGGGATGATATTATTGAAGCTCAAAAGAAGGACAAGGGTATGTCTCACATACTCAAGAGAATGGACAGTGGTGACATTAATTTTAGAAAAGATGAGCAGGGTGCTCTATGGTTCAAGAATCGGATTGTAGTGCCCCGTGACATGGAACTTCGAAAGAAAGTTTTGGATGAATCTCATTCGTCCAAATATTCCATTCATCCGGGCAGTAATAAAATGTATCAAGACTTGAAGACTAAGTTTTGGTAGACACGAATGAAGTGTGAGATTGCTAAGTACGTATCCGAGTGTGATACGTGTCGGCGAGTGAAGGCTGACCATATGAAGAATGCGGGACAGCTGCAACCACTTAATATTCTGGCATGGAAATGGGAGGATGTGAGTATGGATTTTATCGTTGGATTGCCACTCACATTCCGGAAGCATGATTCGATTTGGGTCATAGTCGATCGACTAACCAAATCAGCACATTTCATTCTGGTAAATGTCGGATTCAATGCCAAGAAATATGCGGAGTTGTAAATATCAATAATTGTGTGCCTACACGGCATTCCTCGCACGATTATTTCAGATCGAGGCTCGCTGTTCGTTGCTCGTTTCTGGGAGCAGCTGCATGCCTCGTTTGGTACTAAACTGATTAGAAGCTCTGCCTATCACCCGCAGACCAATGGACAAGCTGAGCGGGTGAGTCAAGTACTTGAAGACATGTTGCGAGCGTGTGCCATCCACCATGGTAAAAATTGGGACGATCATTTGCCGTTGGTGGAATTCTCTTACAACAATGGTTATCAAGCGAGTATCAAGATGGCACCATATGAAGCCCTCTATGGCTGAAAATGTCGCACCCCGCTGAATTGGTGCGAGTCCGGCGAAAGAGTGACCTTCGGGATTGATCTAGTCAATGAAGCCGAGGAACAAGTTCGGATCATTCAAGCAAACTTGAGAGCGGCTCAATCTTGACAGAAGAATTATGCGGACAAGCAGTGTCGGCCGCTGCACTTTGATGTCGGGGATCACGTGTATCTCCGCATGTCTCCGATGAAACGAATTCACCGGTTCGGAGTAAAAGGAAAGCTAGCTCTCCGGTTTATTGGCCCGTTTGCTATTTTGGCAAGGTGCGGACATGTGGCTTGTAGATTGGAATTGAAGGCATCTCTCGCTGGTATCCACGACATTTTTCACGCATCACAGCTCCGGAAATGTCTCAAGTTCACAGCTTCTGTCCAAACGGATGAAATCGGCAAGTTGCAACCAGATCTCACATACTCCGAACATCCGATTCAAATTCTCGACGAGAAGGCTCGAACAACACGGAACTGCATGCTGTGGTTCTATAAATTTTTATAGAGCAACCATACTGTTGAAGAAGCGACTTGGGAGTCCGAAGAATATCTCCGCTCCAACTACCGGAATTCTTATCTCATATACGGTAATTTCTCTCCTACTTTCGTCTCTTCATTATAATCTCGGGACGAGATTCTTTAAAGGGGGGAGGAATGTAAGAGCCATATTTCAATAATTCAAAGTTCAGTTAGGACAAAAAAATTTGAATAATAAAAAGCAATAAAAAGGAAATGAGAAAAACAAATAAATGCAAACTCCAAATGAGGGAATTCAAAAAAATAAACTTAGCTACTGTTCAAATGAAGTTAACATGAAGATTTGAGTTGACCAATGGTTTCCAAATATTTCAATTAGCCTCCCTGCAAACTTTCATAATTTTTGATGCAAGTTTGCTATTTAATTCAATGGCTACATTGAATTCAACTCAAATCAAATTCAAGTTTGAATTTAAATGAAACTTTGTCAAATTAACTATAGGAATTCAGAATCAAATTCTATATTATTAATACAGCCATCCCACAAAGATCTAGCAAATTTTGGAATGAATTAGGTGGTAGAATGGATGGAGCAAGGATGAGGTGGGACCCACTTGTCATGCAGTGTGCTCTGTTCTGTTCATTCCCAGGGTGACACCACACGCATGCAAAATTGCCACCCAGCTGCTTGCCTTCCTGCTTACCTCCAGCTGCCTCCAGCTCGCCCAGAACCCCTCCTTATCCCCCTCCACGGCCCGGAGTCGATCCCTTCTCATTCCCTGAAGTCCCAGCGCCATTTCTGCTCCTCTCCCGAATTCTTCTCTGTCCAGCCGAATTGGAGCCAAGGTACTGGGGTTTGATCACTTTTCTTTGCCTCTCCTCCCTCCCCAACCTCTTGCACAGCCTTGTGATCCATTTGTTGCGCAGCTAGGCCATCCCTGAAGCTGTTAACTTCGAAACCGAAGCCGCCGAGAATCTCCCCTGTTTGCCGCACCTCTGCTCCACGGTCGACCCGGTGATACAAGCGTCATCTCGTCTCGGTCCTAGAAGCAAAAAGGTTCGCCTACTCATGTTCTAGCTGCCCGTAAAATTTGAGCCCATGCCATGCCTCCTAGCCCCCGTATTTCCGATTCTTCCGATGAACTTTGGTTATGAGTAGACTTGGTTTGCGCGCAAAATTCTTTTTACACGTTTGATTATTCCTTGCGCACATGTTCTATGTTGTTCTATATGACCAGGCGCATCACCTCGAATAAGATTCATCGAGTATTCATGCCGGAATACCATTTTTCCCCAACCGCCGGTTTTCCCCTCCGCAGTCCATCGTCGCCACCATCTTCCAAGCCTTTTCTCTCCTTATTATGGCAAGATTCTTGTTCCTCATGCTTCCATGAAGCTTCCCAAAATATTCCTGATCGAATTAGCCCATAGTAGGGCTTGGCCGACATGGCCGAAACCCTAATCGCCGATGCCGCCGTCGCGCAAGCTTTTCCGGCCATTGCCGGCATGCGCTGACCTCACCGACGTGCTCAGAACCTCAAAATATGGCTAGGTGGCGATTTGGGGGAGGAACCGTGTCGTGGATCGATGGGCGGTGAGGGGTCCGGCGAGGCGCTGCCGCGGTCGCGCGCGCGGCTAGAGGTAGTCGTCAGTGAGAGATCGGCGCACCCCGGATCTGGTGCAGCCCGTGGATCACTTGTGGCTACACCCTTTAAATCTGCAGCCCCGTGTGGCTTCAACCCGATTGGCCCATTTTAAACCTGTGGGCCCAGCCCTTTATTCAAATGTTTCCAATTGGAATTGTATTCCAGATTTGGTCTCAACTTTGAAAATCCATAGCTTCTAGAATACTTGTTCAAAAATTCCCAAATAAATTTTGTTGGAACCGGGATGTTCTATACTTTAAAGTGGTGCACTTGGATCTGTATAAAAGTCCATAGGAATTTCTCCATAATTAAAATAATAATATGCTTATAGAATTAATTCCTAGAGTTCTGCTCTTTTGAAAATTACCAAATTTTTCCAGAATCTTCATTTTATTATCCTTGAACGTCAGTAAAAATTTCAGGGTCATTATACTTCATTTACGTTGTCTGATCACCTGTGTATCCTCTATGCACATAAAAATAGCCAAATTCATTTAGAATTTGTACAGAAACTTGTGCAATCTTCTAAATTGAATATCTCTCAGTATCAAGCTTTAAAAATTGTCAAACTAGCTTTGTTGGTTTGAACCAGAACTACAACCCAATCCCCATGAAAATCCCTATATTTTCTGGTAGAGCTCTTTAAAGCAAAATGATCTTTGATTTTTATCTGATGATTCACTGCATAGAAAAAATCTGAAATTTTTCCAAAATTTTCTTTAATAAGTTTATGAATTCCTGTAGAAATTTCAGCTTCATTGGACATTATTAACCTAGTTCAATCTGGAGATTTTCCTAACTGGTCATAGAATGCTCAAAAACAACAAAAACATTTCAGAAATTTATTCAAACTTCTAAATTCAATATCTCACAGTAGAATGCTTAGAAAATTGTGAAACCAATTTTGTTGAGTCACTATTGACCTCCTCTAAACAGCAAACAAACTTTTAGCCATGTTAAAGTCACAGGTTTCCCATGAAAATTCTGTGAAGGGTTTATATACATTGAATTTTTTACAGCAGAGACTTCCATGAGTATATCCCAAATTTGGCCAGAATCTCACCCATAGTGCCTAGTATCCACTGTAAAGTTTACATAACCAGTGGCCATCATTTATTATACTTAACTGTCTTTCCTTTAAGCTATGCAATAATCCCAATATTGAATCACATACATTTTTCTTTGCATATCGAATAGTTGCCGAGCTCGAGGAAACCCCGTAGCCACTGGAAGTCATCAATCCGGAAACTAACTTTACTCCCGTCTCACAGCCAGGCAAGCCCCGGTTTGCATTTAACAGCATTTTAAATTTTATTTGTATCACACTATATGGTTTAGGATGTATGTGCATTAAGTCTAGGATTTTCTTGGAGTTTCCCACAGGCATGACCAGAGAACCCATGAGAGAAGGGTAGATGTTTAAGTCCTCAATGTGTCCATGCTATGCTTAATGTTTAGTTGCTTCGGTAGAAGTCGAGTAGTTGGAATCTACTCGCGAGTTTAGGAATTAGGTTCACACGGGATTGGTCGAGTGAGAGATTCACCATTTGATTAAATATGAGACCGGGCATGGATTAAGAGCAACAGGACATAGGGGCCCGTGAGTTGTAGCTGTGAATGTGTCAGTCAAAGACCGATCCATGTGCGGCCCTGTTGAGCAAGTTTGAATGTACTGAAGGCATACTAGATAAATGGGACCCAGTAAACCGATGTAACTTGTCCACCTTAGCGTCGAGGCATACCCTACCGCCTTAAGGTGTGGGTTGAGAGCAGCAAGGTGTAAACCTACCAGCAGGTACGTCGTACTCCATGTGGGGGCCTCCTGCTCATAGCGGTTGGACAGGTTCGGTGTGTAGGTAGCGGGTGAAAGGTTGCTGCATACAACATGAGCGGAGTGTGTCATCGCAGCTCCGAGTGTGGGTGTATGTGTCGTGCTATTCGGGTATCCCTGCAGGTGTATATCGATTCGAGTCGCCGTCCCTCGCGGTTATTGAGTACCGCTTGTTCACTGAGTCATGATGTAGTTAATTATTTGGAGCTGAATATTATTTAATCAAGCTTTATGGAATAATTATGTTTTGATGCTTGTATGTTTAGATCAGATTGTTCACTAAATTTTAGATTCATGAAGCCTTAATTTGCTGCTAAAAGCTGAAAGTAAGGACTAACATTTAGGCGAGTCTTTTATTGCAAACTGCCGTCCTATCTTATGTATATCCTCCATATAGAGTTCCATGCTTAGTGGAGACGATTAAGTCTTGCTGAGAGTTCATGCTCACAGTTGCTATTTTAAGTTTTGCTGCAGATGATGATGTTTATGATGAAGGGTTCGCCGGTGAGGCGTTGCCCCCTTCGGGGTACACAGCCGAGTGGGAACTCTGGATGCCGCCGTGATTTTTTCAGTGTGCTGCCAGTGTGATTCTATTCTAGGGATGAACAGAATGACTTTTGCATAGCTTAGGCTTGAGTGTCGAGAGCTATGAACTTATCTTCTGTTGTAGTGTATTTAAATATATATTATTTGTAAAAGACAAAGCTTGTATAATACTATGTTGTTTTATGTAATACGATATATCTTTTTTTGTGTGCAGTTGGGTGCCACATCGCACGGCACCACCCAATTGTGATTCCTCGAATGTGTGGACTCCAGTCCCCACAATATCGTTTGTGTGGCACTCGTGTATGTGTGATCAACGTCATGGGCACACATATGCATTCACTTGGTTCATTTTTGGAACCGAGTGTCACAGTGTTTCCGTTTGTTGCACAACCAAGGAGGAAGGTTCAAAATTGTTATCACAATTGGCCACGTGCTACGTGTGCTACTGTTCAAAAAAGGATTCATGACATATGTGCTCATTGCGATCCTAATATTCCTCGGATCAATGTCAAATTTAGGATTTCGTGAATCAATGTTTCTCCCCTGTGTGGCATCAACAGGATGTCTTATCATTCCAGCATCCTGCTTATGCTTCTCTTTCAGTTCTGACTCCTTTGTTTGCAAACCAACACTTCAAATGAGGAATGATAGGAAAGTACCAAAACAACTTTTTAGGCCCTCTTTTTCTTCTTTTGCAGTTCTCGTCATCAGCGTCGTCTTTCCTACAAATGAATCGGTCGAGTCCACAAATAGGGCATTTCTCGAGGTTTTTTGCTTAGGTCCACGATATAGAATGCAATCATTATTGCACACGTGGGTTTTCTCCACCTGCAAACCCAGTGGACAGATTATATCTTTTGCCTCATAAAATGGCGTAGGGGCTGCGTTGCCTTGGGAGACCATGTCCTTAAGGAGCATCAACAATTCCTTAAAACTACAATCATTGCTTCCGTTGCTCGCCTTCAACTCGAAAAGTTTTATCATCACAAACAGTCTGGTGTACTTAGCCGCAAAACCATGATACAATGGCTTATTCTAGTCTTCAATTATCTTCTTGTAATTTGCAACTTCACCATTACTGTACTGATCATCGTCGCCATTTCTCTCGACATTGTGTACCATCTCCTCTATGTTATGGACCTGAATCTCAATGTCGCCATCGGTAAACCCTGATATATCTCACTCGTTCACATCGTTGTTATGATCTTCTTCGACACTGGTAGGGACCTCCCTCTCTAGATATGAATCTCTCATATCTGCTTCATGAAGCCCCTCCTCCACATGTTTGTTACAACATCGATAATCCACCATGAGTTCATGAGAGATCAAATGTGATCTCAACACTTCATCTGTGCTATATCTCTTCTCATTCTTGCAATGTTTGCAAGGACAACAAATATTCCCTCTAAATGTTGTCCAACATGTCTTTCTTTGCAAAATTGATAAATGCATCTTCCCCTTTGATATACTCATTGCAAAGGCGCGGCTCATGCATCCAACTTCGGTCCGATGACATCTACATACAAAAAGGAAGAGGTAAATCAAAGAAATTTGAAGCCACTGATAGTCAAGATCTAAATGGCTAAAAATAATAAAGAACAGGAGAGGGGGAGAGGACTAACCCTTTATTTTAAGGGCCAGTGACAATTATTGCGAGATTTTTAGAAGGGCACCTCCAAAGGGGGGAAGAACAGGGAAAGAACAGGGTAGATCTGACAGTCACTTGTTCTGAAATAGCTGGGAGATCGTATAAGGACAATAAGAAAACGAGACAATCCTTTGTAACATTTGTCTCTATATAGATGGAATGGGAGACGAGCTCGATTCCATGACAAGAGGAGACACGCCCGACCGATGGGTATGGGAGATGCACCCGCTTCGATGATAAAAGGAGACGGACGCTAAGAAAAACTATGTCCTTTACTTTATTAATATGTGTCGCGCTCTAGTTACACTCGTCTCCCTTTTGTCAGAGAAGCGAGCGCGTCTTGGATACTTACTCAACTAAGATGCTCCTTAGAGTAGGTCGTCTCTTTCTACCCTCAATCGAGCCAGCTCCGATCTTCGTTGATGTGGGTGTGTCTCATTTTTCCTGATCAGAGACAGAAACCTTTGAGCTGGTCTCTAATCTCTGTCTTCTATTTGGGTTTCTTACATAGTGATACTGGACATCGAGTCTTTGAGAAGGAAGAAGACACAGTCAACATGGCCTGCAAAGATGAAGAGACGGGACTGTCTTTGTCGATACCCTGCATACCAGGTAACCCATTGTACCAGAAGAAGACACGTCGAGTTCCACCTTCCAATATTGTGGACTGCCGGAGGCAACACATGTCCTGAAGTGCTAGACCTGCCTCCCTCCTTAGGGTGGCTTCGATGCTACAATGTGTCTTGCAGTGCCGGACCTGCCTCCCTCGATAGGATGGCTCTGGTGCTGCCATGTGTCCCGTAGTACCGGACATGCTTCCCTCCTTAGGGTGGCTCCAGTGCTGCCACATGTCCCGGGATGCCGGACCTACCTACGTGACAGGGGAAGCTCCAGTTCTGCCACGTGTCTAGTAGCTCTGGACCTGCTTTCCTACAGAGGGAAGCTTCAAAGCTGCCACATATCACACGCCCGGACCTATGTTTGCAACAGTAAGACAGCGGGATCTCTAACAACGCGGACATTCAAGGGCTATCAATCGGCCATTACAAGACCTGATTAATGCGTCATTAATGCTATATTAATGACGCACGATCAGAGGACTGTCAAGACTGGTAATGCTGCCATTAAGGCATGTTATCACACTATTAACCACCCTTAACACTTGTAGATCAAGTATAGGAAGGTTATTACAGCTGGGGCCATTGTCAGGCCATGGTGCATACTATAACAACCAGTCATTGGCATATAAAAGGGTTGTGTTGCGAAGTAGAACTCATTATAATCTAATCACAAGCCATCCATACTCACTCAAGCTCATACAATACCGAAACACCTCGTGGAGTAGGGTATTATTCTCAAGTGGCCTGAACCACGTAAAAACTCTCCGTGTCACTGTGTTCTTGGATCTTGATTAGCGTCCCGCCTAAATATGAACCTCCGTGGACTACTTCTTAGTAGTACTGGGGGAAGTGTCGTTGGCACACTTTGACATTTGGCACGCCAGGTAGGGGCGTATTTGAGATCTTTAAGATGGTGAACTCTGCTGGTGCTTCCAACGGACCAGCTGCACAAGCGGTTGGGGGAAATCCCTCTGATGCCCAACAGCTGGCCAACGAAGTCCCGACAAACGTTCCACAACCACAACCTGCTGCAACAGCCAACGCCGGACAGCAGGATGGTGACTTTGCGTCGGTCACAACATCAACGAACAACTTGGAGAATGCACGGAACGCATGTTGGACTCTTATTCAGTGTCCTCCAGCGCCGGGAGCTCCTCTGGCCATGCTGGAACAATGGTGCACTGAATGTTGAGTGTTTGGTTGCAGTCGCAGCCACTGCGATCAACAACTAGGGTTTGCCTCATGCAGGGCAGACACCTTCCCATAATAGGACCTTGTCTGGAAGGCTTGGTCCTGTGGCGTCACAGCCTAGGAGACGTGCACCCTCTCAGCACGTGATGTATCTGCCCTCCGGGGCTCGTCGTACTCATACATCGTTAAGGCCCCCGACTCAGGACCTTGGGTCGAAGCTGGACCGCTGGTACATGAGGTAGGATGGCCACGTCAACATCAAGCGTACTCGCGAGAGTCGACTTGCTCGAGAAAACCCTTATCTTCTAGGAGTTGGAGGCGGCTATTTAGCTCTTGCCATGCATCTTTGCATGGTGGAATGGCCACCCAAGTTCCGGCCTCATCTGCCAGAGAAATACAACAGGATAGTCAACCGTGACGAGTTTCATCAAATCTACTCCACCGCCAATTCTGAAAGCTCCTACACCCGACTTGGCACCGAGCTGGATCTCTTCGCGGTATAGCAGAAGTCGAGAGAGTCACTTCGCTCATTCATCCAGTGATTCTCTCAGGTACAGAACACTATACCTTCTATCTCCAATGCTTCTGCAATGGTTGCATTACAATAGGAGGTTTGAGACAAGAAGATGCTGGAGAAGCTGGCAACCAAGGATGACAGTAGCATAACGGAACTCTTCATCCTAGGTATTATGTGTGCCAGGGCTGCGGAGGGCCGAGAGATGCACTCAAAACAGCTGCGGAGGCTGGTCAATCTGCCTCCAAAGCCAAAGCTATTGCCACTGGTAGTGGCAAAAAGAAAAAGAAGTGGCAAGAAGAAGTCACTTGCCGACACACATAATGATGTCGCTGCCGCAACACCTGGGGGCCGGGGGTCACGTCCCGACAAGCGACCTCGACAATCATGTGAGGACGGTGACAAGATGTGGTGCCCGATCCACAAATCTACGGGCCATAATCTTGAAGACTGTCGCGATGTCAAGAGGCTTGTTGAATGCAACAACAAGCTTCAAGAAAAACCCCTTTCCGCCAGCGGGAAGGGAAACAAAATGTCAACGAAGCTCTGTATGATCATGAGCTAGGCTTCCTATAAAAGCTTGCGTTCAAGTAGAAAAAGAACGCGAAAATGCGAATTTAAAAAAAAAAATTGATACATTGGAAACTTAAGCTCAGAGAAATTCAGTGCTACCAGAAAGTATCTAGAGTTTAGAATTTGTTCGTATTGAGAAAACATGAGAGGCTGTTTCATGTTTCAAATAGCAACCTTCCAAAAATTTATCATTCTTAAACTACTTTGTACTATTCAAATCAAAACACCAAAAGTGAGGACGTGTGGGGTGAAATTTAGATTTACCAAACCTATAATAGGGGAAAGCCTAGAGTCCAACTCACCATTTTGCTCCTTATACTTGAAATTATCCCACTGTAAAGTATTGTGAGGAGGGTTAGAACAGGTGTGTACATAGAGGGGTGTATTTCAAAGGTTGAATTTGGATTCAAATGGAACTGATTTAAATCCAAATCCAAATTCACAATAGAGTTCATAATAGTTAAGAAGTCATCTCAGTAAGGTTTCATGAATTTGGGGGTTCATTTACTATTTCAGGAGGTGTTGAAACTATCAGCAGGGAATGAGTGAGGGTGGAACCCTACCCTATGGGCCCCACTGGTCAGCATGCAAGAACTCACTTTGTTCCTTCTTAGACATTCACAATTCAACTCATCCATATCCAACCTGCCTAGATTTTCATTTGCTCGGAGCCTATTTGCTACTAAAGATTTAATTTGGAATGGATAATACCAATTGATGGGACCCGGCAGTCATAGACCATCTTCTCTGCTTGACCGCTCATGCCCTCGCCCTCACCTTCATTCTGAAGCCACGAGTGCTGCTCGCCTCACCATCGGCCGACTGCCACGATGCTCCACCTCCCTCCTCCGCCCCACGCCGGCCGCCGGCTCGCCCCCCTGCTCGCTGCCGCCTGACCTTCTCAGCGTTGCTGCCCCCACGCGCTGCTCGCCCTGGCCGCATCCCGACCAGCCACGCGCCGCTCGCCTCTTGCCAGCCACTCACCCTCTTCCGCGCCGGTCGCGCGCACGTGTCGCGCCTCCCTCCGCGCCCCTCTGCACCGTACTTCTGACCGTCTCTATTCGTCGTCTTCCACCACAACACGCCCCCATCTGCAAGCTCCCCGCCTCTTGCCGCCGACGGCTCGCGTTCCACCGCCGCACGCGTCCCCGGTGCTGCCCCCCATGCGCCGCACACCTCCCTGCGTGCCGCACCTGCCACCGCCTCCTTGCCCACGCGCCCATGGTCGAGCTCATCGCCGTCCGGCCCCATCTTCTCATACTCGTCGCCGACACTGTGCATCTCCACCTCGCGGTGCCGCTGCAGCGTGTCTCCAAGCCATTTCCATCCACCTATGCGCAATGGAAGATCTTCGACAGCTGAACCGCATCGATGCCGTCGCCCTCGGTATGTCGTCGCGATGTTTCGCGTCGCTGTTGTGTCTTGGCAGCAAAGAGAGTGATGTGTGTGATTGATGAAATGCAGGAACACATCGATGACACAACGACGATGACGATTGATCCAAGGTTAGCTCTGATTTGAGCAAGATAGATTGAGGCAGTGCTGCAGTCAACATGTTCGATGAAATGTTTACAAGACAAAAACAACTATGTTGATGAGAAGTACAAATCGGTGATGCAGGAACGCGACAACAGCACAATGGGCAAGGTCAGCTAGGCCTCGAGAACCTCCGAATTGTACAAGAATGACCGAATCAAAGGTGCAGCCAAGATGTTCAATGAAATGTTTATAAGGAACCAGATGCGTTGACATTCAGTGCTGGTCTATGGATGTATGTATTTTGTGGTGTCGCCAACGACAGTGACATGCACCAAGGTGATCTTTGATTGGAGTAAGATTGACCGGGTCGAGAATACACTCAAAGTGCTCGATGGAATGCTTGCCAAGATTGTCAAGGTGGTGAAGGCGACATGAATTCGTGTGATCCATTTCAGCAAGATGGGACTCCTCCACCAAGTGGCGTGTTGGGCATGGTTCTTGAAGGATCTTTACTCGACCATGATGCAAGGTGGAATGTCCGTCGCTGTTGCTGCTGCTATGTTCATTCAACGCCACACCAAGGTCACTGTATAGTGTGAAGTCTTATTCTCCATCTTCACCATTTGTCTAATGAAGCATTATCACTCCTAATTTATATCCTTACACCTATTAGGCACATAGGAATGAGTTTCCACATAACCAAATCGAGGGAAACAAACCTTCTTAAAATTCGGGTAAAACTCAGCAAGAACCTCACTTTACTTTCTTCACTAGCTTATGAACTTTCTTTTGATTCATAGTCATCCTAAATAGCTTCTAAATACTCTTTTGATTATTAAGAGGGTTCAACACTTCACTCATAAAGTTGAATCATCCATGCATAATCATGTCAATAGGAAACATGACGAAAATGATCGACGCGGAGTTTCACTTGGAGGAAGAGTCTAGGAGTCACCATCTTGAAGTCCTTGGCGGAGTCCCGGAAGAAGACCACTGACCATTAACATTTAATCGAGTCAGAAACTAAGGCAAGCTCCGATTTGCATTTAAGAGCTTTTCAAAGTTTTTCCAGTTTCATTCACTTACTTCTATACGTTGTGTATGATATGTGCATTACGTCTAAGGTGTTTGATACTCCACTTGCATATCCACAAATCCTATGGGAGGGTTGGAAAAGTTTACAGCTTGATGTGTAGAACTGCCATGCTAATGTTGTAGATATACCGGTAGAAGTCGAGTAGTTGGAATCTCATCGTGAGATAGGAATGATAGTTCATATGAGGATGAAAGATTAAAGAATGGCTTATGAGATGAATATGAGACCGGGCAGGGGGGTCGGAGTCAACGATATGGAGTCTCGGGTGCATAGCCCTGCCTGTGTCACTTGAGGATCGTGCCATATGCGGCACCGTTGGGCAATCTTGAACTGTACCAATTGCATAATGGGATATGGGCCCAATAAACTGATGTAACTCCAAACTATAGTGTGGAAACTCCTCTGGTGTCCTTGAATGGAGATGCGAAGGCACAAAGGTGTAAATCTTCTAGCATGCAACTTCGAAGTGTCTGTGTAGGGGAGACACTCTTAGGGAGATTAAATACCTTTTGTAAAGATTTGGAAGTCCTATACAAGTTCTCTATTCAACTAAAGATGAGAATCCTTTGCTAAGTTGGTGAAATTCTGAAGATTGCAGAAACTGTCCGGAACCACCTGATCTGGACGGCGATCTGTACATTTCTGAATTTGCTCCATAGTTTGCAAACTGTTTTAATTTTGGTTTTAATTTGTACAATTCGATCAGTTTTGGTTTTAATTTCTTGGATCATTGTTCATGTTCCGCAACTGGGGTTCAACACTATGTGGTGTATTTGAGCAGTGATTTTACTTCCGAAAGTTGCACATAACCTTCCCATAAGGATTAGTCAAAGTAAACTTCTCAAACCCCTAATTCGAAACTTTAAGGGGAAAGGTGTGCATCTAAGTAGCTTAAAGTGATCGCGAAATTACATCTTCAAGAGAAACAAACTTCAAGCACGAGGTTAGCACCTCATAGACGGAGTGCATCTTCAACTCATCGGCGTTATCATGGAAGATGTCAATCACCTGTCACACCTGGTAATAAGAAGACTACCAGATGCTTTCCACATGTATGCCAGGATCAGTTCAACTCATACATGTGTAGACGAAAGTGAAATACCATAAATAATGCCATGTTCTAGTACATCACCTTATTACATAAATGACCTTCCAGGTCTAAAATAAAAGTACACAAGCAGCGGAAAAACATAACAAAGGGCTCTAAACACAGGCGTTGCATGGGGGAGCGCCAGCCTAGAACATCTCTCTGGGATCTCCGTAGAAGTCCTGATTCTCCATCTCTTCATCTTCGTAGACTAGGGGGAAAGTATGCAACTAACAAGTTTGAGTACCAACGGTACTCGCAAGTTGGGAAATTATGCCATGAGGATTACAACAAGGAAGGCAATAAATAGGTAAAGCACTATAGCAGTTACATCCTACTCTTAATGTTGTTAAGCACCTATAACTAGGTGGAATCCCTACCAACATCCCAAAAATAACCAGGTAGGTCCAAGCCCAAACCATCCATTTTGTAACCATGTGTGCTAATTATGAATTTGGTTCCAGGCCGCTGGTGTCCATGAGCACGGCTATCTAGACAGTTTGACAGGACTCTGCAGAGTGTGTATCCTTTACCCACAGTTCATGATTTCATCCCCTGTTGCCAGGTGGACTAAGGTAAACCTCCCTGGTGCTTGTGGTAGCTAACCACATTACACACTTCCGTAGGTGTGTGGCCAGGAGATCACTACGAGGTATTTCCGATGGTTCTCCCAACTTGCAATGGGTACTCTAAGGTTCACCGCTCCGGCACCTGGAGTCTATTTTCCCTCCGCCAGTAGAAGCCCCCTCTTGAGCCATGCGGATCCCAAGGCCAAACCCATTCCCCGCCCGTTCAATTACCTATGCTACATCGGGAGAGACCAAATTACTAAACCATGCTGTCCCATATACAATTCTGTGGTGATACTAAAAGGCTTAGCAACTTCTTCCATAAACCGGTCCTTAGAATCCGATAGGTGTCAAGCCCAAAACCAAGGTCTTATGCGCGCATGCACCAATCCATACAAAACCCCCTATCAGATTCCTATCTACTAAATTCATATTTGCCACCAATTCATGAATACATCAAATATAACTTGTAGATAAGTAGAACATATTTAGATTAAGCATGGCTAAGCGTAAACTAAATAATAGTAAAAACTCCCAAACCAAGTTGACAAGGAATATTGTGGAAAATCTAGGAAAACATAACATAGGATTCATATTTTAATTTAGCATGCAACTAACTAAAACATAACAAAAAGGGTGCAAGATGGTCAAGGAACTTGCCTCCAAATTGTGCCGGGAGGTCGTCGGGAAATTGTTGCTCTTGCAATTTAAAGGTGGGTTCGGACCCCAACTCTAAATTACGACAAAGCAAGAAAAATAACATACAATAAGAACACAATAAAATGCAAACAATTCAAATAAATGCAAATTCCTACGCAAAAGTGATTTTAGGGTTGATTTAATTTATAGGCATAAATCAATTGATGAGAATTTAGAGTTAAATGAAATATATTGAGTAAAACATATTTTTAACAATTTTTATACCATTTTTATATTTATTAGAGACCTATTATTATTTTCTAGAAATTTCTATCCTTCAAAATATGCTTAAAATAGATTTATAACAAAAATTGTACATTTTACAATTTTTACACTATTTTTAGTAATTATTTATATGTGCAAACCAATTTTTATGAATTAAATATACTTAAAAAGTATTTTATGATTAATTCAGCAATTTAAATGAATTAATAAAAATAATACAGAAATGTAAATAAGTTAGACCTAATTAAATATGTTTTCATTATTATTTTATATGAATTAAGGAATTTTAGTTAATTTCTAGAATTAATAGGGCTTTTTTGTAAAAACATAACTGTTCTAGAGGCTAAAAACAATTTTTATTAAGTCTAGGGATTATTCTACAATTTTACAGAATTTATTTTGCTATTTTATAATATTCCAGGGCTTTAAAACACTTTTTATTAAATTATCCAGTAATTTCCTAATTTCCAGAAAGTCCAGGGGCTAGTTTGACAATTCTAGGGGTTAGACTTGAATTCCAGAGGAATACAGGGGGTGGCCCGCAAGTTTCCAGGGGCTTAGGCGCAAAACTGGCGGCGGGAAAAGGGGTTTGAACGTGGCCGTTGGATTTAAAATGGATGGCCCAGATTTAAATAGCCGAAGGGGTATCCTGCGGTTTAATCTTGGCTGTAGAATCAAAATGGACGACGGGCATTGAGCCACGTCGCCCCGGCTAGGGTCGGGCGGCGGTGCGCGGCGGCGAGCTCGCCGGCGGCGGCCTGTAAGACCTATGTGTGCTGAATACATTGGCTTGTAGTGAATACACTTGGCTTTGAGTATAAAAGTTTTAAATATCACCAAAACACCTTTTTATCAAGGTCCGACTCTAGCTCCGAGCTATATCAAGGTCCGACTCTAGCTTCGAGCTATAGCAAGGTCCGACGGTAGGTTTGACTTGTTTTGGGTAGCTCCGGCTACGTTAGATGCTAGGTCCGGCTTCTTGGTAAGATCCGACTAGATTTGGTTAGCTCCGGTGAGCTTTATCTTTAGCTCCGGCATGTCTTTGATACCTCCGGCATGACTTTGTTAGCTCCAGCATATACTTGATAGCTCCGGCATGCTTTTGCTAAGCTCCGACGTACTTTGTCTAGCTCCGGTTTTGGGTTGACTAGTTTTGACTAGTTTTGGTAAGCTCCGGTGCTAGGATCTACTAGTTTTGGAAAGCTCTGGTGCTAGGTTCTACTAGCTTTTGATAGCTCCGGCTCAAGCTCCGGGTTGCTCTGGCAAGGTCCGGAACTTAACCGAAGTATTTCTGCTTTTCATTTGCATTGTTTCATACTTGCTTTACATGATTGGAAAGATTGCTTAGTATTCATTTGCTAAGTTTTTGGTGGGTTTTGGTTGAATACGGTTGATATTGTTCTACTGTGGTTTTGCAACATGCTAATGTGAGGTGCTCACATAAGGTGTTGTGTTCGGAACTAACTTGAGTCAAGTCGAGGACTTAGGCTCGTATGGATCGTTTGTTTGTTCATGTGCAGGTGTTGCTTGAGTTCAAGTCATGGCTGGTGACAGGATCCATTGGACTAGTCTCAGGAGGAGATGAGGTTCCAACAACCAAGTTCGGAAGGAACTGTGGTTGAGCGGGTCAGGAGGTCACGCAGGATGATTGAATCAAGGGCAATGCATATGAAGGTCGAAGGAAGGTGTTCGCACGTATGCATGCAGTGCATGACGTGGCAATATGCTTCTAGAGACGGATTATGGAAGGAAGATCTGATCGGAAGGATCAGATCGTATTGGTTGAAGACTTAGGCTGCTAGCTGAGTCGGTTATGGCTCGGTATGGAAATATCGAGTTGGTTATGTTAGGATTTCGTGTGGGTCACGAATTTGAGTTGTTTAGGAATGTGGGATACGTTCCTAAGGTGTTTGGGAGTCTTAAGATTGCTTCTATCTGCGTATAGAAGAATCTTGAGCAGTTATGGAAAGTTACGATTCGTGATCTGAGTAGGATTGGAGTCCTAGTTGTATTGGGTTGACCTAAGGGCTGGTTATATAAGGAAGAGAAGGCCAAAGCTCGTAAGAGATGACTTTGGGGATGTTCCTCTTGTGTTCTATTGAATAAAATTCATAGTTTGAAGGAACTTTTGTGCCTTGTTCGTCCAACTTGTTCCAGACAAGTTTTACTCGTTGAGTTTCTGTACAGCACTACCTTTCGTCGGTGGTTTTATCATAACTCGAGTTTTACAGATCCAATTGACGTGATTCCTTTTGGGTTGTCTTCACAACTTGATTGTCTATCATCTGTCAAAATTCCACGGTCATTGGATTTGTGGTTTTTGATCTACATGAGTTTCTTTGCAGCATTCCAGAAACTGTTTTTCTCGGTAGGTCAGATTGACCAGTGTTTGATCTTTTGATCATAACTTGAGTTTTTCTCGATGGATTTGAGTAATTATTTTTGTGTTGTATTCGTGACTTGATTCTCTATGATATCTATCACTTTTGTCACGGTGAAACACGTTTAGATTAGTCACATACACGATTTCTTTAACAGATCGTTTTTCTGCCGAAAGGGTTTGGGGTTTTAATTGTTTCCGCTGCGTAAGATTTTTAAATCTACCATTCACCCCCCTATGGTAGCTTTTCACGTGCTCTTCGATTCTACAATTGGTATCAGAGCCACGGTGCTCTAATATTTGTGATTTGCACGTGTTTTTGACTAATCATCATGGAGAAGTACTCCGCCAAACCTTGTGTGTTTGCTGGTATTGACTTTCAGGTTTGGAAGGCACGCATGGAAGCCTTCATCCAGGTGCAAGGCTTCGCAATATGGGAAAAGGTGTAAAAACCTTATGAAGTCCCACCTAACGATCAAGTTACGGCTACGAACCTCCGGGACGTCGACAACAACAACAAAGAACGAAACTTGATCATCCAAGGACTTACTCAAAGCGACTTTGATTGTGTCGCGCACCTCCGGTCAGCATACGATGTTTGGAGAGCTCTCTGTGATTATCATGAAGGCTCCAACACAATCAAGGAGGTAAAACAAGATATGTTCAAAAAGGAATATATGCGTTTTGAGATGCAACCAGGTGAGTCTATCGATGACCTCTTTGCTCGTTTCAATAAAATTCTCAGCAACTTACGTAGTGTCAATGTTAATATTTCTGATGCTGAGAATGCTAGACAACTTCTTAGTGCATTAGACATGTCAGTTTGGGAGATGAAAGTAACATCCATTCGTGAATCAACTGTCATGAGTTCTCTTACATTAGATGTACTTTATTCTAAACTGAAAACTCATGAAATTGACATCCTAGCACGTAAGAACCCAAATAAGTCTATTGCATTTGTTTCACAACGTGATATGTCTAGCTCCGGCCAATCATCATCTTGCAATACTCTTGCTTTATTGTCGTCACTAACCCTGGAGCAGATCGAAGAATTTCCAGAAGAGGAGTTGGCACTCATCTCTACTAGATTCTCAAAAGCATTGCAAAATGTGAGAACTAGAAGGAGAGGAAGCTCCGGACCTCAACGCTATTTTGAATGTGGTAAAATAGGACACTTTCGTACAGAATGCCCTAACCTTTCAGGTCCGACCACCCGGGAAGAAAAACAAAGCAAGGTCCGGACCTCCTCTGGAAACTCCAACAAGAAGAAGAAGGGTACCATAGGACGCATGATGATCAACAGCTTCATCACCGCGCTTCAAGAGCTCAGTTCAAGTGACATTTACTTTGAAAGTGATGAAGAAAATGATGACCTGGCCAACATATGCTTCATGGCGGGCAAAGCAAGATCAAGATCAAGTCAGGAGGATGCAGAACACAGCAGTGACGATGATGAGGTATGTTCAACCTGTAATGAAATGTGTGATGCTATTTCTCGTGCCACTGTTATTGTCAAGAAAAAGGACAAAAAGCTTAGGGATAATGCTGCTAAAATTGAATCACTAGAATCTGAAATTAACCGTTTAAAAACCTTGATTCCTAGTGATGATGCATGTCCCTCATGTGACTTAATCTATGAACAATTGTCCTCCCTAAGAAGTGCACATTCCTCCACTCTAGACAGACTTGATGATGAAATTGAAAAGAACAAAAAGCTTGCTGCACTTAGTGATAAAAACTTAAAAGATGCTTCTTGTTCTACAGATGATTTGCATTGTTCTGCATGTGAAAATCTTCATAAGAAACTAAAAGATGCAATGAATGAAATTTCCATTCTGAACAATGTTTTACGATCTCATGAAGTTAAAAATTGTTCCAATTGCAAACTAAAAGGAAAAACTTCATGTGCAAACTGCCTAGACTTGTCCAAGAAACTTGATGACATGAATAGGACACTAGGTCGGTTTTGTAATGGGAATAAGAACCTAAACTTGCTGCTGAATTCTTCCAAGTCTTGCAATAACAAAACTGGTTTAGGTTTCGATTCTCATGCTCATGCTACGGCATATCCACCTAAAATTGTAAAGTCATTAGGAAGTGGTTTGGTTCAAACAGTTCCTAAACAAAAAGAAGTGGTTTTCAAATCTGCAGGAGTATTGTCTCATTCGGTTTCAAATAAAAATATTGCTTGCTCATCTAGACATGAACACAAAGTTAAATTTCATTGTACCTTCTGTGGTAAGGATGGCCATGTCATAGATTTTTGTTGTAGACTAGCTAAACAACAGAAAAAGGAGAGAAAAATTGCTAGATCTTATAACCTTCATGAAATTAGAAAAACACAACCTGCTTTAGTGAGTCAGAAATTTGAAAAGGTAGCTTCCGGACCTTCTGGTAAGAAATCCGCAAAAGCAGCTCCGATAGTTCCGATAACTCCGAGAGCTCCCGGATCTTCTGTTGTTCCCTACGGAGCTTCAGTTTTTGCCTCCTGACCTTCTGCTTTTATCTCCGGAGCTATTGGTTCTTGTGCTAAAAGAGTTAAGAATAGAAAACCTCAAACTTCGACTCATAAACCTGCTGTTTTATCTCAGCTTTCGCGTGTTTTTCCTACTGCACATCGTGTGACTCAGTACTGGATACCTAAATGCCTTTTGACTAACCCCAGTATTGAGTCATCGACGTATTGTGCTTCTATGTAGGTTACACGTTTGAGGAAGGAGAACATTTGGATTGTGGATTCAGGTTGCTCACGCCACATGACCGGTAACAAAGATTGGTTCTCCTCCCTCTCTTTTGTGTCACGTGTAGAAAATGTTACTTTTGCCGATAATTCTTCAACTCCTATAATTGCTAAGGGTTCGGTTAAAGTAAATGATCACTACACTTTGAAAAATGTGGCACTTGTCAAAAATCTGAAATACAACTTGCTTTCTGTTGCACAATTGCTAGATGAAAATCTAGAAATTATTTTCAATAAAAACTGCTACAAAGTTGTAGATTCAAATAGTGAGCTTATTTTTAACATGTCTCGATTTGGAAGAGTTTTTAAAGCTGATTTTGATATGTCTTCCTCTAAGCATAGGTGTCTAGTTGCTAATGATTCAAAGGACTTATATTTTTGGCATCGTAGATTTGGTCACATAGGCTTTGATCACCTAACGCGTGTTAGTGCTCTTGATCGCATACGTGGGCTGCCTAAGCTTAAAGGGGACAAAGAAATTGTGTGCTCTTCTTGTAGACATGCTAAGATGGTTGCAGGTTCACATACTCCTCTCACAATGATCATGACAACTGAACCATGCCAACTTTTGCATCTTGACACCGTAGGACCTTCACGTGTTCAATCCTTCGGAGGTAAATGGTATGTTCTGGTTATTGTTGATGATTATTCTAGATACTCTTGGGTTTACTTTATGGCGTCTAAGAATGAAGCTTTTAGTCACTTTAGGACTTTATTTCTTAGATTATCAATTGATCACCCAGGATCTTTAAAGGCAATTAGAAGTGATAATGGAACTGAATTTAAAAATCAATTCTTTGATCACTTTTGTGCTGAAAATAGAATAGATCATCAATTCTCTTCACCATATGTACCTCAACAAAACGGTGTTGTGGAAAGAAAGAACATAACCTTAGTTGAGATGGCTAGGACTATGCTTGATGAATATCAAACTCCTAGGAAATTTTGGGCTGATGCGTTGGCAACCGCTTGTTTTGTCTCAAATCGTGTTTTCTTGCGTGCTAAGCTAGGTAAAACACCATATGAGCTCCGATTTCGACATAGGCCTAGTGTTACACACTTTCGGGTCTTTGGTTGCAAATGCTTTGTTAAGAAACATGGTAACCTTGATAAATTTGAATCTAGATCCATTGATGGCATGTTTCTTGGTTATCCATATCATACTAGAGGCTATCGTGTGCTTTTACTTGACACTAACAAAATTGTGGAGACTTGTGAAGTGTCTTTTGATGAAGCTAGCCCAGGTACTAGCTCCGGTGTTGCAGGACCAGATCCGTATCCTCAGGGGGAGGGTATTTTCGAAGAAGAAGAAGAGCCGGTGATACTGCCTGGTAGTTCCGAAGCTGACACGTGTCCAGCTCCGGACATTGAACAAGCTCCAGTTATCACCTCTGCTAGTCCTGATCGTCCACAAGTCACAAGCTCATCAATCTACGATGAACCTAATGAAGAAGAAGCTTGTGAGACACCTGTTCCCCTACGGCTTTACAAAGATCACCCCCCACAACAGATGATTGGAAGCTTGCACGAACGAGTCACACGGTCCAAGTTTTGCGATCCAAACTCTCATGCTCATTCTGCTTTTGTTGCTTCTTTTGAACCTAAAGATATATCACACACACTCACTAATGAATCTTGGATTATTGCCATGCAAGAAGAGTTAGAAAATTTTGAAAGAAATAATGTTTGGAAACTTGTACCTCCACCTCAAGGTCACACTTTAATTGGAACTAAATGGGTATTTAAAAATAAACAAAGTGAGGATGGGGTTGTGGTTAGGATTAAGGCTAGGTTGGTTGCTCAAGGTTTCACTCAAGTTGAAGGTCTAGATTTTGATGAAACTTTTGCTCCTGTCGCTAGATTAGAAGCCATAAGAATTTTGTTAGCTTTTGCAGCATCTAAAGGTTTTAAGCTATATCAAATGGATGTTAAAAGTGCTTTTCTTAATGGCTACATAGATGAGGAGGTTTATGTCAAACAACCACTGGGTTTTGAAAATCCAGATTTTCCTAATCATGTTTACAAACTGTCCAAAGCCTTATACGGTCTCAAACAAGCCCCTAGAGCATGGTATGATAGGTTAAAAACATTCTTACTTGAAAAGGGGTTTACCATGGCCAAGGTTGATAAAACTCTTTTTGTGCTTAAGCATGGCAATGACTCATTATTTGTTCAAGTGTATGTGGATGATATTATCTTTGGTTGTGTTTCTCATGATCTTGTGTCCAAGTTTTCAGCAATGATGAGTTCCGAATTTGAAATGAGTATGATGGGTGAACTCACTTACTTTTTGGGGCTGCAAATCAAGCAAATTAAGGAGGGTACCTTTGTGCATCAAACGAAGTATACCAAAGACCACCTAAGGCGCTTCAACATGGACAAAAGAAAGCCTCTTTGGACACCAATGGGAACAGCAACAATACTTGAACTTGATGAAGATTGTGAATCCGTGGATCAAAAAGAATATAGAAGCATGATCGGATCACTTTTGTACCTCATGGCATCAAGAACGGACATACAATTCAGCGTATGTCTTTGTGCACGGTTTCAAGCTTCCCCACGTATTTCACATCGTCAAGCCGTCAAAAGGATTCTCAGGTACTTACATGGAACTCAAGAATTTGGCATTTTTCTTCCTTCTTCCTCAACCGTTACATTGAAAGCTTTTTCGGATGCTGATTTTGGGGGTTGTAGGATTGATAGGAAATGTACTTCCGGTGCTTGTCATTTTCTTGGTAATTCTCTTGTTGCTTTGTCCTCTAGAAAACAAAATTCAGTTGCACAATCCACAGCTGAATCTGAATATATAGCTGCTGCTAGTGCTTGCTCACAAATTCTTTGGATTGTTCAAACACTTAAGGACTATGGGGTTGATCTAGATAGTGTTCCACTGTTCTGTGATAACACTAGTGCCATTTGCATTGCTAAAAACCCCGTGCAACATTCTAGAACTAAGCACATTGATATTAGGTATCACTTTCTCCGAGATAACGTTGAAAAAGAAACATTGTGCTTCACCATGTAGATACCGAACATCAATTGGCTGACATTTTTACAAAACCTTTGGATTTCACTCGTTTTTGTTACATTCGTAGTGAAATAGGGGTTATGCATCCTCATGGCTTAAATTGAGGGGGGGTTTTTTTTTTGAAACTTGGGAAGTCTATGTGTGAATCTGAAATTAAAATAATATGAGCATAGTATTTCATACATATATGACTTTTTGATTCCTTTTACATGCTGAAAGTTCTTACTACATTACTCGTGTTATACATTTTGTAGTTTTTGCCATGTCTAGTAATTGGAATAATTACTTACACTAAATCTGGTCATGGTCGAACTTTCTTGCTGTTTTGAACTTGTTGCATGCTCACAAATGCTTTTAATCATTAAGAATTCATCAAGTAATCAACTCACATGTTGAGTTTTTATGAACAAATATAAATTGTGAAAAGATCAAGAGAATATGCATGCATCGCACTTCTTCTTTTGAGATGGCTTATCATTGCACTTAGATATGAACTTGGAAGAAGTTGTGTATGACTAAAACCATGTCCTTAAGCTTCTGATTGTCAAATGACATAGGCTTGGCTTGGTTGGTTAGAATGAGGCAGATGCGCATATAATCTCTTGCAAATCTCATATGATCTAAATTTATGCTTTGAAAAATAATAAAATGCAGCAACTAGTATCATGCTTTCAGGTTTTGAAATAGTTAAGTTTGTGAGATCATGACTTGCTTAAATTGAAAATTACATTTGATCTCTAACATGGCTTACACTACTTTATGTATCTCATTGATGTGATAGTGTAAGTTACTTGATAGTATGACTTGGATGAGCTTTGTTTATATGTATATGTTATAATATGATCATAACAACTAAAAGGGGAGAGAGATAATTTGTTTATATGCTCATGACTTGCTGAATACATTGTCAAAGGGGGAGAGTTAAGCATGAAAAGAAAGAGAATATGTGCATAAGGAGAGATAATAAAGGGGGAGAGATTTTCATATTCTTCTCAGTTTATTTTTGATTTACAAAGGGGGAGAAATTGTTTTCAAAACTTTTATATGTGAATAAGCCAATGTTCGGATTTTAGATGGTGTTGCCAATGCATTCATCAAGGGGGAGATTGTAAGACCTATGTGTGCTGAATACATTGGCTTGTAGTGAATACACTTGGCTTTGAGTATAAAAGTTTTAAATATCACCAAAACACCTTTTTATCAAGGTCTGACTTTAGCTCCAAGCTATATCAAGGTTCGACTCTAGCTCCGAGCTATAGCAAGGTCCGACGGTAGGTCCGGCTTGTTTTTGGTAGCTCCGGCTACGTTAGATGCTAGGTCCGGCTTCTTGGTAAGGTCTGACTAGATTTGGTTAGCTCCGGTGAGCTTTATCTTTAGCTCTGGCATGTCTTTGATAGCTCCGGCATGACTTTGTTAGCTCCAACATATACTTGATAGCTCCGGCATGCTTTTGCTAAGCTCCGACGTACTTTGTCTAGCTCCGGTTTTGGGTTGACTAGTTTTGGTAAGCTCCGGTGCTAGGATCTACTAGTTTTGGAAAGCTCCGGTGCTAGGTTCTACTAGCTTTTGATAGCCCCGGCTCAAGCTCCGGGTTGCTCTGGCAAGGTCCGGAACTTAACCGAAGTATTTCTGCTTTTCATTTGCATTGTTTCATACTTGCTTTACATGATTGGAAAGATTGCTTAGTATTCATTTGCTAAGTTTTTGGTGTGTTTTGGTTGAATACGGTTGATATTGTTTCTACTGTGGTTTTGCAACATGCTTATGTGAGGTGCTCACATAAGGTGTTGTGTTCGGAACTAACTTGAGTCAAGTCAAGGACTTGCGCTCATATGGATCGTTTGTTTGTTCATGTGCAGGTGTTGCTTGAGTTCAAGTCACGGCTGGTGACAGGATCCATTGGACTAGTCTCAGGAGGAGATGAGGTTCCAACAACCAAGTTCGAGAGGAACTGTGGTTGGGCGGGTCAGGAGGTCGCGCAGGATGATTGAATCAAGGGCAGTGCATATGAAGGTCGAAGGAAGGTGTTCGCACGTATGCATGCAGTGCATGACGTGGCAATATGCTTCTAGAGACGGATTATGGAAGGAAGATCTGATCGGAAGGATCGGATCGTATTGGTTGAAGACTTAGGCTGCTAGCTGAGTCGGTTATGGCTCGGTATGGAAATATCGAGTTGGTTATGTTAGGATTTCGTGTGGGTCACGAATTTGAGTTGTTTAGGAATGTGGGATACGTTCCTAAGGTGTTTGAGAGTCTTAAGATTGCTTCTATCTGCGTATAGAAGAATCTTGAGCAGTTATGGAAAGTTACGATTCGTGATCTGAGTAGGATTAGAATCCTTGTTGTATTGGGTTGACCTAAGGGCTGGTTATATAAGCAAGGGAAGGACAAAGCTCGTAAGAGATGACTGGGGCTGTTCCTCTTGTGTTCTATTGAATAAAATTCATAGTTTGAAGGAACTTTTGTGCCTTGTTCGTCCAACTTGTTCCGGACAAGTTTTACTCGTCGAGTTTCTGGACAGCACTACCTTTCGTCGGTGGTTTTATCATAACTCGAGTTTTAAGATCCAATTGATGTGATTCCTTTTGGGTTGTCTTCAAAACTTGATTGTATGTCATCTGTCAAAATTTCACGGTTATTGGATTTGTGGTTTTTGATCTACATGAGTTTCTTTGCAGCATTCCAGAAACTGTTTTTCTCGGGTAGGTCAGATTGACCAGTGTTTGATCTTTTGATCATAACTTGAGTTTTTCTCGATGGATTTGAGTAATTCTTTTTGTGTTGTCTTCTTGACTTGATTCTATCTGATATCTATCACTTTTGTCACGGTGAAACACGTTTAGATTAGTCACATACACGATTTCTTTAACTGATCGTTTTTCTGCCGAAAGGGTTTGGGGTTTTAATTGTTTCCGCTGCGTAAGATTTTTAAATCTACCATTCACCCCCCCCTCTGGTAGCTTTTCACGTGCTCTTCGATCCTACACGGCCGAAAGCACGCTACAGAGGCTTCGGGTTATAATCAACTAGCGCAAAATGAAGAGGGGGACTAGGGGACCTCACCGAGGGTTGTCGCACGGCCGGAGGAGAGTTGGAAAGTGGTCAGCGACGATGATCGGCGACGGAACTCGTCGGCGTCCGATGAAGTCGGTGACGCAGAGCCTTTCTCCACCGACGAGGATGTCCGGCAAGCTCCTGGGGACACGACGAAGGTGTTAGGTTACTTACCGAGGCGCGGAATTGAACGGAGCGATAGGAACGTGGCCGACATTACCGAGCTCTGCGGTGCTAGGGTTTGGAGCGTCGGGCGGTGAAATCTGAAGGGCACGGCCGGGCTTTTATAGGGGATCGGAAGAGTATCGGGCATCGGTCATGATGGACACGATGGGGCGATTGATTAGTGTGAAACGGCTAACATTGAAAGGGGAATGAGTGGGGCGGTGAGGTGTTAATCGCGTGCGTGCGTTACAGCACGGGTGCGGCAGGAGGTGGACCAAGCTGAGGGGTGGGGCCGGTTGGCACCGGGAGAGAGGGGTGCGGGGGAGTGGGCTAGCGCACGGGGCCCAGGTGGCAGAGAGAGAGGGAGGGGAGAGGAGTTTTGTGCGGGCCGGCGGGGAGAGGGAGTTGGGCCAGCTTGGGGAATTCGGCCCAGGGGTGATTTTTTCTTTTTCTTTTTCTTTTCTGTTTTCTTTTTCTCCTCTTTTATGATATGAATTTGTAATCTGAATTTCTAGCAAATTTGAATTTTCGAAAATTCACACAAACATTCAAACATGATGCAACTTGCCTTATATGAATTTTATTCCCAAGAAAATATTTTTATCTCTTGAAAAATTCATTTTAAAATTTTTTTCCTTCTAAAAATAGTAGGTGTTACATCACCACTACATGATCGAAGAGAATATTAAGCGAAACACCACTACGTAAAATCTAGTAACTTGACCCGATATTGAATAAGTACCAAGTCATCAAGGTAACCTAGTTAGTTGATTTCTCGAGCAAAGATGAGTCGGTGAATCAACAAATGCGACAAGGACCTAGGGAGACAAATGGATATATTGGTTAGAATGTGTACAAGTTATGAAGGTTAAGATTGTGTATTATATTGCTCATTGCTCCTTGTTTCCATGGTTAGACTTGAATCCTTCTATCTTGATCAACCTATGAGAAGGATGTTCTTTGTCCAACACTTCTCATGAGCAAGTTGATTCAAACATTGTGAACTTGAGATAGTTCTTATCATGTTTGAATCGTTATACATACTTTTGCTCCAACCACAAAGATGAATGCATCATACCTTCTGTATAGTTTTTCCCGAGATTGCATTGTGTCTACATAACATCATCCGGTTTGCAATGCATCATAATACATGAGTCTTAATTAACTTTGAGCAACAATATGTATCTCCATTCAAGTACTTAAGTGATGTCTGATAGTCTTGATTGCTTCCAACTCTTGTGATCAACATTCTAGTTGATTTGCATTCATTAAGTAATACTAGGGAAACCAATTACTCAATCCTCTTTGTAGTACAACTATGAGTTGAACCCTCATCCTTGATTTGTGTGGGTTCAGTGGTCGTGGTTGTGTAAACACTCCTACTCTTGATTCGTGAGGTTCTTCCTCAATTGATAAATTTCTAGATGCACCTTGTGACCAAAACATAGTGGAGTCTTTATCCTTGACTTGTTAGAGCTCAATCACCTTGATTGCTGAAAGCTGATTTTTTCTAGTTTGCGAGGAGTCTCTTTATGACTTCTAAACCCCGCGAAGACCTTGTAATCTTTCTATTCGCGAGATCATTCCTTGAGAACCCTCTGACGGGTAATGCATGGTAACTCTGCTTTGTCCGACGACCTTGTATATGCCACGTATTTTGACGACATAATAGAAACCAGAACTTGAATCCTTTTATGTCGAGTACAAAACATTTTATCCTTTGACTAGTTTATTGAGATCACAATTCCTTGCGAGTTGATCATTCCCAATACCCTTGATCTTACCTGTTACAAGATTTTCATTTTTGTTGAGCTTGCGGAACTCCTTGATTTATAGTAAATGGTGACATTGATATGTCAGAAACCTTGTGGTTGCCATACACATTGTAACTTTGTCGTTTTAACCATATATGGGAGATGACATCTTTACTACTCTTATGTCACGATAAAGTAGTCCGATTATTGACTTCCTAATTGCGAAACTCGAGCTAGACGAGATTAACGCTTCATTGTTTAATCTCGCAAACTCCCTTGTTTGTGTATTGAGTAATACTACACCCAGCTTAAAGGACTTGGTACACAAAGCCAAAGTTGAAAGCAACTGGTATCAAGTTCATTAGGATACTCAAGAGAGTTGAAGAAGAAATACTGAGTCTCAGAATGCAGGACTAGGGCAGTAAGGCCTTCATGAGAAGAATGTCACGAGTTAATGATGCCCAATATCATAGAACCATTAGTGTTCCTACTATGAAGAAGATTACTTCATGTTGACAGAAAGAAGAGGATCTCCACACAACCTAGCTACATCAACCTAATTTGCTAAGACACAAACTTTACGGGGTGACCTAAGTCATGTCGAGCATCCGAATATGAGTTGCAGTACAAATACGCAAGCCACCGAAAGCTAGACGATGTAGTTTACAACATAAGCTGGACTAGCTACATCTTTAAGAACCTACTGAAGAAGACGAAGAGTGTCTTTCGTCCAATCGCGTTGGACGATGGAGTCATCTCATCAACAACTCGTCCAACTTTCTCATTTCTCTAGAATCTCGAGACGAGATTCTTTTAAGTGGGAAGGGTTGTAAAAGCCCGCGTTCAAGTAGAACAAGAATGCGAAAATGCGAATTTAAAAAAAATAAATTGATACATTGGAAACTTATGCTCAAAGAAATTCAGTGCTACCGGAAAGTATGTAGAGTTTAGAATTTGTTCGTATTGAGAAAACATGAGAGGTTGTTTTATATTTCAAATAGAAACCTTGAAAAATTTTGTCATTCTTAAACTAATTCATATTATTCAAATCAAAACACCAAAAGTGAGGATGTGTGGGGTGAAATTTAGATTTACCAAACCTATAATAGGGGAAAGTCTAGAGTCCAACTCACCATTTTGCTCCTTATACTTGAAATTACCCCATTGTAAAGTATTGTCAGGAGGGTTAGAACAGGTGTGTACATAGAGGGGTGTATTTCAAAGGTTGAATTTGGATTCAAACGGAACTGATTTAAATCCAAATCCAACCTCACAATAGGGTTCATAATAGTTAAGAAGTCATCTCAGTAAGGTTTCATGAATTTGGGGGTTCATTTACTATTTTGGAAGATGTTGAAACCATCAGTAGGGAATGAGTGAGGGTGGAACACTACCCTGTGGGCCCCATTGGTCAGCATGCAAGAACTCACTCTGTTCCTTCTTAGACACGAACGATTCAACTCATCCATATCCAACCTGCCTAGATTTCCATTTTCTTGGAGCCCATTTGCTTCTAAAGAATTATTTTGGAATGGATAATACCAATTCTTGGGACCCGCCGGTCATAGACCATATTCTCTGTTTGACCGCTCATGCCCTCGCCCTCATCTTCTTTTTGAAGCCACGAGTGCTGCTCGCCTCACCATCGGCCGACTGCCACGGCGCTCCGCCTCCATCGTCCGCCCCACGTCGGCCGCAGGCTCGCCCCCCTGCACGCCGCCACCAGACCTTCTCACCGGCGCTGCCCCCACACGCCGCTCGCCCTGGCCACATCCCGACCAGCCACGCACCGCTCGCCTCAAGCCAGCCGCTTGCCGTCTTCCGCACCGGCCGTGCGCGCGTGTCGCGCCTCCCTCCGCGCCCCTCTGCGCCATACTTCTGGCCGTCTCTGTTCGCTGTCTTCCGCCGCTGCACGCCCCCATCCGCAAGCTCGCCACCTCTTGCCGCCGACGGCTCGCGTTCCGCCACCGCACGCGTCCCTGGCGTCGCGCACCTCCCTGCGTGCCGCACCTGCCACCGCCTCCTTGGCCGCGCGCCCACGCCCGAGCTCATCGTCGATTGGCCCCATCTGCTCCTACTCATCGCTGCCACTGCGCATCTCCACCTTGCAGTGCCGCTGCAGCGTGTCTCCAAGCCATTTCCATCCACCTATGCACAATGGAAGATCTTCGATAGCTGAACCACATCGACACTTTCGCCCTCGGTACGTGGTCGCGATGTTCTGCATCACGGCTGTGTCCTGGCAGCGAAGAGAGTGATGTGTGTGATTGATGAAATGCAGGAACACATCGATGAGACAACGACGATGACGATTGATCCAAGGTTAGCTCTGATTTGAGCAAGATTGGTCGAGGCAGTGCTGCAGTCAACATGTTCGATGAAATGTTTACAAGACAAAAACAACTGTGGTGATGAGCAGTACTAATCAGTGATGCAAGAACGCGACAACACCACAATGGTCAAGGTCAGCTAGGCCTCGAGAACCTCCGAATTGTACAAGAATGACCGAATTGAAGGTGCAGCCAAGATGTTCGATGAAATGTTTATAAGGAAGGAACCTGATGTGTTGATGTTTAGTGCTGGTCTATGGAAGCAGGTATGTTGTGGTGTCGCCAACAACAGTGACATACACCAAGGTGATCTTTGATTGGAGTAAGATTGACCGGGTCGAGAATACACTCCAAGTGCATGATGGAGTGCTTGCCAAGATTGTCAAGGTGGTGAAGGCGATGGATGTGCATTCGTGTGATCCGTTTCAACAATATGGGACTCCTCCACAAAGTGGCGTGTTGGTCATGGTTCTTGAAGGATCTTTACTCGACCATGATGCAAGGTGGATGTCCATCGCCGCTGCTGCTGCTATGTTCATTCAACGCCACACCAAGGTCACTGTCTAGTGCAAAGTCTTATTCTCCATCTTCACCATTTGGCTAATGAAGCATTATCACTCCTAATTTCTATCCTTACACCTATTACGCACATAGGAATGAGTTTCCACATAACCAAATCGAGGGAAACAAACCTTCTTAAAATTCAGGTAAAACTCAGCAAGAACCTCACTTTACTTCCTTCACTAGCTTATGAACTTTCTTTTGATTCAGAGTCATCCTAAATAGCTTCTAAATACTCTTTTGATTATTAAGAGGGTTCAACACTTCACTCATGAAGTTGAATCATCCATGCATAATCATCTCAATAGGAAACGTGATGGAAATGATCGACGAGGAGTTTCACTTGGAGGAAGAGCTGAGGAGTCACCATCTTGAAGTCCTTGGCGGGGTCCCGGAAGAAGACCACTGACCATTGACATTTAATCGAGTCGCAAACTAAGGCAAGCCTCGGTTTGCATTTAAGAGCTTTTCAAAGTTTTTCCAGTTTCATTCACTTACTTCTATACGTTGTATATGATATGTGCATTACGTCTAAGGTGTTTGATACTCCACTTGCATATCCACAAATACTATGGGAGGGTTGGAAAGATTTATAGCTTGACATGTAGAACTGCCATGCTGATGTTGTAGATATATCAGTAGAAGTCGGGTAGTTGGAATTTACTCACGAGATAGGAATGACAGTTCATATGAGGATGAAAGATGAAAGAATGGCTTATGAGATGAATATGAGACCGGGCAGGGGGATAGGAGTCGACGAGATTGAGTCATAGGCGCATAGCCCTGCCTGTGTCGCTTGAGGACCGTGTCGTATGCATCACTGTTGGGCAATCTTGAACTGTACCGGTTGTATAATGGGATATGGGCCCAATAAACTGATGTAACTCCAGACTTTAGTGTGGAAACTCCTATGTTGTCCTTGAATGGAGATGCGAAGGCACAAAGGTGTAAATCTTTTAGCGGGCAACTTCGACATGTCCGTGTAGGGGACCTTTTGCTCGGAATGAAGAGGTTTGTCGACATTGGGGTCTTGGGTGAAAGTTAACCACGTATGACGCAGGGAGGAGAGCGCGTATGTGTCTCCCCCGCGGGTGTGCGTGTCGTGTAGCCAGGTGTCTACTGATTGCAATCACCGTCCCTCGCGGTTATTTGAGTACCACTTGTTCATCACTGTCGTGACATAGTAAATACTGAAGAAGGCAGAAGAATAAGATGTGTTGAATCATAATTGTTTTGAAACCTTGTGTGGTTTAGAGATAGTACAATTAAAGTTTACAGTTCCAAACACTGAACTGGTAATAGCAGTATGTGCCTTGGGTATGTCATATCATCGACAAAGCATTTCTTGTTTAATTATGGAGTCTATGATCTGCCATGCCAGAGGAATGTTATTTGCTACTTAAAACATGACTATAAGGATCCACTTGTAGGTGAGTCTATTTATGCTATTTCCTACCTATGTTTAGTCTTTACCTTGCATATGTATAGTGAGACGGGTCAGACTTGTTGAGCCTTATGCTCATGTTTGCAGTTAACGAGTTTTTGCAGGTTATACCGTTGATGAAGGGTCTGACGACGACGCCTTACCCTCATCAGGGTTCACGGCTGAGTGGGAGCCCTACACGCCGCCGTTATCAGGAGAGTGAGTGTTTCTAGTGCGAAGTGTCCTAAGGACATGGACAACTTTGCTTTTGCATAGCTAGATCTGAGAGCGTAGCTATGACGTATAGACTCTTTCCTTCGTTTAGTATTGTAAAAACTTCCGCTGTGTTTATAAATAAAAGACTTGATTTGTATTTTATTCTGGTTCTTTTCATGTATACTATTGGGTGTCGCATCGCACGACACCACCCAATGGGATCCTTGGATGTCGGGACCCCGGTCCCCACACTTCCAAGACACCAAGAAGGCGTTAAAGGCGGTCTAAAACACTGTTGACGACTCTGACACCAACTCCGACAACGAACGTTGGAAGACTTTACATATGATGTACGAAGGGTCCTAGGATATCACCTCTTGATGCATTCTGAAAACTATGCGTCGAGAGATGGCTCCTGCTGCTCCCACTGCCATGGTGGAGTCTCATCAGAAGTGGACGGACACTCCCATCACCTTCAACACTTCAGACTATCCGAAGAACATGGCAGGAGCTGGACAACTGCCTCTGATGGTCTCCCCGACTATCAACAATATCCAGCTCTTCCATGTCTTGGTGGATGGAGGCGCGACGCTCAACCTCATTAGCTTTGTAGCCTTTGTGAAGCTCCAGCTCAGCCTCTCGGACCCAGGCCCTCACGCCCATTCTCCAGAGTGGGTTCAGGAGCTATCGCGCCTCTCGGGTCAGTTACTCTGCTGGTAACCTTTGGGACACCAAAGAACTACAGGTCCGAGAAGCTGGTGTTTGACGTGGCACACATCAACCTTCCCTTCAGTGCCATCCTAGGCACGCTAGCCCTGTATAGGTTCATGGCGATGACCCACTACAGCTATCTTGTGATGATGATGCCAACTCCATCAGGCGTCCTCCAGATCTAAGGGGATCGCACTACTGTAGTCACTGCGCTGGAGAAACTTCATGCGCTCGCAACAGCGCAAGCAAATGAATCCGACAAGGAGCAATCTACTCAGCAACCACCGAGCTCGCACCAGCACGGCTCAACTTCTGCACCTCTTGTGCAGCCAAGCGGTGACACAGACGTTTCTGTCAAAGTCGTCCAAAATAGTTCTGATGCCTCTTAGAACACCTTCATATCGAGAGGTCTGGGTGACAAATAGGAACTCACACTCGTCACTTTCCTCTGGGCAAATGTTGAAGTGTTTGCATGGCAACTGTCACAGATGCCTGGGATCCCTGGGAAGTGATTGAGCACCATCTGAAGATATACCCCGATGCACGACCTATACAACAGAAGCCCCGGAAGCCATCTGTTGAGCGGAAAAACTTCATCCGAGAAGAAGTCAAAAAGATGCTTGATGTTGGATTCATACGGGTGGTTCATCATCCGCGATGGCTGGCAAACCCAGTTGTCGTACCAAAGGCCAGCGTGAAGCTTCGGATGTGCATCGACTACACCACTTTTAATAAGGCATGTCCAAAAGACCTCTTTCCACTACCAATAATAGATCAGATAGTTGATTCTACCTCTGGCTGTGAGCTTTTGTGTTTCTTAGATGCATATTCTGGATTTCATCAAATTCCAATGTCTAAGGAAGATGAAGAGCACACTGCTTTCATTATGGTAGATGGTCTCTACTGCTACACAGCAATGCCTTATGGTCTCAAAAATGCACTCTCCACCTTTGTGTGAGCTAAGCACAAAACCTCTGGGGAACTTATTCGGGACCTAGTAGAAGTCTACGTCGATGACATCATTGTCCAGATGAAGAACAAAGACTCACAACCTTAAATCCATCTTCGACAAGCTGCGCTTGGCGCGCACGAAGCTCAACCCTGACAAGTGTGTCTTCGGAGTTAACTCTAGAAAGCTTCTTGGTTTCTTGGTGACCCACCAAGGAATTGAAGCAAATTCATCTAAGATCAAGCCATCGAAGTGATGCAGCCTCCATCCTGTATCAAGGACGTCCAAAACCTTTCTAGGTGTCTAGCTTCGCTCAGCCGGTTCATCTCAAGGCTGTCCAAGCAGGCACTTCCCTTCTTCAAGCTGTTGAGGAAGTCTTGACCATTCCATTGGTCTGAAGAAGCAGAGAACGCGTTTGAAGAGCTCAAGCATCCCCTCACCACACTACCAATCATTGTAGCTCCAGAACCTGGTGAGCCTCTTTCGCTTGACATCGCTGCAACTACAGATGTTGTCAGCATGGTTCTTGTTGTGTACAGACCAGAAACATCTTCAACTCAGGAGCACAGACGGCTCATGGAGGGACCGAAGCTACCTGAAGGCGAGTGTGGGTTCCAACCCCTAGACACGGATCCTAAAGGCAAGATTCTTGTGGATCAACCTCACTCATTCGAGGGGGTATCAACTGCTCAAGAAGAAGGTCCAGATCCCTCCAGGAGGGTTCGGGCTAATGGAGAAGAAGCTTCGGACCCCTCCGGGAGGGTATGAAATGTCAAGCGACCAGTGTACTTCATCAACGATGTACTTCATGACACCAAGACTCGATACATTGAGGTTCATAAGCTGCTATACACAACCCTTATTGCCTCAAGGAATCTACGACACTACTTCCAAGCTCACAAGATATCAGTGGTAACATCTTATCCACTACAATCTATTTTACATAATCTCAATTCAACGAGAAATATCGCCAAGTGGGTAGCAGAGTTGACAGAATTCGATTTCGAATTGTTGCCTCAACACACAATCAAGAGTCAGGTGCTGGCCGATTTCGTGGTGGAGTGGACACGTTCTTCATCAAATTTAGGGGGCCTTATTGAGCAGAAGCCAGAACCTAAGGTCCTGGTCTTTACTGAGCCTCAGTGGACTCTCTACTTTGATGGCTCTATGCACAAGCAGGGGGCCGGAGATAGAATCCTTCCCCTCGCTCAGACCGGGGAGAAGGTACAGTACATGGTGCGCCTCAACTTCAAGGCAACCAACTACATGGTAGAATATGAAGTTCTCATCTTCGGACATAAGGTGGCGCTATCATATGGCATCCGATAGCTGTTGGTGAAGGGTGACTCACAAATCATCATCAAACAAGTCCAAGGTGAATGTAGTTGCAACAACCTTCGGCTTGCTACATATCTACTTGAAGTCCAGAAGTTGCAGAAAGACTTCAACGTCCTAGACCTCTGCAACGTCCAACGTCTCAACAACGTTGAATCTGATGATCTCTCGACGAATGCTTCAACCAGGGCTCAGGCACCCGATGAAGATTTTGTTAGGAGATTACCAGCACCTGCCGCTCAGCCTGCCGAATTGAGTGATGGGGGCGAGACCAGTACCCCGATGCTGGCGGTCCCGGTGGCCCTGTTACCATGGCGTCCACCAAGGATCATAGGCGCTACAGGAAGCTTCGAGCTACCAAGCGCGCAAGATCCAAAAGCTCAAGTCAGTCCCGTTGTATGGATCTTGGAGGTCCGAGACTACTTGAAGGACAACATCCTTCCCAAAGACGGTGTATCCACAGAGTGAATTGTAAGATTGGATAAAAGATACACATTGGTAGAAGGGCATCTCTACCAACGTGGTGCCAACGACGTTCTAACATGGTGCATTTCCTATGAAGAATGCTGTGAACTTCTCGTAGAGATCCATGAAGGCGATTGTGGGAATCACGCATCATCCCGCACGCTATTCAGTAAAGCCTTCCGGCATGGTTTTTACTGGCCTACAATGCTCCAGGACGCAGTCGAGCTGGTCAAGAAGTGTGAAGCGCGCTAGTTCCACACAAAGCGAATTCATACACTGGCGCAGCCACTACAAATGATTCCTCCCTCATGGCCATTTGTTGTGTGGGGGGTGGATATTTTAGGACCTTTCCCAAATGTCGCCGGAGGGTACCGGTTCTTATATGTTGCCACTGACAAGTTCACAAAGTGGCCGGAAGATACTTCAATTGTGACAATCAACAAGCAATCTGCCATCAAGTTCTTGAAGTCCATTGTCTGCAGATTTGGAGTTCAGAACAGAGTCATCACTGACAACGGAACCCAATTCACAAGTGCAGCATTCCAAGAGTACTGCAAAGATCTTGACATAACAATAAGCTGAGCATCAGTAGCTCATCCGACAAGCAATGGCCAAGCTGAGAGAACAAACGCAAAAATACTCAAGGGTCTCAAGATGCGCACTTATGAGTGCTTGAAGAAGCATGGCGCCAACTGGATAGAAGAGCTTCTGTCTGCACTGTGGGTGAGCCGGACAACACCCAGCCAGGCAATAGGAGAAACACCCTTCTTCATGGTATACGGAGTCAAAGCTGTCATTCATCCAGAAATTGCCATGGGGTCTCTACGGGTCTGGACCTTTGACGAATCCACACGGGACCAGCTCCGACATGAAGGCCTAGACCTAATCGACGAGGCAAGTGCCAAGCAGCTGTCCGAAATGCATGATATCGCCAGGTGCTCCGACGCTATAATCAAAGGTATCTGCACAACTGATGGTTAGAGAAAGGCAATCTAGTGCTGCAACGAATACTTACTCGCGAAGGGACGAACAAACTTTCCCCCAGCTGGGAAGGTCTCTTTCAAGTCATCGAAGTTTCCCGTCCCGGATGCGTCTGCTTGGCAACAAAGGATGGGATACCACTTCCCAACCCCTGGAATATTGAGCACCTTCGTATGTTCTACACTTAGTTACACGGAGGTGAGTTTGCATTTGTATAAAATGTATTTTATAGTCTATGAACATAGTCGGGTTGGTCCTAGATGAAAAGCACACTTAACTTGGTCCTATACTTTAGGTGTGTTTTTACCTTCCCTGGATTGGTACAAGATGAATAGTAGACTTAACTTGGTCTTGTACTTTAAGTATGTATTTGTCTCCCTTGTTATTCGGACCTATAATAAAATACATTTATGTGCAACCAGACTCTATGTGCATTAATTTTGTGCATGCTCATTATTTTAATAATCTTTCATCTTGTCAATAGCAATGTTGTGTAATCCACTTGAAATTTAGTCCTAGAGATTCATGTGATATATCGGTTTTATTGGTGATCTTCTATTGGATCTTAGTATTGCTAGATTGTACAAAAGCCAACAACCGGTCCGGAGTGCGCTATTGACTTAACCTGGTACAACACCCTAAGTACACCACTCTACCTATTCTGGTGGGTCTCGATAAGGCGGGTCCGAAAAGTATACGGATCTAAAGGAGTTTAATCAGTATACTTATGTTGTCTTGTTGAGTTTGTTAGGATATAAAATTCAAAGAAGGGTAATAAGCCACAAATAAGCTATAGGCAAGAGGACGAATTTTACTTCTTTTCTTGTCTCTCATGCGCAGGAAAAATGAATAATTGACAGCAATCTGCACAACGATGGTGGATGCTGGCAGAGCACTTAGCTTCGGCATCACCCAGGGGGCCCATCGTCAATGTTTTATGCATTGACAGTGGGTGCTATCAAAGCAATCAAGCTTCGACAACTCCTAGGGGGCCCACCATTGATGTTTTATGCATTGACAGTGGGCGCTGTCGAAGCAACCAAGCTCTGACAACACCTAGGGAACCCATCATCAATGTTTTATGCGTTCTGGGCACCGTCGAAGGAACCAAGCTCCAGCAACACCTAGGGGGCCTTCCTTTGATGTTTTATGCATTGACAACTGTCGTCGATGTTTTATGCATTGATGGTGGGCCATCAAAGCACCTAAGCTTCGACAACTCCCAGGGAGCCCACCATCGATGTTTTTTGCGTTGACAGTGGGCGCCGTCAAAGCAACCAAGCTCCAAAAACACCCAGGGGTCGGTTGTTGATGTTTTATGCATTGACAGTGGGCATCCTCAGAACATCCAAGCTTCGACAACATGCAGGGGGCTTGTCATCGATGTTTTAAGTGTTGACAGCCATTGTCGACATTTTATGCGTTGACGGTGGGCGCCGTCGAAACACCTAAGCTTTGACGACTCCCAGAGGGCCCGTCGTCGACGTTTTATGCATTGACAGTGGGCGCCGTCGAAGCAACCAAGCTCTGACAACACCCAAAGGGCCTGCCATCAACGTTTTATGCGTTTTCAATGGGCGCTGTCAAAGCAACCAAGCTCCAACAACACCCAAGGGGCCTGTCGTCAACAATTTATGTGTTGCAGCCGCCATCGATGTTTTATGCATTGATGGTGGGCGCTGTCGAAGCACCTAAGCTCCAACAACTCCCAGGGGGCCTGTTGCTGACGTAACAAAGGGTCCTTGGAGAATTCAGAAGCAAGCCTCGGACCTCAGAGCTATCATACTGGCTACAAGTTCAGAGGAATCAAGTTTTCAATACATTATCAAATTCCTTATGGTAGATGTCCTCAATCAATTGAGCGCATCTACCAAGGGGCCAACAGGATAAAGGCAGTGTAACATTGAAGAAAAAAAAATAGAATTCGAAAGGATTTCATTCATTCAAAATTTGGAGATTTAAAAGATGAAGGTATAAAAGGAAAAGTCCTAGCTACTAGAGTTCCACATGAAGTATGAAGCAACCTTCTTGGCGGATTCTTGGACTTTAGCCTTGGCAGCTTCCTCTTTCTCAGCGATGGGTTCTTCAACCACCTGAGCTAAAGACATCGAGGGGTCTTGGCTTCAGAAGCACGTCAGCACATATTCGGCGAAGTTTTTAGCCAGAGACTTTCCTTCAATCTCGAGCTGGTTGACAACCACATCTCCCAGTGCATCTAGCTTAGTACCTGTGGAGTTCAGTGCCACCAAGGCCTTGTCCATCTCTCGCTCCGGGACAACCAGTCGGACCGGGCTAAATCCAGGAGGCAATAGAGCATCTTCCACTCGCTCGAGGAAGTCCCAGACCTGCTGGTACTCAATTGCTCTTGTGCTTCAGAGCTCCTCCACTGACCTTCTTGCGGACGATAGCTCCGTAACCACTGGATTCGTTCAACCAGCAGCCTTCTCTTGGTCAGCAATTTGCTTCTCTTGGAGGTGCAAGCGGTCTTGCCTTTTTGCAAGGTCCTTTTCCTCCGCCTTCACCTTTTTCTCCCTGGCAGAGAAATAATTCTCTCTTCTGTTGACTCCTTCCCCTGCCAGCCATGCTTGGTGCTTTTATTTTTCGCACCAGGACTTAAATTTTTCCATGCAGTCAACCAAGTCCTGCTTGCCAAATGCTAGCTTCTGAGAGATTTCATCCTATCTCTTTTGGAGTTCATCCTCCTTATTGTCAAGCTCATCCTAGCGCTTGACGAGCTGTTCACTCAAAGCTTCAAGACTCATTGAGCGACTATCTGCTCCTTCACTAACCTTCATGGCATGCTCATAGATCTCCCGGGTCTTGTCATCGAGGGCTTTTATATGTAAAAGCCCAAAAATTTCTTAGTGCAAAGTTCAGTTGGGAGATGCAAAAATTTAGATGGGAAAAAGGAATCAAATTGGAATCTGAAAAATTTCAAACCAAGTTAAACCTCAATTGAAGGGATTCAAAAATTCAAATTAGCTACTGTTCAAACTTTGCCAAAATAAAAATCTGAGTTCACCATTAGCTTCTAAATATTCCAAATAGCACCCCTGCAAATTTTAATAATATTTGGAGCACTAATTCTATTTAATTCAATGGGTACATTGAATTCTATTCAAATTCAAATTTGAATTTGAATTTCACATGAAACCTGTCCAAATTTGAAATCCAATTTCAGAATCTGAATATCTATATTTAATTTGGCCTCTCCACAAAAATATAGCAATTTTGGATCAATATTGGTGGGAGAATTAAAGGAGCAGAGAAGATAGGCATAAGGGGACTGTGGGACCCACTGGTCAGTCTCTCCCACTCAGTGAACCGATGGAGCTCCTCTGTTTCCTGCTGTCCCTGCGCTTCAACATCGGGAGGAGGTGCCACCGTGATTTCTCTGCATGGAGCAAGCAGCTGCGTGGCCTAAACTCTCCTCTACACGCTACTAAAGCACCGGTTGCTTCTCCCCGATGCCATTCGTCGCTCTCCTGTGAAAACAGTCTGCCGTCGCCATTGTTGCCGCCCCTCTGTTCTCAGCTTCGTGCCTCCGTTCTATCCCTCGTTTGATCAAGCTCCAAGCATCAAAAAGTAACCCAGCTCGTTGCTCTACCTTCTCCAACCGATGGCTCAACGTTCCCTGACCTAAATCTGTGGTATTCTTTAGTTTCGTGGATGCCACCAGAGTTGGGGACGATCATCGCCTCTGCTCCACCGTCGCCAGCCCTCAACAAGCGGTGTCACGCATCAACTCAAACAGCAAAAAGGATTGCCATCACAAGCTTTTTATCATGGTAAAACCCGTGCTTAACTTCCTTAAGTATCGAGCAAAGTATTCAAGTTTTGCTTTCGGCCTTTGCCCATGAACTAGCTAGCTTCTCTGTTTAATTCGCTTTCTACGTGCAACCATCCTTTAATCCATTCATAGATATTGATCCATACCTCCTAGCGCACCCCTCTGCCAAGAACCAGTGGAAAACATCGAGTAAAGACCGAGCTATTCAAGTTTTCACTGCAGCCACGAAGAATCCCGTCGGTCCACCATCGAAGTCGACTTTGCCGGTGATTTCATCCCTTTTTCTCCCCATGGTCATCTTCCTCATGCTTCCAGGAAAGTTCCCAACCTTTCCCCGAGCTTCTTGTGCCATTCCCGAGCGCTTTCGGCCATCGTCGAAACCCTAGCTCCGCCGCCATTGTCGCGCTGCCATCTCCGGCTGTCGCCGCCACGATTGTACCCCACCACCCTTTTGCGCGGTTGATTTTAAGGTTAGGCGGTCAAGACTGAGCCTAGAGGAGGATGACGCAACGATCCCGGCGTGCGCCGCCGCTGCTCCGGCGAGAAGCACCGCCCCTAGAGCGAGGTAGACGAAGACAGTGGGCCCCGCATGTCAGCCGCTCGGCGAGAGGAGAAGGATCTGCTGTGGCCTTCGGATCCGGTGCGACTGCGCGGGTTAACCCCGTGGCCCTCGGTGTGGCCCAGCTCTGATTGGCCTATTTTAAATGAGTGGGGTCGGGCTGATTTATTTAAACTTTCCAGATTTCAATCAAATTCTAAAATCCTTTACTCCTAGCATATGTGCTCAAAATTTTTCAATTTAATTCTGGTAGACTCATATTAATCCCAAATTTGCAGTGGTGCAATTTGTTGGACATGAAACTCCCAGAATTTTCATAATTAATTCCTTTGAGCTAATTGCTTGGGAAATTAATTACTCCTGTTCTGTTAATTGGAAAATTCCCAATTTTGGTCAGGACACTCATCAAAACAAACTTGATATTCAGTAAAAATTTCAAGTTCATTTAACTTCATTTACTGGGTTGATCAGTATTCCAAATCTCTATGTAGTTGAAAATTAAGAAAAGTACAGAACCATTTTCAGCTTTTTCTCCAAACTTGTAAAATCAATTTCTCCATGTAGAAAGCTCAGAAAAATGTGAAACAAATTTTCCCATAACCAGTGAGACCCCCTATATCATGATCATCCACTTTTAGACATGACAAAACTTCAGAATTACAACCAAAATTCAGAGAATTCTTTTAATTGATGGAATTTTAGAAACAACAAGCTTCTTTGAACATCTCCAATTTTTTGTCCGGATCTTCCACATAGATCCAAGTATCCACTGTAAAAATCCCAAAGACAATTAAAATAATTTACACACCTGATCAGTATTTATAAGTTGTTCTCTATAGTATCTATATCACTCATATACTTTATATATTGCATATCATATAGTAACCGAGATCTAGGAGGACCCGGAGCCATTGGAAAGTATTCTCCCATAAGTTATCTTTCCCTCTGACTCACAACCAGGCAAGCCCCGGTTTGCATTTAAGTGCTATTTCAAATTTTCTATTTGTATCACTTATGTCTATGATGAGTTTTGTGCATTAGGGATAAGGTTCTTGTTACTCCACTTGCATGACCCACAAATCCCATGGAGTATTGGGTAGGTCTAGATCTTGACGAGAAGACAATGCCATGCTAATGTTTATAGGAATCCGGTAGAAGTCGCGTAGTTGGAATCTACTCGCGATATAGGATTTTATCACACAGGATGAATTGAATCAAAGAATGGTTTAGAAATGCAAAATTGAGACCAAGAAGCATGTAGGATGCAGAGAGACGTGGTCTCACGTGCGTAGCCCTTCTTGTGTCGATTGAGGACCGATCCGTGTGCGGCCCTGCTGGACAAGTTTGAACAGTACCGGATGCATACTGGACATATGGAACCCAAGAAACTGATGTAACTTGATAACTTGGATGTCGAGGCATAGCCCATGTCAATAGGGGTGGGCTGAGGGTAGTAAGGTGTAAATTTGCCGGCGGGAACAGACATGCTCTGTGCGGGAACCTTATGCCCACGATGGTGGGACCGGTTCGGCATTTGAGTTCTCTTGTGAAATGTGGCTGCATATGACGTGGTGAGGAGCACGACACGCTCCTTAGGCACGGGTGTACGTGACGTGTTACTCGGGTGTGTTCTGATTGCAATCACCGTCCCTCGCGGTTATTTGAGTACCGCTTGTTCACTGTGTTGTGACGTAGTAAATACTGAAGAAGTCAGGAGAATACGATGTATTGAAATATAATTGTTTTGCCACTATGATTGCTATAGATTAGGCTCATTAAAGTTACTGTTATGAAACATTTAATATGCTGCTATTAACTTGTAAAATGATGATCAAGTTATATGCGAGTCATTTACTGCTATATCCATCCCTATATTAAGTATCCCTGCATGTAGAGTTTCATGTTTAGGTGAGACGGTTAAGTCTTGCTGAGCCTTCATGCTCACCGTTGCTATATTAAGTTGTTTGCAGGTGAGACTTATGAGGAAGGGCCCGAGGATGAGGCGATGCCCCCGTCGGGGTATACAGCCGAATGGGAGCCCTGCACGCCGCATTAAATTTGTGTGTGGCTAGTGTGTAGCGTCCGCTGCACTTTTGCATAGCTACGCTGAGAGTTTAGCTATGAATATTATCTTCTGCTGTATATTAAGTATTGTAAAAGACTTCCGCTGTTTATATAAATAAAACTTTATATTTTGTCGTACTCTTTTCGTGTGTGCTGTCGGGTGCCGCATCGCACGGCACCACCCTGTGCGATTCCTGGATTGTGTGGACCCAGTCCCCACATTATAGCAGCCTCTTGTTCATCCAGCACCTTGTTCAGATGCGATTGTAGAGCTTTCTTAGCCTCCAACCACTCCCCTTGGTCCGCTAGCCAATACTGCATCAACTTCGTCTTGAAGTACAACAGCTTGCGCCAGTGCCTCAGGGTGTCACGCTCCTCCTCCAGGGTCTTGCGCTCGTAGTCGAAGGCGGGCTGGACTTGGTGGAGGCTTGAGCAGGCATTATCTATTGACAAACCCAAGGGGATTGGTTCTGGACTTGCTGGAGGTTCCTCCTCTGGGTCCCCCATGTCTTCTAGAATGGTCATCGGAGCCCGTGGCACAAGCATAGACTCCAACAGCTCGACATCAGCAGCGCTGAGCTCTAGGAGCTCATCCACCTCTAGCGCAGAAATGGAAGGCCCCGCAGCCGGATCTACTTGTGCCGGCTTAGGCATGACCACCTCCGGCATAGCGACGTCAGGTGCCATCACCTCCGGAGCTAGTGCCCGAACTTCCGTAGGAGCTTCAAAAATTTCTTGCATAGATGTCAGAACCTCCGCAGCTGGCTCCAAAACAGCTGAAGATTTCTCCTACATTCCTTCCTCATGATCCGACGTAACCACGGGTTCGTCAGCTGTTGGCGCTGAAGTCGCCTCAACGACAGCCAGCGCTGGAGCTACCGTGTCATCTGCCACAAACATAGGAGGAGTTGGATCAGCAGCAGGGGCTTCACCCGGTGCAGTCTCTATGGTTGTGGCAGGTGCCGGAGCAGCAGCTCCTCTTCTTGAAACTCTGAAAACAGAGAATAGAGAGTTTAAGGAAAAGCAAAAAGCAAAAACAAGACACAAGTTAAAGAGTCGATCATTACCTGGGCACGTTCCCACTCCAGTCAGCACGGAGCTTCTTCCTTGGACGGCCAGAGTCAGAGCCCACAGTCGTCGGTGAAGCAGAGGCTTCGGACTTCATCCCAGTTGTCGTGGCAGGCATTGGTGCCGCTTTAGCTGGGATCTCCCTCGTTTGAGAAGGGACTTCGGACCTAGAGCCCGCCGCTGGCACCGAGATCAAAGTTGACTTGCCTGACCTAGCGCCCACTGCAGGCGATGGATCTGCAAAAGATCTGGCCATCGGAGCCAGAGTTGATGTTGTTGGAGGCACAACCAGCACTAACTTCAAAGATTGGCAAGGCAGAGGAGCTGCTTCCGTCAGAGCTGATATGACCAAACTGCCTTCAGATCGCATCTTTCCGACTAAGGAGTCAACGAGCTCCTTGCCTTTGCCCCAACTTGAGTCAGACTTTTTCTTGCTTGAATCTGCAGGAGCCTTGCCCTCTGAAGCTCTGGGGATTGAAACCCCTGCTGGCAGAGTGCTCCTTTAATGCACTGCAAGACCCGTATTGTCAAGCAGCGGCATCATCTTCTGCAACTCCCTTCTGACCTCCAGAACTACGCTCAGGGGCAGGAACTCAGCCGGAGGTCCGAGGTCATCCCTTGAAAAGTTTCTACAATTCAGCTTCTCAATATGGAGCTTCAAGGCACACTCATCTAGATTAGTGCCTCGGCCAACCTCAATTTGGAGAAAATCCATTTCTCCAAAGAAAGACCAGGCCCCAAACTCTCGCTCCTTGAGCGGCGCCCAACAGTTGGTCAGGAAGTTGCCGAGGACCATCAGAGATGCTAATCGTCCATCCACTAGGTGTCGGATCCTTGTCAGCATGGGGTTGTACTTCTCAAACAGCTCCGAGATCTCCTCCCGGTTATCGGACTCCGTCGTCAAAAACACTTCTGGCAGTTCCAGCTGATCATATGAGGTTCCACCCGAATCACAACCCAATCATTCTTCCAAGTCTCCCACTTCCTGGAAGGAAAGGTTTTGATGTACTTGAATGGGGGATTTCTATGCTTTATGAAGTAGTAGAACCCCAATAAGCAGTTACCTTTGCCTATCGCCCGAAGAGTGAAGAAGGTTCGGAACAGAGGGATACAGGGTGGCACTCCCAGCCCCATCTCACAAAAGTGGATGAAGATCGCAACCAGCAAGATGGAGTGAGGTTCGAGGTGGTGCAGTTGGAGCCCATACGACTCTAGCAGCATCAGCAAGAAGTTGGACACTGGCAGAACCAACCCAACCATGGCGTATGCTGAGAAGTAAACAATGTCGTCGGAGGAATCCTTCTTGAATGGGAGCTCTCCGCAGCAAATAGCATTGTTGAAGGAATCGCTCGTCCAACCCATCAGCCTCTAAACTCTCAATAGCTCATCATCGCTCACAATCTTGTTGGGGGGAAGTACGAGTTCCATTGCCCCAAAGTGGAGCAAAAGTGGGAGCGCGACGCAAGGGTTCAAGCGGAGAACTCTATGGCAAGAATAGATCAATGCGTAAGAGTTCTCCCACCTTGCTGCGCCTCTTCCTTTATTAAGCCTCCGCAAACACTTGAATGGCAACTGCATTTGGACTATAATCACGCTCTGCGAAGTTACCTCGTCAATGACAAGGGGGCCTGAGTCCACTTTGTTAAAAAGGTTGGACTAGGTGAACCATTGCCATGATGAGAAGTTGGAAGCCCGAGGGTAGCTGCCTGACAAGGCTACAAAGATTACGCTGGGAAACAATACGGGAATCGTATTGGGAACCGACGTCCTCAATTTTGTAGATCAGCACATCATTTATCTCACCTACCAAATCAAGAAGGACTGCGTGTCCCAAAGGGAAGTCTGAACCAGCAATGCGGAAGAGATAATGGCCTCACCTCAGACATCGAAACCTCATAATCTCACCAAAGGTGGGCCTGGGGGCCACTATCGATACCCTGCATACCAGGTATCCCTTTGTACCAGAAGAAGACGTATCGAGTTCCACCTTCCAGTATTGGTGACTTTCGGAGGCAACATGTGTCCCGTAGTGCCGGACCTGCCTCCCTCCTTTGGTTGGCTCCGGTGCTGCCACGTATCCCACAGTGCTGGACGTGCCTCCCTCCATAGGGTGGCTCCGGTGCTGCCATGTGTCCCGTAGTACCGGACCTGCTTCCCTCTTTAGGGTGGCTCCGGTGCTATCACGTGTCCTGGGGCACCAGACCTGCCTCCCCGTTAGTGGAAGCTCCAATGCTGCCATGTGTCTCGTAGCTCCGGAATTGCCTTCCTGCAGAGGGAAGCTCCAGTGCTGCCACGTGTCACATGCCCGGACCTATGCCAGCAACAGGACGACATCGGGATCTCCAACGGCGCGGACATTCAAGGGCTATCAATCGGCCGTTACAGGACCTGGTTAACGCGTCATTAATGCTTTATTAATGACGCACAATCAGAGGACTGTCAAGACCGGTAATGCTGCCATTAAGACATGTTATCACACTATTAACCACCCTTAACACACGTAGATCTTGTATAGGGCGATTACAGTCGGGGCCACCTGTCGGGCCATGGCGCGTAATGTAACAGCCAGTCCTTGGCATATAAAAGCGTTGCGCTGCACGGTAGAACTCAATCTAATCTGATCACAAGCCATCCATACTAACTCAAGCTCATACAATACACAAACAACCCGTGGAGTAGGGTACTACACTCGTGCGGCCCGAACCACGTAAAAACTCTCTGTGTCACCATATTCTTGGATCTTGATTAGCGCCCTGTCTAAATACGAACCTCTACGGACTACTTCTTAGTAGTACCGTAGGAAGTGTCATTGGCACTCTTCGACAGTCTCCCTGGTGGGTCCTGGACAATGGTGCCTCGAACCATATGTCAGGGCTTCGTGCGGCATTCTATAGTATTGATAAGCAAGCCGTTGGAAGTGTTCGGTTTGCAAATGGAACAGTCGTGGAGATTGAAGGGACTGGAATTTTGTTGTACGAGTGCAAGTCAGGTGAACACCGAGAGTTGAGCAATGTCTACTACTTTCCTTGCATAAACACCAACATCATAACTGTTGGACAACTTGATGATGAAGGCTTGCAAGTGCAAGTAAATGATTGTGCCATGCACATCCATGATGAGCAGTAGTGCCTCGTTGCAAAAATTAATCGTAGCCCCAAAAGACTTTACAAGCTCAAGTTGAAGGTTACAAGTCCTGTGTGCCTGACAGCTCAAGCTGGCAACAATGATAGGAGATGTCATGCACGTTTCGAACATTCCACCTTCAGGTCTCTAATCAAGATGGGTAAAGAAGAGCTGGTACGAGATCTTCCTATCTCGAAACATGTGGATCAGGTATGTGAAGCATGTTTTGCTGGCAAGCATCTGCGTACACTGTTTCCTCAGCAGGCTACATGCCGCGCAGAGAGAAGACACTGGACCTTGTTCATGGAGATATCTGCAGAAAGATAACACCATACCACCTATTCCCAGTGGTAATATTTTCTACTCCTAGTCGATGATTACAGTAGGTTCATGTGGATTGCATCGTTGGGCACAAAGGAGGGTGCAGGACTGCAAAATCAAATGCATACAAGCAGCAGCAGAAATAAGAAATAGCAACCTCCTCGGTGCACTCAGAACAGACCGGGGGGGGGGGAGGGGGGGGGAGTCCTCTGCTGCCCACTTCGACGACTATTGTGCTGAGCTTGCCGTGCGGTGTGAGCTGACAGCTTCATATTCACCACAGCAAAACAGTGTCGTGGAGTGGAGGAATCAAAATGTGGTAGCGATGGCTCGGTGCATGTTGAAGGGTAAAGGTCTACCAGGTTTGTTTTGGGGGAGGCCGTAAAGATCATAGTTTATCTTCTTAACAGAATGACATCAAAGAGCATAGGACGAAAGATGCTCTATGAACTCTAAACAGGAAAGAAGCCAAGTGTGCAGCATTTGCCCATGTTCAGGTGCATAGCTCATGTGAAGGTCACAAAGCCACATTTGAAGAAGTTGGAGGATAGAAGCTGGCCAATGATTTTTGTAGGGTATGAGCCGGGATCTGCAGCTTACCGTTTTACGATCCAGTCAGAAAGAAGGTTCATATCAGCGGGATGTTATCTTCAATGAAGATGCTCAATGGAAATGGGAAGGTAATTCTGCTGCACTGACTGACAGTGACTTTATCATTGAGTATGTCACACATGAGCAGCCTGTTGTGGGAGCACAAGGAGAATATGAAGGGGTGCCCATGAGAAATGAAATATCCCAAGTCCTCCACCTCAGGCACATGGAATACCTGCACCTGAAGCACCATCACCAATTCAGTTTGAAACACCTCCTGAAAAGATACAAGACTGCATTGATGCTGATCATGGAAGTGGACCAGTTCGGTTCAGGCGTGTGAATGCATTGCTTGGACCAGGAAGCCCAACGGGACAAGCATTCGGAGAAGTACATGAGGACTTGTTATTTGGTGAAGGAGAAGAATCTGCCACTTTTGGTCAGGTAGAGCGCGATGAAGTCCGAAGAAAAGCTATGATAGAAGAAATAGCCTCTATAGAGGAGAACTAGACATGGAGACTGACATTAGGGGTGAAAACGGTACGATAATTTTTCGGATCATCCGACGCCGTTTTCGATAAAATCCGATCTGTTTACCACTTTTTTGGAAATATTCGGAAATGGTTCAGAATTCAGAAATTTCAATTCGGAGATCGGAATGAAAACGATTGGAGTTGAATTCTAACCGAATTGTCAGAATAGCATATTTGTTCGGAAATTATCCGAACAAATTCGGAATTCGTACCGATTAAAATTCGCCCGCGGCCCACCCCCAACCCAAAGCGCTGACGGCGAAAGGTGGAAGGCCCCGAGTCCCCCGAAGGTGTGACCCATGGAATCAATGCAGCGACGATTCAAATCCATTGCCGAGCCAAGTTCTCGTGGCCTGCCGACTACCTGACAGGCGAGGGGGCTTGACGTTACGAGAGATGACACGGCTCCATCATCGGCCGGCACCTGCCCCCGTCCGTCACACCACATTGTAGCTGCCTCCGTCTATACTCTGTCCTAAAAAATCTGTGAGATTAGCGCGCACGCGTGTCAGAACGGAGGCCGAGCAGGGAGAGAGACAATGGAAAACAGTTGGCATCAGCTCAACGCCAACGCCTGCAGCTGTGATGTGAAGCGAGAACTGTTAATTTGTTGACACGGTCTGCTGCTGTGCTGTTATTCCTATATTCAGTTCAGTTGTCACTCGATGGCAGTTTTGGCTAAAGTGTCAGGGACTGCTACATTAAACATATATCTTCTCCTTATTCCTGAACCAAAAATGCTTAATTGCTAAATTATCTGTTTTATTTTTCGTTCTTTTCAGGGATTGCTACCGATGAACATCAAAACATGGATTAAGTGAGCCATTGTTTAATAAGTGTACAAAAGTGATGATTAATTATAATATTTTGGGTATTGTTTTCGGAAAAGTCGAAACCGATCCGATTTTGATATGTTTGCGTTCCGATATATCCGTTTTCTGATATTTCCGAGATATCCGATAGCGTAATCATTTCTGTGTCCTTTTCCAGAAAGTATAAACAGAAATAAAAACGATTTGACTCTTCTTCCGTCCGTTTTCATCCCTAACTGACATATCTTCCTGCAAGGCATCAGTGAAACTGCCGTTCACTTGCCGGTCTGAAGGGAGGATTCACTGGCGACTGCAGGTGGATCTCCGGTGAAACTACATCGAGAGTGACGGCAACCTCCCGATCACTTGCCTAGGAGTCACCACTGGTTCTAATCCTTGCCGGTCTGATACATCATTTGCCCCTCTTGGACGACCACGATGGTGTACTCGCAACTGCGTTGCTGCGTCGTCAAAACATCATGGGTTGTCCTGGCCGAAGACTGAGACAACGGCGAGTCTTGCCGGTGCTGTGAGGTTATCTTCGATCCACCTCTCCTTCCGCCGGCAGTTTGAGCCATCTACGACAAAAAGCTGGGCGTCCTCTGATCTATCCAAGAAAGGAAGGAGATCGGCAGGAGGAAGTTGATTTATTTGATCGGCGGAAGGAAGTGCCTTTGGTGGTGATCTGCTTCCTGGCGAGCGGGGGTGAAGATCTGGATCGGAGGAGGAATCAGATTTCCTCAAACCACCGTTCAGGCCTGAAGGCTACCATAGTGGCGGCAAGATTTCCATCAGTAAGGATCAAATTACCATACATCCAAATCACATTACCATGTTTTATTTTGTTTCAGTAAAGTAATACAGATGGAGACGGTCTGGGAAACAAAGAAAGGTAAAAATATTAAGTGGTATGACGATCAGCGAAGGCATGCGAGACTCACTCTGGTGCCCATTCAAACTCTAACTACAGGCGAGTCGGAAATTTTAATGAAGGATTAGATGAAATTTTCTGCCAAGGTGAATCCTTCCAACTTAGTTCAAATCTGAATTTTCTTGAGGAAGGTAATACTGTTCCTTCGACAAGAAATAACGAAAAGACTGAGGATGGTATGGATCTCAGAGATTTGATATCATCGTAAAAATAACTTTTCTACAGACGCTGATATAAATTTCATAGAGCCTTAAGCAGGGAATCAATACGATTCCATCGAAGGCTGTACCTCGCGGGAGTAGAGGTATACATATCCGACTATGAAAAGGTACTCACTACGTAAGAAATACAAATAGAAGATAAAGATGGGCAACATGCTAAAAGGAGAACGTCTTTGATAACCTTAAGCGAGACGAGTCCGCTTCAGCAAGATCTGATATGGCTCGGTTGAACGTATAAGGAGATGCGTTACAATACAGCATATCTCGGTTAAGTAGGTATCCGAGACGCACCCTCCACTCTAACAAACGGGAGACACACTTTCATTGAGCGCGACTCATATTTGTTTCGTAACTGAGACGAACTTTCCTTGCAGTGCGTCTCCTTTCACGATCGAATCTGGTGTGTCTCTCATACTCACCGGTCAGGCTCGTCTCCTTTGGTTATGGAAGTGGGCTCGTCTCTCATCCCCTCTATAGAGAGACATTCTTTATATTGGTTCATCTCAATGTTTTGTTGCCCTTCTACAACCTACCAGCTGTGGCATAACAAGTGGCTACCAGATCTGTCTTGTTCTTGCCCCGTTCTTTCTCTCTTTGGAGGTGCCGTTCTAAAAGTCTTGCGGTGATTATCAGTGGATCTTAAAACAAAGGGTTACCCCTTTAGATCTTGACTATCAGCGGCTTCAAATTTCTTTGATTTAGCTCTTCTTTTCTGTACGTAGATGTCATCAGATTGAAGTTGGATGTATGGGTCGCACCTTTGCAATGAATATATCCAAGGGGCGGATGTATTTATCGATTTTGCGAAGAAAGACATGTTGGGCAACATTAGAGGGATTATTTGTTGTCCTTGCAAACAGTGCAAGAATGAGAAGAGATATCGCACAGATGAAGTGTTGAGGTCGCATTTGATCACGCATGGATTCATGGTGGATTATCGATGTTGGAACAAATATGTGGAGGAGGGGCTTAATGAAGCAAAGATACGAGATTCATATCTAGAGAGGGAGGTCCCTAGCACTGTCGAACAAGATGACGACGAGGATGTGAACGAGCCAGATATATCAGGGTTCACTGATGAAGAGATTGTGTTTCAGTGCATAACATATAGGAGATAGTACGCATTGTCGAGAGAAATAGCAATGATGATAGGTACAGTAATGGTGAACTTGCAAATTACAATAAGATGATCAAAGACTCGAAGAAGCCATTGTATCATGGTTGTGCGGCTAAGTACACTAGATCGTTTGTGATGGTAAAACTTTTTTAGTTGAAGGCGAGCAACGGATGAAGTGATTGTAGTTTTAAGGATTTGTTGACGCTCCTTATGGACATGTTACCCAAGGCAACACACTCTCTATGACAGTTTATGAGACAAAACAGATAATCTGTCTACTGGGTTTGGATGTGGAGAAAATCCATGCATGCAAGAATAATTGCATTTTATATCGTGGAACTGAGTACGAAAACCTCGAGAAATGCCCTATTTGTGGAAAAGATCGATTCAATCGTAGGAAAGACGACGGTGATGACAAGAACTGCAATAGAAGAAAAAAAGGACCTAAAAAGGTGTTTTGGTACTTTCCTATCATTCCTCGTTTGAAGCGTTGGTTTACAAATAAGAAGGAGTCAGAATTGTATTGATGGTGCAAAGAGAAGCATAAACATGATGCTAGAATGTTAAGACATCCTGTTGATGCCACACAGTAGCGAAACATTGATTCAAGAAATTCTGAATTTGCTATTGATCCGAGGAATATTAGGATCTCAATGAGCACCGATGGAATTAATCCTTTTTTGAACAGTAGCACACATAGCACATGGCCAATTGCGATAACAATTTTGAACCGTCCTCCTTGGTTGTGCAATAAAAAGAATATATTATGATGTCAGGATTGATAACGGGGCCACAACAACCTGGGAATAACATTGACACTTATTTTAGGCCTCTGGTTGAAGATCTGAAGCAGTTGTGGTACAACGACGGAGTGCGGGCTTGGGATGACCACAAGTGTGAGTACTTTCGCCTCAAAGCCATTTTATTTGTGATTGCTAGTGATTCTCCAATGGCACGTAACTTGTCCAGACGGAGTAAGAAAGTAGGTTGCGGATGTCCACATTTTTTGAGAGAAAAAGACTCACAGTACTTGAGCGATTCATAAAAAATAGTGTACATGGGACATAGATGCTACATTATAATGAGCACCCGTTTCAGAGTATGAAGGATAATTTCAACGGTGACACTGAGAAGAGGCATCCTCCACCTCATATCACGGGTCATGAAGTCTATGAAATGGTCCAGGTATCCATGTTGTGCTTGGTAAGCAAAAAAGGACTAGCAAAAATAATGGCAAAGATGACATGTGGAAGAAGCAAATGATTTTTTGGGGGCTACCGTATTGGAAAGACTTAGACATCTGTCATTCGATTGATGTGATGCATGTTGAGAAGAATGTGCGAGAGAGCCTATCGGGACATTGCTTAACACGGATGGGAAAACTTGGGACCATGGACATGCACGGGCAGATCTAAAGAAAATCGAAATTAGGCCTGAGTTGTCGGTTGATGACTCGGTAAAAGGAACAGAACTATTGACATCATGCATAACCCTTTCACAAAATGAAAAGAAAGAGTTTGTGGGTTCTTGAAAAATGTGAAAGTACCATTCGGCTACTCGATGAATGTCTCAAGGCTCATTTCATTTCCAGATCTAAAAGTAGCTCCTGGTGTCAATTCTTATGATTACCATGTATTACGCAGATGATTGTTGTTGGAATTCAAAATATCCTACCGGGCAATGTTTGGGAGGCTATAATGAACTTTTACTTTATCTTCAATGCAATTGGTCAAAAAGTACTATGTGAAGAAGATCTCGAAGCATTGGAAAAAAGCACTATTAAACTTTATGCTTCCTTGAAATGTATTTTCCACCTGCCTTTTTCGACATCAGCGTCCATTTCACAACTCATCTTATCAAGGAGATAAAGCTACTTGGCCTTGTGTTTGTTCACCAGATGTATGCGTATGAGAGATTCAACTGCATACTAAAGTCCTTCGTTCAAAATCGAGCTTACCCTGAGGGCAGCATGGTACATGGATACTCTACAGAGGAAGCTGTGGAGTGGGCACTAAACAACACTGACCCGAGTAACCCGATTGGTGTTCCCAAGTCTCATCACGAGGGGAGGCTCACAGGAAAAGGGACAATTGGGAAGAAGGTTATAAGTCCAGATTCACATTTATTCTTTTGCGTTTATTTCCATGTGTTGTAACACATGTCCATTGTGTTGGAGTACCTCGATGAGCACAAGGAGGTGATGCCTAGAGACAATCCTGGCCGCAATGAATCATGGTTAGCAAATGAACATAAGAGAAAATTCATTGGCTAGCTCCGGGATCGGATTTCTCACTCATCGGATACTCAAACAAGTGAATATCTAAAAAGTTATTACATATTAAGGGTACGACATAAATGGATACACGTTCTACACTGCAGAACAAGAGAAGAAAAGCATGTATCAGAATAGTGGTGTTCATGTTGATGCTTATAATGCTGAGGGCCAAGACAAAGACATTGTCGGTACCCTAGAAACCGTACACCCCTTGAGGTTACAAAGATCACAAAGGAAAGTCAAATACTTGATTTGAAGACCCTTGGAGGCCCACATGTCAGACATAACCGGACCCGCTTCTCCAACATGGTTAATCCTAGGGTCGCCACGTGTACTACCAAACCGGAGCTACCGCCCACAAGGGGGGAAGCTCCGGGCCATGTACAGAAATGACACCTCCGGACTTAACCCCAGACCGAGAGAAGCTCCGGACCTGACACGTGTTAGGTAGCTCCGGAGCTCCCTGTTTCCCATAGTATGCTCCAGAGCTGCCACGTGTCCAATCGTCAGATCTTCAACCCCTAACCTCCGGAAGACCCCGCAACAGCTCTGGATCTTCAAAGGGGAATCAAGGACTTCAAGACACGATTAAGTGTCATTAATACCATATTAATGACACTTAAACGGACGATCTTAACACCAGTAATGGTGCTGACAAAGCCCGTTACAGGGTCATTAAGGGCAATTAAACGTGTATCAATACTAGTAACCGCTGGGGCCACATGTCGGGCCAGGCTAATTTGTAACGGCCTGCCCTTGTACTATAAAAGGACAGGCCGACGACACGTTCAGGGGGCTGGACACATACGCCATTGACGCTCAACACAAGCTCACACAGCTAATACAACACCAACACATCCGTGGAGTAGGGTATTACGCTCAGGCGGCCCGAACCACATAAACTCTTGTGTCTCCTGTGTCAATTCCTACTCACCTTCTTGAATCTCCGCACGCCCACACTGAACATCAAACTCCCCTATCACTTTAGTAGTGTAGGGAGATCTGCCGGTTCCAAACCACCAACAGACATGTACTATGGTCAAATACAAGAGATCTGGGAGCTTGACTTTCAAGGATTCAAGATTCCTCTTTTTTGTTGAAATTGGGTTGATGGAATCAATGGTGTTGTACAAGTACAGGTTCACTAGCGTTGATCTTAACCGTCAAGGATAAGTGGTAGCCTTCCGTGTTAGCAGAACACATCAATCAAGTGTTCTATGTTCCAGACACAACAAATAAAATACATAAGGTGGTTATACATGGAGAACGGCAAATCGTCAGAGTCGAGAATGTCATCGATGAGGAAGAGTTTGACCAATTTGATGAGATTCCTCCTTTTGTCACCTCGATGATCAAGCTAAGAATACCATCGGCCAACGAAGTTCCTTTCTCACAGAACGGTCACCATGAAAAAGTCAAAAATTTCAAAATACCTAGACCGCAACGTAAAGTACCAAATTAATTGTGTGTAAATATGCTCAAATATGTGAAAATATGGTCAATTGAGTGAAACATTGACTTCCATTTGGCTATTTGTGTAATATATGCTCAAATGTGTGAAAATATTGCAATTTGAGTGAAAATTTGACTTTCATTGGTCGTATGTGCTATGTTTCTTTTGGAGAAGTACTAATGCCTTGTGCTCTATTTCTTTTGGAGAACTATTGAATATAGCATTTTCCCTACCCTGGAAAATGGGATACGAACGTGATGTCTCTCAGGCAAGATAATGTGAGACGCATTTTTAAAAAGCGCGTCTTCGATTTGAACGCTTCGATCTGCAGTAGACTCAAAAGCAGAATTTGTGCGAACGCGATGCGAGATGCGCCTCACAAAAGCGCATCTCTTAGGCAAGATAATGTGAGATGCATTTTTATAAAGCGTGTCTCCAATTTAAATACTTCGATCTGCGCGAATAGCATTACTGACAACAACTCACATTAATTCAAAAGAAAAGAGACGATCTCTTGTAAAGGCGTCTCTAATATGTGCTTACACACGTGTGGGAGATTCGCCCGGCGGTTGCTCTTCTGAGGGTCGTCTCAGATTGTCGCCCTAAGGTATTTTTAGCTCTCTCCCGCGCTCTCTTCCCAACACTTAGCAAAGCTTTTCGACACTTTAGCTCTCGTGCGCTAACCACTTTTCATCCTAGAAACCCTCGCCGCATCGTCCCCTTCCCTAGAGCACGCCGATGTGTCGGTCCCCTTTTCCGAAGCTCATCGCTGCCTTGACACTGCCCTCATGACCATTGTCGCGCTGCCGCCGTCGACCCTCGACTCCCCGTTGACTAGCTCGGCACTGCCCTAATAAGGTTTGTTCGTGCTTTGGTTGGAGTCGAAATGGTCCGCGCTTTGGTGGTTCACTGGTCAATGTTTAGTATATTTTCAGAGTACTATGCTTAGAGTATTATGCTAAGGTTGGAGTTGAAATGGTCTGCACTTTGGTGGTTCACCGGTTAATGTTTAATATATTAATGGAGTCCTACGATTAGTGTATTACTCTTTGTCTAAGTACCGATCAATGTTTAGTGATTTATTTATTGATTGCTTGGTTTGGATTGTCCGTACACTTGGCACATAGATCTTTTTATTATTAAGGTACAAATGCCATGATAGAATTTTCTCCCTTATGTGACTGTTTGTGCGAATGTGACTGAAATTTTATCATATTTATAGGATTTCAGTGATTTTTTTGTGAATTTGAAGATGTCTTAGTTGGAGCTTCAGCAGCATACTGAAGAGGAGGCTCAGCAGCAGACACATCAAGGGGATGCATCTACCTTTGGTAACAAAAGAAAGAAAAGGTCACGACAACATGGCCGACAGACATTGTGACTGTTGATGAGGCCAATGACGATGGCTTACCTCTGGACCATAATGTGAATACGAGACTGTCTAGAATTTGTGGTCTAGCTGCTCGGGAAAGGGTGCCACTAAACCTGTAGAGATACAATCACTTGACTGAAAATGAAAAAGATGAACTCTTCAAAAGTTCTATCCAAACCATATGTTCAATATGCGAAACATATGAAACAGAAGGGAAAGAAGCTAGCTATGAAGATGATCTCTCATGCATGGACGACCTGCAAAACTAATCTTCGCGAGTTTTGGAAGAATCATGAAACCCCCTTCCATAAGTATCAACATGTGTCAGAAGAGGGCTGGACGAGATAAGTTGAAAAGTGTGAATCATGGAAATTTGCCAAAAACAGTGAACGTATGAAGTGGCTCTAATCGCACAATGAGCTTGACCACCACCTCGACAACACCGGTTATGCTGGAAAAAAAAGGATTTGGGAACAATAGGATGAAACATTGGTCGAGCTAGGTGTTGCGAATCCATATGACAACTTCAGTGGACGGCTGAAACCATTTATGCGTGCTCGTTCACAGCTGTCTGAGTCAGGCGGTATTAGCTTCTACAGCCCGAGCACCTTACAGGTCACGTAAAGAGCCTGCAACCTGAGCAGCGAAGAGTCAAATGGTGAGAGGGAAAACAATGCCCTCACCAAGTCCCTGCAAAGACCGGGGCAACGAGGCCGTGTTCGTGATGTTTCCAGTAAGTTGACCTAGACGGTGGGTTTTCTGGAATACAAGAATACTTATCGGAGGCGGAAAACGTCCTTGACATCACAGGTTGACGTCAAGAAGCTGAAAACACAACTGAGAAGGGAGCTCCTAGGAGACGTGAAGCAAATGCTGGAGGGAGCAGGTATAGTAATCCCTAACGCATTTTTCTTCTTAAGTAATTACGAAGAGTGTAGGAGCAACTTTGTTTCTACAGCAGCTGGGGTTGGAAAACCACAGGAGGATCGTCAGGCACCAGCGTCTGGACCTTCAATTGAGCCGGACACGATAGATAACTTGGCTCAGCCAACAACATGCAGCCTTCTACTAATGGTTGGAGGAATAGCTCGAATGGAGGTCGGGAGAGGGCTAGTGTATCCTGATCAGACCATGCTTGATGACATCCAAGTGGACACAACATCCTATGTTATGGTCAAGGTGGACATGGTGCATGAAAATACGAAAAACTTGAAGCTCGAAGTGCCACCGGACCATACAACGCTGACTGTGCGGGATGCAGTTACTAGAAGGGTTCAGTGGAGATGGAGACTTATTGTTGTTGACCCAGCAGCAGCAGCTTCCACGTCGACCGCTTTGATGTCTCCTGAGGCACGTCTCCTTCTGCATCCAAATCCAAAACAGATGGATCTGTCTCCAACTCCAGAGCTATTGTTGCCTCCAGTTATAGAGAAACAGTAGAAGTCTCCAATTGGAGAGCAGTTGCCTCTAGTTACAGAGAAGCCGCATCTGTCTTCAACTCTAGAGCTACCGCAGAAGTATCCACTTGAAGAGAAGCCGCTTCAGTCTCCACCTCGCACTCGAAGTGCCCTGCACCCTACACCTGATCAGCCTCCGGCACCGATGAAGAATGTACGTGCCAAGAATAAGAGTCAGCCGCGGTGGCGATTATCATCGAAGGAAGGTTGGAACAAAGCAATGAAAGAGTCGAAAATAAACCCGAGGGTGCCAAAAGCTATGACGCATTCAAACCCGAAGTTTGAAAGGTGAAGGACGATTTAACTACGGCCACACTTAAACAAGTTGGTAAACCTTGTGTTCAACTTCACCAATACTACATGAAAAAATACAAAAAGTGTGATACCATACTAGTAGCATTGAAGGTAAACACTTTCTCTCGGGTGATGGCACTTTTGTCATCGCATGGTCCGATCTCTACGACCTTTTCAACCTCGACGAGTTGGATGTCTCTCTAATACACTGCTTCGCATTGTAAGTCCTCAAAAACTAGGTTCTTCAATACATATACTCAATATAAGTGTTATATATAACAAGTTAGGCATTTTGCATGTAGGAACCAGCAACAACATACTCGTCATAACACAGGAAACGCGTCTCTAACATATCTTGACCCGCAAGTACCGGTGAGAACTTTTATTCAAACGTCGAGCGGCCGAAAAGAAGTTGTTCAATATTTTGCGAAGGCAATTAAACACTACAGTGATAAGGAGCTCCTGGTCGTACCGTTCAACATGGGTAACTTTAAGACCTATATGTGCCGAATACATTGGCTTGTAGTGAATACACTTGGCTTTGATGATAAAAGTTTTAAATATCACCAAAACACCTTTTTATCAAGGTCTGACTCTAGCTCTGAGCTACAGCAAGGTCCAACGGTAGGTCCGGCTTGATTTGGGTAGCTCCGGTTACGTTGGATGCTAGGTCCGACTTCTTGGTAAGGTCCGACCAGCTTTGGTTAGCTCCGGTGAGCTTTATCTTTAGCTCCGGCATGTCTTTGATAGCTCCGGCATATATTTGATAGCTCCGGCATGCTTTTGCTAAGCTCCAACGTACTTTGTCTAGCTCCGGTTTTGGGTTGACTAGTTTTGACTAGTTTTTGGTATGCTCCGGTGCTAGGATCTACTAGTCTTGGTAAGCTCTGGTAGGTGCTTCATTGTACTAGTAAGCTCCGGGTCAAGCTCCGGCTTGCTCTGGGATGGTCCTGAACTTGACCGCAATACTTCTGCTTTTCATTCGCAAAGTTTTGAACTTGCTTTATATTCTTGGAAAGATTGATTAGTATTATTTTACTAAGTTTTTGCTGCGTTTTGATTGATATGGATGATTTCGTTTTGATATGCTTTGCAACATGCTTATGTGAGGTGCTCACGTAAGGTGTTGTGTTCGGAACTAACTTGAGTCAAGTCGATAACTTGGGCTCGTATGGATTGGTTGTTTATTCATGTTTAGGTGTTGCTTGAGTTCAAGACATGGCTGGTGACGGGATCCATTGGACTAGTCTCAGGGAGGAGATGAGGTTCCAACAACCAAATTCAGGAGGAATTGTGGTTGAGCTGATCGGGAGGTTGCACAACATGATTGAATCAAGAACAATGCATATGAAGGTATCGTGGACATCATTGGAAGATGTTTGCACGTGTGCAAGGAGTTCATGGACATGGCTACACTGTTCCGAGACATGATGATGAGATGTGGACGTAAAGAGTTGGTCGGAAAGGTCCAACCGACTAGGTTATGGACTCAGGCTGCGGCTGAGTCGGGTTTGACTCAAAAATGGAAAGATTTGAGTTGGTTATGATAGGATTTTGTGTGGGTCACGAATTTGAGTTGTTTAGGAATGTGAGATACGTTCCTAAGTTGTTTGGAAGTCTTAATATTGCTTCTATCTGTGTATTGAAGAATCTTGAGCAGTTATGGAAAGTTACGATTCGTGATCTGAGTAGGATTGGAGTCCTAGTTGATATTGGGTTGGCCTAAGGGCTGGTTATATAAGCAAGGGAGCTCAGAGCTCGTGGAAAACGACTTTGGGGCTGTTACTCTTGTGTTCTATTGAATAAAATTCATAGTTTGAAGGAACTTTTGTGCCTTGTTCGTCCGACTTGTTCCAGACAAGTTTTACTCGTCGAGTTTCTGGACAGCACTACCTTTTGTTGGTGGTTTTATCATAACTCGAGTTTTACAGATCCAATTGACGTGATTCTTTTTGGGTTGTCTTCACAACTTGATTTTCTATCATCTGTCACAATTTCACGGTCATTGGATTTGTGGTCTATGATCTACACGAGTTTCTTTGCAGCGTTCCAGAACTGTTTTTTTTTCTCGGGTAGGGCAGATTGACCTCTGTTTGATCTTTCGATCATAACTTGAGTTTTTCTCGACGGATTTGAGTGATTCTTTTTGTGTTGTCTTCGTGACTTGATTCTCTCAGATATCTATCACTTTTGTCACGGTGAAACACGTTTAGATTAGTCTCACACACAATTTCTTTAACAGATTGTTTTTCTGCCGAAAGGGTTTGGGGTTTAATTGTTTCTGCTGTGTAAGATTTTTAAATCTACCATTCACCCCCCTATGGTAGCTTTTCACGTGCTCTTCGATCCTACAATTGGTATCAGAGTTACGGTGCTCTAATCTTTGTGATTTGCACGTGTTTTTGACTAATCATCATGGAGAAGTACTCCGCCAAACCTTGTGTGTTTGCTGGTATTGATTTTCAGGTTTGGAAGGCACGCATGGAGGCTTTTATCCAGGCACAAGGCTTTGCAATATGGGAGAAGGTGTATAAGCCTTATGAAGTGCCACCTAATGATCAAGTCACGGCCACAAACCTACGGGACGTCGACAACAACAACAAAGTCCGAAACTTGATCATCCAAGGACTCACTCAAAGCGACTTTGATCGTGTCGCGCACCTCCGATCAGCATACGATGTTTGGAGAGCTCTCTGTGATTATCATGGAGGCTCCAACACAATCAAGGAGGTAAAACAAGATATGTTCAAAAAGGAATATATGCGCTTTGAGATGCAACCAGGTGAGTCTATCGATGACCTCTTTGCTCGTTTCAATAAAATTCTCAGCAACTTACGTAGTGTTAATGTTAATTTTTCTGATGCTGAGAATGCTAGGCAACTTCTTAGTGCATTAGACATGTCAATTTGGGAGATGAAAGTAACATCTATTCATGAATCAACTGTCATGAGTTCTATTACATTAGATGTACTTTATTCTAAACTAAAAACTCATGAAATTGACATCCTAGCATGTAAGAACCCAAACAAGTCTATTGCATTTGTCTCACAACGTGATATGTCCAGCTCCGGTCAATCATCACCCTGCAATACTCTTGCTTTGTTTTCCTCACTAACCCTGGAGCAGATCGAAGAATTTCCAGAAGAGGAGTTGGCACTCATCTCTACTAGATTCTCAAAAGCATTGCAAAATGTGAGAACTAGAAGGAGAGGAAGCTCCGGACCTCAACGCTGTTTTGAATGTGGTAAAACAGGACACTTTCGTACAGAATGCCCTAAACTTTCAGGTCCGACCACCCGAGAAGAAAAACAAAGCAAGGTCCAGACCTCCTCTGGAAATTCCAACAAGAAGAAGAAAGGTACCATAGGACACAAGATGATCAACAGTTTCATCACCACGCTTCAAGAGTTTAGTTCAAGTGACGTGGACATTGGAAGTGATGAAGATGAAAATGATTTGGCAAACTTGTGCTTTATGACGGGCAAGTCAAGATCAAGTATGGAGGAGGCAGAACACAACAGCGACAACGAAGAGGTTACACGTTTGAGGAAGGAGAACATTTGGATTATGGATTTAGGTTGCTCACGCCACATGACCGGTAACAAAGATTGGTTCTCCTCCCTCTCTTTTGTGTCACGTGTAGAAAATGTTACTTTTGCCGATAATTCTTCAACTCCTATAATTGCTAAGGGTTCGGTTAGAGTAAATGATCACTACACTTTGAAGGATGTGGCACTTGTCAAAAAATTGAAATACAACTTGCTTTCTATTTCACAATTGCTAGATGAAAATCTAGAAATTATTTTCAATAAAAACTGCTGCAAAGTTGTAGGTTCAAATAGTTAGCTTATTTTTAACATGTCTCGGTTTGGAAGAGTTTTTAAAGCTGATTTTGATATTTCTTCCTCTAAGCATAGGTGTCTAGTTGCTAATGGTTCAAAGGACTTATATTTTTGGCATCGTAGACTTGGTCACGTAGGCTTTGATCACCTAACGCGTGTTAGTGCTCTTGATCGCCTACGTGGGCTCCCTAAGCTTAAAGGGGACAAAAAATTGTGTGCTCTTCTTGTAGACATGCTAAGATGGTTGGATGTTCACATACTCCTCTCACAATGATCATGACAACTGAACCATGTCAACTTTTGCATCTTGACACCGTAGGACCTTCACGTGTTCAATCATTCGGAGGTAAATGGTATGTTCTTGTTATCGTTGATGATTATTCTAGATACTCTTGGGTTTACTTTATGGCATCTAATAATGAAGCTTTTAGTCACTTTAGGACTTTATTTCTTAGATTATCAATTGATCACCCAGGATCTTTAAAGGCAATTAGAAGTGATAACGGAACTGAATTTAAAAATCAATCTTTTGATCACTTTTGTGCTGAAAATGGAATAGATCATCAACTTTCTTCACCATATGTACCTCAACAAAATGGTGTTGTAGAAAGAAAGAACAGAACCTTAGTTAAGATGGCTCGGACCATGCTTGATGAATATCAAACTCCTAGGAAATTTTGGGCTGATGCGTTAGCAACCGCTTGTTATGTCTCAAATCGTGTTTTCTTGCGTGCTAAGCTAGGTAAGACACCATATGAGCTTCGGTTTGGACATAGGCCTAGTGTTACACACTTTCAGGTCTTTGGTTGCAAATGCTTTGTTAAGAAACATGGTAACCTTGATAAATTTGAACCTAGATCCATTGATGGCATGTTTCTTGGTTATCCATCTCATACTAGAGGCTACCGTGTGCTTTTATTTGACACTAACAAAATTGTGGAAACTTGTGAAGTGTCTTTTGATGAAGCTAGCCCAGGTACTAGCTTTGGTGTTGCAGGACCAGATCCGTATCCTCAGGGGGAGGGTATTTTCGAAGATGAAGAAGAGCCGGTGATACTGCCTGGTAGTTCCGAAGTTGACACGTGTCCAGCTCCGGACATTGAACAAGCTCCGGCAATCACCTATGCTGGTCCTGATCGTCCACAAGTCACAAGCTCATCAATCTACGATGAACCTAATGAAGAAGAAGCTTGTGAGACATTTGTCCCCCTACGGTTTTACAAAGATCATCCCCCACAACAGATGATTGGAAGCTTGCACGAATGAGTCACACGATCCAGGTTTTGCGATCCAAACTCTCATGCTCATTCTGCTTTTGTTGCTTCTTTTGAACCCAAAGATATATCACACACACTCACTAATGAATCTTGGATTATTGCCATGCAAGAAGAGTTAGAAAATTTTGAAAGAAATAATGTTTGGAAACATGTACCTCCACCTCAAGGTCACACTTTAATTGGAACTAAATGGGTATTTAAAAATAAACAAAGTGAGGATGGGGTTGTGGTTAGGAATAAGGCTAGGTTGGTTGCTCAAGGTTTCACTCAAGTTGAAGGTCTAGATTTTGATGAAACTTTTGCTCCTGTCGCTAGATTAGAAGCCATAAGAATTTTGTTAGCTTTTGCAGCATCTAAAGGTTTTAAGCTACATCAAATGGATGTTAAAAGTGCTTTTCTAAATGGCTACATAGATGAGGAGGTTTATGTCAAACAACCACCGGGTTTTGAAAATCCAGATTTTCCTAATCATGTTTACAAACTGTCCAAAGCCTTATACGATCTCAAACAAGCCCCTAGAGCATGGTATGATAGGTTAAAGACATTCTTATTTGAAAAAGGGTTTACCATGGGCAAGGTTGATAAAACTCTTTTTGTGCTTAAGCATGGCAATGACTCATTATTCGTTCAAGTGTATGTGGATGATATTATCTTTGGTTGTGCTTCTCATGATCTTGTGTCCAAGTTTTCAGCAATGATGAGTTCCGAATTTGAAATGAGTATGATGGGTGAACTCACTTACTTTTTGGGGCTGCAAATCAAGCAAACCAAGGAGGGTACCTTTGTGCATCAAACGAAGTATACCAAAGACCTCCTAAGGCGCTTCAACATGGACAAAAGCAAGCCTCTTCGGACACCAATTGGAACAGCAACAACACTTGATCTTGATGAAGATGGTGAATCTGTGAATCAAAAAGAATATAGAAGCATGATCGGATCACTTTAGTACCTCACGGCATCAAGACCGGACATACAATTCAGCGTATGTCTTTGTGCACGGTTTCAAGGTTCCCCACGTGTTTCACATCGTCAAGCCGTCAAAAGGATTCTCAGGTACTTACATGAAACTCAAGAATTTGGCATTTTTCTTCCTTCTTCCTCAACCATTACTTTGAAAGCTTTTTTGGATGCTGATTTTGGGGGTTGTAGGATTGATAGGAAAAGTACTTCCGGTGCTTGTCATTTTCTTGGTAATTCTCTTGTTGCTTGGTCCTCTAGAAAACAAAATTCAGTTGCACAATCCACAGCCGAATCTGAATATGTAACTGCTGCTAGTGCTTGCTCACAAATTCTTTGGATTGTTCAAACACTTAAGGACTATGGGGTTGATCTAGATAGTGTTCCACTGTTTTGTGATAACACTAGTGCTATTTGCATTGCCAAAAACCCCATGCAACATTCTTGAACTAAGCACATTGATATTAGGTATCACTTTCTCCGAGATAACGTTGAAAAGGGAAACATTATGCTTCACCATGTTGATACCGAACATCAATTGGCTGACATTTTTACAAAACCTTTGGATTTCACTCGTTTTTGTTTCATTCGTAGTGAAATAGGGGTTATGCATCCTCATGGCTTAAATTGAGGGGGAGTTTTTGAAACTTGGGAAGCCTATGTGTGAATATGAAATTAAAATAATATGAGCATAGTATTTCATACATATATGACTTTGTGATTCCTTTTACATGTTGAAAGTTCTTACTACATTACTCGTGTTTTACATTTTGTAGTTTTTGCCATGTCTAGTAATTGGAATAATTACTTACACTAAAACTAGTCATGGTCGAACTTTCTTGCTGTTTTGAACTTGTTACATGTTCACAAGTGCTTTTAATCATAAAGAATTAATCAAGTAATCAACTCACATGTTGAGTTTTTATGAACAAATATAAATTGAGAAAAGATCAAGAGAATATGCATGCATCGCACTTATTCTTTTGAGATGGCTTATCATTGCACTTAGATATGAACTTGGAAGAAGTTGTGTATGACTAAAACCATATCCTTAAGCTTCTAATTATCAAATGACATAGGCTTGGCTTGGTTGGTTAGAATATGGCAGATGCGCATATAATCTCTTGCAAATATCATATGATCTAAATTTATGCTTTGAAAAATAATAAAATGCAGTAACAAGTGTCATGCTTTCAGTTTTTGAAATAGTTAAGTTTGTGAGATCATGACTTGCTTAAATTGAAAATTACATTTGATCTCTAGCATGGCTTACACTACTTTATGTATTTCATTGATGTGATAATGTAAGGTACTTGATAGTATGACTTGGATGAGCTTTGTATATATGTATATGTTATAATATGCTCATAACAACTAAAGAGGGAGAGATAAATTGTTTATATGCTCATGACTTGCTGAATACATTGTCAAAGGGGGAAAGATAAGCATGAAGAGAAAGAGAATATGTGCATAAGGAGAGATAATAAAGGGGGGGAGATTTTTCTCTCATTTTACTTTTGATTTACAAAAGGGGAGAAATTGTCTTCAAAAACTTTTATGTGAATAAGCCAATGTTTGGATTTTAAATGGTGTTTCCAATGCATTCAACAAGGGGGAGATTGTAAGACCTATGTGTGTTGAATACATTGGCTTGTAGTGAATACACTTGGCTTTGATGATAAAAGTTTTAAATATCACCAAAACACCTTTTTATCAAGGTCCGACTCTAGCTCTGAGCTACAGCAAGGTCTGACGGTAGGTCCGACTTGTTTTGGGTAGCTCCGGTTACGTTCGATGCTAGGTCCGACTTCTTGGTCAGGTCCGACCAGCTTTGGTTAGCTCCGGTGAGCTTTATCTTTAGCTCTGGCATGTCTTTGATAGCTCCGGCATATATTTGATAGCTCCGGCATGCTTTTGCTAAGCTCTGACGTACTTTGTCTAGCTCCGGTTTTGGGTTGACTAGTTTTGACTAGTTTTTGGTAAGCTCCGGTGCTAGGATCTACTAGTCTTGGTAAGCTCCGGTAGGTGCTTCATTGTACTAGTAAGCTCCGGGTCAAGCTCCGGCTTGCTGTGGGATGGTCCTGAACTTGACCGCAATACTTCTGCTTTTCATTCGCAAAGTTTTGAACTTGCTTTATATTCTTGGAAAGATTGCTTAGTATTCTTTTACTAAGTTTTTGGTGCGTTTTGATTGATATGGATGATTTCGTTTTGATATGCTTTGCAACATGCTTATGTGAGGTGCTCACGTAAGGTATTGTGTTCGGAACTAACTTGAGTCAAGTCGAGGACTTGGGCTCGTATGGATTGGTTGTTTATTCATGTGTAGGTGTTGCTTGAGTTCAATACATGGCTGGTGAAGGGATCCATTGGACTAGTCTCAGGGAGGAGATGAGGTTCCAACAACCAAATTCAGGAGGAATTGTGGTTGAGCTGATCAGGAGGTTGCGCAGCATGATTGAATCAAGAACAATGCATATGAAGGTATCGTGGACGTCATTGGAAGATGTTTGCACGTGTGCAAGGAGTTCATGGACGTGGCTACATGGTTCCGAGACGTGATGAAGAGATGTGGACGTAAAGAGTTGGTCGGAAAGGTCCAACCGACTAGGTTATGGACTCAGGCTGCGGCTGAGTCGGGTTTGACTCAAAAATGGAAAGATTTGAGTTGGTTATGATAGGATTTCGTGTGGGTCACGAATTTGAGTTGTTTAGGAATGTGGGATACATTCCTAAGGTGTTTGGAAGTCTTAATATTGCTTCTATCTGCGTATTGAAGAATCTTGAGCAGTTATGAAAAGTTACGATTCATGATCTGAGTAGGATTGGAGTCCTAGTTGATATTGGGTTGGCCTAAGGGCTGGTTATATAAGCAAGGGAGCTCATAGCTCGTGGAGAACGACTTTGGGTCTGTTCCTCTTGTGTTCTATTGAATAAAATTCATAGTTTGAAGGAACTTTTGTGCCTTGTTCGTCCGACTTGTTCCAGACAAGTTTTACTCGTCGAGTTTCTGGACAGCACTACCTTTTGTTGGTGGTTTTATCATAACTTGAGTTTTACAGATCCAATTGACGTGATTCTTTTTGTGTTGTCTTCAAAACTTGATTGTCTATCATCTGTCAAAATTTCACGGTCATTGGATTTGTGGTCTATGATCTACACGAGTTTCTTTGCAGCGTTCCAGAACTGTTTTTTTTTCTCGGGTAGGGCAGATTGACCTCTGTTTGATCTTTCGATCATAACTTGAGTTTTTCTCGACGGATTTGAGTGATTATTTTTGTGTTTTCTTCGTGACTTGATTCTCTCTGATATCTATCACTTTTGTCACGGTGAAACACGTTTAGATTAGTCTCACACATAATTTCTTTAACAGATCGTTTTTCTGCCAAAAGGGTTTGGGGTTTAATTGTTTCCGCTGCGTAATATTTTTCAATCTACCATTCACCCCCCCTCTGGTAGCTTTTCACATGCTCTTCGATCCTACAGTAACCATTGGGTAACCATAGCAATTTCTACAACGTACGACCAAGTCTGGTACTTTGACTCTTCAAGGCCGAGAGATGAAAAAACTGGCGAGCGAAAAACACGTACATGGAGTGATATCTCTTCAGTTATTGACGAGTAACTTCCTTCTTCGCTTTAGATTCTGACTGTTTTGTCCTTGCATGATAACTTTACATTAACTGTAAATGTTTTTGTTTAGGGCTTTTGGACAAGTAAAAGAAAAACGCCGACAATTGAAACATCATACTGAATTTGACGTCCCACAGCATGCTCCGGGCAACACTTGCGGCTTCCATGTCTGCTTACACATGGCTTTATTTGAAGAGCAGCCTAATTGCAATGTATGTGTAAGTGCATTTATTTTACTATATTACTAATCTTTTGCTAAATCTCATTTTATAGTGTGGCAGGACTACAGAACCACCTTCAGGAACGCTGAAGGTCGTAGCCTCGAGCAAATTAGGGACGTACTATGTAGGTTTATCATTTCTGAAATTATTAGTTCAAAGGGAGAATTTCATTACCAAGTAGAGGATTAGGTGACAGTTATTCTTTTGTGTAATTAGTTACTTGTTAAGCTGGATGAACAAGTGAATTTTGTGTCTATAGTTACTTGGTAACCACGATTGACACTTTGTTAATATTTAATTGGTCAATGTGTGTGATCTTAATTTGGCTATACATATGTTTCTATATGTGTATAATACTGGAAATGCAGCTGCCAAATCCTGGCTAGCTCAAGGATGCAGCCGGCAAAGAGGACAATCAGGAATGGGGGTACCTAATAAGAGACGTGCTATAACAGAGCACGTCTTGGATTACCTAAATAAAGGAGACACACTTCCTAGAGTACGTCTCAGATCAGTCAACAAATCTGCGACAGACTAAAATAAAGAGCATCTCAGATCAGCTAACAAATCTGTGACGTGCTATATTAGAGTGTGTCTCGCATGTACCCTGATGGGCGACGCACCCGGACAATGTCTCCAATGACCCCGTGAAGCCCGTCTGTTATGACTAAATGAAAGGAGACGCACTATCTTTGAGCGTGTCTCGCACTGAGTCTGATCGGCCACGTGCCTGCCACGCGTCTCTGATGACAACATAATGCGAGACGTGACGACGGAGACGCACGGTTTGTTCGTCTCCCTTCTTCGTTCGTGTGCGTCTCGGATGAGCCTTTATTACGTAGTGCCTCTACCTCACCCTAAACCAGCATTAGTTGTATTGTTGGGCGATTTCATGCCAATCTCATGTGTGATTTGATTGGCAGAGCAAAGCACCATGGGCGCGCCAAAATGGATCTGGAGGCACACCGGCTTGCACGGTTGATAAACACAAAAAAGCCGTCTGGGAATTTACATTCCAAAAATTGTGTACATGAAAACAACGAAACAAATCTGAATGATGAAAACTATCCTCATTTGTCACATGCTGCTCCCACGTCCATGCAACAAACAAAGAATTACATCAGTACTTGCCAATGACAGCCTTCTGACTCAAGACAAGAAATATTTGATAATTCTCCTCCCTCGCAAAGGGGTGCAAAGGTGCATGCTTATTCTGGACAAAGGCAAAATTTCCTGGTCAACATGGCATCTGAATCTCTAGAGGATAGGCGTCACTCTGTTCCTAACAAGGTGTAGGGTGCATCTTGGAGAGCTGGAATGCGTGCACCAACGAAACAAGGCTCAGGAATTTCGTTTGATGGACTGTCATTGCAGAGAGATTTTTTTGCAGATATAGCAGCTGGTTCGATACAAAACATGTTAGAACGCGGTCCAGCCCGTCACGTAGACGGACCCCTGCCGTCAGCCCAGGTTGCAACGGGTTTGCTACGCAAATAGGCCCAACTGGAGCCCCAACCAAGGTCTTAACCACCTCAAAAGACTAGCCTGATAGGTGAGGTTCCCTCCACCTTATATGTTGGGCTCCCCCATCATATATACTCGATGTGGGAATAAATCTAACAATCTTCCCCATCACACATCGAGTGACCTATCTCTCTTTCACACTCGGGTGGACATTACTTCGACGGCCCGATTTCATGTGGTCCAGGAGATCTCTCCAATGGCCTAATATTCGTGTGAGACCTGAAAGATGTTCTAGATTTCCGACCATGTCTGTGAAACCACTTGTTATAGTGGGGCCCAACCCGTCACACAGATAAGCCTCTACTGCCAGCCCAGGTTGCAACGGGCCTGCTACGCAAACGGGCCCAACCGGAGCCCCAACCAAGGTCCTGGGCCACGTCAACCCAAAATACTAGAGCATTCTGTGAGGTTCTGTCGAAGCATACGAACGAACGACACTTCCCCGATACTACTAAATTGTAGCCCGCGGAGGTTCTTTGATCGGGTTTACGTGGTTCGGGCCACCTGAGCATCATACCCTACTCCATGAGGTTTGTGTTTTTGTATTAGGGATTCACTGGTGCTTGCGTGTGTATGAGCCTGGTCGTCTGTGTATCGTGCGATGCAGCCCATTTATAGTCTGAAGACTGGCCGTTACATCACTTGCCTGGCCAAACATGTGGCCCTGGCGTAGTTAATAGCCTAATACATGATCTACATTATTAAGCATAATTAATTGAGTGATAACGCGCCTTAACGACGGTGTTACCTCTATTAATAGTCCACTGATCTTGTGTCATTAATATAGTATTAATGAAACTTAATCAAGTCTTGTAACTATCGCTTTAACAGTCCCTTCAAAGTACGAGTCGTTGGAGATCTCTCAAACTTCAACCGTTGAAGTCCTAGCTCCAGAGGTTCGACATGTGGCAGCTCCGGAGCTTCCCATCATGGGGAGGCAGGTCTGGGGCCACTATACACGTGGCAGCACCGGAGCTTCCCTCTACTGGGTGTTAGGTCTTGGGTCACTGGACATGTGGCAAGACTGGAGCTTCCCTATGAAGGGAGTCAGGTCCGGCCTTGTGTTACACGTGACGGTGCCAGAGCTACCCAAACAAGGGAGGCGGGTCCATTACTGTGTGACACGTGCGGCCTTCGGAAGTCCTCAACTTGTACAGGTGGAACTCCTTAGCTTTTCTTGTGGTATCTTGGGGTACCCGGTACGCAGGGTACCGACAGTGGCCCCCGGGAGAAACCCCTTAGGTTAAGTTATTCTACCAGAAGTGGGGCCATCTTTGATTCCTGTGCCGCGGCTTCAAAGGTTTTCTGATGTGTTGTTGGGGCGATGTTTTGTGGTTAAACCATCGCAACGTGGCTTCTTCTGAGTGCGGCAGATGAGATCTTTGTGTGCGGATATCACGCAATTGAAGGTCGCCAGTTCCCGATGACAGAACTGTATCAGTTCTGCGCGCCTTGTCTGGCCGCCGCCCTCGGGTTTCCGAACTCCCATCATGAAAACGGTTCACCTGGGGTAATAACTTTGACTTTTCCGCCGGAGTGGACTCAGGCCCATTCGTCATTGGTAGGGTAGATTTTTGAAAGCGTAACCTCGGCCCCATTGCGGTTTCCATCCAAACGTTGCAGAGGCTTACTTAAGAAGGAAAGCCTGCACGGTTTGAGAACTCTTCACACTTTCAATCAAACTCGCGCTCAGAGCCTCCCAAACCCCGCATAGCCTTCCAACTTTCACTCCAATTTTCCGCGATGGAGTTGGGTCTTCCCCGCAGCAAGGTTAAGACCGACGAGTAGATGCCGAGTGTCCAGCCCTACATGGGTTGGTCCAGCGACTCCTGCAACAAGGACATCCGCTTCGACAAGCTCCCCTTGAAGAAGGAGCGCACCAGAGATATGGTGTACTTCTCGGCATACACCATGGTGGGTCTGATCCCACCTTTTTGAAGCTTCCTCCTCATGATACTGGATTTCTATGGCCTCCAGCTTTATCATATCGGCCCCCACTGCCTCTTGCTAGTGGTGACTTTCGTCCACTTCTGCGAGATGTGGGTGGGCGTGCCTCCCCGCATCGAGTTGTTCTGAACCTTCTTCACGGTCCACACCATCGGCATGGGGACGGAGCTCATCGACTTCTACTATTTGGTGAAGCGGAAGAATTGCCCCTTCAAGTACTTAAAGTCGTTCCCCTTTGGCAAGTGGGATGATTAGAAGAAGTATTGGGTGATCATAAGTGTGCAGGCGCATGAGAAGCTGGAGCTACCTAAGGGCCTTCCCAATGTCGACACCGACGCTTGGAACGTAGTTCCGGAGCTGTCGGATGCATACAATCCCATCCTGGAAAGGATTGAATAATGCATAGAGGGCGGAGTGACCCCCCAAATGGTCTTCGGAAATTTCTTGGTGAATAGGTGGGCCCCACTGAAGACTAGGGAACGGCTTGCATGGGCGTTCAATAGTGAGATGGATCATGACCAAATTGAAGTTTGTTTGAATACCAACTTGGACGATGAAGCTTTGAAGATCCATCTCAAAAAGTTTCAAAATGGAGGTGTCTCCCGTGATTCCGTGACTCCAACGGCTGCCTTCCTGCCTCTAAACATGGTTCTGGAGGTCAGCAGGGAGATCCGGAGGAGAATGCCAGCATTGGATGACCTGGGCGTAGTAGAGAGGCGCCCTGTCTCTGGGGTTACAATCCCCTGAGCTTCTGAAAGGGTGACTACCCCTGCTACGAGCCAGAGAGTCGATGACGTCGGTAAAGGCAAGGGTAAAGTCAAGGAAACAGTTGAATCTTCCAGCCGCAAGAGGAAGTTGAGGGATGTTGACGGGAGCCCCAACGGGTCTACTCCAACTCCAACATCCCCTTATCCTTGACAGAGGAGACCTTATGTGACCACACCTGCTTCGGTGCCAGTGCCCTCGAGGGACTCAAGCTCCGACAGGTCAACTCCGGCTCCGGTGCCAGCTGTGAGCTCCAGGCCCGAAGGTCCTTCCCAGCCGAGGGCGGTTCCGGCTGAGAAGACTCCAGCTGCTGCAGACGACCTCTGGCCAAGGTCCAAATTTACTATCTCACCATATTTGGTGGGCTCTGACTCCGGGCCTTAGAAGAAGAGATTCCGCGGTGAATGGGGTGGTAGCAACTTCAGGTAAGCATCGTCAACTTACCTTGAAATGCTAATATTGTGTTTATTATGTTTTTAATCTTCTCGACCTTTTGTTTCCAGGGTGTCAAGAAAAAGGTCCGAGTCTTTGGCATTTGCTACAGCGACTGGAGCTATGCATGCTGAAACTCCGGCTTCAACCATTGAGCCTCCCCCAGTGGTGGCAGAAGACACGTCAGCTCCAGCGCTAGCTGTTGTGGACTTGGATCCAGAAGAGACGCCAGAAGCTCCCGTGGTAGCGTCGGACCACGGGGGAGGAGTTGTTGAAGATGCACCACCAGCAATAGTGCCAGAGACTGAGGCTTTGGTGCAGGAGTGTAAGGTATTGGAAGCTCCAACACTTGAGACGGAGGTACCCGAAGCTCCGACGCCTTTACCAGAAGTGGGTGAAGATCCGACGATTGAGCCGGAGGTGTTCGAAGCTCTGGCCTCTGTGCTGGAGATAGTTGAAGATCCGGCCACTGAGCCAGAGATGGTTGATGTTCCAGCACCTAAGCCAGCGGTGGAAGTGGCTTCGGACGAAGTTCCAACGACCGCTCCAGAAGTACTTGCTCCGGATGTGTCCATACGCGAGCTGGAACACTCTGAAGAAGCGGCGGCAGGCTCTCCGACCACAGAGCCAACAGTTGAAGACCTTGCGGCGGGATCTTCCTCAGCAGCGGCTGAGGAGCTCCCGGAGGGCTGCCCTAGTGTCGCAGAAGCTCAGGGAGCCACGCTTGTGGCGCGAGACCCTATTTTTATTCTTGAAGACCCTTTGGCACCAGCAGAGATGACTTCAGCTGGTTTGGAGATTATTCTTTTGGTGCTGTCGATTGGCAATGCCTGCTCCAGTCTCCGTCAAGTTCATCTTGCCTTCAACCATGAAAGCAAAGTTCTCGAAGAAGAGCGCCACACCTTGAGGTGTTGGAGCAACATGCTTCACTCCGAGACGAAGCTAACACAGTCAAGGCTGGCGGCCCAACGGGACTGGATAGACAGGGAAAAGGCCCAACTGGCAAGGTTTCAGAAGTTGCTCACCGAGAAGGAGGGTTTGATCAAGGCTCTAGACGATCAATCTCGGTGTTTATTTGAGCAAGACAAAGAGGCCAACGAGGCTGAAAATGACTGCCAAGACAACCTCAAGACTTTCCATGAGACGCTTCTCAAGCGCCAGGAGAGTCTTAATGAACGGGAAGACAAACTCCTGGAACAGGAGGAGGATATCCTTAAGAGAAAGGAGGAGCTCACCCAGAAACTAACTCTAGCAGAGCAAAATTTGGCAGATTTCACTAAGAAGCTTGATCTAAGGAACAAGGAAGAGGAGGAGAAGTACTGGAAACAAAGGAATAAGCTCTCAAAAAGAGAAGCTGATGTTGCCACCAAAGAAGGGAACGTAAGAGGTAGGGAGATGGACCTGGCCGAACGGCGGAACCGCATCCACCTCTGGGAGATGGAGCTAGCCAACCGCGAAAAGCAAGTAGCTGAGAGTATGCAACAACATGCCAAAGTGGTCGAGTGCCTCGCTTAGGAAGGTTTGGAGGTTGCGGCAGCTAGAAGGTCACTGGAGGAGCTGCGGAGCTCGAGAGCAACTGAGTCCCAGCAGGTGTGGGATTTTCTGGGGCGTGTAGACAGAGGTTTCATGCCACTTGGCTTCAGCCCAGTATGTCCGGAGAACCCAGCCCCGAAGCTGGACCAGACACTGGTGGCACTTGGCTCTGCTGGTAGTAAACTCGATGCGATGGATGATGTCATTGCTGACCAGCTGGAGATTGAGGGGAAATCTCTGGCCAAGAACGTCGCCGAATATGTCCTGGCGTGTTACAAGATCCAAGACCCCCAACTTTCTCTAGATTCAGTCTTTGAAGGACTCATTGCTGAAGAGGAGGATGCTGCTAGGGCTAGCGTCCAAGAAGCTGCTGAGAAGGTTGCATCATTTTTTCGCAGGACTTAGATCAAACAGTAGCTAGGACCCTTTCCTTTTGCCTTTTACTGTAATCCTCATTTTGTAGTCCAGTACTTCAGATATATGAAATCCACTCTTTCTGCATTGAATTCCATTTTGTTCTTGTCTTCAATAAACTGTCTTTTTATCTTGTTTGCCCCCTAGTAGATGTACACAATTTGATTGCGAAAATGTACCAAAAGGATTTTACGATGTGTTGATGACTTGGATGCTTCAAACTTGTAGCTTTTAGGTCTGAAGTTTTGTTGCGTCGACGGCGGGCCCCCTGGGATTGTCGGAGCTTGGTAGGTCCGATGACACCCACTGTCAACGCGTAGAACATCGGCGGCGGGCCCCTAGGGTTATCGGAGCTTGGTATGTCGGATGACACCCACTGTCAATGTGTAGAACGTCGATGACGGGTCCCCTGGGGTTGTCAGAGCTTGGTAGGTCCGATGACACCCACTGTCAATGCGTAGAACGTTGACGGCGGGCCCCTTGGGGTTGTCGAAGCTTGGTAGGTCCGACGACACCCACTGTCAATGCGTAGAACATTGACAGCGGGCCTCCTGGGGTTGTAGGAGCTTGGTAGGTCCGATGACACCCACTGCCAGCGCATAGAATGTTGGCGGTAGGTTTCCTGGGGTTGTCGGAGCTTGGTAGGTCCGATGACACCAACTGTCAATGCGTAGAACGTCGACGGCGGGACCCTTGTGGTTGTTGGAGCTTCTTGGATTCGACGATATCCACCATCAATCGTACAATACATTGACAGCGAACCCCTCAGTTGGTTTCGCCATCTTCACTTTAATTGGCATTATGCTTCACGTCGACAGTGGGCCCCCATGGGAGTTGCCGGAGCTTGTTAGCTCTGGCAGCACCCGCTTCCAACCTTCGAAACGTCGACAGCGGGCAGCCTTGGAGGTTGTCGGAGCTTAATAGGTCCGACGTCGTCCACCATCGCCATGAGTTTTCTTTTTTCCTGTGCATCAGAGACAAGAAAATCCGTAAATTTCATCTTTTCATCTATAACTTTTTTTCGACTTACTGTTCCTATTTGAATTTTAGATCCAAAGAAACTCAATATGATAACAAGCACATTGATATAATCTTTCAAGATTCGAATGCTTTTAGGAATCGCCCTACTAAGGCCTACTGGAATGTTGGTAGAGTGGCGTACTTAGGGTGCAGGACCAGGCTAAGTCGATAGCACACTCCAGACCTGTGTTGGCTTGGCGTTCAGGCGAGTAGACCGTGCAACAATGCTAAGATCCAAAAAGACTACCAATATAACTTGTACAACATATGAATAACTTGGACTAAAAATCAAAAATATTTGCACAACTCATTATAGACAAGATGGAGAAGGATATATAAAACAGAATGAGCCTGCACAAAATTAATGCACGTGGAGTCTGCTTTTATATAACAATGCATTTCATTATAGGTCGAGATTATAGGGGAGAAAAGGACACACTTAGGGTACGTAACCAAGCTAAGTGTGCTATACATCTTGTACTAACCCTGGGTAGTTAGCTACAATTTTAATGTTGCGACTGTGTCAAGTGTTGCTTGAACTTCTCGGACCCTCCCGGAGGGGTCCCAATGTTTTCCCGGAGGACTCACACAAGTCTGTTTATAGACTCTATAATTTACATTGTATATAATTATAGACTCACCTCCGTGATACTAAGCGTAAAACTTACGGATGTGCTCAATGTTCCAAGGATTAAGAAACGGGGTCCCATCCTTAGTTGCCAAGCGAACGCATCCGAGAGGCGATACTTTGATCACTCGGAAGAGACCTTCCCAGCTGGGGGAAAGTTTGTTCATCCCTTATCAAGTTAGTATTCTCTGTAGCACCAGATCGCCTTCCTCGAGTTGTCGGTTATGCACATTCCTTTGATGATAGCGCCGGAGTGCCTAGCAATAACGTGCATTTCGAACAACTTTTTGGCATCTTCCCTCGTCGACGAGGTCAAGGTCTTCACGCCGGAGCTGGTCCTGCATGTCTTTGTCGAAGGTACGGACCCAGAGTGACCCCATGGTGATTTCCAAAGGAAGGGCTGCTTCTGCTTCGTACACTAGGAAGAAGGGTGTCTCTCCAATAGGCTGGTTAGTTGTAGTCCTGCTTGCCCATAGTGTGGACAAAAGCTTCTCGATCCAGTTGGCTCCATGTTTTTTTAGGTGCTCATAAGTGCGTGTCTTGAGTCCTTTTAAGATTCTTGCATTAGCTCTCTCAACTTGACCATTACTTGCCAGGTGAGCTACTAATGCATAGCTGACTTGAATGCCGAGGTCTTCGCAATACTCTTGAAATGTTGCACTTGTAAATTGGGTTTCATTGTCAGTGATGACTCTATTTGGAACTCCAAAATTGCATACTATGGACTTCAAGAACATGATTGATGACTGCTTATTGATAGTCACAACTATAGTAGCTTCCGGCCACTTGGTAAACTTGTCGATGGCGACATACAGGATCCTGTAACTCCGACGGCTTTTGGGAAAGGTTCCAAGATGTCCATGCCCCACACAGCTAATAACCACGTAGGAGGAATCATTTGTAGTGACTGAGCCAGTGTGTGAATTTGCTTTGCGTGGAACTGGCACACTTCACACTTTTTTACCAACTCTACTACATCCTCGAGTGTTGTAGGCTAGTAGAAGCCATGCCGAAAGGCTTTGTCGACCAGCGTGTGGGAGGACGCGTGGTTCCCACACTCGCCTCCATGGATCTCCGCGAGGAGCTCGCGACCTTCTTCCCTTGCATTGCAACGCATTAGGACGCCGTTGGCACCGTGCCGGTAGAGATCCCCTTCTACCAGCGTGTATCTTTTAGCCAATATGCCGTCCGGTCAGTGGATAAACCGTCTTCAGGAAGGTGGTTGTCTTTCAAGTAGCTCCGGATCTCTGAGATCCATGCATTGGAGCTAACTTGAACTTTTGAGTCTTGCATTCCAGGTTGCTCAGAGCTTCCTGCGGCACCTACGACCCTTGTTCGACGCCATGGTAATAGGGCCACTGGGACTGCCATCTTTGAGGTGCTGGTCTCGCCCCCTTCACTCAGTTCGGCAGACTGAGATGTTGTTCTTGACAACCCCCGAACAAAGATTCCGTTGGGAGCTAGGCTCTGATTGAGGCCTTCGTCGAGAGTTCGCTGGCTTCAGCGATGTGGAGACGCTAAACATGGTAGAGATCCAAGACTTCGAAGTCCTTCTGGAGCCTCTAGAATCAAGGAGATAAGCGACTAGTTGGGGGTTGCTGCAGAAGCATTCATCTTTGACATGTTCTATGATGAGCTATGAATCACCCTTCACCAACAGCTGCTTGACACCATAGGATAGTGCCACCTTGAGCCCGAAGATGAGAGCTTCATACTCCACCATGTTGTTGGTTGCCTTGAAGTCAAGGTGCACCATATATTTGACCTTCTCCCCTGTCGGAGCGAGGAGAAGTATTCCAGCTCCGGCCCCTTGCTTCTGCATGGAGCCGTCGAAGTAGAGGGTCCAATGAGGCTTAGTGAAGACCGGGACCTTGGATTCCGGCTTCTGCTCACTAGGGCTCCAAGGATTTGATGGAGAACGAGTCCACTCTGCCATAAAATCAGCCAAGGCCTGACTCTTGATTGCTTGTCGTGGTAGGAAGTCAAGATTGAATTCTACCATCTTCGCTGCCCACTTGGCGATGTTTCCAGTAGAATTAGGATTATGCAGAATAGCACGCATTGGATAAGAAGTTACCACTGATATCTTGTGGGCTTGGAAGTAACGACGAAGTTTCCTTGAGGCAATAAGAACTGAGTAAAGCAGCTTATGCACCTCAATATATCCGGTCTTGGCGTCGTGTAATACTTCGTTGATGAAGTACACTGGGCGCTGGACTGTTCGAACCCTCTCAGAGGGGCCCGAAGCTTCTTCTCCATCGACCCGGATCCTCCCGGAGGGGTCCAGACCTTCTTGTTCATTTTCTCGGACCTTCCTGGAGGGGCCCAAAACTTCTTCTTGCTCAATCCTGACCCTCACAAAGGGGTCCGGATCTCCATGGTCAGCTGTGAGAACTCCCTCAAATCGGAGAGGTTGATCTTCTAGCATTTTGCCTTGAAGATCCGTTCCTGGGGGCTAGGACCCAGAGTCGCCTTCAAGTAGCTCTGAACCCTCCCAAAGGGGTCTGGGCTCCTGAACTGGATGTGGTTCCGGTCTTTCCGTGACCAGGACAATGCTGACAACTTCTGAAGTTGCAGAAATATATAGCAGTAGAGGCTCACCAGGGTTCAGAGCTACCAAGATTGGTAGTGTGGTGAGGAGCTGCTTGATCTCTCAAAACGCCTTTTCTACTTCTTGGGACCAATGAAAAGGCCTGGTCTTCCATAATAGCTTGAAGAAGGGAAGTGCCCGCTCTGCCAGTCTTGAGATGAACTGGCTGAGCGCAGCTAGACATCCAGTTTGCTTTTGGACGTCCTTGATGCGGGCTGGGGGCCGCATATCTTCAATATCCTTGATCTTCTCCGGGTTTGCCTCAATTCCTCGGTGGGTCACCAAGAAACCGAGGAGCTTCCCGGAGCTAACCCCAAAGACACACTTGTTCGGGTTCAGCTTGGTGCGCGTGATGCGCAGCTTGTCGAAGACGGCTTGCAAGTTGTCAAGGAGTGACTCCTTGTTCTTGATCTTCATGATGATTTCATCAACATACACCTCCACTAAGTCCCTTATCAGCTCTCCAAAAGTTTTGTGCATAGCTCGCACAAAAGTTGAAGCAGCATTTTTGAGATCAAATGGCATAGCAGTATGGCAGTACATCACATCTACTGTAATGAAGGCAGTATGCTCTTCATCTTCCCTAGACATTTGGATTTGATGATATTCGGAGTATGCATCTAGGAAACATGATAGCTCACAAACGGAGGTGGAGTCCACTATCTGATCTATTCTAGGTAATGGAAATGGATCTTTTGTACATGCCTTATTTAGTGTGGTGTAGTCGATACACATCCGATGCTTCCCGCCGACCTTGGGTACAACGACTGGGTTTGCCAACCATTTTGGATGATGAACCTCTCGGATGAAACCAGCTTCGAGCAGCTTCTTGATCTCCCGTCGGATGAAGTTTTGCCGCTCGACTGATTGCTTCCGGGGCTTCTGGTGTATAGGTCGTGCGTCGGGATAAATCTAAAGATTGTTCTCAATCACCTACCTAGGGATCTCAGACATTTGTGACGGTTGCCAAACAAACACGTCAACAATCGATCGGAGGAAAGTGATGAGCGTGAGTTCCTATTTGTTGTTCAGACCTCCCGATATACGGGTGGTATGAGCAGCATTGGAACCAATTTGGACGACTTTGACGGGTATGTCATTGTCGCCGCTTGGCTGCACACGTGGTGTAGAGGTTGAGCCTTGGTGACGAGTGCTCAGAGGTTGAGCAGCTTGCTCTTTGCAGGATGCCTCCTCCTGCGCTGTCACAAGCGCATGGAGTTTTTCCACTGTGGTGATTCCTGCAGTACGGTCCCCGCGGATGCGGAGAACGCCCGATGGTGTCTGCATCTTCAGGACCAAATAGCCGTAGTTGGCTGCATCCATGAACCTATATGGGGTAGGGCTGCCTAGGATGGCATTGAAGGGTAAGCTAATCTGCGCAACATCAAAGACCAGCTTCTCGGTCCTGTATTTCTCCCGAGTTCCAAAGGTCACCGGGAGTGTGATGGATCCAAGAGGGCTAATGGCCCCTGAACCTACGCCAAAGAAAGGTCGTGAGGGATGAAGGTCCAAGGTTCGGATATGGAGCTTGACATATGCTTCATAGCTCAGGAGGTTCAGCCCCGCACCTCCGTCCACCAAAACATGGTAAAGCTGGACATTGTTGATGGTAGGAGACACCATCAGTGGCAATTGGCCAACTCCGATCATGTTCTGGGGGCAGTCCGTAGCATCGAAGGTGATGGGAGTATCCATCCATTTCCGATGAGGATCCGCCGTGGCGGTAGGAGCTACAGCGGCCATGTCCCGCCACATTATCTTAAGGACGCCGCGAGAAGTGATATCCTAGGAACCACCATAGATAGTGTTCAAAGTCTTTTGATTCTTGATGTCAGAGACGCCGAAATCGTCGTCAACTGTGTTGTACACAACCTTCAGAACCTTTTTGGGATCCTAAAAGCCTAGCTCCGTGTCAGCTGGAGCTTCGTCGATTTTTGTTTATCTTCCCGTTGGCGGAAAGGAGCTTCCTCTCGGCGCTTGTTGTAGCGCTCGACAAGGTTTTGGACCTCCCGACAATCCTCCAGAATGTGCTTGTCCGTCTTGTAGATCGGACGCCACATTTTTGAGTTGCTGCCATCTTCTGATGAAGGTCGAGGTCGTTTTTCAGGGCGTGGCCCCGGGCCACCTGGAGCTACAGCAGCCGCAGCAGAAGGTGCGCCGGCCGACGGCTTCTTCTTGCCATTGGTCTTCTTCTTCTTCTTCTTCTTCTGGGGGTAGTGGCTTCAGCCTTGGAGGACTTCTGGTTGGCCTCGGGAGCTAGTTTGGAGTGCATATCACGGCCCTCCACAGCCCCAACACATTTGTCAGCCAGGCTGAAGAGCTCCGTGACGATGGTGACTTCTTTTGTCGCCAGCTTCTCCAACATCTTCTTGTCCCCGATGCTCTGTCTGAATGCGACAATAACAGAAGCATTCGAGATAGAAGGGATAGTATTTTGTACCTGAGAGAATCGTCGGATAAAGGATCGCATTGACTCCCCCAGTTTTTGCTGAACAGGAAAGAGGTCCAGTTTAGTGCCGGGTCGGGTGTAAGAGCTACCAAAATTGGTAATGAACTGTTGGCATAGGTCCATGCAACTGTTATTGGACTCAGGAGGGAGGCTCATGAACCAGGACCTGGTTGTCTCGATCAAAGCCACAGGAAAATAATTGGCCATCACAGACTCATTGCCTTCCATCGTCAGGATAGGGGTGGAGTAAATTTGAAGGAATTCGGCACGGTTGATAGTCCTATCGAATTTCTCCGGCAAATGAGGCCGGAACTTCTATAGCCACCTAACCATACGTAGAAGCATAGCCAGGGCAGAACAACCTCCTCCTACTCCCAAATGAGCAGGGTTGTCCTGAGCTTCTCGCCTCTCGCGAGCACACTCGATGTGGACGCGACCTACTTGCTATCAGTATCGGCGATCGAGCTCCGACCGCAGGTCATGCATCGAAAGCCTCAATGCAGTATGGGTGCGACGTGCCCCAGAGGGCAGCGAAGTCACCTGCTGGGATACAACACGTCTCCTGTGTTGTGAAGCTTGTGGACCAAGTCTCCTAACAAGATCCAGCGCTGTGAAGGTGCCTGTCCCGAAGGAGCAGGACCTTGGTTGCTGATGCCATCGGCTGCAGCTACAACCAGATGTTCAACATCAGCCCTCCACTGTTCCATCACACCCTCTGGTGCTCCTGGAGGTGGTGGACGTTGGAGTAGAGTACGCGCAGCAATAAGCTCGTGCTCAAGGTTGTTGTTCGTCGATGCCGTGATCAATGCGAGTACTCCATCCTGCTGTCCAACATTGTTTGTCGGAACAGATGGTGGTGGTGGTGGTGGTGGTGTGACGCCCAATGGGACAACGGCGCCCGCTGGTCGATGCACGTTGGAAGGATTCCCTCCGACAGGTTGCATAAAGTTGTTCCCGTTGGATGATCCTGCGACGGAGTTCACGATCTTGTGATCTCAGGTCCCCCTACCTGGCGCGCCAAATGTCGAAGCGCACGAATGACACTTCCCCCGGTAGTACTAAATTATAGTCCGCAAAGGTTCTTTGATCGGTTTGGGCGCGCGGAGATTCTAGACAAGATGATGACATAGAGGATTTATGTGGTTCGGGCCGCCTGAGCGTAATACCCTACTCCATGAGGTGTGTGTTGTTGTATTAGGGATTCACTGGTGCTTGCGTGCGTATGAGCTTGGTCGTCTATGTATCGTGTGATGCAACCCTTTTATAGTCTAAAGATTGGCCGTTACATCACTTGCCTGGCCCAACATGTGGACCTTGCATAGTTAATAGCCTAATACATGATCTACAATATTAAGCGTAATAAATTGAATGATAATGCACCTTAACGATGGCGTTACCTCTATTAACATTCCACTGATCGTGTGTCATCAATATAGCATTAATGACACTTAATCAGGTCTTGTAACTGTCGCTATAAAAGTCCCTTCAAAGTCTGAGACGTTGGAGATCTCTCAAACATCAATCGTTTATGTCCTAGCTCCAGAGGTTCGACACGTGGCAGCCCCAAAGCTTCCCATCATGGGGAGGCAGGTCCGGGGCCACTATACACGTGGCAGCACCGGAGCTTCCCTATGCTGGGTTTTATGTCCGGTGTCACTGGACATGTGGCAAGACTGGAGCTTCTCTATGAAGGGAGACAGGTCCCGCCTTGTGTTACACATGACAGTGCTGGAGCTACCCAAATGAGGGAGGCGAGTCCAGTACTGTGTGACACGTGCGGCCTTCAAAAGTCTTCAACTTGTACAGGTGGAACTCCATAGCTTTTCTTGCGGTATCCTGGGGTACCCGGTACGCATGGTACCGACAGATTCCCTCCACCCTATATGTTTGACTCCCCCATCATCAATATCCGATGTGAACCTAAATCTAACAATCTCACCCGTCACACATCGGGTGGCCCATCTCCCCTTGACACTCGGGTGGGCACTACCCCAACAACCCGATTTCATGTGGCCCGGGAGATCTTTCCAACGGCCGGATATCCATGTGATGCCCGAGATATGTTCTAGATTTCCGACCATTGCTCTGGGACCACTTGTTAGAGCGCGACCCGACCCGTCACATAGACAAGCCCCCTATCGCCAGCCCAGGTTGCAACGGGCCTGCTACGCAAATAGGCCCAACCGGAGCACCAACCAAGGTCCTGGGCCACCTCAACCCAAAAAGACTAGCCTACTAGGTGAGGTTTCCTCCACCTTATATGTTGGGCTCCCCAATCATCAATATCCGATGTGGGACTAAATCTAACAATCTCCCCCATCAAACATTGGGTGGCCTATCTCCCCTTCACACTCGGGAGGACACTTCTCCGACACCCCGACTTCATGTGGCTCGGGGGATCTTTCCGACGGCCCGATATCCGTGTGAGGCCCAAGAGATGTTCTAGATTTCCGAACATGACTCTGATACCACTTGTTAGAGTGTGGACCGACCCATCACACAGACGGGCCCCTGCCACCAGCCCAGTTGCAACGGGCCTGCTACAAAAATAGGCCCAATCGGAGCCCCAACCAAGGTCCTGGCCGATGTGGGACTAAATCTAACAAAACCTCTAATGATCCAGGAACATATCACAAGTAATAGCTGCAAGGTCCACCATGGAACTGGGGGTGGCCGTTGATCTGAAGCCTTCGTCACGGGACAGCGGAAGACTATCATACGCGGATATGGCAGCTCGTCCGCCGCCTGCAAGGATGAGAGGGACGGTAAGGAAAAATCTAAATCTTCAAGCTCAGGGTTTTGATAGAGGCAGGGAACACCTCCCGCCAACTGAATTTGGGAGGAACATCAAACCAGCAGAGACAACAAAAATATAATACAATGAGTTGGAATCTAGGGGGTAGAACAAGTGAAACTCAGGGGCTGCAACAGAATACTCATCAAGGTGGATCAACAAATTATTTTCGGCCACCACAACAAGTTCTGTCAGATTCTGCACATCGGGCAAAAAAATAGAGATACCTGTTTTGTTTTCACTGCAAAAGCTGTGGACATTACGCGGAAGATTGTAGGGTGAAGATGGATTGTGTAGTCTGCAACAAAAAATCTCACACCTGTCAAAGAAGTGCCCAATTCTAAAGATGCTGAAGCCTCAAGTAATACTGATGGGGATAGGAAAGGCAGAATTTAGTTTCTCGGAAATTCCAGAAATGGATTACAAGCTGGAGGAGCCTCACCCATCACTGACAGCACTGATTACACTGTAAGAGGGTCAACTAACACCACAAGTGCTACAGGCGGAGCTGGCAAAGCTCATGAGCCTAGACTGGAGATGGGAAAGAACTACCTCATGGGGAGAATACCTTTTTAGTAACCTTTCCTTCAGATGAAGAACTGAGAAGGATGAATTATGTTGAGTTTCGACTAAAAAACCATGGAGTCACAATAACTTTTTCAGAATGGACCCAGGGAGGGGAAATGGTACCTACATATGATCTTGATCCAGTATGGGTACACATCACAGGTATACCATATGACTGGAGGCATTACATGGGATTTGGGCACTCGGGTTAGTGATTGGCTCCACTGAAAAGGTAGACATTTACACTTTCCAGGGCAAAGGAGTGGTCCGAGACCAAGTGGGGGTTCTGAGTAGGGGTATTTTTCTTACACCACAAATATGGTATTTGATAAGTGGTGGTATGATATCACATATACCCGGGAATCCACTTATACCCTGGAATCCTGTAATATTACAACACGTTCATCTCTTCACATTTTTTGTAAGTGCACCCCAAATCCAGCGCCCATGACTTCCTCTGTAGAGTACCTGCATTTAATACTGTGAAATTAAACTTGAAATTCGCTCTTACTGGGAATTGAACTCAGAACCTTAGTAGTGGTACATAGAGGACTTAACTACTAGGCCAAGCCCTCTTTCATTGAATCCTGTTCCTTTGAACTTGCTGAAGACATAGAGGAAGAACACAATAAAGAAGATGAACATGATAATAAGGAGAGAGGCAGGGAGGATAAGGAGCTTGACAAATTTAATACAAAACAAAAAAAATACAGAAGAGCAGAAGCAAGTCCCATCTACATCTGGTCCCGATCCCATGTAGCTTGCACTCACAATGTTTCCTCAACACATGGATGCGAGATAGATACAGGAGGAATGCGAGAAACAGAAACATATTATACAAGCGGCGGATGGTTTTAGGGAAAACACAATATTATCACCAAGAGTGATACAACCTCAAGGAAAATTGCAAGAATTAAGTTCAGTCAAAGAAAACAACAAAGGAAGCAAGGCAGTACAGTAGGTATCGAAGTGTAGCAACGACACTTCCCCCGGTACTACTAATGTGTAGCCCGCGGAGGTTCTTTTTTCGGTTGGGGCACGCAGAGATCAAGATCAAGATAGCGACACCAGAGATTTACGTGCTTTGGGCCGCCTGAGCGTAATACCCTACTCCACAGAGTGTGTGTGTGTGCGTGTGTTGTATTATGAATCGCTAGAAAGCGTAGTCTCTGGCTCAGCTTGGAGTTGTCCCTTGTATCATGCGACTCAGTCCTTTTATAGTTCAAGGACTGACCGTTACATTCGTAGCATAGCCCGACATGTTGCCCTAGCATATTAAATAGCGTAATACACTGTCTACGGGTATTAAGCATGGTTAATAGTGTGATAACGTGCCTTAATGGCTGCGTTACCTCTATAAATAGTGCTCCAATCGTGTGTTGTTAATACAACATTAACGACACGTAATAAAGTCTTGTAACTGCCGCTTTAACTATCCTTTGAATGTCCGTGTTTAAGGAGATCCACCACTGTATTCGTTGATGAAGATCTGGAGGCTCCACTCGTGATAGCTTTGGAGCTTCCCTTTTGTGCGGAGGTTGCTCTGGCACCGCTGTACACGTGTCAACACCGGAGCTTCCCTCTACTAGGGCTTAGGTCCAGGGTCATTATACACGTGTTGATCGCGAAGCTTCCCTGCGTTGAGAGTTTAGCTCCAGATTTACATTACACGCATCAATCTCCGGAGCCACCCATATGAGGGATGCGGGTCTAGTGTAATATGACATGTGGGGCCTAAGGAAGCCTTCAATTTTGACGGTAGAACTCTTTTGCACTTCTTGCGGTATCATAGGGTACCTGGTACGTAGGGCACTGATAGTGGCCCCCGGGCCCACCTTTGGGAGAAATCCTTTGTGCTAAGTTATTCTACCAAAGGTGGGGACATCCTTGATTCACGCGCTTAGGCTTCAAAAGTCTAGTAATGTGCCATTGGGGCGATGGTCCAGGGTTAAACCATCACCGCGCGGCTTGTTATGAATGAGGCAGATGAGATCTTTGAGTGCAGATCTCATGCAATTAAAGGTCGCTAGTTCCCAATACAAAAACCGTATCGGTTCCGAGTGCCTTGTTAGGGTGCCGCCTTTGGGTCTCCCGACGCCCATCATGACAACGGTTCGCCTGGGCTAATAACCTCGATCTCTTCGTCGGGGTGGCCCCGGACCCATTCGTCATGGACGGGGTAAATTTTAGAAATGTGACCCCACTCTTTTAGCGGTTTCCATCCAGGCGTCGCGGAGGCCTACTTAAGAAGGAAAGTGAACGCGGTTTGGGGACTCTTTACGCTTTTGATCAGACTTGCACTTAGAGCCTCCCAAACTTTGCCTTGCTTTCTCTTCCTTCGCTCCACTTTGCAGCGATGGAGTTGGGTCTTCCCAAGAGCCGCCTCAAGAGCAAGGACGATTTGATGAAGGTCCGGACCTATATGGGGCGGTCCAGTGACTCCTTCAGCCACCTGATCCGGGCCTGCGAGCTCCCGTTCAAGAATGAGCGTAATGGCAACATGGTGTACTTCTCTGCGTACGCCATGGTGGGATTGATCCCACCTTTTCAACCTTTCTTTTAATGCTGCTAGACTTTTACGGTCTCCAGCTATATCATCTTGGCCCCCATTCTCTTCTGCTAGTGGCGACCTTTGTCAACTTTTGAAAGATGTGGGTGGGTGTTCCCCCCCTGCGTCGAGCTATTCCGTACCTCCTTCACCATCCACACCACCAGCAAGGGGACTGAGCTTCTTGGCTTCTACTATTTCGTGAAGTGCAAGAACTGTCCCTTCAAATACTTGAAGTCATTTCCTTCTGGCAAATGGGATGACTGGAAGAAGGACTGGGTCATCATTGCAGTGGAGGAGCATGAGAGGTTGGAGCTTCCCGAAGGACTCCCCAACATTGACACCGACGCTAGGAGTGTAGTTCCGGTGCTGTCAGATGCCTTCAACCCAGTCCTGACCAGGATCCGCGAATGCGTGGAGGGTGGAGTGACCGCTCAGATTGTCTTCTGCAACTTTCTGGTCAACAGATGGGCTCCGCTGAGGAAGAGGGAGAAGCTCGCGTGGGACCTCAACAACGTGATCGATGACGACCGGATTGAAACTGGTCTGAAATCCAACTTGGATGACAAAGCTTTGAAGCTTCATCTCAAGAAATTCCAGCATGGGATAAACGTCGATGGCGATGACTTAGTTCCGCCAGCAGCTTTCCTTCCTCTGAACAGGGAGGCGCAGTTCAGTAGAGAGCTCCAGAGGAAGATGCCGGCGCTTGATGACCTTAGTGAAGTGGAAAGGTGTCAAACCTCCAGGGTTGTAACCCCTGGAGTTTCCGAAGCAGGGCCTGCCTCTGCCCCGAGCCAGAGGGTTCAAGACATAGGCAAGGGCAAGGAGCCAGCCGAAACCTCCAGCCGGAAGAGGAAGCTGAAGCATGCTGATGGGAGGTCCGTCAGGGTTGCTCCCTCTACAACGGCTCCTTCTCCCCGGCGGAGGCGGTCCTCTGTGAATGCACCTTCTCCAATGCAGGCGTCTTCAAGAGGCGCCAGCTCCGAGCAGTCAACCTCGGCCTCAGTGCCAGCTAAGAGTTCCAGGCCCGAGAGTTCTTCCCGGCCAAAAGAAGCTCCGGCTGAGAGGACACCAGCTGCCTCAAGTAGTCCTCAGCTGCAGTCCGAAGTCGTTGTCTCACCAGACTTGGTGGGCTCCAGTTCTGGACCTCAGAAGAAGAGGTTTCGAGGCGACTGGGGTGGTAGCATCCCTAGGTAAGCATTGATTGCTCACCTTAAAATGCTAGTCTTATTTTTGATGTGCCTTTAATCTTCTCTTCCCTTTATCTCTAGGGTGTCGAAGAAGGGGTCAAGAACTTCGGCGTCTGTTGCAGCGATCGGGGCTGCGCATGCTGAAGCTCTGACTTCAAGCATCGAGTCTCCTCCTCAAGTGGTGGCAGAAGTCACGGAAGCTTCGGCGCTAGCTGTCGTGGAGTTGGATTCAGAGTCCTCGCCTAAAGCTCTCATAGTAGCGCCGGACCACGAGGGAGAAGTTGGATATGTACCTCTGGCATCGGTGCTGGAGGCTGATGCTCTAGTACCGGAGCCAGAATCTCCAGCCTTTCGGCCGGAGGTCGTGGAAGCCCTTGCCGCTGAGCCAGAGGCAATTGAAGTCTCGGCCACTGAGCCAAAAATCATTGAAGCTTTGGCCCTTGTGCCAGAAGTTGTTGAAGGTCCGATGGCTGATCCAGAGATGCCTAAAGCTTCGGTCGCTGAACCAGAAGGAGCTAATGTGCCAATGTTTGAGCCAGCGGTGGTAGAGGCCTCAAATGAAGCCCCTGCCATAGTCCCGGAGGTAGCTGAACCAGAGTCAGAGTTGCATGAAGAGGTGGCGACAGGTCCTCCGCCCTCGGAGCCAGCGATCGAAGACCCGGAAGCAGAGCCTTCTACTTATACTCGGGAGGTGGGAGTTCCCCCAGTGGGTTCTTCCTCTGCTGCTGCGGATGGGCTTCCGGAGAGTGGCCCTAGTGCTACAGGAGCTCAAGGGACCACCCTTGTAGAGTGGGACCCAATTTTTATGATTGAGAATCCTCTGGAGCCTGCGGAGTTGGTCCCAGCAGGTCCGGAGCCTATCCCTCTGGCGTTGTCCATAGACAACGCCTGCTCCAGCCTCCAACAAGTCCAACTCTCCTTCGATCATGAGAGCAAAGCCCTGGAGGAGGAGCGCAACACCTTGAGGCGTTGGCGCAACAGACTCCACTTCGAGACCAGGCTTGCCCAGACAAGGCTGACTAACCAAAAGGAGTGGATTAAGAGGGAAAAGGCCCTGTTGGAATACTGGGACAAGCTGCTGGAGGAGAAGGAAGCTGCCATCTGGGCGCTCGATGCTAACTCCAGCAGATCCTTGAGCAAGCCAAGGAGAGGCGTGATGCTGCTGATGAGCGTCACAAAAACCTCAATGAATTGAATGAGGTTCTCCTGAAGCGCCGGGCGGACCTTGAGGCGAGGGAAGAAAAGCTCCTGGAGTAGCAGGAGGATGTTGTAAAAAGGAAGGCGGAGGTCACCCAGAAATTGACTCTGAGTGAACATAATTTGGCACATCGCAACAAGAAGCTGGATCTATGGAGCAAAGAGGAGAAGGAGAAGTACTAGAAACTGGGCTGGGAGCTCTCGAAAAGAGAAGCTGACATTGCCACCAGGGAAAGCAAGGTGAAAGGCAAGGAAAAGGACTTGGCGAAAAGGCGGAACCGCATCCACCTCCGAGAGACAGAGCTGACTGATCGTGAGAAGCAAGTTGCTTAGAGTATGCACCAACATGCTAAATTGGTCGAGCACCTCGCTCGGGAAGGTTTGGAGCTTGCGGCCGCCCGAAAGTCACTGGAGGAGCTGCAGAGCTTGAAGGAGACAGAGTCCATTCAAGTGTGGGACTTCTTGGGGCAGGCCAATGACGCGCTGACACGACTAGGCTTTAGTCCCGTACGTCCGTACAACCCAGAGCTAGACTTGGACCGAGCGCTGGTGGCCCTCAATGGTGCTAGCGGCAAACTTGATGCAATGGGCGTCATTATTGCAGACCAGCTCGAGACAGAGGGGAAGTATTTGGCTACGAACGTCGTGGAGTATGTGCTGACGTGCTATGTAAGCCGAGACCCCCAATTCTCCCTGGACCCGGTGCTTGAAGGTCCCATTGCTGAAGAGGAAGACGCCGCCAAGGCTAGCATCCAAGAGGTTGCCAAGGAAGTCGCTTTATTCTTCCGCAGCGCTTAGACCCTCCAGTTGCTAGGACTTTTTCCTTCTACCTTCTGCTGTAATCCTAATTTTGTAATCTAGTGCTTCAAATTAATGAAATCCATTTTGCCATGAACTTCACTTTATTTTTGTCTTCAATATAGTGTGCTCTTTCTTGTTGGCCCCCTGATATATGTGTACAATTGGATTGTGTACATGTACCAAAGGATTTGACAGTATCTTGATGACTTGAACGCTTTGCACTTTTAGATTTTAGGTTTGAAGTCTTCATTTCTAATGCATCGACGGCAGGCCCTCTGAGATTGGTGGAGTTTGGTAGCTCAGACAGTACCCACTATCAACATATAAAACGTTGTCAATGGGGCACCCTCAGATTTATCGGAGCTTGGTAGTTCCTGATGTCGTTGCAGGAATAGTTGAAGGTAGGCCCCATAGGGGTTGTCGGAGCTTTGTAACTCCGACATTACCCACTATCATCATATTAAGTATTAACGTCGGGTACCCTCGGAGGATGTCGGAGCTTAGTAGCTCCGGCGTCGTTCCCCGTCACTATGAATTTCTGTTTTTCCTGCACATTAAATACAAAAAAAGTAAAATTCGTCCTCTTGTATATAAATCGTTTGTGACTTATTGTTCTTACTTGAGTTTTTATTCCGAAGTAACTCGATATGGTAACAAGTATATTGGGGTAACCCTTTCGGACTCATATGCTTTTTTAATACTCACCCTACTAAGGCCTGTCGGATCGTAGGTAGAGTGACGTACTTAGGGTGCAGGACCAGGCTAAGTCGATAGCACACTCCGGACCTATGTTGGCTTGGCATTCAGGCAACTAGACTATACAACATGTTAAGACCCAAAGAGATCAACAATATAACTTGCAACGTAAATGAACTTGGGGAAAAACTAAAAAAAATTGCACAACTTCATTATAGACAAGAAGGTTAAAAACAATAATTTGATGGATCGAGCCTTGTATAAAAATAAATGCACGTGGAGTCTGTTTTCATACAACAATGTCTTTCATTATAGGTCTGGATAGGCCTGGATTACAGGGGACACAAGGACACACTTAGGGTGGGGGACCAAGCTAAGTGTGCTATACATCTTGTACTAACCCATGGTAGGTAGTTACACTTTTAGTGCAATGACTATATGAAGTGTATTTAAACTTCCTGGACCATCCCGGAGGGGTACGGATGTCCGGAGGACCTACCCATGTCTATTTAGTGACTCTATAACATACAACGTGTGTGATTACAAACTCACCTCCGTGATTCTAAGCATAAAACTTACGGAGTGCTCGATGTTCCAAGGATTAGGAAGTGGAATCCCATCCTCAATTGCCAAGCAAACGCATCCGGGTCGTGATACTTTGATCACTCGAAAAGGACCTTCCCGGCCGGGGGAAAGTTTCTTCATTCCTTCATGAGTTAGTATCTTCCGAAGCACCAGATCGCCTTCCTCGAGTTGTCGGTTGCGCACATGCCGTTGATGATAGCGCCAGAGCGCTTGGCGATAACGTGCATTCCGAACAGTTGCTTGGCACCTTCCCTCGTCGACGAGGTCAAGGTCTTCACACCGGAGCTGGTCTTGCGTGGCTTCGTCGAAGGTCCAGACCCGGAGGGACCCCAAGGTGATCTCCGAAAGAAGGACTGCTTCAGCCCCAAACACCAGAAAGAATGGAGTTTCCCCGGTTGACCGGTTTGGAGTTGTCCTGTTCGCCCACAATCTGGACGGAAGCTCCTAAATCCAAATAGCTCCGTGCTTTTTCAGCCCCTCATATGTGCGCATCTTGAGTCCTTTTAAAATTTCTACATTTGCTCTCTTGGCTTGGCCATTACTTGTTGGATGAGCTACTGAGGCGTAGCTGAGTTGAATGCCGAGGTTTTCGCAATATTCTTGAAATGCAGTACTTGTGAATTGGGTTCCATTGTCAGTTATGACTTTGTTTGGAACTCCGAATCTGTATATAATGGACTTCAAGAACTTGATTGCTGATTGCTTGTTGATTGTCACAACTAAGTTGCTTCCGGCCACTTAGTAAACTTGTCGATGGCGACATACAGGAACCTGTAACCTCCGACGGCTTTTGGGAAAGGTCCCAAGATGTTCATGCCCCACACTGCGAATGGCCATGTAGGAGGTATCATTTGTAGTGAGTGAGTCGGTGTGTGAATCTGTTTTGCGTGGAACTGGCACGCTTTACATTTTTTCACTAGCTCAACCACATCTTGGAGTATTGTAGGCCAGTAAAAGCCATGCCGAAAGGCTTTACCGACCAATGTGTGAGAAAAAGCATGGTTCCCGCATTCACCTCCATGAATTTCCGCAAGGAGCTCACAACCTTCTTCCCTTTCAATGCACCTCATTAGGATGCCATTGGCACCGCACCGGTAGAGATCCCCTTCTACCAACGTGTATCTTTTAGCCAATTTGACAATCCGGTCAGCGGATACACTATCTTCAGTAAGGATATTGTCTTTCACCTAGCTTCGGATCTCCGAGATCCATGCCTCGGAGCATACTTGAGCTTATTAGTCTTGCGTGCTGGGTTGCTCGGAGCTTCTGACAGCACCTACGACCCTTGGTGGACGCCATGGTAACAGGGCCACCGGGACTGCTAGCTTTGTGGTGCTGGCTCGCCACCTTGGCTCAGTTCGGCAGGTTGAGTTGTTGGTCTTGACAACCTCTGGACGAAGATTCCATTAGGAGCCGGAGCTCCAGTTGAGGATTTCGTCGAATGTTCGTCAGCTTCAGCGTTGTGAAGACGCTGAACATGATGGAGATCCAGGACTTCGAAGTCCTTCTGAAGCATCTAGACTTCAAGGAGATAAGAAGCTAGTTGAGGATTGTTACAGGAGCATTCACCTTTGACTTGTTTGATGATAAGTTGTGAATCTCCCTTCACCAACAGCCGTTTGACACCATAAGATAGTGCCACCTTGAATTCGTAGATAAGAGCTTCATACTCCGCCATGTTGTTGGTTGCCTTGAAATCAAGGTGAATGATGTACTTGATCTTCTCCCCACTCCCAGCAAGGAGAAGGATTCCAACTCTGGCCCCCTTCATCTGCACGGAGCCTTCGAAGTAGAGAGTCCAGTGAGGCTCGATGAATACCAGAACCTTGGGTTATGGTTTTTTCTCACGGTGGCCCCCAGGGTTTGATGGAGAGGGAGTCCATTCCACGATGAAGTTAGCCAAAGCTTAACTTTTGATTGCTTTTCATGACATGAATTCTAGATCAAACTCGGCCAGCTCCGCTGCTCACTTTGCAATGTTCCCAGTAGAGTTAGGATTATGCAAAATAGCACGCAGTGGAAAATAAGTTTCCACTAATATTTTGTGGGCTTGGAAGTAGTAATGAAGCTTCCTTGAGTCAATAAGAACTGCGTAAAGCAGCTTATGTACCTCAATGTATCTTGTCTCGGCATCGTGGAGCACTTCGTTGATGAAGTAAACAGGGCGTTGGACGGTCCAGACCCTTTCGAAAGGACCCAAAGCTTCTTCTCCATCGACCCGGACCTTGTTAGAAGGGTCCAGATCTCCATGTTGTGCTTCTTGGGCCCTCCTGGAGGGGTTTGAAACTTCTTCTTGTTCGACCCGGACCTTGTTAGAAGGGTCCAGATCATTTTGGTTGACCAGATGAACTCCCTCAAGTAAATGAGGTTGATCCCCTAGCATTCCGTATTGAGGTTCCGTGTCTGGGGGATGGGACCCAAACACGCCTTCAGGTGATTCCGGACCCTCCCGGAGGGGTCTGGGCTCCTCGACTGGATGTGACTCTAGTCTTTCCACAACCAAGACCATAGTGACAACTTCAGTGGTTGCTGAAATATAAAGCAGTAAAGGCTCACCAGTATTAGGAGCTACCAATATCAGTAGTGTAGTGAGGAGTTATTTCAGCTCTTGAAACGCCTTTTCTGCTTCTTCAGACCAATGGAATGGTCCGAACTTCCTCAGGAGTTTGAAGAAAGGTAGTGCCCGTTCTGCCAATCTTGAGATAAACCGGCTGAGCGCAGCTAGACATCCAGTTAACTTCTGGACATCCTTAATGCGGGCTGGGGGCCGCATATCTTCTATGGTCTTGATCTTCGCTGGATTTTCTTCAATTCCTCGGTGAGTCACCAAGAAACCCATAAGCTTCCCGGAGCTAACCCCGAAGACACACTTGTCTGTGTTCAGCTTGGTGCGAGTGGTGCGCAGCTTGTCGAAGACAGCTTCTAAATTTTCTAGGAGTGAATCCTTGTTCTTGATCTTCACTATGATGTCATCGATGTAAACCTCCACCAAATCTCTAATTAACTCTCCAAATGTTTTGTACATAGCTAACACAAATGTTGAAGCAACATTTTTAAGACCAAATGGCATGGAACTATAACAATACAATCCATCTACTGTTATGAAGGCAGTATGCTCCTCATCTTCCTTAGACATTTGGATTTGGTGATATCCAGAATATGCATCTAAGAAACACAATAGCTCGCACCGGGAGGTGGAGTCCACTATCTGATCTATTCTTGGTAGTGGAAATGGATCCTTTGGACATACCTTATTTAAGGTGGTGTAGTCGATACACATCCGAAGCATCTCGCTGGCCTTGGGTACAACAGTTGGGTTAGCCAGCTAATTTGGATGGAAGACTTCCCGGATGAATCCAGCTTCGAGCAACTTCTTGATTTCTTGTCGTATGAAATTTTGTCGCTCGATTGATTGTGTCGGCTGCTGGTTCTGGCAATTCCCCTGGTACTACCGTTAGTAGCCCGTGGAGTTTCTTAGTTCGGTTAGGGCGCACGGAGATTCGGAACAAGATAGTGACTTGACACAAGGATTTACGTGGTTCGGACCACCTGAGCGTAATACCCTACTCCACGGGTGTGTTGTTGTTCTTTTTGTTGTATTGAGTGAATGAGAGTCTAAGAGCGCCAGTCAGAGAGACCAAAGCCCCCCGAGTGCGAGCCTCAAACCAGAGTGTTCCCGTGTATCGCTCGGCCAGTCCTTTTATAGTACAAGGGCTGGCCGTTACATCATTAGCCTGACCCGACATGTGGCCCTGGCGGTTACTGATGCCTAATAAACATTTTAATGTACTTAATTCCCCTTAATATCATGGTAACGCGCCTTAATGGTGCCTTTACTAGTATTAAGGGTCCTCCGGTCGTGTGTCATTAAGATTGCATTAATGACACATAATCAGGTCTTGAAGCCTTAAATGTCCCTTGAAGGTCCGAGCCATTGGAGGTCCACCAATCTGCCTGTGAAGGCCGAAGGTCCGACGGTTGGACGCGTGGCAACTTTGGAGCTTACCGCCTTGGACTAGTAGATCCGGTGCTATTGTACACGTGTCGGTACCGGTGCTTCCCTCTGTCGGGGGTTAGGTCCGGGGGTGCCACACAGGTATCCAGTCCGGAGCATTCCCATGTATGGATTGTAGTCTGGTTTTATGATACATGTGGCGGTATTGGGACTAACCATATGAGGGAAGAAGGTCTGGTTACGAGTAACATGTGGAGCCTTCGGAAGTCTTCAACTCAGATAGGTGGAGTTCCTTTGTACTCTTTGCAGTTCCAAGGGGTATCCGGTACGCAAGGTAACGACAGTGGCCCCCGGGCCCACCTCTGGGAGAGATCTTTTGGATTAAGTCGTTCTGCCGGAGGTGGGTCCATTGGATTAAGCCGTCTGGGTGGCCCTGGGCTCCTTTGTCATTGGCATGGTGTAAATTTTGAAATGTATCCTTGGCCTTTTTGCGGTTTCCATCCAAGCGTTGCGGGGGCTTACTTAAGAGGGAAAGCGCACATGGTTTGAGGGTTCCTTACGCCTTCATTGGGACTTGCGCTCGAATCCACCAAACCTTCACTTGCTTTTTCTCTTTCGCCCCACCGTGCTGCGATGGAGTTGGGACTTCCCAAGAGCCGCATCAGGAGCAAGGAGGAGTTGTCGAAGGTCCGGACCTACATGGGGTGGTCTATTGACTCCTTCGACCGCGACATTCACCGCTGCAAGCTCCCCTTCAAGAAGGAGTGCGCCGGAGATATGGTGTACTTCCTTGGGTACGCCATGGCGGGTTTGATCCTGCCTTTCTCTACTTTCTTCTTGATGCTGCTGGATTTCTATGGTCTGCAGCTCCACCATCTTGGCCCCCGCTCGATCTTGCTAGTGGCAACTTTTGTCCACTTTTGTGAGATGTGGGTGGGTGTGCCTCCTTGCGTGGAGTTGTTTCGGACTTTCTTCATGGTCCACTCCACCGGAAAGAGCAAGGAGTTCATCGACTTCTACTACTTCATGAAGCGGAAAAACTGCCACCTCAAGTACTTGAGGCCTTTTCCTTCTGACAAGTGGGACGACTGGAAGAAAGACTGGGTGGTCATCACCATGGAGGGACACGAGAGGTTGGAACTGCTTGAAGGCCTCCCCCGCGTCGACATCAACACTTCGAGTGAAGTTCCAGAGCTGTCGAGGGCGTACAGGCCCATTCTGGACAGAATCCAAGAGTGCGTCGAAGGTGGGGTGACCCCCAGATGGTCTTTGGGAACTTCTTAGCCAATAGGTGGGCCACGCTAAGGGCCAGGGAGCCGCCTGCATGGGCCTTCAACAGTGAGATGGATCACAATCGCATCGAGGTTGGTTTGAACACCAACTTAGGTGAGGAAGCTCTGAAGATCCATCTCAAGAAATTTTAGCATGGGAACATCAACCGTGACGACGTGTCTCCACCGGCGGCCTTTCTGCCTCTGAATATGATACCAGAGGTGAGCAGAGAGCTCCGAATCAGGATGCCGCTGTTGGATGACTTGGGCCTGGTGGAAAGACGACCAACCTCCGGGGTAGCAATCTCCGGAGTTTCTGAAAGGGCAGCCCTTCCTTCTCCGAGCCGACGGGTTGAAGACACCGGCAAGGGCAAGGACCTCGCTGAAACTTCCGACTGGAAGAGGAAGCTGAGACGTGCTGACGGAAGCTCTGTGAGGCCAGCTCCGTCTGCCTCAGTCCCTTCTCCTCGGCGTGGGAGGTCTTTGACAGCGACACCAACTCCAGCATTGGCGTCTCCCTGGAACGCCAGCTTCGACCAGGTGACTCCGGCACCAGGGCCAACTAAGGGCTCTAGGTCCGAGGGTCCTTCTTAGTCGAGGAGGGCCCCAATCGAGACGTCGCTGACAGTGGCAACAAGCTCCGAAGAGCCTTCCAGAGTTACTACCAGTTGTGGCTGGGTCGGGCTCTGAGCATTCGGCGAAGAGGTTCCGCGCTAGCTGAAGCGAAAGCCTTCCAGGTAAATTTGCTTTTTTTACCTCAGTTTGTTATTTTTATTGTAACCATATTTTGAGTTTCTTTATCCTTCATCCACAGGGCATCCAAAAAAGGGGTTGAAGCTCCGGTTACTGTGATAGCGGCTGATGCTGTGCAGGTGGAGGCTCCAGCTCCAATTCCAGCGCCGCCCCAGGTGGTGGCTGAGGTCGCGGCAGCTCCGACGCCAGCTGTCGTGATTCTAGACCTCAACACATCTCCCGAAGCTCCCGTGGTAGCGCCGGACCATGGAAATGAAGACGTACTAGCGGCACCAGCTCTGAAGCCTGAAGCTCCGGTTTTGGATGCTACGATGATGGACGCTCCGGCCTTAGAGTCAGAGGTAGCTGAAGTTCCAGCCTTCGAGCCGCATGTTACTGAAGCCCCGGCGGCGGAGCCAGCAGTTCATGAAGTTCCAATGCCTTAGCCGGTTGACATGGAGGTGTCGGCACCCGAACCGGTGGAGGTTGAAGCGCTGGTGCCTGAACTGGCAGTGGAGGAAGCACCAGCGTCGGAGTCAGAGATGGCCTCAGCTCTGGCTGGGTCTTCACTGCCTGCCCCGGAGGTGGTAATTCTGGAGGTGCCCGCTCTTGAGCCATGGTGCCAAGACAGAGCGACCAGTCCTCTCCCTGAGGGACCAGTTGATGATGATCTAGCGGCGGGACCTTCGGAGCTGACTCCGGAGGTAGAAAATACTGTTGCAGGACCTACCTCAGCGACGACCGAGGCACTCCCTAAGGGCGGCCCTAGTGCCACGAAAGCTCAGGGGACCGCTCTTGTAGAGTGGGACCCAATTTTTATTTTGGAGAACCCACTAGAGTCAGTGGAGAGGACCCCGGCAGGTCCGGAACCAATCCCCCTGTTGCTATCCATCGACAATGCTTGCTCGAGCCTTCGTCTGGTCTAGCTTGCATTTTACCACGACAGCAAGGCCCTCTAGGAGGAGCGCCAAACTCCAATTCGAGACCAAGCTGGCGCAAACAAGGCTGGCCGACGACAAGGATTGGGTCAAGGGGGAGAAGGCCTGTATGGAGTACTGGGGCCCGCTGCTAGACGAGAGGGAAAGCATGGTGCGATCCCTCGACAATCAGTCCTGGTCTATATACAAACAAGCCCTGGCTGCTAACGAGGCGGCGAATGGTCGCCAGGAGAACCTCAATACCATCAACGATGGCCTCATCAAGTGCTAGGAGGGTCTTGGCGAGCGAGAGAAAAAGCTCGAAGAGGAAGAGCAAAAACTCCTTGAGTTGAGGGATGACCTCGTGAAGAGGGAGGAGGAGCTCACCCAAAGGCTGACTCTAAGTGACAAGAGCCATGCAGAGCGCACCAATAAGCTAGAGGAGTGCTGCGAGAGCAGAGAGGAGAAGGCATGGCAGTAGGGAAAGGACCTTACTAAAAGGGAGGTCGAAGTCACTGCCAGGGAGAAGAAGGTGCAAGGCCAGGAGAAAGACATGGTTGACCACCGGAACCGGATCCACGTCCGGGAGAAGGAGCTTGGCGACCTTGAAAAGCAAGTTGCTGAGAGTATTCAGCAGCACGCCAAGCAGGTCGAGCGCCTTGCCCGGGAGGGTTCGGAGCTTGCAGCGGCCTGGAGATCTTTGGAGGAGTTTCGGGGCTCAAGGGATGCAGAGTCCCAACAAGTATGGGACTTCTTGGGCAAAGCCAATGTCGCGCTGACGCCGCTGGGCTTTAGTCCCTTGCTTTTGGACAATTCGGAGCCGGAGTTGGACCATGCGTTGGAGGCGCTGAGCTCGTTTGGCAACAAACTCGACGCGATGGGCGATGTCATCGCGGATCAGTTGGAAACTGAAAGAAAATCCTTGGCGAAGAACATCGCAGAATACATGCTGATGTGCTACACAAGCCGGGATCCTCACTTCCCACTAAACCCGGTGCTTGAAGGTCCCATCATGGAGAGGGAGACGGCGCCAAGACCAGCGTGTCAGAGGTTGCCCAGATGGTCGCCTCATTCTTCCATTGAACTTAGGACTTTCTCCTTTTAGCTCCCACTTGTATCTTCTCTTATTTTCTCCAATTTTGTAATCTCTTATCTTCAGATGAATGAAATCAAAGAAATTTATGAATTTCATTTTTTGTCTTCAACCTTTGTCTTACTCGGCCCCCTGGTAGATGTACACAATTTGATTGCGAACATGTACCAAAAGGATGTAGCATTTTGTTGAAGACTTGAGTGCTTCGAACTTGTAGAGTATAGGTCCGAAGTTTTGTTGCGTCGACAGCAGGGGCCCCCTGGAGTTGTCGGAGCTTAGTAGCTCCGACAGCGACCACTATCAACAAGTAGAGCGTCGATGGCTGGCCCTCTGGGGTTGTCGGAGATTAGTAGCTTCGGCAGTGACCACTGTCAACACGTAGAGCGTCGTCAGCAGACCCCATTGGGGTGTCCTTCTACCATCTTTTCTTCAACTCCTTTTATTTCTTCACGTTGACGGCTGGCCCCCTGGATTTGTCAGAACTTGATAGCTCCGGCAACGCACACTATCAATGTTTAAAATATCGACGACGGGCCCCCTTGGGGAATGTCGAAGCTTTGATAGCTCCGGCATCATTCACCATCATCATGAGATTTTTATTTTTCCTGCACACTGAAGTTAAGAAAAATAGTAAAATTCATTTCTTGTCTATAACTCATTTGTGACTTACTATTCTCCTATTTCTTATGAAATATTAGGTCGACAGCAATTCTTTATAGAATCAATCGCATTTGTTTATTTTCTCCAGGTCCAATCATTTTCTGGACTCACCTTACTTAGGCCTGTCGGGTTGTAGGTAGAGTGGCGTACTTAGGGTTCAGGACCAGGCTAAGCTGATAGCACACTCCGGACCTAGATTGGCTTGGCGTTCAGGCGAGTAGGCCATTTAACAATGTTAAGACCCGAAAGAATTAAAAATGCAACTTGAATTATATATGAATTGTTCGAGCTAAATTTCTTAAGAATTGCACAACTTTTTTATAGACAAGAATGAGAAAAATAAAAAAGAATGAGCCTGTACAAAACAGATGCACGTGGAGTCTGTTTTCACATATTGATGTCTTTCATTATAGGTCCAGGATACAGAGGAGACAAGTACACTCTTAGGGTATGGAACCAAGCTAAGTGTGTTACATTTCTTGTTTGACCCAGGGTATCTAGCTACACTTTCAGTTTTGAGACTCTGTCAAGTGTTGCTCGAACATTGCGGGCCTTCCTAGAATGGTCCGGCTGACCTCCCGGAGGAGCTACCCGTCTCTGTACAATGACGCTATAACATACATCATATGTAATTACAAACTCACCTCCATGATATTAAGTGTAAGACTTACGGAGGTGCTCAATGTTCCAAGGATTAGGAAGTGGTGTCCCATCCTCGGTTGCCAAGCGAACACATCCGGAACGGGATACTTTGATCATTGGAAAGGGTCCTTCCCAGCTCGGGGAAAGTTTGTTTAACCCTTCTCGAGTTTGTATTCTCTGTAGCACCAGATCACCTTCCTCGAGCTGTCGTCTATGCACATGCCTTTGGTGATAACACCGGAGCACTTGGCCGTATCGTGCATTTCGAACAGCTGCTCGTCATCTTCCCTCTTCAATGAGGTCAAGGTCTTCACGCCGGAGCTGGTCCTGCATGGCCGCGTTGAAGGTCCGGACCTGGAGTGACCCCAAGGTGATTTCCGAAGCAAGGATTGCTTCAGCTCCATACACCAGAAAGAAGGGTGTCTCTCCGGTTGACCGGTTTGGAGTTGTCCTGTTTGCCCAAAAGGTGGGCGGAAGCTCTTCAATCCAATTGGCTCCATGTTTTCTCAAGCGCTCATATGTGTGGGTCTTGAGTACTTTTAGAATTTCTGCATTTGCTCTCTCAGCTTGGCCATTGCTTGCCGGGAGATCCACGGAAGCATAGCTGACTTGAATGTCGAGGTCTTCGCAATATCCTTGGAATGCAGAACTTGTGAATTGGGTCCCGTTGTCAGTTATGATCTTATTTGGGACTCCAAATCTGCATACTATGGACTGCAAGAACTTGATAGCTGATTGCTTGTTTATTGTCACAACTGGAGGTTCTTCCAGCCACTTGGTGAACTTGTCGATGGCAATATACAAGTACTTGTAACCTTCGACGGCTTTTGGGAAAGGTCCTAAAATATCCATACCCCACACAACGGATGGCCATGTCGGAGGTATCATTTGTAGAGGTTGAGCTGGTGTGTGAATTTGCTTCGCATGGAATTGGCATGCTTCACATTTCTTTACTAGCTCGGTTGCATACTGGAGTGTTGTAGGCCAGTAAAAACCATGTTGAAAGGCTTTACCGACCAACGTGCGGGAAGACACTTGGTTCCCACACTCGCCTCGATGGATTTCCGCGAGGAGCTCGCGACCTTCTTCCCTTGTAATGCACCGCATTAGGACGCCGTTGGCACCACACCCGATCCCCTTCCACCAGTGTGTATCTTTTAGCCAATCTGACTATCCGGTCAGCAAATACATTGTCTTCAGGAAGTATGTTGTCTTTCAAGTAGCTCCGGATCTCCGAGATCCATGCATTGGAGCTAACTTGAGCTTCTGAGTCTTGCATGCTGGGTTGCTCGGAGCTTCCTGCAGCACCTACGACCCTTGATGGACGCCATGGTAACATGGCCATCGGGACCGCCAGCTTCGAGGTGCTGGTCTCGCCCCCTTCGCTCAGTTCGGCAGGCTGAGCTGTTGGTCTTGACAATCTCCGGACGAAGGTTCCGTCGGGAGCCGGAGCTCCGGTTGAAGCTTTCGTCGAGAGTTCGTTAGCTTCAATGTTGTTGAGACGCTGGACATGGCAAAGATCCAGGACTTTGAAATCCTTCTGAAGGTTCTAGACTTCAAGAAGATATGCAGCTAGTTGAGGGTTGTTGCAGCATCATTCACCTTTAACTTGTTTTATAATGAGCTGCGAATCACCCTTTACCAACAGCTGCTTGACACCATATGCTTGTCCCACCTTGAGTCCATAGATTAGTGCTTCATACTTCGCCATGTTGTTGGTCGCCTTGAAGTCAAGGTGAACCATGTATTTGACCTTCTCCCCGATCGGAGCAAGGAGAAGAATTCCAGCTCCGGCCCCCCGCTTCTGCACGGAACCGTCAAAGTAGAGATTCCAGTGAGGCTCAGTGAAGACCGGAACCTTAGGTTTCGGTTTCTGCTCACTGGGGCCCCCAGGATTTGATGGAGACGGGGTCCATTCCGCCACAAACTCTGCCAATGCTTGACTCTTGATCGCTTGTCTTCGGATGAATTCAAGATCGAACTCGGCCAATTCCGCTGCCCACTTTGCAATGTTCCCAGTAGAGTTGGGGTTATGCAAGATTACACGCAGTGGATAAGAGGTTACCACTGAAATCTTGTGATCTTGGAAGTAGTGATGAAGCTTCCTAGAGGCAATAAGAACTGCGTAGAGCAGCTTATGCACCTCTAGGTACCGAGTCTTTGCATCGTGAAGTACTTCACATATGAAGTACACTGGGCGCTAAACTGTCCAGAACCTCCCGGAGGGGCCCGGAGCTTCCTCCTCATCAACTCGGACCCTCCCGGAGGGGTCCAAACCTTTTTCGGGGACCTCCCAGTTCTTGCTAGAGGAACTGGGAGCTTCTTCTTAAGTGACCCGGACCCTCCCAGAAGGATCCGGATCTTCTTGTTCAGCAACAGTAACTCCTTGATTTGAAGGAGGTTGATCCTCTGACTTCTCACCTTGAGGATCCGGGTCTGAGGGCTGGGACCAAAGTCGCCAGGTAGCTTCGGACCTTCCTGGAGGGGTTTGGATTCCTGAACTGGGGATGGTTCTGGTCTTTCCACAACCAGGACCACACTGACAACTTCGTCAGTTCCTAAAATGTAAAGTAGAAGTGGCTCACCAAGATTCAGAGCTACCAAAGTTGGTAGAGTGGTGAGGAGCTGCTTCAACTCTTGGAATGCCTTTTCTGCTTCTTTAGACAATTGGAATGGTCTGGAATTCCTCAATAGTTTGAATAAGGGTAGCGCCCATTCCACCAGTCTTAAGATGAACTGGCTGAGGGCAGCTAGACACCCAGTTAGCTTCTGGACATCCTTGATGCGAGCTGGCGGCCGCATGCCTTCAATAGCTTTAATCTTCGCCGGATTCACCTCTATTCCTCGGTGGTTCACCAAGAATCCAAGAAGCTTTCCGGAGCTAACTCCAAAAGACACACTTGTCTAGGTTCAGCTTTGTGTGTGTGATTCGCAACTTGTCGAAGACAGCTTGCAAGGTGTCGAGAACTGACTCCTTGTTCTTGATCTTGATGACAATGTCATCGACGTACACTTCCACTAAATCTCTAATGAGCTCTCCAAAAGTTTTGTACATAGCTCGCACAAACGTTGAGGCAGCGTTTTTGAGACCGAATAGCATGGCAGTGTAACAATATAATCCATCTACTGTGATGAAGGCAGTATGCTCTTCATCTTCCCTAGACATTCTAATTTGATGATACCCAGAATATGCGTCTAGGAAACACAGTAATTCACACTCGAAGGTGGAATCCACTATCTGATCTATTCTAGGTAGTGGAAATTGATCCTTTGGGCATGCCTTATTCAGTGTTGTGTAGTCGATACACATCCGAAGCTTCCCGCCGGCCTTAGGTACAACAACTTAGTTTGCCAACCATTTTGGGTGGAAGACTTCCCGGATGAATCCAGCTTCGAGCAACTTCTTCACTTCTTGACGTATGAAGTTTTGTCGCTCTACTGATTGCTTCTGAGGCTTCTGATGTACAGGCCGAGTGTCAGGATAAATCTTCAGATTGTGCTCAATCACCTCCCTAGGGATCCAGTCATTTGTGATGGTTGCCAGGCAAACACGTCGACATTAGCCCGGAGGAAAGTGATGAGCGCGAGTTCCTATTTGTCATTCAGGCCTCCCGATATACGGTTGGTTTGAGCAGCGTCGGAACCAATTTGGACGACTTTGACAGGAATGTCGGTGTCGCCGCTTGGTTGCACACGGGGTGCGGAAGTTGAGCCTCGATGACGAATGCTCTGGGGCTTCGGAGCTTCCTCCTTTCTAGATTCTTCCTCCTGCGCTGTAGCAAGCACATGGAGTTCTTCCAGAGCCGTAACTCCGGTGGTGCAATCTCCGCGAATCCGGAGAACGGCTGAGGGTGTTGGCATCTTCAACACCAAGTAGCCATAATGTGCAGCAGCCATGAATTTGTATAAAGCTGGCCTACCCAAGATGGCGTTGAATGGCAAGTTGATATGTGCCACGTCGAAGACCAACTTCTCAATCTTGTAGTTCTCCCGAGTTCCGAATGTCACCGGGAGAGTAATGGCACCGAGTGGGGTTATGGCTCCCGGACCTACTCCTAAGAAAGGTCGGGAGGGGCGAAGATTCGAAGGTTGGAGCTGAAGATTGACGAAGGCTTTGAAGCTTATGAGGTTCAGCCCCAAACCTCCGTCCACCATTACGTGGTGGAGCTGGATGTTATTGATGGTCAGAGATACCATCAATGGAAGTTGGTCAGCTCCGGTCATGTTCCGAGGGCAGTCCGAAGCATCAAAGGTGATGGCAGTATCCATCCACTTCAGATGAGGCTCTGCCCTGGCGGTGGGAGCTACAGAGGCCATGTCCCGCCGCATTGTCTTAAGGATACAGCGGGAAGTGATGTCGCACGAACAACTAAAGATGGTGTTCATGGTCTTCCGATGCTCGTTGTCAGAGACGTCGGAGTCGTCATCAACGGAGGTGTAAAAAGCCTTCAAGACCTTTTTGGGGTCCTAAAAACCTAACTCCTGTTCAGCCGGAGCTTCGTCGACTTTTTGTTTTCCTTCTCTTTGACTTAAAGGAGCTTCTTCCCGGCGCTTGTTGTAACGCTCGACAAGGTTCCGGACCTCTCAGCAGTCTTCCAGGTTGTGCCTGTCTGTCTTGTGTATGGGACACCACATCTTGGAGCTGTCACTGTCTTCAGATGACGGCCGAGGTTGTTTCTCAGGGTGTGGCCCCTGGCCACCCAGAACTACAGCAGCTGCAGCAGTAGGTGTGCCGGCCGACGCCTTCTTATTGCTGTTGGACTTTTTTTTTCTTCTTGCCACTCCCGGAGGTACTGGTTTAACCCTTGGAGGACTTTTTGTTGTCCTCCAGAGGTGGTTTGGAGTGCATTTCACGGCCCTCCGCAGCCTTGGCACACTTGTCTGCCAAGCTGAAGAGTCCCGTGATTCTAGTGACTTCCTTGGTCGCAAGCTTCTTCAGCATTTTCTTATCTCGAACGCCCTGTCTGAATGCTACAATAACAGAAGCGCCTAGATAGAAGGAATGGTATTTCGTACCTGGGAGAACCCCTGGATAAAAGATTGCAAGGACTCTCCCCCTTTTTGCTTGACAGCAAAAAGATCCAGTTATGTGCCTTGTCGGGTGTATGAGCTCCCGAAATTGGCAGTGAACTGTTGGCACAACTCCGCCCAACTATTGATGGAGTCAGGCGGAAGGCTCATGAACCAAGACCTGGCGGTCCCAGTCAAAGCCACAGGGAAATAATTGGCCATCACGGCCTCATTTCCCCCAGCCGCAAGGATAGCGGTGGAGTAGATTTGAAGAAATTTGGCGGGGTTGACAGTCCCGTCAAATTTCTCTAACAAGTGAGGTTGGAACTTCTGCGGCCATCTGACCATGCGTAGGTGCATGACCAAGGCAGAACAACCTCCTCATACTCCCTCAGGAGCAGGACTATCCCGTGCCTCTCGCCTCTCGCGAGCACGCTCGATGTGGACGCGGCCATCCTGTTACCGATAGCGACGATCGAGCTCCGCCCGGAGGTCGTGAGTCGGAAGCCTTGTTACCGTGTGAGTATGTCGCACCCCGGAAGGCAGCAATGTCACCTGTTGAGATGCAGCACGTATCCTGTGCTGCAAAGCTTGCAGATCGAGTCTATCCGACAAGGTCCGACGCTGTGATGGGGCTCGCCTCGAGGGGGGAGGACCTTGATTGCTGATGCCATCGACTGCTGCTGCAACTAGATGATCCACATCATCTCTCCACTGCTCAATTGCACCCTGGGGTGCTCCTGGAGGTGGTGGACGTTGGAGAAGAGCACAGGCAACAATAAGCGCGTGTTGGTGGTTGTTGTTCATCGATGCAGTGATTGACGCAGTCACCCCATCTTGATGTCTGGGGCTACAACACCTGCTGGCTGCTGCATGTTGGAGGGATTGCCTCCAGCAGGTTGCTCAGCAGGGTTACTGTTGGATGATCTAGTAGCAGAATTCACCATCTTGGAATCTCAGGCACCCCCTCCCTGGTACTACTGTTAGTAGCCCGTGGAGTTTCTTAGTTCGGTTAGGGAGCGCGAAGATTCAGAACAAGATAGTGACTTGACACAAGGATTTACGTGGTTTAGGCCGCCTGAGCGTAATACCCTACTCCACGGGTGTGTTGTTGTTGTATTGAGTATGAGAGTCTAAGAGCGCCAGTCAGAGAGACCAAAGACCCCCCGAGCGCGAGCCTCAGACCAGAGTGTTCCTGTGTATCCCTTATCCAGTCCTTTTATATTGCAAGGGTTGGCCGTTACATCGTTAGCCTGACCCGACATGTGGCCCTGGCGGTTACTGATGTCTAATACACAGTTTAATGTACTTAATTCCCCATAATAGCGTGGTAACGCACCTTAATGCTGGCGTTACTAGTATTAAGGGACCTCCGATCGTGTGTTATTAAGATAGCATTAATGACACATAATCAGGTCTTGAAGCCTTAAATGTCCCTTGAAGGTGCTAGCCATTGGAGGTCCACCAATCTGCATGTGAAGGCCGAAGGTCCGACGGTTGGACGCGTGGCAACTTCGGAGCTTACCATTTTGGACTAGTAGATGCGGTGCTGTTGTACACGTTTCGGTACCGGAGCTTCCCTCTGTCGGGGGTTAGGTCCGGGGGTGCCACACAGGTATCCAGTCCGGAGCATTCCCATTTATGGATTGTAGCTCCGGTTTTTTGATACACGTGGCGGCACTAGGACTAACCATATGAGGGAAGCAGGTCTGGTTACGAGTAACATGTGGGGCCTTCGGAAGTCTTCAACTCAGATAGGTGGAGTTCCTTTGTACTCTTTGCAGTTCCAAGGGGTGTCCGGTACGCAGGGTACCGACGGATTGCTTAATGGGCTTTTGGTGTACAGGTCGTGCGTTAGGATAAATCTTCAGATTGTGCTCAATCAAGTCCCTAGGGATCCCAGGCATTTGAGACGGTTGCCAGGCAAACACGTCAACATTAGCCCAGAGGAAAGTGATGAGCGCGAGTTCCTATTTATTGTTCAGACCTCCCGATATATGGGTAGTCTGAGCAGCATCGGAACCAATTTGGACGACTTTGACGAGAACGTCGGTGTCGCCGCTTGGTTGCACTGGAGGTGCAGAGGTAGATCCTTTATGATGAATGCTCGGAGGGTTCGGAGCTGGGTCCTTACCAGATGCTTCCTCTTGCGCTGTGGTAAGCGCATAGAGTTCTTATAAAGCAGTGACTCCTGCAGTACGATCTCCACGGATCCAGATAACGCCCGCGGGTTGGCATCTTCAACACTAGGTAACCATAATGAGCGGCGGCCATGAATTTATACAAGGCTGGCCAGCCTAGAATGGCGTTGAACGGCAGACTGATCTGCACGACGTCGAAGACAAACTTCTTAGTTCTGTAGTTCTGCCGAGTCCCGAAGGTCACCGGGAGTGTGATGAAACCGAGAGGAGTAATGGTCCCCAGACCTACCCCAGAGAAAGGTCGGGATAGGCGAGGTCCAATGGTCAGAGCTGAAGCTTAACAAAAGCTTCGATACTTATGAGGTTCAGCCCTAAACCCCCGTCCACCATTACATGTTGGAGTTGAATATTGTTAATGGTGGGTGACACCATCAACGGGAGTTGGCCAACTTCGATCATGTTTCGAGGGCAGTCCGAGGCATAAAAAATTATGAGTGTGTCCATCCACTTCTGATGAGGCTCCACCCTAGCAGTGGGAGCTGCAGCGGCCATATCTCGCCGCATTGTCTTGATGATGCGGTGAGAAATAATATCCCAAGAACCACCAAAAATGGTGTTCATGGTTTTTCGACGTTCGTTGTGAGAGACATTAGAATCGTCATCAACGGTGTTGTAGACGGCTTTCAGGACCTTTTTAGGGTCCTGGAAACCTAGCTTCTCCTCAGCCGGAGCTTCGTTGACTTTTTGTTTTCCTTCCCGCTGACGGAAAGGAGCTTCTTCCCGGTGCTTGTTATAGTGCTCGGCAAGATTCTGGACCTCCCGTCATTCTTTCAAGCTGTGTATGTCCGTCTTGTGAATTGGACACCACGCTTTTGAACTGTTGCTGTATTCTGATGAAGGGCGAGGTCGTTTCTTGGGGCGTGGCCCCCGGCCACCCGAAGCAGCAGCTGCTGCAGCGGCTGGTGTGCCGGCCGATGGCTTCTTCTTGTCGTTAGGCTTCTTTTTCATTTTGCCACTACAGGAGGTAGTGGATTCAGTTTTGGAGGACTTCTTGTTGGTCTCCGGAGCTGGCTTGGAGTGCATTTCACAGCCCTCCGAAGCTCTAGCACATTTGTCTGCTAGGCTGAAGAGTTCTGTGACGCTGGTGACTTCTTTGATGGCCAGCTTCTCCAACATCTTTCTATCTCGGACACCCTGTCTGAATGCAATGATAACAGAAGAGCTCGAGATTGAAGGAATAGTATCCCATACCTGAGAAAACCACTGGATGAAGGATCACAACGATTCCCCTGATGTTTGCTTTACAGCAAACAGATCCAATTTAGTGCCAGGCCGGGTGTAAGAACTCCCGAAGTTGGCAGTGAATTGCTGGCATAGCTCCACCTAACTATTAATGGAGTCGGGTGGAAGACTCCTTAACAAAGACCTTGCAGTCCCAGTGAAAGCCACCAGGAAGTAATTGGCCATCACAGCCTCATCACCCCCCGCTGCTAGTATAGCAGTGGAGTAGATTTGTAGGAACTCGGCGGGGTTGACAGTCCAGTAGAATTTTTCGACAAGTGAGGCCGGAACTTCTGTGGCCATCTGATCATGCGTAAATGCATGGCCAGGGCAAAATAGCCTCCTCCTACTCCCTGAGGAGCAGAGTTGTCCCGAGCCTCTCGCCTCTCACGAGCACGCTCGATATGGATATGACTGTCTTGCTGCCGGTAACGGCGATCAAGTTCCGACCGCAGGTCATGAGTCGGAATCCTGGTGATGGTGTGGGTGCGTTGTGCCCCGGGAGGCAACCAGGTCACCTGCTGGGATGCATCACGTCTCCTTTGCTGCGAGACTTGCGGACCAAGTCGGCCCGACAAGGTCCACCGTTGTGATGGTGCTCGCCCCAAAGGGGAAGGACCTTGATTGCTAATGCCTGCGACTGCAGCTGCAACAAGATGGTCTACATCAGCTCTCCACTGTTCCATAGCACCCTGAGGTGCCACTGGATGTGGTGGATGTAGTAGAAGAGCTCGCGCACCAATGTGTGCATGCTCAGAGTTGTTGTTCATCGATGCAGTGATCGATGCAGATGCTCCATCTTGTCGTCCAACATTGTTTGCTGGAACAGACGACGGCTGTGACGCCATAGTGCCTACTAGAACAATGGCTCCTGCTGGCTGGCGAGCATTGGAGGGATTGCCTCCAGCAGGTTGTTCAGCTCGATTGCCGTTAGAGGATCCTATGGCGGAATTCACCATCTTGAGATCTTGGGAAGTCCCCCTACCTGGCGCGCCAAATGTCGAAGTGTAGCAATGACACTTCTCCTGGTACTACTAAAATGTAGCCCGCGGAGGTTTTTTTTTCGACTGAGGCACGCAAAGATCAAAGTCAAGATGGCGACGCTAGAGATTTACATGGTTCGGGCCGTCTGAGCGTAATACCCTACTCCACGGAGTGTGTGTGTGTTGTATTATGAATCGCTAGAAAGCATAGTCTCAGGCTCAACTTGAAGTTGTCCCTTGTATCGTGCGGCTCAATCCTTTTATAGTTCAAGAACTGACCGTTACATCCGTAGCCTGGACCGACATGTGGTCCTGGCTTATTAAATAGCCTAATACACTGTCTATGGATATTAAGCATGGTTAATAGTGTGATAACGTTCCTTAATGGTTGCGTTACCTCTATTAACATGCCTTAATGGTTGCGTTACCTCTATTAACAGTGCTTCGATCGTGTGTCGTTAATTCAATATTAATGACACGTAATCAAGTCTTGTAACTGCCGCTTTAACTGCCTTTTGAATGTCCGTGTTTAAGGAGATCCGCCACTGTATTCGTTGATGAAGATCTAGAGGCTCCACTTGTGGCAGCTTCAGAGCTTCCCTTTTGCGGGGAGGTAGCTCCGGCACCACTGTACACGTGTCAACACCGAAGCTTCCCTCTGTTGGGGGTTAGATCTGGGTCATTATACACGTGTTGATCGCGGAGCTTACCTGCGTTGAGAATTTAGCTCTGGATTTATATTACACGAGTCAATCTCCGGAGCTCCCCATATGAGGGATGCAAGTCCGGTGTAATATGACATGTGGGGTCTGAGGAAGCTTTTAATTTTAACGGTAGAACTCTTTTGCACTTTTTGCAGTATCATAGGGTACCCAGTAGGAGAGCCTAAAAAATCACACCGACACTGGTATCACTAATACTTCTAACAGATTTAATATATTGGGAGATGAAGCTTCTAATGTTTTAGATGACCTTTTTACAGTGACCAGTGACGTGCAGACAAAGGAAAATGATAATGTGCAGTCAATGATTGTGCAATAGACAAGCACAAAAGAAATGGAGGGGAGTCAGAAAAATGAGAGAGAGTACTACGGCAGTTCAGGGGGTGAGCCCCAAAAATGGCACAAATACTGGTATCAATAAGTCTCCTACCAGATCTTATTTACTAAGAAATAAAAGTGCTAGTGATGCTGAAGTTGTGTTTACAGCGGCCAGGGACGAGCTAGCGACTAATCAAGATGTATGGAACGAGAAGGTGCTAAATTTAAAGAAGGCTACCACGGAAAAAATTGATGGAACGCCTGATGTGCAGTCAAAGAAGGCGCACCACAAAAGGTCAAAAGAAATGGAGGGTAATAAAAATACAGGTGACATCCAATTTTTAAAGCACCACGAGATTCTTAGTTCTGAAGTGCTTGTAAATAATTACGTTCCTGGTAGTAACTTCACTACTGTCACAGGAAACGAAACTGAACCTTCCATCAACGGGTTGACCAAGCACTGGTTAGACACAGAGATACAGAGAAATGGACCAAGTGAGAAGTGGATGCTGCCTGAACCACAGAAAGTCAGGAGGGAGAGTTCTGAACTGCATAACAAAAATAAGCCTTACAAGAAGGAGAATACTATGCCAGATGCTTGAAAAGGTACTTCTGACAGTGTATTGGTCAGTACAGATAATCTCAGACCTAGTGATAGATTAAATAACACATTGATTGGTGATTCCATTTTTATGGCAGATGAAGATATGATTCAAAAGGCGATGAGAAGAGCGGCTTGGAAAAATTTGGACGAGACGGAGACACGGGATGTTAATCCATCATCGTCTTCGGCATATCCAAGTAAGTCTTATACAACGGCCTCCATTGAATCCATGTCGGTCAGTAGATGTATAACAAATTTACAAAGGTTGGGTTTTAGTTTGGGAGGTCTGTAGAGGAGCAGGTTTCTGTCGTGCAACTGACTAAGGACATTAATAAAGGTAGAAAACAATGTGCATCTACCAGCCAACAAAATGAATCTGAACAGGACAGAAACATCAACAACGACACATATGAATCAAGTGGTGGCGAGGGAGACAGACCAGACAACTCCTTACTCGCTCACTTAATACAAGATTTATTGGAAATATGTAGGATCGAAAAGCACGTGTAAAACTACCAGAGGGGGTGCATGATAGATTAAAACTTTTCAGCGGGAGCAACAAAAAACCCCTTGACAAAAAAATGATCTTTTAAAGAAATCGTATGTGCGACTAATCTAAAGGTGATCAATTGTAACTAAATAAGTATAGAATATGGAAAATCAAGTTACCAAGACGCCACAACAAGAATCATGAAAATCTGTCGAGAGAAACTCAAGTTACGATGGAAAGATCGAACAAAGGTCAATCTGTCCTACCCGAGAAAAACAGTTCTGAAACACTGCAAAGAAACTTGTATAGATCAGAAACCACAAATCTAATGACTGTGAAATTTTCACAGTTGATATAAATTTAAGTTGTAAGGACAACCCAAAAAGAATCACGTCAATTGGATCTGTAAAACTCGAGTTACGATAAAACCACCAAAGAAAGATAGTGTTGTGCAGAAACCATGTAGCCATGTCCATGTACTCCTTGCACACGTGCAAACATCTTCCAACGACGTCCACGATACCTCCATATGCATTGTTCTTGATCCAAACATGTTGTACGACCTCCCGATCAACTCAACCACAATTCCTTCTGAACTTGGTTATTGAACCCGATCTTCTCCCTAAGAGTAGTTGAGTGGATCCCGTCATCAGGCATGTCTTGAACTCAAGTAACACCTACACATGAATAAACAACCAATACTTCTGTGTACAAATCCTCGACTTGACTCTCGTTAGTTCCGAAACCACAACACCTTACATGAGCACCTCACGTAAGCATGTTGCAAACCACAGCAAAATGATATCAGTCATAACCACCAAAACACGCCAAAAATTTAGTAAAAGAATACTAAGCAAACTTTCCATCATCCAAAAAGCAAGTTCGAAACATTGCGAGTTAAAAGCAGAACCACTACGATCAAGCTCCGAACCTTTCCAAAGCTAACCAGATCTTGAACCGGAGCTTACCAAAGCTAGCAAGACCTAGCGCCGGAGCTTACCAAGGCTAGTCGGACCTAGCGCTGGAGCTAACCAAAAGCTAGTCGGACCTTGCAGGAGCTCTGACCTAAAGTCTGACCTTGTTAAAAAGGTATTTGGGTAATATTCAAGACTTTTATCCTCAAAGCCAATGTATTCAGCACACATAGGTCTCATAATCTCCTCCTTGATGAATGCATTGGCAAAATCATTTAAAATCCGAAGATTGGCTTATTCACATGAAAAGTTTTGAAAACAATTTCTCCCCCTTTTTGAAAATCAAATGATATAGAAATAAATTCCTCCCCCTATACATATTTCCCCCCCTTGCATACTTCTCCCCATTTGACAATGTATGCAGCAAGGTACAAAAGAGAAATTTTAATTTGTTATGAACACATTATAACATATACATATAAAACAAAGCTCATCCAAGTCATAATATCAAGTAACTTACACTATCACAACAATGAGATACATAAAGTAGTGTAAGCCATGCTAGAGATCAAATGTAATTTTCAATTTTATCAAGTCATGATCTCACAAACTTAACTATTTTAAAACATGAAAGCATGACACTTGTTGCTGCATTTTATTATTTTTCAAAACACAAATTTAGATCATATGATATTTGCAAGAGATTATATGTGCATCTGCCTTATTCTAACCAACCAAGCCAAGCCTATGTCATTTGACAATCAGAAACTTAAGGACATAGTTTTAGTCATACACAACTTCTTCCAAGTTCATATCTAAGTGCAATGATAAGCCATCTCAAAAGAAAAGGTGCGATGCATGCATATTCTCTTGATCTGTTCTCAATTTATATTTGTTCATAAAACTCAACATGTGAGTTGATTACTTGATTAATTTATTATGGTTAAAAGCACTTGTGATCATGCAACAAGTTCAAAACAGCAAGAAAGTTTGATCATCACCAGATTTAGTGTAAGTAATTATTCGAATTACTTGTCATGGTAAAAAGTATAAAATGTATAATGTGAGTAATGTAGTAAGAACTTTCAGCATGTAAAAGGAATCATAAATTCATATATGTATGAAATGCTATGCTCATATTATTTTAAGTTCAGATTCACACATAGACTTTCTAAGTTTTAAAGCTCCCCCTCAATTTGAGTCATGAGGATGCTAACCCCTATTTCACTACGAATGTAACAAAAACGAGTGAAATCCAAAGGTTTTGTGAAAATGTCAGCCAATTGTTGTTCGATATGTACATGGTGAAGCACAATGTTTCATTTTTCAACATTATCACGGAGAAAGTGATATCTAATATCAATGTGCTTAGTTCTAGAATGTTGCACAAGGTTTTTAGCAATGCAAATGGCACTAGTATTATCACAAAATAGTGGAACACTGTCTAGATCAACCCCATAGCCTTTAAGTGTTTGAACAATCCAAAGAATTTGTGAGCAAGCACTAGCAGCAACTACATATTCAGATTCAGCTGTGGATTGTGCAACTGATTTTTTTTCTATAGGACCAAGCAACAAGTGAATTACCAAGAAAATGACAAGCACTGAAAGTACTTTTCCTATCGATCCCACAACCCCAGAATCAGCATCCGAAAAAGCTTTCAAAGTAACGGTTGAGGAAGAAGGAAGAAAAATGCCAAATTCTTGAGTTCCATGTAAGTACATGAGAATTGTTTTGATGGCTTGACGATGTGAAGCACGTGGGGAAGCTTGAAACCGTGCACAAAGACATACGCTGAATTGTATGTCCAGTCTTGATGCCGTGAGGTACAAAATTGATCCGATCATGCTTCTATATTCTTTTTGATCAACAAGTTCACCATCTTCATCAAGTTCAAGTGTTGATGTGGTTCCCATTGGTGACTGAAGAGGCTTGCTTTTGTCCATGTTGAAGCGCTTGAGAAGGTCCCTTGTATACTTTGTTTGATGCACAGAGGTACCTTCCTCGGTTTGCTTGATTTGTAGCCCCAAAAAGTAAGTGATTTCTCCCTTTAAAAGTGCATCTAGGCATCCCCGTGGGTTTTAAATGAATGATGACGACAATTAAGAGGCTAATGAGCTGAGTTAATCTTAAGCACATGTGTGATGGTTGAAATGAGACGAAATCCCTAAAAAAAAGGAAAAGGATAAAATGGACGTCAAAGACTCAAGAATAGAAATTAGGGTATCTATGGTGTTGAGCTTAGATGAGCCGTATCTTGTGTGAGGGTGGCTGTATCATGTGCATTGAGATCATTCTAGAGGGATCAAAGTGGTGGTTGAGAGAAAAACCTAAGTGAGAAGCCAAAAAGAGGAAAAACAATAGGAGGTCGGACTAGTCCGGGCCTCAGGGCCGGACTAGTCCGGCCAGGCAGAGAAGTCCGTTCTGAGTCAGACTAAAGGTCTCTAGATCAATTCAGACTTGTCCGTATGGGTATGGACCAGTCCGTTCATCCCTTAGTGGAGTTGGAGTTAAGTCCCCGAAAACTGGACTTGTCCGTTCTGGAACGGACCAAAGCTCTCTGGAAAAAATTGGACTTGTCCATGGTGGTATGGACTAGTTCGTTTGAGACTTAGTGTGCGAGAAACCGAGCAAACCCTAGAGGGTCGGACTAGTCTGCCCCCTGTGGCCAGACTAGTCCGGGCCTACCCAGTTGAGTCCGTTTTGGGACGGACTAAACCTTTCTGTCCTACTTCGGACTAGGCTGTTGTGAGCCGGACTAGTCTGTGTTGTCAGTGGCCATTTGAAATTCAAACGTTGGCGCACACGTCATGTGTTTTGTCGATCGATGACGTGAAATTGTCGGTGGTCCCAGAAGGGCGGACTAGTCCATGTCACAGGGCCGGACTAGTCCGGGGTTGCCCTGGTGGCAAAAGTCAGTTGCCGGGACCCCTATAAAAAGGGGACCCCAACCCCTATTTGACAACTCTTGAACCCTAGCGCCGCCACAAGTGACCTAGAGCCTTCCAAAGCCTTCTACTCGTCCTACTAGCCCTCTAAGACCAAATCTTGAAGAGATTAGGATTTGGGAAGGAGAGTGAAGGAAGATCATCGCGCTTTGGCTCTCGGTTTGATCTCTTGCACATTGTGTTGTGTTTTGTGGCTTGTGTGAGTTGAGCTTCGTGTACTCCTCAGTGTATTGATTTGTGAGAGCCTCAATTTAAGAGCAGCCCCAATCAAACTTGGTGTTTACCCATTGATATAGTGGAAACCAAGCCGGCCATTGTGGTGGCTTGGTAAGAGAAGGGTCAAGTGAGACCCGGTCCTTGTGTGGATTTCTCAACGTGGATGTAGGCTTCTTCGTGTAGTTGAACCATAGGATAAATCGAGTCTCTCTTGTCGCATTACATTTGATAATCACTAGAATTGCTTTTAGGGTTCATATTGCTCTTCACTTTGATCTTGTTGAAATCTTGTAACCTATTTGCTTACGATTGTCAATCTAAGTTGTACTAGGTTACTATACATTGTATTCATCTTTACTGAACTTAGATTCCGCAAATAACTTGTAGAAATAAAGTTTTTAGGTTTTTCCCCTGTGCTGAGCGGACTAGTCCAGCCCTGTACAGAAAAGTCCGGCCTTAGCATTTTAATCTCATTTGATTAAGCAATTTCACGTCTTATTGCCTATTCACCCCCCACTAGGCGACTTTCAATTGGTATTAGAGCAGGATTCTCCACCAAGAGTCTAACAACTAGAAGAAGAAATGGTCGGATGGGGTAACAACGAGATTCCGGTGATTGTTGATGACACGAAGACGAAGAATGTCGATGTTGTTCAAGATGATCCAAATGACGACGAAGAAGTTCGTATGCTCAAGGCACGACTTCATGAGAAGCTCAATGTTCCCAAGAAGAAGATCAAGCCAATTGCTCCGATCAACGTCGACAATGGGAGTAGCTCACAAGACTACTCCCGATATCCTTACAACTATGAGCAACTAACCGCAAGCAACCATTATTTATCTATCCATATTGGCAAACCTCCTCAATTTGATGGAAATGATTACTCTATGTTGAAGCATAATATGAAGATGCATCTCATTTCCTTGAACCCTAGTTTGTGGCAAATTGTTATGACAGGTGTACATTTTCCCAAGAATGAGGAAGATATCACTCCGGAGCAAGCCGTCCTCCATCGCAATGCTCAAGCCGTTGGAGTGATTACCTCATCATTGACTCGAGAGGAGTTCAACCGCATTGAAGGGTTGGAGGTTGACAAGTAGATATGGGATACCCTCAAGACGGCATATAAGGGAAACCGTGTCATTAGGGAGGCCAAGATTGAGATGATCGAAGGAGAACTTGGGAGATTCACTATCATGGATGGTGAATCTCCCCAAGACATGTACGGCTGCCTCTAGACTCTCATCAACAATAGTGGGTCTTATGGAAGCACCCGGTGGACCGACCATGAGGTGGTAAAGAGGACGATTCGAGCATTCATGCCTTGAAACATCACTCTTTGCTTACTAATTTGTGAGAGTTCGAGTTTTCACAAGATACTCCCGAAGAAGTGCTTGGGAAGATTATCAATCATGAGACGATGGAGCAAGAAGCTATGTTCTACAACAATCTACAAAAGCTCTCCTCCTCCAAGAAAAGAGATGTTGCATTCAAGGCAACATCCTCATAATCACAAGAAAAGGAAGAGAGTGATGAAGAGAGCCCCGACACCGATGAGGAAGAGGCACTCTTCATCAACAACTTCAAGAAGATGTTTAGAAGAAGGAGAGGGAGCTACCATCATGAAAGCAAGAGCAAAGACAAGCCCAAGACAAGGTCAAAGAGGGCTTGCTACAATTGTGGGGAGTATGGTCACTTCATTGTGGATTTCCCACATGAGGAAAACAAGAAGAAGAAGGAGGGCAAGTCCAAAGAGAAGAAATACTTCAAGAACAAGAAGCAATACGAACATGCCCATCGTGGAAAGGAGTGGGATTCAAATGAGGAATCCTCCTCCGATGAAGAAGAGAAGATAGCGACCATCGCCATGAAGAAGACAACTGTAGAGAACAAGCTCTTCCCAAACTTGGAAACCTTAAGGAAAACTTGCCTCATGGCTAAGGAGGGAAGAAAGAAGGTTAAATCTAAACCCTCTTCTTCAATTTCTTCGCATGATGATTTTCACAGTAGTAGTGAAAATGAACATATGCTTAAGGATATGAGTAAAAGTAACTTGAAAAGATTGAGGTTGCTGACGGATGAGATACTTGACAAGGAAGAGCTCATCAACCGTCAAAAGGACATGCTCATCCAACAAAAGGAGAGATGTCAAGAGGTTGAGGAGCTCTTGGAGCTTGAAAGATAAAGAAGCAAGGCACTTGAGCATGAACTAGCTTTGAGATGGGAAACTTGCTCAAACCTTGAGAACACTACAATTTTGCTCAAGAAAGAACTTGTTAGTTTGACACAAGCTAACAAGATCCTTGAAACACAAGTGAAGTATCTCAAGGTCAATGCCTCTTCTCCCTCTACAAGCTCACCTTCCACAAATGTCAAATCCGAAGCGCCTCAACCTTGCAAATGCTCAAACTTGATTATGAAACTTAAAGATTAGCTTAAGTTGGCACAAACCAATCAAGCACCAAAGGGTGGTATCTTGACAAGGAGAAGATGGCATATGCACGTAGTGCATACGCCAACAAAAGACACCCCCTTGTCAAGGATGGTCTTGGTTATTCTAGGTAGATGAGGCAAAATGTCAAAACTCCCAAGAATGGCAAAGACTTGATTGTTTTTGTCAAAGGAGGCTCATACAACAATAATGGAAAGAACATCGCTACATCACCCAAAATGCCTAAGAAAGAACCTCATCCATTGTTCCATGACTTTGATGCTTCATATGTGTTATTATGGAGCAAGGTTGTTAAAGATTATGCTAGGTATGTTGGGCCACACCGCAAGAGTCCTAAACCTTGCGTGTGGGTGCCGAAGTGCCTCTTGACTAACATCAAAGGACCCAACACCGCTTGGGTACCTAAAGCCAAGGCTTAAATCTTTCTTGTAGGCATACTCCTTCGGTGGAAACAAGTGGGTTCTTGATAGCGGATGCACTAATCATATGACCGGAGAGAGGAAGATGTTTGTGGAGTATGAGCAAAATGATGATCCAAGTGAAGGAATCTATTTTAGGGACAATAGCCAAGGAAAAATCCTTGGCACCGTTAAAATTGCTATATCCAATAATCACACTCTTTCAAATGTTTTACATGTTGATTTACTTGATTATAACCTCCTGTCCATATCACAACTATGTGACAAAGGTTATAATTGTTTCTTCGATAACGAAGGTGTGACCACCACAAGGAGAAGCAATGACTCAATTTCTTTTAAGGGTGTACTCAAGGGAAAGCTCTATCTTGTGGATTTCTCCGTGGATAAATCCAAACTTGATACACGCTTAATTGCAAAAACTAACATGGGATGGATTTGGCATAGAGGACAAGCCCATGTTGGGATAAGGAATTTGCAAAAACTCCTTAAGGGCGAGCACATCCGTGGTTTAAAGAATGTTGTGTTTGAAAAGGATAGGCCATGTAGCGCATGCCAAGCTGGAAAGCAAGTTGGAGCACGACATCCATCCAAAAACATTATGACGACAACGAGACCATTGGAGCTTCTACACATGGATCTCTTCGGTCCAATCGCGTACATAAGTATTGACGGTAACACATACGATCTTGTTATTGTTGATGATTTTTCATGTTTCACATGGGTATTCTTTTTGCATGATAAGAGTGAGACTGAAGGTGTCCTCAAGAAGTACTTGAAGAGATCTCAAAATGAGTTCTCCTTAAGTATCAAGACCATAAGGAGTGACAACGGCACCGAATTCAAGAATACTCAAGTTGAAGAGTTTTTGGATGAAGGCATCAAGCATGAGTTCTCGACCCCTTACTCGTCTCAACAAAATGGGGTGGCCGAAAGGAAGAATAGAACTCTAATTGCGATGTCAAGAACCATGCTCGATGAGTACAAGACATCGGACTGGTTTTAGGCAGAAGTGGTTAACACCGCATTCCATGCAATAAACCCGTTATATCTTCACTGCATACTCAAGAAGACATCTTATGAGCTCCTAACCGATAACAAGCCCAACATTTCTTACTTTCATGTTTTTGGGAGCAAATGCTACATTCTCAACGAGAAGCCTAGGACTTTGAAGTTCGCTTCTAAGTCCAATGAAGGTTTCTTTCTTGGTTATGACTCAAACACTTACACCTATCGTGTCTTCAACAAATCCTCTGGAATTGTTGAAGTAGCACGGGACGTAGTGTTTGATGAGACTAAAGGCTCCCAAGTGGAGCAAGTTGATAGTCATGTGCTAGCTCAAAAAGAAGCTCCACAAGTGGTGATAGGAAGGATGGCGCTTGGAGATATACGACCACAAGGACAACATCAAGATTCAAGTGACCATCTTACACATCAAGCAAGCTCTTCCTCAAATGATCAATATAAAGCCCCCAAGATGCACTCCAAGTAGATGAAAATGGAGGCATCAATCAGGGGGGGGGGACAATGAAAATGAGGGAGACGAAGATGAAGATTCAAGACCTCAAGCACCTCACCCATGAGTGCAACAAAGCGTTCAACGGGACTATCCCGTTGACAATATACTTGGAGACATCTCCAAGGGGGTAACTACTCGATATCGTGTTGCAAATTTTTATGGACATTACTCTTTTGTTTCTTCTTTGGAACCTCACAAAGTTCAAGAAGCACTACGAGATCTGGATTGGGTGATGGCCATGCAAGAAGAGCTCAACAACTTTGAAAGAAATCAAGTATGGGAGCTCGTGAAGAGGACTAATGCGAATATTGTAGGCACCAAGTAGGTGTTCCGCAACAAACAAGATGAGCATGGGGTGGTTACAGGGAACTATGCACGACTTGTGGCCAAGGGGTATTCACAAGTCGAAGGTTTGGATTTTGAAGAAACCTTTGCTCCTGTAGCTAGGCTTGAATCAATTTGTATATTACTTGCCTTTGCTACTCACCATGATTTCAAGCTATATCAAGTGGACATCAAGAGTGCATTCCTCAATGGTCCAATCAAGGAAGAGGTGCATGTGGAAAAACCCCTCGGTTTTGAAGATGAAGAATTCCCAAACCATGTGTACAAATTGCGTAGGCTATCTATGGCCTCAAACAAGCTCCTAGAGTTTGGTATGAGTGCTTTAGAGACTTTCTACTCAAAATGGTTTCAAAATTGGAAAGGCGGATTACACTCTATTCACTAAGCATTTTGATGATGATTTGTTTGTTTGCCAAATATATGTCGATGACATTATATTTGGTTCTACTAACAAAGCTTTTTGTGATGAGTTTTCAAAGATAATGACGGAAAGATTTGAGATGTCCATGATGGGGGAGTTGAAGTTATTTCTAAGTTTTCAAGTGAAGCAACTCAAGGAAGGCACTTTCATTAGTCAAACCAAGTACACACAAGATATACTCAAGAAGTTTGACATGCACAAGGCCAATCCCATCAAGACTCCTATGGCAACTAATGGGCATCTCAATCTTAATGAAGATGGTCTAAGTTTGGACCAAAAGGTATATCGTTCCATGATAGGTTCATTACTTTACTTATGTGCATCTAGACCCGATATCATGCTTAGTGTGTGTATGTGTGCTAGATTTCAAGCTGCTCCTAAGGTGTGTCATTTGTCTGCCATTAAGAGAATTCTTATATATTTAGTTCACACACAAAGCCTAGGACTTCGGTACCCTAAGGGCTCTAAGTTTAACCTTATTGGATATTCTGATGCGGACTATGCAGGGTGCAAAGTTGATAGGAAGAGCACCTCCAGAACTTGCCAATTCCTTGATAGATCTCTAGTGTATTGGTCCTCAAATAAACAAAACTCCATTGCTCTTTCCACAACCGAAGCGGAGTATGTCGCCGCCGGAAGTTGTTGTGCACAACTTCATTGGATGCGACAAACTCTTAGGGACTATGGCATTAACTTGAACCATATTCCCCTCCTATGTGACAATGAGAGTGCCATTAAAATGGCCCACAATCCAGTTGAGCATTCAAGGATCAAACACATCGATATCCACCACCACTTCTTGAGAGATCACTCCATCAAAGGAGACATTGCAATCTCCCATGTGAGAACCGAAAAACAATTGGTAGATATTTTTACCAAATCCCTAGATGAGAAAAGATTTTGTGAATTTGGGAGTGAGCTCAATATCTTAGATTCACGAAATGTGGTTTGAGTCTTGCACATCTGATTGTTATATTCAAAATTCACGCATGCTTGCAAAAAACTCGTCCTCTTCAATTTTCTACAAATTATTTTGAAATTATTGAATCTTTGTGAAATATGATCATAGTTTGATTGTTTATTGCCTACTGACCATGTTTACAAAGGTATTTTGTGAAAATATTATCCAAAATGATCAAATCTCCACTGAAAACTTAATATATAGGAGTTTTCAGCCTTAGGACCGGACTAGTCCGCCCGTCAGACCGGACTAGTCCGGGGTTTAGAATAGTCTGGAACCAGTCCGCTGGCCGGACAAGTCCGCGTCTATAACCGGACTAGTCCGGCCCTTGGGGACTTAACCTCCCCTGGGAGCCCTCGACCTCCTCACTCTTACCCACACAAACTCTCTCTTCAAAACGCACGAAAACCGCCCCCAAATCGGCGATTTCAATTCCAACCACCAAATCTTGATTCCAATCTGTGGATTGAAACCCTAGGGTGAGTGGGAACTCTTTCCCAAGCATCGGAGGCCGATTCTTCACCCACATTTCGTCGAATCAATGATTTGAAGAGGTATTCTTGACCTAACCCCAAAACATTCGAAATTCGAATCTTTTAGGTCTATTGAAAGAATTTTCTTCACGAATGTTGTTGTCCACATCATTGTGATCATGTACCTAAAATTTGGTGGTAGGATCCATAGATTTTGCAAATTTCTCTAGATTAGGGATCTTGATGTGTGAATCGGACTACTCTGGCCATAGGGCGGACAAGTCCTACTTGGTGCGGACTAGTCCGGCCCTTGGGCAGACAAGTCCGGGTTACACAGTGAAAGCCCTAACCTAAATCAATTTTGTGAATTCTAACGCAATGTCTCTACTTCTTTGGACTCATACACATTCCTTTGCATCTCTTATCAGCAACTATGTCATATTCTGACTATGTTCCACTTTTCGACTCCGAGGTCGAGGCAAGAAGGCAAGCACTATACCGTCGAAAGCGCGAGGAGCACAAGCTTATCATGGCATATCTCAAATCCTAGTCTGAGGCAATGAAAGTAAATAAATAGTAGAGGGAAGCCCACAACTGAGCTGCAGCCGAGGCAGCTCCCAAGAAGAAGAGACTTGTGACTATGGGGGAAAAGACTAGAACTGAGGAAGCCAGGGCATCAAAAGACAAGGGCAAGGAACCAGTGGATACTGCACCCAAGAAGTGGGTCCTCATTGCTAATAAGCCTGCAAGCAAGGCTAAGAAGGGAGCCCCTCAGCCCATTGGTCCCTTGAGTGTGACTTCACCTGCACGGAATCCCAAACGTGCAGCTGCACTTAATGCCAACATCTTCAAAGGCAAAGGGGCTGAGAAGGCAAGAAAGTTGAGGAAGGTTAATGTCTATCAAAGGGAAAGGAGCACAGTGGATCCCCGTTTCTTGTTTGACTTCCACTGTGGCTATTATCGGGGTGTCTACATGTCCAAGCAAATTCCAGTCACAGTCGCTCAGTGGATTCATTGGGACTACATGGCCCAGAAGGATCACGTAGCTTTCAGTGTTGTGATTGAGGCTATAGAGCGCTATGGATTGAAGAAGTTCATGGCATTTCAGTATGATTGGAATGTGGAGGTTATTGCTCAATTCTACTCTACTATCTACTTCCACACTGACGAGGATAGGAGGATCACTTGGATGACACATGGAGAGCAATAATCCACCACCTACTAGGAGTTTGCTCAGCTACTTGACTTGGAGGATCAACTGGAAAATGAGATCATCATCTCCAATCTAAGGCCAGTTGATCAAGACACTTTGTAGTACATGTATCTGTCAAAGTGTTTGATACGACACTCCCCCCGGACCTGCTGAGAAGCAGCCCGCGGAGGTTCTTTTATGGTTGGGGCACGCAAAGATCAGGATCAAGATGGTGACCTCAGAGATTTACGTGGTTCGAGCCGCCTGAGCGTGACACCCTACTCCACGGGGTTTGTGTAATTGTATTGAGTGAGTACGTTCGCTGGGATCGAGTTGGATCGGATCAGCCTAGCTTCGATTGTCCCCCATATTCAGGCGGTGCAACCCTTTTATAGTTCTAAGGACTGACCGTTACAAAGCTGGTCTGGCCTGACATGTGGCCCTGGCGTGCTTAATGACCTAATACACTGTCTAAAGGGTATTAAGTATAATTAATAGTGTGGTAACGTGCCTTCATGGCAGCGTTACCCCTATTAATGGTGCACTGATCGTGTGTCATTAATATGGCATTAATGACATATTATCAGATCTTGCAACTGCCGCTTTAACCATCCTTGAATGTCTTTAATGGACATAATCGGCTTGTACTTCTGTTGGTGATGAAGGTCCGGCGGCTCCAAACATGGCAGATCCAGAGCTTTCCATTGCGGAAGGGTAGGTTCAGGGTTGTTGTACACGTGTCGGTACCGGAGCTCCTCTCTGACGGGGGCTAGGCCTGGGGCTGTTGTACACGTGTAGTAGCCGGAGCTTCCCTTGGTTGGGAATTTTGTTCCGGTCTTATTTTACACGTGTTAACCTGGTAGCCAGCCATGTGAGGCGAGCGGGTGCGGTGCAACGTGACATGTGGGACCTGCAAGGGCCTTCGACTCTGATGGGTGGAACTTTCTTGCACTTCTTGCGGCATCGTGGGGTATCTGGTATGCAGGGTACCAATAGTGGCCCCCGGGCCCACCTCTGGGATAAACCCTTTGGGTTAAGTTGTTCTGCGAGAGGTGGGGCCATTCTTGATTCCCGCGCTTTGATTTTCAGAAAGTCCTCTGATGCGCCGATAGAGTGATAGTTCGGGAGTTAACCTTCGACGTGTGGCTTGTTATGAATACGGCAGATGAGATCTTTGAGTGCGGATCTCACGCAATTGATGGTCGCCGGTTCCCAATACCAAAACGGTATCGGTTCCGCACGCCCTGTCAGAGCGCCGACTTTGGGTTTCCCGTCGCTCATCATGGCAATGGTTGTCCTTGGGTAAGGACCTCGATCTCTTTGTCGGGGTGGCCCCAGGCCCACTCTTCATTGACTGGGTAGGTTTTTGAAAAGTGCTTTCAATCTCATTGCGATTTTCGTCCAAGCGTCGTGGAGGCTTACTTAAGAAGGAAAGTGCGCACGGTTTGAGGCTTCTTATGCCTTCAATCATCTTTGCACTCAGATCCTCCCAAACTCTGCCTAACTTTCCATCCTTTGCTCCACTTTGTCGCGATGGAGTTGGGTCTCCCCAAGAGCCGCCTCAAGAGCAATGATGATCTGAAGAAGGTTCGGACATACATGGGGTGGTCCAGCGACTCCTTCAACCATCTGGTCCGCGCTGGCAAGCTCCCGTTCAAGAAGGAGCACGATGGAAACATGGTGTACTTCACAGCGTATGCCATGGTGGGATTCATTCCACCTTTCTGTACTTTCGTTTTCATGCTGCTGGACTTCTATGGTCTGCAGTTGTACCACCTTGGCCCCCATTCTCTTCTTCTTGTGGCGACATTCGTCCACTTCTGTGAGATGTGGGTGGTTATTCCCCCCTGCGTTGAACTTTTCCGCACCTTGTTCACCATACACACCACCGGCAAGGGGTCCGAATTTCTCGGCTTCTACTATTTTGTGAAGCGCAAGAACTGCTCCTATAAATACTTGAAGTCGTTTCCTTCTGGCAAGTGGGATGACTGGAAGAAAGATTGGATCATCATCATGGCAGAGGAGCACGTGAAATTGGAGCTGCCCGAAGGTCTCCCCAATGTTGACACTGACGCATGGAGTGTGGTTCCAGTGCTATCAAATGCCTTCAACCCTATCTTGACCTGGATCCGCGAATGAGTGGAAGTTGGAGTGGCCCCCCAGATGGTCTTCTGCAACTTCCTGGTCAACAGGTGGGCTCCGCTGAAGAAGAGGGAGAAGCTCGTGTGGGCCCTTAGCAGTGTGATGGATGAAGACTGGATTGAAATCGGTCTGAAATCCAACTTGGATGATGAATCCTTGGAGTTTCAGTTAAAGAAATTCCACCATGGGATTAATGTCAACGGCGACGACTTGGCTCTACCAGCAGCCTTCCTCCCACTGAACATGGAGGATCAGTTCAGTAGAGAGCTCTGGAGGAGCATGCTGGTGCTTGACGACCTTGGCGAGGTAGAAAGGCGTCCTACCACTGGATTGGCGATTCTCGGAGCATCCGAAGGTGGTCCTGCCTCCGCCCCGAGCCAAAGGACTGAAGACGCCAACAAAGGCAAGGGCAAAGAGCTAACTGAGCCTTCCGGGCGGAAGAGGAAGCTGAAGCATGCTAATGGGAGGTCCGTTAGGCCTGCTCCTTCCACGACGGCTGCTTCTCCCCAGAGGCGGAGGTCTTATGCAGCTACTCCTACTCCGGTGCAAACATCTTCAAGGGGCGTAAACTCCAGGCAGTCGACCCCGGCCTCAGAGCCGGCTAGAAGCTCCAAGTCCGGGAGTTCTTCTCGGCGAAGGGAAGCTCTGGCCGAAAGAACTCCTGCGGCTGCGAGTGTTCCTCAACTGAGGTCCGAAGCAGTTGTCTCACTGGATTTGGCGGGCTCTAGCTCCGGGCCTCAGAAGAAGAGGTTCCGAGGTGACTGGGATGGTAGCATCCCGAGGTAAGAATTGATTGCTCGCCCTAAAATGCTAGTCTTGTTTTTGATGTGTTATTAATCTTCTTTTCCCTTTGCTTCCAGGGTGTCGAAGAAAGGACCCAGAGCTTCAGCGCCTGTTGCAACGGGTGGGGCTGCAGCTGCCGAAGCTCCGGCTTCGATCGCCGTGCCTCTTCATCAAGCGGAGGCGGAAGTCACGGCAGCTCCGGCGCCAGCTGTCGTGAGCTTGGAATCGGAGTCCTCACCCGAAGCTCCTGTGGTAGTGCCGGACTGCGGGAGGGAAGTTGAAGATGTGCCCCTAGTGGCGGAGGCTGATGCTCCAGCACCACGATGCCAGAAGTTCCGGCTTTTGAGCCAGAAGTTGCCGAAGCTATGGCTGCTGAGCCAGAAGTATCCAAAGCCCCGGCTATTGAGCCGAAGATCACCCAAGCTCTAGCTCTTGTGCCGGAAATGGTTGAAGATCTGGTGTCTGATACGGAAGTGGTAGAGTGTGCGGCTGTAGAGCCGGAGGTGGTTGGAGGTCCAGCGACTGTGCCTGAGGTGGTTGCCGTGCTGGAGCCCGAGCCAACGGCGGTTGAGGCCCCAGTTGAAGCTCCAGCTGTTGCTCCAGAAGTGGTGGTCCTGGAGGTACCTGGGCCGGAGCCAGAGCAGCTTGGAGGACTGGCGACAGGTCCTTCAACTTTGGAGCCGTCGCCTGAAGACCCGGAAGCGGCGCCTTCGACTGCTCTGGAGGTGGAAGTTCCCCCCGTGGGTTCTTCTACTGCCGCTGAAGGGCTCCAAGAGAGCGGCCCTAGCACTGCAGGAGTACAGGGGACCACTATTATAGAGTGGGACCCAATTTTTGTGACGGAGAACCTGTTTGAGCCTGCGAAAATGATCCTGGCAGGCCCAAAACCTATCCCTCTTGCGTTGTCCATAGAAAACGCCTGCTCAAGTCTTTGGCAGGTCCAGCTTACCTTCGATCATGAGAGCAAAGCTTTGGAGGAGGAGCGCAGCACCTTGAGGCGTTGGCGCAACATACTCCATTTTGAGACCAAGCTTGCTCAGACGAGGTTAGCTGACCAGAAGGAATTGATCAAGGGGGAGAAGGCCCGGTTAGAGTACTGGGATAAGTTGACGGAAGAGAAGGAGGCTGTCATCCGGGCGCTCGATGCTAACTCCAGGGAAATCCTGGAACAAGCCAAGGAGAGACGTGACGCTGCTGACGAGCATTACGAAAAGCTCGCAGAGTTGAATGACACTCTCCTGAAGCGTCGAGCGGACCTGGAGTCGAGGGAGAAAAAACTCCTGGGGCAGCAGGAGGATGTGGTGAGAAGAGAGGTCGAGGTCACCCAGAAGTTGACTCTGGGTGAGAAAAATTTGGCAGATCGCAGCAAAAAGCTGAATCTATGGAAGGACGAAGAGAGGAAGAAGAATTGGAACGTGGGGCAAGAGCTCTCGAAAAGAGAGTCTGACGTTGCCGCTAGGGAGGAAAGAGTCAAGGGCAGGGAAAAGGACCTAGCTGAGAGGCGAAACCGCATTCACCTCCAGGAGACAGAGCTGGCCGACCGGGAGAAGCAGGTTGCTGAAAACATGCAGGTGCATGCTAAGTTGGCCGAGCGGCTTGCCCGTGAAGGTTCAGAGCTTGCGGCCGCCCGGAGGTCACTAGAAGAGCTGCGGAGCTCGAAGGCGACTGAGTCCTTTATGGTATTGGACTTCCTGGGTTGTGCGGACAGGGCTCTTGTGCCTCTTGGTTTCAGTCCAGTACGCCTAGAGGACCAAGCGCAGGAGCTGGACCAGACGCTAGCGGCACTTGGCTCTGCTGGCAGCAAACTCGACGCGATGGATGATGTCATCGCCGATCAACTGGAGACGGAGGGTAAATCCTTGGCCAATAATGTTGCCGAGTATGTCATGGCATGTTACTGGAGCCGAGACCCCCAATTCTCCTTTGATCCGGTCTTTGAAGGAATCATCGCGGAGGAGGAGGATGTCGCCAGGGCTAGTGTCCAAGAAGCAGCTGAGAAAGTTTCTTCGTTTTTCCACAGGACCTAGGTCGTCCAGTAGTTAGGACTTTTCTCCCTTTGTCCCTTGTGATATAAATTTTGTAATCCAGTTCTTTTGATTAATGAAATCCTCCTTTTTGCCTTTAATTTGACTTTGTCTTCAATATACTGTGTCGTGTCTTGTTGGCCCTCTGGTACATGTGTACAGTTGAGGTGTGTACATGTACCAAAGGTTATGACAGTATGTTGATGACTTGGTTGCTTCGCACTTGTAGATTTTAAGTCCGAAGTCTTCAATTTTGAAGCGTCAAAGACATGCCCCCTGGAATGGTTGGAGCTTGGTAGCTCCGGCGTCAACATATTAGGTGTTGACGGCGGACCTATCTTGGGAGATGTCGCAGCCTAGTAGCTCCAGCGTCGTCCACCATTGCTATGAATTTTTGCTTTTCCTGCACATTAAAGTCAAGAGAGAAAGTAAAATTCGTCCTCTTGTCTATAAATTGGTTGTGACTTATTTTTCTTATTTGGACTTTAGATCCAAAGAAACTCAACATGATAACAATCATTTTGATAAAATCTTCCTAGATCTACATGCCTTTTTAGTACTCACCCTACTGAGGTCTGCCGGGGTGTAGGTAGAGTGGCGTACGTGGGGTGCAGGACAAGGCTAAGTCGATAGCGCACTCCGGACCTATGTTGGCTTGGCGTTCAGGTAAGTAGACTATGAAGCAATGTTAAGATCCAAAAATACTATCAATAAGGCTTGTAATGCATGTGAATTACTTGGAACAAAGCTCAAAAAGATTTGCATGACGTCATTATAGACAAGTGGGGTAAAAATAATTTGATATATTGAGCCTTGCACAAAAGGTAAATGCATGTGGAGTCTGTTTTCACACAACAATGCCTTTTATTACAGGTCCGACTTACAGGGGAGACAAGGACACACTTAGGGTGCTGGACCAAGCTAAATGTGCTATACATCTTGTGCTAGCCTGGAGCAAGTAGTTACAATTTTAGTGCAGTGACTGTGTCAAGTGTTACTTGAACTTCCCGGACCCTCCTGGAGGGGTCCAGATGTTCTCCTGGAGGACTTGCTCGTCTCTGTATAATGACTCTACAACATGCATTGTGTGTAACTACAGACTCACCTCCGTGATTCTAAGCATAAAACTTACGAAGGTGCTCGATGTTCCAAGGATTGGGAAGTGGGATCCAATCCTCAGTTGCCAAGCGGACGCACCCTAGTTGGGATACTTTAATGACTCAAAAGGGACCCTCCCAGCTGGGCGAAAGTTTGTTCATCGCTTCGCGAGTTAGTTTTTTCCGGAGCACCAGGTCACCTTCTTCAAGCTGTCGATCACGCACATGCCTTTGATGGTAGCGCCGGAGCGCTTGGCAATAATGTGCATTCCGAACAGCTGCTTGGCACCTTCCCTCGCCGACGAGGTCAAGGTCTTCACGCCGAAGCTTGTCCTGCATGGCTTCGTCGAAGGTCCAAACCCGGAGGGACCCCAAGGTTATCTTCGGAGGAAGGACTGCTTCAGCTCCGTACACCAAGAAGAATGGAGTCTCCCCAGTTGACCAATTAGGTGTTGTCCTATTCTCCCATAATGTGGATGGAAGCTCTTCAATCTAGTTAGCTTCGTGCTTTTTCAAGCGCTCGTATGTGCGCATCTTGAGTCCTTTTGAGATTTCTGCATTTGCTCTCTCAGCTTGGCCATTGCTTGCTGGATGAGCTACTGAGGCGTAGCTAAGTTGAATGCCGAGGTCTTCGCAATATTCTTGGAATGTGGCACTTGTGAATTGAGTTCCGTTGTCAGTTATGACTTTGTTAGGAACTCCAAATCTCCATATAATGGACTTTAAGAACTTCATTGTTGATTGTTACTACTGGAGTTGCTTCCGGCCACTTGGTGATTTTGTCGATGGCGACATGTAGGAACCTGTAACCTCCGACGGCTTTTGGGAAAGGTCCCAAGATATCCATGACCCACACAGCTGTCGGTACCCTAAAAACCATACACCCCCTGAGGTTGCAAAGATCTCAAGGGAAGGACATCTACTCAAATTAAAAACCCTCGGGGGCCCACCTGTCAGGCATAACCGGACCTGCTTCTCCAACATGGTTAACCCCTAGGTTGCCACGTGTACTGTCAGACCGGAGTTATTACCCGCAAGGGTGAAGCTCCGGGCTAGCTACTGAAACGGCACCTCTGGACTTAACCCCTGACCGAGAGAAGCTCCGGACCTGACACGTGCCAGGCCGCCCCGGAGCTTCCCGCTTCCCACAAGCAAGCTCCGGAGTCGCCACGTGTCCATACGTCGGAGCTGGCCGCTTTAAACCTCCGAGAGACATTGTAACGGCTCCGGATCTTCAAAGGACAGCCGCGGACTTCAAGACCCGATTAATTATCATTAATTCCACGTTAATGATACTTAATCGGACGATCTTAACACCTGTAACGGCACTGTCGGAGCCGTTACAGGGCTATTAACAACAATTAATCTCGTGTATCAATACTAATAACCGCCAGGGCCACATGTTGGGCCAGGCTGACTTGTAACGGTTTGTCCTTGTACTATAAAAGGACACACCGACGATACACGGGGAGGACTCTGGAAACGCTCTAAAGTTCACAAGTTAATACAACACACACACACCCGTGGAGTAGGGTATTACGCTCAGGCGGCCCGAACCACGTAAACCACTGTGTCACTTGTGTCCAATCGCGTTTCACCTTCTTGAGTCTCCGCGCGCCCAAACCGAACCACAAACTCCTTCAACACTTTCATAGTGTCAGGGGATCTGCCGACTCCAACAGTCGACAGTTGGCGCGCCAGGTAGGGGCGCCTGAGATCTTCAAGAATGGTGAATTCTGCGGCTGGATCATCCAACGGGCAACCTGCTGCTCAGGCTGTCGGAGGCAATCCCTCCAACATGCAGCCACCGGCAGGAGCCTCAGTTCCAGCAGGAGTCACACTCCCACCACCACCATCTTCTCCGGCAAGACATGCCGGACGACATGATGGTGCACCGGCGTCACATTCTGCGCCGGCAAGTCATAACAACCCAGAACACGCGCTCCATGCAGCGCGTGCTCTCCTCCAGCGACCACCACCTCCGGATGCATCTCAAGGTGCCATGGAGCAATGGAGAGCTGATGTTGAGCATTTGGTCGCAGCAGCGGCCGAACGCCTCAACAACCAGGGTCCACCTCCTTCAGGGCGGGCCCCGTCGCAGCGACGAACGTTGTCTGGAAGACTTGGTCCACATGTCTCCAACAACCGGAGACGAGCTGCGTCACAGCAAGTGACGTCGTTGCCCTCTGGGGCACGACGTGCCCATACCGCATCTCGGCTTTCGACACACGACCTCTGGGCGGAGCTTGATCGCCGATACCGCCAACAGGATGGCCGTGTCCACATCGAGCGAGCTCGAGAAAGACGAGATGCTCAAGACCTTTCTACTCTGGAAGGAGTAGGAGGAGGCTGTTCCGCCCTAGCCATGCATCTACGCATGGTTAGATGGCCACAAAAGTTCCGGCCACATTTGCCGGAAAAATTCGACGGGACTGTCAATCCCGTAGAATTTCTGCAGATATACTCCACTGCGATCCTAGCAGCTGGAGGAAACGAGGCTGTAATGGCCAACTATTTTCCAGTGGCCTTAACTGGGACCGCCAGGTCCTGGTTTATGAGCCTTCCACCCAACTCTATTGACAGTTGGGAGGAGCTGTGCCGTCAGTTCACTGCCAACTTCGGGAGTTCATACACCCGACCAGGCACTGAACTGGACCTTTTTGCGGTCGTGCAAAAAGGAGGAGAATCTTTGCGGTCATTCATCCAGAGATTCTCTCAGGTACGTAACACAATCCCTTCTATCTCAAGCGCTTCTGTCATTGTGGCATTCAGACAGGGTGTGCGAGACAAGAAGATGTTGGAGAAGCTGGCGATCAAAGAGATCACCAGCGTCACGGAGCTCTTCAGCTTGGCAGACAAATGTGCTAGAGCTGCGGAGGGCCGTGAAATGCACTCCAAACCAGCCCTGGAGGATCATAAAAAATCCTCCAAAGAAGAAGCCGCTACCTCCGGGAGTGGCAAGAAGAAAAAGAAGACCAACGACAAGAAGAAGCCGTCGGCCGGTACATCCAACGTTGCAGCCACTGCAACTCCTGGTGGCCGGGGGCCACGCCCCGAGAAGCGACCTCGACCGTCTTCTGAAGACGGCGGCAAATCCAAGATGTGGTGCCCCATTCACAAAACGGGCAGCCACAGACTGGAGGACTGCCGGGAGGTCCAAAACCTTGCCGAGCGCTACAGCAAGCGCCGGGAAGGGTCTCCTTTCCGACAGAGGGAGGGGAAACAGAAGGTTGACGAAGCTCCGGCTGAAGAGGAGTTAGGGTTTCAGGACCCCAAAAAGGTCCTGAAAGCCGTCTACACCTCCGTCGATGATGACTCCGACGTCTCCGACAATGAGCGTCGAAAAACCATGAACACCATCTTTGGTGGATCATGGGACATCACTTCCCGTCGTGTCATCAAGACTATGCGACGGGATATGGCTGCTGTAGCTCCTATAGCTAGACCGGAGCCACATCGAAAGTGGATGGACATACCCATCACTTTTGATGCTTCGGACTGTCCTCAAAGCATGGTCGGAGCTGGCCAATTACCCTTGATGGTATCTCCTACCATCAACAACATCCAGCTCCATCATGTCCTGGTAGACGGAGGTTCGGGGCTTAACCTCATCAGCTTCGAAGCTTTCACTAAGCTTCAGCTCCGACCTTCGGACCTCCAGCCCTCTCGACCTTTCTCCGGAGTAGGTCCGGGGGCCATCACTCCACTCGGAGCTATTACTCTCCCCGTTACCTTCGGGACTCGGGAGAAGTATCGCACCGAGAAGTTGGTCTTCGACGTCGCTCAGATCAACTTACCATTCAACGCCATCTTGGGTAGACCTGCCTTGTACAAATTCATGGCAGCTGCTCATTATGGATACCTGGTGTTGAAAATTCCAACACCAGTAGGCGTTCTCCAGATCCGTGGAGATCGCACTGCCGGAGTAACTGCTCTGGAAGAACTCCACGCACTCACCACAGCGCAAGAGGAGGACTCCAGACAGAAGCAAGCTCCACAACCTCCGAGCATTCGTCAACGAGGCTCGACCTCTGCACCCCGTGTGCGGCCAAGCGGCGACACCGGCATTCCCGTCAAAAGTCGTCCAAATTGGTTCCGATGTCACTCAAACTACCCGCATATCGGGTGGCTTGAACTACAAATAGGAACTCGCGCTCATCACTTTCCTCCGGGCTAACATTGACGTGGCCACCGTCACAAATGCCTGGGATCCCCAGGGAAGTGATTGAGCACAATCTGAAGATTTACCCCGACGCTCGGCCTGTGCATCAGAAACCTCGGAAGCAATCTGTAGAGCGACAGAACTTCATCTGACAAGAAGTGAAGAAGTTGCTTGAAGCCGGATTCATCCGAGAAGTTTACCATCCAAAATGGCTGGCAAACCCAGTTGTTGTGCCCAAGGCCGGCGGGAAACTTCGGATGTGCATCGACTACACCACACTGAATAAGGCATGTCCAAAAGATCCATTCCCACTACCTAGAATAGACCAGATAGTGGATTCCACCTCCGGGTGTGAGTTACTATGTTTTCTAGACGCATATTCTGGATATCATCAAATCAGGATGTCTAGGGAAGATGAAGAACATACTTCATTCATCACAGTGGATGGATTGTACTGTTACACTGCCATGCCTTTTGGTCTCAAGAATGCAGCTTCAACTTTTGTACGAGCTATGTACAAAACTTTCGAAGAACTCATCAGAGACATAGTGGAAGTGTACATCGATGACATCGTGGTCAAAGTCAAGAACAAGGAGTCCCTCTTGGACACTTTGCAGGCTGTCTTCGATAAGCTGCGGGCCACCCGCACGAAGCTAAACCCAGACAAGTGTGTATTCGGGGTTAGTTCCGGAAAGCTTCTTGGTTTCCTGGTAAGTCACCGGGGCATAGAGGCCAATCCGACGAAGATAAAAGCCATTGAAGACATGCGGCCACCAACCCGCATCAAAGACGTCCAAAAATTAACCGGATGTCTAGCAGCCCTCAGCCGGTTCATTTCAAGACTGGCGGAAAGGGCACTTCCCTTCTTCAAGTTACTGAGGAAGTCCGGACCATTCCAATGGTCTGAAGAAGCAGAGAAGGCATTCCAGGAGCTGAAACAGTTCCTCACCACCCTACCAGTCTTGGTAGCTCCGAACCCTGGTGAGCCTTTATTGCTTTACATTTCAGCAGCTGACGAAGTCGTCAGTATGGTTCTGGTTGCGGAGAGACCGGAACTACCCAATACTCAGGAATCCAGATCCCTTCGGGAGGGTCCGGAGGTTCTTAAAAGCGGGTCCGGGTCCCAGCTCCCAGACTTGAACCCACAAGAAGCCGGAGGACCCTGATTCCTCCGAGAGGAACCAGGTCATTCCTGAAGAAGCTCCGGGTTCCTCCACCCAGAACCCGGAGGTCCCCGAAGAGAGTCTGGACCCCTCCGATAGGGTCCGGATCAATGAAGAGGAAGCCCCGGACCCCTCCGGGAGGGTCCGGACCATTCAACGCCCGGTATACTTCATCAGTGAAGTGTTACATGATGCCAAGACTCGATACCTAGAGGTGCATAAACTGCTCTATGCAGTTCTTATTGCCTCAAGGAAGCTTCGACACTATTTCCAAGCTCACAAAGTCTCAGTGGTGACTTCATATCCACTTCGAGCGATCCTGCATAATTCCAATTCAACTGGGAATATTGCAAAGTGGGCAGCGGAACTGGCTGAATTCGACCTTGAATTCATTCCAAGACAAGCAATCAAGAGTCAAGCGTTGGCAGATTTCGTGGCAGAATGGACTCCCTCTCCATTAAACCCTGGGGGCCCCAGCGAGCAGAAGACGGAACCTCAAGTTCCAGCCTTCACTAAGCCTCACTGGACCCTTTACTTCGACGGCTCCATGCAGAAGCAGGGAGCCGGAGCTGGAATCCTTCTCCTCGCACCAACCGGGGAGAAGGTGAAATACATGGTACACCTTGACTTCAAGGCAACCAACAACATGGCGGAGTACGAAGCACTCATCTATGGATTAAAGGTGGCACTTTCATATGGTGTCAAGCAATTGCTGGTCAAAGGAGATTCACAACTCGTCATCAAGCAGGTGAAGGGTGAATGCTCCTGCAATAATCTCCAGCTGGCTGCTTACCTCCTTGAAGTCCAGAGGCTTCAGAAGGACTTCGAAGTCCTAGACCTTCACCATGTTCAGCGTGCTCACAACGCTGAAGCTGACGAGCTCTCGACCAAGGCGTCAACCGGAGCTCCGGCTCCTGACGGAACCTTTGTCCGGAGGTTGTCAAAACCCACAGTTCAGCCTGCCGAACTGAACGAAGGGGGCGAGATCAGCATCCCGAAGCTGACGGTCCCGATGGCCCTGTTACCATGGCAGCCATCAAGGGTCGTAGGTGCTGCCGGAAGCTCCGAGCAACCCAGCACGCAAGACCCAAATGCTCAAGTCAGTTCTGATGCATGGATCTCGGAGATCCGGAACTACTTGAAAGACAACATCCTTCCTGACGATGATGTGTCCGCTGACCGGGTAGTCAGATTGGCTAAAAGATACACGTTGGTAGAAGGGGATCTCTACCGGCGCGGTGCCAACGGCATCCTAATGCGGTGCATCACAAGGGAAGAAGGCTGCGAGCTCCTCGCAGAAATCCATGGAGGCGAGTGTGGGAACCACGCATCTTCCCGCACGCTGGTCGGAAAAGCCTTTCGGCACGGCTTCTATTGGCCTACAGCGCTCCAGGATGCCACTGAGCTAGTGAAGAAATGCAAAGCATGCCAATTTCATGCAAAGCAAATTCATACACCTGCTCAGTCCTTACAAATGATACCTCCTACATGGCCTTTCGCTGTGTGGGGGATGGACATCTTGGGACCCTTCCCAAGAGCCGTCGGAGGTTATAAGTTCCTATACGTCGCCATCGACAAGTTCACCAAGTGGCCGGAAGCTACTCCTGTTGTGACGATCAACAAACAATCTGCAATCAATTTTCTACAATCTATCGTGAGCAGATTCGGAGTCCCAAATAAGATCATCACTGATAATGGGACTCAATTCACAAGCTCCGCATTTCAAGGATATTGCAAAGACCTCAGCATACAAGTTTGCTACGCTTCCGTAGCTCATCCTGCCAGCAATGGACAAGCCGAGAGAGCAAACGCAGAGATCCTTAAAGGACTCAAAACACGCACTTATGAGCGTTTGAAAAAGCACGGAGCCAATTGGATCGAAGAGCTTCCGCCCACTCTATGGGCCAACAGGACTTCTCCAAGTCGGGCAACCGGAGAAACACCCTTCTTCCTGGTGTACGGAGCAGAAGCGATCCTTCCTCCGGAAATCACCTTGGGTTCCCTCCGAGTCCGGACCTTCGACGAAGCCGCGTAGGACCAGCTCCGGCGCGAAGACCTAGACCTCCTTGAGGAGGGAAGGTGCCAAGCAGCTGTTCGGAACGCCCGATACCGCCAAGCTCTACGGCGCTATCACCAGCGGCATGTACACAACCGACAGCTCGAGGAAGGCGATCTGGTGCTACGGAGAATACTATCCAGAGAAGGGCAAAACAAACTTTCTCCCGGCTGGGAAGGGCCCTTCCGAGTGATCAAAGTATCCCGTCCCGGAAGCGTTCGCTTGGCTACCGAGGATGGGACACCTCTCCCAAATCCTTGGAACATCGAGCACCTCCGTAAGTTCTACACTTAATTCCACGGAGGTGAGTCTTAAGTAACTTGAAGTGTATGTTATAGAGTCATTGTACAGATCGGGTAGTTCCTCCGGGAGAGCAGCCGGACCTTTCCCGAAAGGTTTGAAGAGCTCATGCAACACTTGATACAGTCTCCGGACTAGAAGTGTGGCTAACTACCCTGGGTCAAACGAGAAACCAAACACACTTAGCCTGGTTCCGTACCCTAAGAGTGTACTTGTTTCCCCTGTACCCCGGACCTATAATGAAAGACATCTTCATGTGAAATAGACTCCACGTGCATTCATTTTTGCATAGGCTCGACATTTTTATTTTTCTCTTTCTTGTCTATAACAGAAACGTGCAATTCTTTAGAAATTCTAGTTTGACCGGTTTACGTACGATTTGAGTCGAATTGTTGGATTTTTTAGATTTATATATCATCTGTGGCCAACTCGCCTGAAAGCCGCCAAGCCATTCTAGGGCCGGAGTGCGCTATCGACTTAGCCTGGTCAAGCACCCTAAGTACGCCACTCTACCTACATCCCGGCAGGCCAAAGTAAGGTGGGTCCATGGACAATTGGATCTAAAATAAAAGACAATTCATCCAGTCGTACTAAAAATCGTGTTCAACTTAAAATTCTCTTGAGAACTGTAAGCCGCGACGAAGTTATAGATAAGGAACGAATTTTACTATTTTTCTTGGCTTAAGTGTGCAGGAAAAATGAACCCAAAGTTGAGGGAGAAAAACTGGAGCTCACCAAGCTCCGACTCCCACCAGGGCGTCAACCGCCGGCGTTAACTTAAAGATGGTGAGAAGACCCTATCACTAGAGTTTGTTGCCAGCAAACCAGGCGTGGCAAGGGTCATTGCCGGAGCTACTAAGCTCCGACAACTTGGAGTATTAACTATCAACGCTCAACGTGTTGGTAGAGGCTATTGCCGGAGCTACTAAGCTCCGGCGATGGACAGTGCCGGAGCCTCTAAGCTCCGACTACTTCAAGGGACCTTCACTATCGAAAACTTCGGACCTAAATTATACGAGTTCGAAGCAAATTCGTCTTCAACAAAACTCAACATCCTTTTGGTACATGTCCACAATCAAATTGTGCACATCTACCAGGGGGCCAAGTGAAGACAAAGATGTTGAAGACAAAAAAATGAAATTCACGAAAAATTGAGGATTTCATTTCATCAGAAGACCAGAGGTTACATCTGGAGACAAGGGATTACAAAATTGAGGAAGAAGAGAAGATACAAGTAAAGGCTAAGAGAGATGGTCCTAGACCCTATGGAAGAACTCGGCAACCTTCTGGGCGACCTCCGACACGCTGGCTCGGGTAGCTTCGCCTTCTCCTTCGACGGGGCCTTCAAGCACCGGGTCCAGAGGGAATCGAGGGTTCCGGCTAGTGTAGCACGTCAACACATACTCTGTGACGTTCCTAGCCAGGGATTGCCCCTCGACTTCCAGCTGGTCCGCGATGACGTCGCCCACCTTGGAGAGCTTGCTGCCCGCAACGCTCAACGCTTGCAACGCAAGGTCCGGCTCCGGCTCCGGATCATCCGGGAGCACGGGGCTGAAACCCATCGGCGCCAGCGCGTCGTCGGCCTTGCTCAGGAACTCCCAAATTTGCAGGGAGTCCGTCTTCCTCAGGCCCTTCATCTCTTCCAGGGATCTCCAGGCCGCCGTCAGCTCCGAATTCTCGCGGGAGAGGCGCTCAACTTCTTTGGCGTTCTGCTGGATTTTCGCAGCAACCCGCTTCTCAAGTCTTCCGAGCTCCTCCTCCCGGAGGTGGATCTTGTTCCGGCGGTCAACCAGGTCCTTCTCCCTAGCCTCCGCTTTCTTCTCCCGGGCGATAAGGGCACACTCATACTCGTAGAGTTCCTGCCCCCGCACCCAGGTCTTCTCCTCCTCGTCGAGGCAGCGCTCTTCCAATTTTTTAGTGCGCTCCTCGAGACCCTTGTCCGCCAGAGCTGTTTTCTCGGCGAGCTCATCCTCCCGTCGCAAGACGTCATCCCGTAGCTCCAGGAGTTTTTGCTCCTCATCCTCGAGCCGCTTTTCCCTTCCCTCAAGTGCCTCTCGGCGCTTGATGAGTGCGGTGCTGATGGCCTCGAGTTGACCGAACCGAGCGTTGGCCGCGTCGTTAGCAGCCTTAGCTTGGTCATGGAACTCCCGGGATTGAGCGTCGAGGGCGTGAGTCATGCTCTCCCTCTCGTCCAGCAGCTCACCCCAGAGCTCCAGGCGGACCTTCTCCCGCCTGATCCATTCCTTGTCATCCGCAATCCTCGACTGCGCCAGCTTAGTCTCAAAGTGGAGCCGATTACGCCACCTCCTAAGGGTTTGGCGCTCCTCTTCAAGAGCTTTGCTGTCGTGGAAGAAGGCCAGTTGGACCTGACGTAGACTGGAGCAGGCATTGTCGATGGACATCGACAGAGAGATGGGCTCCGGACCTGCCGGGATCTCCTCCGCTGGTTCCAGCGGGTCTTCATTTACAAAAATTGGGTCCCACTCTACGAGAGTGGAACCCCGAGCTTCCAAAGCACTAGGGCACTCCTCTGGGATGGCCTCAGTCGCCACCGAAGAAGGTCCCGCCACCAAGTCTTCGTTTGCCCCCTCAGGCTGGGGGCCGGCGACTTCGTTCAGGCACTCTGGCTCCGCCACGGGTACCATCGACGTCGTCGCCTCCACTGGCTCCGGCCGGGACACTTCTTCTGAGGGAGGCTCAAGCTCCCTCGCCTCTTCGACCACCGGCTCTGTGGCCGGCGCTCCAGCAATCACCGGCTCTGTGGCCGGTGTTTCCACAATCACCGGCCCTGCAGCCGGCGCTCCAATAAATACCGGCTCTGCAACCGGAGCTTCGGAAGTAACCGGCTCAACTGCCGGAACCACTTCAACTTCCGGCTCACATGCCGGGGCTTCAACTATCTCCGGCTCAACCGCCGGGACTTCAGCACTTGCCGGCTCCGAAGCCGGGACCGCTACTTCCTCCGACTCAACAGCCGGAGCTTCTACTTCTGCAGCACCAGGACCCGGAGCATCAACCTCCGGAACGGGTGCCGCTGGCGCATCTTCAATCCCGTGGTCCGGTGCTACCACGGGAACTTCTGGAGACGAGTCGAGGTCCATGACCACGACAGCCGGCGCCGGAGCTGTCGCAGCCTCCGCTTGGGGCGGCACCGGAGCTAGAGCAGAAGCCCTCGCAGCCTCAGACACAGTGGCTGAGGGCGGAGCTTCACTCCCCTTCTTGGGAACGCTGCAGATAAAGAACGAAGAAATTGAGCAAATAGATGCTACAATTAAAAGTTGATCGAGGTAAGAAAGAAAAATTACCTTGGGAGGCTCACGCACCAGCTTGCGCGGAACCTCTTTCCCGGACGTTCCGGGCTGGCCACGGTCGGCGTAGGAGCTCCGGGAGGACTCCCAGGACTTGTCGTGACCGCGGGCGTTTCCCGGGTCGGAGCTCTCCTTGATCGGGAGGAACTCCTGGACCTGGAGGCCCTCACCGCTTCTCGTGCCGGAGTAGCCTGCCCGGAGCTGGCACCTCCGGAGGGATCCACCATGGGGACAGCCGCACTCCGGGAGGATCCCACCGCCGGAACAGTAGCGCTCCGAAAAGACCCCACCACGGGGACAGCCGCCACGGCGGCGGAGGATCTTCCTTCCTGAGGACAGGGAACTGGGGGGGAGGTGGCAAGCCCGACGGACCTTCCGTCAGCATGTCGTAGCTTTCTTTTCCGGCTCTCCGGCTCCTCCGCCAGCTCCTTGCCCTTGCCGATGACCTCAGTTCTTGGCTGAGAGACAGGGGCGGAGCCGCCTTCCGACAACCCGGGGATCGCGAACCGGGTGGTTGATCTTCTCTCGACGACGCCAAGGTCGTCAAGCGCGGGCATCTTCCGCCGGAGCTCCCTACTGAACTCCACTTCCACGTTCAGGGGGAGGAAAGCCGGCGGCGGAGTCAAGTACTCTCCGTCAACATCGATGCCGTGCTGGAATTTCTTGAGGTGAAACTCCAAGGACTTCCCCACCATGCTGGACTTCAACCCGGTCTCAACCCGGTCCTCGTCCATCACGCTGTTGAGGGCCCAGGCGAGCTTCTCCCTCCTCTTCAGCGGTGCCCACCTGTTGGACAGGAAGTTGCAGAACACCGCCTGGGGAGTCAATCCTCCCTCCACACATTGGCGGATCCTGGACAGGACGGGGTCGAAAGCTGCCGCCAGCACCGGAACTTCGCTCCACACCAACGTGTCAATGCCGGGCAGACCGTCTGGCAACTCCAACCGCTCATGCTCCTCCACCCGGACGACTACCCAATCTTTCTTCCAGTCATCCCACTTCCCGGAAGGGAATGACCGGAGGTACTTGAACGGGCACTTCTTGCGCTTCACAAAGTAGTAGAAGCCAAGGTACTCGTCGCTTCGGCCGGTGGTTTGGACGGTGAAGAAGGTTCGGAAGAGCTCGATGCAGGGAGGGATGCCCACCCACATCTCGCAGAAGTGGTCAAAGATGGACACAAGGAGGATGGAGTGAGGGCCAAGGTGGTATAGCTGCAGAACATAGAAGTCCAGCAGCATCAAGAAGAAGGAAGAAAACGGTGGGATCAGCCCCACCATGGCGTACGATGAAAAGTACACCATCTCGCCGGAGTGCTCCTTTTTAAAGGGAAGCTCTCCGCCGGCGCGGACCGAACGGTTGAAGAAGTCCGACGACCACCCCATGAGGGCTTGGACCTTCTTCAGATCGCTTTCCGTCTTCAAACGACTCTCACGCAGACCCAACTCCATCGCAGCACAGCTAGGCAAGAGAAGAGGAGCAAAGCACGAGTTGGGAGTTTGAGCGCAAGAACAGATGGAAAGCGTAAGGAACTCCCGACGGTGCGCTTTCCTTCTTAAGTAAGCCCTTGCAATGCTTGGATGGAAACTGCAGGGGAGTCAAGGATACTACTCAAGAATTCAACCCTGCCGATGACAAGAGGGCCCGGGACCACCCTGACGATTAAGTCGAGGTTCTTACCCAGGCGAACAGTTGTCATCACGAGGCGGGAAACCCAAAGGCGGCGGACTGACAAGGCGCGCGGAACCGATACGGTTTTCGTATCGGGAACCGGCGACCTTCAATTGTGAGAGATCCGCACGTCAAAGATCCTATCTGCCGCCTGAGGTGCGCCACGCGTCGAGACTTAACCGTAAAGCCCGCCGAAGGCACCTCCGAAGACCCTTGAAGACCCAGTTCAAGAGTCGCAAGTGTGGACCCACCTCCGGTGGAATGACTTCATCCCGTTGGCCTTCCCCGGAGGTAGGTCCAGGGGGCCACTGTCGGTACCCTAAAAACCATACACCCCCTGAGGTTGCAAAGATCTCAAGGGAAGGACATCTACTCAAATTAAAAACCCTCGGGGGCCCACCTGTCAGGCATAACCGGACCTGCTTCTCCAACATGGTTAACCCCTAGGTTGCCACGTGTACTGTCAGACCGGAGTTATTACCCGCAAGGGTGAAGCTCCGGGCTAGCTACTGAAACGGCACCTCTGGACTTAACCCCTGACCGAGAGAAGCTCCGGACCTGACACGTGCCAGGCCGCCCCGGAGCTTCCCGCTTCCCACAAGCAAGCTCCGGAGTCGCCACGTGTCCATACGTCGGAGCTGGCCGCTTTAAACCTCCGAGAGACATTGTAACGGCTCCGGATCTTCAAAGGACAGCCGCGGACTTCAAGACCCGATTAATTATCATTAATTCCACGTTAATGATACTTAATCGGACGATCTTAACACCTGTAACGGCACTGTCGGAGCCGTTACAGGGCTATTAACAACAATTAATCTCGTGTATCAATACTAATAACCGCCAGGGCCACATGTCGGGCCAGGCTGACTTGTAACGGTTTGTCCTTGTACTATAAAAGGACAAACCGACGATACACGGGGAGGACTCTGGAAACGCTCTGAAGTTCACAAGTTAATACAACACACACACACCCGTGGAGTAGGGTATTACGCTCAGGCGGCCCGAACCACGTATACCACTGTGTCACTTGTGTCCAATCGCGTTTCACCTTCTTGAGTCTCCGCGCGCCCAAACCGAACCACAAACTCCTTCAACACTTTCATAGTGTCAGGGGATCTGCCGACTCCAACAGTCGACAACAGCGAATGGCCATGTAGGAGGTATCATTTGTAGTGATTGAGCCGGTGTGTGAATCTGTTTTGCATGGAACCCACATGCTTCACATTTCTTCACTAGCTCAATTGCATTCTGGAGTGTTGTAGGCCAGTAAAAACCATGCCGGAAGGCTTTACCGACCAGCGTGCGAAAATATGCGTGGTTCCCGCACTCGCCTCCATGGATTTCTGCGAGGAGATCACAACCTTCTTCCCTTGCAATGCACCACATTAGGATGCCATTGGCACCGCGTTGGTAGAGATCCCCTTCTACCAACGTGTATCTTTTAGCCAATCTAACAATCCGGTCAGCGGATCCACTATCTTCAGGAAGGATATTGTCTTTCAAGTAGCTCCAGATCTCTGAGATCCATGCATCGGAGCTAACTTGATCTTCTGAGTCTTGCGTGTTGGGTTGCTAGGAGCTTCCAACAGCACCTACGACCCTTGATGAACACCATGGTAATAGGGCCACCAGGACTGCCAGCTTTGAGGTGCTGGTCTTGCCCCCTTCGCCCAGTTCGGTAGGCTGAGCTGTTGGATTTGATAACTTCCGGACGAAGATTCCGTCAGGAGTCGGAGCTCTGGTTGAGGCTTTTGTCGAGAGTTCATCGGCTTCGGAGTTATGAAGGCGTTGAATATGATGGAGATCCAGGACTTTGAAGTCCTTCTGAAGCCTCTGGACTTCAAGGAAATAAGCAGCTAATTGAGAATTGTTGCAGGAACATTCACCTTTCACTTGTTTGATGACGAGTTGTGAATCTCCCTTTACCAACAGCTGTTTTACACCATAAGATAGTGCCACCTTGAGTCCATAGATGAGGGCTTCATACTCCGCCATATTGTTGGTTTCCTTGAAATCAAGGCGTACCATGTACTTGACCTTCTCTCCGGTCGGAGCCAGGAGAAGGATTCCAGCTCCGGCCCCCTGCTTCTGTACGGAGCCATCAAAGTAGAGGGTCCAGTGAGGCTCAGTGAATACAAGAACTTTGAGCTCTGGTTTCTGCTCACTATGGCCCTTAGGGTATGATGGAGAGGGAGTCCACTCCGCCACAAAATCAGCCAATGCTTGATTTTTAATTGCTTGCCTCGACACGAATTCTAGATCGAATTCTACCAACTTCGATGCCCACTTTGCAATATTCCCAGTAGAATTAGGGTTTGCAAAATTGCACGTAGTGGAAAAGAAGTTACCACTGACATTTTGTGGGCTTGGAAGTAATGATGAAGTTTTCTTGAGGCGATAGCCTAAAGTAGTTTATGCATCTCATTGTATCTTGTGTTGGCGTCGTGGAGTACTTCACTGATGAAGTACACAGGGCGTTGGACTGTCCAGACCCTCCCACAGGGCCCCGGAGCTTCCTCCTCATCTACCCGGACCCTCCCGGAGGGGTCCAGACCTTCTTCTGGAATTTCCTGGTCCCTGCCGAAGAAACCCGAAGCTTCTTCTGGAGTGACCCGAACCCTCCCAGAGGGGGTCTGGATCTTCTTGTTCAGTAGAAGTTACTCCTTCGTTTGAAGGAGGTTGATCCTCCAGCATCTCGCCTTGAGGATTCGTGCCTTAGGAATGGTACCCAGACTTGCCTTCAGGTAGTTCTAGACCCTCCCGGAGGGGTCTTGACTCCTGAATTGGGCATGGCTCTGGTCTTTCAGCGACCAAGACCATACTGACAACCTCTTTAGTTGTCGAAATGTAAAGAAGTAAAGGCTCTCCAGGGTTCGGAGCTACCAGGATTGGTAGTGTGGTGAGGAGTTGTTTCAGCTCTCGAAACGCCTTTTCTGCTTCTTCAGACCAATGAAATGGTCCGGACTTCCTCAAGAGTTTGAAGAGGGGTAGTGCTTGTTCTGTCAGTCTTGATATAAACCGACTGAGCGCAGCTAGACATCCAGTCAACTTTTGGACGTCTTTAATGCGGGCTGGGGGCCGCATTTCTTCTATAGCCTTGATCTTCGCCGGATTTGATTGAATTCCTCGATGAGTCACCAAGAACCCAAGAAGCTTTCCAGAGCTAACCCCGAAGACACACTTGTCCGGGTTCCGCTTGGTGTGCGTAGTGTGTAGCTTGTCAAAGACGGCTTGTAAGTTGTCAAGGAGTGACTCCTTGTTTTTATTTTCATGACGATGTCATCAACATACACCTCCACCAAGTCTCTAATTAGCTCTCCAAATGTTTGGTACATGGTTCGCACAAATGTTGAGCAGCATTATAAGACCAAATGGCATGGCAGTATAACAATACAATCCATCTACTGTTATGAAGGCAGTATGCTGTTCATCTTCCTTAGACATTTGGATTTGATGATATCCAGAATATGCATCTAAGAAACACAGTAGTTCACACCCAGAGGTGGAGTCCACTATCTGATCTATTCTAGGTAGTGGAAATGGATCTTTTGGACATGCCTTATTTAAGGTGGTGTAGTCGATACACATCCGAAGCTTCCCACCGGCCTTGGGTACAACAACTGGGTTTGCTAGTCATTTTGGATGGAATACTTTCCGGATGAATCTAGTTTCGAGCAACTTCTTAATTTCTTGTCGGATGAAGTTTTGCCGCTCGATTGATTGCTTTCGGGGCTTCTGGTGTACAGGCCGAGCGTCTGGTAAATCTTCAGGTTGTGCTCAATCACCTCCCTAGCGATCCCAGGCATTTGTGACGGTTGCCAGGCAAACACGTCGACATTAGCCCGGAGGAAAGTGATGAGCTTGAGTTCCTATTTGTTGTTTAGACCCCCCGATATACGGGTAGTCTGGGCAGCATCGGAACCGATTTGGACAAATTTGACAGGAATGTTGGCGTTGCTGCTTGGTTGCACACGAGGTGCGGAGGTAGAGCCTTTATGTCGAATGCTTGGAGGATTTGCAGCTGGCTCCTTACCAGATACTTCCTCTTGCGCTATGGTAAGCAAATAGAGTTCCTCCAAAGCAGTGACTCTTGTGGTACGGTCTCCACGGATCCAAAAAACGCCGTGGGTGTTGGCATTTTCAATACCAGGTAACCATAATGGGCAGCAGCCATAAACATGTATAAAGCTGACCTGCCCAAAATGGCATTGAAGGGCAGACTGATCTGCGCAACGTTGAAAACCAGTCTCTCGGTTCTGTAGTTCTTCCGGGTCCCGAAGGTCACTAGGAGTGTTATGGAACCTAGAGGAGTAATGGTTCCCGGACCTACTCCGGAGAAAGGTCGGGATGGGCGAAGGTCCAAAGGCTGGAGCTGAAGCTTAACGAAAGCTTTGAAGCTTATGAGGTTTAGCCTGGAACCTCCGTACATCATGACATGGTGGATTTGGATATTGTTAATTTAACACCCTAAATCTTTGCATCATGCATTGCATACATGTTCATGCATTAAACATTAGTGGAATAAAGGAAAGATAATAAAAGATAAAACATACATATACAATATGTGTAGCAAAAGAAGAAAAAGAAAATAAAAATATAAAACATGTATTAGGGAATAAATATAAATAAGTAATATATGTAATATATATAAATATAATAATAATATATATTAATATTTGTATAAAAAAGAAAAGGAAAAAAAGGAAAAAAAACCCGCCGCTGGCCAGGCCAAATCGGCCCAGCCAGCACTGGCCGCCGAGCGCCCGCGAGCAGCGCGTGACCCCGCCGCCCGCTCCCGCGCCGCATCGACCGTGCGCGACCCCGCCAGGTCCCACGCACCAGCGCGCCCCCGCCGCCCGCTCCCGCGCCGCCTCGACCGCGCGCACCCCCGCAGCCCGACCCCACCCGCACCGCGCGCCCCTGACCGCTCGTGCTGCGCGTCCCGCGCGCCTGGCCTCCGTAGCCGGGTCGGACACACCCCGCACCACGTCTCCTGTGGGACGAGCCGGCCGTGCATTTCGTGGCCGATCAGGAGACCACCGATCGCGTGCCGTAGCGCCCTGCCACCTATAAATACGTACGCAAGTCATCATAGTTTTCCAAGCCACCAGGAAATGCCACCGCCAGATCAGAGGAAAAACCCTAGCGGTAGAGAAAAAAAATGGAGAGGCACCAGAAGCTCTGCCGCCAAGGAAGAAGGGGGAAAAAGAGAAGAGGAGGGTGTCGTCGTCCGCCGGAGTTCGTGGCGTCGCTGTCGTTGTGCCGCCGAAGGACCTTGTGCATCTACTTCGTCTACGCATCATCCCCATCCCGCGATCCTCGAAGCCATCGCATCTACGGTAGGCCACATTTTCCGATGCAAATTTTAGCGACCATATTGAATCTAATAGACGTAGTTTGATCGTAGTCGCACCATCTTTTTATTTTCAGCAACATTAATCCCCGCTAAAACCCCTGTAAACTCATATGAACACGTATGAACTACTCGCATCTAATTAATAAACAACCGTAGTTAATTAATTATTGAATTGTGCATGCATGCATGTCATTGCATGTTGATTATTTTGTGTGCATCATATTGAATTGTATGTATTTTCTTGTATGTATGATCACGCGTAGAGGAACGTGCTCAAGCGGCCGCATACGAGGATTTCCAAACCAAGACTTTGAAGCGCTTGAGCAACCCCATCCGTCGGAGCAAGGCAAGTGTCCTTGATCATATTGATCCCGTTTTATTAAATGTTTTGTTTGTGAAATTGCAAGCTTGTGTCAATATGATGGGAAACCCATACGTAGGAGTTTACTAGCGTTGTTTGACACCCCTTGTCGCCGGGATATACACGATGAGTCGGGTATGGGTATTTTTATTTTTGCACTACATCGCTACATGGGTTATGGGTAACTTAAATAATGTGCTTGACAACTTTAATTACGACCACTTGGGATTGTAATAAGATGATGGTTAATTTAGCAACCTGGAATTTAGGAGATCTAAGCAAGCATGGTTTTGTGGATGGGTTGGATGATATGGTGGTTTGCTTGCCTTAGATCTAAGGACTGGTTCATGCAAGAATATGCCAGGTCAACAGTGCCACCACAAGGCCAAGTATGGGTGCGGCGTAGCTGAATAATTAAGAGCGCTGCTAGTATTGTATGGACCATTGGACGGCGCAGGGAATGGGGGTCGAGGAGGACTGCCCTGGGATCCTCATGGCACACGAGGGGGCCCGTGGGTGGGAGAATGGAGATTCAAGCCTGCCGGTGAAACCTTAGTGGGCCCGTACATACTAGTAGTACCTTTTGAAAGGCTATTTTGTGATCTCTTGGCCGCACATCACGGAAGTGTGACAGGGCAACATAGAGGTTCTTAGTCACCGAAAGGTGATGAAATCACGAACATGTGGGTAAAGTGGTACAACCTCTGCAGAGTGTTAAAAACTATCATGATAGCCGTGCTCCCGGTTAAGAGCACCTGGACGACCTACATGATTAGAATTGGACTTGGAATATTGGGATGGTTGGTATGGTTTTGGGTTGTCACTTGAGTATTGTCGGTACATGAGAGATTATGGAGTTGGCATATGGTATTAATTTTATGGTTGGCTGATATTAATGGATTGCGTTGGTAATAAGAATTGTTGGATTTATGGTATGATAATTACTTGGGTCATGAAGGGAAATAAATTCACATAGACATGATAGGCTGCTTTTACGTGTTTATGAAACATACTTTTCTGCAATTAGCCATTTTATTCCAATCATTTGTTTAGCCACATGTCATCTATTTCCACACTTGCTGAGTATGACACGTACTCACCCTTGCAATCCCCCACCCCCCCCCCCCCCAACAGCTACTGGAGATAATTGGGAGTACCCTGAGGATCATGCGGAGTACTAGGTTGCGTACCGCCGTCAATTGCCCGTGGAATGGAGTCGTGTTGCTTAGTTTATTTTCCGCTGCATTATTTAGAGTTTTATCATTTGTGAACTATTGGATTATTGTAATAAAGTACTTATTAAATAATTGAGACGTGGTTAAATTCTGTATATCGTTTGTGATGCAACTGTATATGTGTGATGAACTTCCTGGGCACATGTATGCGTTATGCTTGGTTCATATTCGGGACCGGGTGTCACAAATTGGTATCAGAGCCGCGTTGACCGTAGGACGCAAGCCTAGGTAGAATGGACACTCTAGAACTCTTAGGAACACTCTTCTAATCTGCTATTTTCGAAAATTTTTGCTGCTATTTTTGTTTCTTTCTTTTCATCTGCAAAAAAAAAGTATCGATTGCTGCCGCGTTTTCGATAAAATTTTCAGCAGTGGGCAATATTTGGTGCTGCTGTTTTTGCCGCTTAAATTTTCCCAAAAAAAGTGTGTTTTGCTGCTGTTATGTGTGGGTAAACTTATTGTGTTGGCTGCTGCATTTTTCTCTCTCTCTTTTCGTTCTTTTGGAACTGCTGCACCGCTCTTTTTCCGCCATTTTAGCTGCTGCAATTTTCAGATTTGTATTCCGTTATTCTTTCCTCTAATGTATTCTCATTTTCTATAGATGTCGATCACTAGGAGTGCAGCCCGCAAGAGCACCTGTCCGCCGCCCCTTGGAAGTGAACTTAACCCTATTGAGCTTGACGAGCAGAAGCAAGAGGAGGGGAATATCGTGACCGAGGAGGAGGAAGCTAACCAGACGAACACTATGGAGGAGGATCCGGAGGAGTATGAGCCATTTGAGGAGAACATGGATGAGGATCCTAATGAGGAGTACTACGTGCCAGCTTCAGATGAGGAGGACAACGGAGGTGAAAATGGAGGAGGATCACAACCCGGTGCGAACGAGAATGGACACAACAGCCCCCAGTTTCCCCAAGTTGAGGAGATTTGTACTACTGGAACCGATGGAGGACATGCATCGCGGGAACTGACGGAATTCCTTTATCCCCATTGCATGAGTACTAACTACTTCGTGAAGAGGGTCTCTCGTCCCGGACGTGACGAATGGCATGCTGAGGTTCTCATCTTCTACCTCAACAAAGTGGTCTCACGGCATTATGCTCCCACCTGGAGGTCTACTCAGAAGGATGCTATGGATGATGCTGCATGGGCGGCACTCACAAGTTTGTGCCATACTCGCCGCTTTGATCTTGAGAACACCACGTTTGAGCTGCACCCTCAGCGGGAGAGTGGTACAGGGAGGATAATTGGATCAGAAGAAGCTTCAGACAATCTTACAGCAATAGATAGGTCTCAAAATACATTATTGGACATGGGCAATTGCTATGCAACCACACAAGGGGATATACACTACCTTCGCAAGGAGCTAGCTCGTTTGGAATCCAACTTGGAGATGAAGGAATGTGAAGCAAGAGGAGAGCCGTGGTCACCCAAGAGAATCTGGTCCCCTACATCGCCATGGCGCAACCCCATCACATTCGCGCAGCCAAGGACGCCCTCACCGCCTCACAATTAGGAAATTAAGTCCGCTATGAGTATTTTGTAATAAGAATGCTTAGAATCGTATTAGCTTTAAATAGTGTGGTGTGCTGAAATTTTGTTTGGTGCTTGTTTGAGTGCTTGTGTGCTTGGTAGAGAGTTGTGGGATGCTTCGGCACTTGTCCACATCTTCATATAGGTCTATATTAATAAAGGATTGTTTAGTGTCACATACCTTGATGCATATAGTTGGGACATTTCTTTCCAAATTCTAAATTCTTCTGTCTCCACCTTACTTTCGCCAATAGATGGTGAGAACTCGTACCCAGAGGGATGCCAACGATTAGGAGTAGCGCAATGAAGTACCTCAGAACAACCGGGGACATGCTCATGGAGCTATCAATATTGAACAGCTGTTAGATATGCAGAACCATTTCATGCAGACCATGATACAGACAATGGGATAGCTACAAGCTGGCAACAACAATCAGCCTCATATACCGCCACCGCCACCACCCCAGCCACACCACAACCGTTTGGGAGAGTTCATGAGGACCAGGCCGCCTACATTTGCACAAGCCACAAACCCAATGGAAGCTGATGATTGGCTGAAGTCCGTTGAGAGAAACTTGCTATTGTCCAGTGCATTGATAGGGAGAAGGTTCTCTTTGCATCACATCAACTAGTTGGAGCAGCTGCTGACTGGTGGGAAGCTCTTTGCAACGCTCATGATAATCAGGAGGCAATCACTTGGGCTGAGTTTAAGCAGAGTTTCTGTTCCCACTATGTACCTGAAGGAGTTATGATATTGAGAAGACAAGGTTTTGAAAACCTCAGGCAAGGAAGGATGAGCGTGAGTGAGTATCTCAATAAGTTCACTCAACTATCAAGATATGCTCCAGAAGACATCAACACGAATAGTAGGAAGCAATATCTGTTTATGAGGGGTCTCAACAATGAAATTCAAGTCCAGTTGCTCAATACTGATTATCCAAACTTCCAAAAGCTGGTTGACAAGGCTATTGTGGTTGAGAACAAGATTCGTGAGATGGAGCAGGACAACAAGAGGAAGATGCCACATCATGGACCGCAGCAGGGAAGCAATGTTCGTCCCCGCTGTGTACCACCAACTGCACCATACTACAACCCATCTGCTCCTGCATACCGTGCTACTTATCCACCGCGCCCAAATCAGCCACCGCAGCAATGCCCCGCCATGCAAGCGCCTCGCTATCCCGTGCCACCTACGCTGTGTCCTAACATGGCGGCAAATGCTCAAAACCAGCTGCGTCCAAACTTCCCTAATGCTACGGGCAGTAAGACATGCTATGTGTGTGGAGAGCCCGGACACTTTGCAAGTCAATGCCCCAGAAGAAACTATGGACCATTGAACAATGCACCAAGGCCAAATTACACGCGAACAATGGAGGAGCACCACAAGGCAACCGCGGACAGCAAAATTTTGCTCGTGGCAATGTGAATCATGTCTCTACTAAGGAAGCCCAACAAGTTGATGACGTCGTGATTGGTATGTTCCTCGCCAGCTCCAACCTCGTGACTGTTTTATTTGATTCGGGAGCATTTCATTCATTCATCTCATCAAAGTATGTTGCCAAGTACAATTTGCCTATGTCTCATATGAAGCAAACTATGCTAGTAAGTTCTCCTGGCAGAGAGATGAGGACAAATATAGTATGTCCGAAAGTAAGAATTAAAATAAGGGTGGTAGACTTTCTCGCAAACCTCATAGTCTTGGACTCCCAAGGAATAGACATAATACTTGGAATGGACTGGTTGAGCAAGTATACTGGAGTCATTCAATGTGTCGAGAGGATTGTGCAGTTGACAAGTGAACATGGCACATGCATCGAAGTTGAGGCAGCCCAACCTACAAGAGAGAAGGCAATGCTCAATCAATTGGAAGGAGTGACATTGGAAAGCATTTCGATCGTTCGCGAGTACCCGGATGTGTTTCCAGATGAGTTGCCAGGTATGCCACCTGATCGTGACATAGAATTCGCCATTGAGTTGATACCCGGAACTACACCTATAGCTAAGAGGCCGTATAGGATGCCTCCTAAGGAATTAGCAGAGCTCAAGAAGCAAATTCAATAGAAGCTAGAGAAGGGTTTTATACGCCCAAGCTCATCCCCGTGGGGAGCACCAGTGCTCTTCGTAGATAAGAAGGATGGAACCCAGAGGATGTGTGTGGACTATAGGCCTCTCAACGAAGTGACAATTAAGAACAAGTACTCACTGCCCCGTATAGAGGATTTGTTCGACCAAATGAACGGTGCCTATATTTTCTCCAAGATCGACTTGCGGTCAGGATAATTCCAAATGAAGATTAGACCATCAGATATACCCAGCATTTCAGACACGATATGGGTATTATGAGTATACCGTCATGTCGTTTGGATTGACGAACGCGCCTGCGTACTTTATGTATCTCATGAATAAGGTCTTCATGGAATATCTGGATAAGTTCGTCGTAGTGTTCATCGGTGACATTATGATATACTCGAGAAGCGAGGAAGAACATGAAGAACACTTGAAGCTTACATTGCAGAAGCTACGGGAACACCAATTGTATGCCAAGTTCAGTAAATGTCAATTATGGTTACGGGAGGTTTCTTTCTTAGGCCATATTATTTCCGGAGGAGGAGTATCAGTTGACCCAGGGAAGGTGAGAGATGTGCTTAAGTGGGAACCGCCACAGAATATTAAGGAAATTCGGAGTTTCCATGGAATGGCTGGATATTACCGCCAATTCATCAAGGATTTCTCCAAAATAGCCAATCCTATGACCGAATTACTCATGAAAGGGAAGGCATTCCGATGGACTCAAGCTTGTCAGGATAGCTTTGAGGAGTTAAAGAAAAGGTTGACAACTGTGCCGGTGTTAGTATTACCGAACGTGAGCAAGAATTTTGATATATATTGTGATGCATCAAGACAAGGATTAGGATGTGTGCTCATGCAAGAAGGCCAAGTGGTAGCTTATGCATCAAGGCAACTAAGGAAACATGAGTTGAATTATCCTACACACGACCTTGAACTCGCAGCCATGGTACACGCCTTGAAGATATGGAGACACTATGTTTTTTGTCACCGATGTGAGATTTATACGGATCACAAGAGTCTCAAGTACATATTTACGCAAACGGATCTGAATCTGAGGCAACGCCGATGGTTGGGGCTCATCAAGGATTATGAAGTGGGGATCAACTATCACCCAGGGAAGGCTAATGTAGTGGCCGATGCTTTGAGCCGAAAAGGAGTAAGCCACCAACTCACAGTCCGGGAGCTGCCATCCGAGTTATGCAAGGAGTTTGAACGATTGAACCTTGGATTCATAAATGAGATGGGAACGATGGAAGTCAACCCAACATTAGAGCAGGAAATACAGGAAGGACAGACAAAGGACAAGGAAATACAGGAAATCAAGTAAAAGATCCAAGAAGGAAGAGAATTCAAATTTGATGAGGACGAACAGGGTACCTTATGGCTTGGAAAGAGGATTGGGGTACCAAATGTTAGGCATATCCGGGAAACAATATTGAAGGAGGCACATGACTCACCTTACTCAATTCATCCTGGCTGTACGAAGATGTACAAGGACTTAAAGACATGCTATTGGTGGGCCAGCATGAAAAAAGACATAGCCGAATATGTTGCATTTTGTGCTGTGTGCCGGCGAGTTAAAGCTAAACATCAAAGGCCAGCCGGATTGACACAACCATTGAAGATCCTGGAGTGGAAGTGGGAAGAGATTGGTATGGACTTTATAGTTGGATTACGGCAAACTCAGTCTTGCTATGATTCAATATGGGTTATTGTGGATCGGTTGACAAAATCAGCTCACTTCATCCCTGTCAAGACCACATATAGCACCGCGAAGCTAGCAGAATTGTATTTGGAGCATATTGTGTGTCGACGCGGAGTACCGAAGAAGATAGTGTCGGATAGAGGTTCTCAGTTTACCTCCAGATTTTGGCAGAAATTGCATGAAGCAATGGGAACAGGGTTGAACTTCAGTTCGGCATATCACCCTCAAACAAATGGACAAACCGAGAGGACCAACCAAATTTTGGAAGACATGTTAAGAGCTTGTGGTTTAAAGCATGGGAAAAGATAGGATAAAAGTTTGTCATACGCTAAATTCTCGTACAACAATAACTATCAAGCAAGTTTGAGAATGTCACCCTACGAAGCATTGTACGGGAGGAAGTGTAGGACACCCTTGTTTTGGAATGAAACCGGAGAGAATCAAGTATTTGGTCCGGATGTGTTACAGGATGCTTAAAGACAAGTTCAAATAATACGTGACAACCTAAAGGTTGCCTAGTCTCGACAGAAAGGTTATGCAGATAATAGGCGAAGGAGTCTGACTTTCGAAGTTGGAGATTGCGTATACCTCAAAGTGTCACCTATCCGAGGTCAGCGACGGTAACATCAAAGGAAAACTGGCACCACGTTACATCGGACCATTCAAGATTTTGGACAAACGGGGAGAAGTAGCATATCGACTTGAGCTGCCGGCGTATCTCTCTGATGTACACGACGTGTTTCACGTCTCTCAACTCAAGAAGTGTCTCAGGGTGCCGGAAGAACATGTGTCGATGGACGAGTTAGAACTTCAAGAGGATTTGTCCTATATCGAGCAACATATCAAGATCTTGGACGTAAAGGAAAGGGTCACAAGAAATAAGAGGATCCGTTGGTGCAAAGTGCAATGGAAACACCATACGGAAGCCGAAGCTACGTGGGAACGTGAGGAAGACCTGAAGGCAGAATTCCCTCATCTTTTCTTTACGCTATCAAATATCGAGGGCAAGATTCACTTTAAGGGGGGTAGGTTTGTAACACCCTAAATATTTGCATCATGCATTGCATACATGTTCATGCATTAAACATTAGTGGAATAAAGGAAATATAATAAAAGATAAAACATACATATACAATATGTGTAGCAAAAGAAGAAAAAGAAAATAAAAATATAAAACATGTATTAGGGAATAAATATAAATAAGTAATATATGTAATATATATATAAATATAATAATAATGTATATTAATATTTGTATAAAAAAGAAAAGGAAAAAAAGAAAAAAAAGAAAAAACACCCGCCGCTGGCCAGGCCGAACCGGCCCAGCCAGCACTGGCGGCCGAGCGCACGCGCGCAGCGCGCGACCCCGCCGCCCGCTCCCGCGCCACCTCGACCGTGTGCGACCCCGCCGGGGCCCACGCACCAGCGCGCCCCCGCCGCCCGCTCCTGCTCCGCCTCGACCGTGCGCGCCCCCGCAGCCCGACCCCACCCGCACCACGCGCCCCTGACCGCTCGAGCCGCGCGTCCCGCGCGCCTGGCCTCCGTAGCTGGGTCAGACGCACCCCGCGCCGCGTCTCCCGTGGGACGAGTCGGTCGTGCGTTTCGTGGCCGATCGGCAGACCACCGATCGTGTACCCCAGCGCCCTGCCGCCTATAAATACGTACGCAAGACATCGTAGTTTTCCAAGCCACCCGAAAACACCGCCGCCAGATTAGAGGAAAAATCCTAGCAGTAAAGAAAAAAAGGGAGAGGCACCAGAAGCTCTGTCGCCAGGGAAGAAGGGGGGGAAAGAGAAGAGGAGGGTGCCGTCGTCCGCCGGAGTTTGTCGCGTCGCCGTCGTCGTGCTGCCGGATGACCTTGTGCATCTACTTCATCTACGCATCGTCCCCATCCCGCGATCTTCGAAGCCATCGCATCTACGGTAGGCCACATTTTCCGATGCGAATTTTAGCGACCATATTGAATCTAATAGACGTAGTTTGATCGTATTCACACCATTTTTTATTTTCAGCAACATTAATCCCCGCTAAAACCCCCGTAAACTCATATGAACACGTATGAACTACTCACATCTAATTAATAAACAACCGTAGTTAATGAATTATTGAATTGTGCATGCATGCATGTCATTGCATGTTGATTATCTTGTGTGCATCATATTGAATTGTATGAATTTTCTTGTATGTATGATCACGCGCAGAGGAACGTGCTCAAGAGGCCGCATACGAGGATTTCCAAATCCAAGACTTTGAAGCGCTTGAGCAACCCCATCCGTCGGAGCAAGGCAAGTGTCCTTGATCATATTGATCCCGTTTTATTAAATGTTTTGTTTGCGAACTTGCATGCTTGTGTCAATATGATGGGAAACCCATACGTAGGAGTTTACTAGCGTTGTTTGCCACCCCTTGTCGCCGTGATATACACGATGAGTCGGGTATGGGTATTTTTATTTTTGCACCGCATCGCTACATGGGTTATGGGTAACTTAAATAATGTGGTTGACAACTTTAATTACGACCACTTGGGATGGTAATAAGATGATGGTTAATTTAGCAACCTGGAATTTAGGAGATCTAAGCAAACATGGTTTTGTGGATGGGTTGGTAATATGGTGGTTTGCTTGCCTTAGATCTAAGGACCGGTTCATGCGAGAATATGCCAGGTCAACACTGCCACCACGAGGCCAAGTATGGGTGTGGCGTAGCTGAATAATTAGGAGCGCTGCTAGTATTGTATGGACCATTGGATGGCGCGGGGAATGGGGGTCGAGGAGGACTGCCCTGGGATCCGCATGGCACAAGAGGGGGGCCCGTGGGTGGGAGAATGGAGATTCAAGCCTGCCGGTGAAACCTTAGTGGACCCATACATACTAGTAGTCCCTTTTGAAAGGCTATTTTGTTATCTCTTGGCCGCACACCACGGAAGTGTGACAGGGCAACATAGAGGTTCTTAGTCACCGAAAGGTGATGAAATCACGAACATGTGGGTAAAGTGGTACAACCTCTGCAGAGTGTTAAAAACTATCATGATAGCGTGCTCCTGGTTAAGAGCACCTGGATGACCTACATGATTAGAATTGGACTTGGAATTTTGGGATGGTTGGTATGGTTTTTGGTTGTCACTTGAGTATTGTCGGTACATGAAAGATTTTGGAAATGGCATATGGTATTAATTTTATGGTTGGCTGATATTAATGGATTGCGTTGGTAATAAGAATGGTTGGATTTATGGTATGATAATTACTTGGGTCATGAAGGGAAATAAATTCACATAGACATGATATGCTGCTTTTACGTGTTTAACAATTAGCCATTTTATTCCAATCATTTGTTTAGCCACATGTCATCTATTTCCACACTTGCTGAGTACGACACGTACTCACCCTTGCAATCCCCCCCCAACAGCTACTGGAGATAATTGGGAGTACCCTGAAGATCACACAGAGTACTAGGTTGCGTACCGCCGTCAGATTCCTGTGGAATGGAGTCGTGCTGCTTAGTTTATTTTCCGCTGCATTATTTAGAGTTTTATCATTTGTGAACTATTGGGTTATTGTAATAAAGTTCTTATTTAATAGTTGAGACATGGTTAAATTCTGTATATGGTTTGTGATGCAACCGTATATGTGTGATGAACTTCCTGGGCACACATATGAGTTACGCTTGGTTCATATTCGGGACCGGGTGTCACAGTTAATGGTGGGTGACACCATCAATGGTAGTTGACCAGCCCCGATCATGTTTTGGGGCAGTCCAAAGCATCGAAAATGATGGGTGTATCCATCTACTTCCGATGTGGTTCTGTCTTAGCAGCAGGAGCTACCATGGCCATGTCCTGCCGCATTGTCTTGAGGATGCAACGAGAGGTTATGTACCAAGGACCACCATAGATGGTGTTCAGGGTTTTCCGGCGCTCGTTGTCAAAGACGTTGGAGTCGTCAGTGAAAGTGTTGTAAACGGCTTTCAAAACCTTTTTGGGGTCCTGGAAACCTAGCTCCTCTTTAGTCGGAGCTTCATCGACTTTTTGTTTTCCTTCCCTTTGACGGAAAGGAGCTTCTTCCTGACGCTTGTTGTAGCGCTCGGCAAGGTTCTGGACATCCCGACACTCTTCCAAGTTGTGTTGATTCGTCTTGTGAATCGTACACCATGCTTTGGAGCTGTTGCCGTCCTTTGATGAAGGATGAGGTCGCTTCTTGGGGCATTGCCCCCGGCTTCTAGGAGCTGCAGCAACTACAGGTGGAGCGCTGGCCTACGACTTCTTTTTGCCGTTGGACTTATTCTTCTTCTTACCACTACCGGAGGTAGCGGCTTCAGTTTTGGAGGACTTCTGGTTGGCCTCCGGAGCTGGCTTGGAGTGCATTTCATGACCCTCCGCAGCTCTAGCGCATTTGTTGGCTAGGCTGAAGAGTCCCGTGACGCTGGTAACTTCTTTAATAGCCAACTTCTCTAGCATCTTCTTATATTGAACACCCTGTCTGAATGCAACAATAGCAGAAGAGCTCGAGATAGAAGGAATGGTATTTTGTACCTGAGAGAATTGCTCGATGAAGGACCTTAGCGATTCCCCCGACAGTTGCTTTACAACAAAAAAGTCCAGTTCAGTGTTGGGTCGGGTGTAGGAGCTCCCGAAGTTGGCAGTGAATTGCTGGCATAGTTCCACCAAACTATTGATGGAGTCAGGTGGAAGACTCATGAACCAGGACCTTGAAGTCCCGGTTAAGGCCACGGAGAAGTAATTGGCCATTACACCCTCATCACCTCCTGCTGCCAATATGACAGTTGAGTAGATTTGAAGAAACTCGGCGGGGTCGACTGTCCTGTCGAATTTTTCTGGCAAGTGAGGCCGGAACTTCTGTGTCCACCTGACCATATGTAAGTGCATGGCCAGGGCAGAACAACCTCTTCCTACTCCTTGAGGAGCAGGGTTGTCGCGAGCCTCTCGCCTTTCGCGAGCGCGCTCGATATGGACTCGGTTGTCCTGTTGCCGGTAATGGCGATCCACTTCTCACTGCAGATCATGAGTCAGAATACTAGTGATGGTATGGGTGCATCGCAACCCAGGGGGCAACGAAGTCACTTGCTGGGAGGCAGCACATCTCCTTTGTTGAGAGGCTTGTGGACGAAACCAGCCGGACAGGGTCTGTCGTTGTGAAGGTGCTCGCCCGGAAGGGGGAGGACCTTGGTTCCTGATGCCTGCAGCTGCAGCTGCGACCAGATGGTCTACATCAGCCCTCCACTGCTCCATAGCACCTTGGGGTGCACCTGGAGGTGGTGGATGTTGTAGAAGAGCTCGAGCAACAATGAGCGCGTGCTCAGGATAATTGTTTGTCGATGCAGTTATCGACGCAGATGCCCCATCTTGTTGACCAGCATTGTTTGCTAGAACAGATGGTGGCTGTGGTGCCACGGCACCTGCTGGAGCAACAGCTCCTGCTGGTTGTTGGACGTTGGAGGGATTGCCTCCAGCAGGTTGTCCATCATGGTTGCCATTGGAAGATCCAGCAGCTGAATTCACCATCTTGTGATCTAGGGAAGTGCCCCCTACCTGGCACGCCAAATGTCGAAGTGTTTGATACAACACTTCCCCCAGACCCACTGAGAAGCAGCCCGCGGAGGTTCTTTTATGGTTGGGTCACGCAAAGATTAGGATCAAGATGGTGACCTCAGATATTTACGTGGTTCGGGTCTCCTGAGCGTAACACCCTACTCCACGGGGTTTGTGTAATTGTATTAAGTGAGTACGTCCCCTAGGATCGGGTTGGATCAGATCAGCCTAGCTTCAATTGTCCCCCATATTCGTGTGGTGCAACCCTTTTATAGTTCTAAGGACTGACCGTTACAAAGCTGGCCTGGCCCGACATGTGGCCCTGGCGTGCTTAATGACCTAATACACTGTCTAAAGGGTATTAAGTACAATTAATATTGTGGAAACGTGCCTTCATGGCAGCGTTACCCCTATTAACGGTGCACTGATCATGTGTCATTAATATGGCATTAATGACACATTATTAGATCTTGCAACTGCCATTTTAACCATCCTTGAATGTCTGTAATGGACATAATTGGCTTGTACTTCTGTTGGTGACGAAGGTCCGGCGGCTCCACACATGGAAGATCCAGAGCTTCCCTTACGGAAGGGTAGGTCCAGGGTTGCTGTACACGTGTCGATACCGGAGCTCCTCTCTAACGGGGGCTAGGTCTGGGGCTGTTGTACACGTGTAGTCGTCGGAGCTTCCCTTGGTTGGGAGTTTTGTTCCGATCTTATTTTACACGTGTTAAACCGGGAGCCAGCCATGTGAGGGGAGCGGGTCCGGTGCAACGTGACTTGTGGGACCTGCAGGGTCCTTCAACTCTGATGGGTGGAACTTTCTTGCACTTCTTGCAGCATCATGGGGTATCCGGTACGCAGGGTACCGATAGTATCCAAGTCATGTACCTTTTGAGGCGAGGCACATAAGGAATATCCAGCCTTTCTACAGTGTCCTCAATTGGGTGCTCTGAAAGACTATTGCCTCCAAGGATGGAGATGCGGGGACTATTCAAGGAAACTTGAGGCACTTGATGGTGCTAATTGATGGAGATGTCTGTTTCAATGTTGTGGACTACATCTTTGACAACATCTTCAACATCTCGCATACTCCAAACCGATCATGTGGATACACTCCTTACATCATGTACATGATCGAGAAGGTGTCCAGTCTCACTTTCAAGAAGGACATCACTCACCGAAGGCTTCGTCCTAAAATCCCACCTCCGGAGCCTGCTGCCCCTAGAAGGAAGAATGTGGATCCTCTCGCTTCTTCTCCTCATTTCGTGCCATCACCTCCTCCACCCCCTCCTTCATCACAATGTGGCAGTGGTTTCCTCAAGTGCTTTAAAGCCATCATCTCCTCTTGCCAAAAAGCGGAAGTTTGGCAACATTGCATGGAGCGTCGCCAAGAGAAATATCTCAAGGTAATGTGCGACAAGCTAGACATCCCCATGTATCCTGCCGCGGAGAGTGATGGGGAGATGACTCCATTCCCGGAGTTCACCGCCGAGGAGCTTGCTCAATTCCTGAAGTTGGTACCTCTACGGTGGCTCCATCCGAAGATGATGATAATGATGATCCAGAAGCCACGAAGAGCAAAATTGGGAATCAAGGTGGAGGAACGACGGCGATGATGACACCGATGATCATGAAGAGTAGATCTTAGGACTCTTCATTCTCTCTTTTCCTTTTTGGTTTCTTGATGCCAACGGGAGAGAGATTGGAAGGGGGTACTTAGATAGTTTTATGGGGGGGGGGAATTGATCAAGTATGGACTTATGTTTTTAAACTCTCATTTCAAGTTGTTGTAAGACTTAATTCATGAACTATGTTTAAATTGTGATGTATTGTCTCAATTACATGTTTATCTTGCATATTTGTTGCCTTATCACAATTTATGAGCACATCACTTAGGGACCCCACCATAACATGTATATGTATGAGAACTCTCTCAATTTCTCTTACTCTTGATGCATACATTGAGGGGGAGTCACTCATACAAATACATGTTATGAAAAACAAATTATTATCCTTTTTGTTGAAGTCTTAATGTGTTGTCATCAATCTCCAAAAAGAGTGAGATTGAAAGTGCATCTAGGCATCCCCGTGGGTTTTGGATGATTGATGACTACAATTAAGAGACTAATGAGCTGAGTTGATCTTAAGCACATGTGTGATGGTTAAAATGAGACGAAACCCCTAAAAAGAAGGAAATAGGATAAAACGGCTGTCAAAGACTAAGAATAGAAAATAGGGTTTCTATGGTGTTGAGCTTAGATGAGACGTATCTTGTGTGAGCGTGGTCGTATCATGTGCATTGAGATCATTCTAGAGGGCTCAAAGTGGTGGTTGAGAGAAAAACCTAAGTGAGAAGCCAAAATGAGGAAAAACAATAGGAGGTCAGACTAGTTCGGGCCTTAGGGTCGGACTAGTCCGTCCAGGTAGAGAAGTCCGTTCTGAGTCGGACCATAGGTCTCTGGATGAATTTGGACTTGTCTGTATGGGTACGGACTAGTCCGTTCATCCCTTAGTAGAGTTGGAGCTAAGTCCCCAAAAACCAGACTTGTCCGTTCTGGAACAGACTAAAGCTCTCTAGAAAAGTTCGGACTTGTTCGTGGTGGTTCGGACTAGTCTGTTTGAGACTTAGTGTGAGAGAAACCGAGAAAACCCTAGAGGGCCGGTCTAGTCCGCCCCCTGTGGACAGATAGTCCGGGCGTACCTAGTTGAGTCCGCTTTGGGATGGACCAAACCGTTTTGTTCTACTTTGGACTAGTCCGTTGTGAGTGGACTAGTCCGTGTTGTCACTGACCGTTTGAAATTCAAACGTTGGCGTGCACGTCATCTGTTTTGTCGATCGATGATGTGAAATTGTCGATTGTCCCAGAAGGCTGGACTAGTTTGTGGCACAGGGCTGGACTAGTTCGGGGTTGCCCTGGTGGCAACGGTCAGTTGTCAGGACCCCTATAAAAAAGGGACCCCCGACCCCTATTTTACAACTCTTGAACCCTAGTGCCGCCACAAGTGACCTAGAGCTTTCTACTCGTCCTACTTGCCCTTGTTGCAAGATTGGATTCAGTAGGAGTGCTTCTGGCTCTAGCTGCACAAGAAGGCTAGAGTGTTCACCACATGGATATAAAATAAGCATTTTTGGATGGAGACTTGAAGGAGGAGGTATACTTTATGCAACCCTCTGGTTTAATTGCTGAAGGGAAAGAACAGCTACTGTACAGGTTGGACAAAGACTTGTATCACTACAGGAATCCCGACGATTCGCGACGACCATGGCCGTCGCAAATAAGTCAAATGCCGTCGCAAATAAGCGATTTGGGACGGCTTTATTTATTTGCGATGGTTTTCAGCCGTCGCAAATAAATCGTCGCAATTAAGCTTATTTGCGATGGCCACCGTCACAAATAAGCTTCATTGCGACGGCTAGGAAGGGCCATCGCAAGTAATTGTTGCGGGCCGGTGGGCCCCGCAACCTTATTTGCGACGGCGGTGCCGTCGCAGTTAAAGCTTATTTGCGACGGCCAGGCTGTCGCAATTAAGTGCCTCTATTTGCGACGGCCCGGCCGTCGCAAATAAGTCCAGTGGGCAGGGCCCACGGGTCCTCCTCCGGGACCCACACAGCTATTTGCGACGGCCCGGCCGTCGCAATTAAACCTTATTTGCGACGGTCAGGCCGTCGCAAATAGCAGTGGCCTAATTGCGACGGCCTGGTACCTTTTTTGCGACGGTACTGTATAAAAAGCCGTCGCAAATAAGGTTTTTTATTTAAAAAAAAACAGAAAAAACTACCCGGCTCGATGGCCAGAATCACAGAACAGATTCAATACACACAGTATATACACAAAGCAAAGATCATCATCGCAGAGCAAACATCATCACAATCACAAACTAATAAATTCCAATACATCTCACATCGTCATCAACAAAGCAAACAAAAGGGCTCACTTGCCCATCTGACCTCCGTAGCCACCTCCGGAGCCAGCTCCGAAGTCGAAGTCGTCATCGCGCCTCATTCCAGGCGGCGGTAGCGATGGCGACGACGTTTGTGCAGCCGTCGCAGATCCCGGCAATTAATGAAACTTAGAGTTAGAATATAAATGCATCAACATCTCTCTCCCTCCCTTTCTCTCCCTCTATCTTCATCTAGATCCCCTCTCTTCCTCTCTCTTTTCATTTCTCTCTTTGTCTCTCACTCTATCTTTCTCTCTCACTCTATCTCTCTATTGCTATCCTTTTCCCTCTATCTTCCTCCATCTATCTCCATCTACATCTCCCTCCCTCTATCTTCTCCTCTCTCTATCTCCATCTACATCTTACTCTCTCTCTTCATTCCTATCCTACTCTATCTATCTTTCACTCTTTCTTCTGTCCCTCTTTCTTCTATCTCTATCATTCTTCTATCTCAATCATTTTCTTCTATCTAACTATCTCTCTCTTTCATCTATCTCAATCTTATTACGCTGGAGAAGAAGGATTACAAAGAAACTTACCTGACCCGCTGAAGAAGGATCGCCTGGAAGGACCGGTGGTAGTACCGGTAGCTGGATTCCCAGACCTTGCGCCCGAGCTATAGCCTGTCATTGCAAACATAATGCTACCTATTAGTATGTCATTTACGCTGAATTAATAAGAATTTTAGTTTTTATTTTATTACCTCCATTGCTTCCCGCATCTGGGCCAACGCTGCTGCCTGGGTTTGGATCGTGGCCTCCCTCCTTTCCTCCTCATGTCGCCTTTCGTTTTCTTCTACAGTTTCTCGGAGGTACTGCATCTCAATGTCCCTCTGCGATACGCGGCGACCTGCCGTGCCCACCTATGAAGCCTGCGAGGAGCTGCCTCTCACAGGTCTCCCCGCCCTCGAGTCGACAACTCCGTCGAATATGGCGAGCCTATAAAAAAGAGAGTCAGTAATATGAAATTGAAATATCTTGAATACTTTGAATTGAAAACGATAAAATGACTTGTAAACTCACCTTCCGTGTGCTTTTCCACCACCGGTTTCATACGCGGCTTGAGGATCGATCGGTTGACGTTCCCAATCGAAATCCTCGTCGTGTATCTTCCTAGCCACCTCCCCGTACTTAGCCTGCAAAACAAGAAAACCGTGTAAGTTCAACAATCTATATAGTTATATTTAATATGAATGATTTCTAAACTTACCAACCGCTCGGCTGCAGCCTGACTGCACCTCGTCGGTTGAGAAGGGTCCCTGTGACCTCTCTTCCAGAACTCAACAGGGGTGGGCGGCACCCCTGTCTCGCACTCCTGTCAATACGTGTTAGTACGAACAATATATTATTAATATATAAACATAAGTTACACACACTTACCATGCGTTTAGCTAAACACAAGTGGTTATCTTGCCCGTGCCTGCTCTTCCCCTCGACGCCTCTGCAGTCTCGAGCCTTCTCAGACTTAGCTTTAAACTCATCGCTAGCCCAGTAGCGACAAAGGGCCCGAAATGCATCAGTCTGACCCTGCAACCAGCTCATGTGGCCCTGCACATAGTTGGAAGTCTTTAAAAATACCATCGAGGCAATTATCAGAAAAAATACTTACTACACTCCACGTACCTGCGCGTACTCCTCCTCCGTCAGGTGCCTCTCGCTCTCTTGCCGGAAGTGTAACACGTGCTGTTGGTTCGCCTTCAAGTGCTCATTCATAATTTGAACATGGGCGTTCGACAAAGCTTGTCGAAGCACCTTGGAAGCGTTGAAGTGAAACACTCGCCTCGCATCCTCAAACAGGTGACGGTCGTTGGGGTCCTCTAAAGTATATCTTGCCTGCGATAAAAAATATATTGAAGAGATGTTCACTAAAAGAGTTTAAGAGTTGTAACTTAGAAACTTTTTTAACATACTTACCATAAAATCGGCCCATACGGCCTCCTGAAGGTTGTCGTGCTCCTGGTCATGGACGCGTGCGTAGTCCTCCCACAAAAGAGCGGACACCCCGTCGATGACCCCGGGATAGTGCAAACGCACTGTGGACCCGAGGACACCGTTCACCGGTCTGTGGTGTCTCTCACCGGTGGAAGACGTGTCGTCCCAAGCCCTGTAAGATATTTATTCATTCATTACTTAAGTAAACAAAAGAAACTAAAATTGAACACGATAATTTTTATTACCTGTCTCCGACTGGACGAATCAAGATCCTCTGTGAACTCTGTGAAGGGACCGCGGGAGGACTGACAAAGTGAGTCCTCCTCGTCCTCCGCGTCTGCTGGGGCGCCACGTCAGGTGACCCAGACAGCTCCTCACCAGCCGAGTCAAAGGCCTCAGGAACAAACTCATCGCCAGCTAGGGGCTGGCTGGCCGAGGGCTGGCTCGCCGAGGGCTGACTCGCCGAGGGCTGGCTGGCTGAGGCTGCCTCGCCGAGGGCTGGCTCACCGAAGGCGCCGCATCCTCTGAGTCAGCCGGTGAGGACTACAACATTCAAATGATTCATAAGTAAGTTTAATGTGAATTTGAATTTAAAGAATTTTTCAAAAATGAGTGACATTTACCTGTGACGAAGCTCTAGAGCTGGTCTGAACGTGCCCCAGCAGCTGAGAGCGTCTGCTGCCAGTCGACGAGGCACCAACGAAAGCATCCTCAGGTCTAGAGGGGTAGAACCCCCTCGTCGGCGGCACCTTCTTACCCTTCTTTGACGCCATCCTGTTGTAATTAGATAATTAGTAAATATGCAAATAAAATATACAAAATTCATGTTACTATCTTCAAGAAAACATTACTTGTAGTCACTTTCAAAATTCATCAACATCATTGTCATGTGCCTGTGCCCTACTCCTTAAACCAGCCCAACGATCTTCCATCGTGGCCTGTTCTAATTTTCGTTTTCGTGTATCATCTGCCTCTACATCTTCAACGTCTTCAACATCTCCAACTAATTGATCGAGTCCTACACCAAGCTCGACGATAAAAGTGTCTGACAACTCTTCTTCTTGGTACACTTCTTCAACGTCTTCGCTATCATGGTAACCATCATCCCCAGGAGTATATAGCCGCTCACGAGGATTCACCTTATATTATACCCACCAAGCACTGAGCTTCGTGCATGGATAAGGTAGATAATACACTTGTTCAACTTGATGCGCAAGAACAAATGTATCGTAACCTTGTAGTCAGTCCTTATGTTTCACTTCCACCATTCCAAATTGGTTTTCTCGAGTTCCATGAGTACGATCAAACCAGTCACAGTCAAAGAAGACAACTCGAAGGGTCTTATTTCCGGTAAAAGTAAATTCAAGGATTTTGTTAATGATACCATAATAATCGGTTAAATTCCCTTGAGTGTCCATTGCTCTCGTCACAACACCAGAATTTGATGTTGCCGCGAGAGGACGATGAGCTTCAAAATGAGTTGTACGGAATCGGAAGCCATTTACGTCATATCGACCATAGCTTCTAACATTCACCAATCCATAAGATAGCTATCGCAAATCTTCATGGACATTGTGAGTCCGACACTGTTATAAAAGACGAGAGAATATTACATAATACTTCTTTAATAATAGTAATTTATAATACATAGAAGACGAGAGAATATTACATATTCTCGAAACCAAGATAGAAAACTCTGCCCCCCATTTATTCCTTCCTTTCACATCGCTTCTACTTGTTTGGCCGTAGGTTGATGCCTATGTGGCCAATATTGTCTGTGGAACTCGCTGAACATGAAAAAACATCTTTTAGAGTACATGTTTAGCAAAATATGTCGATTAGCATAAACGTAGGAGAAACACTTACTCGAAGTATTCTTGCATGCCTTCTATATTTGCGTACATGTAGAGTAAAGCAACAGTCCTTTCCTGTTCGGGTAGCATGTAGGTCGTGTAGCTACCAACGGTGGCGCCTCTCGTTTGAAAAATGGTAAGGTCGCTTTGAGGGGGTGTTTCGTCCACATTGTACCCCATCGCCGAAGTATTGATATTGTTTTCTTCCGCAAAGTAGACACTTGAAAAGTATCCTACTTCCTTAAGAGCATATGCTTCAGCGATGCACCCTTCCACCCTTGCCCTGTTGCCAACCATTGGTTTCAGATATCGTAGCGCTCTTTCAATGTGATACATCCACCTATATTGCACAGGACCGCCAACTTTAGCTTCGAATGGAAGATGGATAAGCAGATGTTGCATTGGATTGAAGAAACCCGGTGGAAAAAAAATTTCCATCTTACATAAAAGTATGGGTATCTCCTTCTCTAACTTATCCATCATCCCGATCTTGATTTCTTTAGCACGAAGCTGTCTATAGAAATAGCTGAGCTCGGCTAAAACCTTCCACACCACATCATCTAGATAGCCTCAGAACATAACAGGTAGGAGTCTTTCCATTATAATATGATAATCATGACTCTTCAACCCTGTGAGGTTTCCTGTGTTAACATTTACGGCTCGTTTCAGGCTAGCTGCGTAACCATCTGGGGATTTCAAAGTTTTCATCCATTTCATAACTTCTTTCTTTTCTTTTGATTGAAGAGAGAAAGAAGCACGTGGCTTTCCACCACTTTCAGAGATTTCAAGAGTTGGATGGTGACAAATGTCTGCCAAATCTAGTCTAGCTTTATAATTGTCTTTCGTTTTGCCAGGCATAACCATGCAAGTGCTTATGATACTTTCGCTCATATTATGCTCCTCATGCATGACATCAATGTTGTGCATTAGAATCAACGACTTCACATATGGTAGCTCCCAAAGTCCACATATGTGAGTCCAATTGTGTTCCTCTCCATAACCTACGAAATATCCAGGACGACCTTCATCAGGCACCAGTTTGTCCAACATATCAGAAATTTCTGACCCGTTGAGACGCTTTGGTGGTACTTTAGTGACAACAGTGTTCTTTCGAAAGACATGCCTCTGCTGCCTAAATATATGATTCGAGGGCAGCCAATGTCTGTGACAATCGAAGTAAGATATTTTGCCTCCATGAGTTAGTCGAAAGCAATCCATGTCTGAAGCACATATCGTACACGTCAGACGACCGTGAGTGCGCCATCCGGAAAATATGCCGTATGCCGGCAAATCATGGACAGACCACAAATAAGCAGCTCGAAGGTTGAATTTCTGCTTCTTGTAACTGTCGTACGCTTCAACTCCTGTCCACAAGACATTCAATTCTTCGATCAGCGGTTTTAACATCACGTTGAGACGTGACCCGGGATGATCAGGTCCAGGTACAATGATGCTGAGAAACATGAACTCGTTCTTCATACAAAAAGCAGGTGGCAGGTTGTACGGAATGACAAAGACAGGCCAACATGAGTATGGCGTGGCGTTCGTACTGAACGGTGAGAATCCGTCTGTCGCTAATCCGATGCGAACATTCCTCGCATCACGAGAAAAGTCTGGATCAAAACGGTCTAGCGCCTTCCATGCATCACCATCGGACGGATGCGTCAAGAATTCTTTGTTCTCACGTTTACCTTCTTTGTGCCATCTCATGTGTCTTGCAGTTCTTTTTGAAAGAAACATCCGCTTCAACCGAGGTGTCACAGGCAAGTAACGAAGCTTCTTATGTGCGACATCTGTCATCACATTATCGCCATCGTCATTAACAACTTTGACATACCTCGATTTACCACATTTCAAGCACATCTTCTCATTGGCGTGCTCTTTCCAGAATAGCATGCAGTTGTCTGGGCACACATCAATTTTCTCATACTTCATATCGAGACCAGATATCTTGATCTTTGACTGATACATATCAGGTGGCGCTTTGTGAGGTTGTGGAAGGATATCGCAGATCAATTTCATGAGATCATTGTAGCAGTTGCTGGAAAAAAAGTACTTGGACTTAATTGCCATAAATCTGGTCAAGAAAGCAAGTACGATCACAGCCGTGTGTTCATGCAACGGCTCTTGTGATTTCTTCAGCTCCTTGAAGAACTTCTCTGCCTCATTTGTAAGAGGATCCTCCGCTTCAAGAGCTTCTAGCATCTCATCCATCCTATCAACCTCTGTTATATACATCCAACTGCGGTCTTCACCCATGTTTGACTCTGCAGTTTAACGCGAAAGAAATTGTCGTTAATGTATTGTTGTGTTATGTCACGGCCCTACAACCTAGGCAGATAGATCCTAAACCCACCCAAGAGTGACCGAGCGGAGCGTGCTCATGACGAGACGTGTGATCCGGATTCGAACGAAATTTCGGCAGCATAACCCCGCTGTTCTCCACTGCACGCCCAAAAATGGTGCAGCAGAGAACAACAGGGTTACGCCACCAAGATCTCATCCAAATCTGGACCCGCGTCTCGTCACAAGCCACGCCCCCTCGGTCACTCCGAGGCTGTCCAAAAAAGGACAATTCCGAACCTGCACGTCTCACATGCCAATGGCATGTGAGATGTGCCGATCCGAAACGGGTAATACATTGCTATAGGTTACGTTGCTCATTTTCATTTTCAGGTCATTTAAGAGAGAGGAAAGAACTAGAGAAAGAGTGAGAGGAAAGTTGGTCTTAGATGACAATTCCACATCCATTTCCACCATCCACGCAATCGCTGGTCATTGACGTCCTTACCAACCCGTTTGCTTCCATGTCGGCTTGACTACTATGGTCTACACGACACGATCACACTTATTGCGTGTCGTGCCCTTCCGGGTTGGTCCGAGCCGACCCAAAGCCCCTTTATTTATATATATTAAGTAGTCACTCAAAAACATTATGTGAATGCACTAAAGTCCAAACATACACTAAACAGAATAGAAAAAACTATTAATTCTAAACACTCACACAATCAAAAGATCACACACTTGACAATAAGCTTGACAAAAAGTTATCTAAACCTAAAAAAACAGAATCATCTAGCAACATCTAGATCACACACTTGACATAGGCTGAACTAGTAACATGGTGATGCAAATCTAAAGAAAATGTGTTACATCACTAAAAGATTAAAAAAAATAGTTGAAAAATTATACATATCAAGGCAGCTACTATAAGAGCAACAAGTAATCATATAAAGCTAAAAGCACTGTACTCTGTCATATACAATATGAGAAGAATGATGGTGCCATACCTGAGCAGTGAAGTGGATCTGAGTGTGCACGGTGGGGAGGGGACCTGAGCAATATAAAAAAAATGCATTATGTCAATACTGATTTGATAAAAACAGCTAGAACACACAAAAAACTGAATATAATTGGACCAGCTAGATCACCATATTATGATGCTTTTGGTTGATCCAGAAGAAAGTCCCTCACTCGCTAAAACACAATGGATAATAACCTTTTTTTCAGCTTTAAGAGGTTACTCTAGTGCTAAACAGAAAAAATTGCTAGTAATTGCGTTCAGTGTTGTCCAGGCGTCGCCTAGCCGATGCCTAGGCGGCACCTAGGCGTCCAGTTGCTTCAGACCAGACGCCATGCCTCCTCGCCTTGCCTGGAACGGTCCAAGTTGCACGCCACGTGCCGGCCCTCGACGCCGTCCTCGGCCGAGATGCGGCGTTCCGCTTCCTCACCTGTGCGTGCTTGTTCCTGGCCTCCCTCCCGCCCCCGCACCGGATCCCCCTTTCCGAAGCTGGCAAGCTGTACCGCGAGCTCGGCTTCCCGCGTGGCCGCAGCGTGTCGCGAGCCGCCGCTCGCCACCCGCTACTGTTCCACCTCCCCATCGTGGACTCCGTCCCACACCTCGCGCTCACGCCATTCACGTGCTCGCTCCTAGAGGAAGAGCACCGCATCCATGAGGAGCTTCTCCCATCGCGGGTGTGCACCGTTCGCAAGTTCCTTATGCTCACCGCCCACTGCCGCATGCCGCTCGCGAAGCTCCACCACTGCCGCGTGCTGCTCGGCCTCCCCGACGACTTCCGAGATCGCGTCCGCAACTTCCCCGACGACTTCCGCGTCGCCGTTGACCCCGATGGCCGCCACGTCCTCGAGCTCGTGCGCTGGGACGCCGTGCTCGCCGTTAGCGTGCTAGAGCGCGACTTCATCGTGGACGAGCGCCGCGTTCGGCGCACGTTCTGCTTCGCCGTCCCACACCGCCGGTCCATGCCGCTCGATGCAGAGGACGCAGACCGCCTCGACTCGGTGACCACGTTCCCTCTTGTCTCACCGTACACCAACGGCGCGCTGCTCAAGCCGTGGACGCCAGAAGCGGAGAACTACCGCATCGGGGTGGTGCACGAGTTCCTGAGCCTGACGCTGGAGAAGCGCGCGCTTATCCACCACGCGCTGCCCGGGCGACGGGCAAGACCTACCACCCGGCGCCCGGTTTGCCGATCATGACGCACAACGTTACCGCGGCCCGTGGATTGTGACGCGTGGGATCCACTTCAATACACAAATGGTACGTATAGCAAACAACGCATCTCGCTTTTCGTCAGGCATACGTACGTAGATATGCACTTTATACTTTTATAAAATCAGTAGCACATACGCTACAGTAGATGCCCAATTTAGTCGTCAAACTTTCATGCGAAAAGGACACCTTGGTTCTTCAATTTTAAAATCGCCCAGCCTAGCTAGTCCCTCAAGAATGGTTATTTGACAGTAATACGTAACAGAAACTTAGAGACTAAGCTAGATAATATAGTAAAAGTGAATAATGATAACCTACATATGTGTACAGTACTGCACTTACGGTGGGCCGGCGGTAGGGCAGCGACGGTGGGGCGGCGCCGCTGGCGGGGCAGCGATGCGGAGGGCACGGCGGGCCGAGGCGACGGGGGCGCGGCGACCCGAGGCCGGGGGCGGCGACGCCGGGGGCGCGATGGATCGGGCGCTACGAGCCGGGGCGGCGGCGGGGCGGCGACGGCAGGGCGGCGGTCCGGCAGCGGCGCGACGACGGCGGGAAGCGACGGCGCGCGGCAGGGCGGCGGGCAGGCGGCGGCGTCGGGTGGTTGACAATGAAGACGAGAATGAAGTGTCGGGTCGGGATAAAGGCCCCTATTTGCGACGGCCAACTAAATTGCGACGGCCCGACCACACAGCCGTCGCAATTAATGTTACTTGCAACGGCCAACCATGGAGCCGTCGCAAATAACAGATTATTTGCGACGGCTGCCTTAGTTGCGACGGTACTAGGGTTGACCGTCGCAAATAAGTTGTTATTTGTGACGGCTCCGGGGCTGGTCGTCGCAAATAACCTGTTATTTGCGACGGCTGTGTTATTTGCGACGGCCAGAGGTGGGCCGTCGCAATTTACTCTTTTTGCGACGGCTGATCGTCGCAAATAAATATAGCCGTCGCAAATGATCGCTTTTCCTGTACTGTAGGGCCTGAGACATGCCCCAAGAGCATGGAACTGTTAGAGATATAGGAGCTCTTTTATATTTCCCTTTTGTATATGGGGTTTTATACATATTTGTAATTCTCCTATACTCTAAATATCCGGGCCTCTTGGCCTCATATCAATACATGCATCATTCAAATCATGGTACAGTGCCAAAAATTCCAACGCCTAGTTTTCTCTATACCCTAGAGATTAACCTATGGTGCTTCATCATCGTGCCACCTTATCAGTTCTTGTCATCTATTGTCCCTGCTCGCATCGGCATGTTGGCTTTTCCCTACCGACACCCAATTTTCTGCCGGTGACCTTGGCTCGGTGGCTCCCTCGTGCAGCTGTTTGAGGTCCAGCAACGCGGCTTCCCTGATCGGATCTGCTCCGGCTTCCTCATCGGTCGCCAAGAATTGCGCCCGCACACCTGTGTCTGCCTCGATCAAGTGCCTAGTCAGTGGACCCACCGTGCAAGGGAGCTGCGGCCATGTCCTGAGCGCCCGACGTGGGACACCGCCTCTGTCTCAACCGGTCTCAGGGCCCACCCACCTCATGGAAGGCTGCCGTTGATCGCTCGCGGGAGGCTGAACGTCGCCCGTTCGTGCCTCTCCTGGCAGCACAGATTTTGGCGCTCTCAACCTGCTTCGGTGAGCGCCGCTGCCCTTGAGGGTCTGTGCCAATGGCCTGAGGCCACATAGGGTTGAACTCTAAAATGTAAAAAAAAATTGCAGCTTGTGCCGCTTCTCTTTTACGCTCTCGCCGTCGCTCGCCGCTGCTCTCTTTACACTCTAGCCGTCGTCTGTCATCTCATCACAATGACTTCTTCTTCAAGTGGTTTCCTAGTTTTGCGATGTCCGTTACTTTTTAATGACACCAATTATCGCGACAAGGTTCTCCGTATACGTCTGCATATGCGTGGTCTACATCTTTGAGAGTTTCATAGGGGCAATCTGAAATGCCCATCTTGCCCTGCTACCCCTTCATAGCCTATCATTTTAGATAAGGCCACTGATGATGAGAAGAAGAAGCTGCTTGCAGATTTTTATACTCATTTGTCTTCCTACAAGTCCGACTTCAGCGTATATAGGGCTTGGTTGGATGATGATGATCGGGTTGGTGCTATTCTTTTTGCTAGTATGGAGGATGGTCTTGTTGGGGACATAATTGACTTTGAGTATGCACACCAAATGTGGAATTTTTGCGTAAACATTATGAGCCTACTGGTCAGTCTACCTATCTTGCTGCTATTCGTCAGGAGCAGCTTTTACGATAGGGAGATGCTACAGTGGAGAAATTCTTTCATTAGATGTCTGCTATTTGGTGTTAGCTTGATACTTTTGGTCCTCAGTTGTCACCAGATACTTGTTAGTCTTGTCACAGTCAGAAGTATGCATTTGAGCTTCAGCGCACCTATTGTGAGGAGCGGGTCCACACAATCCATGAATCGCAGAGGGTGGTGTCATACGATGCGGCACCCAACAGCACACACAAAAAGAATACGACAAAATACAAATTTTTATTTATATAAACAGCGAAAGTCTTTTACAATACTTAATGTGCGGAAGATAATACTCATAGCTAAACTCTCAGCCTAGCTATGCAAAAGTATAGCCGTCCAGCCTGCGGACGCTGCACAATAGCCACACACAAATTTATGGCGGCGTGCAGGGCTCGCAATCGTCAGTATACCCAGACAGGGGAATCGCCTCATCCTCGGGCCCTTCCTCATATGTCTCAGCTGCAAACAACTTAATATAGCAACTATGAGCATGAAGGCTCAACAAGACTTAACCATCTCACCTAAACATGGAACTCTACATGCATGGATACTTAACATAGGCATAGATATTGCAGTAAATGACTCGCCTACATGTTGATCCTTAATTTTCAGTTTATTAACAGCAGCTTACAAGTTTAATAAAAGTAACTTTAGTGATCATATTTGACAACAATCAGAGTTTCAAAACAATTATACTTCAATACATCATATTCTCCTGGCTTCTTCAGTATTTAATACGTCACAACGCAGTGAAAAAGTGGTACTCAAATAACCGTGAGGGACGGTGATTGCAATCAGGACACACCCAAATAACACGTCACGTACACCCATGCCTAAGGAGCGTGTCGTGCTCCTTACCACATCATACGCAGCAACCTTTCAGAAGAAACTCAAACCTCAAATCGGTCCCTCCATCGTGGGCACAAGGTCCTTGCATGGAGTGTGTCTTTGCCTGCCGGCCGATTTACACCTTGCTACCCTCAAGCCACCCCTATCGGCAGTGGGCTATGCCTCGACACCCAAGTTGTCAAGTTACATCGGTCTCCTGGGTTCCATATGCCCAGTATGCATCCGATACTATTCAAACTTGTCCAGTAGGGCCGCACACGTATCGGTCCTCAATCAACACAACCAGGGCTACACACGCGAGATCACATCTTGCTGCATCCTACCCGCCGCTCAGTCTCAATTTTATATTCATAAACCATTATTCGATCAAATCTTTCCCGTGTGATAAAATCCTATCTCGTGAGTAGATTCCAACTACTCAACTTCTACCGTACTCCTGAAACTTAAGCATAGCATTTTCTACTCGTCGAGCTGTAGACCTACCCAATACTCCATGGGATTTTTGGGTCATGCAAGTGGAGTAACAAGCACCTTAGCCCTAATGCACAAGAATCTTCCTTGACATAAGTGATACAAATAGAAACTTTAAAATAGGACTTAAATGCAAACCGGGGCTTGCCTGGTTTTGAGTCAGAGGGAAAGTTAACTTCTGGGAGAATGCTTTCCAAGGGCTCTGGGTCCTCCTCGATCTCGGTCACTATATGATATGCAATATATAAAGTATATGAGTGATACAGAAACTATAGGGAAGATCTTATAAATACTGATCATGTATGTAAATTATTTTAATTGGCTTTGGGATTTTTACAGTGGACACTTGGTTCTATGTGGAAGATCTGGACCAAAAATTGGAGATTTTCAAGGAAGCTTGTTGTCTCTAAAATTCCAAGAAGTAAAAGGATTTTCTAAATTTTGGTTTCAATTCTAAAGCTTTGTCATGGTTAACAGTGGATGGTCTTGGTAGAGGAGGTTCTTTTCGTTCTGGGAATATTTGTTTCCCATTTTCCTGAGCTTTCTACAAGGAGAAACTGCTTTTACAAGTTTGGGGAAAATGTTGAAAATGTTTCTGGACATTTACCATTTTTCAATTGACATAGGTGATTTGAACACTGTTTGGTCCAGTAAATAAAATCCAATGAACTTGACATTTTTACTGGAGATCAAGTGTACTTTTAAGAGTGTTCTGACAAAAATTGGGAATTTTCCAATTAATAGAACAGGAGTAATTAATTACACAATCATTTAGCTCAAAGGAATTAATTATACAAATTATGGTATTTCATGTCCAACAAAATGCACCACTGCAAAGTTTGTACCAAGAGGAGTCTAGCAGAATTTATTGGGAATTATTTGAGCAAATATGCTAGGAGAAATCAATTTTGGATGTTGTCTCAAATTCTCGAATAAATTTCCAATGGGGAAGTTCAAATAATTCAGCCGGCCCCACTTCGTTTTATTGGTCCAATCGCATCTGGGCCACACCAAGGGCTACGGATTTAACTACGCAGCCACACCGGATCAAACAGCCACAACCGATCCTGCCTTGTGATTCAGTCGCTGACATGCGAGGCCTGCAAGGTTGTCTTCTACCTCGCGGCCTGGGTGGCGCCCGGGCTCCCCGCGGCAGCGCAGCGCCGGAGAGCTAGCCGGATAAGCTTTGCCGGCCACCACCCTTATGTAAACTCACTGCCTAACCCTTTTCCAAGGTGCTGAGCACAATGGAACGGTCGTCGACCGCCGGCGATGGCCGGAAAACCGCGTGCGACGGCGGCGGCGGCAGCTAGGGTTTTAGCCATGTCGAAACTACACATACACAACGCAAACGCCTCAAAAAAAGGTCGGTGAGACTGCTGGGAGCATGAGGAAGGTGACCATGGGGAGAAAAAGGGATGGAATCGCCGGCAAAGTCGACTTCGACGGTGAATGGAAGCTTTTTCCATGGTGCTGTGGAAAACTCGCCTAACTCAGCTCTCACTTGATCATTTCCATTGATTCTTGGCTGAGTGGTGCGCTAGGAGGTGGTGCACATAATACCTAACTGGATTAGAAAGAGTTTGCACCTAGAAACAGAATAGAGCGTACGACCTAGACCCGAGGCTCTGCTTTGCCATCAGGAAAAACGGAAAATACTCGAGCTACGATCCATGAATCAATCTGAAACTTTGTGAGTACAAGGGGCTCAGTTAGGCTCACCTTTTTCCAGTTTACAGTGAAGCGTGAGATGGCCTAGAACGTCGGCTCCATGATGACACAGAGAGGTTCCGATGGCGGTAAACCCAGATGGCCGGACAAGACCTTCACAAGACCATAAATTTAAGCAAGGAATTGACAAGGGAATTGGAGGTGAGGGTGTAGAATCCTTCTGCGCCTTACTTTGCTTCACGAAGCTCGATCGATCAGGGGTGGAATGGCTTGAGCGAGCAGGAGCAGAGGTGGCAAACTCTGTTCTTGGTGGAAGAAAGAAAACAGGGAGAGAGAAGCGCGACGTCGTTCCATTAGGTTCAGCGGCTGAAGATACGGACGGCAAGGTGCAGGGGACACGCCATGACATGATCAAGCTGGCAAGCAGCTCGGTGGAGCTCTGCATTCCATGCGGTGTCGCCACCGTGAGCCAAAGCAGTGCACTCCCGTTAATGTCTCTATGACTTGTGGGTCCCACTGCCCCTTCAAGTCAATCCTCTCTGGTTAAGGAAATATCCTACCAACTGATGTCCAAAATTCATGAAAATTTGTGGATAGGCTCAACTAAATATCTGGGATTTGATTCTAAAATCAAAACTTCAAATTGATCAAGTTTCAAATGAAATTCAAATTTGAATTTGAATTTGAATAGAATTCAATGGAGCTATTGAATTAAATAGCAAATGAGCTTCAAGTATTATGAAAATTTACAGGGGTGCTATTTGGAATATTTGGAAGCTAATGGTAAACTCAGATTTTTATTTTGGCATAGTTTGAATAGGAGCTAATTTGAATTTTTGAATCCCTTCTATTGAAACTTGAATTGGTTTAATTTCTTAATTGCCATTTGATTTCTTTTCCACAATCAAATTTTAATTTTTCCTTCCTGAGCTTTGCACTAAGAAATTTTTGGGATTGTACACCTATGACTTTTTGACCCGTCTTCGTGATGAGTTTGAACCTCTTTGTGCATAGCTGCTTGCTCGTCACAATTGAGTCTCTCTTATGGATGATCTGGCTAGTGTTTTTAATGACGAGACTTGTCTTATTGTTATTGGCTTGTTGCTGACCTCTTCATTTTTGGCTACTCGTTCTTTGACCACTCCACACACTGCTGGTGCTCAGGCTCGTCGTTCTTCACAGGGTTCTGGTAGTACTGGTACTCGAGGATCTTCGGGGAGTTCTACTACTACAGTGTCCAATTACTCGTGCTCCTTCGTCGTCTTAATGCATCTACATCATCAAAAGCTGCTAGTTTTTGTTACTCAATCTTCTGCACCTTCAGGTTCTGCAGCTGATTCTCAGTCTTCCTCAGAGGGACCACCTTTCACTTCTTGTTCAGGTACTCATCCACTTGTTTACCACCTCAGAGGGACTCCTTACTCCACTTGTTTATCATATTTGAGTCCCTCTCGTTCTCTTACTGCTCATACTGCCGATGGTTCTCCTCTTTCGATTGTTGGACGAGGCACCCTTTTATCCTACTCTTTTAATGTACTTAATTTTTTCTATGTTCCCAACCTTACCATGCAACTTATGTTTGCTGGGCAACTCACTAATCTTGACTATTGGGTGATTCTTGATCCTGACTCTTATTATGTACAAGATCGTCGTACGGGTCGGCTGGTTGGCACTGATCCTTGTTGTCATGATTCCCAGTGCCTATGGGAGCTTGACTGGCTTCATCTTCCTTCCGCTACGCCTGCCTGTTTTGTCAGCTCCGCTTTTGCTGCTTCGTCCATCTCATCTTCCACTCAGTGGCATCATCGTCTAGGACATCTTTTGGCTCTTGCCTTTTTGTCTTAATTCGTCATGGTGTTTTAGGATCACTTTCAGGTTATGAGTCTTTAGCTCAACGTTAGGATTGTTGATTAGGTAAACAGATTTAGCTTCCCTATCCTTCTAGTGAGTCAGTGTCTCAACGTCCTTTTGATCTTGTCCATTCAGATGTTGGGGTCCTGCTCCTTTTGTTTCCAAAATATGTCATCAATATTTTACCATTTTTATAGATATTTTTTCTGGCCACACATCGATTTACTTCATGAAACATCATAGTGAGGTGTTGTATATCTATAAGTCTTTCTCGGCTATAGTTCGCACTCAGTTTGACAATCCTATATGTGTCTTTCGTGCTGACTCCGCTGATGAGTACCTCTCTCATGCTCTTCGTTAGTTTCTTTCTGAGCAACATACTCTTGCTCAATTTTCTTGTCCTGCTACTCATGCTCTGAAAGTGCATCTAGGAATCCCTAGTGGGTTTTGGATGATTTATGACAAGCAAATGATATCCTAACTACTTTGTTGAGATGAGCGCCGGTTTTAATGAGAAAATGAGCAAAGAGCCAAAAAGAAAGGAGAATGAGGAGCAATGTGGAAAAGAGCTCAAGGAACAAGTGTAGTAGATCATTGTGTATTGAATGTGTTAAGGAAACACACCCCAAGAGCTCAAGCACAAAAAAATCACACACATTACACAAGTTTATACAGGACCGGACTAGTCCGACTAACCCTGGACTAGTCCGATTTCTTTCTGCACAAGATCGGACAAGTCCAATATCACCACGGACTAGTCCGATATCTCTCTAACTAGAATCGGAGTAGTGCTCCCCAGTGTGGACTAATCCTCCAAACACCTCACAAGTTCCACAAAATCGGACAAGTCTGATATTAGCACGGACTAGTCCGAAAAACCCTCTGACCTAAATCGGACAAGTCATCCAAGTGCGGACTTGTCCCCAATTCACTTAGGGTTTCACATATCCGGACAAGTCCGATGTTTATCGTACTAGTCCGAAGATTTCCAGAACCAAATTCGAACAAGTCCGCTCTCAGCCGGACTAGTCCGATATTTCAGGACACCTAGGGTTTGCTACACACAGCGCACCGGACTAGTCTGGTGTCCACCACGGACTAGTCCGATATTCCTAAACCCTAACGGTAACTTTTGGGAACCCCATATAAATAGGTGTCACAGCCCATCTCTAATAACTCTAGACCCCCTACGCCGTCACACCTCCCAAGAGCCTAAAAAACACAACTCTCGACGAAATCAAACACAACAAATATCAACCCCTTGAGGATATACTTTTGATCATTGGAGAGACACGGTTCATCACTCATTGAGCTCTTGGGTTGATTCCCTAACACACTCCTGTGGTTTTTATTATGATCTTTCGAGTGTGTTCTTGGTGGTGTTCTTGTTGTAATATTGGGGAGCCCTAAACGTGTGAGAAGGCCCCTTGAATTCGGTTATTTGTCCTTTGTGATAAGTGAAGAGGATTGGCCTCCGTGGCGATCCGGCGAGGGTAGGGTTGGAAAAGACCCGGTCCTTTTGGGGACTCCTCAACGTGGATGTAGGTTGCCTCTGTGGGAACCAGACCACGGGATAAATTGCTTGTGTTCTTACTTTCCGCTCATCGTTCTTATACTTCATATCAATCTAGGGTTTAAATCAATCTTGCTTACTTTACATTGAAACATTGAATATAAGATTGACTTGTGGTACATCCTAGTTCATAATCGAGTAACACTTGAATTACAAGTATATTTCTGCTGCATACATCCTAGGATCAAGATAATCGATCAAATTTGATAAACCTAGATGGTACACACCGGACTAGTTTGCACTCGACCGGACTAGTCCGATATCTCGAGATTTGATCTGGTTGTTAAGTTGCAGGTTCCGACAAAATTAAAAAAGGCCTATTCACCCCCCCCCTCTCTAGGCCACATTCAATTGGTATCAGAGCAAGGTTCTTCAATAAGGAGACTAATCGCTCGAAGAGATCATGTCGGACATGAAGGACGTACACAAGAGCAACAACCAAGAGGAGGTTGATGAAGACAAGAACCAAAAATCGGAGAAGCTCCTCGATGCCATTCAAGTCTTCGAGGATGATGATGAGGATACGCTGGAACTAAAGGCGCTCCTAAGGAAGAAAACTCTTTCCAAAGGGAAAGTAAAGATTGAATATGAGAAGAAAAAGAAGGGGAGTAGTCACACTGACTACTCCCGATATCCTTTCAACTACGATCGTCTTATCTCTAGCAATAATTACTACTTATCTATTCCACTTGGAAAAGCCCCACATTTTAATGGCAATGACTACTCACTGTGGAGGCAAAACATGAAAATGCATTTGATTTCTCCCAATCCAAGTTTGTGGCACATAGTATGTACAGGAATAGATATCCTGAATGATGATGAGGAGCTCACACCTGGCCAAGAGCAAGCAATCCACCAAAATGCCCAAGTTGCAGCAGTCATCACCTCCTCACTCAGCCGGGATGATTTTACAAAGGTAGATGGACTCGAGACCGCAAAGGAGATATGGGATACATTGAAAACTGCACATGAAGGCGATCGTTATGTGCGAGAAGCGAAGATCGAGATGATTGAAGGCGAGCTGGGAAGGTTCGCAATCGAAGAAGATGAGTCACCACAGGACATGTACAACCAATTAAAAACGCTCATCAACAAGGTGCGAGCATACGGAAGCAAGAAGTGGAATGACTACGAGGTAGTGAAGCTCATCCTTAGAGCCTTCATGCTTCGCAATGTCACCTTGTGCTTGATGATACGAGAAAGCCCCAAATACAAGAAGATGACCCCGGATGAGCTACTTGGGAAAATAATCAACTTTGAGATGATGGAAAAACAAGCCAAACATGTTAAGGAAATTGCCGATCTAACCTCGGCAAAGAAGAAAGGGGTCGCTCTAAAGTCCACCCTTAAGCCATTGTCTAAAGAAGCTCGAGAAGCTCAACTAGAAGAAGACGGTGATGATGAGAGCAGTGACTTGGATGAAGATGACATGATACTATTCATGAAGAAATTCAAGAGAATGATGAGGAAGAGACAAGGGGATAAATCGAGTGAAGGGAAGTACAAGGAGAAACAAAAACCGAAGTTGAGGCGGGCATGCTATAATTTTGGTGAGTATAGCCACTTTATAGTTGACTGCGCATATGAAGAGAATAAGAAGAAGACCAAAGAAGCGAAGCCTCAACCCAAGATTTTCTTCAAGAAGAAGAAGCAAGCTGAACAAGCGCATCTTGGGAAAGAGTGGGACTCAAATGATGAGTCCTCATCCGAAGAAGAAGAGGAGATGGCTAGCATAGCCATCAAGAAGACATCCATGAAGTCCACTCTCTTCCCCACTCTTGGGGCACAAAAAGGGAACGACACTTTCCTCATGGCAAAGGAAGGTAAACGCAAGCTAACAACAAAATCCTCTTCCTTGCATTCCTATTCTAGTGATAGTGAAATTAATAGTGATAATGAAGACATGCTAATTGGCTTAGATAAGAAAACAGACAAAAAATGAAATTTTTACTTGATCAACTTGTTGAGGAGGAGAAGTTGAGACATCATCAAGAAGACATGATTCTCTCCCAAAAGGAGGAATATGTTGAACCTGACAAGCTTCTAGAACTTGAAAAAGGAGCGAAGCAAGTCACTAGAACTTGAGTTAGCTTCAAGCAAGAAAGCTTGCTTGGAGTTAAGCGACTCAAATGCTACAATCAAGGATGAACTTGCTAACCTAATCAAGGTTAACAAGATCCTTGAAGTGCAAGTTGAGTAACTCAAGCAAGGTGACCCTTCATCCTCTTCAAGCTCACCTTCTCAACCCACTAAAACTGAAACTGCTTCTACTTGTACATGTGGTAAAACTGACACCAACTTGAAAGACAAGTCAACCTCTACCAAGGACAAGCATTCTTCACAAAATGGCATATTTGACAAGGAGAAGATCAAATATGCACGTAGTGCATACTTGGCCACAAGACCTCATAATGTCAAATATGGCATTGGGTATTCCTATGGTGGAAAGCAAAACGCTAGAAGCCATAAGAATAACAAGGAGAGTATTGTCTTTGTAAAGGGAAGACCCTCTCAAACTGGAAAATCCAAAGTTAACACATCCAACACGCATGAACCCCGGACTAGTCCGGTCGGGGTTCGGACAAGTCTGGTCCTCCGGACAAGTCCGATCTCCCAGACTAGTCCTGTTTATAAACAACAACAGTTGCTATTTAGAACTTTTGATACATCTTAGGTTTTAATGAGAAGTAAATTTGGAAAAGTTTATGCTCATTGTGTTGGGCCACGCCATGAGAACACCAAGTCTCATGTGTGGGTGCCCAAATTTCTTGTAACTAACCTCCAAGGACCCAAGCAAGCTTGGGTACCTAAAACCAAGGCATAATTTTTTTTGTAGGCATATTCCTTCAGTGGATCTAAATGGGTGCTAGACAGTGGCTGCACCAACCATATGACCGGAGAAAGAAGGATGTTCGTTGAGTATGAAGAAAATGATGATCCAAGTGAGGGTATCTATTTTGGAGACAATAGTCAAGGAAAGGTGCTCGGCACCGGTAAAATTGCCATATCGTCACAACATACTCTTTCTCATGTGTTACATGTTGATTCCTTAGATTATAACCTGCTGTCCATATCTCAATTATGCGACAAAGGTTATAATTGGTTGTTCACTAACGAGGGTGTGATCGTCTCTAGAAGGAGTGATGGTTCCATTGCATTCAAGGGTATGTTAAAGGGAAAGCTTTACCTTGTTGACTTCAACAAAGATAAAGCTGAACTTGACACATGCTTGATTGCAAAGACCAACATGGGTTGGCTGTGGCATAGACGGCTAGCGCATGTTGGTATGAGGAACCTTCAAAAACTCCTCAAGGGCGATCACATCCGAGGTTTGAAGGATGTTGTTTTTGAGAAAGACAGGCCTTGTAGCGCGTGCCAAGCCGGGAAGCAAGTTGGAGCACCCCATCCCGCGAAGAACGCCATGACTACAACAAGACCGCTCGAGCTACTTCACATGGACTTATTTGGTCCAATTGCCTACATAAGCATCAGCGGTAACAAATATGGTTTAGTAGTTGTTGATGATTTTTCTCGCTTTACTTGGGTTTTCTTTTTATATGATTAGTCAGAAACACAAGGAACACTCAAGAAGTTCTTCAAGCGAGCGCAAAATGAGTTTTCATTAACAATCAAGAACATTCGAAGCGACAAAGGCACGGAGTTCAAGAACACACAAGTTGAGGAGTACCTAGATGAAGAAGGCATAAAGCACGAGTTTTCAGCACCTTACTCCCCTCAACAAAACGGAGTTGCCAAAAGGAAGAAATGAACCCTCATAGAGATGGCAAGAACAATGCTCGATGAGTACAAGACCTCGGATCGATTTTGGGCGGAAGCGGTTAACACCGCTTGCCACGCCATAAATTGACTTTATCCTCATCGACTACTCAAGAAAACATCCTATGAGCTACTCACCAGTACAAGCCTAATATTTCATACTTTTGAGTTTTCGGTTCCAAATGCTACATTTTGAACAAGAAGCCTATTACTTCAAAGTTCACTTCGAAGTCCGATGAAGGTTTCTTGCTTGGTTATGATTCGAACACTTACGCATATCGTGTCTTCAACAAGACCTCCGGACTTGTTGAAGTAGCACGTGACGTAGTGTTCAATGAAACTAATGGCTCCCAAAAGGAGCAAGTTGATCCATGTGTGCTAGATAGAGAAGAAGATCCTTTTCAAGCATTGAGAAGAATGGCGTCAGGTGAAGTTCGACCACAGGAGCCACCTCTACATATGCATGAGGAAAATGAACCACAAGAGGTGGCCAATGATCAAGGGAGAGCTTCCATACAAGATCAACCTCAAGAAGACGAAAATGATCAACAAGTCAATGAGGGCAACCATTTAGGGGGAGAAGAAGATGATCATGAAGATTCAAGACAGCAAGTACCACACCCAAGACTACACCAATGCGTCCAAAGGGATCACCCAATCGAGAACATCATCAGTGACATCCAAAAGGGAGTACCTACTAGATCTCGTATAGCTAATTTTTGTGAGCATTATTCGTTTGTATCCTTTTTGGAACCATGTAGGATTGAGGATGCATTGAAGGACCCAGATTGGGTAGTGGCCATGCAAGAAGAACTCAACAATTTCAAGTGGAACGATGTGTGGAAACTAGTCGAAAGACCCAAGTCCAATGTCGTCGGCACCAAATGGGTCTTCCGCAACAAACAAGACGAACACGGGGTGGTGACAAGGAACAAGGCACGACTTGTGGCCAAAGGGTATTCACAAGTCGAAGGTTTGGATTTTGATGAGACCTTCGCTCCCGTAGCTAGACTTGAGTCTATTAGAATATTACTTGCATATGCTACTCACCATGATTTCAAGCTCTATCAAATGGATGTGAAAAGCGCCTTCCTCAATGGACCAATCAAGGAGGAGGTGTATGTGGAGCAACCCCCCGGGTTTGAAGATGAAGAGTTCCCCGACCATGTATTTAAATTGCGTAAGGCTCTCTACGTCCTCAAACAAGCTCCTAGAGCTTTGTATGAATGTCTTAGAGATTTCTTAATTGAAAACGGTTTTAAGATCGGTAAAGTATATTATACTTTGTTTACAAAGAACTTTGACAATGATCTCTTTGTTTGTCAAATTTATGTTGATGATATAATCTTTGGTTCAACTAACAAATCTTTTTGTGAGGAATTTAGTAAAATTATGACAGATAGGTTTGAGATGTCTATGATGGGAGAAGTATTTTGGGATTCCAAGTGAGGCAACAAAAGGAAGGGAAGTTCATAAGCCAAACTAAGTACACTCAAGACATACTCAAGAAGTTTGGAATGGACAAGGCGAAGCCCATAAGGACTCCCATGGCAACAAATGGCCACTTGGATCTCAATGAAGATGGACCAAACGTCAATCAAAAGGTATACCACTCCATGATTGGATCTCTACCCTACTTATGTGCATCTAGGCCAGACATTATGTTGAGTGTATGCTTGTGTGCAAGGTTTCAAGCCAACCCAAAAGAGTGTCATTTGACAGCCGTTAAGAGAATCTTGCGGTATTTAGTTCATACACCCAACCTAGGCCTTTGGTACCCCAAAGGCTCCAAATTCAATCTTATTGGTTACTCCGATGCAGATTATGCCGGATGCAAGGTAGATAGAAAAAGTACCTCCGGTACATGCCAATTCCTAGGAACATCTCTTGTTTCGTGGTCCTCCAAGAAACAAAACTCCATTGCCTTATCCACGGCCGAAGCGGAGTATGTTGCAGCCGGGAGTTGTTGTGCACAACTCTTTTGGATGCGACAAACTCTAAGGGATTACGGTTACAATATGAACTGTATTCCACTCCTTTGTGACAATCAGAGTGCCATTAAAATTGCCTATAATCCCGTTGAGCTCTCTAGAACCAAACACATAGACATACGACATCACTTTTTGAGAGACCATTCAATGAAGGGAGATATAGCCATTTCACATGTGGATACCGAAAAGAAACTAGCCAATATTTTTACCAAGCCACTTGATGAAAAACGCTTTTGTGAACTCGGAAATGAACTAAATAGCCTTGATGCTCGGAGTGTGGCTTGAAATCTTGTATACCTGAATGCTATCTTCAAAATTCATTGATTGTGTTGTGAAAATCATCTCTCTCAATTTTTCCAAAAAACTATGTCAATTACTAGATCTTGGTTAATTATGATCATTGCTTGATTGGTGTATGCTTACTGATCATATTCATCAAGATTATTTGATTTGATTTGCCTCCCTATTTTCTTAATAAGTACCTTCGAATATATATGAATGGGCTAGCTAATCTTGTCTGGTGACCACGGACTAGTCCGTGGTTACTCAGACTAGTCCGCACGTGTAGACTAGTCCGCAGAGCGCCGGTTAGGCCGGACTAGTCCGACTGACCATGGACTAGTCTAATATAGTCTCTGGAAAAGTTCGGACTAGTCCGATCATTTTCAAACATGTCCAATTTTTTGTGTCCTTAACCCTAGCCGCCGCCAAACCCTAATCTTCCTCACCCCACACTTGCCTCAAGCTCTCTCTCTCCATGCTCAAGCTCCCCAAGGCGATTCTTCGTTTCCTCCATCAAAATCGCAAGTTTGGGTGTAAATTGACCCTCTTCGCGTAGGGATTGAAGACCACGGACTTGTCCAATCCTTCAGCACCTACATATCCGCGAATCAAGCAATTTCGGTAAATTTTCCTCCTTAACCCCAGAAATTGCTATTTTCTTCGTTTGTGATCAACTAGCTTGGTTCCATCCATCATGTACATGCTTCCTTGATTTATTTCATTGATGCTAAGCTATTTGTGCCTTAGGAATTACCATTCGTCTCATAGTTAGGGTTCTAGAGGTTGAACACCGGACTAGTCCGGTCTAGGTACGGACTAGACCGGTCAACCAGACTAGTCTGTGCCTGTACACCGGACTAGTCCGATTTTTCTGAACTCAACCCTAACTTCTCAATACCTTAATGAAATTCCTTGTCATCTATTCTCATCAATGCATTGTGAAATCTTTTCTCAGGACAATGTTGAGCACCAACGATGAAATCTCTGACTTCGAGGACGAGATGGACCATGAAGCCGTGCTTTGGTCCTCGACAAGCATCGGCAAGAAGTGCCAAGAGCGACCTCTCGAGCCGGCTCCCTCTCCTCCCCAGGCTCGAAGGAAAGTGCTCGCGAAGAAGCCAGCATCCAAGGCTTCAGTTGGAGGTGGCCCTTGCCAAGCCAAGGGCAAGGGCAAAGGAATTGCAACGGGCCCGATTGGCCCTCTAAAGCTGTCAGCTCCAAGGGAAGGGGCCAGGGAAAGGGCAGTGACACGGCGGCCAAGTTCAGAAATGTTGATTGCTACAGCCGTCCGAAGCAAGCTGTTGATGGGAGGTTTTGGAGCAACTTCCATGCAGACTTCTACAAGTCTATATATCTTCCAATGAAGACGCCCGTGGTGCAGAGCCAATGGATAGATTGGGCGCACTTTGAGAAGAAGGGCTGCTCACCCTATGTTGAGGTGGTGGAGGCAATGGAAAGGCATGGCCTGAAGGATCTCTTCTCCTTCAGGAACCATTAGAATGATGAGGTGATTGCCCAGTTTTATGCCACTTGCCATTTTGCAAGTGATGAGGAAGAAAGGGTGACTTGGATGACTCATGGATCCAAGTACACCATCACTTATGTAGAATTTGCAAGGATGCTCCATCTTGACACCTCAAGCAATGATAACTTGATCATCCACAACATTGGTGTCATTGAGAAGGACAGGGTGAAGTTTCTCTATGAGCCCAACTCCAAGTTCAACCCCCCCCCTCTACAAAGAATATGAAGCCTTTCTTTGTGGTGTTGAACAGGGTTCTAAGGAAGACAATTGCCCCCAAGGATGGGGATGTTGGGAGTGTGCAGGGATACCTCAGGACCTTGATGAAGGTCACTAGCAAACACAGGAAATTTGATGTCTTTGACTATATCTGGAACGACATGGTGAACATCTCCTGCACGCCAAACAGGTCCTGTGGCTACGCACCTTACCTCATGTTCATGATTGAGAAGGTCACAGTCATAGAGTTGTTCAAGGATGTGGAGCACCTCCCCTTGAGGCCCCAGACGCCTCAAAAGTCAAGTGTTCAAGCTGCTCCATCTCCGGCCTCCAGCCCTGAGGCTCCAGCGAGAGCCAATGCCGGTGCTAGGGCTGCTCCCGCCACTAGGGTCCCTCCTCAAAAGGAGTCCCCCAGTGGCATCTTGAAGTACCTTTCTGCTATTTTTGCCTCTTGCAAAAAGGCCAAGGTGAAGGCCCACAAGCTCAATAAGAGAAGAAAGGCTGACATGAGATATGTCAAGGAGAATGTGAAGCAGATTTGCCAAAAGATGGAGATCGAGCCCATTGGATCTCCAGTAATTTCTGATGACACTGACTCTGATTACACCGAGCTTGGGCCCTTGACTCCCTCCGAGCATGCCTATTTTGGCATTGGGGACTCGAGTGGCTCTGTTCCTCCTCCTCCTCCTCATCAGCCAGAAGATGAAGATGAAGACGACGAGAGGACCGACAGCGAGGCTTGGAGACTTTAGGTCCCAAATCTCCTTATTTTTTGTGTCTTGATGCCAAAGGGGGAGAGGTTGAGGGGGAGTCTTAGGTTTCCGCTGTAGGATGCGAGGAGAGATTTTTTCTATGTCTTTTGTCTATTTTGTGGGTTGTAAAACTTTTAATATGCTCTTAGGATACTTATGGTCCTGTGATGCAATGTTTTGAACTACTTATGGAGAAATTGATGAAATCTGTGTTTTTGCTATAAGAATGACAAATATGCTTGTTGTTGATGTGTTGATGTCAATTATGTTATTCTCATCATGATTATTGCTTCTATACACTTAGTTCTGCATCCCACCATGAAGAGTGCACATATGGATCATGTTTTCATTGCTTAATGTGTTTTAAACTCATATGTGCACACTTTATGAAAATCTCAACTTTTCATCATATTTTGTGAAATCTCAATTGGTTGTCATCAATCACCGAAAAGGGGGAGATTGAAAGTGCATCTAGGAATCCCTAGTGGGTTTTGGATGATTTATGACAAGCAAATGAGATCCTAACTACTTTGTTGAGATGAGCACAGGTTTTAATGAGAAAATGAGCAAAGAGCCAAAAAGAAAAGAGAATGAGGAGCAATGTGGAAAAGAGCTCTAGGAACAAGTGTAGTAGATCATTGTGTATGGAGTGTGTTAGGAAACACACCTCAAGAACCCAAGCACAAATAATCACACACATTGTACAAGTTTATACAGGACCGGACTAGTCCGACTGACCCTGAACTAGTCCAATTTCTTTCTGCACAAGATCGGACAAGTCTGATATCACCACAGACTAGTCCGATATCTCTCTAAATAGAATCAGACTAGTCCTCCCCAATGCGGACTAATCCTCCGAACACCTCACAAGTTGCACAAAATCAGACAAGTTCGATATTAGCACGGACTAGTCCGAAAAACCCTCTGACCGAAATTGGACAAGTCCTCCAAGTGCGGACTTGTCCCCAATTCAATTTGGGTTTCACGTATCTGGACAAGTCTGATATTTATCGGACTAGTCCGAAGATTTCCAGAACCAAATTCAGACAAGTCCGCTCTCAACCGGACATGTCCGATATTTTGGGACACCTAGGGTTTGCTACACCGCACCGGACTAGTTCGGTGTCCACCACGGACTAATCCAATATTCCTAAACCCTAGCGGTAACTTTTGGAACCCCATATAAATAGGTGTACACGACCCATCTCTAATAACTATCGACCCCCTGTGCTGTCACACCTCCCAAGAGCCTCAAAAACACAACTCTCCACGAAATCAAATGCAACAAAGATCAATCCCTTTAGGATACACTTTGGATCATTGGAGAGACACGGTTCATCACTCATTGAGCTCTTGGTTTGATTCCCTAACACACTCCTGTGGTTTTCATTCTGATCTTTCGAGTGTGTTCTTGGTGGTTTTCTTGTTGTAATCTTTGGGAGCCCTCAACGTGTGAGAAGTCCCCTTGAATTCAATTATTTGCCCATTTTTATAAGTGAAGAGGATTGGCCTCCGTGGCGATCCGACGAGGGTAGGGTTGGAGAAGACTGGTCCTTTTGTGGACTCCTTAACGTGGATGTAGGTTGCCTCTGTGGGAACCGAACCACGAGATAAATTGCTTGTGTTCTTACTTTGCGCTCGTCGTTCTTATACTTCATATCAATCTAGGGTTTCAATCAATCTTGCTTACTTTACATTGAAACATTGAATATAAGATTGACTTGTGGTACATCCTAGTTCATAATCGAGTAACACTTGAATTACAAGTATATTTCCGCTGCATACATCCTAGGATCAAGATAATCGATCAAATTTGATAAACCTAGACGGTACACACCGGACTAGTCCGCACTCGACCGGACTAGTCCGATATCTCAAGATTTGATCTGGTTGTTAAGTGTTGCAAGTTCCGAGAAAATTCAAAAAGGCCTATTCACCCCCCCTCTAGGCCACATTCATGCTCAGAATAACGTTGCTGAGCGCAAGCATCATGACCTCCTTGAGACTGCTCGTACTCTTCTGATTGCTTCCTCTGCCCCCCTCATTTTTGGGCTAAGACTGTTTCTTGTACTACTTACTTAATTAACATTTAGCCTTTCTCTGCTCTTCAGGGTGGCATTCCTTTTGAGCATCTTACATGCAAAATGTCTGACTACACCAGGTTTCATCTTTTTGGTTGTGTGTGCTATGTGTTGCTCGCACCTAATGAGCACACTAAGCTGACTGGTCAGTTGGTTGAGTGTGTCTTTACTGGGTACAGTTCGGAGCATAAGAGGTATCGTTGTTGGGATCCAGTTGGTCGACGGATGAGGACCTCACAGGATGTTGTTTTTGATGATACACGTCCTTTCTATCCTCGTTCTTCTTCAGATACTTCTTCTGTATCTGTGATCGATCCTATTTCGTTCCTATTTTTGCTAGATACCCATGTTGCTAGTGTACATCTTTCACGCTCGGTGTCGCGTTCCACAGTCTCTCCTTCAGAGCCTTCTTCTTTGGTTCCCAATTATACTATGAATTCTCCGATGACAGAGGTCTATACTCGATGAGTTGTGTCTTCTTTAGATGTGCCATCTTCTTCTAATAAGCCATCCACTTCAGTTGAATTATCTTCTTCTGAAGACTCATCTTCTCCAGCTCTGTCTACTTCTCCTGATTTTCCTTCTTCGCATGAGGAATCATCTCCTTCTAATGGTTCATCTCTTAAGCAACCCCTTGGACGTGGCATCGTCCTCGTTAGTCTCCTCATCAGTACTCTCCTTCTAGCTTTGCTGCTACCTTTCTTTCCGAGCCGACTACATATCGTCATGTTGTTCCTCATCAATAATGGCAACATGTAACGGTTGAGGAGATTGCTAATCTCGAGCGTACTAGAATGTGAGAACTTGTGCCCTATCTCCCACATGTTCATCCTATCACCTTTCTGTGAGTTTACAAGGTTAAGACCCATTTTGATGGTTCTCTTGAGCGATATAAGGCTCGACTAGTCACCCGTGGCTTCTAGCAGGAACATGGTCATGACTATGTTGAGAACTTTTCTCCTACTGCTCGCATGACCACTATTCGCACTCTTCTTTCTGTGGCGTTCGCTTGCGACTGCTCCATCTTAGCTTGATGTGAGGAATGCCTTTCTTAATGGTGAGCCTCTTGATTCTGTTGGTGAGACTCTTGATGATCCTACCGATTATTGTCATATTTAGGGAGTCTAGTCTATCTTGGTGTCACTCATCCTGACATCTCGTGTTCTATTCACATTCTGAGTCATTGTAGTCACTTGCTTCGAGTTTCACTTTATCTTCGTGGGACTATGTCTATACAATGTTATTTCAACGCTCTAACTCTTTACAGCTCAAAGCATATTGTGATGCTACCTGAGCTAGTGATTCTCTGATTGTCAATCTCTTTCTGCTTAATGTGTTTTTCTGGGTGGCTCACTCATTGCTTGGAAGACTAAGAAGTGGGTAGCAGTTTGTTGTTCGAGTGCAGAGGTTGAGTTGCGTGCTATGGCTCTTGTGACTGTAGAGGTTACTTGGTTATGGTGGTTGCTTGAGAATTTTGTTGTTTCTATTTCTATGTCGACTCCTCTTTTGTTTGACAGTACAGGTGCTATCAACATTGCTCATCATCCAATCAGGCATGCGCTTACCAAGTATATTGGTGTTGACAGTTCTTATACATGAGCACATGTTCAAGTATGTGTTGTTGATCTTCAGTATGTGCCTTCAGAGCTTCACTTGGCTGATTTATTCACGAAGGTGCAGACCGGATTCAACACAGATTTTATCTCTCCGAACTCAGTGTTCGTGATGCACCTTGTGTTTGAGGGGAGTGTTACAAATATAGGAGCTCTTTTGTATTTTCCCTTTGTGTATGGGGTTTAATGCATATTTTCATTCTCCTGTACTCTACATATTCGGGCCTCCTGGCCTCATATCAATACAAGCTCATTCATAAAAGGAACATCAAGCTAGACACAACTCTTAAGGAGTTAGGCTTTATTCAGAATCCACTGGAGCTGGGTCTGTAGGCTAGAGGGGCAAAATTCAGAAGGCTTCTAAAAGGTGTATATGCAGATGACCACATCATTGATGGAGGGAACACCAAATAAATAGAGTTCAAGATATAGATGAAAGACAGGTTCAGAATGACTTAGGTCCACTGAGTTATTATCTGTGAATTGAGGTGCATCAATGTAAAAAGGGCATCACACTTAATCAGTCAACGTATGCTTAGAGCATTGTTGAAAGAGCAGGACTTAAAGTATGCAATCCTTGTGTCATTCCCGTGGAGCCCATAAAAAAGCCGACTAGAAAGAGTATTGCAACTCTTGTTGATGCTACAATGTATAGAAGCATAGTGAGTAGTCTGAGATACTTGGTAAACACGAGACCTGACATAACATATTCAGTAAGCTATTGTCGGCATTTCGGAAACCGACTAGTACAATTAATTGAATCAGGTTGATCTTTGTATGGCTAGCCTGCAAAGAACAAGAGATTTTATCCTGGTTGGGGCAAAAAGGCCCTACATCCAGCGAGAGTTTTCCATGATCTTTGTTAGATCAAATGGCGAGAAAACAGATTACAAGCAGGCCTGACCTAAGTATATGAACTCTAAGAATGTAAGGACAACTATGAAAGTAATGCGTAAACGTAAACGCACAAGGGCATAAGAAAGTAAAGCATGAACACAAGTGTGTCAAAGGAAAAGGGTGCAAGAGCACGAAAGGGAAAAGTGCGTAAGTAAATGCGAAAAGTAAAATGTGTATAGTAACCGCAAATACAAAGTGAATGTGCCCTCCCCCCCCCCCCCCCCCCCGCACCCGAAAGTCCTTGGGGGTCCTTTTATAGAGGGGCGAGGTGGCCCTATGTATCCGAAATTCCTCATAGTGGGGCCGGTTTTACAGCGGTCATTCTATGTATCCAGTCTATCAGAAGCTTCGGTCTTGGCTTCTTTGCAATCTCCAAGGAACCCTCTTCTCGGTGAATTTACCGCCCTTCTGATGATGGATGGGACATATATCTGACTTTTCCTGCAACGGGTCAATTGTGGGTGCTCCCTCAACTGAGGTTACCGCACCAACCGTCCATCGTAAATGCTACCAACTACCCGCCTCTCCCAAGACGAGCCCGGGAGGAATCGTCCGCCCGACCTCTCGGTCGGGATTTGGACGGGTTAAGTACCCTGACCTCGCTTGGCCCTAGCATTGGTGGCAGGTCCCTCCTTGACTGGAGAGTAGCTTCAGTCCGTAGTCGCGTAGTTGTCACATACCGTCGGGTCCCGTATGTTTGTTACCCCGGGTACATAACTACATGAGTGCCCCCGAGCCTTCGCCCGAGTCTTCATGGAGTTGGTCGTAGGTTGAACTTGGCCTCGCGCCGGGGACCCTGAAAAACAAGAGCTCAAAAACGTGTCAGTATCGATTCGATTGCACATCTGACCACAAGCGGCTGGAACTAATTTGTATGAGACGCAAGTGCCCCATCGTTTTTAGGTTAGAACACATTGCAAGCCCCGAGGCTCTTATGAGGTCAGGTTGTTAGCTACTAAAATGCACCCCTCCGGCGAGCCATTTGTGTGCTGTGAGGGGTGAGCACACAAGGAAGTCTCGGGGTAGGGTGAAAAACTCTACGCTCGGTGAGCTATCTAACGGGTAATCCTACTAAAACTCGACCGAACCAATTCGTTGGAGCCACCGGAACGCATCCACTGCTGGCTGCCAGCGATGTTACTACATCATGGCATGAATGCCTGAATTTATAAATCGCCTGGGGTTATCATCATAGCTCCCTGATCCTGAAAGACACGAGTGGCCGGGAGCCATCCCATTGCTGAGAAACTAAGAAGTCGCGGAGCTAAGACCTGGACAAGAATAGCTGGAGATGTCGGGGGAGCAAGGCTCCTGAGTATGCACATATATCGGCCATCTCGAGTAATTCATCCCTCTCACTTTGTTCATTCGGAATAGCAATAGAACGACCTGTCAGACAGATAGGCACCCCGAACTTACAACTGGACCCAAATGTGAGCCAGAAACTTACCCGCTTACCTAGACTCACTGACCCGCGGGCCTTGCTTGTGGGCCATGAGGAGGCGCCACATGACTTGGAGTTGGCACCAATACGAATTAGAAGGAGAAGGGCCACTACAACAGTCATTTACTTTACTACTAATTTCCAAAGGGCTCCGACGATAACGCGTGTGAAACCCCATTTGGAAGCGGCTCCAGTTGCAACGAGCCAGGGGTAGGTGGCTCCACCTACGATCGCTTCGGCATCAGGCCCGCCACGATGCGGCAGGTGTGTGGGCGTGTCGTAAAATTACGGTCCCACATCTGCCACCTCAGACTGTTCAAGTCCTACCATAACCTCCACGTCAGGTGGCATGAATGGGCCTTAGCTATTATTCGCCTTCCCCTCAACGTTTCCTTGATCGTCTCCCTCCTTTCTCTTTGGCCTCCCGTCCTGACTAAAATAACAGAGAGTTAGTTGTTCCTCTGCGGGTGGAAAAATGGAGAGGTCATCGTCTGCCCTGCTTTCAGCTGATGGCATCGTGGTCGAAGTCCAGCGTTGAGGAGAAACAGGTCGCCGCCTGGGTGAATAAACTGGTTCCGCTACTGACTGATCTTTATGCCTTCCACATCCCTGGTAATGATGTCTCACCTAATCTTAAGCCCAACGAGGTGGTTTCTTTACTTTCCTTCCATGAGCGTGGGCTTCGGCTGCAGGCGTGCCCCTTCATTCAGTCGCTCCTGCAAGAGTGGAAACTGGAAATTGAGCATTTTATGCCCCTCGGCGTCGTTCATATTTCTTTATTTATTACCTTGTGTGAAGCCATCCTTTGTGTCGCCCCAGCCTTCTGCTCTGGAGACATTTCTTCCGGGTGTGGCTAGTTCTGTAGAAGGGAGAGTTTCCGACTATGGTTTGCACCGTTATTAAGCTCTGGTCAACGAGAGAGTCAATCTACATCAATCTCCTCGCGTCGAGCGTGCTCAAGAGTTGGCGGTAGGTGTAGATCTATGTATAGAACTCTGTGCCTCGAGGTTCCATCCTCCTTTGGGCTCCCCCCTGAGGAGCAGGATTCTAAGGACCGCCGCGTTAGTAGTGCTAAAGAATGCGAGGCGGAGCAGTATGTTGCCATTGTGAAGCTGATGAAAGATTCTGGCCTCACTAGGTTGGTTGTTCTCCATGTATTATTTGAGCGGGGGGATTCAACCAATGTGAAATCGATCATTGTTGATGTGCGACTATGTTCCTCCGGAACTGAGATCCATTCTGGAGCTGTCGGAGATGGAAATCATCTGGTGGGTCGAGGGCATGACCAGGAAGAATAAAAAGGAGGCCAAGACTAGCTCGCCTCCACTGTCAGTGGTTCAACCTTCCACCTGGTATTTCAGTAGGCCCAACAGCCTGTCAGTCGTGTCCCGATGCGGCGGTGCCAGAGTGGCCAAAACTCAGGGTGAGTCCAACAAGGAGGCAATAGGGGCATTGAAGACGGTTGCCCCTGCTATGGAAAGCCAGGAGAGAACAGGGGCGGCAAAGGTAGCCTTCGCCACCTTGAAGGGCAAGGAGAAGATGGGGACGTCAAGGGCTACCCCTGCCGCGAAGGACAAAGGAAAGGTAGGGGTGTCGACGGCCACCACTGGTGTCGGAGGAGGAGTAGGAGGAGGTGTGTTGATGGTGTCGAGCCTTCTTATAGTCCAGGGTGAGGATTTCGAGAGGGTGAAGTCGGACGTCGCAGTGGATTTGGCGTATCGCATTGCACAGAACATGGCCGCCCTGGTCCCGAGGTTGCGGTGCCACTCCTCATGATCGGGGCCCTTGACGATTCACCATCATCGCTACCATCAGTCGACCAAGTCCTAGAGATCCGACCGGCGTCCCCCATTCCTTTGCCTGTTCCCACAGCCCCTATTCCTCTGACGGGATTCCGCATTTCTTTGAAGTTGGTAGCCTTCTTCCTGACCCTTGTTGACTTTGCTTTCTCTTTGTAGGGAGTACTGGTCGGGAGTGGTGGCATTGGCGTAGAGTCCTATAGGACCTGGTCATTTGGTCGTGGATCCCCTTTCGTCCATTAACGTCCTGATGCTGGAGGGCCTGATGCCAAACCCTGCCGGGGCACTAGAGTGGACGACTCCGGAGACGTCTGCCGCATCCCGTACCACCGACCCTGCTACCCACATCATGGGGCCGGGGGGCCGAATCGATGCCGGAAGGCACGCTGATCATGGTGCTGCAGCCTGCCGAACGGTTCGGCATCTTGCCAGAGGACGAAGGGTCCATGGATATGGACCTGATCGGGGAGGAGGCCGTTGTTGGTATTTCTTAATGTCTACAGTTCATCCTAGCAGCAAGTGTTGTTCTGCAGAGGCACTAGGCTAACCTAAGCCAAAGCAAGATGCATTCCGCAAGCGCATGGAAAGTACTGCCGTAGCATTTCACCCAAGAGTATTCCATAGGGTATCTTATTTATTTTATCCCAAAGGAAGGCAAGTGAAGAGCGGCAAGATCATAGGAAAAATAGGGTGTTCTAATGAGGAGTCCGATAGGATGGGTAAACGATGTAGTGAGGGTAGTGTGATACACATCTAAGCAATCTACTCTAAGGGTAAATATGTCCTTGTGAAGGTCAAGTTAGAGATCAAGCTACTCCTACTGTGCTCTAATTACTCATATTTATAGCCTATTAGTGTAACCATGAGTATGCTAACGATGAAAACTAGGGCTTAGTGTTCCAACACATCGGACATGGGTTTACCCTTGACAACATCAAGACCATTCCTGCTACAAGCCTGTGATGTAGCCGAACGCGAAGGATTACAATGGACGGACATGGCTGTGACCACCTGCTGCCTACCGCTACAGCCCATGGGTCTATGAGGCATCAACGCTACTTAACTATCTAAGCACCATGCTTACATGTCAAGTAAATACCTTAAGTGCTGCAGTACAAGTACTTTCCTAAGGTCATGACTAACCTAAACATCGTTGAACCAATGTTGGGACCAAGCACTATCATATTCATATTAACATAAGCATATTAATACCTAATTAGACTATAGTGGTGGTGTATGATGTTTATGATAACAAAATATGAACATTATGACTAGATCGTAATAACATCTACACCTAGCACATACATGGACTGAATAATCAAATAAGAAACACTTTGCTCAAGTATATGAATAAAGACTAATAATATTATTATCATAAAGCATAAAGTCACAAATGGAAGAAGAGGTACATGAGCTATACCTCTCCCAATTTGGACTTGTGACTAGAGGCTCCTCTCTATATCCTAACCTCCACTAAGGACTAAAGAGAACTAGTGTATACAATGAGAGAATGCTTGAGTGGTGTATATGTGTAGTGAGGTCTCTCCCTTCTATGTATACACAGAGTAGAGGTGGTTCGCGCCATCTTTTGCGTGCGAATCAGTCTCCACCAGCTTCAGGATACCACAAGGAGTAGACATGTGGCGGCTGACCAAGTTTGGTGCCAGTAAGGAGTTGGTCGAACCCCTTGTTCGGCCGACTTGGTCATGGCGCCCCTCGGAGTGTGCTTCCTCCAGGTCACTAGTAGGTGGGCCTAGGATCCTTCCCTGCATGATTTGCCGTTGGATTCCCTCTGATACGCCTAGCAAAGGGTCCATGGATCTATGTGATGCCATTTTTCATTGTGTGATTGGTCGGGATGTCACTTTTTAGGAATGCTTCGTTCATTCTTCATGATTTCTGCAACAAAATACCTGCATGCACTATTTCTCCAAATACATGTGGAATTATGTCAAATCTAAGGATGATGTGTGTAAGAAATATTTTTCTTTCTTATAATTGAGTTATATTGACGGTCGAAACTGGTATATAATGATCATCAACAAACTCCCCTAAGGTTAATATTTGATCGTCCTGAGAAAAAGATAAAGACTTAGGTTGTTGATCAGGAGCATGCATCACCTAATGTCTAAGTTCCACTCAAATTTCTGGAGAGTTTCAAATGGTGTTCAAATTTGTGAGACCTATGTGTGCTAAATACATTGGCAAATAGGCTAAAAGTGACAGTTTACATGTAAAATTTTGAATATACTTGAGAAGCCCACTTCGGATTGTCTGAACTTGTAGAAACTAGTCACACACGTGAGGTGCACCTGTTTTTGTTTGGATTGTATGAACTTTGCAGCACGTGAGCTGCATATGAGTCAATGCTTTGGATTGTCCAAACATTTCCTTTTATAAAACATAGCATGTTTTTGGACTGTTCGAACTTTATAAGTGCTAAAATAATCATGCGGCTGCTATGTTTTTATGTTGCAATATTTTAAACTTGTTTTACACTTATGAGAAGGTTGCTTAGTAATTTTGGACTAAGTTTTTGATGTGTTATGGCTGATCATGGTGGATATTATCATGCTATGTTTGCAACATGCTTATGTGAGGTGCTCACATAAGGTGTTGTGGTTTTCAGATTAATGTGAGTCAACTTGAGTACTTGTGCACGGAAAAGTTTCTTGTCTATCCATGTGCAAGTGTTGCTTGAGGTCAAGACATGATTGGCGATGGTGATCCATTGAACTAGTCTTAGGGAGAAGATGAAGTTCAACAACCAAGTTCCGGAGAAGTTGTGGTTGAGTTGATCGTGATGTCATGCACGATGTTTGGGTCAAGAACAATGCATTGGAAGGTATCGTGGGCGTTGTTGGGAAGTGTTTGAATGTGTTCAAGGGGTGCATCGATGTGGAAACATTGTTTCCTGTTGTGGTGAAGAGACATGGACATGTAGATATGGCCGAAAAGGTCCAATCGACTGAATTATGTGCTCAGGCTGCGATTGATCGATTATGATTTGTTTATGGAAGGTCTCGAGTGTAGGATCGAAGAGCACGTGAAAAGCTACCAGAGGGGGGGTGAATGGTAGATTTAAAAATCTTACGCAGCAGAAACAATAAAACCCCAAACCCTTTCGGCAGAAAAATGATCTGTTAAAGAAATCATGTATGAGACTAATCTAAACGTGTTTCACCATGCCGAAAGTGATAGATATCAGAGAGAATCAAGTCACGAAGTCAACACAAGAAGAATCACTCAAATCCGTCGAGAAAAACTCATGTTATGATCGAAAGATCAGACTATGGTCAATCTGACCTACTCGAGAAAAACAGTTTTTGGAATGCTGCAAAGAAACTCGTGTATCTCAGAAACCACAAATCCAATGATCGTAAAATTTTGACAGATGATATACAATCAAGTTGTGAAGACAACCCAAAAAGAATCACATCAATTGGATCTGTAAAACTCGAGTTATGATAAAACCACGGACGAAAGGTAGTGCTGTCCAGAAACTCGACGAGTAAAACTTGTCTGGAACAAGTCGGACGAACAAGGCACAAAAGTTCCTTCAAACTACGAATTTTATTCAATAGAACACAAGAGGAACAGCCCCAAAGTCGTCTCTCACGAGCTTTGTCCTTCCCTCGCTTATATAACCAGCTCTTAGGCCATCCCAATCTCAACTAGGACTCCAATCCTAATCCGATCACAATCGGAACTTTCCATAACTGCTTAGGACTCTTCTATACGCAGATAGAAGCAATCTTAAGACTTCCAAACACCTTAGGAACGTATCCCACATTCCTAAACAACTCAAATTCGTGACCCACACGAAATCCTAACATAACCAACTCGATATTTCCATACCGAGCCATAACCGACTCAGCTAGCAGCCGAAGTCTTCAACCGATACGATGCGATCCTTCCAATCAGATCTTCCTTCCATATCCATCTCTAGAAGCATATTGCCACGTCATGCACCTCATGCATACGTGCGAACACCTTCCTTCGACCTTCATATGCACTGCCCTTGATTCAATCATCCTGCGCGACCTCCTGACCCGCTCAACCACAGTTCCTCCCGAACTTGGTTGTTAGAACCTCATCTTCTCCTGAGACTAGTCCAATGGATCCTGTCACCAGCCATGACTTGAACTCAAGCAACATCTGCACATGAACAAACAAACAATCCATACGAGCCCAAGTCCTCGACTTGACTCAAGTTAGTTCCGAACACAACACCTTACGTGAGAACCTCACATAAGCATGTTGCAAAACCACAGTAGAAACGATATCAACCATATCATCCAAAACGCACCAAAAACTTAGCAAATGAATACTAAGAAATCTTTCCAACAATGTAAAGCAAGTACGAAACATTGCAAATGAAAAGCAGAAGCACTTAGGTCAAGTTCCGGACCTTGCCAGAGCAACCCGGAGCGTGAGCCGGAGCTATCAAAAGCTAGTAGAACCTAGTGTCGGAGCTTTCCAAAACTAGTAGATCCTAGCACCGGAGCTTACCAAAAACTAGTCAAAACTAGTCAACCCAAAACCGGAGCTAGACAAAGTACGTCGGAGCTTAGCAAAAGCATGTCGGAGCTATCAAGTATATGCCGGAGCTATCAAATATATGCCGGAGCTATCAAATATATGCCGGAGCTAAGAAAGACATGCCGGAGCTAAGAAAGACATGTCGAGCTAAAGATAAAACTCACCGGAGCTAACCAAAGCTAGTTGGAATTTACCAAGAAGCCGGACCTAGCATCTAACGTAGCCGGAGCTACCCAAAACAAGTTGGACCTACCGACGGACCTTGCTGTAGCTCGGAGCTAGAGTCGGACCTTGACAAAAAGGTGTTTTGGTGATATTTAAAACTTTTATCATCAAAGCCAAGTGTATTCACTACAAGCCAATGTATTCAGCTCATCCATATACATATAAACAAAGCTCATCCAAGTTATACTATCAAGTACCTTACATTATCACATCAATGTAATACATAAGGTAGTGTAAGCCATGCTAGAGATCAAATGTAATTTTTCATTTTAAGCAAGTCATGATCTCACAAACTTAACTATTTCAAAACCTGAAAGCATGACACTAGTTTCTGCATTTTATCATTTTTCAAAGCATAAATTTAGACCATATGATATTTGCAAGAGATTATATGCGCATTTGCCTTATTCTAACCAACCAAGCCAAGCCTATGTCATTTGACAATCAGAAGCTTAAGGACATGGTTTTAGTCATACACAACTTCTTCTAAGTTCATATCTAAGTGTAATGACAAGCCATCTCAAAAGAAGAAGGGTGATGCATGCATATTCTCTTGATCTTTTCTCAATTTATATTTGTTCATAAAAACTCAACATGTGAGTTGATTACTTGATTAATTGTTAATGATTAAAAGCATTTGTGAGCATGCAACAAGTTCAAAACAGCAAGAAAGTTCGACCATGACCAGATTTAGTGTAAGTAATTATTCCAATTACTAGACATGGCAAAAACTACAAAATGTATAACACGAGTAATGTAGTAAGAACATTCAGCATGTAAAAGGAATCACAAAGTCATATATGTATGAAATATTATGCTCATATTATTTTAATTTCAGATTCACACATAGACTTCCCAAGTTTTAAAAACTCCCCCTCAATTTAAGCCATGAGGATGCATAATCCCTATTTCACTACGAATGTAACAAAAACGAGTGAAATCCAAAGGTTTTGTAAAAATGTCAGCCAATTGTTGTTCGGTATCTACATGGTGAAGCACAATGTTTCCCTTTTCAACGTTATCTCGGAGAAAGTGATACCTAATATCAATGTGCTTAGTTCTAGAATGTTGCACGGGGTTTTAGCAATGCAAATGGCACTAGTGTTATCAGAGAATAGTGGAACACTATCTAGATCAACCCCATAGTCCTTAAGTGTTTGAACAATCCAAAGAATTTGTGAGCAAGCACTAGCAGCAGCTACATATTCAGATTCGGTTGTGGATTGTGCAACTGAATTTTGTTTTCTAGAGGACCAAGCAACAAGAGAATTACAAAGAAAATGACAAGCACCGGAAGTACTTTTCCTATCAATCCTACAACCCCCAAAATCAGCATCCGAAAAAGCTTTCAAAGTAACGGTTGAGGAAGAAGGAAGAAAAATGCCAAATTCTTGAGTTCCATGTAAGTACCTAAGAATCCTTTTGACGGCTTGATGATGTGAAACACGTGGGGAAGCTTGAAACCGTGCACAAAGACACACGCTGAATTGTATGTCCGGTCTTCATGCCGTGAGGTACAAAAGTGATCCGATCATGCTTCTATATTCTTTTTGATCCACGGATTCACCATCTTCATCAAGTTCAAGTGTTGTTGCTGTTCCCATTGGTGTCCGAAGAGGCTTGCTTTTGTCCATGTTGAAGCGCCTTAGGAGGTCTTTGGTATACTTTGTTTGATGCACAAAGGTACCCTCCTTGGTTTGCTTGATTTGCAGCCCCAAAAAGTAAGTGAGTTCACCCATCATACTCATTTCAAATTCGGAACTCATCATTGCTGAAAACTTGGACACAAGATCATGAGAAGCACAGCCAAAGATAATATCATCCACATACACTTGAACAAATAATGAGCCATTGCCATGCTTAAGCACAAAAAGAGTTTTATCAACCTTGCCCATGGTAAACCCCTTTTCAAGTAAGAATGTTTTTAACCTATCATACCATGCTCTAGGGGCTTGTTTGAGACCGTATAAGGCTTTGGACAGTTTGTAAACATGATTAGGAAAATCTGGATTTTCAAAACCTGGTGGTTGTTTGACATAAACCTCCTCATCTATGTAACCATTAAGAAAAGCACTTTTAACATCCATTTGAAATAGCTTAAAACCTTTAGATGCTGCAAAAGCTAACAAAATTCTTATGGCTTCTAATCTAGCGACAGGAGCAAAAGTTTCATCAAAATCTAGACCTTCAACTTGAGTGAAACCTTGAGCAACCAACCTAGCCTTATTCCTAATCACAACCCCATCCTCACTTTGTTTATTTTTATATACCCATTTAGTTCCAATTAAAGTGTGACCTTGAGGTGGAGGTACAAGTTTCCAAACATTATTTCTTTCAAAATTTTCTAACTCTTCTTGCATGGCAATAATCCAAGATTCATTAGTGAGTGCGTGTGATATATCTTTGGGTTCAAAAGAAGCAACAAAAGCAGAATGAGCATGAGAATTTGGATCGCAAAACCTGGACCGTGTGACTCGTTCGTGCAAGCTTCCAATCATCTATTGTGGGGGATGATCTTTGTAAAAACGTAGGGGAACAGATGTCTCACAAGCTTCTTCTTCATTAGGTTCATCGTAGATTGATGAGATTGTGACTTCTGGACGATCAGGACCAGCAAAGGTGATAACCGGAGCTTGTTCAATGTCCGGAGCTGGACACGTGTCAACTTAAGAACTACCAGGCAATATCACCAGCTCTTCTTCATCTTTGAAAATACCCTCCCCCTGAGGATACGGATCCGGTCCTGCAACACCGGAGCTAGTACCTGGGCTAGCTTCATCAAAAGACACTTCACAAGTCTCCACAATTTTGTTAGTGTCAAGTAAAAGCACACGGTAGCCTCTAGTATGAGATGGATAACCAAGAAACATGCCATCAATAGATCTAGGTTCAAATTTATCAAGATTACCATGTTTCTTAACAAAGCATTTGCAACCAAAGACCCGAAAGTGTGTAACACTAGGCCTATGTCCAAACCGGAGCTCATATGGTGTTTTACCTAGCTTAGCACGCAAGAAAACACGATTTGAGACATAACAAGCAGTTGCTAACGCATCAGCCCAAAATTTCCTAGGAGTTTGATATTCATCAAGCATAGTCCTAGTCATCTCAACTAAGGTTCTGTTCTTTCTTTCTACAACACCGTTTTGTTGGGGTACATATGGTGAAGAAAATTGATGATCTATTCTATTTTCAGCACAAAAGTGATCAAAAGATTGATTTTTAAATTCAGTTCCATTATCACTTCTAATTGTTTTTAATGATCCTGGGTGATCAATTGATAATCTAAGAAACAAAGTTCTAAAGTGACTAAAAACTTCATACTTAGACGCCATAAAGTAAACCCAAGAGTATCTAGAATAATCATCAACGATAACAAGAACATACCATTTACCTCTGAAGGATTGAACACGTGAAGGTCCTACGGTGTCAAGATGCAAAAGTTGACATGGTTCAGTTGTCATGATCATTGTGAGAGGAGTATGTGAACCTGCAACCATCTTAGCATGTCTACAAGAAGAGCACACAATTTCTTTGTCCCCTTTAAGCTTAGGCAGCCCACGTATGCGATCAAGAGCACTAACTCGCGTTAGGTGATCAAAGCCTACGTGACCAAGTCTACGATGCCAAAAATATAAGTCATTTGAATCATTAGCAACTAGACACCTATGCTTAGAGGAAGACATATCAAAATCAGCTTTAAAAACTCTTCCAAACCGAGACATGTTAAAAATAAGCTCACTATTTGAACCTACAACTTTGCAGCAGTTTTTATTGAAAATAATTTCTAGATTTTCATCTAGCAATTGTGAAACAGAAAGCAAGTTGTATTTCAAATTTTTGACAAGTGCCACATCCTTCAAAGTGTAGTGATCATTTACTTTAACCGAACCCTTAGCAATTATAGGAGTTGAAGAATTATCGGCAAAAGTAACATTTTCTACACGTGACACAAAAGAGAGGGAGGAGAACCAATCTTTGTTACCGGTCATGTGGCGTGAGCAACCTGAATCCACAATCCAAATGTTCTCCTTCCTCAAATGTGTAACCTCATCGTCTTCACTGTTGTGTTCTGCATCCTCCTGACATGATCTTAATCTTGTTTTGCTCGCCATGAAGCATAAGTTGGCCAGATCGTCATCATCTTTATCACTTTCAAAGTCTACATCACTTGAACTAAGTTCTTGTAGTGCGGTGATGAAGCTGTTAATCATCTTGCGTCCTATGGTACCCTTCTTCTTCTTGTTGGAGTTTCCAGAGGAGGTCTGGACCTTGCTTTGTTTTTCTTCCCAGGTGGTCGGACCTGAAAGGTTAGGGCATTCTGTATGAAAGTGTCCTATTTTACCACATTCAAAACAGCGTTGAGGTCCGGAGCTTCCTCTCCTTCTAGTTCTCACATTTTGCAATGCTTTTGAGAATCTAGTAGAGATGAGTGCCAACTCCTCTTCTGGAAATTCTTCGATCTGTTCCAGGGTTAGTGAGGACAACAGAGCAAGAGTATTGCAGGATGATGATTGGCCGGAGCTAGACATATCATGTTGTGAGACAAATGCAATAGACTTGTTTGGGTTCTTACGTGCTAGGATGTCAATTTCATGAGTTTTTAGTTTAGAGTAAAGTACATCTAATGTAAGAGAACTCATGACAGTTGATTCACGAGTGGATGTTACTTTCATCTCCCAAACTGACATGTCTAATGCACTAAGAAGTTGTCTAGCATTCTCAGCATCAGAAAAATTAACATTGACACTACGTAAGTTGCTGAGAATTTTATTGAAACGAGAAAAGAGGTCATCGATAGACTCACCTGGTTGCATCTCAAAACGCATATATTCCTTTCTGAACATATCTTTTTTACCTCCTTGATTGTGTTGGAGCCTTCATGATAATCACAGAGAGCTCTCCAAACATCGTATGCTGACCGGAGGTGCGCGACACGATCAAAGTCGCTTTGAGTGAGTCCTTGGATGATCAAGTTTCGGGCTTTGTTGTTGTTGTCGACGTCCCGTAGGTTTGTGGCCGTGACTTGATCATTGAGTGGCACTTCATAAGACTTATACACCTTCTCCCATATTGCAAAGCCTTGTGCCTGGATGAAAGCCTCCATGCGTGCCTTCCAAACCTGAAAATCAATACCAGCAAACACACAAGGTTTGGCGGAATACTTCTCCATGATGATTAGTCAAAAACACGTGCAAATCACAAATATTAGAGCACCGTGGCTCTGATACCAATTGTAGGATTGAAGAGCACGTGAAAAGCTACCAGAGGGGGGGTGAATGGTAGATTTAAAAATCTTACGCAGCGAAAACAATAAAACCCCAAACCCTTTCGGCAGAAAAACGATCTGTTAAAGAAATAGTGTATGAGACTAATCTAAACGTGTTTCACCGTGACAAAAGTGACAGATATCAGAGAGAATCAAGTCACGAAGTCAACACAAGAAGAATCACTCAAATCCGTCGATAAAAACTCAAGTTATGATCGAAAGATCAGACTATGGTCAATCTGACCTACTCGAGAAAAACAGTTTTTGGAATGCTGCAAAGAAACTCGTGTAGCTCAGAAACCACAAATCCAATGATCGTGAAATTTTGACAGATGATAGACAATCAAGTTGTGAAGACAACCCAAAAAGAATCACGTCAATTGGATCTGTAAAACTCGAGTTATGATAAAACCACCGACGAAAGGTAGTGCTGTCCAGAAACTCGACGAGTAAAACTTGTCTGGAACAAGTCGGACGAACAAGGCACAAAAGTTCCTTCAAACTACGAATTTTATTCAATAGAACAAAAGAGGAACAGCCCCAAAGTCGTCTCTCACGAGCTTTGGCCTTCCCTCGCTTATATAACCAGCCCTTAGGCCATCCCAATCTCAACTAGGACTCCAATCCTAATCCGATCACAATCGGAACTTTCCATAACTGCTTAGGACTCTTCTATACGCAGATAGAAGCAATCTTAAGACTTCCAAACACCTTAGGAACGTATCCCACATTCCTAAACAACTCAAATTCGTGACCCACACGAAATCCTAACATAACCAACTCGATATTTCCATACCGAGCCATAACCGACTCAGCTAGCAGCCTAAGTCTTCAACCGATACGATCCGATCCTTCCGATCAGATCTTCCTTCCATAATCCGTCTCTAGAAGCATATTGCTACGTCATGCACCTCATGCATATGTGTGAAACCTTCCTTCGACCTTCATATGCACTGCCCTTGATTCAATCATCCTGCGCGACCTCCTGACCCGCTCAACCACAGTTCCTCCCGAACTTGGTTGTTGGAACCTCATCTCCTCCTGAGACTAGTCCAATGGATCCTGTCACCAGCCATGACTTGAACTCAAGCGACACCTGCACATGAACAAACAAACAATCCATACGATCCCAAGTCCTCGACTTGACTCAAGTTAGTTCCGAACACAACACCTTACGTGAGAACCTCACATAAGCATGTTGCAAAACCACAGTAGAAACGATATCAACCATATCATCCAAAACGCACCAAAAACTTAGCAAATGAATACTAAGAAATCTTTGCAACAATGTAAAGCAAGTACGAAACATTGCAAATGAAAAGCAGAAGCACTTAGGTCAAGTTCCGGACCTTGCCAGAGCAACCTGGAGCTTGAGCCGGAGCTATCAAAAGCTAGTAGAACCTAGCGTAGGAGCTTTCCAAAACTAGTAGATCCTAGCACTGGAGCTTACCAAAAACTAGTCAAGACTAGTCAACCCAAAACCAGAGCTAGACAAAGTACGTCGAAGCTTAGCAAAAGCATGCCGGAGCTATCAAGTATATGCCGGAGCTATCAAATATATGTCGGAGCTATCAAATATATGCCGGAGCTAAGAAAGACATGCCGGAGCTAACAAAGACATGCCGAGCTAAAGATAAAACTCACCGGAGCTAACCAAAGCTAGTCAGACTTTACCAAGAAGTCGGACCTAGCATCTAACGTAGCCGGAGCTACCCAAAACAAGTCGGACCTACTGACGGACCTTGTTGTAGCTCGGAGCTAGAGTCGGACCTTGACAAAAAGGTGTTTTGGTGATATTTAAAACTTTTATCATCAAAGCCAAGTGTATTCACTACAAGCCAATGTATTCAGCACATATAGGTCTTACATCGAGTTTGTTATGGTTAGTTTTTGTGTTGGTCATGAAGATGAGTTATTTTAAGAATGTTCGGGATGTTCCTAAGGTGTTTGAAAGTCTTAAGATTGCTTCTATCTTCGTATGGAAGGGTCTTGAGCAGCTATGGAAATTTTTGGTTGAAACTGAGTAGGATTAGAGAGTCTTAGTTATGATTGGGTTGGCCCGAGGGCTAGTTATATAAGCAAGAGACGCCAATGCTAGTGGGTGCACGACTTGTGGTTGTTACTCTTGTATTACATGGAATAAAATTTGTAGTTTTAGAGGAGCTTTTATGTCTTGTTTGTCCAACTTGCTTTTGTCAAGTCTTTCCCGTTGAGTTTCTAGACAGCTAGACGTTGCATCGATGTTTCAATCGTAGCTCAAGTTTTACTAATCCAATTGCTATGATTCTTTTTGTTTTTCTTCACAACTTGATGCTCTATCATCTGTGTAGAATTCATGATCATTGGTTTCGTGAGTTTTAATTTACACGAGTTTTGTTGCAGCATAGCAGATCTGTTTTTAATTTAGGTGGAACAGATTGACCTTAGCACAATATTTTGATCATAACTTGAGTTATTCTTGACGGTTTTTTGTGATTCTTATTGAAATCTTAGTGACTTCATTCTCTACGATCTCTACTACTTTTTTCACAGTTGAGCACGTTTAGATTAGTGGCACACACTGATTTCTACAACAGATTGACTTCTGCCAAGGGTTTTTTGTAGCTTCCACTAAAAAAGTTTAATCTACCATTCACCCTCCCCTGGTAGATTTTCACATGCAACCCTACAATTGGTATCAGAGTCACGGTGATCTACGCTCTTTGATTTGCACATGTTTTTACGAACCAACATGAAGAAATACTCCGCAAAACCTTGTGACATCTTGATTTTCGAGTTTTGGCAAATTAAAAACTTAAATGAGAATTTAGAGTTAATAATAGGAAGAAATTGTTTTTATAAAGAAAAATATTAAATATATGCATCTCATATTGCATTTTGCATTCATCCTCAATTGAAAATTTGTTACCAAAATAAATATGCCAAAAGTAATTTATTTGCCATAACGAATATGAAATAAAATATATAGGTGAAACTAAAGATATATATATATATATGTATATAATATTTTAATTATATGATGAATTCATGCAAAATAATTAAGTACGTTGAAAAGGAACACACGTAAAAGAATTGGAAATAAAGATGCAAGTAAAATTGAGCCAGACGTCAGATTAGTCTGGAAAATAACGGACTAGTCCGAATACCTTTACTGGACAACAACAGACTTATCCGCACATATCCCGGACTAGTCCGGTATGCACAGACTTAATCAATTTTTACCCCACCATGGACTTGTCCATTACAACTAAAGACTAATCTGAATTTCCTTACTGTACAACCCCGAACTTATCCGAAACCACACCGGACTTGTCCAATATACCTCTCTGTATCGAAACGAATTTGTCTGGTATTAAGCGGACTAGTCCAATACTTCATATTAAATCATATCTTAAATCTTCATCATACCAGATGTATAGATAAAAAATATAAGTCAACCGCTAATCGAATCCCTTGTTGTAAAAAAACCTTGCCGCACGCAAAAAAAATAAACAAACAAAGAATAATAAATAACAAAAAAAGAACGAAATAACTTAATAACACTTAATAAAGAAAGAAAACGAAAAAAAAAAAAGAAACCAAGTCAACCCAACTGCCAAAGCGGTGACCACACCTGACCGAAAGAAAAAAAAAAAACTACCGCCAGCAGAAGAAAATAAAGGGAAAAAAGTCAACCTTGTACTCAATCCGGTTGCACTGGCTGCACGCGCAGGGAAGAGTTCAATCCGGACTCCTCCAGCCATGTCCCTACCGGCCAGTAAAAAAAAAAAGTCAACCAACCTAGGCGCTCGGTACACAGGCGGACCGGGACTCCAGGTCCCATACGGCCTGGCCACTCCTATATGAAGCCACCGTGGCTTCCTCTTGATGCCTGCCAACCAGAAAAAAAGAAAAAGAAAACATGCCGCTGCTCTAGTGTTCCGGTAAGCTGCTGCCCTCGGTAGGAAAAAAAGACAGAAGCCCTAGCTGCCAACAGAGAAGGATGACCAGAGAGAAGAAGAGAAAGAGAAGGTAGTCCGTCGGAGATTGTGACATCACCGTCGTCTCATCGTCGGAGAATAGCTGCACCATTTTCTTCGTCTATGTCAGGCCGCCGTCTTCATCGTCAATAAAACTCTAGATGGAGACACACGCTATGCCGCCGTTCCACGAGCGTCGGGACTAGATACACACGGTAGGTTTTACAGTTTAGATCTAAAAGACACGCATGAATCTAATACTAAAATTATACAATATGTAGAATTTAGTTTATTCATGCATCTATAAATCATCACTAAATTATCATAAATCAACTTAAAACTTGCAAGACCACTATGATCAATATGTTATTTCAGATTTGACCAAATTTATATTTTTAGTATTATGAAACTTTTTCTAGATCTAATAAATAGGATTTCAGGCTAATCAACTCATATAGTACCAAAATAAATCCAAGAAAACTCCAGAAAATGTAGAATAAATTCAAGTAAGTTATTGATAATGTTTTCAGCATATTTAATATTCTGAAATAATTATTTTGCTTCTTAAATTAATTTGATTAATTTTAAACTTGCTCAAATAAATAAGAAATCACTATAGAAAATTAGTAAAAAGCAAAAGAAGTTTATATAGCATTACTAGAAATATATTTTCTGCATATATCCATATTTTGCACATTGATTAGTGTTTGCAATGCATTTATTGTGTATGTTTGCTTGTGTATGTGGTTGATTACGAGTAGACGAATACGCTCAAGCGGTTACAAGCGAATATCCCAGGATTTTCATGTGCAAGACTTAGATTTGATTGAACATCGAAGTGCGGAATATAAAGGCAAGTGACTTTGATCACTTTGATCCTGTTTTTTAATGTTTTGTTTGCAAAACTACATGCTCGTGTCAAATTGATAGGAAACCCATGATAGGAGTTTACTATCCACTTTTTTTCATCCTTGTCACTTGGAATACATTGTAGAATGTCGGGAAGGACTTTTTACCTTTTTGCTTCACTCTAATTAATTGGGATGGGAAAACAACCAAATGACTTAATTATGAACTAATGGATGATGAGCATTGATGAACATGGTTAATTGGTAACATGGGACTTGGGAGATCTAGGCAAGCATGGTCGATGGATTGGATTGGATGATACGGTGGTTTGCTTGCCTTGGATCTAAGGACCGATTCATGCGAGAATAAGCTAGGACTATAGTGCCATCACAAGGGCAAGTATGGATGTGGATTAGTCAATTAATTAGGTGTATTAACAATATTGTTCGGATCATTTGTAGGAGCGGGGAATGGGAGTCAGTTGGGTTTGCAATAGTGGCGGGATTGCCCTGGGATCCAAATGGCACAAGAGGGGGCCCATAGTTGGATGTGCTAAGTTGGAGGCATCACCACCGGTGAAACTTTAGTGGGTATGAATACGCTGGTAGTCCCTTTGTAAATGCTATTTTGTAATCTCCTGGCCATACACCTAAGGAAGTGTAATTGGCATAAGGGAGGTTTCTTTAGTTGCCAACAGGTGATGAAATCACGAACTTGTGGGCAAAGTAGTACAATCTCTGCAGAGTGTTAAAAACTATCATGATAGTCGTGCTCCCGGTTAAGAGCACCTGGACAACTTCCATGATTAGAGGAAACTTGGGATTTGGGATGGTCGTGGTTATGGTTATGGTTGGATAATGGTCATGTTTATGGTCTAAGTTGTCATAATTGAATATGGTCGATGATAATGGTAAGAACATAGTATTTCGATAGATAATCATTGTTGAATGTGATAAAATGGTAATTTTTGTTAATTTACCTGTTATTGGTTATTATTTGGGTTATGTTGGGATTAATTCACATAGACATCTTAGTATGCTTTTACATGTTTTAAATGTACTTTTCAACAAATAGCCATTATTTATTATCATCCTTGTTTTAGCTACATGTCATATTTTCCCACATTTGCTGAGTACGACATGTACTCACTCTTGCTACTCCCGCATTAATTCAGCTACAAGAGATATTTTGGAGGTCAACCTGGAGTACTAGGTGCGTACTACCGTCGATTGCCTGTGGAGTTGGAGTCGCCTACGTTAGTTTATTTTTTGCTGCAACAGAATCAAGGTATATTTATTATTCATGACATGTTTAAATTCTGATTATCATTTGTGATATTGATGTATATGTTTGAAGCAACATTGTGGCCACACATACTACACTTGATTCGTTTTTCAGAACCAGGTGTCACAAATTGGTATCAGAGCTGTGTCGAATGTAGAACGCAAGCCTAGGTAGAATGGACAGCACAAAGTACATAGAAACTATTTTCAAATTTCTTGCTGCTACATTTTAGTTTTGTTGATTCAGCCACTATAAAGTGTTGTTTGCTACCGCGTCTTTGTTGCTAATTCAGCTACACTTTGAGATGCTTGCTGCTGTGTTTTCTTCCTTATTCACCCTCATCTTACTGCTGCACACCCTTTGTTTCCCTTCATCCTTGACGCTTTATTTTAACACACTCTCCTCTAAATATTTTTCTTATTTACACATGCGTTGCTGCTACTTTAAAATAAATTTTCTGCTTGTTTTTGCTACCGCACAATCTCTTTTCTCCCTCCTTTCGCTGCTGCAATTTTTGGACTATTTTTACTCTCATCTCTAATGATTCTCTGTTAAGGATATATGATTTATTTGTGAAAATCATTCTTTCAAAGTTTCACATTCTCTTTCTTATTTTGACTTATTTCTTTCTTCCCCTTTCATATCGAATACTTCTTTTGCGAAAAACATAGATGACCACACTTGCATCTCTAAGGACCCGAAGAAGGAGAATCTCTAGGAGAAGACCCTCAAGGACACATTTCATGTGGAGCAGCTTTGTATGTTAGAGCAACCATCCTTGCGTAAAAGGACAGTTTCACCATCGCGTAGCAACAATAATATTGTGTCACATAATTAGGATTTAGGACTCCTTTTGAATAATTATGTAATAAACGCTTAGTTCGTTAGTGCACGTGCTAAGGTTTGGTGCGATGATTGTATGTTTGCTTGCTTGTATGTGTGCTTAGATGTGTGTTATGGAACACTTTAATATATATCCATATCTTCATCCATTAATGCATAATTTAGGGTCATACACCTTGATGCATGCATATAGTTGGGGATTTCATCTATCTTTCTTCATTCTTGTTTGACCTCTAATCCAAATGGAAGATGGACAACTAGAAGAATCACTATCCCGGACGAAGCTATAGGGGAGCGTGAAGATGTTATCAACAGTTTTTTCATCTCTTCACCAATCCATCCGAACCTCGGGGATGAGGTTGCTTTTAAGAGGGTAGATTGTAACATCTTCTAATTTTCAAACTTGGCTAATTCAAATATAAAAGGAATTTAAAATTTTTATTTCTAAATCTTTTCTTCAACCCATCTGAATCTCGAGGGCGAGATTTTTTTTAACAGGTAGAATTGTGACACCCTGATTTTCGAGTTTCAGCAAATTAAAAACTTAAATGGGAATTTAGAGTTAATAACAGGAATAAATTGTTTTTATAAAGAAAAATATTAAATTTATGCATCTCATATTGCATTTTGCATTCATCCCGAAGTATTGTAAATTTGTTACCAAAATAAATATGCCAAAAGTAATTTATTTGCCATAAGAATATGAAATAAAAGACATAGGTGAAACTAAAGATATATATATATGTATACAATATTTTAATTATATGATTAATTCATGTAAAATCATCAAGTATGATGAAAAGGAACACACGTAAAAGAACTGTAATAAAGATGCAAGCAAAATTTAGCCAGACGCTGGATTAGTCTGGAAATAACGGACTAGTCCAAATGCCTTTACTGGACAACAACAGACTTATCCGGACATATCCCTGACTAGTCCGGTATGCACAGACTTAATCAATTTTTACCCCATCACGGTCTTGTCCGTTACAACAACAGACTTGTCCGAAGTCTCTTACTGTATCATCTCGGACTTGTCTGGCACCACACCAGACTTGTTCGACATACCTCTCTGTATCGGAACGGACTTGTCCAGTATTAAATGGACTAGTCTCATGCTTAATATCAAATTACATCATAAATCTTCACCATACCGGATGTATAAATAATAAACATAAGTCAACCGCTGATCGAATCACTTGTTGTAAAAAAGCCTTGCCCCACGCAAAAGAAAATCAAACAAGCAAAGAATAATAAAAAACAAAAAGAAAGAAAGAAATAATAAATAACACTTAATAAAGGAAAGAAAACGAAAAAAAAAGAAAGGAAAGTCAACCCAACTGCCAAAGCCGTGACCACACCTGACCGAAAGAAAAAAAAAAGCAAGCCACCGCCAGCCAAAAGAAACTAAAGGAAAAAAAAGTCAACCTTGTGCCAAGCAGAAAAAAATTCTATGCAGCAGTGATGTATATCCTCCTATTTGCAGCACCTCTTAGATATGTGCCATGTGTCCGGAATAATTGATGGATCCACCACGCGCTCACCCGAACCGATAGCTTGAGGAAAACTCCGGCTCGACCACGGCTCTCGATTGCTTCCGGCTCGTCTACGACTTGGCTGCTCCCTTTCGTCTTTCACACGCCCGACAGCACGTCCGCCGCCGCTACCTTCCTCTCCTTCCCGGCCATTCGAGCGCGCCCGCCGCTGGAAGGTTTCGTCGCCATGTTATTCCTCGGCTTCTTCTTCCCCAACTTCTCCACCACAGCAGTGGCCTCGTCGTCGGCGGTGGCAGTGGCCACCAACACAGCTCTGTTGTCGTCGCCATTACCTGACCTTAAGAGAAGCAACTTGTTCGCCAACGGTGGAGGGCGGCCGTCAGCGATGCTGCCGATAGAGGACTGGGACTGCGAAGAGGAGCGGTTCATGGCTGGGTTTGGTGGACGGTACAGCACTCACTGCGGCTGCGGTGCAAGACCCACGAGGTAGAGACGGAGAGAGAAACGTGATCTATTTGTTTCGTAGAGGAGCGAGCCGAGCAAGCAGAACAGGCTGCGGTTAGTTTCATTTGGTTGCTTTAAGATCCGTGTATGGGACAGTTGTAGCAAATCCACAAGGTGCTGCACAGAGGCCAATTTGCATCCTGCAGAGAATTTTTTTCCGTGCCAAGCCGGTTGCCCTGGCTGCACGCGCAGGGAAGAGTTCCATCCGGACTCCACCAGCCATGTCCCTACCGGCCAGTAAAAAAAAAAGTCAACCAACCTTGACGCTCGGTACAGAGGGGAACCGGGACTCCAGGTCCCATACGGCCTGGCCACTCCTATATGAAGCCACCGTGGCCTTCTCTTGACGCCTGCCAAGGAGGAAAAAAAAACACGCCGCTGCTCTAGCTCCTGCTCCCGTAAGCTGCTGCCCTCGGTAGAAAAAAAGCCGAAACCCTAGCCGCTAACAGAGAAGGATGACCTGAGAGAAGAGGAGGAAGAGAAGGTCGACCGTCAGAGACGGTCGCGCCGCCGTCGTCTCTTCACCGGAGGATCGCTGCACCATCTTCTCCGTCTATGTCCGGCCGCCGTCCTCTTCGTCAACAAAACTGTAGATTTCGAAGAAACACGCTATGCCGCTGTTCCACGACCAAGACTAGATACATACGGTAGGTTTGACAGGTCAGATCTAAAAGACACAGATTAATCTAATACTCAAATTATACAATGTGTAGAATTTAATTTATTCATGCATCCATAAATCATCACCAGATCATCATAAATCAATCTAAAACTTGCAAGTCCACCAAGATCAGTATGTTATTTCAGATTTGACCAAATTTATAGATCTAATAAATAGGATTTAAGGCTAATCAACTCATATACTACCAAAATAAATCCAGAAAATGTAGAATAAATTCTAGTAAGTTATTAATAATGTTTTCAACATATTTAATATTTTTAAATAATTATTTTGCCTCTGGAATTAATTTGGTTAATTCCAAACTTGCTCAAATAAATAGGAAATCACTATAGAAAATTAGTAAAAAGCCATAGAAGTTTATATAACATTACTACAAATATATTTTCTGCATACATCGATATTTTGCATATTGATTAGTGTTTTCAATGCATTTATTGTTTATGTTTGCTTGTGTATGTGGTTGATTACAAGTAGACGAGTACGCTCAAGCGGTTACGATCGAGAAGCGAATATCCTAGGATCTTCATGTGCAGGACTTTTATTTGATTGAACATTGAAGTGCGAATATAAAGGCAAGTGTCTTTGATTATTTTGATCCTATTTTTAAATGATTTGTTTGCAAAACTGTATGCTTGTGTCAAATTGATGGGAAACCAAATATAGGAGTTTACTAGCCTTGTTTGACCATAGCTTGGAATACATTGTAGAGTGTTGGAAAGGACTTTATACCTTTTTTCTTCACTCTAATTAATTGGGATGGGAAAACAACCAAATGACTTAATTATGAACTAATGGATGATGAGCATTGATGAACATGGTTAATTGGTAACATGAGACTTGAGAGATCTAGGCAAGCATGGTCGGTGGTTTGGGTTGGATGATATGGTCGTTTGCTTGCCTTGGATCTAAGGACTGGTTCATGCGAGAATAAGTTAGGACTATCGTGCCACCACAAGGCCAAGTATGAGTGTGGCTTAGACCATTAATTAGGTGTATTAACAGCATTGTTTGGATTATTTAGAGGAGCCGGGAATGGGAGTCGGTTGGGTTTGCAACAGGGGCGGGACTGCCCTGGGATCCGAATGGCACAAGAGGGGGCCCTTGGTTGGATGTTCTCAGTTGGAGGCATCACCACCGGTGAAACCTTAGTGTGTCTGAATATGCTGGTAGTCCCTTTGTAAAGGCTATTTTGTGATCTCTTGACCATACACCTAAGGAAGTGTAATTGGCATAAGGGAGGTTTCATTAGTCGTCGACGGGTGACAAAATCACGAACTTGTGGGTAAAGTGGTACAACCTCTGCAGAGTGTTAAAAACTATCATAATAGTCGTGCTCCCAGTTAAGAGCACCTGAACAACTTCCAAGATTAGAGAAACTTGGAATTTGGGATGGTCATGGTTATGGTTGTTAATGGTCATGGTTATCGTCTGAGTTGTGATAATTGAATATGGTCGATGATAATGGTAAGAACTTGGTATTTGGATAGAAAATCATTGTTGAATGTGATAAAATGGTAATTTTTGTAAATGGACTCGTTATTGGTAATTATTTTGGTTATGTTGGGATTAATTCACATAGACATCTTAGTATGCTTTTTACATGTTTTAGATGTACTTTTTAGCAAATAGCCATTATTTATTATCATCCTTGTTTTGGCTACATGTCATAATGTTGCACATTTTTTGAGTACGACATGTACTCACTCTTGCTATTCCCACATTAATTCAGCTACAAGAGATATTTTGGAGGTCAACGTGGAGTACTAGGCATGCGTACCATCGTCGATTGCCTGTTGAGTTGGAGTCGCCTATGCTAGTTTATTTTTTTGTTGCAATAGAATCAAGATATATTTATTATCCGTGACATGGTTAAATTCTGATTATCATTTGTGATGTTAATGTGTATGTGTGAAGCAACATCATGGGCATACATACACTGCATTTGGTTCGTTTTTCAGAACTGGGTGTCACATGATTGTTCGATGGTGTTGGTTTGCAGGTTTGGAAAGATCACATGGAGGCTTACATACATGTGAAAGGGTTCACCATATGGGAAAAGGTCTTCAAGCGCTTTGTCATGCCTTCAAACAACAAAGTTACGACTGCGAACATGAGAAACGTCGAAAACAACTAGGCACGCAACCTGATTATACAAGGAATGACTCTGAGCGACTTTAATCGTGTTGCACACCTCCGATCTACATATGACGTGTGGAAAGCACTATACGACTACCACGAATGCTCCAATATGATCATGGAGGTTCGTCAAGACATGTTCAAGAATAGTACATGTGTTTTTAGATGCAACCATGTGAGTCGAACGATGACTTCTTTGCTCGCTTTAATAAAATTCTCTACAACTTGCGTAGTGTTAATGTTAATTTTTCAGATGCTGAAAATGCAAGGCAATTGTTAGGTGCATTAGACATGTCAATTTGGGAGATGAATGTTACATCTATCAGTGAATACACTGGCATGAGTACACTTACTTTAGATGTGTTATATTCAAAGTTTAAACTCATGAAGTTGATATAATATCAGTTAAAATCCCAACAAGTCTCTTGCATTTGTTTTATAACATGACATGCCAAGTTCTAGTCAGTCTTCATCATATGGTACACTTGCTTTGCGGTCTTCTCTAACCCTTGAACAGATGGAAGAGTTTCTAGAGGAGAATTTAGCACTTCTCTCTGCTCGATACTCAAAAGCATTGCAAAATGTGAGAACTCAAAGAAGAGGAAGTGGTGGTTCTCAACGATGCTTTGAATGTGGTAAGGCAGGATGTTTTCGTATGGATTGCTCTAACCTTCCAGGTTCTACTGCCCATGATGAAAAGCAAAATAAGTTCAAGTCCTCTTCCGACAAGAACAAGAAAAAGAAGACTTTCACAAAACGGAAAGTGATGGAACACATTCTCTTCGCACTCCTAGATAACAACTCAAGCGATGTGGACTCCAGGAGTGATGAAGACGAAGACAATTTGGCAACTATGTATTTCATGGTGGGTAACTCATGATCAAGTATGGAGAAGGCAGAACACAACAACGACGATGAAGAGGTGTGTCCCACTTGCGAAGAAATGTGTAATGTTTTTTCTCATGCCACTGTTGTACTTAAGAAAAAGGACATAAAAACCTTAGGACAATGCTACTAAATTGAATCACTAGAATCTAAAATTAATCGGTTAGAATCATTGATTCCTAGTGATGATTCTTGTTCCTCATGTGAATTAATATATGAACAATTGTTCTCTTTAAGAAGTGTGCACACCTCCACACATGATAAACTTGAGCTTTAAATTGAAAAGAACAGAGAGCTTGTTGCACTTAATGATAAAAACTTGAAGGATGCTAGTTGTTCAACAATTTATTTGCATTGTTCTAACTATGATGATCTTAACAAGAAACTATATCATGCTTTGAATGAAATTTCTATTTTGAACAATTCTTTACATTCTCGTGAAGTTAATTGTTTTTCTAATTTCAAATTAAAAGGAAAAGCATCATGTGAAAATTGCCTTGATCTGTCCAATAAACTTGATGACATGCATAGGACACTAGAGCGGTTTTGTAATGCAAATAAGAACCTAAACTGGCTGTTGAATCCTTTCAAGTATTGAAATGATAAAACTTTTTTAGGTTTTTATTCTCATGCTCACGCTAAGGCATATCCACCTAAGGTTATTAAGTCATTAGGAATTGGTTTGATTAAAACAGTCCCAAAACAAAATAGGTGGTTTTAAAGTCTGCAGGAATGTTGTCTCATTCGGTTGCTAATAAACATGTTGCTTGTTCTTCGAGACATCAACACAATTTTAATTTCCCTCTACCTACTATGGTAGAGATGGTCATGTCATAGATTGTTTTATAGACTAACTAAACAAGAAAAGAATCAAAGAATGCTAGCTAGATCACGTAACAACTAAGCAAAACATGTTGCACGTGCTGAACCGAAAGTTAGGAGCTTGCAACCTGTTGTGGTGAGTCAAAAACAAGCAATGTTTGCTCCCAATCCTATTTTTTTAGCTACACATGTAATAACTCATAGGTCAATAGTTGGATACAAAAATCCTCAAACTTTGGCTCATAAACCTGCTGTTTCATTTCAACTTTCGCATGTTATTCCTGCTGGACGTCGTGTGACTCAGTACTGGATTGCTAAATGCCTTTTGACTAACCCCAGTATTGAGTCATTGACATATTGTGCTTTGATGTAGGTTACACGCTTGAGGAAGGAGAACATTTGGCTTGTGGATTCAGGTTTGCTCATGCCACATGATTGGTAACAAAGAATGATTCTCCTTCCTCTCTTTTGTGTCAAGTGTAGGGAATGTTACTTTTGCCGATAATTCTTCAACTCCTATATTTGCTAAGGGTTTGATCAGAGTAAATAATCACTACACTTTTAAATATGTGGCACTTGTTAAAAACTTGAAATACAACTTGCTCTCAGTTTTACAATGGCTAGATGAAAATCATGAAATAGCTTTCACTAAAAATTGTTGCAAGGTTGTAGATTCAAATGGTGAACTTATGTTTAACATGTCTCGATTTGGATGAGTTTTTTAAACTGATTTTGATATTTCAAACTCTAAGAATAGGTGTCTAGTTGCTAATTAATCAAAAGACTTTATTTTTCGCATCGTAGACTTGGTCACATAGGGTTTATCACCTCACACGTGTTAGTGGTCTTGATCGCATACGTGGGTTACTTAAGATGAAGGAAACATAGAAATTGTTTGCTCTTCTTGTACACATGCTAAGATGGTTGTAGGTTCACATGTTCCACTCTCAATGACCATGACAACATCACCGGCACAACGTTTACACCTTGACACTGTAGGACCATCACGTGTTCAATCTTTTGGAGGTATGTGGTATGTACTTATAATTGTTGATGACTTCTCAAGATACACTTTGGTTTACTTTATGTCATCTAAGAATAAATGTTTTAGTCATTTTAGAAGTTTAGTTCTTATACTTTCACTTGACCATCCAAGATCTTTAAAAGGAATTCGAAGTGATAATGGAACTGAATTTAAAAACCAATCATTTGACCATTTTTGTGTTGAAAAAGGAATAGATCATCAATTTTCTTCAGCTTATGTACCACATCAAAATGGTGTTGTAGAGAGAAGGAATTGAACCTTAGTTGAGATGGCTAGGACTATGCTTGATGAATATCAAACCCCAAGCAAGTTTTGGGCTGATATAATTGCAACCACTTGTTATGTCTCAGATCAAGTTTTCTTGCGAGCTAAGCTAGGAAAAACCCCATATGAGCTTCAGTTTGTACATAGGCGTAGTGTCACACACTTTAGGGTCTTTGGTTGCAAATGCTCTGTCAAGAAACATGGTAATAAATTTGAATCTAGAACTGTTGATGGCATGTTTCTTGGTTATCCATCTCATACTAGAGGGTACCGTTCCATGTGCTTTTACTTGACACTAACAAAATTGAGGAGACTTTTGAGGTTCCTTTTGATGAAGCTAGTGTAAAATCCCAGCTTTTACTTATTATGAAGTTCAATTACCAGTTTATTTTCAACCATAGTAAAGGTCAATTATGGTTGTCCACATGAACTTGATATCATCAAGCATAATTCTTTCCCTCATACTCAATATTTTATTAACATAAGGGATGTACTTCACCAATGACCCTAGGATAATTCAAGTGACCTCCCTGCAAAGTTTGGATTTTCTTGAATGGATTTTGCTAGGGAAAAACACTATGCGGTACTAAATATATTCAAATTAATTTGAATATAGCACTGTACATTTAGGCCCTGTCAAAATATTCAAATCTGAGGCTATGCCCTCCTGCAAAGTTTCAATATTTTTGAATTCCATTTGCTATTTTATTTGAGACGCTTAACAAACTCAAGCCATATTTAAGTTCAAATTTTAAATACTGTTCAAAATTATTTGAACATAAAATTTGAACACACAATAATGATCATCATGACTTGCTTGACTTATCCAAGAAGTTTCACAATTTTTGAAACTCATTTGCTATTTAATTCAGTGGCTCCATTGAATTGAACTCAAATTCAAATTCAAATTTGAATTTCAACTGAAACTTGATCATTTTGATGTTTTCATTTCAGAATCAAATTCCATATATTTATTTGAGCCTCTCCACGAAAATTTAGGATTTTTGGATCAAGTTTGGTAGGAGAATTGAAGTTCCAGAGAGGATAGGCTTAAGGGGCTGTGGGACCCACTATCTAGTGACTCACACTTGAGTTGCCCCTCTGTTTTCACAATGGCGCTCAGTGGCGACACCTCCCGGCATGCAAGCCACCGAGCTGCCTGCTTGCTTGCACTGTGGCAAGCTCCCCTTGTCCCTCTATGCCTATTTATACCCCCCTGGTCACCGGCGTCGAGTTCCCTTTTGGTTTTTTACTCCCCACGCCGCATTTCTGGCTCGCTCGCGCGCCGCCGACCTTCCCTCGGGATTCCGACGATAACATGTCGTCTAGCCAAGGATCAATCGTGAGTTCTTTAGCAAACTTGTGCACAACTTACTTGTGCACCTTCTCCATCTTGTGGTTCGGCGTTTTCTCAACCGGTTGCGCGGTATTCCGCAATTTTCTGACGATCGCCGGTGAAGCCACAAAAAGACCGTCTCTGTCCACAGTCGACAAGCCGGAGGAAGCCTCTACGGGCCCCGACTGCTATAAGAGAAAGGTGTGTAATCGCGCCTTACACATGCTCACCAAGTTTCATGCCATGCCATGCCTTGTAGCGTTCTTATTTCCATTTTTCCCGATGATAGTTCATACCTATGTCTCTAGGTTAGGGATTTAATCGTTTTCTACGTATAATAAATCTTGGCAATAGTTAAGGGATAGTTTACCTATCGCACTGTGAGCACTCCGGATCAAAAAGATTGTAAAACCATTGAGTATTGATCGGGATAATCGAGTTTTGGCCACTGCCGGTAAAGGAGTCGCGGTTCACCATCGAACTCATCATTGCCGACCATTCCACATCATTTGCACCTCCAAATCATCATCCTCATGCTCACAAGAATGTTTCTAGCTTTCCCCCGAGCCTTTTTCGACATCCCCATGCATTTCCGATGATGGCCAAAACCCTAGCTCCACCGCCGTCGTCGCACCGCCATTACCGGCCGTCGCCGCCGTGATTGGACCTCACCATCGTGTTGTGTGGTCAATTTTATGGCTAGGCAGTCATGGCCTTTGACGCCCGGTTCTGGAAATGAACCAAGCTAACACATATGTGTGCCCAGGATGTTCATCACACATACACGAATGCAATCACAAAAGAGTATAAGAAAATTACCACAAAACGAGATTAATTAACCAAATTTTATTCAACAAACCATATTATCCTCGAATACAAGCTCTAATGAATATTTATGACAAGTTCAACTAATGCAGTGGAAATACTCTAATTAAGCAGACTAAGCAACTAAGCAAACTAAGCATAGGGAATAGCGCAGCTCCAATCAACACCACAGGCAAAGCTGACGATAGACACAACCTAGAACTCCGCATTCTCACCATTAAACTCCCAATCCTGACCTGCAACTGTTGGGGGGGGGGGAGGTTGCAAGAGTGAGTATATGTCGTACTCAGCAAGTGTGGAAAGTATGACATGTGGCTGATTCAAATGACGACAATAATAATGGCTAAGTGCTGAAAAGTACATTAAAACATTTGAAAAGCAATATGCATCATGTATGTGAAATAAACCCATCATAATCATAAGTAATATCATAATACCAGTCCATAATTCACCATCCTCATCTATAATTCCAGATTTCACCATTTGCCAATAACCATATTCAATACCAAAAATTAATCCATAACCATAATACCAAACATAACCATCCCAAATCCCAATTTTCCTTCTAATCATGGAAGTTTTCCAGATGCTCATAACTGGGAGCACGGCTATCATGATAGTTTTATTTAACTCTGCAGAGTTTGTACCACTTTACCCACGTGTTTGTGATTTCATCACCTTTCGATGACTAGAACCTCTATTATGCCGTCTCACACTTCCATCGGTGTGTGGCCAAGAGATCACAAAATAGCCTTTACAAAGGGATTACTAGCCTATTTAGACCCCACTGAGGTTTCACCGGTGGCGACACCTCCATTTGAGCACATCTTCAACCAAGGGCCCCCTCTTGAGCCATTCGGATCCGACGGTAGTCCCACCAATCATCAACAAACCCAATCTGACTACCCCTTCCCCGAGCATCCCTAATGGTCCAAATAGCACTGGCAAACCCTAATTAATCAGCTACGCCGCACCCATACTTAGCCTCGTGGTGGCACTGTAGTCTTGGCTTATTCTCGCATGAACCGGTCCTTAGATCTAAAGCAAGCAAACCACCATAACATCCAACCCATCCACATACCAGGCTTGCTTAGATCACCCATTACCATATCATATTTAACCAGTTCATGTTAACCATAATCTCATTCATGCATAATTAAATCGAGTGGTATAGTTGGTTTCCCATACCAGTTGATTAAGCGAAGCAAAAGGTAAAAAGCCCATCCCGACTCTCTACCATAATTCCAGGTAACAAGGGTGGTTTAGCAAATCTAGTAAACTTCCTACCATAGGATTCCCATCAAGTTGACACAAGCATGCAATTTTGCAAACAAAACATTTATTTTAAAAACAGGATCAATATGCTTCAAGGACACTTGCCTTGCTCTTGGAATTGGTTAGGGTCAAAGCCTTCAAACTCTTGGTGTTTTAGATCCTCCGCGACACTTTCTAGCTCAAATCCGTCTAATCCACACAATAAACATACAAGACAATAAACACAACCAAAGAGTGCACAAATATTACTCAAGATGACATGACATGCATGATTAATGCAAATGCAAGGTAGAACTTGTTAATAGATTGCTTTTAATGATCAATAACTAGTTCTAATAGCTTTTAACAAGTTTATACAGGTTTGGATGTGATTAGGTCAAATCTTTGAAATTAATTCACCATAATTTATCCAGGGAAATCGGACTAGTCCGCTAGGGATCGGACAAGTCTGCACTTTGCGAGATCAGCAGATTAGGGTTTTCTAGATCGGCGTGAATCTGGAGATTAGGGGTTGAATTCTCGTAAGGAAAAGAGAATAGAAGGTATACCAGGTGTTTAGGACTCCAATGAATCAATAAACTTGGAGGTAACACTTGGATCTTGATTTTCTAGGGTTGGTGATGAACTTGGAGATGAACTGGTGGTGAAGGACGAAACATGGTGGAGATCTTGATCCTCTTTCGTTTCCTCCTCTTCTTCTTCTTGCTTGGGATCTTCTCCTCCCTCCTTGATGGTGGCTCTCCACGAACTAGGGTTTGGGTGGGGTGGAAAAGAGGCAAATAGATGTCAAGCAAAGGGGTGGGGCTGTTTATATAGAGGTGGAGGCTAGGGTTAGATGGATTTCAAGTTTGAGAGGATTAGAGGCCAGTTTAGAGTCCCTCATGGGCTCTAAAAGAGTTAGGCACGACATCCCTAGGCCCACTTAACATGAAACCCAAGAAACAAGTCGTAAAGCAAAAGATCAACTCGGAGTCACAAAATACCGGGCAAGTCCAGAAAGGACCGGACTAGTCCGAAGTCGTCCAGAGAGAAAATCGGACCAGTCTGGCCAAAAATAGGACAAGTCCGACTTTAAACAGAGAGGAAATTGGACAAGTCCGCTGGAACACCGGACTAGTCCGGAAAAGTCCAAGGACTTAGCAATTTTTCAAGGATTCTTTGAATATCGGACTAGTCCGCACAAAATCGGACAAGTCCAAAGATTTCCAGAGGAAAAATCGGACTAGTCCCCAGCAAAAACGGAGAAGTCCGTTTTTAGAGAGAGAGAGAAATCGGACTAGTCCTCAGTAAAATCAGACTAGTCCGCACATTCCTGCGTTTTAAGTGCGGTTTTGTTCCAAATCAATTTTAAACTTGTTCCTCTTTATGTGGATCAATGTTAAACATGTATATGAGTGCATGCAAGACATGATGCATGAAAATGAGGGTGTTACAAACCTACCCCCCCTGAAAATGAATCTCGCTCTCGAGATTCGACGCGGAAGAGAAGAGAGATGGAAATTCCTTCTTGAGATCATCTTCTAGCTCCCAAGTTGCTTCTTTTTCTGTGTGGTGCTTCCATTGAACTTTACACCATCGAATCACCTTGTTCCTTGTTACTCTCTCCTTGGTTTCCAAGATCTTAACCGGTTGCTCAGCGTAAGTCAAATCTTCCTCTAATTCCAGTCCTTCCATTGGCACTTGTTCTTTTGGTACTCTCAAGCACTTCTTGAGCTGGGAAACATGAAAGACATCATGGACATCCAAAAGATGAGCTGGCATCTCCAACTTATACGCTACTTCTCCTCTTTTGTCCAAAATCTTGAACGGTCCAATATAGCGAGATGCTAGCTTTCCTCTTATGTTAAACCTCTTATGACCTATCATTGGTGACACCTTGAGGTAAACAAAATCTCCCACTTCAAAGGCTAATTTCCTTCTTCTATTGCCCGCATAGCCTTTTTGCCTTGATTGGGCAACCCTCAAGTTTTCACGAATTATTTGGACTTGCTTTTCGGCTTCTTGCAACACATCCGGACCAAATACTTGAGCTTCTCTTGCCTCATTCCAGAACAAAGGTGTCCTACACTTCCTCCCATAAAGCGCTTCATACGGTGACATTTTCAAGCTTGCTTGGTAACTATTGTTGCATGAAAATTCCGCATATGTCAAGCTTTTGTCCCAACTTTTCCCATGCTTTAAAGCACAAGCTCTTAACATGTCCTCTAAATTTTGATTTGTCCTCTCGGTTTGTCCATCCGTTTGAGGATGATATGCCGAACTAAAATTCAACGTCGTTCCCAAAGCTTCATGCAATTTCTGCCAAATTCTGGAGGTAAATTGAGGACCTCTATCTGAGACTATCTTCTTCGGTACTCCGTGTCAACACACAATATGATCCATGTATATCTCGGCCAATTGTGCAGCTGTATATTTGGTCTTCACAGGGACAAAATGAGCTGACTTGGTTAAGTGATCCACAATTACCCAAATTGAGTCATACCCAGACTGAGTAAGTGGTAACCCAACTATGAAGTCCATTCCAATTTCTTCCCACTTCCATTCTGGGATCTTCAATGGTTGCAATAATCCAGCCGGCCTCTGATGTTCCGCCTTGACTCGTTGGCACACATCACACAATGCCACATATTCAGCTATGTCCTTTTTCATGCTATCCCACCAATAGCTAGTCTTCAAGTCTTTGTACATCTTTGTACAACCAGGGTGAATCGAGTACGGCGAGTCATGTGCCTCCTTTAATATTTTCTACCAAATGCTTCACCTTAGGCACGACAATCCTTTTTCCAAGCCATAAGGTACCATGCTCATCCTCGTCAAATCTGAATTCTCTCCCTTCTTCGGTCCTTTCCTTGATTTCCTTGATCTCCTCATCTGTGGTTTGTGCTTCTCGAATTTCTTGCTCTAAGGTCAGATTTAACTCCATCATCTCCATCTCATTTACAAACCCGAGGTTCAACCATTCAATCTTCTTGCATAACTCGGATGGTAACTCTCGAACTGTGAGTTGATGACTTACTTCCTTTCTACTCAATGCATCAGCCACTACATTAGCTTTTCCCAGATGTAGTTGATCCCCAAATCATAATCTTTGATGAGCTCCAACCATCTCCGTTGCCTCAAATTTAGATCCATTTGTGTGAAAATATACTTCAAACCCTTATGATCCGTATAAATTTCACACCTATGTCCAAGGATATAGTGTCTCCAAATCTTCAATGCATGTACCACGGCTGCGAGTTCCAAATCGTGCGTGGGGTAATTCTATTCATGTTTCTTCAATTGTCTTGATCCATAGGCGACCACTTGACCTTCTTGCATCAATACACATCTGAGACCTTGTTTTGATGCGTCACAATATATGGCAAAACTCTTGCTTACATCTGGCAATACCAAAACTGGAGCTGTTGTTAACCTCTTCTTCAACTCCTCAAAACTGTTTTGACAAGCTTCTGTCCATTGGAACGCCTTTCCCTTCATTAGCAACTCCGTCATAGGCTTGGCTATCTTGGAAAAGTCCTTGATGAACCGACGGTAATATCCAGCCATCCCAAGAAAACTCCTTATTTCCTTTACATTTTGTGGCGGTTCCCACTTCAATACGTCTATCACTTTTCTGGGGTCAACCGATACTCCTCCTCCTGAGATGATATGACCCAAAAATGGCACCTCTTTCAACCAAAACTGACAATTGTTGAACTTGGCATACAATCGATGCTCACTTAATTTTTGCAACGTAAGCCTCAAGTGTTCCTCATGTTCCTTCTCATCCTTCGAGTAGATCATAATATCATCAATAAACACCACAATGAACTTATCCAAGTACTCCATGAAGACCTTATTCATGAGGTACATAAAGTAGGCAGGCGCATTTGTCAATCCAAAAGACATCACGGTGTACTCATAAGATCCATACCGTGTCCTAAAAGCTGTCTTGGGTATGTCCGATGGTCTAATCTTCATTTGAAAGTATCCTGACCTCAAATCAATCTTAGAGAAGACACAAGCACCCTTCATCTGATCAAACAAGTCTTCTATATGTGGCAAGGTATACTTGTTCTTGATTGTTACCTTGTTGAGAGCTCGGTAATCTACGCACATGCTTTAGGATCCATCCTTCTTGTCCACAAACAACATGGGCGCTCCCCAAGGTCAAGAGCTAGGGCGAATAAAACCCTTCTCTAATTGCTCTTGAATTTGCTTCTTGAGCTCCGCTAATTCCATAGGAGGCATCCTATACGGCCTCTTAGCTATAGGTGCAGTTCCAGGTATTAAATCAATAACAAACTCAATGTCTCGATCAGGTGGCATACCTGGCAACTTGTCCAGAAAAACATCCAAAAATTCACACCATCGAAATCTCCTCAATTGTGGCACCATCCATATGATTCAGCTCCAATTGCTTTGGTGTGGTTTGAGATGCTTCAAATTCTCTGGTGATCCCTTCCTCATTGGTCAACTTCACCGTCTTTGTGGCACACTCAATAACTCCAGTGTGTTTCCTCAACCAGTCCATACCAAGTATAATGTCCAATCCTTGGGAATCCAAAACAATGAGGTTGGCGGAGAAGTCTACCCCCCTTATTCTAAGGCTTACTTTTGGACATACTATATGTGTCCTCATCTCTCCTCCAGGAGACTTATCCAATAGAGTAAACTTCATATGAGAGATAGGCAGACTATACTTGGCAACATACTTTGATGCAATGAATGAATGCGATGTTCCAGAATCAAATAACATAGTCGTGGGGTTGGAGTTGACGAGAAACATACCAATGACCATGTCATCCCCTTGTTGAGCATCCTCCATAGATACATGGTTCATGTTTCAACGAGCAAAATTCTGCTGTCCGCGGTTCCCTTGTGGCTGTCCTCCATTGGGCCTTGGGTTTTGCCTCGGCGCATTACTTCCTTGACCAAGGCCTGACTTAGAACATTGATGCGCAAAGTGTCCAGCTTCTCCACAAGTATAGCACTTCTTAAATCCACCAGAATTATTGGGACGAGCTTGGTTTTGAGCATTTGCAGTAGGAAGGTTAGCGCGAGGTGCATAAGGCATTGGAGGCCTAGGTGCTTGCATAACAAGGCGCTGCTGCACAAACTGAGTTGGGCGCGGGGCAAATCCAGGGCGCTGAGCAGGCGCAGAAGGGCTGAAGTAAGGCGCATTAGGAGGTGCAAAACTAGGGTGCACATTACTTCCTTGTTGCTATCCTTAGTATGGCGCCTTTCTCTTATTGTCTTGCTCCATCTCACGGATCTTGTTCTCAACCACAATTGCTTTGTCCACAAGCTTCTGAAAATTTGCATAGTCACAATTGAGCAATTGCACTTGAATTTCATGGTTCAAGCCCCTCATGAACAAGTATTGCTTCCGGCTGTCCCGACTCACATCCTCAGGCGCATACCTTGAGAGTTGAGTGAACTTGTTCAGATATTCACTCACGCTTGATCTCCCTTGCCTCAAGTTCTCAAATTCTTGCCTCTTCAAGATCATCACTCCATCCGGCACAAAATGAGAACGGAAATTCTCCTTGAATTCGGCCCAATTAATTCTCTATTGGTTCTCATGAGCATTGCAATAAGAATCCCACCAATCCGCAGCTGCTCCAACCAGTTGATGAGAAGCAAAAAGCACATTCTCCCGGTCACTACATTGGACAATACCAAGCTTCTTCTCCACGGACTTGAGCCAATCGTCCGCATCCATAGGGTCAGCAACTTGAGCAAAGGTTGGCGGCCTAGTCAGTTATGAGGAGGCGGGGGTGGCAGTGGGGGCATGTGGGGCTGATTGTTGATATTGCCAGCCTGCAGCTGTCCCATAGTTCGTATCATGGTCTGCATGAGCTGGTGTTTCATAGCCAAAAGTTGCTCAATGTTAACAGCTCCTTGAGTAGATCCTTGTCCAATGTTGTTCTGAGGCACTCCATTGTTCTCCTCCTCACCATTGCCATCCCTCTGGTTGCGAGTCCTCACCATGTGAAGAAAAGCAATAGGTAAGAATTAGAAAATGTCCCCCAACTATATGAATCAAGGGATATGAAACTAAACAACTAACTATCCTACGTGGACATGGGAATGCTAAAGCATCCCAAAATCCTCTATTAAGCACACAAGCAAACAATATATATAGCAAACAGCACTCCAAGCAAAAACACATCGATTCCTGAGTGCTCCTATGTGCTCTAAAGTGTCCATTCTATTTAGGCTGCATCCTATGGTCAACCTGTGTCTTTGATACCAATCTGTGACGCCCGGTTCCGGAAATGAACCAAGCTAACGCATATGTGTGCCCAGGATGTTCATCACACATACACGAGTGCAATCACAAAAGAGTATACAGAAAATTACCACAGAACAAGATTAATTAATCAAATTTTATTAAACAAACCATATTATCCTCGAATACAAGCTCTAATGAATATTTATGACAAGTTCAACTAATGCAGTAGAAATACTCTAATTAAGCAGACTACGCAACTAAGCAAACTAAGCATAGGGAATAGCGCAACTCCAATCAACACCACAAGCAAAGCTGACGGTAGACACGACCTAGAACTCCGCATTCTCACCATTAAACTCCCAATCCTGACCTGCAACTGTTGGGGGGGGATTGCAAGAGTGAGTACATGTCGTACTCAGCAAGTGTGGAAAGTATGACATGTGGCTGATTCAAATGACGACAACAATAATGGCTAAGTGCTGAAAAGTACATTAAAACATTTGAAAAGCAATATACATCTTGTATGTGAAATAAACCCATCATAATCATAAGTAATATCATAATACCAGTCCATAATTCATCATCCTCATCCATAATTCCGGATTTCACCATTTGCCAATAACCATATTCAATACCAGAAATTAATCCATAACCATAATACCAACCATAACCATCCCAAATCCCAATTTCCCTCTAATCATGGAAGTTGTCCAGGTGCTCATAACCGGGAGCACGGCTATCATGATAGTTTTATTTAACTCTGCAGAGTTTGTACCACTTTACCCACGTGTTTGTGATTTCATCACCTTTCGATGACTAGAACCTCTATTATGCTGTCTCACACTTCCATCGGTGTGTGGCCAAGAGATCACAAAATAGCCTTTACAAAGGGATTACTAGCCTATTTAGACCCCACTGAGGTTTCACCGGTGGCGATGTCTCCTTCAGATCAGATCTTCAACCAAGGGCCCCCTGTTGAGCCATTCGGATCCCAGGGTAGTCCCACCAATCATCAACAAACCCAATACGACTACCCCTTCCCCGATCATCCCTAATGGTCCAAATAGAACTGGCAAACCCTAATTAATCAGCTACGCCACACCCATACTTGGCCTCGTGGTGGCACTGTAGTCCTGGCTTATTCTCGCATGAACCGGTCCTTAGATCTAAAGCAAGCAAACCACCATAACATCCGACCCATCCACATACCAGGCTTGCTTGGATCACCTATTACCATATCATATTGAACCAGTTTATGTTAACCATAATATCATTCATGCATAATTAAACCGAGTGGTATAGTTGGTTTCCCATCCCAGTTGATTAAGCGAAGCAAAAGGTAAAAAGCCCATCCCGACTCTCTACCATAATTCCAGGTGACAAGGGTGGTTTAGCAAATCTAGTAAACTTCCTACCATAGGATTCCCATCAAGTTGACACAAGCATGCAATTTTGCAAACAAAACATTTATTTTCAAAAAAGGATCAATATGCTTCAAGGACACTTGCCTTGCTCTTGGGATTGGTTAAAGTCAAAGCTTTCAAACTCTTGGTGTTGTAGATCCTCCGCGGCACTTTCTAGCGCAAATACGTCTAATCCATACAATAAACATACAATACAAGAACACAATCAAAGAGTGCACAAATATTACTCAAGATGACATGACATGCATGATTAATGCAAATTCAAGGTAGAACTTGTTAATAAATTGCTTTTAATGATCAATAACTAGTTCTAATAGCTTTTAACAAGTTTATACAGGTTTGGATGTGATTAGGTCAAATCTTTGAAATTAATTCAACATAATTTATCTAGGGAAATCTGACTAGTCCGCTAGGGACCGGACAAGTCTGCACTTTGCAAGATCAGCATATTAGGGTTTTCTAGATCGACGTGAATTAGAGATTAGGGGTTAATTTCTCGTAAGGAAAAGAGAATAGAAGATATACCAGGTGTTTAGGACTCCAATGAATCAAGAAACTTGGAGGTAACACTTGGATCTTGATGATCTAGGGTTGGTGATGAACTTGGAGATGAACTGTTGGTGAAGGATGAAACTTGGTGGATATCTTGATCCTCTTTCATTTCCTCCTCTTCTTCTTCTTGCTTGGGATCTTCTCCTCCCTCCTTGATGGTGGCTCTCCACGAATTAGGGTTTGGGTGGGGTGGAAAAGTGGCAAATAGATGTCAAGCAAAGGGGTGGGGCTGTTTATATAGATGTGGAGGCTAGGGTTGGATGGATTTCGAGTTTGAGAGGAGTAGAGGCCGGTTTAGAGTCCCTCATGGGCTCTAAAAGAGTTAGGCACGACATCCCTAGGCCCACTTAACGGGAAACCCAAGAAACAAGTCGTAAAGCAAAATATCAACTCGGAGTCACGAAATATCGGACAAGTCCGGAAAGGACTGGACTAGTCTGAAGTCGTCCAGAGAGAAAATCGAACAAGTCTGGCAAAAAATCTAACAAGTCCGACTTCAAACAGAGAGGAAATCAGACAAGTCCGCTGGAACACCGGACTAGTCCAGAAAAGTCCAAGGACTTAGCAATTTTTCAAGGATTATTGGAATATCGGACTAGTCCGCACAAAATCGGACAAGTCCGAAGATTTCGAGAGGCAAAATCGGACTAGTCCGCAGCAAAAACGGATAAGTCCGTTTTTTTCCAGAGAGAAATCGGACTAGTCTTCAGTAAAATCGGACTAGTCCGCACTTTCCTGCGTTTTAAGTGCGGTTTTGTTCCAAATCAATTTTAAACTTGTTCCTCTTTATGTGGATCAATGTTAAACATGTATATGAGTACATGCAAGGCATGATGCACGAAAATGAGGGTGTTACAGGGCCGTGTCGAATGGAGGTCGACGCAGCTATCGCGGCGAGCTCGCCAGCGCAGCACCGCCGTGGCCGAGTAGAGCGTCACGAGGTAGATGAAGGCTGTGGGCCCCGCGTATCAGCGATGCGTGCGAGCGCGCGGATCAGCAGCGGCTCCGGATCCAGTGCGGCTGTGTGGGTTAACCCCGTAGCTTCCGGTGTGGTCCAGTTGCGATTGACCCATTTAAATGAAGTGGGACCAACTGCTTTATTTTAATGTTTCCCGTTGGAAAATAATTCCAGGATTTAACCAAAATTCTAAAAATCATTACACCTAGTGGAATTGCTCAAAAATTTCCAAATAATTTTTTATCGACTCATCTCAATCTCCACTTTGTAGTGAATCAATTTATTAGACATGAAACGCCCAGAATTTTTATAATTAATTCCTTTGAGCTAACTGCTTTGGAAATTAATTACTCCTGTTCTGTTAATTGGAAAATTCCCGGTTTTCGTCAGAACACTATTAATAATACACTTGATCTCCAGTAAAAATTTCGAGTTCATTGGACTTCAGTTCCTGCGTTGATCAGTGTTCCAAATCTCTATGTAGTTAAAAATAGAGAAAAATACAAAATCAATTTCAGAAATTTCCCCAAACTTGTAAAATCACTTTCTCCCTATAGGAAGCTTAGAAAATTGTGAAACAAATTTTCCTAGAACCAGTGAGACCCCCTCTACATGGTACAACTACTGGTAGCCATGATAGACCTCCATAATTACAACCAAAATTCAGAGAATGTTTATAATTGTAGGAATTTTAGGGACAACAAACTTCCTTGATCATGTCCTGTTCTTTGCTAGAGTCTCCCTTATAGTCCCTAGTATCTACCATAAAAGTTCCAGAGCCATTTAAGATCATAATCTTATTTGCTTCATAAGATATTAGCTTGTGACCTTAAACATATTATTTATGTTCAAAGTCATTCATATATAGTATATGCATAACGTGTAGTAACTAAAGTCGAGGAGCAGCCGGAACATTGGAAGTCCAGCTGTCAAAAACTAACATAGACTCAGACTCAGATTCAGGCAAGCCCCGGTTTGCATTTAAGTTCCTTACAGTGTCTTTGCAGTTTTCATTTATCTTACGACTTCGGATGTTAGTGCATTACGTTTAAGGTGTTTGAAATCCACTTGCATGACCAAAGAACCCAGGGAGTGGTTAGAATAGCTCACAAACTCTTGTAGTAACTTCCATGCTTATATTCATAGGGATCCGGTAGAAGTCGAGTAGTTGGAATCTACTCGGGAGATAGGATTTTATCACATGGGAGTAATTGGATCAAGAAATGATTTATAAATTTGAAATTGAGACTGGTCAGAGATGAGTAGGAAGCGACAAGAGATGGTCTTGGTCTTATAGCTCTGACTGTTTTGATTAAGGCCCGTGCTGTGTGCGGCCCTGCTGGACAAGCTTGAATTGTACCGGCGACATACTGGAGAAATGGGCTCCAGTAAACTGACGTATCTTGATACTGGTTTGTCGAGGAATTCCGTTCCGTTTTATAGGTGTGGGTTGAGGGCAACGAGGTGTAAATCAGCTGGTGGGAACGTCAGAGTACGCCCCACGCAGGGACCTCCTGCTCGTGACGGATCAACCAGTTTGACATTCAAGTGTTGGGTGAAAGGTGACCATATACGACTAGTACTGAAGTGCTATGTAGGTACTGCTGTAAGTACTCACTGGCATTTCCGAAAGTGCGTATGTGTCGTGTTGACCGGGTGTGTCCTGATTGCAATCACCGTCCCTCGCGGTAATTGAGTACCACTTGTTCACTGTGTCATGATGTAGTAAATACTGAAGAAGTCAGGAGAATATGATGTCTTACATTATAACTGTTTTGCAACCTTGTATGTCTTAGAGATAGCACAATTAAAAGTTTACAGTTTCCTTATACTTTACCTGTAATAGCATCATGTGCTTTGGGCATGTCATATCATCGGCAAAGTGTTTCTTGTTTGATTGTGGAGTCTATAATGTGTCGTGCCTGAAGAATGTCTTGTGCTACTTAAAACATGACTATAAGGATCCACTTGTAGGCGTGTCCTTTATGCTATTCCTTACCTATGTTTAGTATTCACCCCTGCATATGTCTAGTGAGACGGGTTAGTCTTGCTGAGCCTTAAGCTCACGTTTCCAGTTAACAAGTTTTTGCAGATTGTACGACTGATGACAGGTTCGATGATGAGGTTGCACCCCCTCCCGGGTTTACAACCGAGTGGGAACCCTGCATGCCGCCGTAAGTTGGGTGTTGCTAGTGCGAAGTATCCAGGGCATGGATGACATTGCTTTTGCATAGCTAGTGCCGAGAGCGTAGCTATGATGTATAATTATCTTCCCTTTTCGTTTGGTATTGCAAAACTTCCGCTTTGTTTATATATAAATACTTGGTATTGTAAATTGTTCTTGTTCTTTTCTTATATATTGTTGGATGTCGCATTGCACGACACCACCCAATGAGATCCTTGGACCTTGGGATTCAGGTCCCCACAGACATGGTATCAGAGCATCATTGTGAATAGTGTGCTTGAAAAGAGCATACTTTCAAAACTTAGGATTATTGAGTGAGGAATTAGCTATATGCCCATAAAAGAGTAATAATAGTATATGATATAAAGGTGGTAAATTAACTATGTGTTATTATATTCTGTAACGATGCTCCGACGTCAGGTAAGAGGTAAGGTATGCCGCCGTAAGCGGATCAATTGCGATAAGCTCACCATGTGAGAGGTAGCATGGAAGTCTTTCTGTGGCTTGGCACGGAAAAGTTAATAGGAGTCTCTGAAACTTTCCATGTTTATGAGAACCTATGACACGCGGTACCCCAGCGTGCTTCAAAGTTAGTGGGAGCCCCCGTCGGGTGGTGAATAACCCGATAGTATGCGTCCCTAGAACTATTCATGTTCTATGGGAGCATGCGAAACACGTATGCCCCGAGCGTGTATAAGCCGGTTTGTGTGTGAGTCTTTGCTGTGCAGACGTAGTACAGCCATGTACCTCGAGACGTGATATCGCTCGAGGGCGACTCACACCAGAGTCGTATGCAATTACTTTCATATATATTATTATTGTGACTGCCTGGTTTGTTTCCCTGTGCCGCCCTTGAGGTGCGAAGGTGTGAAAGAGGATTGTTTGTCTTCTGTAGCACTAACTACGGTAGCGACCTGTGTAGAACACGTTTGTGAGTGAACGATACTAGGGTCACCTATAAACGTATCCGGAAATACCGGTTATATTTTTCTTTTGTGACACACGTAGTACCGTCGGTATCAACTTTTATACTTGACCATACCCAATGAAAGAATGGTTGCATTACATTTTGGAAAGTCTGACTACCAGGTGTTGGTAGGTTCGGACTCCGCAAAATGAGTTTTGACTTAAAAAAGGGTTAGAACAAAGATTCTTGATTTCTGGCTGAAGTTTGCTCAACTTTGCCAGGTTGTAATCTTGGTTAATTATGAATAAACGTAGGGGCATGCTATATGGATGGAAAGATCTTTAAGACCTCTACATTTTTTTCTGTTGACCATCAAGGCAGAAAAGCTTTATAATCTGTTGAAATTTGGGGTATGCTTAAACTGCTACAGATGACCCTACCTTTGTACTAGTCCCTGTATTTTTTGCCATAAATCCCTGTAGAAAAATCCTCTGCCTTATTGTGACACATATCTGGAAAGGGCAGAAGGATATATACAGTTTTTCTATTCAAAATTTTTCCTTGTTCGTATTTGAGTCAATTCAAATTTCGAGTTCAAAATAGTGAACTGCGGGCTGCTGTTAAATACAAGTCAGTTAATCTGTTAAGTTGGGATAGCTCTAGCTTTTGATCCAGAATAGTGACATGGTCATATATATACATTTATGGAAATATTAGGAAGTCATCTATCAACTTTATGTTGCACTCATGGCCTTAATCTTGGTGTAACGCTGTTTAATTCCTATTGTCGCAAACTTGGTTCTGGCAGACCAGAACTTGAAACAGTTTGCACATAGTTTTGAATTTGCGCGCTATACCTGTATAACCAATGTTTCAAGGCAAAAATCTTTTACTTCTGGATTTTTAACTTGATTTTATACGATGTTTATTTTGTTATTACCTCAATATATTGTTATGATATACCTGTATAACTTGTGGAAATCACCACATATACAGGGGAGGTTCTGTCAAAATTTCCAGAAATTTTGGGTCAATTTTAAACCTGTATAGATATTACTTTCTAGCTCCCCTGGATCTGTATGAGTACAATATGGAAAGTTTGTAAAGTGTACTACAACTTTTATATTCAACCCAACATCTGGTTCTGACTTTTCCTGTATGAAAATTTTGATTTTATACAGGAAGGTCAGCTGGAACAGACTGTGATTACAACTCCAGTTTTAAATTTTTCTTGAACTGTTGGGAGTTGGAAACCTTCTCATTGTTCCAGTATCTTTTCCACAGATGGCAGATTTGATGGTATACTTAACAAACGGATGGGTGTTCACGAAGTGTGCTCTTCTGAAAGGTTTTCCGGATTTGTTGATAGCGCTGCTTCAACGGTTCGGGTATCGTGAAATACCGGACTATTGAGGCAAGGAGATCGAGGACGGAAGTGTGAAAAGATGCACCATTTATGTCGATGTACCTGCTGGTCCATCGCATATTGGATGGGCTCCTTTCTACATCCAGGTGCAAGGGATTCAGTTGGAAGACACGTGGTGTTATGCCACGAGTGTTGCTATTATGATGTTTTGCAAGCTTCATTATCGTGCTATGGTGGGCACCCCGTTCGTGCTCTTTCCATTCGACGGTAGAGCTGGTCAAGCGTGGGCGAGTCGAATGATTGCAGCATATGTCCATCATGACGAGGTACCAAAAATAATCTTGGCTTCATATGCAGCATCGGTGTGTCAAGAGAGCCTTGCACAACATGCTAGCACTGGAAGGATGATGAGTGATCTGAAGCGAGCTTTGATTCGAGGGGATCATTTTGAGTGGGCCAATGACTCACTTAGAGCTGAGATTTCTCCTCTCAACCGACGTTTAAACGTTAGGGAGAATCAGTGGCACCGAGCTATTCAAGACCTATCGGAAGCTCGCCAGGAAGCACAATGCACAGAGAGCGCATTGGAGGTGAGTCAACTTGAGGTACAGCTCCTGGATGATCTGTTTGGTTCGGTAACTCAAGAATGGGATCAATCCAGGGAGGTGACTCAGAATTGGAAAGCCAGTTGCGAGCATGCACGAAAGGAATTGGAAGACTATAAGATGTTTCTTCTACAGGCTGATGTGCAGTCATGAGTTGCCGCGACATCATCGGTGGCGGAATGGTGCGTACACGTTCAACGCCTGAAATGGGAGGTTCAAGTTGTGGTCGTGAGGACGAATCTCTGACCCAGGATCCAGCTGCGACACCGCAACAACAAGTTCCGCCACCAACACCACCTCTCGAACTTCCGAGGAGTCTAGCGGAGGTTCTCGCCGCAGTGCTCGGCTCGCGTGACGAGCAAACTGAGTTGCTGCGGACATTGGTTCAACATTCGTCCCGTCAAGGGAGGGTGACCAGATGTGGGTCCACGACAGCCTTCTCCGAGTTCATACTCGGACTTCATGTCAACGCACCCACCGGTCTTCATGGAGGCCGATGAACCGTTGGAGGTGGACAACTGGCTCCGCTCCATCAAAGGAAAGTTCAGTTTGCTACCAATGACCGAACATCAGAAGATCCTGTTCACAGCCCAACAGTTACAGGGGTCTGCTGGTGCATCGTGGGCAAATTATCTTGCCACACGACCAACCGACTATGCCGTGAGATGGGAGGAGTTCCGGGAGGCGTTCCGCGCCAATCATATACCTCCCGATATTATGAGGAGGAAGATTCAAGAGTTCTTGGAGCTGAGGCTAGGAGGAAGGAGTGCTTACGAGTACTCCAAGGCATTCAACCACTTGGCCCAGTATGCTCAGGACCAAGTGAGTACGGAAGATAGGAAGCGTGAATGCTTCTATCGGGGTTTGAACCCCAAGATGAAGGACAAGCTTGCCTTGTTCAACAGCGGCAGCTTCAATAACATGGTCAACACCGCGATCGTGCAGGAGGACGCTACTAGGGAGCTGTTCTCTGACAAGAAGAAAAGAAGTGCTCCGCAAAGAAGCGGAGGGGGTGCTCCTTAGAAGTACTGAATGGTGTATCGATCACCATCCGGACAGAGGTGGCAACCGCCATCGCGACCACCGATGTTTCGTGGTTGCCCGTTCAACAACGCCGGTTTTTGTCCACAGCAGCAACAGGGGATGATTCCGGGTGCTCTTTCACCTCCACCGCGTGCACCGGGATTCTGTCCTCCCTACCGTGCCAGTCAGACCCCGTACACGTGTTTCACGTGTGGTCGTACGGGGCACTTCGCCAAGGACTACACGCAGAGCGGAGGACAATCATCGTACCAGGGGGCAAACCATCCCCGCAACCAGCCCAAGAAGCTAGCCCCCAGAGCCGACAACGTCCACCACCTCGCCATCGAGGATGTTCCAATAGGCGCACCCATGTTTACGGGTACGTTCTCTCTCCTTGGTCATCCCGTAGTCATCCTCTTGACTACGGTGCTTCCCACAACTTTATTATTAAGTCTTATGTCATTCAATATCAATTGCCTATCGATCCCACAAAAACACCATATATGATTTGTTCTCCAGGTGGGAAAGTAGTAGCAGATGAGATGGTCCACAGGGTACCTTTTGATCTGGGTGGGAATATATACCCTATCTCTCTCATTATATTGGAGCATCAAAAGTTAGATGTACTCTTAGGGATGGCATGGTTGCAATAAAACTGTGCTATTCTTGACATCGTTCCTCGTAGGATATATCTGAATTCTTCACTCCACTGTCCCCAAGCTCTCAATATTGAGGGTATTAACCAAGTGATTCCAACTACTTACAACACTGAGGCCTTTAAACTTGAGGACATTCCAGTGGTATGTGAGTATCCAGACGTATTTCCTGAAGATCCTCCTGGTACGCTACCAGAAAGAGATGTCGAGTTTAAGATTGAACTTGTACCGGGAACAGTGCCAATCTCGAGGAAGCCGTATAAGATGGCACCTAAGGAACCTGCAGAACTGAAAGAGTAGCTGAAGGAACTTATGGACAAGGGTTTCATTCGTCCAAGTTCATCACCATGGGGCTGTTCTGCATTGTTCGTGGAGAAGAAGGATAAGACATTGAGACTATGTGTGGACTATCGTCCACTCAATGCTGTCACGATCAAGAATAAGTATCCACTACCATGCATCGATATTCTGTTCGATCAATTGGTGGGTGCTAGGGTATTTTCAAAGATGGATCTTCGCTTTGGATATCATCAGATTAGGATTCAACCAGTGGATATACCTAAGACGACATTCTCGACGATGTATGGATTGTATGAGTACCTTGTCATGTCCTTCGGATTGACCAATGCACCGGCTCATTTCATGTATCTCATGAATTCGGTGTTCATGCTGGAATTAGACAAGTTTGTCATAGTCTTCATCCACAACATCCCTGTGTATTCAAAGTCCGAAGAAGAACATGCTCAACATTTGCGGATCGTGCTCCAACGATTGCGAGACCACAAGCTATATGCCAAATTCAGCAAATGTGATTTCTAGATCAGCCAAGTGCCATTTCTAGGGCACATCATCTTTGCTGAGGGGATTGCTGTTGATCCAAGAAAGATTAAGCAAGTACTCAAATGGGAGTCTCCAAAGTCTGTACATGAAGTTTGAAGCTTCCTGGGTTTAGCAGGATATTACCGGAGGTTCATTCCAAGTTTTTCCAAAATAGCTAAACCAATAACGGAACTTCTAAAGAAAGGGAAGAAGTATGTATGGATGAAGGAATGTGAGGGAGGTTTTCAAGCATTAGTGAAACACTTCACAACAGCGCCGGTATTAGCCCAACCGGACACAACCAAGTCATTTGATGTTTATTGTGATGCATCTGGGATTGGTTTGGATTGTGTGTTGATACAAGATAGAAGGGTGATCACTTATGGATCACGGCAGCTTCGGAACCTTGAGCAGCATTATCCGACTCATGACCTTGAGCTCGCTGCTGTGGTACTTGCATTAAAGATGTGGAGACACTATTTATTGGGCAACCTAGTGCATCTCTACACTGATCACAAAAGCTTGAAGTACATCTTCACCCAAAAGGACTTGAATATGCGACAGCGAACATGGTTGGAATTGATCAAAGACTACGAGATTGAGATCCACTACCATCCTGGCAAGGCGAATGTAGTTGCAGATGCGCTGAGTCGCAAGTCCCATGTCAATAATCTTTCTATCACTTTGATAGAAGAAGAAGAGCCGAGTCTCTACATGGTTCCATATGGGTCACGTACAATCTAGTTCTCATTCATACCATAAGGGAAGATATTGTAGAGGCTCAGAAGAAAGACAAGGGCATATCGCACATTCGCTGACTAATGAAGAAAGGGGAGATGAAGTGTTTCTAATGTGATGATGACGGTACCATCTGGTTCAAAAACCGCATCGTGGTGCCCCGCAATGAGGAACTTCAGAAGAAGATATTGGACGAAGCTCATTTGTCCAGGTATTCAATTCATCTGGGAAGTAACAAATTGTACCAAGACTAAAAGAAGAAATTTTGGTGGACTCGGATGAAGAGGGAGATAGCGAAGTACCTATCCGAATGTGATACGTGTCGGCGGGTGAAACCTGTCCATTTGAAGGTAGTCGGACAGCTTCAACCTTTGAGCATACCGGCCTGGAAATGGGAGGACATCAGCATGGATTTGATTGTTGGATTACCTCTGACCTTACGTAAGCATGACTCGATTAGGGTGATAGTCGACCGACTCACCAAGTCGGCTCACTTTATTCCAGTAAATTTCAATTATGTGGCACGACAATATGCAGAGTTGTATATTGCCAGGATCCCGTGCCTACACGGAGTACCCCGCACTATCATATTAGATCGTGGAACCTTATTTGTTGCTCGTTTTTGGAGCAGCTCCACGTATCTCTGGGCACCATGTTGATCCGAATCTCAGCTTACCATCCTCAGACTAATGGTCAAACAGAGCGAGTAAACCAAGTGCTAGAAGATATGCTCCGTGCCTGTGCCATCCACCATGGTATGAATTGGGATGATCATCTATCATTGGCGGAGTTTTCATACCACAATGGTTATCAGGATAGCATCCACATGGCACCATATGAACCTCTTTACGGCCGGAAGTGTCGCACCTTTGAATTGGTGTGAATCTGGTGAACGAGTTATATATGGTATCGATTTGGTGAATGAAGCCGAAGAACGAGTGCGACTTATTCAAGCCAACCTCAAGGCTGCTCAATCTTGTCAGAAAAGCTATGCGGACAAACGACGTCGACCTCTTTACTTCGATGTCGGAGATCACGTTTACCTTTGTGTATCCCCAATGAAAGGGATTCATCACTTTGGAGTAAAAGGGAAGCTAGCTCCACGCTTCATTGGGCCGTTCGCAGTAATTGAACAATGCGGACAGGTGGCCTATCAGCTAGAGCTGCCAGCATCGCATTCAGGGGTCCACAATGTATTTCACATTTCATAGTTGCGGAAATGTCTCAAGGCCCCAACTGCCGTCCGTATGGAAGATTTAGAAGCTCTCCAACCAGATCTTACTTACTCTGAGCATCCAACCCATATAATCGATGAGAAGAATCGCACCACAAGAAGCCACACCTTGCATTTCTACAAGGTCTTGTGGGGCAACCACACCGCTGAAGAAGCAACGTGGGAAAGCGAGAAATACTTTAGAATGAACTATCCAGACTTGTTAGCGGCATATGTTCATTAGATCTTTTTTAGTTATCCTTCCTTTTGTAATCTCGGGATGAGATTCTTTTAATGGGGGGGGGAAATGTAAAATCCCAGCTTTTCCTTAATATGAAGTTCAGCTACCAGTTTATTTTCAACCATAGTAAAGCTCAATTATGGTTGTGCACATGAACTTGATATCATCAAGCATAATTCTTTCCCTCATACTCAAAATTTTATTAACATAAGGAATGGACTTCACCAATGACCCTAGGATAATTCAAGTGACCTCCCTGCAAATTTTGGATTTTCTTGAATGGATTTTGCTAGGGCAAAACACTATGCAGTACTAAATATATTCAAATTAATTTGAATAAAGCACTGTACGTTTAGGGCCTGTCAAAATATTCAAATCTGAGGCTATATATTTTTCCATGGCCTCATAATATTCCAAATAGACCTCCTGCAAAGTTTCAAGATTTTTGAATTCCATTTGCTATTTTATTTGAGACGCTTAACAAACTCAAGCCATATTTAAGTTCAAATTTTAAATACTGTTCAAACTTATTTGAACATAAAATTTGAACACACCATCATTATCAGCATGACTTGCTTGACTTATCCAAGAAGTTTCACAATTTTCGAAACTCATTTGGTATTTAATTCAGTGGCTCCATTGAATTGAATTCAAATTCAAAATCAAAATTGAATTTCAACTGAAACTTGATCAATTTGAAGTTTTGATTTCAGAATCAAATTCCAGATATTTATTTGAGCCTAGGTTTTTTGGATCAAGTTTGGTAGGGGAATTGAAGTTCCAGAGAGGATAGGCTTAAGGGGCTGTAGGACCCACTATCCAGTGACTCACACTCGAGCTGCCCCTCTATTTTCACAATGGCGCTCGGTGGCGACATCTCCCGGCATGCAAGCCACCGAGCTGCTTGCTTGCGCCATGACAAGCTCCCCGCGTCCCTCTATGCCTATTTATACCCCCCTGGTCAACGCCGTCGAGTTCCCGTTCGGTTTTTACTCCCCACGCCGCATTTTTGCCCCGCTCGCACGCCGCCGACCATCCCTCGGGATTCAGACGATAACTTGCCGTCTAGCGAAGGATCCATCGTGAGTTCTTGAGCAAACTTGAGCACAACTTACTTGCGCACCTTCTCCATCTCGTGGTTCTGCGTTTTATCAACCGGTTGCACGGTATTCCGCAGTTTTCCGACGATCGCCGGTGAATCCTCAAAAAGACCATCTCTGTCCACTGTCGACAAGCCGGAGAAAGCCTCTACAGGCCCCGACTTCTATAAAAGAAAGGTGTTTACTCGCGCCTTACGCATGCTCACCAAGTTTCAAGCCATGCCATGCCTTGTAGCATTTTTATTTCCATTTTCACGATGATAGTTCATACCTATGTCTCTAGGTTAGGGATTTAATTCATTTTCTACGTCAAATAAATCTTGGCAATAGTTAAGGGATAGTTTACCTATTGCCCTGCGAACACTCCGGATCAATAAGATTTGAAAACCATCGAGTACTGACCGAGATAACCGAGTTTTGGCCGCCGTCGGTGAAGAAGCCGCGGTTCACCGTCGAACTCATCATTGCTGACCATTCCACGGCATTTGCACCTCCAAATCATCATCATCATGCTCCCAGGAATGTTTCTAGCTTTTTCCCGTGCCTTTTTCGCCATCCCCATGCATTTTTGGCAATGGCCGAAACCCTAGCTTCGCCGCCGTCGTTGCAATGCCATTTCCGGCCGCTGCCGCCGTGATTAGACCTCACCATCGTGTTGTGCGGTCAATTTTATGGCTAGGCGGTCAGGGCTGAGTCGAATGGAGGTCGACGCAGCTATCGCGGCGAGCTCGCCGTCGCAGCGCCGCCGCGGCCGAGCGGAGCATCGCGAGGTAGATGAAGGCCATGGGCCCCGCGTGTCAGCGACACGTGCGATGGCGCGGATCAGCTGCGGCTCCGGATGCATTGTGGCTGCGCGGGTTAACCCCGTGGCCTTCGGTGTGGCCCAGTAGCGATTGGCCCATTTAAATGAAGTGGGACCGACTGCTTTATTTAAATGTTTCCCGTTGGAAAATCATCACTCCTAGTAGAATTGCTCAAAAAATTTCATATAAATTTTTATAGAGTAATCTCAATCTCCAATTTGCAGTGATGTAGTTTATTAGACATGAAACTCTAAGAATTTTTATAGTTAATTCCATTGATCTAACTGCTTGGGCAATTAATTACTCCTGTTATATTAATTGGAAAATTCCCAATTTTGGTCAGAGAACTCTTAATAATACACTTGATCTCCAGTAAAAATTTCAAGTTTATTGGACTTCCGTTACTGGGTTGATCAGTGTTCGATATCACTATGTAGTTAAAAATTGAGAAAATACAAAATGAATTTCAGAAATTTCCCCAAACTTGTAAAATCAGTTTCTCCCTGTAGGTAGTTTAGTAAATTGTGAAACCAATTTTCCTAGAACCAGTGAGACACCCTCTACATGGTACAACAACTGGTAGCCATGATAGACCTACAAAATTACAACCAAAATTCAGAGAAGGTTTATACTTGTAGGAATTTTAGGGACAACAAACTTCCTTGATCATCTCCTGTTCTTTGCAAGAGTCTCCCTTATAGTCCATAGTATCTACCATAAAAGTTCCTGAGCCATTTAAGATCATAATCATATTTGATTCACAAGATATTAGTTTGTGACCTTAAACATATTATTTATGTTCAAAGTCATTCATATATAGTATATGCATAACGTGTAGTAACTGAAGTCAAGGAGCAAACAAAAGCTTTGGAAGTTCAGCTGCCGGAAACTAACATAGACTCGAACTCGCAATCAAGCAAGCCCCGGTTTGCATTTAAGTTCCTTACAGTGTCTTTGCAGTTTTCATTTACCTTACATCTTCAGATGTTTGTGCATTATGTTTATGGTGTTTGACATCCACTTGCATGACCAAAGAACCCAGGGAGTGGTTAGAGTAGCTCATAGAATCGTGTAGTAATTGCCATGCTTATATTCATAGGGACTCGGTAGAAGTCGAGTAGTTGGAATCTACTCGCGAGATAGGATTTTATCGCACAGGAGGAATTGGATCTAGAAATGTTTTATAAATATGAAATTGAGACCAGTCAGAGACGATTAGGAAGCAACAAGAGATGGTCTTGGTTGTATAGCTCTGACTATGTTGATTAAGGCCCGTGCCGTGTGCGGTCCTGTTGGACAAGCTTGAATTGTACCGGCGACATACTGTAGAAATGGGCTCCAGTAAACTGACGTAGCTTGATACTGGTTTGTGGAGGCATTCCGTTCCATTTTATAGGTGTGGGTTAAGGTCAACGAGGTGTAAATCAGCTGGTGGAAATGTTAGAGTACGCCCCATGCAGGGACCTCCTGCTCATGACGGATTGACCGGTTTGACATTCGAGTGTTGGGTGAAAGGTGGCCATATAGGACTAGTACTGAAGTGCTATGTAGGTACTGCTGTAAGTACTCGCTGGCATTTCCAAAAGTGCGTATGTGTCGTGTTGATCGGGTGTGTCCTGATTGCAATCACCATCCCTCACAGTAATAGAGTACCACTTGTTCACTGTGTCGTGACGTAGTAAATACTGAAGAAGTCAAGAGAATACGATGTATTGCATTATAATTGTTTTGCAACCTTGTATGGCTTAGAGATAGCACAATTAAAAGTTTACAGTTTCCCCATACTTTACCTGTAATAGCATTATGTGCTTTGGGCATGTCATATCATCGGCAAAGCGTTTCTTGTTTGATTGTGGAGTCTATGATGTGCCGTACCTGAAGAATGTCATGTGCTACTTAAAACATGACTATAAGGATCCACTTGTAGGTGTGTCCTTTATGGTTTTCCTTACCTATGTTTAGTATTCACCCCTGCATATGTCTAGTGAGATGGGTTAGTCTTGCTGAGTCGTAAGCTCACGTTTGCAGTTAACAAATTTTTGCAGATTGTACAACTCATGATAGGTTCGATGACGATGTTGCACCCCGTCCCGGGTTTACAGCCGAGTGGGAACCCTGCATGCCGCTGTAAGTTGGGTGTTGCTAGTGCAAAGTATCCAGGACATGGATGACTTTGCTTTTGCATAGCTAGTGCTGAGAGCATAGCTATGATGTATAGTTGTCTTCCCTTTTGGTTTAGTATTGTAAAACTTCCGCTGTGTTTATAAATAAAGACTTGGTATTGTAAATTATTCTCATTATTTTCTTGTATATTGTTGGGTGTCGCATTGCACGACACCACCCAATGAGATCCTTGGACGTCGGGATTCCGGTCTCCACAGCTAGTCCAGGTACTAGCTCTAATATTGCAGGTAAAGATACATATTCGTAGGGGGGAGTATTTTCATTGAAGATGAGGAAGAAGTGGTCACTGATACAATAAGCCTCATCTCAGGCGGCTCCAAACGTATTATCACACGCGTTTTCTAAAATCGCCTAAAACGAAGAGCCTATGATAATCTGCAATATCACTGGCGGAAAGTGAAACAGCCTATGATAATAGTGTTGTCACAAGCGGTTCTTTACTTATGACTGGCCCTCTGTGAAGAAACATTATCACAGGATGTTCTCTTACAACTAGCCGTCTGTGAAGAAACATTATCACAGTTGGGTCGTACAGTATAGGTAACCACCTATGATAATCATTTTATCACGCGCGGATTTTTACCTATGAAACTGACTGTGATAACTGAGTTAGCACAGGTTGTTCTTTACCTATTTCTAGCCGCCCGTGATAATATAATTTCACAGGCTGGTCTAGCCGTAGTTAAAGAACCGCGTGATAAAGTATACCCTATGCAGTACTACCTGCTGTAATTCCCAGGTCAATTCAATATAATCACAAAAGTAAACAATATAATCATAGAAGTAAACAATATAATCATAGAAGTTATCTCATAGAAGTCAATTTCACTGAAACAATATACATATGTACAAGTTACACATACAAGTTATCTCATAGTTTACAAGTTTCACTAAATTGTTTCTATTGTCATAGTCACAAAGTTCTGGCACATCAGCTATTACACCAACATCAACAAAGAACACCCCTCTTTTGTGCAAAATTTCACGACGCATGAATTGACACAGTTCATCGGCAATCTTGTCGGCTCCTCCACCAGACATACTTCTACAAACCGGCCATTCTTATTTCACATTCTTCGTGTGCTGCAATTAAACACATAACAAGGTTTAGAATGTGTTGGTTTGAACAATCTCAAAGTATAGATCAAAGTGAGCATACAGGAATTTATTTGGTATTTTTGGAGCAGTTGTTCTATGAGCAATTGAATTTTGAAGTTGGAGTCAAAATTTTAAAATAAAATTTCTGGTAATATTGAACAACGAAGAATATAAGTATTAAAATACGCTAGTTAGAATGAAAATGAAACTCAAAAGTAAGAAAATAAGATATCGACATTAAGAATAACTTACATCCTCACGATTCACTCTATATTCGTTGGCGGTCCGAAGATGCTCGCATACATAATACTCGCATAAGACACTCCCAACATGCTGCTTCGGACAAGGATAATATGTTTTAATGTCCAATGCATTTGTATTAGGAGGTCTCTGACTACCAAGCCATTCCGCGTAAAACCGCCAAGCGCTGTAATACAAGAAATGTCATATAAAACTTGTCAACACATTCTAAATGTGTGTGAATTAAGAGTATCGAATAAACGTACAGTTTCAAAATGGAAAGGAAATCTTTGTAACGATCTGGTGGGTAATCGGCTGAGTCCAAGACTGTTGCCAAACCCTTTGTTGGCTTGATGAATATCATTATGTAGTGTTTACTGCACACATACAAACACACGTGTTAAGTTAACAACTAGCAATAATTGCTATTTCGATGTCATGTGTCAAACTTACTCGAAGTGGTACAGAGCCTTTACGCGGTCCTTGACATCTCTGACAAAGTTAAACATAGCATGTCCTATGTAAGCTACAACCTTGGTACTTTTATCCTTCTTTTGTTTTGCGATTAATTTATCAAATTCCTTTTTTTTCCATGTGCTTTTACTGTTCTGAATCTTGATCCACCTTAACATCGAATAGCGTCTTTGCAATCCGTGTAGGATCAAGGACACCTGTCTTGTGTTTCATCTTTTTATTATCCATGTATTGCATCCTATTGAAGAAGTCTAGAATTGTTATAATCTCATGAAATGTGTATTTGTGTAGTAAGAAAAGCAAATGCAAATTATTAGAGACACATAAAATCAATAGACGAGTAGCAGGTTGATTTTGAGCATGCCCCGATGGAAAAGAACATGTAGAACTTCAAAGAAAAGGGCTCGTTTCTCTGCTCCAATGCTCCAGAATGCTTATTTTTGCACAAGAAATGTGATGTAATAAAGTTCATATTTTTTGGTGGTAGTAATATACCACTTGTGCATTCTTTTGAGCAGGACAAGTTGTTTACTAAGTTGTACCGATGTCATGAACGGCTTCCCATTCTCATATTTAGGAGGAACATCCTCAAGCTTGTATATTGGAACTCCTAGTTTAACTAAAGTTGTCCATCGATTATACATGACACCGTCTTCTTCCCACTCCTCAATATCTTCTAATGCTGGCTCATGTGAAGAATGAGATGCACTCGACTTTCTAATATTTTCCTTCAGATTTTCCAAATATTTTGACACTTCTTTAGAAGGTTTCTTATTTTCGTATGAGCTAACTTTCATAGGCACTGATGACCGAGGAGTAGTCGTCGGAAGTTGGACATTGGCTTGTTGTTGAACCTGTTGTTCAAATGATTGCTCTTTATTACCAGCAGCATTTTGTAGTACTACTTCAAGCTGTTGCTCAACTGGTTGCTCTTTACTAACAACAGCTTGCTCTGGTACTGCTTCAAGCTATTGTCCAACAGGTTGCTCTTGGTTATCTTTACTAGCAAGGTTACTATCATCCTTATTGAGACATAGCGGGAGTGGATCTTCCTGGACTGGGAGTGGATCTTCCTGGACTTTCGCCTTAGAAGACGGGGTTGCAGTATTTTGAGATGCGACGGGGCTAGAAATTGGCTCATCGTCCAACACGATATCGCATCTGTGCCAAAGGATTAATTGGTTGACAGCCTGCCCCAGTGTCATGATCCCCTCATTTGTGATGTGGTCTATTTCATAATCTTCATAATCATTATGAATGATCTGAAGAACTTGCACCACAGCATAATACAACGGAAGTGAATCGCCATTGAAGTCACGATCAGGCTTTGCCATAGTAGTGGTAACCATTTTGGTTTTGTTCCCTGCTCTGTCGATCGGGACAAGAAGCCGACAAGATCTATCCTTAACAATATCATCGACATCGAACTTATGGGTTGGCCCTGAGCCTGGCACATAACCTATGCTACATGGGTAGGCAGTTGGAGATACCAAATGCTCCTTTAGCATGGGAACCATTGCTGTACTCGGTGCCACTAATTGTCCCGATTGTCTAAGTTCTTCCACTATTATTTGCACATTTTCCTTGACCTTTTGAGCAATCGTTTCATCTAGTTTTTTTTTCTTGAACTTCTCACATCTTCTATATGTCTCTTTATCTTTCGGGAAACCATCTAGCCAAGACATCTGAGAAGAGATTGCTTGAACCCGTCGATTGTGTTCAGTGTTTCCTAGGATAGCAGTAAGTTGGTCATTTCCCCTCTTCGGCTTGAAGAAACCCTTCTGTTGCTTTTCAATTACTTCTTTCATTTTTTGCTCCACTTTGTTCACGGAGTCGAGCTTTTCAAGTTTGCCTTCACTGGTCAAACCTACCCGAGCAAAAACCCACCGCTGAGTTCTCTCATCGCAGCCTTCTAACGGGTGAGGATTGCCCTTACTGGAAATTTCCTTTAATATCTTATTCCATTTCTGAACTTTGGGTGCATATACGGCAGACCCCAAGCGATGATGGTATTTGTTCTTTTTGGTAAGCTCTGACTTAGTTGCACTTAGGGCTTTAGCATCAGGTGTGGTCCATTGACGAACAAATTCTTGCCACTGAGCTTGTGTGACTTTTCCCATCTTCCTCAGGCTAGGGACCTTATCGTCCTTAATAGAACCATTCATTTCACTCTTCCATCCACAAAACTTCCTGCCGCAAGAGACCAATGTTGTTTTCTTTATAGATTCTTTTGTGCCTTTCGCGAACTTGAATTATTTCTTTATCCTCTCATACAACTTATTCTTCTTCTCCTCAGGTAATTTTCTCCAATTTTCAGTTCTGATCGGCACGAGCTCTCTAACAAGACAACCGCATGCATTTTGGTACTTTGTAACTAAATCCAGTGGTTCTTTGGGAAGCCCACCTGGACCGACCCTTGTTATGTACAAGATGTGGTTCAACAGACCCTTATTGGGACCTTGTTGCCCTCGTTTTTGCTTGAGTGAACTTGAGGATTCATCCATTGGAGAACCTTCTGCGGTTTTAGGAGCCGAAGTTACCTTGTTGTCTTCGCGATTAATCTAGGTAGAAAAGAATTATAAGCCTTCCTATACTTGACATCCAACATTAACTTGAACTGCTGAAGTTAAGATTCGTGATCCATATCTCGTCGGCAGGATCATATTTCGGGACAAGATCCTCTGAAGTCTTTTTAGTTTTTATATTCGGAAAAAGATCTGATGACTGTGAAAGGAGCCTGAACTGCTAGTCATTAAACTCCATATTGCTTGCTTCATTGTTACTACCATCAATAATCTTCTTAGGGTTTTCCATGCTAGAACTAATAAGACAAAAAATATGTCTCACTTCAATGAAAGCTACAAAAATAAATGCTCTTAATATCCTGAATTTCTCAAAAAGGTAGGAGAGATCTAGTCTGAGCCAACCATAGATAGAGAGGCTTTGAGTAGATTCATGTTCAAATTAAGAAAAATTAAAAAATTCTTACACGGTTGGGGTTATAATCAAGCATGTCATGATTTTTATGAAGGGAAGCTGGATATCAAAAGGTTGAAATCTATAAGAGTGGTTTTTCAATAGGAATAAGAAAGACTGCAAGTGGGAACATTTAAGTGTGACATGTAACTATGTAAGCATGAATGATGTAATAAACAATTTTTTTTCTTTCCAAAAAATGTGCAGTTCATCAAATGGCATGATGGGTTATAGAACTAAGATGTAGGCAAAATTTGGGTTTAAGCAATTCTAAGCTGATGAAGTCCCAAAGCATTGAAAGATCTGCCAGTGAGCAGTGAGTTCCTAACCCAGTTTGCTTTCTATAAGCTAGGCCAGATTATCAGCATGGCTGTCAAGGCTTTGAATGTTCTGGCTGAACCACGTCCAAGAAATTATGAGTCAAGTCAAAATCTATTTATTTTGTATCATTAAGTCCTCAACTAAATGAAAGAAACAATACAAAACCAAAATATTACTCAAAAGAAATTTAATCGCGCCAATGGAATGAGCTAGCACAACCAACCCTCACGTACTAGCAATTAAGCATGAAAGGCCAATTCATGTTGCCTGTGTGCACTGCACTGCACTCGATCCACCATCTTTCTGGAAAGCACTTGCGTAATCAAGGCTGATGTGGCAAAACCACTCTTTAAAACCACCTTAGGGGATTAGTTAACTGGTTTTGTATACATTATGGGGTTAGATATCAGGTTTTGAAGTTGAGGGGGTCAAGTAGTCCATATATCATACTATAGAGGGTTATGTAGACTTTTTCCATTAAACAATAACAATTACAATCCACAATTTTTGCTAAACGTTATGTACAACAATTCACAATGCTCAATTTAATCAACAATTAAACAACATTGCATAGCATAATCGGGTCGCCGATGAGGAGGAAAATGTTGGTGGGGGAGGAGTACGAGCGTCGACATGTTGGTGGCCGCCGCAGCCGCCGTTGAGGAGGGAGGGGTGCTAAGGAGGCTGGGGGGGGGGGGGAGGGGAGGGGGTGCTCGATTGGAGGCCGGCATGGAGGGCAGCTCGACCGGCGTCCATGGAGGGGGCTCGGGTGAGGCCGGGTAAGGGGGGGCTCACCCGGTTCTGAAAAATGAACCAAGTGCGGTATATGTGTGCCCAGGATTATTAACACACATACACAAGTGATTTGCAAATGATAAACAGACAATTACCACAACTCAAATTATTAAATAAGTACTTTTATTACATTATTAAAGTAATCCTCAAATTACAACTCTAATGATCATTAATGACAGTACTACCAAAGGGGAAATAATCTAATTAAGCAAACTAAGCAAACTGAGCATAAAGGGTAGCGCAGCTCCAAGCAACAGCACAGGCAAAGCTGACGACAGCACACAGCCTAGAGCTCCTCATTAACGTCGTGATACTCCCAATCCTGACCTGCAACTGTTGGTGGGAGAATTGCAAGGGTGAGTACATGTCGTACTCAACAAGTGTGGAAAGTATGACATATAGCTTAAACAACGCATGATAATAAACAATGGCTATTTGCTAAAAAATACATTTAAGACATGTAAAAAGCATTACACTATGTCTATGTGAAGTAATCCCATCATATCCCAAATAAACAAGATAATTCATATCCATCATTTACTATTCATCCATATTCCATATTCTTACCATCATCATTAACCATGACCATTTATCATAACTCCGTCCGTAACCATTACCATAACTATAACCAAATCCTAAGTTCCCTCTAATCATGGAAGTTGTCCAGGTGTTGTTAACCGAGAGCACGACTATCATGATAGTTTTTAACTCTCTGCAGAGGTTGTACCACTTTACCCACCTGTTCGTGATTTCATTACCTTTCGGCGACTAAGAACCTCCCTTATGCCCGTGAACCGTCAGTCACATTACACACTTCCGTTAGTATGTGGACAAGAGATTACAAAATAGCCTTTACAAAGGGACTACTAGCATGTAAGAACCCACTGAGGTTCCACCGGCGGCGATGCCTCCAACTGAGCACATCCAAAACCAAGGGCACCCTCTTGTGCTATTCAGATCCTAGGGAGTCATGCCACTCATACAAACCAAATCTGACTCCCCTTCCCGCTCTTCCAAATGGTCTGTGTAATACCAGCAATACCCTAATTAATCTGCTGCACCACACTCATACTTGGCCTCGTAGTTGCACTGTAGTCTTGGCCTATTCTCGCATGAACCGGTTCTTAGATCTAAGGCAAGCCAACCACCACAACATTCAACCCATCCACATACCATGCTTGCTTAGATCACCCATTACCATGTTATCATTAATCATGTTCATCAATGTACATGATCCATAATCTCACTAATCTATGATAAAGTAACTTGGTTATTTTCCCATCCCAATTACTTTGAGCAAAGCCAAAAGGTAAAAAGCCCTTCCCGACTCTCTACTATGTGTTCACAGCGACAAGGGTGGTTAAACAAGACTAGTAAACTCCTTTTCTTGGGTTTCCCATTAATTTTACACAAGCATGCATTTTTGCAAACAAAACATTTAAAAACATAGGTTCAATATGTTCAAGGACACTTGCTTGCTCCCAAGCTTGGTTAGGATCAAAGACTTCAAAATTCTGGTACTGGAGGTCCTCGACAATACCCTCTAGCGTATTATCTTTTATTCTACGCAACAAACATATAAAACAGTAATTACAATCAATAAATGTTCATATATTACTCAATATGACATGACATGTGTGATTAATGCAAATGCGAAGTGAAACTTGTTAATGAGTTGCTTTTAATGTTTACTAATCAATTTTAATGGTTCTGAACAAGTTTATACATGTTTCAAGTTAATTTACATCAATTTGGAATTAATTCCATTAAACAAATCTAGTGGCCAGACAAGTCCGCTAGGAGCCGAACTAGTCCGCCCTACGCAGAACCAGTGAGTTAGGGTTTTCTTGATCTATGAGAATTTAGAGAATTGGGATTGAATTCACGTGGGAAAGAGAAAGTAGAAGTTATATCACGTGTTTGGAACTCCAAAGAACAAGAGTTTCGAGTCAACACATGGATCTTGACGATCTAGGGTTGGTGATGAAGAGTTGAGGGTGAACTGGTGATGAAGTACGAAAATTCGACGAAGATCTTGCCCACTTGATCCTCTTTCGTTTCGTCCCCTTCTTCTTGCTGCTGGATCTCCTCTTGATAACAGCTTCTATGAACTAGGGTTTCTGGTCATTCAAAAGTGACAAAAAGATGAGAAGTTGGGGTGTTGGGTTGTTTATATAGGGGTGGAGGTGTAGGGTTTGATGGAGTTCGAGTCTATGGTGGGTGGAGGCCGTGTAGGGGTCCCACATGGGGTCCAAAAAGGTTAGACACGATGTCCTTTGGCCCACTTAAGGGGCAAACCCTAAAACAAGTCGTGGAGGAAAAGATTGAACCGGAGTTGCGAACACCGGACAAGTCCGCACTGGATCGGACTAGTCCGATATTGGACAGAGGTGAAAACGGACAAGTCTGGTATGAAATCGGACAAGTCCGAACTTAGTCAGAGAGCAAAACGGACAAGTCCGGCGGAAAATGGACAAGTCCGGGGACTTAGCAAAATTTTCAAGGATGGGATTACCGGACTAGTCCACAATGGACTGGACAAGTCCAAAAATGGTACAGAGATAAAAACGGACTAGTCTGCAGCAAAAACGAACATGTCCGAAGAGAGGCCAGAGAGAGATCCGGACCAGTCTGGGCCAAATCGGACAAGTCCGCACTTCTCAAACTTTTTAAGTGCGGTTTTACTTCTAATTCATTTTGAACTTGTTCATTTTTATGAGGATTAGTGTTAAACATATTTAATGATGTATGCAATGCATGATGCATGAAAATGAGGGTGTTACATCGAGTGAGGTCAGGTGGAGGCCGCTTTGGAGGAGGGTGAGAGGGAGATGAGATTACTTGGCATGGAGGAGGGAGGGAGGGCGACGACGAGTGCGGGTGTGGCGGTGGGCGAGGGGCAAAGATCGGCATACATAGGCGGAAGGGAAGGAAGCGGCGAGGTGAAGCTCGGCGGCGAGATCGAAGCTCGGCGGTGAGGGCGGCGGAGACTTGGCGGCAAACGAAATTTTGGTATACTAACAGCGTCTAAGTGATTTTGCCCAGGTTAGATTTTTCAAATGAAGACGAGCGCTATATATAGACGCCTATCTTCGTAGGCGGTTCTTAAGTAACAACTGCCTGAGAAGAAGACTTCTCTCAGGCAGTTCTTAATTACCAACCGCCTGTGAAGATAAAGACTTATCTCCGGCGGTTGGTAAGTAATACCCGCCTAAGATAAAGACTTTTCTCAGGCAGTTTTTCAGAACCAACCGCCTGAAAAGATCTTTATGTAGGCTTAATTAATATTCTTGATTAAAATTAGAGGCCTTTTAAAATCCCAAATTCCACTTTCTTGTAATATGCTTGAGTATTAAAGGTTACCATTAATTTTCACTTGGGAAAACTTCTGAAATTTGTCAGAACATAGAAAACAAATAACACTGGTTTTTTGTCATTTTTCTATCTTGATGCATATAATGATTTTTTTAATTTGGTTTTCAATGGAACTATGTAGTCATCATACCAACCTCTATGATTTTTTTTCATACTTTTTATTTTTTTGTATCAATGTGTGTTCAAAATTTGATGAGTGTCTCATATGTATATGAGAATTTGGTTAGAATGATGGATAATTTGAATTTTGACATGTTGGAATGCTTTAAAAAATTAATAAAAATCATACATGTATAAATAAAACAAATATGTTCATACAAACAAATTTTAGTGAAGGATCCCTTTTTGTTTATGAGATAAAGAAATGTGAATAATATGTGAGTTAAATTAATTCGATATTTACCAAAACATTACAATGTTTGCTATAAAAGTTTTAAAATATTTGGTCCACGTGGTAGATATTAATTTTTGAAAAATTTAGAAGAAAGAATCATCGAATTCAGACTCAATTTGCAGAATCTATACTTGTTTGAGTATTTATATTGGGATGTAAATAAAAAAGAAGCAAGGAAAAGAAAACTGAAGAACCGGCTCGGACCATTATCGCAGGCGGTTGTTTAGAAACAACCGCCTGTGCAGCAGTTAAAAATCGCCTGAAAAACACATTTACTGAGACTAGGCTTAATTAATATTTTTATTTAAAATGAGCGGCCTTTTAAAATCCCACATTCCACTTTCTTGTATTATGATTTAGTATTATAAGTTTCCATTAAATTTTACTTCAGAAAGCATTTGAAATTGGTCAGAACATAAAAAACAAATAACACTAGCTATTTGTCATTTTCTATCTTGATGAATATAATGATTTTTTCATTTAGTTTTTTAAAGGAACTTTTTAGTCATCATACCAACCTCTATGAATTTTTTGAGATTTTTTTTAAATATATTTGAATCAATGTGTGTTTAAATATTGATGAATGCCTCATATGTATATGAGCATTTGATTAGAATGATGGATAATGTGAATTTTGACATGTTGAAATGCTTTAAAAAATTAAAAAAATTCTTTCATGTATAAATAAGACAAATATGTTCATACAAACCAATTTTAGTGAAGGATCCCTTTCTTTTATGATATAAAGAAATGTGAATAATATGTGAGTGTAAAATAATTTAATATTTACCAAAACATTACAATGTTAGCTACAGAAGTTTTAAAATATTTGGTCCATGTGATAGATATTAATTTTTGAAAAAAAAATATAGAAGAAAGAATCATCAAATTTGTACTCAATTTGTGGAATCTATACATGTTTGAGTATTTATATCGGGATCTAAATAGAAAAGAAGCAAGGGAAAAGAAAACTGAAGAACAAGCTCGGGTCATTAGCGCAGGCAGTGGTTTAGGAATAACCGTCTGTGCAACAGTTAAAAACCGCCTAAACTTAATTAATTTTTTTCATAGGCGGTTTTTTCGTTAAAACCCACATGTGAAATCGGATTCCTATATAAAGGGTCCCTCGGCCAACTCAGAAATCCTAACCCGGGAGATTTTCCATCGACGCCGCCACGCTGCCAAAATTTTCCAGCGTGCGCGCGCCAGTCTTTTATTAATCATTTTATCAAGCTTTGAACAGTAGAAAAGTTTAGAAGATACTTCTTCTTCACTGTCATGTTTTCAGTTTGTTGTCCTGTTTTCAGTTTCCTTTTGTTGAGTTTGCATGGCTCCAGCCCCCCCCCCCCCCCCCCCCGCTCCCTCCACTTTATGTATTTGAGAAGTAGATTTGAAGGATTAAATGTGAAAACATGTAGTTGAGTCTCCTCTTGAGCTCATCCATGAATTTTGTAGAAAAAGAAGTAGATTTCAAGGATTAAAGGTTGAAGATGAATACAAGCACATCACATGTTCGATGAAATGTTTCAATGAATAAGCCCAACTTCAAGAATCCATTATGGTTTACTAGGGAGTTGAGAAAATTATGAAACAAATTTTATTGGAACCCTTATGAACAAACCTACATGATACCAGTGTTCACTCATATGATACAGGCTCGTTATGTCTCTGCAAATTAATTTTCAAGAAGACCTTTAGGGAATATTTGTGGCCAAATTCTGTAAATCTTACAAAAATTCAGTTATTGAAGCATGTACCGTCGAGCATGGATGTACACCATCGAGCTCATCCATGAATTTTGTAGAAAAAGAAGTAGATTTGAAGGATTAAAGGTTGAAGATGAATACAAGCACATCACATATTCGATGAAATGTTACAATGAATAAGCCCAACTTCAAAAATCCATTATGGCTAATAGAAAGCTGAGAAAATTATGAAACAAATTTATTCGAACCCTTATGAACATACCTACATGATACCAGTATTTACTCATATCATACATGTTGGTTATGTCTCTGTAAATTCATTTTAAAGAAGACCTTTAGGAAATATTTCTGGCCAAATTATGTAAATCTTACAAAAAATCTGTTATTGAAGCATGGACCATCGAGCATGGATGTATAACATGCCAAGACCCGATATATGTACATTCATAACGTTGCAAATTTTATTGAATCATCCAAGAGACATGCGAAGTTGTAAAAGATAGATGACAAATTATGTCCATGTATCGACTGCGAAAATAATATTACTTGGATATATACTATAGTAATGCAATCTTATTTGGTGAAAAGAGGTTTTAAAAAAAACTACACAATATGGGCAGAGCATGGTGAGTTAGATACACATGAAGTGGATAAAGATGATTGGTTCAGATGATGATAATGTTCATATCGATGATGGTAGTGACAATCAAGATGGTGATGATGATGATGAGTTCGATTGTGAGGAGATGTTGCGTCACATTGAACCATATGTATTGACTTCTATGGGAGCAAGTAAAAGTTTAAGTAAAATGGAGACATTGAAGAATGCGGCAACGGAGCTTTTATATGATGAATCAAACGGCTGTGATAAAGAGTTTACTAAATTTCGTGCAGTCCTAGAACTACTAAAGTTGAAAGCCACACACGGATTTTCCGATTGTAGTTTCTCTCATCCTTTGAATCTTTTGGCAGAAATTCTTCCAAATCCAAATAAACTGCCCAGACGCACTTATAAAGCGAAGAAACTTCTTTGTCCGATGGCAATGGTGTGACAAAAATACACGATTGCGTGAACCATTGTATTCTGATCACAAAGAGCATGAGCTCGCAACTAGATGCTCCATGTCCGTTGTCAGTAGATACAAGAAAGACTACAATCACGAGTATGTTACCAACATGAAAAGTATCTGAAGAATAAGAAATTTATTATTGACCGTGAAGGTGACGATGACGATACTTCTGACGATGCAGACGGGAAGCATAAGAGAAAAATTCCTTCCTTGGTGATGTGGTACCTTCCAGTAATTGATCGCTTGAAGCGTTTGTTTTCAAACCATAGGGAGGATGAAGTTATGCATTGGCGTTCCAAGCAGCGCAAGAAGAATGAAAAACATATTCGAACCCCTGGTGATGCAACACAATGGAAAAATTTTGATATTCAGTATCCTGAATTTGCAAGGGAAATCAGAAATGTAAGGTTTTCCTAGGTTACAGACAAAATTAATCTGTTTGGTGAAAAAGGAGCATATACAACACATGGCTCGTGGTCTTAACAATGTACAACCCACCGACGTGGTGGTGTCACAAAAGGAAATATATCTTGTTATCTGTTCTTATCCAAGGTTCAAAACAACCTGGCATCAAAATTGGTGTGTTCTTGGAACCATTAATGGAAGATATGGCGAAATTGTGGAATGAAGGGTTAAATACATGGGATGAGTACAATCGAGAGTATTTCACTCTAAGAGCAATGATATTCATTACCGTGCATGATTATCCCGAACTGATTACATTATCAGGACAAATGAAAGGGAAGAAAGGTTGTGTAAGGTGCAGAGATAGAACATGATTTCTATACCTCACTTCATCTAGAAAGACAGTGTACATGAGATACCGGCGGTTCTTGGCAGATACACACAAGTATAGGAAGATGAAAGAACAATTTGATAACAAAATCGAAAAAGATACTGCACCAAAACCTTACAGTGGAAAACTCATGTTCGAAATGGTCTTCATATTGCTTTCAATAAGGGCAAAAAAGTAAAGGAACAAAGAAAAAGAAAAGTACATCTTTGGGAGATACAAGTGACACGACTTTCAAGAAACAATCAATATTTTTCAAGTATCTTCCGTATTGGAAGAATCTAGAATTTTTCCATAATATTGATTTGATGCATGTTATAAAGAATGTATTTGACAGCATCATTGGGACCATGCTGGACATGCCGAGGAAAACAAAGGACGAATTAAATTCACGTATGAATTTAGTAAATCTTTATATGTGACCAGAGCTTCACCCAGTACAAAAGGCGAACGGGAAACATTACCTCCCCCTAGCTAGCTACAACTTGACACTACAAGAGAAAAAGGCAATTTGCGAATGCTTGCGTGTGATCAAAGTACCCACGAGTTTCTCATACAATATCCGCAAACTAGTCTCGATGAAAGACTTGTCTTTATTCGGCTATAATTCTTACAATTGTCGCATGATGATGACATTGTTCCTTGCCATTGCAATAAGGGTCATCAAACCTGAGCATATAAAAGTTGTCATCACATATTTGTGTTAGTTCTTCAATGCAGTATCGCAAAAGGTGATAGCACGGGAAGATTTAGACTATTTGAAAATGTACATCATTGAGACTATGTGCAAGCTTGAGATGTGTTTCCCACCATCCTTTTTTGATATGCAAGTACACCTAATCATACATTTTGTTGATCAGATAAAAGCATTGGGGCCACTATATTTACATCATATGTTTCCGTTGGAGAGATATTTAGGAGTATTAAAAGGTTATGTGCGGAACCGTGCTCACCCAGAGGGTTCAATTATGGAAGGATACACCACTGAAGAAGTGATTGAGGGTTGCGCTGATTACATCAAAGATGGAAAACCGACAGGTGTGCCTATACCAGTACATGAGGGTAGACTACGTGGGAGAGGCAAATTGGATATGAAAATTTTTATTGTTCAATATTACAAGAATGTACACCTTGCACATTTTGGTGTACTACAACAACTTGCAATAGCTGAGTCGTACATCGAGAAACACCAAATTGAGCTTCACAGAAAAAACCAAGACCGCACAGAGGAATGGATCAGGAAAGAACACAGAAGATGTTTCACTCGATGGTTAATGGACAAAAATATACCATACGGAAACTCTATAGAAGAGGCAACAATGAAGAAGTTAACTTCTAGCCCATCTGCTTCGATGACATCATGACAAACATATGACATCAATGGTTACACATTTTACACTAAGGAAAAAGATGGTAAGAGTGCTGAACAAAATAGTGGTGTTCGTATAGAGGCTTATGATCCACAAGGGCAGAAGACCACAAACTTCGGGTTCATAGAGGAAATATGGGAACTCGATTATGGCGAAATAATTGTAATGCCCATATTTAAGTGCCAATTGGCAAACATCCTGATGGTGTAAAAGTGGATAACTACGGGCTGACACCGATAGACTTGAAGAAAGTGGGTTATAAAGATGACCCGTGGGTTCTCGTCGGTCGTCTTGCATAAGTTTTGTATGTACAAGATCCAAAAAACTGAGAATTTTCACGTAGTTGTTTCTGGAAAGAAAAATATTGTTGGGGTTCAGAATGTTGGAGATAATGAAGTGGAATATAATCAGTATGAAGAGATGTAACTTTTAACCGAACCAAAAAACATCAAGCGCGTATAGAGAAGCATTAAAAAGGATTTGAAACCCTATATGCGAGAAGCTGTAAATGCTGGAAAAAATGTATGATATATATATTGTATATATTTGTATCCTCTGAAATCAACTTAGAACTATGCTCCATTTTAGCTTAAGATAGCATGTTTCGAACATTATTAAATTCATCTTCTGTAGAGAAGACTAATTTGGACAGTGATCCTTTTTAGCTTGTTGACTATCATATTTATCACCTTTACCTGTTCCATAAGTTATCAAATTGTATGTGTATATAAATTTCTTCTGCCTATGGTGATCAGGCTTGCCTTCCAACAGCTTGGTTCTAAATAACATCTAGAAGCACAAGTCTTGAAGCTCCTTTCAAGCTAATCCCTTCACAGCAAGCTCTTGTAGATGCAAGTAACACCTGGAATCATCATTTGGATTGTTAAAAGCTTCAATTGAAGTCTGACAATACTTCCCATCGATTTGATTGCTTGTTTGGATAGGAGTGGATCCACTTCAATATAAGGAATTGAGGTGGATTGAAGAGAAAATTAGTTCATTTTTCATTCCAGTCCACTTCAATCCAATTAGATTGAGTACACCCGAACAAGCACTGAAGGGTTTCTTTCTCTTCTCTCTATTTTAAAAACCTACGAAGATGCTAGTTTATCATTTCTAATGGCTGAATATATTGACTAAAAATTAGTACCATCTCTCTTAGTGCGTCACACAAGCGACAAAACGACCAACTTCAATCACAATCTTGTTTTTACCCATTTCATGGGAATTTGACCTTAATCTTTCAAGCTTAGATTTATCAATAAGTGAATCTTCCTCATCATACATGTTAATGGCAATTACAAGCGAAGGGTGTGTCGAAGCTCGAAATCTCAACGGGACTGAAGAAAAAGAGATGATGCATATGATTGGCAATGTCCAGGTTAGATAGCATGAAGCTATGATGGTAGCCTTCAACAACATGAAAAGTGATGCCAAGGTTATTCTTGCATCAACCAAGGTATGTTGTGAGGGCGTAACACTTGTTGGGGCATGCAAGATCAGTCCAATTTAGATTTTGTTAGCTTTGGCACACCCTTTGCTTATAACTGCCATTAACATGTGTGCTTCACTTATTGATAAATCTATGCTTGAAAGATTAAGGTCAATTATTATGAAAGGGTAAAAACAAGATTTGTGATTGAAGTTGTTCGATTCCTCGCTTGTGTGAAGCACTAAGAGAGAAGATATTCATTTTTAGTCAATATATTAAGTCAGTAAAACTGATAAAGGAGCATCTTCCTAGGTTTTCAAATGGACAGGAGGGAAATAAATCCTTCAAATAGATGGGAAAATACTTCAAGAGATCGTCAGGCTTCAATACAGGTTTTCAACAATCCAAATGATGAGTCATGGGTGTTACTTGCATCTACAAGAGCTTGTTGTGCTGGGATTACCATGACAGGAGCTATTAGCATCACATGCGATTCTTAATTATTAAGCAGCCTATGAAAACAATGACTATGCCTAGGCGGTTCTTAAATAAAATCCGCTAGTGATGTTTGAACCAGTACATACTATTCTTAAACAATGACCGCCTGTGAAAATCATGTATTTACCTAGGCGATGGTTAATTAAAAACTGCATGTGAAGTTTGTTAGAGTACAGGCGGTTCTTAATTAACAGCCGCGTGAGAAAATTATTTATTTACCCAGGCAGTTGTTTTTTAAAATCCACCTGTGATGTTCGTTCATCACAGGCGATTATTGTATCATTCTTCATCACAGTCGCATTTTTTTAAGGACTGCCTGTGTTTGAAAAATGAAGGCACCTGTGAAAATGCCTTTTGTAGTAGTGGGTGCTGCTGCCCAAAAATTCAGCAGCTAATGACATCGTTCCAGCTTCTGATTTTGATTCACAACCAACACCAATGACTTCTACTGCTGGTCCAGATCATCCTCAAGCCACAAGCTCTTCGATTTGTGATGAACGTGAAGAAGAAGAAGCTTGTGAAGTGTCTACTCCCCTCTGCGTCGTCAAAAGTAACCCTCCACAACAGATTATTGGAAGCTTGCACGAATGGGTCACGCGGTCCAGGTTTTCCGATGCAAACTCTCATGCTCATTCTCCCTTTGTTGCTTCTTTTGAACCCAAAGAAATATCACACGCACTCACTATTCGTTCAAGTGTATGTCGATGATATTATCTTTGGTTGTGCTTCTCATGATCTTGTGTCCAAGTTTTCAGCTATGATGAGTTCAGAATTTGAGATGAGTACGATGGGAGAAATCACTTACTTCTTGGGGCTCCAAATTAAGCAAACTAAAGAGGGAGCCTTTGTGCATCAAATGAAGTGTACAAAAGATCTCCTTAGGTGCTTCAATATAAAAAATAGCAAGCCTCTTCGGACACCAATGGGAACAACAACTACACTTGAACTTAATGAAGATGGTGACCCAGTTGATCAAAAAGAATATAGAAGCATGATTGAATCACTTTTGTACCTCACGACATCAAGACCAGACATACAATTCATCGTATGTCTTTGTGCACGATTTCAAGCTTCCCCACACGCTTCACATCATCAAGCCGTCAAAAGTATTCTCAAGTATATACATGGAACTCAAGAATTTGGCATTTTTCTTCCATCTTTGTGAGACCTATGTGTGCTGAATACATTGGCTTTGGTGATAAAAGTTTTGAATACTACCAAAACACCTTTTTAACAAGGTTCGACTTTAGGTCGGAGCTCCTGCAAGGTCCGATGCTAGGTCCGACTAGGTTTGGTTAGCTCTGGCGCTAGGTCCGACCAGATTTGGTTAGCTCCGGCGCTAGGTCTGACTAGCTTTGGTCAGCTCCGGTGCTAGGTCCGACTATCTTTGTCAGCTCCAGTGGTAGGTCCGACTAGCTTTGGTAAGCTCCGGCGCTAGGTCCTGCTAGCTTTGGTAAGCTCCGACTCAAGGTCCGATTAGCTTTGGCAAGGTTCAAAGCTTGATCGCAGTGGTTCTGCTTTTAACTTGCGATGATTCAAATTTTCTTTACATTGATGGAAAGTTTGCCTAGTAATCTTTTACTAAGTTTTTGGTGTGTTTTGGCAGTTATGGTTTATATCTTTTTGTTATGGTTTGCAAAATGCTTATGTGAGGTGCTCATGTAAGGTGTTGTGGTTTTGGAACTAACAAGAGTCGAGTCATGGACTTGTGCTCGAAAGTATTGGTTGTTTATTCATGTGAAGGTGTTGCTTGAGTTAAAGACATGGCTAGTGACGGGATCCATTAAACTAGTCTTAGGTAAACAACCATGTTCGGAAGGAATTGTGGTTGAGTTGATCGGGAGGTTGCGCAACATGTTTAAATCAATAACAATGCATATGAAGGTATCGTGGACATTGTTGGACGATGTTTGCACGTATGCAAGGAGTGCTTGGATGTGGCTACATGGTTCCAAGGCGTGATGAAGAGATGTGGATGTAAAATATTGGTCGGAAAGGTCCAACCGACAAATTTATGGACTCGGGATGCGGCTGAGTCGTGTTTGACTCAAATATGGAACGTTTTGAGTTGGATATGATAGGATTTCATGTGTGTCACGAATTTGAGTTGTTTTAGGAATGTGAGAGACATTTCTAAGGTGTTTGGAAGTCTTAATATTGCTTCTATCTGCATATAGAAGAGTCTTGAGCAGTGATGGAAAGTTTCGATTCGTGAATTGAGTAGGATTAGAATCCTAGTTAGGTTTGGGTTGGCCTTCGGGCTGGTTATATAAGCAAGGGAGGCCAGAGCTCGTGGCAAACGACTTCGGGGTTGTTCCTCTTGTGTTTTGATCAATAAAATTCGTAGTTTAAAGGAACTTTCGTGCCTTGTTCGTCCGACTTGTTTTCGTCAAGTCTTTCTCATCGATTTTTTGCACAGCACTACCTTGCTTCGGTGGTTTTATGATAACTCGAGTTTTACAGATCCGATTGATGTGATTCTTCTTCGGTTGTCTTCACAACTTAATTTTCTAGCATCTTGAAAATTTCATGGTCATTTGATTTGTGGTTTCTGATCTACACGAGATTCTTTGCAATGTTCCTGAACTATTTTTCTAGGGTGGAACAGAATGACCTTTGTTTGATATTTCGATCATAACTTGAGTTTTTCTCGACGGATTTTCGTGATTCTTCTTATGAAGTCTTCGTTAATTGATTCTCTACAATCTATACTGGTTTTGTCACAGTTGAACCCATTTAGATTAGTCACACACACAGTTTCTTTAACAGATCAGTTTTCTTCCGAGGGGTCTTTTGTTGCTTCCGCCTAAAAGTTTTAATTTACCATTCATCCCCCTCTGGTAGCTTTATACGTGCTCTTCAATCCTACAATTGGTATCGTAGCCACGATGCTCTAATCTTTGTGATTTGCACGTGTTTTTGACTAATCCTCATGGAGAAATACTCGGCAAAACCTTGTGTGTTTGTTGGTATTGATTTTCAGGTTTGGAAGGCACCCATGGAAGCTTTCATCGACGCACAAGGCTTTGCAATATGGGCAAAGGTGTACAATCCTTACGACGTGCCGCCGAATGATCAAGTCACGGCTACAAACATAAGAGATGTTGTCGAAGTGTGATTTCGGCAATTCTCCTGGTACTACCGTTAGCAGCCTGCGGAGTTTGTAGTTCGGTTGTGGGCGCGCAGAGATTTAGAACAAGATGGCAAGTTGACACAAGGATTTATGTGGTTCGGGCCGCCTGAGCGTAATACCCTACTCCACGGGTGTGTGTTGTTGTTGTATTGAGCGTTTGAGCGCTTTGAGTGTGAAAGACTAGAGTCTCTCGCCTCAGCGTACGTGGGCGTATCTCCAAGCCTTTTCTGTGTATCATTCGGTTAGTCGTTTTATAATACAAGGACTAGCCGTTACATCATCAGCCTGGCCCGACATGTGGCCCTAGTGGTTACTGATGCTTAATACACAGTTAATGTACTTAATTACCCTTAACAGCGTGATAACGCGCTTTGATGGCGGCATTACTGGTATTAAGGGTCCCCCGATCATGTGTCATTAAGGTAGCATTAATGACACATAATCGGGTCTTGAAACTTTAATTGTTCCTTGAAGGTTCGAGCCGTTGGAGGTCCACCAGTCTGCTTGTTGAAGTTGAAGATCCGACGGTTGGACGCGTGGGAGCTCCGGAGCTTCCAGTCTTGGACGAGTAGGTCCGGTGCTGTTGTACACATGTCGGTATCGGAGCTTCCCTCTGTTGGGGGTTAGGTCCAGGGGTGCCACACAGGTATCTAGCTCGGAGCTTTCCCATGTAGGGAATGTAGCTCCGGTTTCAGGATACACGTGGCGGCACTGGGACTAACCATAGAAGGGAGGCAGGTCCAGTTCCTTATGACACGTGGGGCCTTCAGAGGTCTTCAACTCAGATAGGTGAAGCTCCTTTGCACTCTTCACAATCCTAAGGGGTATCCGATACGTAGGGTATCGACAGTGGCTCCCTCGGCCCACCTTCGGGAGAGACCTTTTGGATTGAGTCATTCTGACGGAGGTGGGTCCATATTTCGATTTCGGCGCTGTGTCTTCAAGGATTTTAGGATGTGCCATTGAGGTGATAGTTCGCAGTTAAACCATCGCCACATGGCATCCCCAGGATGCGGCAGGTGAGATCTGCGCGTGCGGGTCTCACGCAATTGAATGTCGCCGATTCCCGATATGAAAACCGTATCGGTTCAGCGCGCCCTGTCAGGCCGCCGCCCTCGGGCTTCCCGCCTCTCATGATGACAACTGTTCACCTGGGGTAAGGCCCTCGACTTGATCGTCAGGGTGGCCCCGGGCCCCCTTGTCATTGGCAGGGTGAAGTTTTTGAACTATATCTTTGGCCCTTTTGCGGTTTCCATCCAAGCGTTGTGGGGGCTTACTTAAGAAGGAAAGAGCGCACCGTTTGGGGATTCATTACGCCTTCATTTGAACTTGCGATCGAATCCTCCAAACCTTCGCTTGCTTTTCCTCTCTCGCCGCCGTGCTGCGATGGAGTTGGGACTTTGCAAGAGTCGTCTGATGACCGACGGTGATTTGAAGAAGGTCTGGACCTACATGGGATGGTCCAGCGACTCCCGTAACCACCTGGTCCGTGCCCGCAAGCTCCCGTTCAAGAAGGAGCACGCCGGCGACATGGTGTACTTTTCCGCGTATGCCATGGTGGAACTGATCCCACCTTTCTCTACTTTTCTCTTGATGCTGTTAGACTTCTATGGTATGCAGTTGTATCACCTTGGCCCCCACTCCATTCTTCTGGTGTCAACCTCCATCCACTTTTGTGAAATGTGGGTGGGTATCCCCCCTGCGTTGAGCTCTTCCGCACCTTCTTCACCATCCACACCACCAGCAAGAGTGATGAGTACCTTGTCTTCTACTATTTTGTGAAGTGCAAGAAGTGCCTGTACAAGTAATTGAGGTCGTTCCCTTCCGGCAAGTGGGACGACTGGAAGAAGGATTGGATTGTCATCATGGCAGAGGAGCACGAGAAGCTGGAGCTGCCTGAGTGCCTCCCCAATGTTGACACTGAAGCCTATAGTGAAGTTCCGGTGCTGTCGGCGGCCTTCAACCCTGCCTTGACCAGGATCCGCCAATGTGTGGAAGGAGGAGTGATCCCCCCAGGCGGTCTTCTGCAACTTCCTGGTCAACAGGTGGGCTTTGCTGAAGAAGAGGGAGAAGCTCGCCTGGGCCCTCAACAGTGTGATGGAGGATGATCAGGCTGAGACCGGTTTGAAGTCCAATCTAGAAGGCGCAACTTTGGAGCTTCATCTCAAGAAGTTCCAACATGACATCAACGTCGAAGGTGATGACTTAACTCCGCCGGTGGCTTTCCTCCCTCTAAACATGGAGGCAGAGTTCAGCAGGGAGCTCCGGCAAAAGATGCCGATGCTTGACGACCTTGGTGAAGTTGAGAGGTGTTCGACACCGGGTTAGCGATCCCCGGAGCTTCCGAGGGTGGTCCCTCTTCCGCCGCGAGATAGAGAGCTGAAGTCGTAGGAAAGGGAAAGGATTTGGCCGAGCCCTCCAGCTGCAAGAGAAAGTTGAAGAACTCTGACGGGAGGTCCATCAGACCTCCTCCTTCCGCAACAACTCCTTCTCCCCGACGGGGAAGGTCTTCAACGGCGACACCTACTCCAGCATTGGCGTCTCCCCGGGATGCCAGCTCCGTCCATGTGTCTCCGGTACCAGGGCCTGCTAAGGGCTCTAGGTCCGAGGGTCCTTCTCAGTCGAGGGGGGCCTCAACCAAGACGTCGCTAACGGCGGCAACAAGCTCCGGGGAGCCTTCCAGAGCTACTACGCCAGTGGCGACAGGGTCTGGTCCTGAGCGTCTGGTGAAGAGGTTCCGCACTAGTTGCAGCAGGAGCCTTCCAAGGTAAATTTGATTTTTTACCTTAGTTGATTATTTTTGTTGTAATCATATTTTGAGTTTCCTCGTCCTTCATCCACAGGGTACACAAAAAAGGGGTTCAAGCTCCGGTTCCTACAATGGCGGCTGATGCTGTGTAGGCGGAAGCTCCGGCTCCAATCCCAGCGCCGCCCGAGGAGGTGGCTGAGGACGCGGCAGCTCTGGCGCCAGCTGGCGTGGTCCTTGACCTGGAGTCATCCCCTGAAGCTCTCGTGGTAGCGCTGGACCATGGGAATGAAGAAGTACCAGCGGCACCAACTCCGGAGGTTGAAGCTCCGGTTTTGGATGCTGTGATGATGGACACTCCAGCCTCAGAGCTGGAGGTAGCTGCAATTCCGCCCTTAGAGCTGCATGTTATTGTAGCCCCGGCGACGGAGCCGGTGGTTGATGAAGTTTTGGCGCCTGAGCCAGTTGTCGCAGAGGTGCCGGTGCTCGAGCCGGTGGAGGTCGAAGCACCGCCACCAAAACCGGCGGTGGAGGAGGCACCATCGTCGGAGCCAGAAGTAGCCTCAGCTCCGGCCGAATCTTCAACGCCTGCCCCAGAGGTGATAGTTCCGGAGGTACCCGCACCTGAGCTAGGGTGCCAAGACGAAACAACCGTTCCTCCGCCCGAGGGACTAGTTGCTGACGATCTGACAGTGGGACCTTTGGAGCTGACTCCGGAGGCAAAAGCTTCCGTTGTAGGACCTTCATCGGCAGCGACCGATGCTATCCCGCAGAATGACCCTAGTGTCGTGGAAGCTCAAGGGACCGCTCTTGTAGAGTGGGACTCGATTTTTGTTATGGAGAACCCGTTGGAGCCAGCGGAGAGGACCCCGACAGGTCCGGAGCCAATCCCCCTGTCATTATCCTCCGACAACGCCTGCTCCAGCCTTCGTCAGGTTCAGCCGGCCTTTTATCATGACAGCAAGGCCCTCGAGGAGGAGCGCCAAACCCTTATGAGGTGGCGCAACCGGCTCCAATTCGAGACCAAGCGGGCGCAAACAAGGATGGCTGACGACAAGGAGTGGGTGAAAAGGGAAAAGGACCGGATGGAGTACTAGGGCTAGCTGCTGGACGAGAGGGAAAGCATGGTGCGATCCCTCGACAACCAGTCCCGGGCCATCCACGAACAGGCCATGTCTGCTAATGAAGCAGCAAATGATCACCAGGAGAAGCTCAACACCATCCACGACAGCCTCGTCAAGCGCCGAGAGGCTCTTGAGGAGCGGGAGAAAAAGCTCAAAGATGAAGAGCAAAAACTCCTGGAGTTGCGGGATGACCTCGTGAAGATGGAAGAGGAGCTTACTCAGAGGCTGACCCTAGGTGAGAATAGCCTCGCGGAGCGCACCAAGAAGTTGGAGGAGCGCCGCGAGAGCAAGGAGAAGAAGGCCTGGCAGCGGGGACAGGAAGTCACCAAGAGGGAAAATGAAATTGCTGCCAGGGAGAAGAAAGTGCAGTGCCGGGAGAGAGACCTAGTCGACCGCGAGAACAAGATCCACATCCGGGAAGAGGAGCTTGCTAAACTCGAAAGGCAAGTTGCTGAAAAGATTCAGCACCATGCCGAAGAGGTCGAGCGCCTTGCCCGGGAGGGTTCGGAGCTTGCGGCGACCAAAAGGTCCCTGTACGAGGTGCGAGGCTCAAGGGCTGCAGAGTCCCAACAAGTATGGGACATCTTGGGCAAAGCCAATGATGCGGTGATGCCGTTGGGTTTTAGTCCCGTGCGTCCGTACAATCCAGAGTCGGAGCTGGACCAGGCGTTGAAGGCGTTGAGCTCAGCGGGCAACAAGCTCAACAAGATGGGAGATGTCATCATGGACCAGTTGGAAACTGAAGGACAAGCCCTGGCAAAGAACATCGCAGAGTACATGCTGACGTGCTACACAAGCCGGGATCCTCACTTCCCACTAGACCCGGTGCTTGAAGGTCCCATCGACGGAGAGGGAGATGCCGCCAAGGCCAGTGTGTCGGAGGTTGCCTAGAAGGTCGCTTCGTTCTTTCGTAGGATCTAGGACTCTCTCTTTGTAGCTCCCACCTGTATCTTCTCTTCTTTTCCTCAATTTTGTAATCTCTTGTCCTCAGATGAATGAAATCCAAGAATTTTATGAATTTCATTTTTTGTCTTCAACCTTTGTCTCACTTGGCCCCATGGTAGATGTACACAATTTGAATGTGAACATGTACCAAGAGGATGCAACATTTTGTTGAAGACTTGTGTGCTTCGAACTTGTAGAATGTAGGTCCGAAGTCGTCGATAGCAAGGCCCCCTGAGGTTGTCGGAGCTTAGTAGCTTCGACAGTGACCTTTGTCAACACGTAGAGCGTCAATAGTTCGTCCTCTGGGGTTGTCGGAGCTTAGTAGCTCCGGCAATGTCCATTGTCATCACATAGAGCATCGACAGTAGACCCCATTAGGGTGTCCTTCTATCATCTTTCCTTCACGTTGACGGCTGGTCCCCTGGATTTGCTGGGACTTGGTAGCTCCAGCAACGCCTACTATCAATGTTTAAAACATCGACAATGGGCCACCTTAGGGGATGTCGAAGCTTTGATAGCTCCGGCATCATCTACCATCATCTTGAGATTTATATTGTTCCTGCACACTAAAGTGAAGAAAAATAGTAAAATCCACTTCTTATCTATAACTTGATTGCGGCTTACTATTCCCGAAAGAAACTTTTAGGTCGACAGCAATTCTTTATACAATCAAGTGCATTTGCTTATGTTCTTCAGGTCCAATCATTTTCGGGACTCACCTTACTCAGTCCTACCGGGGTGTAGGTAGAGTGGCGTACTTTGGGTGCTGGACCAGGCTAAGTCGATAGCACACTCCGGACCTAGATTGGCTTGGCGTTCAGGCGAGTAGGCCATTCAACAATATTACGACCCGAGAGAATTAACAAAGCGACTTGAATTATACATGAATTGTTCGAGCTAAAGTTTCTTGAGAATTGCACAACTTTGTCATAGACAAGAAAGAGAAAAATAAAAAATATTGAGCCTGTACAAAATAAATGCACGTGGAGTCTGTTTTCACATAATGATGTCTTTCATTATAGGTCCGGTGTACAGGGGAAACAAGTACACTCTTAGGGTGCGGAACCAGGCTAAGTGTGTTACATTTCTTGTTTGACCCAAGGTAAACTAGCTACACTTTTAGTTCTGAGACTGTGTCAAGTGTTGCCTGGACTTTGCGGACCTTCCGGGGAAGGTCCGGCTGTCCTCCCAGAGGAGTTACCCGACTCTGTACAATGACGCTATAACCTACATCACATGTGATTACAGACTCACCTCCGTGATATTAAGCGTAGAACTTACTGAGGTGCTCAATGTTCCAAGGATTAGGGAAGGGTGTCCCATCCTCAGTTGCCAAGCGAAGGATCTGGGACGGGATACATTGATCACTCAGAAGGGTCCTTCCCAGCTGTGGGAGAGTTTTTTTAATCCTTCTTGAGTTTGTATTCTCCATAGCACCAGATCGCCTTCCTCGAGTTGTCGTTTATGCACATGCCTTTGATGATAGCGCCGGAGCGCTTGGTGGTATCGTGCATTTTGAACAGCTGCTCGGCACCTTCCCTCTTCAATGAGGTCAAGGTCTTCTCGCCGGAGCTGGTCCTGCGTGGCTTCATCGAAGGTCCGGACCCGGAGTGACCCCAAGGTGACTTCCGGAGGAAGGACTGTTTCAGCTCCGTACACTAGGAAGAAGTGTGTCTCTCCAGTTGACCGGTTTGGAGTTGTCCTGTTTGCCCACAAGGTGGGCGGAAGCTCTTCAATCCAGTTGGCACCATGCTTTTTCAGGCGCTCATATGTGCGCGTCTTGAGTGCTTTTAAGATTTCTGCATTTGCTCTCTCAGCTTGGCCATTGCTTGCCGGGTGAGATACGGAAGCGGAGCTGATTTGAATGCCGAGGTCTTCGCAATATCCTTTGAATGCAGAGCTTGTGAATTGGGTCCCATTATCAGTTATGATCTTGTTTGGGACTCCAAATCTGTATACTATTGACTGCATGAAATTGATAGTTGATTGCTTGTTTATTGTCACAACTAGAGTTGCTTCCGGCCATTTGGTGAACTTGTCGATGGCAACGTATAGGAACTTGTAACCTCCGACGGCTCTTGGGAAAGGTCCCAAGATATCCACCCCCCACACAGCGAATGGCCATGTTGGAGGCATCATTTGTAGGGGTTGAGCTGGTGTGTGAATTTGCTTTGCATGAAAATGACATGCTTCGCATTTCTTCACTAGCTCGGTTGCATCCCGGAGTGCTGTAGGCCAGTAAAATCGTGCCGGAAGGCTTTATCAACAAACGTGCGGGAAAATGCGTGGTTCCCACACTCGCCTCCATGGATTTCTGCGAGGAGATCGCGACCTTCTTCCCTTGTAATACACCGCATTAGGACGCCGTTGGCACCACGCCGGTAGAGATCCCCTTCTTCCAGTGTGTATCTTTTAGCCAATCTGACTATCCGGTCAGCGGATACATTGTCTTCACGTAGGATGTTGTCTTTCAAGTAGCTCCGGATCTCCGAGATCCATGCATCGGAGCTAACTTGAGCATTTGAGTCTTGCGTGTTGGGTTGCTCGGAGCTTCCTGCAGCACCTACGACCCTTGATGGATGCCATGGTAACAGGGCCATCAGGACCACCAGCTTCGAGGTGCTGGTCTCACCCCCTTCGCTCAGTTAGGTAGGCTGACCTGTTGGTCTGTACAATCTCCAGACGAAGGTTCTGTCGGTTGCCGGAGCTCCGGTTGAAGCTTTCGTCGAGAGTTCGTCAGCTTCAGCGTTGTTGAGACGCTGGACATGGCAAAGATCCAGGACTTCGAAGTCATTCTAAAGTTTCTAGACTTCAAGTAGGTATGCAGCTAGTTGAGGGTTATTGCAGCAGCATTCACCTTTGACTTGTTTTATAACGAGCTTCAAATCACCCTTTACCAACAACTGCTTGACACCTTATGATAGTGCCACCTTGAGACATAGATTAATGCTTCATACTTTACCATGTTGTTGGTCGCCTTGAAGTCAAGGTGAACCATGTATTTGACCTTCTCCCCGGTCGAAGCGAGAAGAGGAATCCCAGCTCCGCCCCCCTGCTTCCGCCCGGAGTCATCGAAGTAATGAATCTAGTGAGGCTCAGTGAAGACCAGAACCTTGGGTTCCAGCTTATACTCACTGGGGCCCCCAGGATTTGATGGAGAGGGGGTCCATTCCGCCACGAAGTCCGCCAATGCTTGACTCTTGATCGCTTGTCTTGGGACGAATTCAAGATTGAACTCGGCCAATCCCACTGGCAATTTTGCAATGTTCCCAGTAGAGTTGGGGTTATGCAAGATTGCTCATAGTGGATAAGAGGTTACCATTGATATCTTTTGAGCTTGGAAGTAATGACGAAGCTTCCTAGAGGCGATAAGAACTGCGTAGAGCAGTTTATGCACCTCTAAATACCAAGTCTTGGCATCATGGAGTACTTTGCTGATGAAGTACACTGGACGTTAGACTGTCCGGACCCTCCTCCTCATCAACCCGGACCCTCCTGAAGGGGTCCGGACCTTGTTCGGGGACTTCCGGGTCCGTGCTGGAGAAACCCGGAGCTTCTTCTGAAGTGACCCAGACCTTCCCGGAGGGGTCCAAATCTTCTTGTTCAGTAACAGTAACTCCTTCATTTGAAGGAGGTTGATCCTCCGGTGTTTCTCCTCGAGGATCCGAGTCTGGGGGCTGGGACCCAGACTCGCCTTCAGGTAACTCCGGACCCTCCCGGTGGGGTTTGGATTCCTGAACTAGAGATGGTTCTGGTCTTTCCACAACCAGGACAATGCTGACAACTTCGTCGGTTGCTGAAATGTATAGTAGAAGCGGCTCACCAGAATTCGGAGCTACCAAAGTTGGTAGAGTGGTGAGGAGCTGCTTTAGCTCTTGGAAAGCCTTTTCTGCTTCTTCAGACCACTGGAATGGTCCGGACTTCCTCAATAATTTGAAGAAGGGTAGCGCCCGTTCCGGCAGTCTCGAGATGAACCGACTGAGGGCAGCTAGACATCCAATCAGCTTCTGGACATCCTTGATGTGGTCTGGTAGCCGCATGTCTTCAATAGCTTTAATCTTCGCCGGATTTGCCTCTATTCCTTGGTGGTTCACCAAGAATCCAAGAATCTTTCCGGAGCTAACCCCGAAGACACAATTGTCTGGGTTCCGCTTTGTGCGTGTGATTCGCAACTTGTCGAAGACAGCTTGCAAGGTGTCAAGGAATGACTCCCTGTTCTTGATCTTGATGACGATGTCATCGACGTACACTTCCACTACATCTCTGATGAGCTCTCCAGAAGTTTTGTACATACCTCGCACAAACGTTGAAGCAGCGTTTTTGAGACCGAATGGCATGGCAGTGTAACAATATAATCCATCTATTGTGATGAAGGAAGTATGCTCTTCATCTTCCCTAGACATTCTGATTTGATGATACCCGGAATATGCGTCTAGGAAACACAGTAATTCCCACCCGGAAGTGGAATCCACTATCTAATCTATTCTAGGTAGTGGGAATGGATCCTTTGGACATGCCTTATTCAGTGTTGAGTAGTCGAGACACATCCGAAGCTTCCCGTCGGCCTTGGGCACAACGACTGGGTTTGCCAGCCATTTTGGGTGGAAGACTTCTCAGATGAATCCAGCTTTGAGCAACTTCTTCACTTTTTGATGTATGAAGTTCTGTCACTCTACTGATTGCTTCCGAGGCTTCTAATGTACAGGCCATGCATCAGGATAAATCTTCAGATTGTGCTCAATCACTTCCCTAGGGATCCTAGGCAATTGTGATGGTTGCCAGGCAAACACGTCAACATTGGCCCGGAGGAAAGTGATGAGCGCGAGTTTCTATTTGTCGTTCAGACCGCCCGATTTAGGGGTGGTCTGAGCAGCGTCGGAACCAATTTGTACGACCTTGACGGGAATGTCGGTGTTGCCGCTTGGTTGCACACGAGGTGCAGAGGTTGAGCCTCGATGATGAATGCTCGGGAGTTTCAGAGCTTGCTCCTTTCCAGATTTTTCCTCTTGCGTTGTAGCAGGCACATGGAGTTCTTCTAGAGCAGTAACTCTGGCAGTGCGATCTCTGCGGATCCGGAGAACACCTGAGGGTGTTGGCATCTTCAACACCAAGTAGCCATAATGAGCAGCAGCCATGAATTTGTACTAGGCTGGCCTGCCCAAGATGGCGTTGAATGACAAGTTGATTTGCGCCACGTTGAAGACTAACTTCTCAGTCTTGTAATCTCCCGGGTCCTCAAGGTCACCGAGAGAGTAATGGCACCGAGTGGAGTTATGGCCCCCGGACCTACTCCGGAAAAAGGTCGGGAGGGGCAAAGATCCAAAGGTTGGAGCTGAAGCTTGACGAAGGCCTCAAAGCTTATGAGGTTCAGCCCCGAACCTCCGTCCACCATTACATGGTGGAGCTGGATGTTATTGATGGTCGGAGATACCATCAGTGGAAGTTGGCCAGCTCCGATCATGTTCCGAGGGCAGTCCGAAGCATCAAAAGTGATGACAGTGTCCATCCACTTCCGGTGAGGCTCCGCCTTGGCAGTAGGAGCTACAGAGGCCATGTCCCGCAGCATTGTCTTGAGGACACGGTGGGAGGTGATGTCCCATGAAACACCAAAGATGGTGTTCATGGTTTTCTGACGCTCGTTGTTGGAGACGTCGGAGTCGTCATCAACGGAGGTGTAAACAACCTTCAAGACCTTTTTGGGGTCCTGAAAGCCTAACTCCTCTTCAGCCGCAGCTTCGTCGACATTTTGTTTGCCTTCCCTTTGACATAAAGGAGTTTCTTCCCGGTGCTTGTTGTGGCGCTCGGCAAGGTTCTGGACCTCTCGGCAGTTTTCCAGGTTGTGCCTGTCCATCTTGTGTATGGGGCACCACATCTTGGAACTGCCACCATCTTCAGACGACGGCTGAGGTTGTTTCTCATGGCGTGGCCCTCGGCCACCCGGAGCTGCAGCAGCAGCAACAGTGGGTGTGCCGGCCGATGGCTTCTTCTTATCGTTGGACTTTTTCTTCTTCTTGCCACTCCCGGAGGTAGCGGCTTCACCCTTGGAGGACTTTTTGTTGTCCTCCAGGAGGTGGTTGGGAGTGCATTTCACGGCCCTTCGCAGCCTTGGCACACTTGTCTGCCAAGCTGAAGAGTTCCGTGACGCTTGTGACTTCCTTGGTTGCCAGCTTCTCCAGCATCTTCTTGTCTCGAACGCCCTGTCTGAATGCCACAATAATAGAGGCGCTTGAGATAGAAGGATTGGTGTTTCATACCTAAGAGAACCTCTAGATGAAGGATCGCAAGGACTCTCCCCCTTTTCGCTTGACAGCAAAAAGGCCCAGTTCTGTGCCTTGTCGGGTGTATGAGCTCCTGAAATTAGCGATGAATTGTTGGCACAGTTCCGCCCAACTATTGATGGAGTCGGGCGGATGGCTCATGAACCAAGACCTAGCGGTCCCAGTTAAAGCCACAGAGAAATAATTGGCCATCACTGCCTCATTGCCCCCTGCCGCAAGGATAGTGGTGGAGTAGATTTGGAGAAATTCAGCGGGATTGAAAGTCCCGTCAAATTTCTCCGGTAGGTGAGGCAGGAATTTTTGCGGCCATCTGACCATGCGTAGATGCATGGCCAAGGCGGAATGGCCTCCTCCTACTCCCTAGAGAGCAGGGCTGTCCCGAGCCTCTCGCCTCTCGCGAGCACGCTCGATGTAGACGCAGTCGTCCTGTTGATGGTAACAACGATCGAGCTCGGCCCAGAGGTCGTGAGTCGAAAGCCTGGTTACCGTGTGAGTACGTCGCGCCCCGGAAGGCAGCGACGTTGCCTGTTGAGATGCAACACGCCTCCTGTGCTGTGAAGCATGCGGACCAAGTCTACCTGACAAGGTCCGGTGCTTCGATGGGGCCCGCCCCAAGGGGGGAGTACCTTTATTGCTAATGCCATCGGCTGCTTCTGCAACCAAATATTCCACATCATCGCTCCACTGCTCCATCACACCCTAGGGTGCTCCTGGAGGTGGTGGAAGTTGTAGAAGAGACACGCGACATTAATCGCGTGTTTAGGGTTGTTGTTCGCCGATGCAGTGACCGACGCAGATGCCCCATCTCGACATCCAGCTTGATTCGCAGGAGTAGATGGTGGCGGCGGTGGCATGACTCCTGCTGGAGCCATGACACCTGCTGGCTGCTGCATGTTGGAGGGGTTGCCTCCAACAAGTTGCATAGCATGGTTACCGTTGGATGATCCAGCAGCAGAGTTCACAATGTTTGAATCTCGGGCACCCCCTACCTGGCGCACGAACTGTCGGTGTGTGATTTCGGCAATTCTCCTGGTACTACCATTAGCAGCCCGCGGAGTTTGTAGTTCGGTTGTGGGCGCGCAGAGATTGAGAACAAGATGGCAAGTTGACACAAGGATTTACGTGGTTCACGCTGCCTGAGTGTAATACCCTAATCCACAGGTGTGTGTTGTTGTTGTATTGAGCGTCTGAGCGCTTTGAGTGTGAAATACTAGAGTGTCTCATCTCAGCGTACGTGGGCGTATCTCCAAGCCTCCCCTGTGTATCGTTCGGTCTGTCCTTTTATAATACAAGGACTGGCCGTTACATCATCTGCCTGGCCCGACATGTGGCCCTAGCGGTTACTGATGCTTAATACACAGTTAATGTACTTAATTACCCTAAACAACATGAGAACGCGCCTTGATGGCAGCGTTACTAGTATTAAGGGCCCTCTGATCGTGTGTCATTAAGGTATCATTAATGACACATAATAGGGTCTTGAAGCTTTAATTGTTCCTTGAAGGTCTGAGCCGTTGGAGGTCCACCAGTTTGCTTGTTGAAGTTGAAGGTTCGGCGGTTGGACACATGGCAGCTCTGGAGCTTACAGTCTTGGACGAGTAGGTCCAGTGCCGTAGTACACGTGTCGGTACTGAAGCTTCCCTCTGTCGGGAGTTAGGTCCAGGGGTGCCACACAGGTATCAAGCCCGAAGCTTTCCCATGTATGGAATGTAGCTCCGGTTTTAGGATACACGTGGCGGCACTGGGACTAACCATAGAAGGGAGGCAGGTCCAGTTCCGTATGACACGTGGGGCCTTCGGAGGTCTTCAACTCAGATAGGTGAAGCTCCTTTGCACTCTTCGCAGTCCCAAGGGGTATCCGATACGCAGGACACCGACAGATGTTGACAACAACAACAAAGCCCGCAACTTGATAATCCAAGGACTAAGTCAGAGTGACTTCGACCATGTTGCACACCTTTGATCGGCGTACGATGTGTGGAGTGAACTTTGTGACTACCACGAAGGATCCAACACGATCAAGGAGGTAAGATAGGATATGTTCAAGAAAGTATGCATGTGCTTTGAGATTCAACCCGGTGAGTCCATTGATGACCTCTTTGCTAGCTTTAATAAAATTCTCAGCAACTTGCGTAGTGTCAATGTTAATTTTTCAGATGCTGAAAATTCTAGGCAATTACTAAGTGCATTAGAAATGTCAATTTGGGAGATGAAAGTAGCATCCATTCGTGAATCAGCTGTCATGAGTACTCTTACTTTATATGTGCTTTACTCTAAACTAAAAACTCACGAATTTGGCATTTTATCACGAAAGAATCCAAATAAGTCTATTGCATTCGTTTCACAATGTGATATTCCTAGCTCTAGCCAATCATCATCTTGCAATACTAATTTCCAGAAGAGGAGCTAGAACTCATCTCTACTCAGTTCTCAAAAGCATTGCAAAATGTGAGAACTAGAAGGAGATGGAGCTCCGGACGTAACCGATGTTTTGAATGTAGTAAGACAGGACACTTTCGTACAGATTGCCCTAACCTTTCAGGTTTTCTACCTGTGAAGAAAAGCAAAACAAGGTCAAAATCACCTCTGGAAACTCCAACAAGAAAAAGAAGGGTTCCATAAACACAAGATGATAAACAGCTTCATTATCGCACTTCAAGAGCTCAGTTCAAGTGATGTAGACATTGGTAGTGATGAAGATGATGACGATCTGGCCCACTTATGCTTCATGGCGGGCAAAACAAGATCAAGATCAAGTCAGGAGGATATAGAACACAACAGTGACGACGATGAGGTATGTTCTACCTGTAATGAAATGTGTGATGAAATTTCTTGTGCAACTATTATTTTCAAGTAAAAGGACAAAAAGCTTAAGGATAATGCCGCTAAAATTGAATCACTAGAATATGAAATCAACCGTTTAAAAACTTTGATTCCTAGTGATGATGCATGTCCCTCATGTGACTAAATCTATGAACAATTGTCCACAATAAGAAGTTCACACTCCTCCATTCTAGATAGACTTGATGAAGAAATTGAAAAGAACAAAAAGTTATCTGATTTTAATGATAAAAACTTAAAAGATGCCTCTTGTTCTACAGATGATTTGCATTGTTCTGCATGTGACAATCTTGAAAAGAAACTAAAAGATGTTATGAATGAAATTTCAATACTGAACAATGCTTTTACATGCTCATGAAGTTAAATATTGTTCTAATTGCAAATTAAAAGGAAAAACTTCATGTGAAAACTGCCTAGAATTGTGTAAGAAACTTGATGACATAAGTAGGACACTAGAGCAGTTTTGTATTGGGAACAAAAATCTAAACTTGCTACTGAATTCATCGAAATCTTGCAATGATAAAACTGGTTTAGGTTTTGATTCTCATGCTCATGCTAAAGCACATACACCTAAAATTGTAAAGTCATTAGGAAGTGGTTTGATTAAAAGAGTTCCTAAACCAAAAGAGGTGGTTTTTAAATCTGCAGGAGTGTTGTCTCGTTCGGGTTCAAATAAACATACTGCATGCTCATCTAGACATGAACACAAACTAAATTTCATTGTACCTATTGTTGTAGAGATGGTCATGTCATAGATTTTTGTTATAGATTAGCTAAACAACATAAAATGGAAAAAATGCAAGCTAGATCTTATAACCCTCATGCAAAATTTGCTGCACATACTAGACCGAATGTCAGGAACATGCAACCTGTTGTTATGAGTCAAACATTCAAAGTTTACCTCTGTAGCTTCAATTTTATCTCCAAACATTCTATTTTTGCTTTTGGGGCTACTAATTTTCGTGCTACAGAAGTAAAACCTCATAGGTCAGTAGATAAGAACAAGAAATCTCAAACTTTGATTCATAACCTGCTGTTTTGTCTCAGCTTTCGCGTGTTATTTCTACTAGACGTCGTGTGACTCAGTACTGGATTCCTAAATGCCTATTGACTAACCCTAGTATTGAGTCATCGACGTATTGTGCTTCCATGTAGGTTACATGCTTGAGGAAGGAGACCATTTGGATTGTGAATTTAGGTTGTTCACGCCACATGACCAGTAACAAAGAAAGGTTCTCCTCCCTCTCTTTTGTGTCACATGTAGAGAATGTTACTTTTGCCGATAATTCTTCAACTCCTATAATTGCTAAAGGTTCGGTTAGAGTAAATAATCACTACACTTTGAAAGATGTGGCACTTGTAAAAAATTTGAAATATAACTTGCTCTCCGTTTCACAATTGTTAGATGAAAATTTGGAAATTATTTTCAATAAAAATTGCTGCAAAGTTGTAGATTCAAATAGTGAGCTTATTTTTAACATGTCTCCGTTTGGAAGAGTTTTTAAAGCTGATTTTAATATGTCTTCTTCTAAGCATATGTGTCTAGTTGCAAATGATTCCAAAGACTTATATTTTTGGCATTGTAGACTTGGTCACGTAGGCTTTGATCATCTCACGCGTGTTAGTGCTATTGATTGCATACGTGGGCTGCCTAAGCTGAAAAGGATAAAGAAATTGTGTGCTCTTCTTGTAGACATGCTAAGATGGTTGCAGGTTCACATACTCCTCTCACAATGATCATGTCAATTGAACAGGGTCAACTTTTGCATCTTGACACCGTAGGACCTTCACGTATTCAATCCTTCAGAGGTAAATGCTATGTTCTTGTGATTGTTGATGATTATTCTAGATACTCTTGGGTTTACTTCATGGCATCTAAGAATGAAGCTTTTAGTCACTTTAGAACTTTATTTCTTAGATTATCGATTGATCACCAAGGATCTTTAAAAGCAATTAGAAGTGATAACGGAACCGAATTAAAAAATCAATCTTTTGATCACTTTTGTTATGAAAATGGAATAGATCATCAATTTTCTTCACCATATGTACCTCAATAAAATGGTGTTGTAGAAAGAAAGAACAGAATCTTAGTTGAAATGGCTAGGACTATGCTTGATGAATATCAAACTCCTAAGAAATTTTGGGCTGATGCGATTGCAACCGCTTGTTATGTCTCAAATCGTGTTTTCTTGCATGCTAAGCTAGGTAAAACACCATATGAGCTACGGTTTGGACATAGGCCTAGTGTTACACACTTTGGGGTCTCTGGCTGCAAATGCTTTGTTAAGAAACATGGTAATCTTGATAAATTTGATCCTAGATCCATTGATGGCATGTTTCTTGGTTAGCCATATCATACTAGAGGCTACCGTGTGGTTTTACTTGACACTAACAAAATTGTGGAGACTTGTGAGGTGTCTTTTGATGAAGCTAGCCCATGTACTAGCTCATACAATTCAGGTCCGGATCCATATCCTCAAGGGGAGGGTATTTTCGAAGAAGAAGAAATGTCGGTGATATTGCCTGATAGTTCCGAAGCTGACACATGTCCAGCTCCGAACTTTGAACAAGCTTTGACTACCATCTCTGCTGGCCCTGATCGTCCACAAGCCACAAGCTCATCAATATGCAATGAACCTGATGAAGAAGAAGCTTGTGAGACATTTGTTCCCCTACGCATTTACAAGAATCATCCCCCACAACAGATAATTGGAAGCTTGCATGAACGAGTTACAAGATCCAGGTTTTCCGACCCCAATCCTCATGCTCATTTTGCTTTTGTTGCTTCTTTTGAACCCAAAGATATATCACACTCACTCACTGATGAATCTTGGATTATTGCCATGCAAGAAGAGTTAGAAAATTTTGAAAGAAATAACATTTTTAAACTTGTACCTCCACCTCAAGATCACACTTTAGTTGGAACTAAATGGGTGTTTAAAAATAAACAAAGTGAGGATGGGGTTGTGATTAGGAATAAGCTAGATTGGTTGCTCAAGGTTTCACACAAATTGAAGGTCTAGATTTTGATGAAACTTTTGCACATTGATATTAGGTATCACTTTCTCCGTGATAATATTGAAAAAGGAAATATTGTGATTCACCATGTAGATACCAAAAAAACAATTGGCTGATGTTTTCACAAAACCATTGGATTTCACTCGTTTTTGTTACATTCGTAGTGAAATAGGGGTTATGCATCTTCATGGCTTAAATTGAGGGGGAGTTTTGAAACTTGGGAAGTCTATGTGTGAATATGAACTTAAAATAATATTAGCATAGCATGTCATACATATATGACTTTGTGATTCCTTTTACATGCTGAAAGTTCTTACTACATTACTCATGTTATACATTTTATAGTTTTTGCCATGACTAGTAATTGGAACAATTACTGACACTAAATCTGGTCATGATCGAACTTTTTTGCTATTTTGAACTTGTTGCATGATCAAAAGACCTTTTAATCATAATGAATTAATCAAGTAATCAACTCACAGAGTTTTATAAACAAATATAAATTAAGAAAATATCAAGAGAATATGCATGCATCACACTTCTTCTTTTGAGATGGCTTAATTGCACTTAGATATGAACTTGGAAGAAGTTGTGTATGACTAAAACCATGTCCTTAAGCTTCTGATTGTCAAATGACATAGGCTTGGCTTGGTTGGTTAGAATAAGGTAGATGCGGCATGTAATCTCTTGCAAATGTCATATGTTAAAAATTTGTGCTTAAAAGAAAATAAAATTGCAGCAACAAGTGTCATGCTTTCAGGTCTTGACATAGTTAAGTTTGTGAGATCATGACTTGCTTAAATTGAAAATTACATTTGATCTCTAGCATGGCTTACACTACTTTATGTATCTCATTATTGTGATAGTGTAAGTTACTTGATAGTATGACTTGGATGAGCTTTGTTCTATATGTATACGTTATAATGTGCTCATAACAAATTAAAATTTCTCTTTTGTACCTTGCTGAATACATAGTCAAAGGGGGAGAAGTATGCAAGGGGGAAAAATTTATTTCTATCTCATTTGATTTTCAAAAAGGGGGAGAAATTGTTTTCAAAACTTTTTTGTGAATAAGCCAATCTTCGGAATTTAAATGGTGTTGCCAATGCATTCATCAAGGTGGAGATTGTGAGACCTATGTCTGCGGAATACAATGGCTTTGACAATAAAAGTTTTGAATACTACCAAAACACCTTTTTAACAAGGTCTGACTTTAGGTCAGAACTCCTGCAAGGTCCGACACTAGGTCCGACTAGCTTTGATTAGCTCTGGCGCTAGGTCTGACTAGCTTTGGTTAGCTCCGGCGCTAGGTCCGACTAGCTTTGGTCAGCTCCGGTACTAGGTCCGACTAGCTTTGTTCAGCTCTAGTGCTAGTTCCGAGTAGCTTTGGTAAGCTCCGGCGCTAGGTCCTGCTAGCTTTGGTAAGCTCTAGCTCAAGATCCGGTTAGCTTTGTCAAGGTTCAGAGCTTGATCACAGTAGTTCTGCTTTTAACTTGCAATGAGTCGTACTTGCTTTACATTGATAGAAAATTTGCTTAGTACCTGTTACTAAGGTTTTGGTGTGTTTTGGCAGTGATGGTTGATATATTTTTGTTATGGTTTGCAACACGCTTATGTGAGGTGTTCACGTAAGGTGTTGTAGTTTTCGAACTAACGAAAGTCAAGTCGTGGACTTGTGCTCGGGAGTATTGGTTGTTTACTCATGTGCAGGTGTTGCTTGAGTTCAAGACCTGGCTGGTGACAGGATCCATTGAAGTAGTATTAGGGAGAAGATGAGGTTCAACAACCAAGTTTGGGAGGAATTGTGATTCAGTTGATTAGGAGGTTGCACGACATGTTTGAATCAAGAACAATGCATATGAAGGTATCGTGGACATCATTGGAAGATGTTTGCACGTATGCAAGGAGTGCATGGAAGTGGCTACATGGTTCTGAGGCGTGATGAAGAGATGTGGACGTAAAGAATTGGTCAGAAAGGTCCAACCGACTAGGTTATGGACTCAGGCTGCGGCTGAGTCGTGTTTGACTCAAATAGGAAAGTTTTGAGTTGGTTATGATAGGATTCGTGTGTGTCACAAATTAGAGTTGTTTTAGGAATGTGGGATACGTTCCTAAGGTGTTTGGAAGTCTTAAGATTGCTTTTATCTGTGTATAGAAGAGTCTTGAGCAGTTATGGAAAGTTTTGATTCGTAAATTGAGTAGGATTAGAATCCTAGTTAGGTTTGGGTTGGCCTTCGGGCTGGTTATATAAGCAAGGGAGGCCAGAGCTTATGGAACACGACTTTGGGGCGGTTCCTCTTGTGTTTTGATCAATAGAATTCGTAGTTTAAAGGAACTTTTGTGCCTTGTTCGTCCGACTTGTTTTCGTCATGTCTTTCTCGTCGAGTTTCTGCATAGCACTACCTTGATTCGGTAGTTTTATCAGAACTTGAGTTTTATAGATCCGATTGACGTGATTATTCTTGGGTTTTCTTCAAAACATAATTTTCTATTATCTGTGAAAATTTCACGGTCATTTGATTTGTGGTTTATGATTTACACGAGTTTCTTTGCAGTGTTCGATAACTGTTTTTCTCGGATAGGACATATTGACCTTTGTTCGACCTTTCGATCATAACTTGAGTTTTTATTGATGTATTTTCGTGATTCTTATTGAGACGTATTCGTTACTTGATTCTCTACAATCTGTACTAGTTTTGTCACAGTTGAACACATTTAGATTTGTCGCACACACGGTTTCTTTAACATATCGGTTTTCTGTCGAGAGGTGTTTTTGTTGCTTCTGCTGAAAAGATTTAAGCTAACATTCACCCCCTCCTCTGGTAGCTTTATACGTGCTCCTCGATCCTACAATCTTCCTCAACCGTTACTTTGAAAGCTTTTTCTGATGCTGATTTTGGGGGTTGTAGGATTGATAGGAGAACTACTTTAGGTGCTTGTCATTTTCTTGGTAATTCACTTGTTCCTTGGTCCTCTAGAACACATAGTTCAGTTGCACAATCCCTGATTGAATCTGAATATGTAGGTGCTCCTAGCACTTGCTCTCAAATTATTTGGATTGTTCAAAAACTTAAGGATTATGGGGTTCATTTAGATAGTGTTCCGCTGTTTTGTGACAACAATAGTGCCATTTGCATTGCTAAAAACCCCGTGAAACACTTTAGAACAAAGCACATTGACATTAGGTATCACTTTCTCTGTGATAATGTTGAAAAAGCAACTATTGTGCTTCACCATGTAGACACCAAACAACAATTGGCTAGCATTTTACAAAACCTTTGGATTTCACTCGTTTTTCATTCATTCGTAGTGAAATGGTGGTTATGCATCCTCATGGCTTAATTGAGGTAAGTTTTCCAACTTGGAAAGTCTATATGTGAATATGAAATTAAAATAATATGAGCATATTATTTCATACATATATGACTTTGTGATTTCTTTTACATGCTGAAAGTTCTTACTACATTACTCATATTATACATTTTGTAGTTTTTGCCATGACTAGTAATTGGAATAATTAGTTACACTAAATCTGGTCATGATTGAACCTTCATGCTGGTTTGAACTTGTTGCATGCTCCCAAGTGCTTTTAATCATGAAAATTAATCAATCAATAGGCCATATGTTGAGCTTTTATGATCAAATGAAAAATCTGAAAAGATCAAGAGAATATGCATGCATCACACTTCTTCTTTTGAGATTGCGTATCATTGCACTTTGGTATGAACTTGGAAGGAGGTGTGTATAACTAAAACAATTCCTTAAGCTTATGATTTTCAAATGACATAGACTTGGCTTGGTTGGTTAGAATAAGGCAGCTACTGCATATAATCTCTTGAAAAGTTCACATGTTTTAAATTTGTACTTTAAAAGAAAATGAAAACAACAACAAGTGTCATGCTTTCCAGTTTTAAAAACAGCAAAAAGTGTTATGTTTTAAATAGTTGCTTAAATTGAAAATACACTTGATCTCTAGCATGGCTTACCGTACTTTATGTACGTCATTGATGTTATAATCTAAGTTACTTGATAGTATGACTTTGATGAGCTTTGTTTTTTATATATATGTTATATTATGCTCATAACAAATTCAATTTTTCCTTTATACCTTGTTGAGTACATTCTTCCCAGGCGGAGTGTACATCCTTAGGGGGAGAATTTATAAACATTTCTTCTCGTTTGTTTTTTGATTTTCAAAAATAGGGAGAAATTTTCTTTTGTCAAAACTTTTCATGAAATGTGAATGAGACAATGTTCGGTTTCATAGTGGTGTTGCCAATGCAGTCACCAAGAGGGACATTGTGAGATCTATGTGTGTTGAATACACTGGCAAATAGGCTAAAAGTGAGGGTTTACATGTAAAGTTTTGAATATACCTGAGAAGCTCACTTCGGATTGTCCGAACTTCCAGGAACTAGTCACACACGTGAGGTGCAAGTGTTTTTGTTTGGATTGTCCGAACTTTGCAGCACGTGAGCTGCATGTGAGTCAAGTCTTTAGACTGTCCGAACGTTTCCTTTTATCATACATAGAAGGTTTTTGGACTGTCCGAACTTTACATGCTTAAATAATCGTGCGGCTGCTATTTTTTTAAGTTGTAATGTTTTGAACTTGCTTTACACTTATGAGAAGGTTGCTGAGTACTTTTGGACTATGTTTTTGATGCGTTATGGCAGATCATGTTGAATATTATCTTGCTATGTTTGCAACATGCTTATGTGATGTACTCAAATAAGATGTTGTAGTTTTCGGACAAATGTGAGTCAAGTCGAGGACTTGTGCTCGGAAAAGTTGCTTGTTCGTACATGTCCAGGTGTTGCTTGAGGTCAAGACATGGTTGGTGATGGTCATCCATTGAACTAGTCTTAGGGAGAAGATGGGGTTCAACAACCAAGTTCGGGAGGAATTCTGGTTGAGTTGATTGGGAGGTCGCACAACATGTTTGTGTCAAGAACAATGCATATGAAGGTATCGTGGATGTTTTTGGAAAGTGTTTGCACATGTGCAAGGGGTGCATGAATGTGGCAACATTGTTCCAATGTGTGGTGAAGAGATATGGACGTGAAGATATGGTCAGAAAGGTCCAACCGATTGGATTATGCGCTCAGGCTTGGGATGAGCGGTTATGGTTCATTTATAGAAGGTTTCGAGTTTGCTTTGGTTAGTTTTCGTGTTGGTCATGAAGATGAGTTATTTTAGGAATGTTTGGAACGTTCCTATGGTGTTTGGAATTCTTAATATTTCTTCTTTCTGCGTATGGAAGAGTCTTTAGCAGTTATGGAAAGTTTCAGTTAAAACAGAGTAGGATTAGAGAGTCCTAGTTATGATTGCATTGGCCCGAGGGATGGTTATATAAGAAAGAGAGGTCAGGGCTCATTGGTGCACGACTTGTTGCTGTTCCTCTTGTGTTACATTGAATAATACTTGTTGTTTTAGATGAGCTATTATGCCTTGTTCGTCCGACTTGTTTTTGTCAAGTGTTTCTCATCGAGTTTCTGGACAGCCAGATGTTGCTTTGATGTTTCAATCGTAACTCGTGTTTTACTAATCCAATTTCTATGATTCTTTCATGTTGTCTTCATAACTTGATGCTATATCTGTATAAAATTCATGGTCATTGGTTTAGTGGGTTTTAATTATCACGAGTTTCTTTGCGGCATTGCATATCCGTTTTTAACTCGGGTAGAACAGATTGACCTTTGCTCGGTCTTTTGATCATAACTTGAGTTTTTCTCGATGGTTTTTCGTGATTCTTGTTGTGACATCTTTTTGAATTTATTATATAAAATCTATACTACTTTTGTCATAGTTGAAAACATTTATATTAGTGGCACACACTGATTTCTCCAATAGATTGATTTCCACCGAGGGGTTTTAGTAGCTTCCGCTGAAAAAGTTTTAATCTACGATTCATCCCCCTCTGGTAGCTTTTCATGTGCTCTTTGATCCTATATATTTTAAGTTCCTCAAATGATGCTCTTAATCACTCCTATGTGGGAATTGGTATTTATATCCTCACCGAGGCAATGCCTTTCTTGTCCTACATCTAAATAAGGCTTATATTTGGAGCTTGGTAGGGATCAATAGTAGGCATATTTGCAACATTTATTGCTAAGTCAAAAGAGCAAGCCTTAGGAGAAAACAAATTGTACTTTTGATCAAGATTTGTGCAAATGTGATGAATTATTTGTGGAGTGGAAATATGAGGATGACTCCTTTGTATGCACTCTCTTTATTATGAAGATGAAATATGACCACTTATTTTTTTTCTCATGCTCTTGTACATGAGCATGATTTTTTTTTTCTCTTTTCTTGTAGCCATATCTGCTACTCGTTTTTTTAATTATTTTAAAGAGAGCATTATGCATGAAAAGTATGGAGTATCTTTTGATGGTGGAAAGGTATGATGGAAGTTTGCTAACTTCTAGTGTACAAGTTTAGGATGTGCTCTTGAAATCTTGATCTTTAAAAGCATGAAAATATTCTCACATAGGTATAGTAGTTTGACTAGGCTCAATGTGAAAGCAAATAGCATGTCCATAGGGTCTATCATGTGGGGACTGGGTCCACAGAATCCAGGAATCGCAGAGGGTGGTGCCGTGCGATGCGGCACCCAACAAAACACACGAAAAGAATACGACAAAATACAAAGTTTTATTTATATAAACAGCAGAAGTCTTTTACAATACTTAATATACAGCAGAAGATAATATTCATAGCTAAACTCTCAGTCTAGCTATGCAAAAGTGCAGCTGTCCAGCCCGCGGACGCTACACACAAGACACACACAAATTTACTGCGACGTGCAGGGCTCCCATTCGGCGGTATACCCCTACGAGGGCATCGCCTAATCCTCGGGCCCTTCCTCATAAGTCTCACCTGCAAACAACTTAATATAGCAATTGTGAGCACGGAGGCTCAGCAAGACTTAACCGTCTCACCTAAACATGAAACTCTATATGTAGGGATACTTAACATAGGAATAGATATAACAGTAAATGACTCGCGTATATGTTGATCATAATTTTTAAAGTTAAGATCAGCAGCTTAATTGTTTAATAACAGTAACTTTAGTGAGCCTAATCTATAGCAATCATAGTTGCAAAGCAATTATATTTCCATACATCGTATTCTCATGACTTCTTCAGTATTTAGTACATCACAGCACATTGAACAAGCGGTACTCAAATAACCGCGAGGGATGGTGATTGCAATCAGGACACAACCAAATAACACGTCACATACACCCGTGCCTAAGGAGCGTGTCGTGCTCCTCACCACGTGATACTCAGCCACCTTTCACAAGAGAACTCAAACGCCGAACAACTCCCACCATCGCGGGCATAAGGTTCCCACACGGAGCGTGTATGTGCCCGCCGATGAATTTACACCTTACTACCCTCAACCCACCCCTATCGACAATGGGCTATGCCTCGACATTCAAGTTATCAAGTTACATTGGTTTCCTGGGTTCCATATGCCCAGTATAGATCCGGTACTGTTCAAACTTGTCCAGCAGGGCCGCACTCGGATCGGTCCTCAATCAACACAAGCAGGGCTACGCACGTGATACCACGTCTCGCTGCATCCTACCTGCAGCTCGGTATCAATTTCACATTTCTAAACCATTCTTTGATTCAATTCATCCCGTGTGATAAAATCCTATCTCGCGAGTAGATTCCAACTACTCGACTTCTAGCGGATTCCTATAAACATTAGCATGACATTGTTTACTCATCAAGCTCTAGACCTACCCAATACTCGATGGGATTTGTGGGTCATGCAAGTGGAGTAACAAGCACCTTAGCCCCTATGCACAAAACTCATCCTAGACATAAGTGATACAAATAGAAAATTTGAAATAACACTTAAATGCAAACTGGGGCTTGCCAGGTTTTGAGTCAGAGGGAAAGTTAGCTTCTGGAAGTAGAGTCTCCAAGGGCTCCGGGTCCTCCTCAATCTCGGTTACTATATGATATGCAATATATAAAGTACATGAGTGATATAGAAACTATAGAAAAGATATTATAAATACTGATCATGTATGTAAATGATTTTAATTGGCTTTGGGATTTTTACAGTGCACACTAGACTCTATGATGGAGATTTGGACCAAAAATAGGAGATGTTCAAAGAATCTTGTTGTCTCTAAAATTCCCACAAGTAAAAGGCTTCTCTGAATTTTAGTTTCAATTCTGGGGGTTGTCATGGTTACAAGTGGATGATCACGGTAGAGGAGGTTCCCATGGTTCTAAGAAAATTTATTTCACATTTTTCTGAGCTTTATATAAGGAGAAACTGATTTTACAATTTGGATAAATAATTGAAAATGTTTATGTACATTTTCCATTTTTCAATGGACATAGGTGATTTGAGCACTGTTTGGTCCAGTAATTGAAGTCCAATGAACTTGAAATTTTTACTGTATATCAAGTGTATTTTTATGAGTGTCCTGACCAAAATTGGAAATTTTCCAATTAAAAGAACAGGAGTAATTAATTTCCCCTGGAATTAGCTCAAAGAAATTAATTATGCAAATTATGTGAGTTTCATGTACAACAAATTGCACCACTGCAAAATTGGTATCAATATGAGTCTACAAGAATTTATTTGGAAATTGTTGAGCAAATCTACTAGGAGTAATGGATTTTTGAAGTTTGATTGAAATCTAGAATTATTTTCCAAATGGAAAGTTTAAATAATGCAGCCGGCCCCACTTCATTTAAATGGCCCAATCGCCTATGGGCCACACCAAGGGCCATGGAGTTAACCCTTGCAGCCGCAATTGATCCTGTGGCCACAACAGATCCAAGGGGAGGGGAAACAGTCACTGACCAGCGGGGCCCGCAAGGCTTCTTCAACCTCGCGACGCACCGCTCGGCCGCGGCAGCGCAGCGCCGGCGAGCTCGCCGGGATGGCTGCGCCGACCTCCTCTCAGCCCAGTCTTGACCGCCTAACCCTAAAATCAGACGCGCAACACGATGGTGAGGTCTAGACGAGTCGGCGACGGCCGGAAATGAGCGTACGACGGCGACGACGGGGCTAGGGTTTCGGCGATGGCCGGAATTGCTCGGGAATGGCGCAAGAAGCTTGGGGAAAGGCTGGGAACGTTCCTGGGAGCATGAGGAAGATGACCATGGGGAGAAAAAGGGATGAAATCGCCAGCAAAGTCAACTTCGACTGTGGTTCGACGGGATTCTTCGTGGCGGTAGGGAAAACTTGAATAGCTCGGTCTTTACTCAATGGTTTCCATTGATTCTTGGCAGAGGGGTGCACTAGGAGATGATGAGCATACTACCTAGAAACAGAATCGAAGTGAAGACCTAGTATCCTTGTTACGAACTTGATATCGGGAAAACTGGAAATATCGATGTTATACGCTAAGATAAGCTGCCAAATTTTGCAGGCATCCTCAGAGAGCAAATTGAAAGTGCAGCTAGGCATCCCTTGTGGGTTTTGGATGATTTATGACAAGCAAATGAGATCCTACTAAATTGTTGAGATGAGTGTAAGTTTTAATGAAATTATGAAGAAAGCGCAAAAAGAAGGGAGAGTGAGGAATCAAGTTCAAAGGAGCTCAAGAAATGATTATAATACTTTTTGTGTATGGAGTGTATTGGAGAAACACACCCCAAGAGCTCAAGCCAATTTTATTCACTCTCACTGAACCAAGTTATACAGGTCCGGACTAGTCCAGTTTACTCTGGACTAGTCCGATTTCTCTCTGTCCAGAATCGGACAAGTCCTCCCAAAGCGGACTTGCCTACACAGTCCAGTTTCCACAGACTGGGCTTGTCCGATATCACCATGGACTAGTCCGATATCTCTCTGACTAAGATCGGACTAGTCATGCCCAGTGCGGACTAGTCCTCAGCACTTCAAAGTTTCCACGAAGTCAGACAAGTCCGATATCACCACAGACTAGTACGATATCTTTCTATCCTAAATTGGACATGTCCGATATCTGCACGGATTAGTCAGAAAACCTTCTGACTAAAATCACACAAGTCCCCCAAGTGCGGACTTGTCCTCAATTCACCAAGGGTTTCACCACACCAGACTAGTCCGATATGTGCCCGACTAGTCCGAACATCTCCAGAGACAAAATTGGACTAGTCTGCCCCTGGCTGGACAAGTCTGATAATTCAGGACACTTAGAGTTTCCCACACGCCGCACACCAGACTAGTTCGGAGTCGACCACGGACTAGTCCGGACATCGCGAACCCTAACGGTAACCTTTGGAAACCCTTGTATAATAGAGGTGCACGACCCCTAATCAATCACTCTCGACCCCCTGCACCGTCACACCTTCCAAGAGCCTATAAAACATGTCTATCCTCACAATCCAATGCAAGAGAGATCAAATCCTTGAGGATTAACCATAGACCAAAGGAGAGACATGTTCTTCACGACTTGAGCTCTTGGGTTTGATTCTCTCACACACTCTCGCTGTTTCATTGCATACTTTTCGAGTGCGTTTGGTGGTCTTTGAATTGTAAATCTTGGGGAGCCCTCAACTTGTGAGAAGGCCCCTTGAACACGGTTATTCTTACCCCTTTGTGATTAGTGGAAGAGAATCAGCCTCTGTGGCGATTCGACGAGGGTAGGGTTGATGAAGACCCGGTCCTTTCATGGGCTCCTCAACGTGGATATAAATTTCCTCTATGGAATCGAACCATGGGATAAAAATCATTGTGTCTTTTGTTCTTGTTCTTAATATTCATTGAAATCTAGGGTTTGCTCAATCTACTTTAAATTTACGTTCAAACTTTGAATCTAAAGTTAACTTGTGCCACGTCTAGTTTCATTGAAGCAATACATTCAATTTACAACTCGATTTCCACTACATAAAGTACCTGGTTCAAAATCATTGATCAAACTTGATCAATCTAGTCCGCACCCTACCAGACTAGTCCGATTTCCGTGTATTTGATCAAGTTGCTAAGTGTTGCAGGTTCTGACAAAATAAATTAAAAAACCTATTCACCCCCTCTAGGCTACATTCAATTGGAATTAGAGCAGGACTCTTCAAAAAGAGACTAATCGCTCGAAGAGAAAATGTCGGACATGAAGGATGTGCACAAGAGCCTCAACCAAGAGAAGGTTGAAGATGAAAAGGCTCAAAAATTGGAGAAGCTCCTCTATGCCATTCAGTACTTCGAGGATGATGATGATGAAACACTTGAACTCAAGGCGCTCCTAAGGCAGAAAGCACTTTCCAAATGGAAAATGAAGATCGAAGATGAAAAGAAGAAGAAGGGGAGTAGTCACCCCAACTACTCCCTGTATCCTTTTAATTATGATCGCTTGAATTCTAACAACAACCATTACTTGTCAATCCCTCTAGGAAAAGCCCCATACTCTGATGGAAATGATTATTCAATGTGGAGGCAAAATATGAAAATTCATCTAATCTCACTTAACACCAGCTTGTGCATATAGTGTGTACAGGAATAGATATCTCAGACGATGATGAAGAGCTGACCCCAAGCCAAGAGCAAGCGATTCATTGGAACGCTCAAGCTGCAGCAGTCATCACATCATCATTGAGTCAAGACAAGTTCACCAAGGTGGACAGACTCGAGATTGCAAAAGAAATATGGGACACATTACAAACTACACAGGAAGGTGATCGTCATCTGCGAGAAGCCAAGATTGAGATGATCGAAGGCGAATTGGGAAGATTCACCATAGAAGAAGATGAGTAGCTGCAAGACATGTACAATCTGCTGAAGAATCTCATCAACAAGGTTCAAGCATACGGAAGCAAGAAGTGGAATGATCACGAGGTGGTGAATCTTATTCTTAGAGCCTTCATGCCTCGCAATGTTACCCTGTGCTCGATGATTAGAGAAATCCCCAGGTATCAGAAAATGACCCCGGATGAATTGCTTGGAAAGATTATCAACTTTGAGATGATGGAGAAACAAGGCAAGCATGTCAAAGAAATTGCCGATCTCACCTCGGCAAAGAAGAAGGGGGTCGCCTTGAAGTCCACTTGCGAGCCCTTGTCAGAAGAAGCTCGAAATACTCAAGAAGAAGATGACAGTGACGATGAGAGCAGCAACATAGATGATGAAGACATGATCCTATTTATGAAAAAAATCAAGAGGATTATGAGGAGACGACAAGGGGGAAGATCAAATGAGGGAAAATACAAAGATAAATCAAGACCAAAGTTGAGGAGGGCTTGCTATAACTGTGGTGAATATGACCACTTTATAGTTGATTGCCCTTATGAAGAAAACAAGAAGAAGACCAAGGAAGCAAAGCCTCAACCCAAGAAGACCTTCTAGAAGAAGAAGCCAATTGGACAAGCACATCTAGGAAAGGAATGGCACCCAAATGATGAGTCCTCATCCGAAGAGGAAGAGGAGATGGCTAGCATAGCCATCGAGAAGGCAACCAAGAAATCCACCCTCTTCCCAACTATCGGCGCATGGAACGGCAATGACACATGCCTAATGGCGAAGGAAAGTAAAAGAAAGGTAACAACAAAATCTTCCTCCTTGCATTCTTTTAATAGTGATAGTGATAACTATAGTGATGATGAAGATATGCTAGTTGGCTTAGATAAGAAAACTGCTGCCAAAATGAAATTCTTGATGGAGAAGCTTGTTGATAAGGAGGGGCTAATTGATCGTCAAGAAGATATGATCATCATCTAAAAGGAGGAGTAAGATCAATGAGCTCCTTGAACTTGAAAAGGAGTGAAGCAAGTCACTAGAACTTGAGTTAGCTTCAAGCAAGGAAACTTTCTTGAAGTTAAGCGACTCAAATGTTATCATCAAGGATGAACTTGCTAACTTAACCAAAGTTAACAAGATCCTTCAAGTACAAGTTGAGTCACTCAAGCAAAGTGACCCTTCATCCTCTTCAAGCTCACCTACTAAACACTTAAATATGAAACTACTATTACTTGTTCATGTGCTAAACTTGAAACTAGCTTGAAAGACATGTCAAACTCGACCAAGGACAAGCATCCTTCCCAAAGTGGCATATTTGACAAGGAGAAGGTCAATGTAAAGTCCCAGTTTTTCCTTAATATAAAGTTCAGTTACTAGTTTGTTTTCAACCATGGTGGAGATCAATTATGGTTGTACACATGAACTTGATATCATCAAGAATCTTTCTTTCACTCATACTTAAATTTTATTTACATGAGGGATGGAATTCACCAATGACACCAGGATAATTCAAGTGACCTTTCTACAAATTTTGAAATTTATTTTAATGGAAATTGCCAGGGCAAAAACCATATGCAGTACTAAATATACAAATTATTTCAAAACTTGAATATAGCTACTGTACATTTGGGCCCTGTCAAAATATCTAAATCTGAGGCTATACATTTTTCCATGGCCTCATAATATTCCAAATAGCACCCCTGCAAATTTTCATAATTTCTGGAGCACTAATTCTATTTAATTCAATGGGTACATTGAATTCTAGTCAAATTCAAATTTGAATTTGAATTTTACATGAAACCTGTCCAAATTTGAAATCCGATTTCAGAATCTGAATCTACATATATAATTTGGTTCCTCCACAAAAATCTAGGATTTTTGGATCATGTTTGGTAGCGGAATTGAAGTTCCAGAGAGGATTGACTTAAGGGGCAGTGGGACCCACTAGTCATAGACACATTCCTGTGAGTGCTCTGCCGCCGAAATCCCTTCGCCGCTCCGCTCGACACCGCACGCATGCAAAGATCCAGCGAACTGCCTGATAGCTTCATAGCACCCCGACGTCCTCCTTATCCCCCCCCCCCCCCCCCCCCCCCCCGGTGATCCCTCCTTCACGACATCGACGAGTCTGGCCGCGCCGCTCACTTTTCTTCTTTCCCGTGAAGCAGAGCACCGCCGCATCCATTCCTCATTGGTGAGCATCTCACCCTTGCCTTATTTCTATTTCATGCAAACAGCAAACATGACGCCAAGGCTATGCTCTACCATCCTCATCCTTTGGCTCATCATGTTGTTCCTTGTTTGGCCCATATTTTGAAGTTCCACCGTCGTCATCGTTGGGCCGCTGAGGATGTCACTCTCTATCCACCGTGGTGCCAGCAGCCTAGGCCGTTTCGCGCTTCGACGTCAATAGACAAACGGAGTGCCAGGACGCCATCTTGCTAACGGCACAAACCGTTCCTAGGCTAATCCTTTATCGAGCACAAAATCTTCTTTTCCTTTTTTCCTTTTCGGTATGCTTTACACAGTCTTCCTAGGTTCACCTCGCAATTCGATTTCTAGGTTTAACTATCTTTTAATCCAGTTACATATTAGTTTACTAGCCTCCTTGTGGTTCTGTACGAACAAAAAGCAGAAAGAATCATCGAGGAATGGCTATGTTATGCCGGTTTTCGTAGCCGCCATGAAGAAACCGTCGGCACACCGTTGAACTCGTCGTTGCCGACTATTCCACCCAGTTTGCACCTCCAAATCATCATCCTCATGCTCCCAAGAACATTTCTAGCCATTTCCCGTGCTTCTCGCACCATCCCCGAGTGATTCCGGCAATCGTCAAAACCCTAGCTTCGCCGCCGCCGTCACACACAGTGTTCCGGGCATCGCTGGCGTTTGGTGACCCCTCCGTCTAACTCAGGACACTGGAAAACGGTTATGAAGTAAGAGGCGAGGAGAGAGGAGACCGGGAAATGGGAACCGGCAAGCTCGCCGGCGCAGTGCCGCCGCGGCGGGGTCGCGCATCAGGAGGAAGAAGACGACTCGCGGGCCCCGCATTTCAGTCGCTCGTCGAGAGGAGAAGGATCAGCTGTGGCCCGGATCCGGTGCGGCTACGTAGGTTAACCCCGTGGCTCTCAGTGTGGCCCAGCGCTGATTGGCCCAATCCAAATGAAGTGGGACCAGCCGCTTTATTTAAATTTTCCCATTGGAAAATAATTCTAGGATTCAATCAAACTTCTAAAAGTCATTACTCCTAGTAGATTTGTTAAAAAAATTTCCATATAAATTCTAGTAGACTCATCTCAATCTCAGATTTGCAGTGCTGCAATTTGTTGGACATGAAACTCCCAGAATTTTCATAATAAATTCCTTTGAGCTAACTGCTTGGGAAATTAATTACTCCTGTTGTGCTAATTGGAAAATTCCAAATTTTCGCCAGAACCCTCTTAATTTTACACTTGACCTCCAGTTAAAATTTCAAGATCATTGGACTTCATTTACTGGGTTTATCAGTGTTCCAAATCTCTATGTAATTGAAAAAAATGAGAAAAATACAATAAGCATTTCAGAAATTTCCCCAGACTTGTAAAATCAATTTCTCCCTGTAGGATGCTTAGAAAATTGTGAAACAAATTTTCCTAGAACCAATGAGACCCCGTCTGCATGGTACAATCACTGGTAGCCATGATAGGTCTTCAGGCTTTCAACCAAAATTCAGGGAATGTTATTACGTGCCATAATTTTAGAGACAACAAACTTCCTTGATCATCTCATGTTCTCTGCAAGAGTCTCCATTATAGTCCCTAGTATCTACCATAAAAGTCTCAAAGCCAATTAAGACCATTATCTTATTTTGGTCACATGATATTAGCTTGTGACCTTAAACATATTAATTATGTTCAAAGTCATTCATATATAGTATATGCATATCGTGTAGTAACTGAAGTCGAGGAGCAGCCAAAAGCCTTGGAAGTCCATCGGTCGGAGACTAACTTAGACCCGAACTCATTTTCAGGCAAGCTCTAGTTTGCATTTAAGTTCCTTACAATGTCTTTGCAGTTTTCGTTCACCTTACGTCTTTAGATGTCTGTGCATTACGTTTAAGGTGCATGTTACTCCACTTGCATGACCCATAAATCCCATAGAGTATTGGGTAGGTCTACAGCCCGACAAGTAGAAAATGCCATGCTTACGTGCATAGGAATCTGGTAGAAGTCGAGTAGTTGGAATCTACTCGCGAGATAGGATTTTATCACACGGGATGAATTGGATCAAGAAATAGTTTATGAATATGAAATTGAGACCAAGCACTGGGTAGGATGCAGCGAGACATGGTCTCACGTGCGTAGCCCTGCTTGTGTCGATTGAGGACCGATCCATGTGTGGCCCTGTTGGACAAGTTTTAACAGTACCGGATGCATACTAGGCATATGGAACTGAAGAAACAGATGTAACTTGGTAAATCGGATGTCGAGGCATAGCCCATTGTCGATAGGGGTGGGCTGAGGGTAGTAAGGTGTAAATTTGCCGACGGGCACATATACGCTCTGTGCGAGAACCTTATGCCCGCGATAGTGGGACCGGTTTGGCGTTTGAGTTCTCTTGTGAAAGATAGCTATGTATGATGTGGTGAGGAGCACGACACACTCCTTAGGCACGGGTGTACGTGACGTGTTATTCGGGTGTGTCCTAATTGCAATAACCGTCTCTCGTGGTTATTTGAGTACCGCTTGTTCACTGCGCTGTGATGTAGTAAAATACTGAAGAAGTCAAGAGAATACGATGTATTGAATTATAATTATTTTTGAACTTTGATTGCTGTCCAATATGATCACTAAAGTTACTTTCATTAAACTGGTAAGCTGCTGATAATAACTCTAAAGCTAAGGATCCATTTGTAGGCGAGTCCTTTACTGCTTTACCTTACCTATGTTTAGTATTCACCCTACATATGTCTAGTGAGACGGGTTAGTCTGGCTGAGCCTAAGCTCACGTTTGTAGTTAACAAGTTTTTTGTAGACTACAAGACTGATGACGGGTTCGATGACGAGGCTGCACCCCCTCAAGGGTTTACAGCCGAGTGGGAGCCCTGCACCCCACAGTAATTTTAGTGTTGCTAGTGCGAAGCATCCAGGGCATGGATGACTTTGCTTTTGCATAGCTAGTGCCGAGAGCATAGCTATGATGTATAGGTCACTTTCATTTCCGCTTAGTATTGTAAAACTTCCACTGTGTTTATAAATAAAGACTTGGTATTGTATTTTAATCTCATCCTTTTCTTGTATACTGTTGGGTGTCGCATCGCACGACACCACCCAATGAGATCCTTGGATGTTGGGACCCCGGTCCCCACAGCATTGTATCAGAGCATCATTGGGAACAATGTGCCTAAAAAGAGCATATTTTCAAAAACTTAGGAGTATATGAGTGAGGAAATAGTTATATGCCCATATAAGGAGTATTACTAGCATAAGATATAAAGGTGGCAATACTAACCTACTTGTTATTATATTCTATAACGACACTCCGACATCTGGTAAGAGGTAAGGTACGCCACCGAGAGCAGATCAATCTCGGTAAGCTCTTCCTTATTGGCACAGAAAGTCGATATGAGTCTCTGATACTCTTCATGTTTCTGAGAACATATGACACGCGATACCCCAACATGCTTCAAAATTAGTGGGAGCCCCCGTCGGGTGGTGGATAACCCGATAGTATGCATCTCTAGAACTATTCATATTCTATGGGAGCATGCGAAACACGTATGCCCAAGCATGTATAAGTTGGTTCGTGTGGGAGCCTTTGCTGTACAAACGTAGTACAGCCATGTACCTCGAGACATGACTTCGGTCGAGGGCGACTCACACTACAGTCGTATGCACTTACTTTCATATATATTATTGTGACTGCTTATCATGTTTCCCTGAACTGCCCTTGTGGTGTGCAGGTGTGAAAGGGGATTGTTTGTATTTTGCAGCTACATAGACTATGGTAGCGACCTGTGTAGAACACGTTTGCGAGTGAACGATACCAGGGCCACCTTTCAATGTATCCGAATATACCGGTTAGAATTCTTTGGTAAGGCAAGTAGTACCGTCAGTATCAGTTTTGATACCCAATGACAGAATGGCTGCATTACGGTTTGGAAAGTCTGACTATCTGATGCTGGTAGGTTTGGACTCCGCAAAATGGGTTTCGACTTAACAAAAGGGTTAGAACCAAGATTCTTAATTTCTGGCTGAAGTTTGCTCAACTTCGCTGGATTATGATCCTGGTTAGTTATTATTTAACAGAGGGGTATGCTATATGGATGAAAATCTCTTGAAGACCTCTACAACTTTTCTGTTGACCATCAAGGCAGAAAAGCGTGATAATCTGTTGAAATTTGGAGTATATTAAAAGTGCTCCAGATGACCATACCATTGTACCAGTCTCTATATTTTTGCCATAACTCACTGTAGAAAAATATTCTGACTTATTGTGATACATATATGGAAAGGGTAGAAGGAGATATACAGATGTTCTATTCAAAGTTTTTCCTGATTCAAATTTGAGTCAAATCAAATTTTGAGTTCAAAACAGTGAACTGCAGGACTGCTGGTGAAAACCAGTCAGTTCATCTGTTATGTTTGGATAGTGATAGCTCTCAATCCAGAAAGTGACATGGTCACATATATACATTTCTTGAAAGATTAGGAAGTTCTCTATCAACTTTATTTTGCACTGATGACCTGAATATTGGTGTAACTGTGTTTAATTCCTATTGTCTCAAACTTAGTTCTGGCAGACCAGAACTTGAAATAGTTTGCACATAGTTTCGAATTTGCGCGCTATACCTGTATAACAATTGTTTCAAGGCTGAACTCTTTTACTTCTGGGTTATTAACTTAATGTTATGCAATGTTTATTTTGTCATTACTTCAATATATTTTTTTCATATACCTGTATAAATTGTGGAAATAACCACATATACAAGGGAGGTTCTGTCAAAATTTCCAGAAAACTAAGGTCAACTTTAGACCTGTATAGATTTTACTTCCTAGCTCACCTGGAGCTGTATGAGTACAATATGGAAAGGTTGTATAGTGCACTACAACTTTTGTATTCAACCCAACTTCTGGTTCTGAAATTTCCTGTTGAAAATTTTGAATTTATACAGGAAGGTCAGCTGGAACAGACTGTTATTACTACTCCAGCTTTAAATTTTTCATGAACTATTGGAAGATGGAAACCTTTTCATTGTTCAAGTATCCTTTCCACAGATGGCGGCTTTGACGGTACACTTACAGAATGGATGGGTGTTCACAACGTGTGCTCTTCGAAGCGGTTTCCGGAGTTGTTGATAGCGCTGCTTCAGCGGTTCAGGTATCGCGAAATACCGAGCTATTGGGGCAGGGAATTCGATGACGGAGGTGTGACAAGATGCACCATCTATGTTGATGTGCCTGCTGGTCTGCCATATATTGGATGGGCTCCTTTCTCCATCCAGGTGAAAGGGACTCAGTTCGAAGACACGTGGTGTTTTGCCGCGAGTGTTGCTATTACAAGATTTTGCAAGCTTCATTATCATCATACGGTGGGCACCCCGTTCGCACTCTTTCCAGTCAACGGTAGAGCTGGTGATGAGTGGGCAAGTCGAATGGGTGCACATTATAGCATTCACGAAGAGGTACCCAAGATAATCTTGGCGTTATATGCAGGATCATCATGTCAAGTGAGCTTTACAAAGCATGCTAGCATTGGAGGGTTGATGGGTGATCTGAAACAAGCTATCATTCGAGGAGATCATTTTGAGTGGGCCAATGACTCACATAGAGCCATGATTGCTCCTCTTAATCGACGTCTAAACATTAAGGAGAATCAGTGGCACCGAGCTGTTCAAGATCTATCAGAAGCTCACCAGGAAACGCACTATGCAGAAAGCGGGTTGGAGGCGAGTCAACTTGAGGTGCAGCTGCTGGATGATCAGTTGAGTACAGTGACTCAAGAACGGGATCAATCAGAGAGGAGACTCAGAATTGGAAAGCTAGTTGCAAGCATGCGCAAAAGGAACTGGAAGACTATAAGATGTTTCTTCTACAGGCTGATGTGCATTCATTAGTTGCCACGACATCATCTATGGCGGGTGAGGCAGCAGCTCCTGCTCTTGCACCCGCACATGTGGCACCAAATCCTGAGGACGAGGACAAAGAATATCCTGAGATACTCGAGTACGCCGAGGATGTAGTGGAGTAGGATGGGGCAGCACTCCTGCCATCGCGGGGCAACGTGTAGTTAGAAGTTGCTCGTGTTTATTTTATAGCCACGTTTGTGTCTTATTAAAAATAGTAGTGGGTGTGTATAAGATGACAAGATGTGTCTGACGTCTCATGGGGACCAAGTATAGTAGAGATGCACTTCCGTAGTGGGAGTCCATCATTTTGGAGTTCACTACTGTAAACTTGGTCATGAGATAATATATCTTGTGTAAAGTTTGTACTTTATCAATATATGTGATTGTTATGCACTTATTTCCTTGTCATGATTCACACTACTATAATATGAAATGGATGAAGGAAAAACAAACATGTTGTTGATTTTTAATCATGTGGATGTAGCATGGTGCGTACGCGTTCGACACCCGAGATGGGAGTCTCGAGCCGTGGTCGTGAGGACGAAACTCCAACCCAGGAGCAAGCTGCGACACCGTAGCAACAAGTTCCACCACCACCACCTCTTGAACTTCTGAGGAGACTCGCGGAGGTTCTCACCGCAGTGCTCGGCTCGCACAACGAGCAAACTGAGTTGCTGCGAACCTTGGTCCAACATCCGTCCCGTCAAGGGGGGGGGGGGGCGACCAGATGCGGGTCCACGACAGCACTATCTGAGTTCATACATGTCAACGCACCCGCCAGTCTTTGTGGAGGCCGATGAACCGTTGGAGGCGGACAACTGGCTCTGGTCCATAGAAGGAAAGTTTGGTTTAATGCTATTAACCGAACAGCAGAAGACCCTGTTCGCGGCACAACGGTTGTAGGGATCTGCTAGTGCGTGGTGAGCGAATTATCTCGCCGCACGACTAGCAGACTATGTCGTGAGCTGGGAAGAGTTCCGAGAGGCGTTCCACGCCTGTCATATACCTCTCGGGATCATGAGGAGAAAGCTTCAAGAGTTCTTGGAGCTGAAGCAAGGAGGAAGGAATGCTTACGAGTACTCCAAGACCTTCAATCACTTGGCCTAGTATGCTCAGGACAAAGTGAGTACTGAAGATAGGAAGCGTGAGTGCTTCTACCGGGGTTTGAACCCCAAGATGAAGGATAAGATTGCCTTGTTCAATCGAGGCAGCTTCAACGACATTGTCAATGCCGCGATCGTACAGGAGGACGCTACTAGGGAGCTGCACTCTGACAAGAAGAAGAGGAGTGCTCCGCAGGGCAGCGGAGGTGGTGCTCCTCAGAAGTACTGAATGGTGTATCGATCACCATCCGGCCAGAGGTGGCAGCCGCCATCACGACCATTGATGTTTTGTGGTCGCCAGTTCAACAACACCGGCTTTCGACCGTAGCAGCAACAGGCGATGATTCCGTGTGCACCTCCACCTCTACCGCGTTCACCGGGATTCTGTCCTCCCTTCCGTGCCGGTCAGACCCCGTACACGTGTTTCACGTGTGGTCGTACGGGGCACTTTGCCAAGGACTGCCCGCAGGACAGACAGGGCGGGGGACAGTTGTTGTACCAGGGGGCAAAGCAGCCCCGCAACCAGCCCAAGAAACCAGAACCAAAACCCGGCAATGTCCACCACCTCGCCATCGAGGACGTTCCTGAAGGCGCACCCGTACTCACGGGTACATTCTCTCTACTTGCTCATCCCGTAGTCATATTATTTGACTCTGGTGCCACCCATAATTTCATTAGCCAGTCATATGTTATCAAGCATCAATTACCTATCAACCCCACAGAATGTCCATATTTGATTTGCTCTCCGGGTGGGAAAATAGCAGCGAACATGAATGTCCATAAAGCACAACTTAAGCTGGGTGGGAATATCTATCCGACCTCTATAATTATATTAGAAGGTCAAAAGCTTGATGTCATCTTAGGGATGTCGTGGTTGCACCGTCATGGTGCTGTTCTTCACATCGTTCCACGTGTGGTGCATCTAAACTCTCCACTATATGAACCACACGCTCTTATTTTAGACCGCTTTATCCAAAAAATTCCAGCCACCTATAACACGGAAGCCACAAAGCGTGAGGACGTTCCTATGATCCGTGAATATTCAGACTATTTCCCGAGGATCTTCCTGGTATGCCACCAGAAGGAGATGTCGAGTTTAAGATTGAACTTGTACCGGGAATAGTGCCGATCTCGAGGAAGACATATAAGATGGCACCTAAGGAACTTGCCGAACTGAAGGAGCAGCTGAAGGAACTTATGGACAAGGGTTTCATTCGTCCAAGTTCATCACCTTGGGGCTGTTCTGTGTTGTTCGTGGAGAAGAAGGATAAGACATTGATACTATGTGTGGACTATCGTCCACTCAATTCTATCACAATGAAGAATAAGTATCCACTCTCACGCATCGATATTCTGTTCGATCAATTGGTGGGTGTTAGGATATTCTCGAAGCTGGATCTTTGTTCTGGGTATCATCATATTAGGATTCGACCAGAGGATATACCAAAAATGGCATTCTCGACGAGGTATGGATTGTATGAGTACCTTTTCATGTACATTGGATTGACCAATGCACCAGCTCATTTCATATATCTCATGAATTTGGTGTTCATGCCAAAATTGGACAAGTTTGTCGTGGTCTTCATCGACGACATCCTTGTGTATCCAAAATCTGAAGAAGAACATGCTCAACACTTGTGCATCGTGTTTCAATGATTACGAGGCCACAAGCTGTATGCTAAGTTCAGCAAATGTGAGTTATGGATTAGCCAAGTGCCATTTCTAGGGCACATCATCTCTGCTGAGGGGATTGCAGTTGATCCAAGCAAGATTAAGCAAGTACTCAAGTGGGGGTCTCCAAAGTCTGTACATGAAGTTCGAAGCTTCCTGGGTTTAGCTGGATATTACCGGAGGTTCATTCCAAGTTTCTCATAGATAGCTAAACCAATGACATAACTTCTGAAGAAAGTGAAGAAGTATGTATGGACGAAGGAATGTGAGGAAGGTTTTCAAGCATTAGTGATGTAAGATCGTAGAGCATGTATAAAGCTACCAGAGGGGGTGAATGGTAGATTTAAAAATCTTACGCAGCGGAAACAATTAAACCCCAACCCCTTCGGCAGAAATCGTGTGTGAGACTAATCTAAATGTATTTCACCGTGAAAAAAGTGATGGATATCAGAGAGAATCAAGTAACGAAGAGAACACAAAAAGAATCATGTCAATTGGATCTGTAAAACTCAAGTTATGATAAAACCGCCGACGAAAGGTAGTGCTGTCCAGAAACTCGACGAGTAAAACTTGTCTGGAACAAGTCGGACAAACAAGACACAAAAGTTCCTTCAACCTACGAATTTTATTCAATAGAACACAAGAGGAACATCCCCAAAGTCGTGCCAATGAGCTCTGGGCTCCCTTGCTTATATAACCAGCTCGAAAGCCAAGCCAAGTCAACCCAGATCAGGAACCTAATCCTACTCTGTTCACGAATCGTAACTTTCCATAACTGCTAAGGATTCTTATATACGCAGATAGAAGCAATCTTAAGACTTCCAAACACCTTAGGAACATATCCCACATTCCTAAACAACTCAAATTCGTAAGCCACACCAAATTCTATCATAACCAACTCAAATCTTTCCATATTTGAGTCAAACCCGACTCAGCCGCAGTCTGAGTCCATAACCTAGTCGGTTGGACCTTTCGGACCAATTCTTTACGTCCACATATCTTCATCACGCCTCGGAACCATGTAGCCACGTCCATGCACTCCTTGCACACGTGCAAAAATCTTCCAATGACGTCCACAATACCTTCATATGCATTGTTCTTGATTCAATCATGCTGCGCAACCTCCTGATCAGCTCAACCACAATTCCTCCTGAATTTGGTTGTTGGAACCTCATATCCTCCCTGAGACTAGTCCAATGGATCCCGTCACCAGCCATGTCTTGAACTCAAGCAACACCTGCACATGAATAAACAACCAATACATGCAAGCCCAAGTCCTCGACTTGACTCAAGTTAGTTCCGAACACAACACCTTACGTGAGAACCTCACATAAGCATGTTGCAAAACCACAGTAACACGATATCATCCATATCAACCAAAATGCACCAAAAACATAGTAAAAAAATACTAAGAAAACTTTCCAACCATGTAAAGCAAGTACGAAACATTGTAAATGAAAAGCAGAAGCACTTCGGTCAAGTTTTGGACCTTGCCAGAGCAATCCGGACCTTGAGCCGGAGCTAACAAAAGCTAGTAGAACCTAGCGCCAGAACTTACCAGAGCTAGTATAACCAAGCTCCCGTCGGAGCTTACAAAACTAGCAGGACCTAGCGCTGGAGCTAACCAGAACTAATCGGAACTAGTAAACCCAAAAGCCGGAGCTAGAAAAATCAACTCGGAGCTTAGCAAAAACACACCGGGGCAATCAAAGACATGTCGGAGCTAAAGACAAAACTCATCGAAGCTGACCAAGGCTAGTCGGACCTAGCATCGAACGTAACCGAAGCTACCCAAAACAAGCCGGACCTACCGTTGGACCTTGCCTATAGCTCAGAGCTAGAGTCGGACCTTGATAAAAAGGTGTTTTGGTGATATTCAAAACTTTTATCATCAAAGCCAAGTGTATTCACTACAAGACAATGTATTCAGCACATATAGGTCTTACAATCTCCCCCTTGATGAATGCATTGGCAACACCATTTAAAATCCGAACATTTGCTTATTCACATAAAAGTATTGAAGGCAATTTCTCCCCCTTTGTAAATCAAAAATAAAATGAGAAGAAAAAGTATCCCATATTATCTTTCCCCCTTTATTATCTGTCCTTATGCACATATTCTCTTTCTATTCATGCTTATCTCTCCCCTTTGACAATGTATTCAGCAATTCATGAGCATATAAACAAATTATCTCTCCCTCTTTAGTTGTTATGAGCATATTATAACATATACATATAAACAAAGCTCATCCAAGTCATACTATCAAGTACCTTACATTATCACATCAATGAAATACATAAAGTAGTGTAAGCCATGCTAGAGATCAAATGTAATTTTCAATTTAAGTAAGTCATGATCTCACAAACTTACCTATTTCAAAACCTGAAAACATGACACTAGTTGCTGCATTTTATTATTTTTCAAAGCATAAATTTAGATCATATATATTTGCAAGAGATTATATGCACATCTGCCTTATTCTAACCAACCAAGCCAAGCCTATGTCATTTGACAATCAGAAGCTTAAGGACATGGTTTTTGTCATACACAACTTCTTCCAAGTTCATATCTAAGTGCAATGATAAACCATCTCAAAAGAAAAAGTATGATGCATGCATATTCTCTTGATCTTTTCTAAATTTATATTTGTTCATAAAAACTCAACATGTGAGTTGATTACTTGATTAATTCTTTATGATTAAACGCATTTGTGAGCATGCAACAAGTTCAAAACAGCAAGAAAGTTCGACCATGACAAGATTTAGTGTAAGTAATTATTCCAATTACTGGACATGGCAAAAACTACAAAATGTATAACACGAGTAATGCAGTAAGAACTTTCAGCATGTAAAAGGAATCACAGAGTCATATATGTATGAAATACTATGCTCATATTATTTTAATTTCAGATTCACACATAGACTTCCGAAGTTTCAAAAACTCCCCCTCAATTTAAGCCATGAGGATGCATAACTCTTATTTCACTACGAATGTAACAAAAACAAGTGAAATCCAAAGGTTTTGTAAAAATGTCAGCCAATTGTTGTTCGGTATCTGCATGGTGAAGCACAATGTTTCCTTTTTCAACATTATCTCGGAGAAAGTGATACCTAATGTCAATGTGCTTAGTTCTAGAATGTTGCACGGGGTTTTTAGCAATGCAAATGGCACTTGTGTTATCACAGAACAGTGGAACACTATCTAGATCAACCCCATAGTCCTTAAGTGTTTGAACAATCCAAAGAATTTGTGAGCAAGCACTAGCAGCAACTACATATTCAGATTCGGCTGTGGATTGAGCAACTGAATTTTGTTTTATAGAGGACCAAGCAACAAGTGAATTACCAAGAAAATGACAAGCACTGGAAGTAATTTTACTATCAATCCTACAACCCCCAAAATCAGCATCTGAAAAAGCTTTCAAAGTAACGGTTGAGGAAGAAGGAAGAAAAATTACAAATTCTTGTGTTCCATGTAAGTACCTGATAATCCTTTTGACGGCTTGACGATGTGAAGCACGTGGGGAAGCTTGAAACCGTGCACAAAGACATACGCTGAATTGTATGTTCGGTCTTGATGCCGTGAGGTACAAAAGTGATCCGATCATGCTTCTATATTCTTTCTTATCCACAGGTTCACCATCTTCATCAAGTTCAAGTGTTGTTGCTGTTCCCATTGGTGTCCGAAGAGGCTTGCTTTTGTCCATGTTGAAGCGCCTTAGGAGGTCTTTGGTATACTTCGTTTGATGCACAAAGGTACCTTCCTTGGTTTGCTTGATTTGCAACCCCAAAAAGTAAGTGAGTTCACCCATCATACTCATTTCAAGTTTGAAACTCATCATTGCTGAAAACTTGGACACAAGATCATGAGAAGCACAACCAAAGATAATATCATCCACATACACTTGAACGAATAATGAGTCATTGCCATATTTAAGCACAAAAAGAGTTTTATCAACCATGCCCATGGTAAACCCCTTTTCAAGTAAGAATGTTTTTAACCTATCATACCATGCTCTAGGAGCTTGTTTGAGACCATATAAGGCTTTGGACAGTTTGTAAACATGATTAGGAAAATCTGGATTTTCAAAACTTGGTGGTTGTTTGACATAAACCTCCTCATCTATGTAGCCATTAAGAAAAGCACTTTTAACATTCATTTGAGATATCTTAAAACCTTTAGATGCTGCAAAAGCTAACAAAATTCTTATGGCTTCTAATCTAGCGACATGAGCAAAAGTTTCATCAAAATCTAGACCTTCAACTTGAGTGAAACCTTGAGCAACCAACCTAGCCTTATTCCTAACCACAGCCCCATCCTCACTTGGTTTATTTTTCTATACCCATTTAGTTCCAATTAACGTGTGACCTTGAGGTGGAGGTACAAGTTTCCAAACATTATTTCTTTCAAAATTTTCTAACTCTTCTTGCATGGCAATAATCCAAGATTCATTAGTGAGTGCATGTGATATATCTTTGGGTTCAAAAGAAGCAACAAAAGCAGAATGAGCATGAGAGTTTGGATCGCAAAACCTGGACCGTGTGACTCGTTCGTGCAAGCTTCCAATCATCTGTTGTGGGGGATGATCTTTGTAAAACCGTAGGGGAGCAGATGTCTCACAAGCTTCTTCTTCTTCATGTTCACCACAAATCGATGAGCTTGTGGCTTGAGGATGATTTGAATCAGCATTGATGGTTGTCGGTGCTGGTTGATAATTAACATCCGGAGCTAAACCAAAGTCTTTAGCTGCTGAATTTTCTTGCAGTAACTCCAATTCTTCCTCATCTTCAATGAAAATGCTCTCCCCCTGCGGATATGGATCTGGACCTGCAATGTTTGAGCTAGTACCTGGGCTAGATTCATCAAAAGACACTTCACAAGTCTCCACAATTTTGTTAGTGTCAAGTAAAAGCACACGGTAGCCTCTAGTATGAGATGGATAACCAAGAAACATGCCATCAACGTATCGAGGTTCAAATTTATCAAGATTACCATGTTTCTTAACAAAGCATTTGCATCCAAAGACCCGAAAGTGTGTAACACTAGGCCTATGTCAAAACCGAAGCTCATATGGTGTTTTACCTAGCTTAGCACGCAAGAAAACACGATTTGAGACATAACAAGCGGTTGCTAACGCATCAGCCCAAAATTTCCTAGGAGTTTGATATTCATCAAGCATAGTCCTAGCCATCTCAACTAAGTTTTTGTTCTTTCTTTCTACAACACCATTTTGTTGAGGTACATATGGGGAAGAAAGTTGATGATCTATTCCATTTTCAGCACAAAAGTGATCAAAAGATTGATTTTTAAATTCAGTTCCGTTATCACTTCTAATTGCCTTTAAAGATCCTGGGTGATCAATTGATAATCTAAGAAATAAAGTCCTCAAGTGACTAAAAGCTTCATTCTTATATGCCATAAAGTAATCCAAGAGTATCTAGAATAATCATCAACAATAACAAGAACATACCATTTACCTCCAAAGGATTGAACACGTGAAGGTCCTACGGTGTCAAGATGCAAAAGTTGACATGGTTCAGTTGACATGATCATTGTGAGAGGAGTATGTGAACCTGCAACCATCTTAGCATGTCTACAAGAAGAGCACACAATTTATTTGTCCCCTTTAAGCTTAGGCAGCCCACGTATGCGATCAAGAGCACTAACACGCGTTTGGTGATCAAAGCCTACGTGGCCAAGTCTACGATGCCAAAAATATAAGTCCTTTGAATCATTAGCAACTAGACACCTATGCTTAGAGGAAGATATATCAAAATCAGCTTTAAAAACTCTTCCAAACTGAGACATATTAAAAATAAGCTCACTATTTGAACCTACAACTTTGCAGCAGCTTTTATTGAAAATAATTTCTAGATTTTCATCTAGGAATTGTGCAACAGAAAGCAAGTTGTATTTCAAATTTTTGACAAGTGCCACATCCTTCAAAGTGTAGTGATCATTTACTCTAACCGAAGAATTATCGGAAAAAGTAACATTCTCTACACGTGACACAAAAGAGAGGGAGGAGAACCAATCTTTGTTACTAGTCATGTGGCGTGAGCAACCTGAATCCACAATCCAAATGTTCTCCTTCTTCAAACGTGTAACCTACATAGAAGCACAATACATCGATGACTCAATACTGGGGTTAGTCAAAAGGCATTTAGGAATCCAGTACTGAGTCACGCGACGTGCAGCAGGAAAAATACGCGAAAGCTGAGACAAAACAGTAGGTTTATGAGTCAAAGTTTGAGATTTTTTATTCTTAACTACTGACCTATAAGGTGTTACTTGTGTAGCACAAAAATAAGTAGCTCCGGAGGCAAAAACAGAAGGTCCGGAGGTAAACTTTGAATGTTTTTGACTCAAAACAGCAGGTTGTACATTCGGTTCAATGTGTGCAGCAAATTTTGCATGAAAGTTATGAGATCTAGCAACCATTCTTTCCCTTTTCTGTTGTTTAGCTAGTCTATAACAAAAATCTATGACATGACCATGTCTACCACAGAAGGTACAATGAAATTTAACTTTGTGTTCATGTCTAGATGAGCAAGCAATATTTTTATTTGAAACCGAATGAGACAACACTCCTGCAGATTTGAAAACCACTCCTTTTTATTTAGGAACTGTTTGAATCAAACCACTTCCCAATGACTTTACAATTTTAGGTGGATGTGCCTTAGCACGAGCATGAGAATCAAAACCTAAACTAGTTTTATCATTGCAAGACTTGGAAGAATTCAGCAGTAAGTATAGGTTCTTATTCCCATTACAAAACCGATCTAATGTCCTATGCATGTCATCAAGTTTATTGGACAGATCAAGGAAATTTTCACATGAAGTTTTTCCTTTTAGTTTGCAATTGGAACAAAATTTAACTTCATGAGAACGTAAAGCATTGTTCAATATAGAAATTTCATTCATAGCATCCTGTAGTTTCTTATCAAGATCATCACAAGTAGAACAATGCAAATCAATTGTAGAACAGCTAGCATCTTTCAAGTTTTTATCATTAAGTGCAGCAAGCTCTTTGTTCTTTTCAGTTTCTAACTCAAGTTTATCAAGTGTGGAGGTGTGCGCACTTCTTAATGAGGACAATTGTTCATATATTAAATCACATGAGGAACATGCATCATCACTAGGAATCAAGGTTTTTAAACGGTTGATTTCAGATTCTAGTGATTCAATTTTAGCAGCACTATCCCTAAGGTTTTTGTCCTTTTTCTTAACAATAATAGTGGCATGAGAAATGGCATCACACATTTCTTCGCAAGTAGGACATACCTCTTCATTGTCGCTGTTGTGTTCTGCCTCCTCCATACTTGATCTTGACTTGCCCGCCATAAAGCAAAAGTTTGCCAAATCATCTTCATCTTCATCACTTCCAATGTCCACGTCGCTTGAGCCAAGTTCCTAGAGTGCTGAGATAAAACTGTTCACCAGCTGGCAACCTGTAAAGCCCTTCTTTTTCTTCTTATCGTTTGTTGAGGAGTGCTTTATCCTTGATTGTTTTTCTTCCCGGGAGGTTGGACCTGAAAGGTTAGGACAATCTGTACGAAAGTGTCCTGTCATACCACATTCAAAGCATCGTTGAGGTCCAGAGCTTCCTCTCCTTCTAGTTCTCACATTTTGCAATGCTTTTGAGAACCGGGTAGAGATGAGCGCTAGGTCCTCCTCTGGAAACTCCTCAATCTGTTCAAGGGTTAGAGAGGACAACAAAGCAAGTGTACCACAAGATGAAGATTGGAAGGAGCTAGGCATATCACGTTGAGAAACAAAAGCAATAGACTTGTTGGGGTTCTTACGTGATATTATGTCAATTTCATGAGTTTTTAGCTTGGAATATAGCACATCTAAAGTAAGTGTACTCATGACAGTAGATTCACGAATAGATGTGACTTTCATCTCCCAAATTGACATATCTAATGCACTTAGCAATTGCCTAGCATTTTCAGCATCTGAAAATTAACATTAACACTACGCAAGTTGCTGAGAATCTTATTAAAGCGAGCAAAAAGGTCATCAATAGACTCACCGGGTTGCATCTCGAAGCGCATGTATTCTTTCTTGAACATGTCTTGCCTTACCTATTTGATCGTGTTGGATCCTTTGTGGTAGTCACAAAGTGCTTTCCACACATCGTATGCAGATCAGAGGTGTGGAACACGGTCGAAGTCGCTTTGTGTTAATCCTTGTATGATCAAGTTCCGAGCCTTGTTGTTGTTGTCGACATCTCTCATATTTGTAGCTGTAACTTGATCATTTGAAGACACTTCGTAAGGCTTGTATACCTTCTCCCATATTGCAAAGCCTTGTGCCTGGATGAAAGCCTCCATGCGTGCCTTCCAAACCTGAAAATCAATACCAGCAAACACACAAGGTTTGGCGGAGTACTTTTCCATGATGATTAGTCAAAAACACGTGCAAATCACAAAGATTAGAGCACCGTGGCTCTGATACCAATTGTAGGATCGAAGAGCACGTGAAAAGCTACCAGAGGGGGGGTGAATGGTAGATTTAAAAATCTTATGCAGCGGAAACAATTAAACCCCAACCCCTTCGACAGAAAAATGATCTCTTAATGAAATCGTATGTGAGACTAATCTAAATGTGTATCACCGTTACAAAAGTGATGGATATCAGAGAAAATCAAGTCACGAAGACAACACAAAAAGAATCACGTCAATTGGATCTGTAAAACTCGAGTTATGATAAAACCACCAACGAAAGGTAGTGCTGTCCAGAAACTCGATGAGTAAAACTTGTCTGGAACAAGTCGGACGAACAAGGCACAAAAGTTCCTTCAACCTACGAATTTTATTCAATAGAACACAAGAGGAACAGCCCCAAAGTCGTGCCAACGAGCTCTGGGCTCCTTTCCTTATATAACCAGCTCGAAAGCCAACTCAACTCAGATCAGGAACCTAATCCTACTCTGTTCACGAATCGTAACTTTCCATAACATCTTAGGATTCTTCTATAAGCAGATAGAAGCAATCTTAAGACTTCCAAACACCTTAGGAACATATCCCACATTCCTAAACAACTCAAATTCGTGACCCACACAAAATTCTATCATAACCAACTCAAATCTTTCCATATTTGAGTCAAACCCGACTCAGCCGCAGCCTGAGTCCATAACCTAGTCGGTTGGACCTTTCCGACCAATTCTTACGTCCACATCTCTTCATCACGCCTCAGAACCATGTAGCCACGTCCATGCACTCCTTGCACACGTGCAAACATCTTCCAGTTACGTCCACAATACCTTCATATGCATTGTTCTTGATTCAATCATGCTGCGCAACCTCCTGATCAGCTCAACCACAATTCCTCCTGAATTTGGTTGTTGGAACCTCATCTCCTCCCTGAGACTAGTCCAATGCATCCCGTCACCAACCATGTCTTGAACTCAAGCAACACCTGCACATGAATAAACAACAAATCCATACGAGCCCAAGTCCTCGACTTGACTCAAGTTAGTTCCGAACACAACACCTTACGTGAGAACCTCACATAAGCATGTTGCAAAACCAAAGTAACACGATATCATCCATATCAACCAAAACACACCCAAAACTTAGTAAAAAAAAAATACTAAGCAAACTTTCCAACCATGTAAAGCAAGTACGAAACATTGTAAATGAAAAGCAGAAGCACTTCGGTCAAGTTCCGAACCTTGCCAGAGCAACCCGGACCTTGAGCTGGAGCTAACAAAAGCTAGTAGAACCTAGCGCCAGAACTTACCAGAGCTAGTATAACCAAGCTCCCGCCGGAGCTTACAAAACTAGTAGGACCTAGCGCCGAAGCTAACCAGAACTAGTCGGAACTAGTAAACCCAAAATCCGGAGCTAGAAAAATCAACTCGGATCTTAGAAAAAACACGTCGGAGCTATCAAAGACATGTTGGAGCTAAAGACAAAACTCATCGGAGCTGACCAAGGCTAGTCGTACCTAGCATCGAACGTAGCCGGAGGTACCCAAAACAAGCCGGACCTACCGTCGGACCTTGTTGTAGCTTAGAGCTAGAGTCGGACCTTGATAAAAAAGGTGTTTTGGTGATATTCAAAACTTTTATCATCAAAGCCAAGTGTATTCACTACAAGCCAATGTATTCAGCACATATAGGTCATACAAGTGAAACACCTCACCACAGCACCGGTGTCAGCCAACCGGACACAACCAAGTAATTTGATGTTTATTGTGATGCATCTAGGATTGGTTTGGGTTGTGTATTGATGCAAGACAAAAGGGTGATCGCTTATGGATCATGGCAGCTTTGGAACCATGAGCAGCATTATCCGACTCATGATCGTGAGCTCGCTGCCGTGGTACTTGCATTGAAGATGTGGAGACACTATCTGTTGGGCAACCTTGTGCATATCTACACCGATCACAAAATCTTGAAGTACACTTCACCCAGAAGGACTCGAATATGCAACAGCAAAGATGGTTAGAATTGATCAAAGACTATGAGATTGAGATCCACTACCATCTTGGTAAAGCGAATGTAGTTGCAGATTCGTTGAGTCGCAAGTCCAATATCAATATCTTTCCATCACCTCGATGGAAGAAGAAGAGCCGAGTCTCTACTTGGTTCCATATGGAGTGCTCTATAATCTAGCTCTCATTCCTACAATAAGAGAAGATATTGTAGAGGCTCAGTGGGAAGACAAGGGCATGTCGCACACTCGCCGAAGAATGAAGAAGGGGGAGATGAAGTGTTTCCGATGTGACGATGACAGTACCATATTGTTCAAAGACCACATCGTGGTGCCCCACAATGTGGAACATCGGAAGAAGATTTTGGATGAAGCTCATTTGTCCAAGTATTCTATTCATCTGAGAAGTAACCAAATGTACCAAGACTTAAAGAAGAAATTCTGGTGGATGCGGATGAAGAGGGAGATAGCATAGTACATATCCAAGTGTGATATGTGTCGGCGGGTGAAAGCCGACCATTTGAAGACAGCCGGTCAGCTTGAACCTTTAAGCATACCGGTCTGGAAATGGGAGGACATCAGCATGGATTTCATTGTTAGAGTACCTCTCGCCTTTCACAAGCATGACTTGTTTTGGGTGATAGTCGACCGACTCACCAAGTCGGCTCACTTTATTCAAGTCAATGTCAAATATGTGGCACGACAATATGCAGAGTTGTATATTGCCAGGATCTTGTGCCTACACGGAGTACCCCGCACTATCATATCAGATTGTCAAACCTTATTTGTTGCTCGATTTTGGAAGCAGCTCCACGCATCCCTGGGTACCAAGTTGATTCGGAGCTCAACATACGATCCTCAGACTGATGGTCAAACGGAGTGGGTAAACCAAGTGTTGTAAGATATGCTCCGCGCCTGTGACATCGACCATAGTAAGAATTGGGATGATCATGTACCATTGGTGGAGTTTTCATACAACAATGGTTATCAGGCTAGCATCCAGATGGCACCATATGAAGCTCTTTATGGCCAGCAGTGCCGCACGCATTTGGACTGGTGTGAATCCGGTGAACGGGTGATATATAGTATCGACTTGGTAAATGAAGCCAAAGAACGAGTACGAGTTATTCAAGCCAACCTCAAGGCTGCTCAGTCTCGTCATAAAAGCTATGCGGACAAATGGCGTCGACCCCTTCACTTCGATGTCAGGGATCACGTCTATCTTTGTGTATCCCCAATGAAAGGGATTCATCGCTTCAGAGTAAAAGGGCGCTTCATTGGGCCGTTCACAGTAATTGAATGATGCGTACCTATGGCCTATCAGCTAGAGCTACCACCGTCGCTTTCAGGGGTCCACAATGTGTTTCACATTTCGCAGTTGCGGAAATGACTCAAGGCCCCAGCTGACGTCCATATGGAGGATTTGGAAGCTCTCCAAACATATCTTACTTACTATGAGCATCGAACCCAGATAATCGATGAGACCACAAGAAGCTGCACTTGCATTTCTACATGGTCTTGTGGAACAACCACACCGCTGAAGAAGCAACGTGGGAAAGCGAAGAATACCTTAGAGCAAACTATCCAGACTTGTTAGCGGCATATGTTCATTAGATCTTTTTCTTTTATCCTTCCCATTGTAATCTCGGGACGAGATTCTTTTAAGGGGAGGAATATAAAATCTTAGTTTTTCCTTAATATAAAGTTCAGTTACCAGTTTGTTTTCAACCATGGTGGAGATCAATTATGGTTGTACACATGAACTTGATATCATCAAGAATCTTGCTTTCACTCATATTTAAATTTTATTTAAATGAGGGATGGACTTCACCAATGACACTAGGATAATTCAAGTGACCTTTCTACAAATTTTGGAATTTATTTGACTGGGAATTGCCAGGGCAAAAACCATATGCAGTACTAAATATATTCAAATTATTTCAAAACTGGAATATAGCTACTGTCATTTGGGCCCTGTCAAAATATTCAAATCTGAGGCTATATATTTTTCCATGATCTTATAATATTCCAAATAGCACCCCTACAAATTTCCATACTTTTTGAGGCACAAATTCTATTTAAATTTGAATTTCACATGAAACCTGTCCAACTTTGAAATCCAATTTCAGAATTGGAATCTCCATATTTAATTTGGCCCCTCCACAAAAATCTATGATTTTTGGATCAAGTTGCGTAGGGGAATTGAAGTTCCAGAGAGTATTGACTTAAGGGGCAGTGGGACCCACTAGTCATAGACACATTCCCTTGAGTGCTCTGCCGCCGAAATTCCGTCGCCGCTTCGCTCGACACCGCACGCATGCAAAGCTCCAGCGAGCTGCCTGCCAGCTTGATAGCACCCCGACGTCCTCCTTATCCCCCCCCCGGTGGTCCCTCCTTCACGGCATCGACGAGCCTGGCCGCGCTGCTCACTTTTCTTCTCTCCCGCGAAGCAGAGAACCGCTGCCTCCGTTCCTCACCGGTGAGCGTCTCTTCCTTGCCTTATTTCTCATCGATGCAAATAGCTAACATGATGCCAAGGCTATGGTCTACCATCCTCACCCTTTGGCTCATCGTGTTGTTCCTTGTTTGGCCCATATTTTGAAGTTCCGCCATCGTCATCGTTGGGCCGCCGAGGACGTCACTCTCTGTCCACCGTGGTGCCAGCAGCCTAGGTCGTTTCGCGCTTCAACGTCAACAGAATAACGGAGCGCAAGGACGCCATCTTGCTCACGGTACAAACCATTCCTAGGCTAATCCTTTATCGAGCACAAAATCCTCTTTTCCTTTTCGGTATGCTTTACACGCTCTTCCTAGGTTCACCTTGCAATTCGAGTTCTAGGTGTAACTATCTTTTAATCCAGTTACATATTAGTTTGCTAGCCTCCTTGCGGTTCTGTACGAACAAAAAGCAAAAATAATCATTGACGAATGGCTATGTTATGCTGGTTTTCGTAGCCGCCATGAAGAAACCGTCGGCATGCCATCGAACTCATCGTTGCCGACAATTCCACCCCGTTTGCACCTCCGAATCATCATCCTGATGCTCCCAGGAACGTTTCTAGCTTTTACCGAGCTTCTCGCACCATCCCCGAGCAATTCTGGCCATTGTCAAAACCCTAGCTCCGCCGCCACCGTCGTGCACGGTGTTTTGGGCATCGCCAGCGTTCGGTGACCCCTCCGTCGTGCTTAGCACCCTGGAAAATGGTTAGGCGGTGAGTGGTGACGAGAGAGGAGACCGGGAAATGGGAATCGGTGAGCTCGCCAGCGCAGCGCCGCCGTGGCAGCGTCGCGCGTCTGGAGGGAGAAGATGACTCGCAGGCCCCGCATTTCAGTTGCTCGACAAGAGGAGAAGGATCAGCTGTGGCCTGGATCCGGTGCGACTATGTGGGTTAACCATGTGGCCCTCAATGCGGCCCAGCGCTGATTGGCCCAATTCAAATGAAGTGGGACCAGCCGCTTTATTTAAAATTTCCTATTGGAAAATAATTCCAGGATTCAATCAAACTTCTAGAAATCATTACTCCTAGTAGATTTGCTCAAAAGTTTCCAAATAAATTCTGGTAGACTCATCTCAATCTCAACTTTTGCAGTGGTGCAATTTGATGGACATGAAACTCCCAAAATTTACATAATTAATTCCTTTGAGAAAACTATTTGGCAAATTAATTACTCCTGTTCTGCTAATTGGAAATTTCCCAATTTCGGCCATAGCCCTATTAATAATACACTTGATCTCAGTAAAAATTTCAAGTTCATTGGACTTCATTTACTAGGTTGATCAGTGTTCCAAATCTCTATGTAATTGAAAATTGAAAAAAATACAATAAGCATTTCAGAAATTTCCCCAAACTTGTAAAATCAATTTCTCCCTCCGCATGGTACAACCACTAATAGCCATGATAGACCTTCAGGCTTTCAACCAAAATTCAGAGAAGGTTATTACGTGCCATAATTTTAGAGACAACAAACTTCCTTGATCATCTCGTGTTCTTTGCAAGAGTCTCCATTATAGTCCCTAGTATCTACCATAAAAATCCCAAAGCCAATTAAGATCATTATCTTATTTTGATCACATGATATTAGCTTGTGACCTTAAACATATTAATTATTTTCAAAGTCATTCATATATAGTATATGCATATCATGTAGTAACTGAAGTCGAGGAGCAGCCGGAAGCCTTGGAAGTCCATCTGCCGGAGACTAACTTAGACCCAGACTCTTCTTCAGGCAAGCTCCGGTTTGCATTTAGGTTCCTCATAGTGTCTTTGTAGTTTTCTTTCACCTTACGTCTTTAGATGTCTGTGCGTTACGTTTAAGGTGCTTGTTACTCCACTTGCATGACCCATAAATCCCATTAAGTACTGGGTAGGTCTACAGCCCGACAAGTAGAAAATGCCATGCTTATGTGCATAGGATTTTATCGCACGAGATGAATTGGATCAAGAAGTAGTTTATGAATATGAAGTTGAGACCGAGCAGTGGGTAGGATGAAGTGAGACGTGGTCTCACGTGTGTAGCCCTTCTTGTGTCAATTGAGGACCGATCCGTGTGCGGCCCTGTTGGACAAGTTTGAACAGTACTGGATGCATACTGGACACACTACCAGGATTCTGGGTTATTGCGACGAAAAAAATCGTTGCAATAGGTCGAAATTCGTCAGGATAGGTTGTTGTTGCAACGAAATAGAACATCGCAATAGTTTTTCCGACTCGTGGCGATAACAGCCGTGGCAATAGGTTATTGCGATGATTTGACATTCGTGGCAAATAGTATGGTATTGCGACGACTCCACGTTGGTGGCAAATAGTATGGTATTGCAACGGTTTAACGTATTGCGACGATTTAACATATTGCGACGAAAATATCGGTGTTGCAATGATGTCACATTCGTGGCAAAAAGTATGGTACTGCAATGACTCCACGTTTGTTGCATATAGTATGATATTGCAACAGTTTAACGTATTGTGACGATTTAACGTATTGCAACAAAAATAACGGTGTTGCAACGATGCCACATTCGTGGCAAAAAGTATGGTATTGCAACGACTCCATGTTCGTGGCAAATAGTATGGTATTGCAATGTTTTAACGTATTGCGACGATTTAATGTATTGCAACGAAAATAACGGTGTTGCAACGATGCCACATTCGTGGCAAAAAGTATGGTATTGCGACGACTCCAAGTTCGTGGCAAATAGTAAGGTATTGCAACAGTTTAACGTATTGCGATGATTTAACGTATTACAACAAAAATAATGGTGTTGCAACGATGCGACATTCGTGGCAAAAAGTATGGTATTGCAACGACTCCACGTTCGTGACAAATAGTATGGTATTGCAACGGTTTAACGTATTGCGACAATTTAACGTATTGCAACGAATAGTACGTTATTTGCGACGATTTCACATCTGTGGCGATAAGTACAGTATCGCGATGATTTCATACTCGTGGCGAATAGTATGGTATCGCGAAGTTTTCACATTCGCGGCGAATAGTACGGTGTTGCAACAATTTCACATGCGTAGCGAATAGTATGGTATGGCAACGTTTTTACATTCGTGGCGAATAGTATGGTGTTGCAACAATTTCACATCCGTGGCGAATAGTACGGTATCGCGACAATTTCACACGCGTCGCGAATAATATGGTATCGCGACGTTTTCACATCCGCGGCGAATAGTACGGTATCGCGACGATTTCACACTCGTGGCGAATAATATCGTATCGTGACATTTTAACATTTGTGGCGATACTACAGTGTTGCAACGATTTCACTTCCGTGGCGAATAGTACGGTTGCGCGATGATTTCACACTCGTGGCGAATAATATGGTATCGCGACGATTTCACAACCGTGGCCAATAATACGGTAATGCAATGATTTCACGTTCATGGCGAATAGTACGGTATTGCAACGATTTCAAAACCGTGACAACAGTATTGTATTGCAACGATTTCTGATGTGTGGCAATAGGTTCGTAATGCAACATATTCAAATCTGTTGCAACAGGGTCGTAATGCGATGTTCTCTGGGTGGTGGCAATAGCAGTCTAGTGCAATGCTTTTTTGGTCGTAGCCAAATGTTTGTAGTGCAACGTTTTATAATTTGTGGCAATATCTAGCTTCCTATTGCAACGGTTTATTTTCGTCGCAATAATCTGTTAATGCCACGTTTTATAATTAGCGACACTAGAATTTCGTTGCACCAGGTTTGAAAATTAGTGGCAACTGAAAGTGCATCTAGGACTCCCTTGTGGGTTTTGGATGATTTATGACAAGCAATTGGGATCCTAACCTGCTTGTTGAGATGAGTGCAGGCCTATCATAGGAAAATGAGCAAAATACCAAAAAGAAGGAAGGATGAGGAGCAAAGTGGAGATGAGCTCAAGGAAGAAGAGTAATAGATTATTGTGTATGGAGTGTGTTAAGGAAACACACCCCAAGAGCTCAATCACAATTAAACACACACATTGCACAAAGCTACACAGGACCGGACTAGTCCGATCACAAGTGGACTAGTCCGATAACCTTTCTGCACCAGATTGGACAAGTCCGATATCTGTCGGACTAGTCCGATATTCTTCTGACTAGAATCGGACTAGTCCTCCCCAGTATGGACTAGTCCTCAAAACACTTCACAAGTCACACAAAATCGGACTTGGACTAGTCCGATATTCTTTCTGATCCAAATCGGACAAGTCCGATATTTGCATGGACTAGTCCGAAAAACCCTCTAATCTACATCGGACAAGTCCTCCAAGTGCAGACTTGTCATCTAATTCACTTAGGGTTTCACATGTCTGGACAGGTCCGATGGATATCGGACTAGTCTGAAGATTTCCAGTAGCGAAATCGGACAAGTCCGTTTTCAGCCGGACTAGTCTGATATTTCGGGGTACTTAGGGTTTGCTACACACAGCACACCAGACTAGTCCGGTAACCACCACAGACTAGTCCGAACTTTCTGAACCCTAACGGTCACTTTTATAAACCCCATATAAATAGAGGTGCACGGCCTTCTTTTAATCACTCTCGAACCGTAGCGCCATCACACCTCCCAAGAGCCTCAAAAACTACATCTCTCCACAAAATTAAGTGCAACAACGATCAATCCTTTGAGGATTCACTCTAGATCATTGGAGAGACACTTGGAACATCACATCGAGCTCTTGGTTTGATTCTCTAACACACTCCTGCATTTTAATTGTAATATTTTGAATGTGTTTTTGGTGGATATTTGTTTTGTAATCTAAGGGAGCTCTCAACGTGTGAGAAGGCCCCTTGAATTCGGTTATTCACCCCCTTTGTGGTTAGTGGAAGAGGATTGGCCTTCATGGCGATCCGACGAGGGTAGGGTTGGAGAAGACCCGGTCCTTTGTGGACTCCTCAACGTGGATGTAGGTTGCCTTTTGTGGTAGCCGAACCACGGGATAAATCCTTGTGTTTTTCTTTTGGTGTTCATCATTCTAATTCATCAATATAATCTAGGGTTTCATAATCATTATTCATCTCATGCTGGATTGTTAAACATAAGATTTAATAGTGATATAATCTAGAATATAACTGAGAAACATTTATTTGATTCCATTTTCCCGCTACACACATAAAAGAATCAATCTAATCGATCTAGCTTAATCAACTTAGTCCGTGAACACCGGACTAGTCCACACTTTACCGGACTAGTCCGATATCTCTGGTATTGAACTTGTTGTTGAGTGTTGCAGGATCCGACAATTATCGAAAAGGCCTATTCACCCCCCTCTAGGCCCACATTCAATTGGTATCAGAGCAAGGTTCTTCAAGAAAGAGTCTAACCACTCGAAGAGATCATGTAGGACATGAAGGACGCCCACAAAATCAACAACCAAGAGGAGGTTAACAATGACAAGACCCAAAAGGTGGAGAAGTACCTCAAAGGCATTCAAGACTTCGAGGACAACTATGAGGAGACGCTGGAGTTAAAGGCGCTCCTCAGAAAGAAGGCACTTTCCAAAGGGAAAGTGAAAGTTGAAGAGAAGAAGAAGGGGAGTAGTCACACCGACTACTCCCAATATCCTTTTAACTATGATCGTCTAAACTCCAATAACAATCATTGCTTATCTCTTGGAAAAGCCCCACACTTCGATGGAAGTGATTACTCAATGTGGAGGCAGAATATGAAAATGCATTTGATTTACCTCAACCCAAGTCTATGGCATGTTGTATGCACAGGGATAGAAATTCCAGACGACGACGAAGAGCTCACCCCAAGCCAAGAGCAGGCCATTCATAGAAATGCACAAGCCGCAGCTGTAATCACCTCCTCACTCAGTTGGGACGAGTTCACCAAGGTGGATGGACTCGAAATTGCTAAGGAGATATGGGATACACTACAAACTACACATGAAGGTGACCGACACGTGCGTGAAGCAAAGATTGAGATGATCGAAGGAGAACTAGGAATATTCGCAATTGAGGAAGACGAGTCACCCCAAGATATGTACAATCGATTGAAGACACTTGTCAACAAAGTTCGATCATACGGGAGCAAGAAGTAGAATGACCACGAGGTGGTAAAGCTCATCCTTAGAGCTTTTATGCCTCGCAATGTCACGTTGTGCTCCATGATTAGAGAAAGCCCCGGATACAAAAGGATGACTCCGGATGAATTTCTTGGAAAAATCATCAACTTTGAGATGATGGAAAGACAAGCAAAGCATGTCAAGGAAATTGCCGATCTCACCTCGGCTAAGAAGAAAGGGGTTGCTCTAAAGTCCACCCTCAAGCCTCTATCCAAAGAAGCATGGGAAGCACAACTAGAGGAAGACAGTGACGACGAAAGCAGTGAGCTAGATGAAGAGGACATGATATTGTTCATGAAAAAGTTCAAGAGAATAATGAAGAAAAGACAAGGAACAAAATCAAGCAATGGAAAGTACAAGGAAAGAACGAAGCCGAAGTTGAGGCGGGCATGCTACAATTGTGGTGAGTACAACCACTTTATAGTTGACTGCCCATATGAGGAGAACAAGAAGAAGACCAAAGAATCCAAGCCTCAACCTAAGAAATTCTTCAAGAAGAAGAAGCAAGCCGAACTAGCGCACATTCGGAAGCAGTGGGACTCAAACAATGAGTCCTCATCATCCGAAGAAGAAGAGATGGCTAGCGTAGCCATCGAGAACACGTCCAAGAAATCTACACTCTTCCCCACACTCGGCGCAAGGAAGGGACATGGCACTTGCCTTATGGCAAAGGAAGGTAAATGCAAGGTAATCATCAAAACCCCTTCCGTGCATTCCTACTCTAGTGATGACGAAATGAATAGTGATGATGAGGATATGCTTAGTGGACTAGATAGGAAAGCTACAACAAAAATGAAATTTTTACTTGATCAACTTGTTGAGAAGGAGAGGTTGATACATCGTCAAGAGGACATGATTATCTCCCAAAAGGAGGAGTATGTTGAACTTGACAAACTTCTAGAACTTGAAAAGGAGAAAAACAATTCACTGGAGCTTGAGTTAGCTTCAAGCAAGAAAGCTTGCTTGGAGTTAACTAACTCAAATGTTGCAATCAAGGACCAACTTGCTAACCTAATCAAGGTCAACAAGATCCTTGAAGTGCAAGTTGAGTCACTCAAGCTGAGTGAACCTTCCTCCTCTTCAAGTTCACCTTCTCAACCCACTAAAACTGATTTTGCCCATATATGCACATGTAGTAAGATTGACACCAGTTTGAAGGAGAAATCAACCTCCACAAAGGATAAAAATCCTACCCAATGTGGAATATTTGACAAGGAGAAGATCAACTATGCATGTAGTGCATACTTGGTCCAAAGACCTCCAAATGTCAAGTATGGCATTGGTTACTCTTATGACGAAAAACAACATGCTGGAAGTCATAAGAATAACAAGGGGGAGGATTTCCTTTGTGAAGGAAAGACCCTCTAAAACTCATAAGTCGAAGGGTAAAAACTTGAACTCACACAAACACCGGACTAGTCCGGTGAGTGTCCATACAAGTCCGGTCCTCCGAACAAGTCCGGCCTCCCAGACTAGCCCTGTATACAAACAACAACAATTACTCTTTAGAACCTTTGATGTCTCCTATGTGTTAATGAGAAATAATCTTGGCAAGGTTTATGCTAATTATGTTGGGCCACGCCATGGGAACACCAAATCTCATGTGTGGGTGCCCAAATGTATTGTAACTAACCTCCAAGGACCCAAGCAAGCTTGGGTACCTAAAACCAAAGCATAATTTGTTTTTGCAGGCCTATTCCTCTGGTGGATCCAAATGGGTGCTAGACAGTGGCTGCACCAACCACATGACCGGAGAAAGAAGAATGTTTGTGGAATATGAAGAGAATGAGGACCCAAACGAAGGCATCTACTTTGGAGATAATAGTCAAGGAAGGGTGCTTGGTACCGGTAAAATTGCAATATCTTCTACACACACACTTTCTCATGTTTTACATGTTGAATCCTTAGATTATAACCTGCTGTCCATATCTCAGCTATGTGACAAAGGTTATAATTGCTTGTTCACTAACGAGGGTGTTACCGTCTCTAGGAGGAGTGATGGTTCCATTGCATTCAAGGGTATGTTGAAGGGAAAGCTTTACCTCGTTGACTTCAACAAGGATAAAGCCGAACCTGACACATGCTTGATTGCAAAGACCAACATGGGTTGGCTGTGGCATAGACGGCTAGCGCATGTTGGTATGAGGAATCTTCAAGAACTCCTCAAGGGCGATCACATCCGCGGTTTGAAGGATGTTGTTTTTGAGAAAGACAGGCCTTGTAGCGCGTGCCAAGCTGGGAAGCAAGTTGGAGCACCTCATCCCGCAAAGAACATCATGACTACAACCAGACCGCTCGAACTACTTCACATGGACTTATTTGGTCCAATTGCTTACATAAGCATTGGCGGTAACAAATATGGTTTAGTTATTATTGATGACTTTTCTCGCTTCACTTGTGTTTTCTTTTTGCACGGTAAGTCAGAAACACAAGGAACACTCAAGAAGTTCTTCAAGCGAGCTCAAAATGAATTCTCATTGACAATCAAGAGTATTCGAAGTGACAATGGCACGGAGTTCAAGAACACACAAATGGAGGAGTACCTTGATGAAGAGGGTATCAAGCATGAATTTTCAGCGCCATACTCGCCACAACAAAACGGAGTTGCTGAAAGAAAGAACCGAACACTCATAGAGATGGCAAGAACAATGCTCGATGAGTACAAGACCTCGGATCGATTTTGGGCGGAAGCGATTAACACCGCTTGCCACGTCGTAAATCGACTTTATCTTCATCGACTACTCAAGAAGACATCCTATGAGCTACTCACTGGTAACAAACCAAATATCTCATATTTTCGAGTTTTCAGTTCTCCATGATATATCCTGAACAAGAAGCCTAGGACTTCAAAGTTCGCTTCGAAGTCCGATGAAGGTTTCTTGCTTGGTTATGATTCGAACACTTACGCCTATCGTGTTTTCAACAAGGCCTCTGGACTCGTTGAAATAGCACGTGACGTGGTGTTCGATGAGACTAATGGCTCCCAAAAGGAGCAAGTTGATCCATGTGAACTAGGTAAAGAAGAAGCTCCCTGTCAAGCATTGAAAACAATGGCTCTTGGTGAAGTTCGACCACAAGAGCCACCTCCACACGTACATGAGGAAGATGAACCACAGGAGGAGATCAACAATCAAGGGGGAGCTTCAGCACAAGATCAACCACAAGAATACGAAGATGATCAAAAAGTCAATGAAGGCAACTACTTAGGGGGAGAAGCAGATAATCATGAAGACACAACTCCTCAAGTGCCACACCCAAGAATACACCAATGCGTCCAAAGGGATCACCCAATAGACAACATCATCGGTGACATCCAGAATGGAGTAACCACTAGATGTCGCTTAGCTAACTTTTGTGAACACTATTCGTTTGTATCCTTTTTGGAACCACGCAGGGTTGAAGATGCATTGAAAGATCCGGACTGGGTGGTGGCAATGCAAGAAGAATTGAACAACTTCAAGCGGAACAAAGTATGGGAACTTGTGGCAAGACCAAATGCAAACATCGTCGGCACCAAATGGGTCTTCCGCAACAAACAAGATGAACACGGGGTGGTGACAAGGAACAAGGAATGACTTGTGGCCAAAGGTTATTCACAAGTTGAAGGTTTGGATTTTGATGATACTTTTGCTCCAGTAGCCAGGCTTGAATCCATTAGAATATTACTTGCATATGCTACTCACCATGATTTCAAGCTGTATCACATGGATGTGAAAAGCACCTTCCTCAACGGACCAATCAAGGAAGAGGTGTACATGGAGAAACCACCCGGGTTTGAAGACGAAGAGTTCCCCAACCACATATTCAAATTGTGTAAGGTTCTCTACGGCCTCAAACAAGCTCCTAGAGCTTGGTATGAGTGTCTTAGAGATTTCTTAATTGAGATTGGTTTTCAAATTGGCAAAGTAGATTATACTCTATTTACAAAGAATTTAGACAATGATCTTTTCATTTGTCAAATTTATGTTTATGATATAATTTTTGGGTCAACTAATCAATCGTTTTGTGAGAAATTTAGCAAAATCATGACAGACAGGGTTGAAATGTCAATGATGGGAGAATTAAAGTACTTCTTGGGATTCCAAGTGCGGCAACAAAAGGAAGGGATATTCATAAGCCAAACCAAGTACACGCAGGACATACTTAAGAAGTTTGGTATGGACAAGGCAAAGCCTATTGTAGGATCGAAGAGCAAGTGAAAAGCTACCAGAGGGGGGGTCAATGGTAGATTTAAAAATCTTACGCAGCGGAAACAATTAAACCCCAACCCCTTCGGCAGAAAAACGATCTCTTAAAGAAATCGTGTGTGAGACTAATCTAAATGTGTTTCACCGTGACAAAAGTGATGGATACCAGAGAGAATCAAGTCACGAAGACAACACAAAAAGAATCACTCAAATCCGTCGAGAAAAACTCAAGTTATGATCAAAAGATCAAACAATGGTCAATCTGCCCTACCCGAGAAAAAAAACAGTTCTGGAACGCTGCAAAGAAACTCATGTAGATCATAGACCACAAATCCAATGACCGTGAAATTTTGACATACGATAGACAATCAAGTTTTGAAGACAAATTAAAAAGAATCACGTCAATTGGATTTGTAAAACTCGAGTTATGATAAAACCACCAACGAAAGGTAGTGCTGTCCAGAAACTCGACGAGTAAAACTTGTCTGGAACAAGTAGGACGAACAAGGCACAAAAGTTCCTTCAAACTAAGAATTTTATTCAATAGAACACAAGAGGAACAACCCTAAAGTCGTCCACCTCGAGCTCTAGGCTCCCTTGCTTATATAACCAGCTCTTGGGCCAACCCAATATCAACTAGGACTCCAATCCTACTTAGATCACGAATCGTAACTTTCCATAACTGCTCAAAATTGTTCTATACGCAGATAGAAGCAATCTTAAGACTTCCAAACACCTTAGGAACATATCCCTCATTCCTAAACAACTCAAATTCGTGACCCATACGAAATCCTAACATAACCAACTCGATACTTTCCATACCGAGCCATAACCGACTCCGCCGCAGCCGAAGTCATCAACCGATACAATCCAATCCTTCCAACCAGATCTTCCCATCCATAAACCATCTTCGGAACCATGTTGCCACGTCATGCACCGCATGCATACGTGCAAACACCTTCCTTCGATGTCCAGTAACCTTCATATGCACCGCCCTTGATTCAATCATCCCGCGCGACCTCCTGATCAGCTCAACCACAGTTCCTTCCAAACTTGGTTGTTGGAACCTCATCTCCTCCCTGAGACTAGTCCAATGGATCCCGTCACCAGCCATGACTTGAACTCAAGCAACACCTGCACATGAATAAACAACCAATCCATACGAGCCCAAGTCCTCGACTTGACAGAAGTTAGTTCCGAACACAACACCCTACGTGAGAACCTCACATAAGCATGTTGCAAAACCACAGTAACACGATATCATCCATATCAACCAAAACGCACCAAAAACTTAGCAAATGAATACTAAACAATCTTTCCAACAATGTAAAGCAAGTACGAAACATTGCAAATGAAAAGCAGAAGTATTGCGGTTACATTCCGGACCATCCCACAGCAAGCCGGAGCTTGAGCCGGAGCTTACCAAAATTAGTACAATGAAGCACCTACCGGAGCTTATCAAAACTAGTAGATCCTAGCACCGGAGCTTACCAAAAACTAGTCGAAACTAGTCAACCCAAAACCGGAGCTAGACAAAGTACGTTGGAGCTTAGCAAAAGCATTCCGGAGCTATCAAATATATGCCGGAGCTATCAAAGACATGTCGGAGCTAAAGATAAAGCTCACCGGAGCTAACCAAAGCTAGTCGGACCTTAACAAGAAGTCGGACCTAGCTTCAAACATAGCCGGAGCTACCCAAAACAAGCCGGACCTACCGTCGGACCTTGCTGTAGCTCAGAGCTAGAGTCGGACCTTGATAAAAAGGTGTTTTGGTGATATTCAAAACTTTTATCATCAAAGCCAAGTGTATTCACTACAAGCCAATGTATTCAGCACATATAGGTCTTACAATCTCCCCCTTGATGAATGCATTGGCAACACCATTTAAAATGCGAACATTGGCTTATTCACATAAAAGCTTTTGAAGGCAATTTCTCCCCCTTTGTAAATCAAAAGTAAAATGAAAGAAAAATCTCTCCCCCTTTATTATCTCTCCTTATGCACATATTCTCTTTCTCTTCATGCTTATCTCTCCCCCTTTGACAATGTATTCAGCAAGTCATGAGCATATAAACAAATTATCTCTCCCCCTTTAGTTGTTATGAGCATATTATAACATATACATATAAACAAAGCTCATCCAAGTCATACTATCAAGTAGCTTACATTATCACATCAATGAAATACATAAAGTAGTGTAAGCCATGCTAGAGATCAAATGTAATTTTAAATTTAAGTAAGTCATGATCTCACAAACTTAACTGTTTCAAAACCTGAAAGCATGACACTAGCTGCTGCATTTTATTATTTTTCAAAGCATAAGTTTAGATCATATGATATTTGCAAGAGATTATATGCGCATCTGCCTTATTCTGACCAACCAAGCCAAGCCTATGTCATTTGACAATCAGAAGCTTAAGGACATGGTTTTAGTCATACACAACTTCTTCCAAGTTCATATCTAAGTGCAATGACAAGCCATCTCAAAAGAAGAAGTGTGATGCATGCATATTCTCTTGATCTTTTCTCAATTTATATTTGTTCATAAAAACTCAACATTTGAGTTGATTACTTGATTAATTCTTAATGATTAAAAGCACTTGTGAACATGTAACAAGTTCAAAACAGCAAGAAAGTTCGACCATGACCAGTTTTAGTGTAAGTAATTATTCCAATTACTAGACATGGCAAAAACTACAAAATATATAACACGAGTAATGTAGTAAGAACTTTTAGCATGTAAAAGGAATCACAAAGTCATATATGTATGAAATACTATGCTCATATTATTTTAATTTCAGATTCACACATAGACTTCCCAAGTTTCAAAAACTCCCCCTCAATTTAATCCATGAGGATGCATAACCCCTATTTCACTACGAATATAACAAAAGTGAGTGAAATCCAAAGGTTTTGTAAAAATGTCAGCCAATTGTTGTTCGGTATCTACATGGTGAAGCACAATGTTTCCTTTTTCAACATTATCTCGGAGAAAGTGATACCTAATGTCAATGTGCTTAGTTCTAGAATGTTGCACTGGGTTTTTACCAATGCAAATGGCACTAGTGTTATCACAGAACAGTGGAACACTATCTAGATCAACCCCATAGTCCTTAAGTGTTTGAACAATCCAAAGAATTTGTGAGCAAGCACTAGCAGTAGCTACATATTCAGATTCGGCTGTGGATTGTGCAACTGAATTTTGTTTTCTAGAGGACCAAGCAACAAGAGAATTACCAAGAAAATGACAAGCACCGGAAGTACTTTTCCTATCAATCCTACAACCCCCAAAATCAGCATCCGAAAAAGCTTTCAAAGTAACGGTTGAGGAAGAAGGAAGAAAAATGCCAAATTCTTGAGTTCCATGTAAGTACCTGAGAATCCTATTGACGGCTTGACGATGTGAAACACGTGGGGAAGCTTGAAACCGTGCACACAGACATACGCTGATTTGTATGTCCGGTCTTGATGCCGTGAGGTACAAAAGTGATCCGATCATGCTTCTATATTCTTTTTGATTCACAGATTCACCATCTTCATCAAGTTCAAGTGTTGTTGTTGTTCCCATTGGTGTCTGAAGAGACTTGCTTTTGTCCATGTTGAAGCGCCTTAGGAGGTCTTTGGTATACTTCGTTTGATGCACAAAGGTACCCCCCTTGGTTTGCCTGATTTGCAGCCCCAAAAAGTAAGTGAGTTCACCCATCATACTCATTTCAAATTCGGAACTCATCATTGCTGAAAACTTGGACACAAGATCATGAGAAGCACAACCAAAGATAATATCATCCACATACACTTGAACGAATAATGAGTCATTGACATGTTTAAGCACAAAAAGAGTTTTATCAACCTTGCCCATGGTAAACCCCTTTTCAAGTAAGAATGTTTTTAACCTATCATACCATGCTCTAGGGGCTTGTTTGAGACCATATAAGGCTTTGGACAGTTTGTAAACATGATTAGGAAAATTTGGATTTTCAAAACCCTGTGGTTGTTTGACATAAACCTCCTCATCTATGTAGCCATTTAGAAAAGCACTTTTAACATCCATTTGATATAGCTTAACACCTTTAGATGCTGCAAAAGCTAACAAAATTCTTATGGCTTCTAATCTAGCGACAGGAGCAAAAGTTTCATCAAAATCTAGACCTTCAACTTGAGTGAAACCTTGAGCAACCAACCTAGCCTTATTCCTAACCACAACCCCATCCTCACTTTGTTTATTTTTATATAGCCATTTAGTTCCAATTAAAGTGTGACCTTGAGGTGGAGGTACAAGTTTCCAAACATTATTTCTTTCAAAATTTTCTAACTCTTCTTGCATGGCAATAATCCAAGATTCATTAGTGAGTGCGTGTGATATATCTTTGGGTTCAAAAGAAGCAACAAAAGCAGAATGAGCATAAGAGTTTGGATCGCAAAACCTGGACCGTGTGACTCTTTCGTGCAAGCTTCCAATCATCTGTTGTGGGGATGATCTTTGTAAAAACGTAGGGGAACAGATGTTTCACAAGCTTCTTCTTCATTAGGTTCATCGTAGATTGATGAGCTTGTGACTTGTGGACAATCAGGACCAGCATAGGTGATAGCCGGAGCTTGTTCAATGTCCGGAGCTGGACACGTGTCAACTTCAGAACTATCAGGCTGTATCACCGGCTCTTCTTCATCTTCGAAAATACCCTCCCCCTGAGGATACGGATCTGGTCCTGCAACATGGGAGCTAGTACCTGGGCTAGCTTCATCAAAAGACACTTCACAAGTCTCCACAATTTTTTTAGTGTCAAGTAAAAGCACACGGTAGCCTCTAGTATGAGATGGATAACCAAGAAACATGCCATCAATGGATCTAGGTTCAAATTTATCAAGTTTACCATATTTCTTAACAAAGCATTTGCAACCAAAGACCCGAAAGTGTGTAACACTAGGCCTATGTCCAGACCGGAGCTCATATGGTGTTTTACCTAGCTTAGCACGCAAGAAAACACGATTTGAGACATAACAAGCGGTTGCTAATGCATCAGCCCAAAATTTCCTAGGAGTTTGATATTCATCAAGCATAGTCCTAGCCATCTCAACTAAGGTTCTGTTCTTTCTTTCTACAACACCGTTTTGTTGGGGTACATATGGGGAAGAAAGTTGATGATCTATTCCATTTTCAGCACAAAAGTGATCAAAAGATTGATTTTTAAATTCGGTTCTGTTATCACTTCTAATTGCCTTTAAAGATCCTGGGTGATCAATTGATAATCTAAGAAATAAAGTCCTAAACTAACTAAAATCTTCATTCTTAGACGCCATAAAGTAAACCCAAGAGTATCTAGAATAATCATCAACAATAACAAGAACATACCATTTACCTCCGAAGGATTGAACACGTGAAGGTCATACGGTGTCAAGATGCAAAAGTTGACATGGTTCAGTTGACATGATCATTGTGAGAAGAGTATGTGAACCTGCAACCATCTTAGCATGTCTACAAGAAGAGCACACAATTTCTTTGTCCCCTTTAAGCCTAGGCAGCCCACGTATGCGATCAAGAGCACTACCATGTGTTAGGTGATCAAAGCCTACGTGACCAAGTCTACGATACCAAAAATACAAGTCCTTTGAATCATTAGCAACTAGACACCTATGCTTAGAGGAAGACATATCAAAATCAGCTTTAAAAACTCTTCCAAACCGAGACATGTTAAAAATAAGCTCACTATTTGAACCTAGAACTTTGCAGCAGTTTTTATTGAAAATAATTTCTAGATTTTAATCTAGCAATTGTGCAACAGAAAGCAAGTTGTATTTCAAATTTTTGACAAGTGCCACATCCTTCAAAGTGTAGTGATCATTTACTCTAACCGAACCCTTAGCAATTATAGGAATTGAAGAATTATCGGCAAAAGTAACATTTTCTACGCGTGACACAAAAGAGAGAGAGAGGAGAACCAATCTTTGTTACCGGTCATGTGGCTTGAGCAACCTGAATCCACAATCCAAATGTGCTCCTTCCTCAAACGTGTAACCTACATAGAAGCACAATACATCGATGACTCAATACTGGGGTTAGTCAAAAGGCATTTAGGTATCCAGTACTGAGTCACACGACGTGCAGCAGGAAAAACACACGAAAGCTGAGATAAAACAGCAGGTTTATGAGTCAAAGATTGAGGTTTTCTGTTCTTAACAATTGATTTAGAAGTTGTTACTTGTTTAGAGTGAAAACCAGTAGCTCCGGAGGTAAAAGCAGAAGGTCCGGAGGCAAAAACTAAAGCTTTGGAGGGAACAACAGAAGATCCGGGAGCTCTCGGAGCTATCAGAACTACCGGAGCTGACTTTGTAGATTTCTTGCCAAAAGTTCCGGAAGCTACCTTTTCAAATTTCTGACTCATTAAAGCAGGTTGTGTTTTTCTAATTGCATGAAAGTTATAAGATCTAGCAATCATCCATTCCTTTTTCTGTTGTTTAGCTAGTCTATAACAAAAATTTATGACATGACCATCTCTACCACAGTAGGTACAATGAAATTTAACTTTGTGTTCATGTCTAGATGAGCAATCAACATTTTTATTTGATACCGAATGAGACAACACTCCTGCAAATTTGAAAACCACTTCTTTTTGTTTAGGAACTGTTTGAACCAAACCACTTCCTAATGACTTTACAATTTTAGGTGGATGTGACTTAGCATGAGCATGAGAATCAAAACCTAAACCAGTTTTATCATTGCAAGACTTGGAAGAATTCAGCAGCAAGTTTAGGTTCTTATTTCCATTACAAAACCGATCTAATGTCCTATGCATGTTGTCAAGTTTATTGGACAGATCAAGGCAATTTTCACATGAAGTTTTTCCTTTTAGTTTGCAATTGGAACAAAATTTAACTTCATGAGAACGTAAAGCATTGTTCAATATAGAAATTTCATTCATAGCATCTTGCAGTTTTTTATCAAGATCATCACAACTAGAACAATGCAAATCAATTGTAAAACAAGAAGCATCTTTTAAGTTTCCAATATTAAGTGCAGCAAGCTTTTTGTTCTTTTCAATTTCAAGTTCAAGTTTATCAAGTGTGGAGGAATGTGCACTTCTTAGGGAGGACAACCTTTCATAGATCAAGTCACAAGAAGAACATGCATCATCACTAGGAATCAAAGTTTTTAAACGGTTGATTTTAGATTCTAGTGATTCAATCTTAGCAGCACCATCCCTAAGCTTTTTGTCCTTTTTTTTAACAATAACAGTGGCACGTGAAATAGCATCACACATTTCTTCGCAAGTAGGACATAACTCTTCATTGTCGCTGTTGTGTTCTGCCTCCTCCATACTTGATCTTGACTTGCCCGCCATAAAGCACAAGTTTGCCAAACCATCTTCATCTTCATCACTTCCAATGTCCACATCACTTGAACTGAACTCTTGAAGCGCGGTGATGAAACTGTTGATCATCTTGCGTCCTATGGTACCTTTCTTCTTCTTGTTGGAATTTCCAGAGGAGGTCCGGACCTTGCTTTGTTTTTCTTCCCGGGTGGTTGGACCGTGTTGCATCTCGAAGCGCATGTATTCTTTCTTGAACATGTCTTGCCTTACCTCTTTGATTGTGTTGGATCCTTCGTGGTAGTCACAAAGTGCTTTCCACACATCGTATGCAGATCGGAGGTGTGCAACACGGTCAAAGTCGCTTTGTGTTAATCCTTGTATGATCAAGTTCCAAGCCTTGTTGTTGTTGTCGACATCTCTCAGATTTGTAGCCGTAACTTTATCATTTGATGGCACTTCGTAAGGCTTGTATACCTTCTCCCATATTGCAAAGCCTTGTGCCTGGATGAAAGCCTCCATGCGTGCCTTCCAAACCTGAAAATCAATACCAGCGAACACACAAGGTTTGGCAGAGTACTTCTCCATGATGATTAGTTAAAAACACGTGAAAATCTCAAAGATTAGAGCACCGTGGCTCTGATACCAATTGTAGGATCGAAGAGCACGTGAAAAGCTACCAGAGGGAGGGTGAATGGTAGATTTAAAAATCTTACGCAGCGGAAACAATTAAACCCCAACCCCTTTGGCAGAAAAACGATCTCTTAAAAAAATCGTGTGTGAGACTAATCTAAATGTGTCACCATGACAAAAGTGATGGATACCAGAGAGAATCAAGTCACGAAGAGAACACAAAAAGAATCACTCATATCCGTCGAGAAGAACTCAAGTTATGATCGAAAGATCAAACAATGGTCAATCTGCCCTACCCGAGAAAAAAAACAGTTCTGGAACGCTGCAAAGAAACTCATGTAGATCATAGACCACAAATCCAATGACCGTGAAATTTTGACATATGATAGAAAATCAAGTTTTGAAGACAAATAAAAAAGAATCACGTCAATTGGATCTGTAAAACTCGAGTTATGATAAAACCACCAACGAAAGGTAGTGCTGTCCAGAAACTCGACGAGTAAAACATGTCTGGAACAAGTAGGACGAACAAGGCATAAAAGTTCCTTCAAACTAAGAATTTTATTCAATATAACACAAGAGGAACAGTCCTAAAGTCGTCCACCACGAGCTCTGGGCTCCCTTGCTTATATAATCAGCCCTTAGGCCAACCCAATATCAACTAGGACTCCAATCCTACTTAGATCACGAATCGTAACTTTCCATAACTGCTCAAGATTCTTCTATACGCAGATAGAAGCAATCTTAAGACTTACAAACACCTTAGGAATGTATCCCTCATTCCTAAACAACTCAAATTCGTGACCCATACGAAATCCTAACATAACCAACTCGATACTTTCCATACCGAGCCATAACCGACTCCGCCGCAGCCGAAGTCATCAACCGATACAATCCGATCCTTCCAACCAGATCTTCCCATCAATAAACCATCTTCGGAACCATGTTGCCACGTCATGCACCACATGCATACGTGCAAACACCTTCATTCGACGTCCAGTAACCTTCATATGCACCGCCCTTGATTCAATCATCCTGCGCGACCTCCTGATCAGCTCAACCGCAGTTCCTTTCGAACTTGGTTGTTGGAACCTCATCTCCTCCCTGAGACTAGTCCAATGGATCCCGTCACCAGCCATGACTTGAACTCAAGCAACACCTGCACATGAATAAACAACCAATCCATACGAGCCCAAGTCCTCGACTTGACTCAAGTTAGTTTCGAACACAACACCCTACGTGAGAACCTCACATAAGTATGTTGCAAAACCACAGTAACACGATATCATCCATATCAACCAAAACGCACCAAAAACTTAGCAAATGAATACTAAGCAATCTTTCCAACAATTTAAAGCAAGTACGAAACATTACAATGAAAAGCAGAAGTATTGCGGTCAAGTTTCGGACCATCCCACAGCAAGCCGGAGCTTGAGCCGGAGCTTACCAAAATTAGTACAATGAAGCACCTGCCGGAGCTTACCAAAACTAGTAGATCCTAGCACCGGAGCTTACCAAAAACTAGTCAAAACTAGTCAACCCAAAACCGGAGCTAGACAAAGTACGTCAGAGCTTAGCAAAAGCATTCCGGAGCTATCAAATATATGCCGGAGCTATCAAAGACATGCTGGAGCTAAAGATAAAGCTCACCGGAGCTAACCAAAGCTAGTCGGACCTTACCAAGAAGTCGGACCTAGCTTCGAACATAGCCGGAGCTACCCAAAACAAGCCGGACCTACCGTTGGACCTTGCTGTAGCTCAGAGCTAGAGTCGGACCTTGATAAAAAGGTGTTTTGGTGATATTAAAACTTTTATCATCAAAGCCAAGTGTATTCACTACAAGCCAATGTATTCAACACATATAGGTCTTACACCTATAAAGACCCCCATGGCTACAAATGGCCACTTGGATCTCAATGAAGATGGACCTAGCATCGACCAAAAGGTATATCGCTCCATGATTGGATCTCTACTATATTTATGTGCATCTAGGCCAGACATTATGTTGAGTGTATGTTTGTGTGCAAGATTTCAAGCCAACCCTAAGGAATGTCACTTGACAGCCGTAAAAAGGATCTTGAGATATTTAGTTCATACACCCAAGCTTGGTCTTTGGTACCCAAAAGGCTCAAAATTCAATCTCATTGGTTACTCCGATGCAGATTATGCCGGATGCAAAGTAGATAGAAAAAAGCACCTCCAGCACATGCCAATTCCTAGGTAGATCCTTAGTTTCTTCGTCCTCCAAGAAACAAAATTCCATTGCCTTATCCACAGCCGAAGCGGAGTATGTTGCAGACGGGAGCTGTTGTGCACAACTCCTTTGGATGCGACAAACTCTAAGGGATTACAGTTACAATATGAACTGTATTCCTCTCCTTTGTGACAACGAGAGTGCCATTAAAATTGCCCACAATCCAGTTGAGCACTCTAGAACTAAACACATAGACATAAGACATCATTTTTTGAGAGACCATTCCATGAAAGGAGACATAGCCATCTCACATGTCAATACCCAAAAACAATTGGCCGACATATTCACCAAGCCACTTGATGAAAAGCGCTTTTGCGAACTCCGAAATGAACTAAATATCCTCGATGCTCGGAGTGTGGCTTGAAAAGTTGCATACCTGTATGAATTCTTCAAAATATCTTGATTGAATTGTGAAAATCTCTCTCTCTCAATTTTTCCCGAAAAACTATGTCAATTACTAGATCTTGGTGAATTATGATCATTGCTTGATTATTTTATGCCTACTGGTCATATTCATCAAGATCATTTGATTTAATTTGCCTCTCTATTCTCTATTTATGAACCTTCAAATATATATGAATGAGCTATGCAAATTTCTCCTGGTGACCACGGACTAGTCCATGGTTATCCGGACTAGTCCGCACATGCAGACTAGTTCGCAGAGTGTCGGTTAGGCCGGACTACTCCGATAACACCACCGACTAGTCCGATGTTGCTCTCTGGAAGAGTTCGGACTAGTCTGGTCATCTCTGGACTTGTCTGATGTTTCGTGTCCATAACCCTAGCGGCCACCAAACCCTAATCCCTTCATCCTCCACTCTTGCTCACGCGCTCTCTCTCCTCAATGAAATTCCTTGCTATCCTTTCATACCTATGCCTTGTATCATTCATTATCATTCTTGAAACCCATTCTCAGGTCATGTTGAGCTCAAACGATGAGGTTTCAGATTTTGAGGCCGAGATGGACCACGAGGTGGCACCTCAGACCTCAATGAGTCTTAGCAAGAAGCGCCAAGAGCGACCTAACGAGCCAGCTCCGTCTCTTCCACAAGTTTGGAGGAAAGTGCAAGCAAAGAAGGCGGCCCCCAAGGTGCCAGTTTCTAGGACTACCGCCAGTGGTGGCCCTAGCTCGGCAAGTGTCCGCCTTGTCAAAGGCAAGGGCAAGGGGATAGCGACGGGTCCACTTGGACCATTGAAGCTGCATGCTCCCAGGGAAGGGGTCCGGTACCCCACTGAAGAAAAGTTCAATGGGAAGGGCAGTGACTCAGCTGCAAAGCTCAGGAGCATTGATTGCTATAATCATCCAAAGCAAGCTGCAGATGGAAGATTCTGGAGCAAATTTTCATGCTGACTATTACAAGGCTGTATATCTGCAGATGAAGACACCCGTGGTGCGCAGTTAGTGGATTGACTGGGCACATATTGAGAAGAAGAGATGCCCTGCATTTGATGAAGTGATTGCAGCAGCTGAGAGACATGGCTTGAAGGACCTCTATGCCTTCAAGTACAATTGGAATGATGAAGTGGTGGCTCAGTTCTATGCCACCTGCCACTTTGCAAGCGATGAAGAGGAAAGGGTGACTTGGATGACTCATGGATCCAAGTACACTATCACTTATGAAGAATTTGCAGGGATGTTGCATCTTGACACCTCCAGCAATGATAATGTGGTCATCCATAATGTTGGTGTCATTGACAAGGAGAGGATGAAGTTTCTCTATGAGCCCAATTCAAAGTTCATCCCTCCTTCCACAAAGAACATGAAGACATTCTTTGTGGTGCTAAACAGAGTCTTGAGGAAGACCATTGCCCCTAAGGATGGGATGCAGGGAGTGTACAAGGGTACCTCCGGACCCTAATGAGGATCATAAGCAAGAACAGACAGTTTGATGTGTTTGACTACATATGGAACGATATGGTCAACATCTCCAACAACCCCAACAGGTCCTGTGGCTATGCTCCCTATATAATGTTTATGATTGAGAAAGTCACAGGGATTGAGTTTGTCAAGTATGTGGAGCACACTCCTTTGAGGCCTCAGAAGCCTCAACCAGTACATGTCCAGGCTGATCCCTCGCCGGCCTCAAGTCCCGAGGCACCGGCAAGAGCAAGCAAAGATGTCAGAGCTGCTCCAACTTCAAGGGTAGCCCCTCAGAGAGGATCAGCTAGCGGAATACTCAAATACCTGGCTGCCATCTTCACCTCCTGCAAGAAGGCCGAAGTGAAGGCCCACGAGCTCAACCAGAAAAGAAAGGAGGACATGAAGTACATCAAGGCCAATGTGAAGCATATCTGCCAGAAGCTGGAGATCGACCCCATTGTATCTCTAGTGATTTCTGAGGAATCTGACCCGGACTTCACTGAGCTTGCGCCATTGAACCCCTTTGAGCTTGCCTACTTTGGCATTGGGGGCTCGAGTGGCTCCGTTCCTCCTCCTTCTCCTCCTCATCAAGCTGAAGATGAAGATGACGAAGACGACGATGAGAGGACCGACAGTGAAGAGTGAAGACCCTAGGACCCTCCTCTCCTTCTTTTTGGTTTCTTGATGCCAAAGGGGGAGATATTGAGGGGGAGTCTTAGCTTTAGATGTAGGATGCGAGGAGAGAGCTCTTTTTATGCTTCTTGTCTATCTTTGAGTTTTGCAGTGTTTCAACTTTGTTCCTAAGTCAGTTATGGTTCTGTGATGCAATGCTTAATTAATTTGAAAAGTATTTGTTGAAATCTGTAATCTTGCTCCTGGAATGACATATATGCTTGGCTTTGGTTGATTAATGTAAATTAGGTCATTATCAACGTCTCAATATACTTAGTTATGCATCCCACCATAAAGAATGCACATATGGATAATTCTTTCACTGCTTGATGTATTTTTGACTCATATGTGCATACTTTATGAAAATCTCAATTTTTTATCATATTTTGTGAAATCTCAATTGGTTGTCATCAATCACCAAAAAAGGGGAGATTGAAAGTGCATCTAGGACTCCCTTGCGGGTTTTGGATGATTTATGACAAGCAATTGGGATCCTAACCTGCTTGTTGAGATGAGTGCAGGCCTATGATAGGAAAATGAGCAAAATACCAAAAAGAAGGAAGGATGAGGAGCAAAGTGCAGATGAGCTCAAGGAAGAAGAGTAATAGATTATTGTGTATGGAGTGTGTTAAGGAAACACACCCCAAGAGCTCAATCACAATTAAACACACACATTGCACAAAGTTACACAGGAGCGGACTAGTCTGATCACAAGCGGACTAGTCCGATAACCTTTCTGCACCAGATCGGACAAGTCCGATATCTGTCGGACTAGTCCGATATTCTTCTGACTAGAATCAGACTAGTCCTCCCCAGTACGAACTAGTCCTCAAAACACTTCACAAGTCACATAAAGTCGGACAAGTCTGATCATATCCGGACTAGTCCGATATTCTTTCTGATCCAAATCGGACAAGTCTGATATTTGCACGGACTAGTCCGAAAAACCCTCTGATCTACATCGGACAAGTCCTCCAAGTGCGGACTTGTCATCTAATTCACTTAGGGTTTCACATGTCCGGACAGGTCCGTTGGATATTGGACTAGTCCGAAGATTTCCAGTAGCAAAATCGGACAAGTCCGTTTACAGCCTGACTAGTCCGATATTTTGGGGTACTTGGGGTTTGCTACACACAGCACACCGGACTAGTCCGGTGACCACCACAGACTAGTCCGAACTTTATGAACCCTAACGGTCACTTTTAGAAACCCCATAAATAGAGGTGCACGACCTTCTTTTAATCACTCTCGAACCCTAGCGCCGTCACACCTCCCAAGGGCCTCAAAAACTACATCTCTCCACAAAATTAAGTGCAACAACGATCAATCCTTTGAGGATTCACTCTAGATCATTGGAGAGACACTTGGAACATCACATCGAGCTCTTGGTGTGATTCTCTAACACACTCTTGCGTTTTAATTGTAATCTTTTGAGTGTGTTTTTGGTGGAAATTTGTTTTGTAATCTAAGGGAGCTCTCAACGTGTGAGAAGGCCCCTTGAATTCGGTTATTCACCCCTTTGTGGTTAGTGGAAGAGGATTGGCCTAGTTGGAGAAGACCCGGTCCTTTGTGGACTCCTCAACGTGGATGTAGGTTGCCTTTTGTGGTAGCCGAACCACGGGATAAATCCTTGTGTTTTTCTTTTGGTGTTCATCATTCTAATTCATCAATATAATCTAGGGTTTCATAATCATTATTCATCTCACGTTGGATTGTTAAACATAGGATTTAATAGTGATATAATCAAGAATATAACTAAGAAACATTTATTTGATTCTATTTTTCCGCTGCACACATAAAAGAATCAATCTAATCGATCTAGCTTAATCAACTTAGTTCGTGAACACCGGACTAGTCCGCACTTTACCGGACTAGTCCGATATCTTTGGTATTGAACTTGTTGTTGAGTGTTGCAGGATCCGACAATTATCGAAAAGGCCTATTCATCCCCCCCTCTAGGCCCACATTCAAACAGAATCAATTTATTTGCACACGATACGTCTGTCGACTTAACAACAAACATCCAGCAATTGATGCAACGCTCAAGGACCCTTGCGTCGTTGCGAGACGATGTTATTTACAGTTTTTTTCAGGTTGCAACATTGTACCCATTAAAAGTGCACCGCGATGAGTTGTAGTATTAGGAATAGTTTCTCGAACATCCAGCTTCGACTTGGTGCGAGCAGAAATCTTTCGTGGAGTTGCTGCTAGCCGTTGTTGATTTTGCAAGCCCTCCATCATTCTGCGCATGTCTGCTAGCTCCTTTTCTTGCCGTGCAGAATTGGCTGCCATCTGATCATGTAAAGCCTGGACTTCCTGGTTGAGCTGTTCATTTGCCTGGACGAAGCCATCCATCTGGGAGGTCATATAATCATTTGTTCCTTCCAACTCTTGCACCTAAGAGCTGAGGTCTTCATTTCTATTTTGCAAGGATCGAACTTGCTGGCCGAGCTGGTCAGACATCTGGATACGCAGTCTTTCAGAAACATTAGGTTTAGCCATATAACCACGCCCCCGAAACTGTGATCCTCCAGAACCGGTTGCGGATATATAAGTAAGCTGGAAGATGTTGTTTCTTTCCTCATCTGGGATTGGGACTCCCAGCTCAGCTTCCTTGACGTTGATTTGGGCATGTGCCTGGGTCTATATACAAAAAGAAATGTCACATGTACATTGCAACTATTTATTTAAATGGGGACTGTTTGAAGTGTTTCTCACATGTAAAGCTTCTGCCTGCTCGTTTGCCCATTTACCGTTCTTCACATGGCTTGCCTCCCACAGTTCTATGTCATCGGGTTCTTTTCCGGTCTTCGGGTCTCGCTACATCAAATACTAGTAAAATTTGACTGAATGATTGCAGTGCAAAGTAAAAGCATGATATAGTTTTCATACCTTCTCGTAACTAAGTTGGGCGTAGGATTTTGAGCCAAGCAAGTGTTTTGTCTTTTGAGTACTTCGATTTCGTGAATTGGTTCTGCTTATTGACTGCAACTTTAAGAATTAATTTCACGAATGGGTGTTATGAAATAGTTTTTGTAGGATATGAAGGTATTAGAAAGCTAGCTGACCTTGAATCGCTCGGACCCAAAATAGTCCATAAGCGCCAACCAATCGGAATCTGCTACGTCAACAGGCTTGTTTTGTATACGTTCCTCATCGGTCGAATACTTCTTATAGGTGGCATGCAATGTTGATCGCCACCCCTTGTAGCACTCACCAGCAATCTTCAATATTTTTCTTCTGGTATCATCTGTGTCCTCCAAGTCCCAAGCATTATGTACATTGTATATCACACTGTTATAAACGTACAAGATGGAGGTCGCTAGAGAAAAATACTTATGTGGGGGTGTCACAACACTAACCAGAATGTCTCTCACTATATCGCTCTTCGAAGTATCGCCAACCTCTGCCCACTTCCTTACACCAGCGAGGGGTGCATTTTTTTTTTTGTTGTAATAACCACACCATCGACAAAGTGCCGCTGATTAGGACCAACCGCAGCACCCAACCTATCGGACCACTGAATTTGTAGCTTCCGATTCTGATCACTCGTTCTATTTGCAGATGCTAGATAGCGCAATTTAGCAACCTTAAGTCCTTTAGCAACCCCTCTTCCAAACTTCTTTCCTTCTGTTAGTGTCATTTAAACGGTAAATGTTTAAAGCAAATTAGCAACTGACCAGGCCTAGTATCATTTAGAAATAGTGTCAAAGATGAAGAAGTCTGATGTTTTACCATCTTCAGGACGAGTGCATCAAATACGAGCGTGGGAACACCGCGTCGCAGTAGCATTTTGCTCCATATTGGGCGATGCATTGACTTGTTGACTTCTTTGTTGCTGTTCATACCCTACAATAAGGCATCAGGCAGTAGTCAGTGGCGCTACAGCACCCGCAGTATTGCATGGGATTTTCAGTCTAGCTGCGAAGCAGGCAAGACACTAGCTGGCGATGCTAGAGAAAGAGAGGGTTCGCCGGGTGCTCATCCTCTGCAGTACTGCCGGTTCGGTCTGACCGACATCAACAAGAGCGCGTCTCGAGGCAAATTGGTGGAAGGGCGAGTCATGGACGTCAGCGGTATTAGTAGGTAGAGGATGCAAGACAGATGAGGCGGGCAGCTTGCGACGTTTAACAAAGCTAGGGTTCGGTCTGGCAGTGTAGTGACCACATTTAAGTCAGAGGATCGACGTCCAGATCACACCGGTGATCTCACGTGACTTACATTTTTACTGCATGCGATGTAGTAAAGATCCAACGGTGTGATTCCGTTGGATCTTTACTGCATCGCGTGCAGTAAAAACGTATAAGTCAGGTGATCTGCGTCCATTGATATCACCCCGGAGCAAGTCTCGAGGCTAGGAGGACAGTGTGGCGGATCTAGGAATTAAATTTAGGTGGATTGCATACAGATATTTTCTCTGCATGTTAGCATCTCGCCCTAAAGTGCTACTAGAACGGATACATGAATATAATCTTGCGTTAATTACCAGACATCAGCAACGCATTTGACAGTGTAAAAAACGGAATTGAGATCATATAAGCAGCAATGAACCCTTATGTACATGCATCTCCGAACTATATGATGCTAACATTTCTCAGTGGACAGGGGTTAATGATATTGGACTGTTTTTTCCAAGGAATGCCATGTCATATGGGGCATAGCATGTAGGTACGCTGTAATGTCTAGGGGTTTGCGGGCGGCGGGGTCATCATGGCACGCAAACGATGGGACGTGGAGATGGAGGGAGACGCGTCGGGGAGGACAGTGAAGTGACCACCAGCAGGGCGTGGGCGCCGGCCGGTGCCGGAGTGACCGGGGGCGACATGGGTTTGTTGGCGGCGGGGTCATCATGACACGCGAAGGATGGGACGTGCCGATGGTCGAGGGAGTCGCGTTTCTGAGGACACTGAAGTGAGCAGCAGCAGGGCATGGTCGCCGGTGCCAGAGTGGCGGCGGCAAGAGAGCCCAGCGTGTGCGTGTAGGCATCAATAAATCATGCCATCACATATACTCACCGGCAGGGTGTTGGCGCCGGCCGGTGCCGGAGTGACCGGCGGCGACAGAGGTTTGCGGGCGGCGGGGTCATCATGACACGCGAAGGATGGGACGTGGCGATTGTGGAGGGAGACGCGTCGGGGAGGACACTGAAGTGAGCAGCAGCAGGGTGTGGTCGTCGGTGCCGGAGTGGCCGGCGGCGAGAGAGCCCATCGTGCGTGTGTAGGCATCCATAAATCACGCCATCACATATACTCATTAACTGTTAACTGGGACTAGGAAACTACAATCGCAATGCTAAAATATTTAGTAGAGCCCGGTAAATATTTATACTCGTAGTACCAGCATGGGATGACGAAACTCGGGGTTCCTGAGCATCAGGTGCTGCAATATTCTCTGCATATGATGCAAAGGAATTAACGTGTTATAAATATATGTATTTTGATAGTAAACACATTTATAGCTATACCAGGTGCTTGTTGCCCATCACGATTACTTGTAGACGACATGATGGTTTGGTGTCTTGTTCCTAAAGTAAAGAGTATATATAGTAAGTAACAGTGATAACGTCAGATTACATGAGGATGTGTATTTTAGATCGGGCGGTGTGGTTGCTATGAACTGAAAATGTTTTTTTTGAACGGAGGAATTAGAAATGAAGGAGTAGGAAAAAAACGTACAATCCGAGAAAGAAAAATGTGTATAAACTGTGGGAACTGAAAATCTTAGGAATACAAGTTTGGAACACAGGAATGAGAGTACAACATTGGGAGTGGTTGATAAGATAACCCTGGCGTCATTTACTTCTAAATCAAGAAATTACATAGTACATGCGGTTTTTAATAGTTATCTTTCCTGAAAGGGAAATGTAGTAGAAATACACTACCATAAACTGTCGGAGCGACATTTATTTCGGGGCAGAGGTGTAGTGTATTTTATATATGGAAAAAAAGTAGAATGCAATCAGATGTTAGGGTAAAATAAAAAGATGAATCGACTGTAGGATGCAGATCTAACGATTGAGGATAGTTGATTGCACGATTGCACCATTAATCAAATTTTATACTAGACATTAATGAAACATAAGAGCATATAAGGAGAAGGAGTTGGGACGACAACTAGAAATGAACTGGCTGCAGCTGTTGGGACGACAACTAAAGCGATAAGGAGGGAGTAGCTCTATAAAAAGATGGCATGGATCGTGTAGAACTTACGTAGCACAAAACTGGAGTCCGCGATGTCGTAGGGTGGTGTCGGCGACGAAGAGGTTCGGTAGAGCCCGTCAAACTTGGTCACTTGACGTTGTACCCACAGTCACCACCACCACTCACACGGGAATTTCTTAGGAATGCAAGTTTGGAACACAACACTAGGAGGAGAACATGTGTGCCGGGAACGGAAGCCACTGCGGGATTAGAGGGAGACACACATTTATATTCGTCGTGGCTAGCTACAAATGGGCGGGACTGGAATTTTGGGCGCACAGAGTGAAGTTTCAATTGTGAAAATCACAATTGTGCGCGCCAAGAAGAACGAATAATTTTTCGAGGGACCGCTACCTGCCGTTCATCTTTGTTTTCATGGAGATGTAAAAGCAGTCATGTGGTAGTGGGACATTCTAAAAAAATACAAACAAAAATATGAATTGCCAAATGTATCATTGTGCTAATGCAAACGACATGCAAATACAGAGAACACCCAAGTCCACGAAAGGAGGACGGCAAATCCATGGTCTAGTAAAAGGTAAACAATCAGCATTTTATATATAACATTCGTTGCAATGAAATGATAACATATACAGAGTATATACTACTACTACAAAAAAACATTTTCCCCTATGATGTCTAATCTTCAGGCCGTCGATCCAAAACCGCCTGTGATACGAGTATCACAGGTACATACGATATATATATCAACAATGTCATCGGATATTAGTTACAATGGATAAAGTACTTTTCATGCACCTGTTGCATCAGGCGATGGACTAGTTAGCAATTTAGATGACATAATTTCCTAATCAAGTTAATTATGCATCATGTCTGTTGTTAGTTCTATTACTTGTAAGGATAATGTTTACCGGATTTCATTCATTCAGCCACAAGAAATATAGACGGTCCCAAGTTACAAACATATAGGAGATGTTTTCGATAAAAGAAGTTTTTCGATACAGCATATATAGAACACATTGTTCATGAACATAAAGACATATTTCATTAACAAACAAGTAATAGGAAAACACATAGTAGACAGCAAGAACAAGATAAACTACACCTAATACTACTCTACTTAGAGATCACGAAATAGATAAACTACTCTTAATACTACTCTACTGGGAGAAAACCACGTCCTCCTCCTCCGCCGTTGCTGCCTCCTCCGCCTCCGCCACTGGTGCCGCCTCCTCCTTCTCCTCCTCCGCCGCTGCTGCTGCCTCCATAGTCGCGTCCACCTCCGCCTCAAGAGACGCCTCCTGCTCCGCCTCCTCCGCTGTCGCCGCTGCCCAAGCCGCCTCATATTCCTCAACCTCCGTCACAGTCCGAAGATTCCCGGCGACACGGCACTTAATCTTCAGGAGGCCCTCTACCCCAACAACCTCCGCGATCGTCTCGTGGAGGGCGCCAAGATGACCGGCCACAGTCATCAACCCATAGCAGTAGTGGCCCGTGGTGTCCATGCTAGTGTGGAGGGGAAGGGTCCCAAGACCCAGACGGCGACACGAGCGATCTGTGTCGGAAAAGACCTTCCGCGCCACTGCGTTGAGCGCTAGTGTGCTATGAGCGGCGGTGGACTTAGTGTCAGTGGCCACCTTAAGGCGCTGATCGACTTCGTCGATGCGGTCGGTGAGGAGTCTGAGAGTCTGCTCAACCCAACCGGGATGAGGAAGTGCAGGCGCCGCGGGCGGAGATGCGGGCGCTGCCATCAGTTCCACCGGCATTGCTTGCGGCGATGGAAACAGAGAAGGAGGTTCGGAGGACGTCGATGGCCTAGAGCGCTTCGGCGCGGGGCTACCCATTTGTGTGGCGACAGAGGTGCAGAGAAAGAGCGAGAGGTGGTCGAAGGTGGCGGGGGGAAAAGTTTAGAGGCTAGGATCTAAGGAGTGGTGCGGCGGAGAAGCAAGAGGACAGTGAGCCTTTATAGCGGGTCGTCGTCTAAGCGGGCGTGTTGAGATGATCGGACGCTAGAGGAAACCTTGCTTAATTATGAACCGGTCGGTGGCCCTGGTTTCCTCAAAACAGCTGTTCGCATCCTCTCTGTCCCAACGGCTTGACACGTCCCATTAGGAGTAAATTTACACGCGGGGAAAAAAAATTTCGTGATATAAAAAAATCTGTCCGTACACTCCTAAGCCAACTTCGTGACCGCGCGTCTGTGCCAGGGGACGCCTTGCAGCAAACATGAGCCTAGTCCTGCACGCATTACCGAGGTTTGAGGTAGATATATATGCATGCATGTTAGTGTTGTTAAACATGACCGAGGTGTTTTAATTCTAGCTATGTCTAACATGCACGGACCGCAAACATGATCAACCAATTACACTACGTAAGAAACCCAAATAGAAGACAACGATGGGCGACAGATCGGATGTCCATCGATCACAAAGTGATGCGAGACGCGCTTAAAGTCATTGATTGTCTCCTTTAGCTTTGCAATTACTAATCGAGACGAGCTTCAAACCCTATGATCTTTTGTTTTTGTCCAATTTGCTCGGTTCACTTGTGACAGATTAACACATCACTAAACTTAGAGCACATTGACTTGATTGAAATCCAGAAATTCTAACACACCAGTATTCATTGACACGAATGAACAAATATATATTACAAAACACAAGAAATATGTACAAGAAGAGAATTGAAGCTAAACATGTACAAGAACTCCTAAAACTACAAAAGAAATATGTACAAGAACTCCTAAAACTACCATGCCGGCCCCACCTCCTCCGCCCTCTCCCCCAGCTTCTCAAACCATGACAAGCGGTCCTCCTCATCCTCGTCATCGTCATTGTCGTCGTGGTGGTGGTGGTCGCCGTCGTCGTCGCCGTCGTCATCGTCGTCATCGTCATCATCGTCATCTTCGTTGTCATCATCATCGTCGTCGTCGTCCTCCTCCTCCTCCTCCTCCTCCTCCTTCTCCTCCTCCTCCTCCTCCTCCGGCGATGATGCAGCAGGAGAGTGGGCCGACTGCTTTGGCTGAGCCGATTGCTTCGGCTGCACCGGTGGCTCCGGCTGCACCGACGGTGGAACCCCGCCACGATGGAAGTTCCTCTCCATTGCTGCCACCAGGGCACTACGACCCTCGGCGCTGAGCTCCTGGGCCATCGTCCCAGACAAGATGTCTAGGCGATCGGCCACACCCGTGAGGGCGTAGAGGTAGCGGCTGGTGGAATCCATTCCCAGAAACTCGGGAAGGGTACGAAGACCGAAGGTGTCCAAGGCCCGAGACGTACTGTTGTACGCCTCCTGCGCCATAATGAGGCACTGGTCATCATTCACCCTCTCGGAGGAGCTGCAGCATATCCGCTTGCAGGGTGGCTGCCTCGGCGGGCTAGGAGGCGAAAGGTTGTCCATGGCTGTGGTGGTTCGTCGGTGCCGGGCTAGGAGGTGGAACGATGGAAGAATAAGAAAGGAGAGCAAAAGTTTTGTGCTTGTACATAACTGATGACGCGCCTATATGGTCTGTGCGGAGTAGACGAGGGAGCGGTTCGTTTCCCGCGCATTGAACTCTTTGCAGACCTCGTGCGGTGTAATTAAACCACTGTGGAAGACGATCTTCAGAGATCCTTCCATCTCTCTTCTGGAACCGAATCCCCTGCAGTACTGCAGGTGCATTAAAGGTCACTGACATGTGGGCTCTATGCTCTGTGGGACCCACATGTAAGTGACTTCTAATGCACCTGCAGTACTGCAGGGGATTTCAGTATCCATGTGGAATGTCGCGCACGCGTCCCTGCACCACGACTTCTTAACTTCTCCTCAGACCTCGTGCGGCGCGTCAGTTACTTGGCGCACTGGAAAGGCCAGCGGCGAGATCTCCAGGCCCGGCGAGCTGCGCAACGGCGGCGCCGCGCGCGCGCCCTTGGCGCGAGGAAGAAAGGGTCTATGAGGTTGGTTTTCTTGTTTCGTGATGTTGTTTTTCTTGTTTTGTAGTAGTATTGTTTTATGTTAATGAACTCAATATCATTGTTCCTCTGTGAAGACCTTTTACCGTAGCCGGTTTCTTTTCTACCATAATAGTAACCGCCTGAGATAATTAGGTTATCACAGATGGTTCTTTACTTGTATCTAGCCGTCTTTCATAATTGTTTTTCACAGACATGCCTAGCCGTTGGTTAATAACCGCCTATAATAAGGTATAACCTATGCAGTACTACTGGTGTTATTTCTAATTTCCAAGTCAATTCAATATAATCACAGAACAAAAATCAATAATAGCATCACAGAACAAAAGTCAACAATATTATCATCACAGAAGTCAATTTCACTAAAACAATATACATATGTACAAGTTACAAATACAATTTATCTCAAAGTTTACAAGTTTTCACTAAAAACTGTTTCTATTGGCATAGTCGCAAAGTTCTGGCACATCAGCTGCTGCACCATCCTCATCTAAGAACTCCCCTCTTTTGTGCAAAATTTCGTGACGAATGAATTGACAGAGTTCAACAGCAATCCTGTCAGCTCCTCCACTAGGAATACTTCTACAAACCGGCCATTCTTCGTTCAGATTCTTCGTGTGCTACAATATAACACATAATAAGGTTTAGAATATATTGGTTTGAACAATCTCAAAGTATAGATCAAAGTGAGAGTATACAAGAATTTATTTGGTATTTTTGGAGCAGTTGTACTATGAGCAATTGAATTTTGAAGTTGGAATCAAAATATTAAAATAATGTTTCTGGTAATATTGAACAGCAGAGAATATAAGTATTAAACTATGCTAGGTACAATGAAAATGAAACACAAAAGTAAGAAAATAAGGTATTGACATTAAGGATAACTTACATCCTCACGATTGACTCTATATACGGCGGCAGTCCGAAGATGCTCGCATACATAATACCCGCATAAGACACTCCCAGCAGGCTGCTTCGGACAAGCATAATACGTTTTAATGTCCAATGCATTCGTATTGGAAGGTCTCTCACTGCCAAGTTGTTCCGCGTAAAACCACCAAGCGTTGTAATACAAGAAATGTCATATAAAACTTGTCAACACATTATAAATGTGCGTAAATTAAAATTATTGAATAAATGTACGATTTCAAAATGGAAAGGAAATCTTTGTAACGATCTGGTGAGAAATCAGCCGAGTCCAAGATTGTTGCCATTCCCTGCGTTGGCTTGATGAAGATCATTATGTAGTGATTACTGCAAACATACAAACACACGTGTTAACAATTACCAATAATTGCTATTTCAATGTCATGTGTTGAACTTACTCGAAGTGGTATGGAGCCTTTACGAGGTCCTTGTCGTCTCTGACAAAGTTAAACATCGCATGTCCTATGTAAGCTGCAACTTCTGTCCTTTTATCCTTCTTAAGTTTTGCGATTGCTTTTTCAAAATCTTTTCTTTTCATGTGTTTGAATTGTGCTGAGTCTTGATCTGTCTGGACGTCGAATAACACCTTTGCAATCCTAGTAGGGTCAAGGATACCTGTCTTGCGCTCCAACTTTTCATTATCCATGTATTGCATCCTATTGAAGAAGTCCAGAATTGTTATAATCTCATGAAATGCGTATGTGTGTAGTAAGAAAAGCAAATACAAAATATTAGAGCACTCAAGCACCAGACGAGCAGTAGGTTGATTTCGAGCATGCCCCGATGGAAAAGGGCATGCAACTCTTCAAATAAAATGACTCGTCTATCCACTCCAGTGCTCTAGAATGCTTCTTTTGGAATACGAAATGTGACGCAATTAAGACCATATTTTGTGCTGGCAACGATGTACCACTCATGCATTCTTCAGAGCTGGACGGGTTGTTTGCTAAGTTGTACGGATGTCATGAACGGCTTCCCATTCTTAAATTCAGGAGGAACATCCTCAAGCTTGTATATTGGAACTCCTGGTTTAACTAAAGCCGTCCGCCGATTATACATGACACCGCCTTATTCCCACTCCTCGATATCTCCTAATGATGGCTCATGAGAAGAATAAGATGCACTTGATTTTATAATATTTTCCTTCATAGTTTCCAAATATTTTGACACTTCTGATGAAGGTTTCTTATTTTCGTATGAGGTAACTTCGATAGGCACTGATGATCGAGGAGTAGTCATCAGAAGTTGGACACTGGCTTGTTGTTGAACCTGTTGTTCAACTGATTGCTCTTTACTCCCAGCAGTTGGCTCTAGTACTACTTCAAGCTGTTGCTCAACTGGTTGCTCTTTACTAGCAACAGCTTGCTCTGGTACTGCTTGAAGCTGTTGTCCAACTTGTTGCTCTTGGATATCATCTTTGCTGAGACATAGGGGGAGTGGATCTTCCTGGACTGGGAGTGCATCTTCATGCACTTTTGCCATAGAAGATGGGGTTGCAGTATTTGGAGATGCGACGGGGCTAGAAATTGGCTCATCGTCCAACACGGTATCGCGTCGGTGCCAAAGGATTAATTGGTTGACAGCCTGCCCCAGAGTCGCAATCCCCTCAGTTGTGACGTGGTCTATTTCATAATCTTCATAATCATTATCAATGATCTGAAGAACTTGCACCACAACATAATACAACGGAAGTAGATTCCGTTGAAGTCACGATCAGGCTTTGCCATAGCAGTGGCAACCTGTTTGGTTTTGTTCCCTGCTCTTCCTATCGGGACAAGAAGACGACAAGATTTGTCGTTAGCAATATCATCGACAGGGAACTTATGGGTTGACCCTGAGCCTGGCACAGAACCAACGCTGCTAGGGTAGGCAGTTGGAGATACTAATTGCTCCTTTTGCACTGGAACCATCACTGTACTCGGTGCCACTAATTGTCCCGATTGTCTAAGTTGTTCCACTATTTCTTGCATATTTTATTTGACCTTTTGAGCAATCGTTTCATCAAGTGTTTTCTTAAACTTCTCACGTCTTCTATATGTGTCTTTATCTTTAGGGAAACCATCTAGCCAAGACATTTGAGAAGAGACCGCTCGAACCCGTCCGATGTGTTCAGGGTTTCCTAAGATAGCGGTAAGTTAGTCATTCTCCCTCTTCGGCTTGAAGATACCCTTCTGTTGCTTTTCAATTATTTCTTTCATTTTATCCTCTACTTCATTCAGAGAGTCGGGCTTTTCAAGTTTGCCCTCGCTGGTCAAACCTGACCGAGCAAAGACCCAGTGTTGAGTTCGCTCATCGCACCCTTCTAATGGGTGAGGATTGCCCTTACTGGTAATTTCGTCTAATATCTTATTCCATTTCTGGACTTTGGGGGCATATCCGGCAGACCCCAAGCGATGATGGTATTTGTTCTTTTTTGCAAGCTCTGACCTAGTTGCACTTAGAGCTTTAGCATCAGGTGTGCTCTTTTGACGAACAAACTCTTGCCACCGAGCTTGTGTGATTTTTCCCATCTTCCTCGGGCTAGGGACCTTATCGGCCTTAACATAAGCATTCATTTCACTCTTCCAGCATCGAAACTTCTTGCCGCAAGAGACCAATGTTGCTTTCTTTACAGCTTCTTCTGTGCCTTTCGGGAACTTGAATTGTTTCTTTATCCTTTCCCACAACTCATTCTTGGTCTGCTCGGGTAATTTCCTCCAATTCTCGGTTGTGATCAGCAGTACCTCCCTAACAAGAAAATCGCATGCATTACGGTACTTGATAACTGAATCCAATGGTTCTTGGGGAAGCCCACCTGGACTAACCCTTGTTATGTACATGATGCGGTCCAATGGACCCTTATTGGGACCTCGTTGCCCTCGTTTCCGCTTGAGTGAAGTTGAAGATTCATCCATTGGAGAACCTTCTGCGGTTTTAGGAGCCGATGTCATCTCATTGTCTTCGCGATTAATCTAGGTAGAAAAAAATTATAAGACTTCATATACTTGACAACTAACATTAACTTGAACAGCTGAAGTTAAGATTCGTGATCCATACCTCATCGGCAGGATCATATTCCGGGCCTAGATCCACTGAAGTCTTTTTGATTCTTATATTCAGAAAAGGATCCGATGGACTGTGATAGGAGCCTGAACTGCTGGAGTCAGTAAACTCCATATTGTCTTCTTTATTGTTACTACCAGGACCAGTCTTCTTACGGCTTTCCATTCTAGAACTAATAAGACAAAAAATCAAATAGATGGCATATTAACTCTACATGAAGTGTTGCATGAAGAAAAAGATGGAAGCATTCTAGGATTTGATAAGGCATTCTAGGGTTTAAGGCGACTGACCAAAAGGTTCCTATACATTGCGAGGGTGAGAAGCATGTTAAAGTTGCTCACCAGCAATGGCAATTTTATCTTCTTATTCTAAATAGGCTAGCTTCGTTCAGAGTGGCGACCACGTTCTTGAGGTTTACTAGGCGGCGCCTAGCTCCGGACCTATAACTGATCAAGCAAGGGACAAAAAGCAAATCCTCCAGCCTTTTTCTAGTATCAAGAATCGCAATGTGTGGCACTTGGATTTGGATGGTGAGGTGAGGCGAGGCGAGGTAGCTACAGGCAAGAAGAGACACTCTTTTTCAGCGATGAGGGCGTACCTGGAAGTGACTAGGGCGAAGCTCGACGGCGACGGCGAAGCTCGGCGGCCTACCTGGAAGTGACGAGGACAAACACTTGGCTGCCGAGGGTATATATAAACTCCAATTTTCTCAGGCGGATTTTAAGTATCGACCGTCTCAGAAGATGGTTACCTCAGGCGGGTTTTACTTACCAACCGCCTGAGAAGATAAAATTATCTTAGGCGGTTGGTTAGTAACTTCCGAGATAAACATCTTCTCACGCGGTTATTAAGTACCAACCGTCTATGAAGATATTTACTTCTTCTTAATTAATATTCTTGATTAAATGTGGGTCCTTTAAAAAGGCAAAATTCCACTTTCTTGTAATAATATTGATATGTAAAGGTTACCATTAAATTTCACTTCATAAATCATTAGAAATTGGTCAGAACACAAAAAACATACAAAAAATGCTATTTTTCATTTTTCTACCTTGATGAATATAATGTTTTTTCATTTATTTATTCAGTGGACATTTTTACTCATCATACCAACCTCTATTAATATTTTCAGATTTTTTAAATTTTTTTGAATCAATGTGTGCTCATAATTTGATGAATGCCTACATAAAGACCCCTCACCAACCACCTTTGAAGACGTGTCGACGACTGTGCACAACCTTTCTTTTCCCCGAGGCGCGACCTTTCAATGCGCGGTAAACCAACTGCTCCATCTTCCACTCTGCGCGGCCTTAAAGACGCGCTATCACCCGTTAGTTCTCCACAAGCGCATCGCTCACCCTGAATCCTCTTCTTTTCTTCGTCTTCCTCTGCTCCGACGACCCAACACCACTATGGCCGACCTTCCGCCGCCAAGCCCTCCGAAGGAGCCACCTTGCAAGAAACTATGTTGCAGCTCCCCCGAGAGGTTCAACACCCAACAGCGCCTCCTCATGGCGCGAGAGGTGTACAACAATACGTCTTGCGCCATGAGTGCCTTGGGGCTGGGTACCCTTCCAGAGTATACTGGAATGGGTACCATCGGCCACTACCTCTACGCCCTCACGGGGGTGGCTGATCCTCTCGACATTCTGTTCGCGATGATGGCCCAGGTTCTTGGCCCTGAGGGCCGTAGAACGCTGGTGGAGGCGACGGTTAGCAACCTCGGGGTTGCACCGCCGGTGCAGCCAGTGCAGCCGGTGCAACCGCCCCCTATTGCACCGGCGCCAGAGGACGAGGAGGAGGAAGAGGAGTAGGAGTAGGAGTAGGATTTAATTAGTTTTTCTTTGTTGTTTTTAGTTGCTTCTGTTTTTTAAATATTGTTAATGAATGAAATCTATCTTTGTTCATCTATGTGACTGAATATTACTTGTGTATCTTGTGTTCTTTTGTGAGATGCGTGATTAAATATTGTTAATGAATGAGTATCTTGTGTGTTCTTCAACTCTGTGAATGAATGAATGTGTAGTGTCTTCATCGTGTTCCTCAGACTCGGGTATCATAAGGTAATTATCTTAGGCGGTTGGTAATTCAAACTCGTCTGAGAAGAAGATTATCTCAGGCGGTTGGTAAGTAATATCCAACTGAGATAAACATCTCAGAAGGTTATTAAGTACCAGCCGCCTGTGAAGATATTTACTTCTTCTTAATTAATATTCTTGATTAAATGTGGGTCCTTTAAAAAGGCAAAATTCCACTTTCTTTTAATATTATTGATAAGTAAAGGTTACCATTAAATTTCACTTCATAAATCTTTTGAAATCGGTCAGAACATAAATAACATACAACAAATGATATTTTTCATTTTTCTATCTTGATGAATATAATGCCTTTTTCATTTATTTTTTCAGTGGACATTTTTACTCATCATACCAACCTCTATGAATTTTTTCAAATTTTTTAAAAAGTTTCTGAATCAATGTGTGTTCATAATTTGATGAATGCCTCATATGTATATGAGCATTTAGTTAGAATGATGGATAATTTGAAGTTTGACATGTTGGAATGCTTTTAAAAAAATTAACAAAATTCATACATGTATAAATGATACAAATATGTTCATACAAACAAATTTGAGTGAAGGATCTTTTTTTATGAGATACACAAATGTGAATAATATGTGAGTAGAAATTAATTTGATATTTACCAAAATATTACAATGTCAGCTATACAAGTTTTAAATTTTTTTGTTCAGGTGGTAGATGTTAATTTTATACAAATTTAGAAGAAAGAATCATATAATTTGGACACAATTTGCAGAATCTAAACATGTTTGAGTATCTATATTGGAATCTAAATAAAAAAGAAGCAAGGAATAAGGAAACTGAAGAACAGTATCGGTCATTATCTAAGACGGTTGGTAAGTAATAACCAACTGAGATAAAAATCTTCCTTGACGGTTATTAAGTACCAACCACCTGTGAAGATATCTACTTCTTCTTAATTAATATTCTTGATTAAATGTGGGTCCTTTAAAAAGGCAAAATTCAACTTTCTTGTAATATTATTGATAAGTAAAGGTTAGCATTAAATTTCACTTCATAAATCTTTTGAAATCGGTTGGAACATAAAAAATATACAACAAATGATATTTTTCATTTTTCTATCTTGATGAATATAATGCCTTTTCATTTATTTTTTCAGTGGACATTTTTACTCATCATACCAACCTTTATGAATTTTTTCAGATTTTTTAAATTTTTTTGAATCAATGTGTGTTCATAATTTGATGAATGCCTCATATGTATATGAGCATTTAGTTACAATGATGGATAATTTGAAGTTTGACATGTTGGAATGCTTTTAAAAAATTTTACAAAATTCATACATGTATAAATGATACAAATATGTTCATACAAACAAATTTGAGTGAAGGATCTTTTTTTTTACGAGATACACAAATGTGAATAATATGTCAGTAGAAATTAGTTTGATATTTACCAAAACATTACAATGTCAGCTATACAAGTTTTAAATTTTTTTTTCAGGTGGTAGATGTTAATTTTATACAAATGTAGAAGAAAGAATCATATAATTTGGACACAATTTGCAGAATCTAAACATGTTTGAGTATTTATATTGGAATCTAAATAAAAAAGAAGCAAGGGATAAGGAAACTGAAGAACAGTATCAGGCATTATCTCAGGTGGTTGGTAAGTAATACACGTGTGAGATAAAAATCTTCTTGGAAGGTTATTATGTACCAACCGCCTGTGAAGATATTTACTTGGGACGGAGGGAGTATAATATGGTCACCCTCGCCATCGTCTTTTCCGCACAACCGTTCCAACATCCTCTCTTCTCTCCACAAAACCTAGCCCCGGCTAGTATACAACAAATGCTTTCGAGCTCGAGCAACCCTCCGCCACCGAGCCCGCCGAGGGACCCGGCCGCCGGTAAGCGGCCGCGGCTGGACCCCCCCCTCGCCGCCGCGCGTGAAGGATACCCTCCTGTTCAACATGGCCCAAGATGTATTTACGGATACATCTCACACCATGGAACGCCTTGGGATCGGTACCCTTCCATAAAGTACTGGAATGGACAACACGGGCCACTACTTCTTCAGCCTCTCGCACGTGGCCCCTCGTCTCGACTCCCTCTGGGAGACGATGGCGGCCGAGCTCGGCATCGCGGGTCGTCGCAACCTCTTTGTGGCTGTGGCCTTGAGACTGGGTCACATTCCGCCGCCGGAGCCCGAGGCGCTAGAGGAGGGTCAGGAGCCTGAGGACCCACCCGAGGAGGAGCAGGTGGAGGCTGAGTAGAGTAGTATTTAGGTGTTTTCTTTTCATGTTTTTAGTTGTAGTTTCTCGTTTCATGTTTTTAGTTGTAGTTTTTCGTTTCATGGTTTTAGTTGTAGTTTATCTTTTCTTGTGTTTGTAATATACTCCCTCGATCCAAAGCGACAAGTATTTTGGGACGGAGATACTTCCTCCATCGAAAGGGACAAGTAGTATTTTAGGACGGAGGGAGTAATGTTTTTAAGTTAAATGTACTTGGTGTTCTTGTTTATGGATGTACTATCTGTGCAAAATTAGTTCAAATTTTCAGATCGCCAAACCCTCCTTGTCCCCAAACCGGTGGAGTTGCCAGTAGATCGCCTGCAGCAGGGCCCGCAAAGCGGTCTGTAAAGTAGTAGTAACAGGATAATGCAACAGGCCGGTAGCTAGGTCTGGAAAGAAAAAAGTGACGGTTATTAAGTACCAACCGCCTGTGAAGATATTTACTTCTTCTTAATTAATATTCTTGATTAAATGTGGGTCCTTTGAAAAGTCAAAATTCCACTTTCTTGTAATATTATTGATAAGTAAAGGTTACCATTAAATTTCACGTCATAAATCTTGAAATTGGTCAGAACATAAAAAACATACAACAAATGCTATTTTTCATTTTTCTCTCTTGATGAATATAATGCCTTTATCATTTATTTTTTCAGTGGACATTTTTACTCATCATACCAACCGCTATGAATTTTTTCAGATTTTTTTAAATTTCTTTGAATCAATGTGTGTTCATAATTTGATGAATGCCTCATATGTATATGAGCATTTAGTTAGAATGACGGATAATTTGAAGTTTGACATATTGCAATGCTTTTAAAAAAATTAACAAAATTCATACATGTATAAATGATACAAATATGTTCATACAAACAAATTTAGTGAAGGATCTTTTTTTTATGCGATACACAAATGTGAAATTACAATGTCAGCTATACAAGTTTTAAAATTATTTGTTCATGCGGTAGATGTTGATTTTATACAAATGTAGAAGAAAGAATCATCGAATTTGGACACAATTTGCAGAATCTAAACATGTTTGAGTATTTATATTGGAATCTAAATAAAAAAGAAGCAAGGGATAAGGAAACTGAAGAACAGTATCAGGCATTATCTCAGGCGTTTGGTAAGTAATACACGTATGAGATAAAAATCTTCCTTGAAGGTTATTAAGTACCAACCGTCTTTGAAGATACTTACTTATTCTTAATTACTATTCTTGATTAAATGTGGGTCCTTTAAAAAGGCAAAATTCCACTTTCTTGTAATATTATTGATAATTAAAGGTTACCATTAAATTTCACTTCATAAATCTTTTGAAATCGGTCAGAACATAAAGTTGTAATAGGTGGCCATTTTGGCCCGAGGCAGGAGGCTTGGGTCTTTCATCCACCCAACGACCGTGCACAGGTCAGCACGCTCCCGGTGGTAAGTGGAAGCATCGAAGTGATCAAAGAGGAAGACGTCACCCAGAACCTGTCTGATGCCCTCCGTAGACCAGACATGCAGAGGGAGGTTCTCGATGACAACCTGCACGTGGAAGAACCACCCAACGATCAGCACATCGACGCTAAAGATCCATGGCCGGAAGTAGTGGTTATCATCCGGCATGGAGATGATTGCCGGCTCGATGGCGAGCTCCCGATAGTCATCACGGGTGAACCGCACCAGGAACTCACCATCCCCAAACGTGGACACGGTGAAAGCCCAATGCGGGATTTCAAGTTGGTGATGGATGGCCAGGGTGATCTCCATCGGCGTCGCCTCGCTGCGACCTCCTCTGGGTCCCAGAACAGCTGCTTGGCGGCGCAAACGGATAAACTCCATCGTCATGAGGTGGTTGTTGACCACCGTGCATTGCCCCTCACGAGGGCACAGGGACGGTGAGCCTACAGGTACCTGCTCGCGTCTAACATGGTTGCGTGGCATGGCGCTGCGACAACAGAGGCAAAGGACTTCTCAGGCAACACACGGGAGCATGGATGGGAATCAATCGGGAGCTTGAGCCTGGAAGCAATAGGGGGGTGGTTTAAGATGGCGAGGATGAAGAGGCCAAACATCGGAAGCAGCGTCCCTTGAGGATCTCACGAAAATCCGGTGATAGGACCAAACTTTTCGAGGCCTTCAGCTCTATGGAAGCGTCATGAATGCGCGAAGGCCGAGCTTGAATATAAAGTGAATCAGCGCAGTTTCAGCCCACAAATAACAAGCTGCCCAGCTCTTTTGTCCTGCCTGCCTGCCTGCCCGCGGCGGGAAATTTTTGTCATGCCGAATGAAGAAGGAAAATAAGAAACGAAAATAATATTTTATTACGGTACCCTTCGAACCACAACGCCGGCCCCCTCTCCGCAACACACTTTTAGGAGCATCCGCTGGCCGCGACGATTGTAGGAGCATCCGCCGGCCACCACGCTTGTAGGAGCATCCGCGGGCTGCCACGCTTGGAGGAGCATTCGCCGGCCGCCATGCTTGGAGGAGCATCCGCCGGCCGCCACGCTTGGAGGAGCATCCACCGGCCGCTATGCTTAGAGGAGCATCCGCCGGCCGCCACGCTTGTAGGAGCATCCGCTGGCCGCCATTCTTGTAGGAGCATCCGCCGGCCGCCAAGCTTGGAGGACCAACCGCTGGCCGCCACGCTTGGAGGAGCATCCGCCGGCCGCCACGCTTGTAGGAGAATCCGCTGGCCGCAGCGCGTGGAGTAACAACAGCTAGGTACAATTGCTCACAAAATGTGTTCTTGTACATCTATCCTCTTACGGATAGGCTGATGGCTGATTGAATTGTAGGAAGCGATGTCAGAAGATAAGACATGGATGGGAAAATACAGGCATACAAGGGAGTGGAAGGATGGAATGAAGTCATTTTTAAATTTTGCATTTCAGGGCACTCGTGAACGAGGAACTATGCCTTGTCCTTGCATGAGATGTCGTAATATTTGCCACAAGACACGGAAGGGAGTTCATTTACACCTGCTCAGAAATGGGATGTTATTGGATTATACTTGTTGGATACACCATGGAGAAATACGAGTTCAGGAAAATATTGCTGAGGAATCAGCAAATAATGAGGAGATAATTTCTGATGATGGTGCTATGCAAAATATGTTGTCAAGTCTACTTAGAGGCACTGATCATGGTGGTACTTCAGCAGATGTTGATGATCAAGAAAATGCTATAAACTAGCAGGAGCCAACTGGGGGTGCAAAGAAATTCTATGACTTATTAACTGATGCCAAAAAGGAGTTGTATCCAGGTTGTTCGCAGCTGACCCAATTATCCTACATTGTCAGGTTCTACAAGATAAAGTGTTTAACTGGTATGAGCAAAGTAGCTTGTAAGATGTTTCTTGAACTATTCTCATATGCGCTTCCAAAGGGCCACTGCATTCCTAATACACTTGATAAACTTCAGAAGGTTGTTCGTGACCTCGGGCTGGACTACCAAAAGATCGATGCATGTGTCAATGACTGTGTGTTATTCCGGAAGGACTATTCTCTGCTGAATAGTTGCCCAAAATGTTGTGAATTAAGATGGAAAAATAGTACTGTTGAGGATGCAAGAGAGGCTTTACCTTGTGGAAAATCCAAGAAGCTTGTAGCACGCAAGGTTCTACGTTACTTCCCTCTTATTCCCCGTCTACAAAGGTTTTATATGGGAGAATCAACAACATCAAACATGCGCTGGCACAAAGAAGGTCGTACTGATGATGGAATATTATGCCATCCCGCCGATTCGAAAGCATGGAAGCATTTTGATAGCATTCACCCAAATTTCTCATCTGATCCTCGCAACATAAGACTTGTGCTAGCATCTGATGGTTTCAATCCTTTTGGAGTAATGAATGTTTCTTACAGTACATGGCCTGTGATTCTAATCCCTTATAATCTACCACCTTGGTTGTGTATGAAGCAGTGTTATTGGGTGATGTCAATGATAATTCCTGGGCCAAAGTCACCTGGAAACAACATTGATGTGTATTTGCAGCCTTTGATTGATGAGCTACTGAAATTATGGTCTGATGTTGTTGAAACATATGACAGTTTAAAGAAAGAGACATTTGCCATGCGAGCTTCTTTATTGTGGACAATAAATGATTTTCCAGCATATGCAATGCTATGTGGATGGAGCACAAAAGGGAAGCTAGCATGTCCATACTGCCATATAAACACTGACGCCTTCTGGTTGAAATATGGACGAAAGCATTGTTACATGGGTCATCGTCGTTTCCTACCTCAGGATCACAGATGGCATCAAAACAAAGGTTCTTTCAACAACAAGGCAGAGAATAGAGAGGATCCAACATCACTCTCTGGGGACGAAGTACTCCAACATTACGAGTGTTTTGATCAAGTGAGTTTTGGACCGACGAATAATAAGAGAAAGCACACCGAGGAAAATAGATGGCATAATTGGAAGAAGAGAAGTATATTTTTCGACCTCCCTTATTGGAAGACATTGCTAATAAGGCATAACTTGGATGTCATGCACATTGAGAAAAAATATTTGTGATAGCATATTGGGGACATTGCTTGCTATGGATGGTAAAACAAAAGATAGTCTACAAGCTCGTCTTGATATGAAGAATATGGGTATACGGCCAGATCAACATCCGAAGTTCATAAAGAGCAAGTACACATTCCCACCAGCATTATATACTTTGGGCAAAGATGAGAAGACCACCTTGCGCAAGTTTATGGGGAATGTGAAGGTGCCCGATTGTTATGCCTCAAACATCAAGAGATGTGTGGACATAAAAGCATATAAGGTATCGGGTCTAAAAACTCATGACTACCATATTATATTTTAGAAGCTCCTTCCTATTGCAATACGTAACATATTGCCTGAAAAGGTTGTTGCACCTTTAATTGAGTTTAGCACATTCTTTTCTAGAATTTGTTCTAAAGAATTGGCGGAACCAGATTTGGACAAGATGAGCAAACAAATTCCCGAAACAATTTGTAAGCTTGAGATGTTGTTTCCTCCCGCTTTCTTTGATATCATGGTACATCATCCAACCCATCTTGCCGAAGAAGCACGGTTGGGTGGACCTGTTTCTTACAGATGGATGTATCCAATTGAGAGGTACCTTGGTACATTGAAGTGGTATGTACGTAACAAAGCTCACCCGGAGGGTTCTATAGTTGAGGGATATATTGCCGAAGAGTGTATGACTTTTTGTAGTCAGTTTATGGATAACATTAGCACCAGAACGTATTGAAGCTGCAGCTACAAATGAACCTTCTGTTGATAATTCTAACATATTTACAGAAGTTGATAATTCTAAAAAAAGGGTATAAATGGGACCAACTTACTATGGTGGAACTACATAACATCAGGCATTATCTTATTACTAACGTTGAAGAGGCCGCTCCATGGACCAAGTAATAACGTATAACTCAGATGTTGTATACTATATATATGGCTTATTGTAGATGGCCAATTTAATTTTGTACCCTTTTCAGTGAGCATATTGAAGAGCTGAAAAAGATTCATTCTCGTGATGTTGATAAACACCATAGAGATGAGTTTGTTGATTGGTTTCAGAAACGAGTAAGTACATGCAAGTTTGCACTTTGATGAAATATTGAACAAATATGTGTTCTGAAATTGGTTTGTCTTCGATAACCCCTGTTATACTAATGTGTACAGATTATGACATTACACAAAGAAGGCAAAGCAACCGATTATTTGTATGCATTATCTAGAGGACCTGATCGTCGGGCACATTTTTCTAGTCGGTTATTCATCAATGGATTCTTCTTTCGAACTGCAGATGTGGAAAAAGATTTACGGACCTAAAACAGTGGTATAGTTGTTCGGGGCACTGATCATGATTGGTTTGGAGTAATCAAGTAAATCATTGCTGTTGATTTTGAAAAAATCAAGAGGTTATGTTATTTTAGTGTGAATGGTTTGATTGGCCTTTTGGAAGCAGTCAGAACCAAAGCAGAGGCTACAAAAAGGATCAATACGGAATGATAGATGTTGACACTACTCTGTTTCGATTCTAGTATGAGCCTTACATTCTAGCCACCCAAGCAAAACAAGTTTCTTATGTTCCAAGTGTGAAGCATCCTAAATGGGCTACAGTTGTTAAAACGAAGCCACGGAACTTTTTTGCCATGCCCCCTGGAGACAGTGAAAATAATGTGACTAAGACGATGGAGGCTGAGACATTTCATGATGATCTGCTTACTGATGATATCAATAATGAGGATACGACCACATGGGCTAGGAATGACATTAAGGGAGCCAGCGGCGATGCTTCCACTCTTATAATGTCAACGTCAGGTGATCGGTTTGAGGTAGATGGAGTTGCATCAGAAAATGAAGACGACGACGACGACGATACATATACCAACGATGGTCATGTAGCTCCATTGTGGGGGGACGACAGCGAAGATGATGATTTTTAGTATAATTAAGTACGTGACATGTAGCTCCACAATGAATTCATCCGTCCGAACCCGACATTTATTTTCCAGTTATTTATATTTGCTACCCGAAAAGTACCCGATACCCGATATTTCGGTCTTTTCAGTTATGGTCTCGGTTTTATCGGTTTCGGTTTTTCGGTCTAGGTTTATTTGCCCACCCCTAATTTACGTAGTAGTAGCATATATATTGGATATACAGTATAAAACTTTTTCAAAGGGAAGTCTTAGGTTTCGTCAAATCTATCTTTTAGATTTACGCAATTTTGATCTGTTTTAACAATACAAGAATTGTACTTTTAGATTCACCATGAAAAATATTTCCATAATATACAATCTAGTACTACATGTTATTGAAGTTAATAAATTCCATATAAATCATTTGTCAAAGGTAATTAGTTCGACCAAAACAAAAATAGAGTTGAGTTGGGGCGGAGGAAGTATTATACATTGTTGTTTGCCGCATAAGGTTTCCTCCTTCGTTCAAGCCGTAGCCATTTGTACAGGCGACTGATGCGACCGGGCGCACCGAGCTTACGTGCACGCCAGTCACCGAGGCGCCTTAGACGCGCGCAACGCATGCATTGAAATCACCTGCGGTACTTTTAAATATGCTCGTTTGTATTCTCCCCCTCACATTTGTTGATGCGTTAATACCTGATGTTTTACATCGTTGAGTATGTTACGGATCATCAGCGTCGTTAGTCCAGCACTGAGTCGTCAGGAGGCAAAAAGTAATGAACATCATTGATTAGCACTGCGCCGAAGAGAACGCGAAAATTGTTTGCTGATTTGTGGCAACAGATCCTAATGCAACGACTGTGTTCCATGGCAATAAAGCTGTAACGCCACGAACCAGTATTTCGTGGCAACACATCCTAATGCAACAATTCTGTTTCATTGCATTACGGTCCAAATGCAACTGTTTGCTGATTCGTGGCAACAGATCCTAATGCAATGACTGTGTTCCATGGCAAAAAAGCTGTAACGCCATGAACCAGTAATTCATGGCAACAGATCCTAATGTAACGATTGTGTTCCGTGGCAATAAAGTTGTAACGCCACTAACCAGTAATTCTTGGCAACAGATCCTAATGCAACGACTATGTTCCGTGGCAATAAAGCTGTAACGCCACGAACCAGTATTTCGTGGCAACACATCCTAATGCAACAATTCTGTTTTGTTGCATTACGGTCCAAATGCAACTATTTGTTGATTCGTGGCAACAGATCCTAATGCAACGATTGTGTTCCGTGGCAATAAAGCTGTAACGCTACGAACCAGTATTTCGTGGCAACAGATCCTAATGCAACAACTGTGTTCCGTGGCAATAAAGCTGTAACGCCACAAACCAGTAATTCGTGGCAACATATCCTAATGCAATGATTGTGTTCCATGGCAATAAAGTTGTAACGCCACGAACCAATATTTCGTGGCAACACATCCTAATGCAACGATTCTGTTTTGTTGCATTACGGTACAAATGCAACTGTTTACTGACTTGTGGCAACAGACCCTAATGCAACGACTGTGTTCCGTGGCAATAAAGCTGTAACACCATGAACCAGTATTTCGTGGCAACAGATCCTATTGCAACGACTGTGTTCCGTGGCAATAAAGTTGTAACATCACGAACCAGTAATTCGTGGCAACAGATCCTAATGCAACGATTGTGTTTCGTGGCAGTAAAGCTGTAACGCCATGAACCAGAGTATCGTGGCAACACATCCTAGTGCAACGATTCTGTTTCGTTGCATTACGGTCCAAATGCAACTGTTTGCTGATTCGTGGCAACAGATTCTAATGCAACGACTGTGTTCCGTGGCAATAAAGCTGTAACGCCACTAACCAGTAATTCGTGGCAATAGATCCTAATGCAATGACTGTGTTCCGTGGCAATAAAGCCGTAACGCCACGAACCAGTATTTCGTGGCAACAGATCCTAATGCAACGACTGTGTTCCATGGTAATAAAGCTGTAATGCCACGAACCAGTAATTCATGGCAATAGATCCTAATGCAACGACTGTTTTCCATGGCAATAAAGCTGTAGTGCCACAAACCAGTATTTTGTGGCAACAAGTCCTAATGCAACGATTGTGATCCGTTGCATTAGCATCCTGACGCCATGAACTAGTGAATCGTGGCAACAGATCCTAAAGAAATGATTGTGTTCCTTGGCGTTAGATCCTAGTGCCCCGAACTAGTGAATCGTGGCAAAAAGCCAATCTTACTGCAACGATTTTGTGTACGCTGCAGTACAATCGTTGCAACAGGTCAGAATCCTAGTAGTGACATATGGAATCCAGGAAACCAATGTAACTTGGTAACCCAGATGTCGAGGCATAGCCCATTGTCGACAGGGGTGGGCTGAGGGTAGTAAGGTGTAAATTCGACAGCGGGCACACACACGCTCCATGCGGGAACCTTATGCCCGCGATAGTGGGTCCAGTTCGGCGTTTGAGTTCTCTTGTGAAAGGTGGTTGCGCATGACTTGGTGAGGAGCACGGCATGTTCCTTAGGAATGGGTGTACCTGACGTGTTATTAGGGTGTGTCCTGATTGCAATCACCGTCCCTCGTGATTATCTAAGTACCGCTTTTTCACTACGCTGTGACGTAGTAAAATACTGAAGAAGTCAGAAGAATACGATGTATTGAATTATAACTATTTTTGAACTTTGATTGCTGTCCAATATGATCACTAAAGTTACTTTCATTAAACTGGTAAGCTGCTGATAATAACTTGAAAGCTAAGGATCCACTTGTAGGTGAGTCCTTTACTGCTTTACCTTACCTATATTTAGTATTCACCCTGCATATGTGTAGTGAGACGGGTTAGTCTTACTGAGCCTTAAGCTCATGTTTGCAGTTAACAAGTTTTTGCATACTACACGACTGATGACGTGTTCGACGACGAGGCTGCACACCCTCCAGGGTTTACAACCGAGTGGGAGGCCTGCACGCCGCCGTAAGTTTGGTGTTGCTAGTGCAAAAGATCCAGGACATGGATGCCTTTGCTTTTCCATAGCTAGTGCCGAGAGCGTAGCTACGATGTATAGGTCACTTTCCTTCCCGCTTAGTATTGTAAAACTTCTGTTGTGTTTATAAATAAATACTTGGTATTGTATTTTAATCTAGTTCTTTTCTTGTATATTGTCGGGTGTCGCATCGCACGACACCACCCAATGAGATCCTTGGATGTTGGGACCCCGGTCCCCACGGTCATGTATCCACGCAGTGCATATTGGGCCACAAGACCTCCTAATGTCAAATATGGCATTGGGTATTCTTATGGTGAAAAACAAAATGCTAGAAGCCATAAAAATAACAAGGAGTGCATTGTCTTTGTCAAGGGAAACTCCTCTCAAGCTAGAAAGCTCAATAAAGTTGATAAGTCTAAGATGGTTAACACACATGAACAACAACTCTAATTTAGAACTTTTGATGCATCTTATGTTCTTATGAAAAGCAACTTTGGTAAAGTGTATGCCAAATATGTAGGGCCACGCCATGGGAACACCAAGTCCCATGTGTGGGTGCCCAAATCACATGTGACTAACCTCAAAGGACGCAAGCAAGCTTGGGAACCTAAAACCAAGGCGTAATTTCTTTTTGCAGGCCTGTTCCTCCGGTGGATCGAAATGGTTACTAGATGGTGGATGCACCAACCACATGACCGGAGAAAGAAGGATGTTTGTTGAATATGAAGAAAATGAAGATCCAAGCGAGGGCATCTATTTTGGAGACAATAGTCAAGGAAGGGTGCTCGGTACCAATAAAATTGCAATATCATCTCAACACACACTTTCTCATGTTTTGCATATTGACTCCTTAGATTATAACCTTCTGTCCATATCTCAATTATGTGACAAGGGTTAAAATTGCTTGTTCACTAATGAGGGTGTCACTGTCTCTAGAAGGAGTGATGACTCGGTTGCATTCAAGGGTATGTTAAAGGGAAAGCTTTATCTTGTTGTGTAGGATTGAAGAGCACGTGAAAAGCTACCAGAGGGGGGGTGAATGGTAGATTTAAAAAAGTTACACAGCGGAAACAAATAAACCCCAACCCCTTCGGCAGAAAAAACGATATGTTAAAGAAATCGTGTGTGAGACTAATCTAAACGTGTTTCACCATGACAAAAGTGATAGATATCAGAGAGAATCAAGTAACGAAGAAAACACAAGAAGAATTACTCAAATCCGTCGAGAAAAACTCAAGTTATGATCGGAAGATCAAACAAAGGTCAATCTGCCCTACCCGAGAAAAAACAGTTCTGGGATGCTGCAAAGAAACTCGTGTAGATCAGAAACCACAACTCCAATGACCGTGAAATTTTGACATATGATAGATAATCAAGTTTTGAAGACAAACCAAAAAGAATCACGTCAATTGGATCTGTAAAACTCAAGTTATGATAAAAACCACCTACAAAAGGTAGTGCTGTCCAGAAACTCGACGAGTAAAACTTGTCTGGAACAAGTCAGATGAACAAGGCACAAAAGTTCCTTCAAACTACAAATTTTATTCAATAGAACACAAGAGGAACAGCCCCAAAGTCGTGCACCACGAGCTCTGGGCTCCCTTGCTTATATAACCAGCCCTTAGGCCAACCCAATATCAACTAGGACTCCAATCCTACTTAGATCATGAATCGTAACTTTCCATAACTGCTCAAGATTCTTCTATACGCAGATAGAAGCAATCTTAAGACTTACAAACACCTTAGGAATGTATCCCACATTCCTAAACAACTCAAATTCGTGACCCACATGAAATCCTATCATAACCAACTCAAATCTTTCCATATTTGAGTCAACCCCGACTCAGCCGCAGCCTGAGTCCATAACCTAGTCGGTTGGACCTTTCCAACCAATTCTTTACTTCCATATATCTTCATCACGTCTCAGAACCATGTAGCCACGTCCATGCACTCCTTGCACACGTGCAAACATCTTCCAATGACGTCCACGATACCTTTATATGCATTGTTCTTGATTCAATAATGATGTGCAACCTCCTGATCAGCTCAATCACAATTCCTCCTGAATTTGGTTGTTGGAACCTCATCTCCTCCCTGAGACTAGTCCAATGGATCCCGTCACCAGCCATGACTTGAACTCAAGCAACACCTGCACATGAATAAACAACCAATCTATACGAGCCCAAGTCCTCGACTTGACTCAAGTTAGTTCCGAACACAACACCTTATGTGAGAACCTCACATAAGCATGTTGCAAAGCATAGCAAAACGATATCAGCCATATCATCCAAAACGCACCAAAAACTTAGTAAAAGAATACTAAGCAAACTTTCCAACAATGTAAAGCAAGTACGAAACATTGCAAATGAAAAGCAGAAGCACTGCGGTCAAGTTCCGGACCTTGCCAGAGCAACCCAAAACTTGAGCCGGAGCTAACAAAGGCTAGTAGAACCTAGCGCTGGAGCTTACCAAAACTAGTACCACCAAGCTCCCGCCGGAGCTTACAAAACTAGTAGGACCTAGCGCCGGAGCTAACCAGAACTAGTCGGAACTAGTAAATCCAAAAGCCGGAGCTAGAAAAATCAACTTCGGAGCTTAGCAAAAACATGTCGGAGCTACCAAAGACATGCCAGAGCTAAAGACAAAACTTCACTGGAGCTGACCAAAGCTAGTCGGACCTAGCATCGAACGTAACCGGAGCTACCCAAAATAAGCCGGACCTACCGTCGGACCTTGTTGTAGCTCAGAACTAGAGTTGGACATTGATAAAAAGGTGTTTTGGTGATATTTAAAACTTTTATTATCAAAGCCAAGTGTATTCACTACAAGCCAATGTATTCAGCACACATAGGGCTTACAATCTCCCCCTTAATGAATGCATTGGCAACACCATTTAAAATCCAAACATTGGCTTATTCACATAAAAGTTTTGAAGGCAATTTCTCCCCCTTTGTGAATCAAAAGTAAAGTGAGAAGAAAAATTATCCCATATTATCTCTCCTTATGCACATATTCTCTTTCCTTCATGCTTATCTCTCCCCCTTTGACAATGTATTCAGCAAGTCATGAGCATATAAACAAATTATCTCTCCCCCTTTAATTGTTATGAGCATATTATAACATATACATATAAACAAAGCTCAACCAAGTCATACTATCAAGTACCTTACATTATCACATCAAAGAAATACACAAAGTAGTGTAAGCCATGCTAGAGATCAAATGTAATTTTCAATTAAGCAAGTCATGATCTCACAAACTTAACTATTTCAAAACCTGAAAGCATGTCACTAGTTGCTGCATTTCATTATTTTTCAAAGCATAAATTTAGATCATATGATATTTGCAAGAGATTATATGCGCATCTGCCTTATTCTTACCAACCAAGCCAAGCCTATGTCATTTGACAATCAGAAGCTTAAGGACATGGTTTTAGTCATACACAACTTCTTCCAAGTTCATTTCTAAGTGCAATGACAAGCCATCTCAAAAGAAGAAGTGTGATGCATGCATATTCTCTTGATATTGTCTCAATTTATATTTGTTCATAAAAACTCAACATGTTAGTTGATTACTTGATGAATTCTTAATGATTAAAAGCACTTGTGAACATGTAACAAGTTCAAAACAGCAAGAAAGTTCGACCATGACCAGTTTTAGTGTAAGTAATTATTCCAATTACTAGACATGGCAAAAACTACAAAATGTATAACACGAGTAATGTAGTAAGAACTTTCAGCATGTACAAGGAATCACAAAGTCATATATGTATGAAATATTATGCTCATATTATTTTAATTTCAGATTCACACATAGACTTCCCAAGTTTCAAAACTCCCCCTCAATTTAAGCCATGAGGATGCATAACCCCTATTTCACTACGAATGTAACAAAAACGAGTGAAATCCAAAATTTTTGTAAAAATGTCAGCCAATTGTTGTTCGGTATCTACATGGTGAAGCACAATGTTTCCATTTTCAACATTATCTCTGAGAAAGTGATACCTAATGTCAATGTGCTTAGTTCTAGAATGTTGCACGGGGTTTTTAGCAATGCAAATGGCACTAGTGTTATCACAGAATAGTGGAAAACTATCTAGATCAACCCCATAGTCCTTAAGTGTTTGAACAATCCAAAGAATTTGTGAGCAAGCACTAGCAGCAGCTACATATTCAGATTAAGCTGTGGATTGTGCAACTGAATTTTGTTTTCTAGAGGACCAAGCAACAAGAGAATTACCAAGAAAATGACAAGCACCGGAAGTACTTTTCCTATCAATCCTACAACCCCCAAAATCAGCATCCGAAAAAGCATTCAAAGTAACGGTTGAGGAAGAAGGAAGAAAAATGCCAAATTCTTGCGATGTACCTGAGAATCCTTTTGACGGCTTGACGATGTGAAACACGTGGGGAAGCTTGAAACCGTGCACAAAGACATACGCTGAATTGTATGTCCGGTCTTGATGCCGTGAGGTACAAAAGTGATCCGATCATGCTTCTATATTCTTTTTGATTCACAGGTTCACCATCTTCATCAAGTTCAAGTGTTGTTGCTGTTCCCATTGGTGTCCGAAGAGGCTTGCTTTTGTCCATGTTGAAGCACTTTATAAGGAGGTCTTTGGTATACTTCGTTTGATGCACAAAGGTACCCTCCTTGGTTTGCTTGATTTGCAGCCCCAAAAAGTAAGTGAGTTCACCCATCATACTCATTTCAAATTCGGAACTCATCATTGCTGAAAACTTGGACACAAGATCATGAGAAGCACAACCAAAGATAATATCATCCACATACACTTGAACGAATAATGAGTCATTGCCATGTTTAAGCACAAAAAGAGTTTTATCAACCTTGCCCATGTAAACCCCTTTTCAAGTAAGAATGTTTTTAACCTATCATACCATGATCTAGGGGCTTGTTTGAGACCGTATAAGGCTTTGGACAGTCTGTAAACATGATTAGGAAAATCAGGATTTTCAAAACCCGATGGTTGTTTGACATAAACCTCCTCATCTTTGTAGCCATTAAGAAAATCACTTTTAACATCCATTTGATATAACTTAAAACCTTTAGATGCTGCAAAAGCTAACAAAATTCTTATGGCTTCTAATCTAGCGACAGGAGCAAAAGTTTCATCAAAATCTAGACCTTCAACTTGAGTGAAACCTTGAGCAACCAACCTAGCCTTATTCCTAACCACAACCCCATCCTCACTTTGTTTATTTTTATATACCCATTTAGTTCCAATTAAAGTGTGACCTTGAGGTGGAGGTACAAGTTTCCAAACATTATTTCATTCAAAATTTTCTAACTCTTCTTGCATGTCAATAATCCAAGATTCATTAGTGAGTGCGTGTGATATATCTTTGGGTTCAAAAGAAGCAAAAAAAGCAGAATGATCATGAGAGTTTGGATCGCAAAACCTGGACCGTGTGACTCGTTCGTGCAAGCTTCCAATCATCTGTTGTGGGGGATGATCTTTGTAAAAACGTAGGGGAACAGATGTCTCACAAGCTTCTTCTTCATTAGGTTCATCGTAGATTGATGAGCTTGTGACTTGTGGACGATCAGGACCAGCATAGGTGATAGCCAGAGCTTGTTCAATGTCCGGAGCTGGACATGTGTCAACTTCGGAACTACTAGGCAGTATCACTGGCTCTTCTTCATCTTAGAAAATACCCTCCCCCTGAGGATACGGATCTGGTCCTACAACACCGAAGCTTATACCTGGGCTAGCTTCATCAAAAGACACTTCACAAGTCTCCACAATTTTGTTAGTGTCAAGTAAAAGCACACGGTAACCTCTAGTATGAGATGGATAACCAAGAAACATGCCATCAATGGATCGAGGTTCAAACTTATCAAGATTACCATGTTTCTTAACAAAGCATTTGAAACCAAAGACCCGAAAGTGTGTAACACTAGGCCTATGTCCAAACCGAAGCTCATATGGTGTTTTACCTAGCTTAGCACGCAAGAAAACACGATTTGAGACATAACAAGCGGTTGCTAATGCATCAGCCAAAAATTTCCTAGGAGTTTGATATTCATCAAGCATAGTCCTAGCCATCTCAACTAAGGTTCTGTTCTTTCTTTCTACAACACCGTTTTTTTGAGGTACATATGGTGAAGAGAATTGATGATCTATTCTATTTTCAGCACAAAAGTGATCAAAAGATTGATTTTTAAATTCAGTTCCATTATCACTTCTAATTGCCTTTAAAGATCCTGGGTGATCAATTGATAATCTAAGAAATAAAGTCCTAAAGTGACTAAAAGCTTCATTCTTAGATGCCATAAAGTAAACCCAAGAGTATCTAGAATAATCATCAACAATAACAAGAACATACCATTTACCTCTGAAGGATTGAACACGTAAAGGTCCTACGGTGTCAAGATGCAAAAGTTGACATGGTTTAGTTGTCATGATCATTGTGAGAGTATGTGAACCTACAACCATCTTAGCATGTCTACAAGAAGAGCACACAATTTCTTTGTCCCCTTTAAGCTAGGCAGCCCACGTATGCGATCAAGAGCACTAACACGCGTTAGGTGATCAAAGCCTACGTGACCAAGTCTATGATGCCAAAAGTATAAGTCCTTTGAATCATTAGCAACTAGACACCTATGCTTAGAGGAAGACATATCAAAATCAGCTTTAAAAACTCTTCCAAGCCGAGACATGTTAAAAATAAGCTCACTATTTGAACCTACAACTTTGCAGCAGTTTTTATTGAAAATAATTTCTAGATTTTCATCTAGCAATTGTGCAACAGAAAACAAGTTGTATTTCAAATTTTTGACAAGTGCCACATCCTTCAACGTGTAGTGATCATTTACTCTAACTGAACCCTTAGCAATTATAGGAGTCGAAGAATTATCGGCAAAAGTAACATTCTCTACACGTGACACAAAAGAGAGGGAGGAGAACCAATCTTTGTTACCGGTGATGTGGCGTGAGCAACCTGAATCCACAATCCAAATGTTCTCCTTCCTCAAATGTGTAACCTACATAGAAGCACAATACGTCGATGACTCAATACTGGGGTTAGTCAAAAGGCATTTAGGAATCCAGTACTGAGTCGCTCGACGTGCAGTAGAAAAAACACGCGAAAGATGAGACAAAACAGCAGGTTTATGAGTCAAAGTTTGAGATTTTTTATTCTTAACTACTGACCTATAAGGTGTTACTTGTGTAGCACAAAAATCAGTAGCTCCGGAGGCAAAAACAGAAGCTCCAGAGGTAAACATTGAATGTTTTGACTCATAACAGCAGGTTGTACATTCGGTTCAATATGTGCAGCAAATTTTGCATGAAAGTTATTAGATCTAGCAACCATTTTTTCCCTTTTCTGTTGTTTAGCTAGTCTATAACAAAAATCTATGACATGACCATCTCTACTATAGAAGGTACAATGAAATTTAACTTTGTGTTCATGTCTAGATGAGCAAGCAATATTTTTATTTGAAACCGAATGGGACAACACTCCTGCAGTTTGAAAACCACTCCTTTTTGTTTAGGAACTGTTTTAATCAAACCACTTCCTAATGACTTTACAATTTTAGGTGGATGTGCCTTAGCATGATCATGAGAATCAAAACCTAAACCAGTTTTATCATTGCAAGATTTGGAAGAATTCAGCAGTAAGTTTAGGTTCTTATTCCCATTACAAAACCGATCTAATGTCCTATGCATGTCATCAAGTTTATTGGACAGATCAAGGCAATTTTCACATGAAGTTTTTCCTTTTAGTTTGCAATTGGAACAAAATTTAACTTCATGAGAACGTAAAGCATTGTTCAATATAGAAATTTCATTCATAGCATCCTGTAGTTTCTTATCAAGATCATCACAAGTAGAACAATGCAAATCAATTGTAGAACAGCTAGCATCTTTCAAGTTTTTATCATTAAGTGCAGCAAGCTCTTTGTTCTTTTCAATTTCTAACTCAAGTTTATCAAGTGTGGAGGTGTGCGCACTTCTTAATGAGGACAATTGTTCATATATTAAATCACATGAGGAACATGCATCATCACTAGGAATCAAAGTTTTTAAATGGTTGATTTAAGATTCTAGTGATTCAATTTTAGCAGCACTATCCCTAAGCTTTTTGTCCTTTTTCTTAACAATAACAGTGGCACGAGAAATTGCATCACACATTTCTTCGCAAGTAGGACATACCTCTTCATTGTCGTTGTTGTGTTCTGCCTCCTCCATACTTGATCTTGACTTGCCCGCCATAAAGCACAAGTTTGCCAAATCATCTTCATCTTCATCACTTCCAATGTCCACGTCACTTGAACTGAACTCTTGAAGTGCGGTGATGAAACTGTTGATCATCTTGCGTCCTATGGTACCTTTCTTCTTCTTGTTGGAATTTCCAGAGGAGGTCCGGACCTTGCTTTGTTTTTCTTCACGGGTGGTCGGACCTGAAAGGTTAGGGCATTCTGTATGAAAGTGTCCTGTTTTACCACATTCAAAACAGCATTGAGGTCCGGAGCTTCCTCTCCTTCTAGTTCTCACATTTTGCAATGCTTTTGAGAATCTAGTAGAGATGAGTGCCAACTCCTCTTCTGGAAATTCTTCGATCTCCTCCAGGGTTAGTGAGTAAAACAAAGCAAGAGTATTGCAAGATGATGATTGGCCGGAGCTAGACATATCACGTTGTGAAACAAATGCAATAGACTTATTTGGGTTCTTACGTGCTAGGATGTCAATTTCATGAGTTTTTAGTTTAGAATAGAGTACATCTAATGTAAGAGAACTCATGACAGTAGATTCACGAATAGATGTGACTTTCATCTCCCAAATTGACATATCTAATGCACTTAGCAATTGCCTAGCATTTTCAGCATCTGAAAAATTTACATTGATACTACGCAAGTTGCTGAGAATCTTATTAAAGCGAGCAAAAAGGTCATCAATAGACTCACCAGGTTGCATCTCGAAGCACATGTATTCCTTTTTGAACATGTCTTGCCTTACCTCTTTGATTGTGTTGGATTATTCGTGGTAGTCACAAAGTGCTTTCCACACATCGTATGCAGATCGGAGGTGTGCAACACGGTCGAAGTCGCTTTGAGTTAATCCTTGTATGATCAAGTTCCGAGCCTTGTTGTTGTTGTCGACATCTCTCAGATTTGTAGCTGTAACTTGATCGTTTGATGGCACTTCGTAAGGCTTGTATACCTTCTCCCATATTGCAAAGCCTTGTGCCTGGATGAAAGCCTCCATGCGTGACTTCCAAACCTGGAAATCAATACCAGCAAACACAAGGTTTAGCAGAGTACTTCTCCATGATGATTAGTCAAAAACACGTGCAAATCTCAATGATTAGAGCATCGTGGCTCTGATACCAATTGTAGGATCGAAGAGCACATGAAAAGCTACCAGAGGGGGGGGGGGAAGTGAATGGAGATTTAAAAATCTTACACAGCGGAAACAATTAAACCCCAACCCCTTCGGCAGAAAAAACGATATGTTAAAGAAATCGTGTGTGAGACTAATCTAAATATGTTTCACCATGACAAAAGCGATAGATATCAGAGAGAATCAAGTCACGAAGAAAACACAAGAAGAATTACTCAAATCCGTCGAGAAAAACTCAAGTTATGATCGAAAGATCAAACAAAGGTCAATCTGCCCTACCTGAGAAAAAACAGTTCTGGAATGCTGCAAAGAAACTCGTGTAGATCAGAAACCACAAATCCAATGACCGTGAAATTTTGACATATGATAGATAATCAAGTTTTGAAGACAACCCAAAAAGAATCACGTCAATTGGATCTGTAAAATTCGAGTTATGATAAAACCACCGATGAAAGGTAGTGCTGTCCAGAAACTCAACGAGTAAAACTTGTCTGGATCAAGTCGGACAAACAAGGCACAAAAGTTCCTTCAAACTACGAATTTTATTCAATAGAACACAAGAGGAACAGCGCCAAAGTCGTGCACCACGAGCTCTGGGCTCCCTTGCTTATATAACTAGCCCTTAGGCCAACCCAATTTTAACTAAGACTCCAATCCTACTTAGATCATGAATCGTAACTTTCCATAACTGCTCAAGATTCTTCTATACGCAGATAGAAGCAATCTTAAGACTTTCAAACACCTTAGGAACGTATCCCACATTCCTAAACAACTCAAATTCGTGACCCACATGAAATCCTATCATAACCAACTCAAATCTTTCCATATTTGAGTCAACCCCGACTCAGCCGCAGCCTAAGTCCATAACCTAGTCTGTTGGACTTTCCGACCAATTTTTTACTTCCATATCTCTTCATCACGTCTCGGAACCATGTAGCCACGTCCATGCACTCCTTGCACACGTGCAAAAATCTTCCAATGACGTCCATGATACCTTCATATGCATTGTTCTTGATTCAATCATGTTGCGCAACCTCCTGATCAGCTCAACCACAATTCCTCCTTAATTTAGTTGTTGGAACCTCATCTCCTCCCTGAGACTAGTCCTATGGATCCCGTCACCAGCCATGACATGAACTCAAGCAACACCTGCACATGAATAAACAACCAATCCATACGAGCCCAAGTCCTCGACTTGACTCAAGTTAGTTCCGAACACAACACCTTACGTGAGAACCTCACATAAGCATGTCGCAAAGCATAGCAAAACGATATCAGCCATATCATCCAAAACGCACCAAAAACTTAGTAAAAGAATACTAATCAAACTTTCCAACAATGTAAAGCAAGTACAAAATATTGCAAATGAAAAGCAGAAGCACTGCGGTCAAGTTCCAGACCTTGCCAGAGCAACCCAAAACTTGAGCCGGAGCTAACAAAGGCTAGTAGAACCTAGCGCCGGAGCTTACCAAAACTAGTACAACCAAGCTCCTGCCGGATCTTACAAAACTAGCAGGACCTAGCACCGGAGCTAACTAGAACTAGTCGGAACTAGTAAATCCAAAAGCCGGACTAGAAAAATCAACTTCGGAGCTTAGCAAAAACATGTCGGAGCTACCAAAGACATGACGGAACTAAAGACAAAACTTCACTGGAGCTGACCAAAGCTAGTCGGACCTAACATTGAACGTAACCGGAGCTACCCAAAACAGCCGGACCTACTGTCGAACCTTGTTGTAGCTCAGAGCTAGAGTCGGACCTTGATAAAAAGGTGTTTTAGTGATATTTAAAACTTTTATCATCAAAGCCAAGTCTATTCACTACAAGCCAATGTATTCGGCACACATAGGTCTTACATGTTGACCTTAACAAAGATAAAGCCGAACTTGACACATGCTTGATTACAAAGACCAACATGGGTTGGCTGTGGCATAGACGGCTAGCACATGTTGGTATGAGGAATCTTCAAAAACTCCTTAAGGGCGACCACATCCGAGGTTTAAAGGATGTTTCTTTTTGAGAAAGACAGGCCTTGTAGCGCGTGCCAAGCCGGGAAGCAAGTAGGAGCACCTCATCCCGCGAAGAATGTCATGACAATAGCAAGACCACTCAAGCTACTTCACATGAATCTGTTTTGTTCAATTGCTTACATAAGCATCGGCGGTAACAAATACGGATTAGTAATTGTTGTTGATTTTTTGCGCTTCACGTGGGTTTTCTTTTTGCATGATAAGACAGAAACTCAAGGAACCCTCAAGAAGTTTCTCAAGCATGACCAAAATGAGTTTACATTGAAGATCAAGAACATACGAAGTGACAATGACACGGAGTTCAAGAACACCCAAGTTGAGGAGTACCTAGACGAAGAAGGCATAAAACATGAGTTTTCAGCATCGTACTCCCCTCAACAAAACGGAGTAGCCGAAAGGAAGAATTGAACCCTCATAGAGATGGCGAGGACAATGATTGATGAGTACAGGACTTCGAATCGATTTTGGGCTGAAGCGGTCAACACCGCTTGTCACGCCATAAATCGACTCTATCTTCATCGCCTACTCATGAAAACTTCATATGAACTACTCACCGGTAACAAGCCTAATATTTCCTATTTTTGAGTTTTTGGTTATAAATGTTATATCTTGAACAAGAAGCCTAGGACTTCAAAGTTCGCTTCGAAGTCCGATGAAGGTTTCTTGATTGGCTATGATTCAAACTCTTACGCCTATCGTGTCTTCAACAAGGTCTCCGGACTTGTTGAAGTAGCATGTAACGTAGTGTTTGATGAAAATAACGGCTCTCAAGAAGAGCAAGTTGATCCATGTGTGCTAGATAGAGAAGAAGCTCCATGTCAAGCATTGAGAAGAATGGCGTTGGGCGATGTTCGACCACAAGCGCCACCTCCAAATGCGAATGATGAAGATGAAGCTCAAGTGGAGATAAATGATCAAGGGGGAGCTTCTACACAAGATCAACCTTAAGAAGACGAATATGATCAACACACCAATGAAGGCAACCATCCAGGGGGAGAAGAAGATGATCATGAAGATACAAGACCGCAAGTGCCACACCCAAAAGTACACCAATGTGTCCAAAGAGATCACCCAATCGACAACATAATCGAGGATGTCCAAAAGGGAGTAACTACTACATCTCGAATTGCTAATTTTTGTGAACATTACTCTTTTGTATCCTTTTTGGAAATGCGTAGGATTGAGGATGCATTGAAAGATACGGATTGGGTTGTGGCAATACATGAAGAACTTAACCACTTCAAACAAAACGAGGTGTGGGAACTCGTCGAAGGACAAAAGTTCAACGTCATCGGCACCAAATGGGTCTTTCGCAACAAACAAGAAGAACACGGGGGTGGTGACAAGGAACAAGGCACGACTTGTGGCCAAAGGGTATTCACAAGTCGAAGGTTTGGATTTCGACGAAACTTTTGCTCCCGTAGATAGACTTGAATCGATTAGAATATTACTTGCATATGCTACTCACCATGATTTCAAGCTCTATCTATTGGATGTGAAAAGCGCCTTCCTCAACGGACCAATCAAGGAGGAGGTGTACATGGAGCAACCCACCCCCCCCCCCCGGATTCGAAGATCAAGAATTCCCCGACCACGTGTTCAAACTGCGTATGGCTCTCTATGGGCTCAAACAAGCTCCTAGAGCTTGGTATGAGTGCCTTAGGTATTTTTTAATTGAAAATGGTTTTAAGATTGGCAAAGCTGATTATACATTGTTCACTAAGCATTTTGACAATGAGTTATTTGTTTGTCAAATCTATGTTGATGATATCATATTTGGTTTAACTAACAAACCTTTTGTGAAGAATTTAGAAAGATTATGACAGATAGATTCGAGATGTCTATGATGGGAGAACTGCGATACTTCTTGAGATTCCAAGTGAGGCAACAAAAGGAAGGGACGTTCATAAGCCAAACCAAGTAGCACTACAGGAATATCTATCACTTACGTCGGCCAAAGCCGACGTAAGTAAGGCTTAAACCGACGTAACTAACTTAATTACGTCGGGTTTCCCTTAATTACGTCGGCTTTCAGCCGATGTAGGCATTTGGACGTCGGTGGACGTAACTTACGACGGCCATCCTACTGGCCGACGTAAGTTAACACTAAGTTACGTCGGCTCTTTTATTTACGTCGGCTCTTTTATTTACGTCGGCCTGTTGCTCTAGCCGACGTAAGTTATTGTTAAAAGTTGTCGGTCTCATTACTTACGTCGGCAGCCAACGTAGGTTAACTTACTTATGTCGGTTCCATGGCGCCGACGTAAGTTATTTAACTTACGTCGGCCAGCCAACGTAACTTAAATTGGCCAATGTAACTCTTCGATATTCCTGTAGTGTAGACTCAAGACATACTCAAGAAGTTTGGAATGGACACGGCGAAGCCTATAAAGACTCCCATGGCAACAAATGGTCACTTGGATCTCAATGAAGACGGACCAAGCGTGGATCAAAAGGTATATCGCTCCATGATTGGATCCCTACTTTACTTATGTGCCTCTAGGCCTGATATTATGTTGAGTGTATGTTTGCGTGCAAGATTTCAAGCCAATCCTAAGGAGTGTTATTTGACAGCCGTAAAAAGAATCTTGCGATATTTAGTTCATACACCCAACCTAGGCCTTTGGTATCCTGAAGGTTCCAAATTCAATCTCATTGGATACTCCGATGCAGATTATGCCGGATGCAAAGTAGATAGAAAAAGTACCTCTGGTACATGCCAATTCCTAGGTAGATCCCTAGTTTCTTGGTCCTCCAAGAAACAAAACTCCATTGCCCTATCCACGGCCAAAGCAGAGTATGTTGAACCCGGGAGTTGTTGTGCACAACTCCGTTGGATGCGACAAACTCTAAGGTATTACGGTTACAATATGAGCCGTATTCCACTCCTTCGTGATAATGCGAGTGCCATTAAAATTGTCCAGGACCCCATTGAGCACTCTAGGACCAAACACATATACATCCGACGTCACTTTTTGTGAGACCACTCAATGAAAGGTGACATAACCATTTCCCATGTCAGCACCAAAAAGCAACTAGCTGACATATTTACCAAGCCACTTGATGAAAAGCGTATTTGTGAGCTCCGAATTGAACTAAATATCCTTGATGCTCAGAACGTGTATTGAAAACTTGCATACCTGTATGGCTCATTCAAAATCCATTGATTGTTTTATGAAAATCATCTCTCTCTATTTTCTCCAAAAAAACTATTTAAATTACTCAATCTTGGTGAATCAAGGGCATAGCTTGATTGTGTATGTTTACTGATCATAATCATCAAGATTATTTTTGTGTTTTGCCCCTTATTTTTTTGTAAGTACCTTCGAATATACACGATGGGCTAATTGCTTTTGTTCTGGTGACAAGGACTAGTCCGTGGTTGCCCGGACTAGTCCGCACACTGTAGAATAGTCCGCAGAGGTCAAGTAGTTCGGACTAGTCCGCTTGACCACAGACTAGTCCGATTCTTTGACTCGATAACCTTGGGGTCGCCAAACCCTGATCCCCTTCATTCTTACAACTTTCCTCATACTCTCTCTCTTCACTCGAGCGCTCCCAAGGCCATTTGGCAATTTCTCCACCATATCCCTTCAAATCTCCGTGGAAAACGATATTTATCGCAAGAGGATCGAAGACCACGGACTTGTCCGCACCCACAACGCCTCCAACCTCAAGAATCAAAGGATTTTGGTGAACTTTCTCCAAAACCCTAGAACCTTTGATTTCTTGTATTGTGGAACAAATAGCTTAGCTCTACTTGTTGGTACATGAGTCCCTGTTGTATTACATATCTATTGAGCTATTCTCACATTGAGAACCACCATTAATCTGATTGTTAGGGTTTGAACTGTTGAACCTTGGACTAGTCCGATCTCGGTTCGGGCAAGTCCGGTTATCGGACTAGTCCGCACTTGAGCATCGGACAAGTCCGGTTTTTAACAGAACTCAACCCTAAATTCCTCTAATTAATGCACTTCATTTACATCAATTTGCATCCTTGTACTGTATAATCCTCCTGTCAGAACAATGTCGAGCTCCAATGATGAGATCTTGGATTTTGAGGCCGAGTTGGACCAAGAGTCTTTGCTTTGGTCCTCGATGGGCCAAAGCAAGAAAAGCCAACACCGTGCCGCTGACCCATCGCCCACTCAAACTCAAGTGCGACGAAAGGTTGTGGACAAGAAACCGGCATCCAAAGGAAAGAATACAACTAGCCCCAGCTTGGTAGCTCCTCGCCAAGCTAAGGGCAAAAGGAAAGGGATCGCCATCGGTTCTATAGGCCCCCTCCAGATGAGTGCTCCGAGGCAGGGGACCAGAGACCCCACTGAAGAAAGGTTCATTGGCAAAGGGAGCAATGTCCCTTCGAAGCTCAGGGCAATTGACTACTACAACAGCTAGAAAGGTAGTGGATGCAATGTTCTGGAGCAACTTCCACGCGGACTATTATAGTTCCGTGTATCTTACGATGAAGACTCAGGTGGTCCGAAGCCAATGGATCGACTGGACACACTTTGAGAGGAACAGTTGTCCTGCCTTTGATGAAGTGATACAGGCTGTAGAGAGGCATGGGCTCAAAGACTTGTTTGCTTTTAGGTGTAACTGGAATGATGAAGTCATAGCCCAATTCTATGCTACCTGCTATTTTGCTAGTGATGAAGAGGAGAGGGTGACTTGGATGACACAAGGATCCAAGTACACCATTACTTATGATGAGTTTGCAATACTGCTTCATATAGAAAACAGTGGCAACAATGAGTTAACCATCCACAACATTGGTGTCTTGGAGAAGGATAAGATGAAGTTCCTTTATGATACTCGCCTGAAGTACAACCTTCATCGACCAAGAACATGAAGCCATTCTTCATGGTTCTCAATAGGGTGCTGAGGAAGACCATAGCTCCAAAAGATGGAGATGGAGGAAGTGTCCAAGGCTACTTAAGGACACCGATGAAGGTGATAAGAAAAAGCAGGAAGTTTGATGTTTTTTACTACATTTGGAATGAAATGGTGAACATCTCCTGCACACCAAACCGCTCCTGTGGCTATGCACCTTACCTCATGTTCATGATTGAGAAAGTCACAGGAATTGAGTACGTGAAGGATGTGGGGCACACTTCCCTGATGCCTCAGAAGCCCTCCCAAGCCACTCTCCCAGCTGCTCCATCTCCAATTTCTAGTGAAGAAATTCCAAGGAGAACTCATGGAGATGCCAGGAGTGCTCCCACTTCTAGGGCCCCTCCTCAAAAAGGGTCTCCTAGTGGTATTTTTAAGTACATGGCCGCCATCTTTGGCTCATGCAAAAAGGCTGAAGTGAAGCTTCATAAGTTGAACAAGGCAAGAAAGGCGGATATGGAATATGTCAAGGAAAATGTCAAGCATATTTGCCAGAAGCTGGAGATCGAGCCTATTAGATCTTCCGTTATCTCTGATGTTTCAACCTCTGACTTATCTGAGCTGCCACCTCTCTCTCCCTTCAAGCTCGTCTATTTTGGTGTTGGGGGCACTTCGAGTGGATCTGCTCCTCCTCCTCCTCAACTTGAAGATGAAGACCATAAGAGGGCCGACAGCGAGGAATGAGCCAATAGATCCCTGCTCTCCTTCTTTTTGGTGCCTTGATACCAAAGGGGGGGGGAGATTGAGGGGGAGTCACTAGGTCCTAGCTGTAGGTTGCGAGAGGAGAGCTCTATTTGTGCATTTGGGTTGTAAAACTTTGACTGTGCTCTCTTATGCTATTGGACATGTGGTGTGAAACTATGACTTTGTTATGCTCTGAATTTGATAATCATGCTTGATAATCTTGATGTTGTCATGATTATGCCATTTATCTTATTTATATCAAGATTATTGTTCACATCCATGTAGTTTTGCATCCCACCATAAAGAGTGCACATATGTCTCATGTCTTCATTGCTTAATTTTTTCCAAACTCATATGTGCACACTTTTATGAAAATTCTACACTTTTAATCATTTTTGTGAAATCTCAATTGGTTGTCATCAATCACCAAAAAGGGGGGGGGGGGGTTGAAAGTGTATCTAAGCATCCCTTGTGGGTATTTGTTGATTTATGACAAACAAATGAGATCCTAACTAAATTGTTGAGATGAGCGCAGGTTTTAATGAAATTATGAAGAAGTGCAATAAGAACGGAGAGTGAGGAATCAAGTTGAAAGGAGCTCAAGAAATGATTCTAATACTCTTTGTGTATGGAGTGTGTTGGAGAAACACACCCCAAGAGCTCAAGCAAATTTTATTCACTCTCACTGCACAAAGTTATACAGGTCCAAACTAGTCCAATTTACCCCAGACTAGTCCGATTTCTCTCTGTCCAGAATCGGACAAGTCCTCCAAGAGCGGACTTGTCTGCACAGTCCAGTTTCCACAGACCGGACTAGTCCGATATCACCACGGACTAGTCCAATATCTCTCTGACTAAGATCGGACTAGATCTCCCCAGTGCAGACTAGTCCTCAGCACTTCAAAGTTTGCACGAAGTCGCACTAGTCTGATATCACCACGGACTAGTCTGATATCTTTCTGACCTAAATTGGACATGTCCGATATCTGCATGGATTAGTGTGAAAACCTTATGACTAAAATCAAAAAAGTCCTCCAAGTGCGGGCTTGTCCTCAATTCACCAAGGGTTTCACCACACCGGACTAGTCCGATATGTGTCAGACTAGTCCGAACATCTCCAGAGACAAAATCAGACTAGTCCACCCTAGGCCAGACAAGTCCGATAATTCGGGACACTTAGGGTTTCCCACACGCCGCACACCGGACTAGTCCAGGGTCGACCACGGACTAGTCCGGACATCGTGAACCCTAACGGTAACCTTTGGAAACCCTAGTATAAATAGAGGTGCACGGCCCCTAATCAATCACTCTTGATCCCCTGCGCCGTCACACCTTCCGAGAGCCTAGAAAACACGTCTCTCCTCACAATCCAATGCAAGAAAGATAAAATCCTTGAGGATTAACCGTAGATCAAAGGAGAGACATGTTCTTTACGACTTGAGCTCTTGAGTTTGATTCTCTCACACACTCTCATTGTTTCATTGCATACTTTTCGAGTGTGTTTGGTGGTGTTTGAATTGTAAATCTTGGAGAGCCCTCAACTTGTGAGAAGGCCCCTTGAACATGGTTATTCTTACCCCTTTGTGATTAGTGGAAGAGAATCGGCCTCCGTGGTGAATCGACGAGGGTAGGGTTGGTGAAGACCCGGTCCTTTCGTGGGCTCCTCAACATGGATGTAGATTTCCTCTATGGAATCAAACCACAGGATAAAAATCATTGTGTCTTTTGTTCTTGTTCTTAATATTCGTTGAAATCTAGGGTTTGCTCAATCTAGATTAAATTTATGTTCAAACATTGAATCTAAAGTTAACTTGTGCCACATTTAGTTTCATTGAAGCAATACATTCAATTTACAACTCAATTTCCGCTGCATAGAGTACATGGTTCGAAATCATTGATCGAACATGATCAATCTAGTCCGAACACATCAGACTAGTCCGCACCCTACCGAACTAGTCCAATTTCCCTATATTTGATCAAGTTGCTAAGTGTTGCAGGTTCTGACAAAAGAAATTCACAAAGCCTATTCACCCCCCTCTAGGCTACATTCACAAATACGCACCACTTTTCTGTTGATGGTAAGGCACTATATGGCTTGTATCGTCGGCGTGATGGAGAGAAAGAGGTGATTGTTGGGCTCTACCTTAACAGTGGTGACGAGACTTCAAAATACCACTCATATAAGCAGAGAATCAAGCAAGAGAATGGATGGGAAGGAAGAGCAACAAGTTAAGACACCTTTTGCTATTGGGATCTCTGCGAATCCTTGTGTCATTTGGCCGACACATCGAGAATCGCGGTGGTGATGCGGTGTAGCGGCGGGAGACGAAAAACAGAGGAGAGCTCGTGGTTGGTATCCACTTCGACTAGAGGAGTGAAGATAAGGCTTGGGGAGGAGTAGAGGGCACACCATGAAGCAGCCACGCGAGCAACTCGCTGGCATGGTGCATGTCGTGCTGTGTCGAGCGGGGCAGCGCCGGAAAAACGGTTTGCAAAGCCCTACAGTAGAAATCCAACTCACCAGTGGGTCCCACTGCCCCCTTAAGACTATCTCCTCTGTTCCTTAAATTCTCCAACCAGTCTTGATCCAAAAATCCTAGATTTTTGTGGAGAGGCCAATTTAAATATGGAGATTATGATTCTTAAATTGGATTGCAAATTTGGATGAATTTCAGATGCAATTCAAATTAAAATTTGAATTTGAATATAATTCAATGGAGCCACTGAATTAAATAGCAAAAGAGCTTCAAAAATTTTGAAACTTTGTAGAGAGGCTATTTGGAATATTTGAAATTTAATCGTGAACTCAATTATTTATTTTGGCAAAGTTTGAACAGGAGCACGATTTGAATTTTTGAATTCCCCCAATTGAGGTCTTAATTGGTTTGAATTTTTCAAATTCCAATTTGATTTCTTTTTCCCATCTATATTTATTTTCTCCCATATAAACTTTGTACTTTCAATTTAGGGCTTTTACATTCCTCCCCCATTAAAAGAATTCGTCCCGAGATTACAAATAAAAGAGACGGACGTAAAAAAATTACCGGATATAAGATGATAATAAATTCGGATAGTTTGATCGGAGATAATCCTCGCTTTCCCATGTCGCTTCGTCAGTGGTATGGTTGCTCCACAAGACTTTGTAGAAGTACAAGGTACGGTTTCTTGTGGTGCGAGTCTTTTCATCGATAATCCGGATCGGATACTCAGAATAAGTGAGATCCGGTTGGAGATCCTCAATGTCTTCAGTGTGGATTTCAGCTGAGGATTTAAGACATTTCCGCAGCTGAGAAATGTGGAATACATTATGAACTCCTGAAAGTGATGCCGGTAACTCCAAACGATAGGCCACAGGTCCGCATTTTTCCACGGCGGTGAACGGATCGATGAATTGTGGAGCAAGTTTTCCCTTCACCCCGAAACGATAAATCCGTTTCATCGGAGAGACATGTAGATAAACATGGTCTCCAATGTCGAAGTGGAGAGGTCGACGTATTTTATCCGCATAGCTTTTCTGCCGAGATTGAGCAGCCTTGAGATTGGCTTGGATCACTCGCACTCGTTCTTTGGCTTCATTTACAAGATCAATTCCGTATATAACCAGCTTGCCGGACTCACACCAGTTGAGTGGTGTGCGACATTTCTGGCCGTAGAGAGCTTCATACGGTGCCATCTTGATGCTAGCTTGATAGCCATTGTTATATGAGAACTCCGCCAACGGTAAATGATCATCCCAATTTTTACCGTGGCGGATGGCACAAGCGCGTAGCATATCTTCAAGAATTTGAGTCACCCGTTCAGTTTGACCATCAGTTTGCGGGTGGTATGCGGAGCTTTGGATCAGTTTTGTCCCCAATTATGCGTGCAGCTGCTCCCAAAAATGAGCAACAAACAGCGCACCATGATCGGAAATAATCGTTCGGGGAACTCCATGCAAGCACATGACTCTTGCAATATACAATTCCGCATACTTCTTGGCAATGTACTTTGTATGTACCGGAATAAAATGAGCTGATTTGGTTAGTCGATCGACTATCATCCAAATCGAATCATGCTTGGGGAATGTGAGAGGCAAACCGACGATGAAATCCATACTAATATCCTCCCATTTCCATGCCTGGATTTTTAATGGTTGCAGCTGTCCGGCTTTTCTCATGTGGTTGGCTTTTACCCGCCGACACAAATCACATTCGGATAAGTACTTTGCAATCTCCCTTTTCATCCGTGTGCACCAAAATCTGGTTCTTAAATATTGATACATCTTGTTGCTGCCCGGATGAATAGAATACTTGGACAAGTGAGCTTCGTCCAAGATTTTATTCCGAAGTGTCATGTCACGGGGTACCACTATACGGTCTTTGAACCACAGGGTACCATGTTCATCACTTCGGAAGCACTTCATTTCCCCATTCTTCATTCTCATGCGAATGTGTGACATACCTACGTCTTTATTTTGAGCCTCCATAATCTCCTCTCATATGGTAGGGGTGAGAGAAATATTATATAGCGCTCCATATGGAACCAATTGTAAACTCAGATCGTCCTCTTCCATTGGAGTGATGGACAGATTGTTAACGTGAGACTTGCGGCTCAGTGCATCGGCAACCACATTCGCCTTGCCGGGATGGTAGTGAATTTCAATCTCATAATCTTTGATCAATTCCAACCATCTTCGCTGTCGCATATTTAGTTCCTTCTGAGTGAAGATATATTTCAGACTCTTGTGATCGGTGTAGAGGTGCACTAAATTTCCGAGTAAATAATGCCTCCACGTTTTCAAAGCGAGTACCACGGCAGTGAGCTCCAGGTCATGAGTTAGATAATGCTGCTCATGATTTTGGAGGTGCCGTGATCCATACGCAATCATGCGGCCTTCTTGCATTATCACGCAGCCGAGACCAATGCCGGATGCATCACAATAAACGTCAAAAGATTTGGTCGTATCCGACTGAGCTAACACTGGGGCTGTTGTGAAATGTTTCACCAATGCTTGGAATGCATCCTCACATGCCTTGCCCCAAATATATATAGTCCCCTTTTTCAGCAGCTCCGTCATCGGTTTAGCAATTTTTGAGAAGCGCGGGATGAACCTCCAATAATATCCCGCTAACCCGAGGAAACTGCGAACTTCGTGTACGGACGTTGGAGACTTCAATTTCAGCACTTGCACAATTTTGTTTGGATCAACAGCGATACCCTCAGCTGAAATAATGTGATCAAGAAATGGTACTTGGCTGATCCAAAATTCACACTTGCTGAATTTTGCATAAAGCTTGTGATCTCGCAATCTTTGGAGCATGATATGAAAGTGTTTGGCGTGTTATTCCTCCGATTTTGAATACACCAGAATGTCATCGATGAAGACCATGACAAACTTGTCCAACTCCAGCATGAAAACAGAATTCATGAGGTGCATGAAGTGAGCCGGCGCGTTGGTAAGCCCGAACGACATGACGAGATATTCATAGAGCCCGTATCTCGTCGAGAATGCCGTCTTCGGTATATCCTCCGGTCGGATTTTTATTTGGTGATACCCAGACCAAAGATCCATCTTTGAGAAAACCTTAGCACCCACTAGTGATCGAATAAAATATCGATGTGCGGTAGTGGATACTTATTCTTGATCATCACGGCATTGAGCGGACGATAGTCCAAACATAGACGTAACGTTTTGTCCTTCTTCTTAACAAATAATGCGGAGCAGCCCCATGGTGATGAACTTGGGCGTATGAGACCTTTGTCCAGCAGGTCCTTCAAATGCTCTTTTAATTCCTCCAACTCATTTGGTGCCATCTTGTACGGCCTTCGAGAAATGGGCGTGGTTCTCGGTATAAGTTCAATCTTGAACACGATATCCCTATCCGGTGGCATACCTAGAAGGTCGTCGGGAAACACGTACGGATATTCACGGACCACACGAATGTCCTTAAGCTTTGTGGCTTCCGTGTTGTATGTGGCTGGAATTTCTTGGATAAGGCGGTCTAGAATGAGAGTGTGTGGTTCATATAGTGGAGAGTTCAAATGGACCACACGTGGAACAATGTCGAGAACAGCACCATGACGGTGCAGCCACAACATCCCTAAGATGACATCAAGCTTTTGACCCTCTAATATAAATAGAGAAGTCAGATAGATATTCCCACCCATCTTATGTTGTGCTTTATGGACTTTCATGTCTGATATTTTCCCACCCTGAGAGCAAATCAAATATGGACCTTCTGTGGGAGTGATAGATAATTGATGATTGATAACATATGATTGGCTAATGAAATTATGGGTGGCACCGGAGTCAAATAATATGACTACAGGATGAGCAAGTAGAAAAAACGTACCCGCGAGAACGGGTCGCCTTCCGGCACGTCTGCGATGGCTATGTGGTGGACGTTGCAGGGTTTTGGTGCTGCTTTCTTGGGCTGGTTGCGGGGTTGAACGGCACCCCGATATGGTGCTTGCCCGCTGCCTTGACACTGCTCGGGGCAGTCCCCCGCAAAATGCCCAGCACGGCCACACGTATAGCACGTGTACTGTGTTGGGTTCCCTCTAATCTGCGGACGGAATCCTAGTGCACGTGGTGGAAGTGGATATGCACGCGGGACCATCCTTTGCTGCTGCTTCTGTTGTGGAGATGGCGGTTGAAAACACGGCGCATTGAAAGATCGACCGCAGAATTGCTGCAGTCGCGCCGGTGGCTGCCATCGCTGACTGGATGGTGAGCGATACACCACAATGTACTTCTGGGGACCACCACTGCTGCTTCTCATTGGTGTGCTCCGTTTCCTCTTATCAGAAACGAGCTCGCGCTGAGCATCTTCCTGTATAATTGCTGCATTGACTATGTCGTTGAAGGTGCCGCGATTGCTCTATGCGAGTTGGACCTTCATCTTCAGATTCAGGCCCCGAAAGAATATGTCTCGCTTTCTGTCTTCCATCCCAAAATACTCGGGCGCGTACTGCACCAAGTGGTTGAATGCGCGGGAGTATTCGTGGGCACTCCTCCCGCCTTGATTTAGCTCCAAGAATTCTTGAAGCTTCCTCTTCATTATACTGAGAGGTATATGGTAGGCGTGGAACGCCTCCCGGAATTCAGACCAAATGACCGCATGACCAGCCGGCAGTGAGGTGATGAAGTTCGCTCACCAAGCACCAGCGGATCCTTGAAGATGTTGCGCTGCGAACAGCGCCTTCTGTTGTTCGGTGCATCACAGGAAACCGAACTTCGCCTCGAGCGTGCGGATGAAGTTGTCCGCCCCTAGAGGCTCCTCGGCCTCCGTGAAGACCATTGGATGTGTCGCCAAGAAATCCGAGTACAAACTCTGTTGGGGCTGGCATTGCCCATTGTCTTGTCATCCCCCTTGACAGGACAAATTTTGCACCAACATACGCAGTAACTTGGTTTGCTCGTCGCGCGAGCCGAGTACTGCAGCCAGAATCTCCGCGAGCGTCCTTTGGAGGTTCAGGTGGTGGTGGTGGAGGGACTTGTTGCTGTGGTGTCACGGTTTGCTCCCGGGTTGGAGACTCATCCTCACGACCCCGGCTCGAGCCTCCCATCTCGGGCGTCGAACGCGTACGCACCATTCTGCATCCACATTAATTAAAATCAGCAACATGTTTGTTTGCTTCATCCATACTATACCATACTAGTGCGAGTATTCACAATGTGATGATTGCATAACATTCACATATATAGATAAAGTACAATCTTTATACAAGATATATTATCTCATGACCAAGTTTATAGTAGTAAACTCCAAAATGACAGACTCTCTCTAGGGAAGTGCATCTCAACTATACTTGGTCTCCATGAGATGTCATACACATCTTGTTATCTCATAAACACCCACTACTATTTATAACATGACACAAACATGGCTATAAAATAAACACGAGCAACTACTAACTATCCGTTGCCCCATGATGGCAGTAGTGCTGCCCCATCCTACTCCGATGCATCGTCATCGGCGTACTCGAGTATCTCTGGATCTTCTTCCTCCTCAGGATCTAAAGGCACTTGCTCGCCTATATTCAGCGGTATGTCATGAGCCGGTGGATACACAACTGGTTGCAATTGTGCTTCAGTCTCAATCAAATTATCCTGAGGTTGCTCTGCCTCGTACTCCCAATTCTGAGCTTCCTCGATGGCTTCGTCTCGTGCCTCGGTGACTACCAACAGCTTCTCTTGCTGTTGTTGAACCTCCAGCTGACTCACCTACAGTCCATCACTAGTTTGCTGCAGATCCTTGCGAGCTTGCCGCAGTTTGGCACAAGCCTTCCACAGTCTAGTGTGAGTGTCATGCAACTGATCCTCGCATTAATTTAGTCGGTTATTCATCGGAGCCAGGAACGAACGTAGGTTCTCATTGATATAATCCAGAGTGTCACCCCGTTCAGTCGCTTGCCTCAAGGCTTTGACTTCCTCCTGCAGGATTGCACCTTGTACAAGAACCACCATGCTGGATGCAGCAGCATATGTCCCTGAGTGTTGTCGAGGTTGTGTCGCCATATGGTCGATAGGCCGCAACCATACGACGTTGCCACTCAAAACCAGCAGCACCATGGACCGGGAGATGAGCAAACTGTGTCCCAGCCATGGCATCTTGATGAAGCTCGCAAAGCTTCATAAGCGCTTTGCCCACTGCAGAGGCCCACGTGTCCTCCAAACGAGCTCTCTGGATCGTGACCGAAAAAAGAGCCCATCAATAAAAACACGGACTAGCCGGGATGTCGACCAGGACGGTACATGACAGTACGCCTCTGTCAACCACCTATTGAACCCAATAGCATGGAATCTCGATGAAGCCAAACTGTTGGAGCACCTCCCGCAACATACTCGGGAAGCTCGGACGGTTGGCGCACGTGGAGAACACCCATCCATTCGGTAACAGCATCATCACATCCGCCATCTATAAATAAATATTTGAATGGGTCAAGTACTCAAATTCATCAACTTTTGTTGATAAACAGATCATGGATGTGATAAATGAATTATGAAAGTGAATTCAAATTCAAATGCCAAATGAAACATGACACTGGAATTCTGTCTCAGTTTCTGTTCATCTGACCAGTCTGGACAAACTTGAAATTTTCATCCAGTTAAATGCATATTCAGAACTTGAGTTCAACTACAAAGTTTTATTACACTAAAATATATTTCTATAATGTATTTAATTGCCCCCAGATCATTCCTTTGTAAGGAGATATGATTTTGGCAAGTTGACAGTTTCCTGGAAAAAATTTGACAGCATCTCCTTTGATTAAGGCTGATTTTGTCCACGTTTTTCCGGATACAAAACATCAATATATGCAAAAATCATCAATTACAACATTTTTGCATACATCCTCAGGATTATAGAAATTAATTACATGAAGTTATTCGTTGATTCCATGAGGAGATATGATCAAGACAGTGACAGATACAAAAACTGTCCAGTCTCTGTCCAGATTTGACAGAGTTTGGAAATTTGAATTTTTCATTAGTTTACAGGGGAATTCTGATCTAGAGTTGAACATAAGAGTTTTAGAGGACTCTTGAAACTTTCTATCCATGTGTCAAGTTCCCAAATCACATATCCACTTATCGCAGCGACCACATGATTAATTTTAAATCTGACCAGCACGCTCCAAAACAGAGATTACAAATTCAAACGTAACCCTAAGTTAGAAATTTTTACTTGTTGTCGAGTCACAACACCAGCACGGATACTGTCGCCGGCGTTCCTGATGAAACTCAAATGCAATGACGGTACTAAGCCCTCACCAAAGAAAATCCTAAGCCAGTATTCCGGCATACGTCTCAACGGTGGCAGTAATGATGTTCACTCGCAAACGTTTTCTACTCGAGCTACTTAAACGTGTTTAGTGTACTGCATCTACACACAAATGATAGATCAACCATATGGTGCCGTACGGCACAGTCCGCATGGGCGAACACTTCACAATAATATATATGAAAGTAAAAACATTCGTCTTGTATCATTCCATACGGGCCGCCCCGAGCTAAGCCACGTCTCGAGTACATGACTGGGTTTTCTACCACCCGACAGGGTCTCACGTCTTTGCATAGCGCTTCACTAGTAGGAGGCGCATCGGGTTATGTCCCACCCGACGGGGGCTCCTACTAATTTTGTAGCACGCTGGGGTACCGTGTGTCATATGTTCTAAGAAACATGGAAAGTTTCAGAGACTCATATTAACATTTCCGTGCCAAGGCACAGAAACAACCACATGCTAACTCTCGCATGGTGAGCTTACCGCAATTGATCCGCTTGTGGTGGTGTACCTTACCTCTTACCTAACGTCGGAGCGTCGTTACAGAATATAATAACACATATGTTAGCTTGCCACCTTAAGTTACTAATACTATAATAGACCTTATGTGAGCGTAGTAACTAATTCTCACTCAACTACTCTTAAGTTTTCAAAATATGATCTTTTGGAGCGTGCTATTCCCATTGCGGCTCTGATACCAGGCTGTGGGGACCGGGTCCATACAACCCAGGAATCACAGAGGGTGGTGCCGTGCGATTCGACACCCAACAGCACACACGAAAAGAATATGACAAAATAAAAAGTTTTATTTATATAAACAGCGGAAGACTTTTATAATACTCACTACAGGAAACCCGACTATTTGCAACGGCCACGGCCATCACAAATAAGCCAAAAGTCATCGCAAATAAGCTATTTGCGACGGCTTTTCTTATTTGCGACGGTTTCTGGCCGTCGCAAATAAGTCGTCGCAATTAAGCTTATTTGCGACGGCCACCGTCGCAAATAAACTTATTTGTGACGGCTCGCAGCGGCCATCGCAAGTTATTGCCAGAGGCTGGTGGCCCTGCAACAATATTTGCAATGGCCAGGCCGTCGCAATTAAATCTTATCTGCGACGGCCTGGCCGTCGCAAATAATTGCCACTATTTGCGACAGCCCGGCCGTCACAAATAAGTTCAGCCAGCAGGGCCCACGTGTCCTCCTCCGAGACCCACAAACTTATTTGCGATGACCGGGCCGTCGCAATTAATGCTTATTAGCGACAGTCGGGCCGTTGCAAATAGCAGTGGCTTAATTGCGACGGCCTGGAACCTTATTTGCGACCATACTGTATAAAAAGCCATCGCAAATAAGGTTTGTTATTTTTTTTAAAAACAGAAAATACTACACGACTCGATGGCCAAAATCACATAACAAAAACAATATATCACACAATATATCACACACAAACATCATCACAATCACAAACTAATAAGTACCGATACATCTCACATCGTCATCAACAAAGCAAACAAGGGCTCACTCGCCCGTCTGAAGTCGAAGTCGAAGTCATCATCGCACCTCATTCCAGGTGGCGGTAGCGATGGCGACGGCGTTTGTGCACCCGTCGCGGATTCCTTCAATTAATGAAACTTAGAGTTAGAATATAAATACATCAACATCTCTCTCCCTCCCTTCCTCTCCCTCTATCTTCATCTAGATCCCCCTCTTTTCCTCTCTCTTTTCATTTCTCTCTTTCTCTCTCCCTCTATCTTTCTCTCTCACTCTATCTCTCTATTGCTATCCTTTTTCCTCTATCTTCCTCCCTCTATCTCCATCTACATCTCCCTTCCTCTATCTTCCCCTCCCTCTATCTCCATCTACATCTTCCTCTCTCTCTTCATTCCTCTCCTACTCTATCTAACTATCTTTCACTCTTTCTTTTGTCTCTCTCTTTCTTCTATCTCTCTCTTTCTTCTATCTCAATCATTTTCTTCTATCTAACTCTCTCCCTCTTTCTTCTATCTCAATATTTTTACGCTGGAGAAGAAGGATTACATACAAAATTACCTGACCCGCAGAAGAAGGATCGCCTGGAAGGATCGGTGGTAGTACCGGTAGTTGGATCCCCAGACCTTGCGCCCGAGCCATGGCCTATCATTGCAAAAATTAAATGCTATCTATTAGTAAGTCATTTACGCTGAATTAATGAGAACTTTAATTTTTATTTTGTTACCTCCATTGCTTCCCGCATCTGCGCCAACGCTGCAGCCTGGGTTTTGATCGTGGCCTCCATCGCGATCCTTTGGTGTTCCGACTCCTCTTGTCTCCTGAAGAGGGACTGCATCTCAATGTCCCTCTGCAAGGTGCGACGACCAGCCGTGCCCACTGAAGAAGCCTGCGTGGTGCTGCCTCTCGCAGGTCTCCCCGCCCTCGAGTCGACAACTCCGTCGAATATGGCGATCCTATAAAAAAGAGAGTCAGTAATATGAAATTTAAATATCTTGTATACTTTGAATTGAAAATGATAAAATGACTTGTAAACTCACCTTCTGTGTGCTTTTCCACCACCACTTGCATACGAGGCTTGAGGATCGATTTGTTGACGTTCCCAATCAAAATCGTTGTCGTGTATCTTCCTAGCCTCCTCCTCGTACTTAGCCTGCAAAACAAGAAAACCGTGTAAGTTCAACAATCTATATAGTTATATTTAATATGAATGATTTCTAAACTTACCAATCGCTCGGCTGCAGCCTGACTGCACCCCGTCGGCTGAGAAGGGTCCCCGTGTTAGTACGAACAATATATTATAAATATATAAACATAAGTTACATACACTTACCATGCGTTTAGCTAAACGCAAGTGGTTATCTTGCCCGTGCCTGCTCTTCCCCTCGACCCCTCTATAGTCTCGAGCCTTCTCGGACTTAGCTTTAAACTCATCGCTAGTCCAGTAGCGACAAAGGGCCCGAAATGCATCCGTCTGACCTCTCAACCAGCTCACGTGGCCCTGCACATAGTTGGAAGTCGTTAAAAATACCATCGAGGAAATTAACAGAAAAAAATACTTACTACACCCCACATACCCGCGCATACTCCTCCTCCGCCAGGTGCCTCTCACTCTCTTGCCGGAAGTGTAGCACGTGCTACTGGTTCGCCTTCAAGTGCTCATTAATAATTTGAACACGGGCGTTTGACAATGCTTGTCGAAGCGCCTTGGTAGCGTTGTAGTGAAACACTCGCCTCACATCCTCAAAGAGGCGAGGGTCGTTCAGGTCCTTTAAAGTATATCTTGCCTACGATAAAGAATATATTCAAGAGATGTTCATTAAAAGAGTTTCAGAGTTAAAACTTATAAAGTATTTTTAACATACTTACCATAAAATTGGCCCATACGGCCTCCTGAAGGTTGCCGTGCTCCTGGTGATGGACGCGTGCGTAGTCCTCCCACGAAAGAGCAAGCACCTCGTCGATGACCCCGGGATAGTGCAAATGCACTAAGGACCCGAGGACACCGTTCACCGGTCTTTGGTGTCTCTCACCGGTGAAAGACGTGTCATCCCAAACCCTGCAAGATATTTATTGATTGATTACTTAAGTAACCAAAAGAAACTAAAATTGAACCATATAATTTTATTACCTGTCTCCGACTGGACGAATCACGATCCTCAGTGAAGGGACCGCAGGAGGACTGACAAAGTGAGTCCTCCTCGTCCTCCATGTGTGCTGGGGCGCCACGTCAGGTGACCCAGACGGCTCCTCACCAGCCAAGCCAAAGGCCTTAGGAACAAAAGGATCGCCAGTCGAGGGCTGGCTGGTCGAGGGCTGGCTCGCCGAGGGCTGGCTGGCCGAGGGCTGGCTCACCGAAGGATCGCCAGCCTAGGGCTGGCTCGCTGAGGGCTGGCTGACCGAGGGTAGAAGATAATATTCATAGCTAAACTCTCATCATAGCTGTGCAAAAGTGCAGCCGTCTAGCCCGCGGACGATACACACTAGCCACACACCAATTTACTGCACCGTGCAGGGCTCCCATTCGGCGATATACCCCGACGGGGGCATCACCTCATCATCGAGCCCTACCTCATAAGTCTCACCTGCAAACAACTTAATATAACAACCGTGAGCACGAAGGCTCATCAAGACTTAACCGTCTCACCTAAACATGAAATTCTATATGCAAGGATACTTAACATAGGAATAGATATAGCAGTAAATGACTCGCGTATATGTTGATCATCGTTTTTCAAGTTAAGAGCAGCATCTTAGTTGTTTAATAATAGTAACTTTAGTGAGCCCAATCTATAGCAACCATAGTTGCAAAGCAATTATATTTCCATACATCGTATTCTCCTGACTTCTTCAGTATTTACTACATCATAGCGCAGTGAACAAGCGGTACTCAAATAATCGTGAGGGACCGTGATTTCAATCAGGACACACCCGACTAACACGTCACGTACACCCATGCCTAAGGAGTGTGTCGTGCTCCTCACCACGTCATACGAAGCCACCTTTCACAAGAGAACTCAAATGCTAAACCGGTCCCACACTCGTGGGCATAAGGTTCCCGCACAGAGCGTGTATGTGCCTGCCGGTGAATTTACACCTTACTACCCTCAGCCCACCCCTATCAACAATGGGCTATGCCTCGACATTCAGGTTATCATGTTACATCGGTTTCCTGTGTTCCATATGCCCAGTATGCATCCGGTACTATTCAAACTTGTCCAACAGGGCCGCACATGGATCGGTCGTCAATCGACACAAGTAGGGCTACGCATGTGAGACCACGTCTTGTTGTGATAGGAGAATGAGTCCTGATCTTCCGATAGGTATGGTAAACTTGATTTAGTGGAGATCTCGACGTTGATGATCCAAGGCTCCGAACGAACGAAACCCCGCAATCACTACACCACTGCTCCGTTGGTTATCACCCGTGTCACACGAATGACCTCCCCACAAAGTCTTATCACTGCAAGCGCAATCAAGAGGACAAGCAAGAACAGAGAAGTTGTAATTAAAACTGAATTGATCACGAATTTGGGGTCTCACATTCGATGATCGGCGACACTGTTCAATGTCAGATTGTATCTAAGTGAAACCCAACCCTAATGTGGTGACGGCTGCTGTCTAAAAAGGAGTTTAGGGGCGTGCAAGACCCCTGGATGCAACCCTAATGGGCTTACACATGATACACGGGCCAGCAGCCCAAAAGACGGTGGCACAACACCGGGCAGATTCTAGACGCCCACTTGTTTTGCTGATTCCCGTAAACTTATAAGGAATTTTAAGGTGGGGCCGGTTCCATTGGAAGCTTTATGAAATCACGGTTCCAACTATATATAGAACATCCAAATCCGACTCCGTATGTGTCCGGGACGTCAGTTTTTGTGAAGGCAACTCTTGGAACCCGAGGTGGAGTCGAAGTCGAGTTGTACTTGGGTTCCACCTTGGTGTGCACGTCCTATCTCCTCATCCTTGATTCCTTGGGCTCCTCCAAGCCCTTTCTGGTCCTCTCCATTGTTCCTAATCAATAAAACATGCATGGAAACAAGCGTAAGTTATGAAAAACAATGGACAAGGTTAGAACGTACCTAGAGATCCAATTGTCGTGCATGTGCTCTAGTGATCGGCCCTTGCATTGTATGCAAAGGAGAGATGTCCTCATCATCCTCCTCCTCTTGAATTTGAGTCGTCCTCGACTCATGCTCATCTTCCTCACCCAAGTATGGCTTCAAATCTGAAATGTTAAATGTGGGACTAACGCCAAACTCGGGAGGCAACTCAAGTTTATATGCATTGTCATTTATCTTCTCAAGAACCTTAAAAGGTCCAGCAGAACGTGACATGAGTTTGGACTTTCTCAAATCTAGGAACCTATCTTTTATCAAATGAACCCACACCAAATCACCGGGTTCCAATTTTACCTCCTTCCTACCTTTACTAGCAGCAATGCGATACTTTTCATTCATTTTTTCAATTTGTAACTTAGTAGTTTCATGCAACTTAAGAATAAATTCAGAATGTTGTGTAGCATCCAAGTTCACGATTTCAGTATGTGGTAAAGGTAGCAAATCAATTGGAGCACGAGGATTGAAACCATAGACTACCATAAACGGACTTAACTTGGTTGTGGAGTTAATAGACATGTTATAAGAAAACTCAATATGTGACAAACACTCCTCCCACAACCTCAAATTGTCTTTCAAAACAGCCCGCAACATAGCAGACAAGGTGCGATTAACTACCTCCGTTTGCCCATCAGTTTGTGGATGACAAGTAGTAGAAAACAGCAACTTTGTTCCCAATTTATACCATAAAGTTCTCCAAAAGTGACTCAAAAACTTAGCATCCGTATCACAAACAATAGTATTGGGAACACCATGCAAACACACAACCTCATTAAAGAACAAATCAGCAACATGTGAATCATTATCGATCTTGTGGCAGGGTATAAAATGAGCCATTTTAGAGAAATGATCAACAACCACAAAGACACTACCCCTCCCCCTCTTTGTACTAGGCAATCCTAAAACAAAGTCCATAGAAATATCCTCCCAAGGAGCACTAGGAACCGGAAGAGGCATATAATGACCATGTGGGTTATGTCGAGACTTAGCATTGTTGCATGTCGTGCAATGTGAAACGTAGCGCTCCACATCACGCCTCATCCGTGGCCAAAAGAAGTGAGCAGCCAGCACATCCTTTGTCTTTTTAACACCAAAATATCCCATCAAACCACCTCCATGCGCTTCCTGCAACAACAAAAGACGAACGGAGCTAGCTGGAACACACAGATTGTTAGCACGGTAGAGAAGGCCTTCATGCAGCAGGAATTTTTGCCACGTTCTTCCCTCTCTACAATTTTCAAAGGCATCTTTGAAGTCCAAATCAGTAGCATATAACCTCTTTATGGTTTCCATACCAAAAATTTTATGAGAAAGTTGGGACAGCATGGTATAACATCTAGATAAAGCATCGACAATCACATTGTCTTTCCGTTTCTTATGTTTAATGATGTAAGGAAATGATTCTATGAACTCAATCCATTTAGCATGAAGTTTTTTCAGATTAGCTTGTCCTTTAAGATACTTCAAAGACTCATGATCTGAATGTATGACGAATTCTTTAGACCATAGGTAATGTTGCCAAGTTTGCAAGACACGCACTAAAGCATAAAGTTCTTTGTCATATGTAGAATAATTCAGCGAAGGCCGATGCAATTTTTCACTAAAGAAGGCAACAGGTTTACCTCGTTGAATTAGCACTCCTCCAATGCCAATGCTGCTCGCTTCACATTCAAGCTTGAAGGTCTTCTCAAAATCAGGAAGTTGCAGCAATGGTGCTTGTGTGAGCTTCGACTTGAGAACATCAAAAGCTTGTTGTTGTGCTGGTCCCCATCGAAATGGCACTCCATGCTTTGTCAACTCGTGGGGAGGGGCCGCAATGATGCTGAAATCCCGCACGAAACGCCGGTAGAAACCTGCGAGACCAAGCAAACTCCAAACCTGCATGATCGTAGTCGGAAGTGGCCAGCTTTTGATGGCAACAATCTTTGCCTCGTCAACTTCAATGCCCTACGAAGTAACAACATAACCAAGAAAAGACACCCGATCGGTGCAAAAGGTGCACTTCTCAAGGTTACCATATAAATGTGCATCACGCAAGATATTAAAAACAGCATGCAAATGTTCAAGATGCTCATCATATGACTTGCTGTAAATAAGGATATCATCAAAGTAAACCACCACAAATTTACCAATGAAAGCACGTAAAACCTCATTCATCAACCTCATGAAAGTGTTGGGTGCATTAGTTAAACCAAATGGCATGACTAACCATTCATAATGTCCGCATTTAGTTTTAAAAGAAGTTTTCCATTCATCACCTAAAGCCATACGAATTTGATGATATCCACTGCGAAAATCAATCTTAGAGAAAATAACAACACCACTCAACTCATCAAGCATGTCATCCAATCTAGGAATAGGATAGCGATAACGAATGGTAATGTTATTGATGGCTCTACAATCAACACACATGTGCCAAGTGCCATCTTTTTTTGAAACCAAAAGAACAGGAACGGAATAAGGACTAAGGCTCTCACGAATGTACCCGCGGTCCATAAGATCTTGGACTTGTCGCTGAATTTCCTTATTGTCGTCGGGGTTGGTCCTGTAGGCGGCACGGTTTGGCAAGCTCGCCCCTGGAATCAAATCAATCTTGTGCTCAATGCCTCGCACAGGTGGTAATCTAGGGGGTATCTCTAATGGAAAAACATCCATATATTCCTGCAAAAGGTTAGCAATAGCAGGTGGCAAGACAATGGATGTATCCTCAATGGAATATAAAGCATGTTTGCACACTAAAGCATAGCAAGTTCCATTAGAGGTATATAAATCTTCAAGATCAGATTTAGTTGCAAGCAAAATAGGATTTTTCAACTTAATAGGTTGCTGAATTTCAGAATTGAAAACACCCTTTTGCTTAGCATTATTCTTTTTCTCCTGCTCAAATTGCACAATTTCAGTGGGACTCATAGGAAGCAACACAATTTTCTTGCCCTTATGCATGAGAGTATACTTATTAGATCGACCATGGTGAATAGCATCAGTTTCAAACTCCCAAGGATGTCCCAACAAAAGAGAACAAGCATCCATAGGCACCACATCAAAATCAGCAAAATCATGTAAGAACCAATAGAAAAATGTATCCTTGCTGTTTGTGTTACCTTTACCTTACCATTGTTGTTAAACCATTGAATGTGATAAGGGTGGGGATGCTCTCGTGTGGTCAAGTCAAGCTTCTTGACCACCTCAACGTTCACCAGATTGTTGCAGCTACCACCATCAATGGTGGTATGTACACGGCAGTCCTTGACGATGAGAAACATGTTGAAAAGGTTGTGACGTTGGCGGTTGTTGTCCTCTCGAATCGTGGCACTCAAAGCTCGCTGCACAATCAAAGTCCTATAGTTGTTGGTCGCAGATGTACCAAGAACCTCCTCAGCACCATCATCCGAACCTGAAATGTTAGTTGTAATAATATTTTCATCTTCAATATTAGAAGCACTAACATACTCACCATCAGCAGTGGAAATGATCGCCCGTTTGCTTGGGCAATCTCGTTGCATATGGCCAAGTCCCTGGCAGCGGTGGCACTTGATGTCGGAGGTGCGACTTCTCGAAGTGTTGGGTGCAGCCGACTTTGCTGCAACACCTTGATGCATCTGGGACTTGCTGTTATCTTGTCCCCGTGATGTAGAAGGTGCGGTGCTGCTGCGTACAACACCGGTGGAGGGTGGTGTAGAAGCACTTACACTTGAGGAGGGCGCTGGTTTGGACAATGGCACCGGAAACTGTCGTGGCGTGAAGGTGTTGTTCCGCCGATGCGGTTGGCGACCCTACACTTTTTTTTCTGCTAACATAGCAAGTTGAAATAAATGTTGAATAGAATGATATTCCTTGTAGTCTACTATGTCCTGGATCTCACACCGCATGCCCCCATAAAACCAAACGATTTGGTCTTCCTAATCCTCAACTACCCCACAACGAAGCATACCTTTCTGCAACTCTTGGTAGTACTCTTGGACAGTCATGTCACCCTGATCAAAGCGTTGCATTTTCTTAAGAAGATCGCGTCTATATGAAGGAGGAACAAACCTAGCGCGCATCTCTTCTCTTAATGCAGCCCATGTTTGTGGTGCATTACGTGTATTGACAAGTTCATTCCACCAAATTATAGCAAAATCTTTAAACTCACTAGTGGCTTGTCTAACTCTATGTCGCTCAGGAACAAGATGAGAGCTAAATTTTTGTTCTACTGTCATCTCCCAATCCATGTAAGTCTCAGCATCATAAGATCCATAAAATGGTGGAATAGAAAATTTAACCTTAGCGTAAGGATCATTATCTTGTTCAGGAGCATGAGGGCGAGGTCTACCTCCCATACCTTGACGATTTCGTCGAGGGCGACGGTGCTGCTGTGCATCAACATCATCGTTATTGAAGTCATCCTTTGTGTCATAGTGAGCATGTGCATCAGCATCAAGGATGATAGAGGGTGTAGCTTGTTGGGGAAGATGAGTCTCCATCTCGTCCAACCGTGTGGTCAGACCAGCAACACATATATGGAGCCTCCGAAAGGTGGCTGTTGTAGTAGTCTGGTAATTTTTGAAGCTTTGGTCATCGCCTGCATCATGTCCCTTAGTTCCATATGGGACACGCACTCATCATCATGCGGAGGTGTAGAACAAGAGGTCTTATCCATAGGCTTCTTTCCTGTCATTGTTAGTACAAAACATAGACGAAGACAAAAAGATCGTGAAGAACCCTATTACTACGCTCTCTGAAGTTGAAGTGGAAAATCAACTAGTAAGATGCGTCTTACCCCGCTCTTACAAGTTTCTTACCAGCACTGAAGGTGGCCAACGGTGACCGGTGTGAACCAAGCAGGGAGTGGGTGTGATTGCAGAGGTTACCTATTCTGCTCGAGAGAAGGTGGAGCTTGGAAGGCTCAAATGCAGTATATGTATGTGGCACAAAAGTTAGTAACATATAACAATGCTGAATAAGTGTCCAAAGACTTTCACCTAGTTGCTGGCTTAAGAATGTATTAGAACAGTTGTGGCAACAAGCAAGGACGAGGATGAATGATGATTAACAACAAGGATAATATCAGCAAGTATCCAACACTGACACAGGAATAACACAACTAGAAAACCCCTTAGCCTCCTGTTTTTGTCTTGAAGCACTAGTAGAAATCAAAATCTTTTTTTTTCTCTTTATTTTTTTGATATTTTTTTCTCAACCAGTGGCACAAGAATAGAAACAACACCAGGTATTTGCTCAAACCGATGAAAGATGTGATCGGTACAAATTCGGGAGCGATTGAAAAAACTGGTACCAGAACTTCAGGGTTCGAAACGAGGGCCATCTTAATTTATTTTATTTTTTTTGAAAATGCCGTGACCAGCATAGCCGGTGTATCGTGTGTGGATCTTTTCGAGACCTTTCCGGGAAAAAAATGCGCCTCAATCAGAGTTCCGAGCGAAAAAGTTATACTCGTTTTAAGGAGGATACCCCGAATCAGGTTTTGGTCGTGCTGGAAACTGCAACAGAAACGAATCGGTGGATGGAATTTTTTGTAGATTGGTTTTTTGTAGATGGCAGCGGATGGAATAAACAAAACTGAACCAAAACAAATCTAAACCAGCAACCAGACTCAACCTAGGACACGAACTCAGAACTACGGACTCCGAAACTAAATTGTGCAAAATGCTGAGGGGGTTGTAGGTTAGGGAAAGTAAAAAAATTTTGTGGCTTTTTGTGGACGATAGGACTGAAACAAAATAAATATAAAGGGCACACAAGTATACCTCACGGTGAACCTTGAAATCTGATACCAATTGATAGGAGAATGAGTCCCAATCTTCCGAGAGGTATGGTAAACTTGATTGGGTGGAAATCTCGACGTTGATGATCCAAGGCTCCGAACGAACGAAACCCCGCAATTACTACACCACTGCTCCGTTGGTTATCACCCGTGTCACGCGAATGACCTCGCCACGAAGTCTTATCCCTGCAAGCGCAATCAAGAACATAAGCAAGAACAGAGAAGTTGCAATCCAAACTGAATTGATCACCAATTTGGGGTCTCACAACCGATGATCGGCGACACTGTTCAATGTCAGATTGTATCTAAGCAAAACCCAACCCTAATGTGGTGACGGCTGCTGTATAAAAAGGAGTTTAGGGGCGTGCAAGACCCCTGGACGTAACCCTAATGGGCTTCCACACGATACACGGGCCAGCAGCCCAAAAGACGGTGGCGCAGCACCGGACAGATTCTGGACGCCCACTTGTTTTGCTGATTCCCGTAAACTTAGAAGGAATTTTAAGGTGGGGCTGGTTCCATTGGAAGCTTTATGAAATCACGTTTCGAACCATATATAGAACATCCAAATCTGACTCTGTATGTGTCCGGGAAATCAGTTTTGGTGAAGGTAGCTCATGGAACCCGAGGTGGAGTCGAAGTCGAGTTGTACTTGGGTTCCTCCATGGTGTGCACGTCCTATCTCCTCATCCTTGATTCATTGGACTCCTCCAAGCCCTTTCTGGTCCTCTCCATTGTTCCCAATCAATAAAACATGCATAGAAACAAGCGTAAGTTCTGAAAAACAATGGACAAGGTTAGAACGTACCTGGAGATCCAATTGTCATGCACGTGCTCTAGTGATCGGTCCTTGCATTGTATGCAAAGGAGAGATGTCCTCATCATGTTGCATCCTACCCGCTGCTCGGTCTCAATTTCACATTTCTAAACCATTCTTTGATTCAATACATCCCATGTGATAAAATCCTATCTCGCAAGTAGATTCCAACTACTCGACTTCTACCAGATTTCTATAAACATTAGCATGGCATTGTTTACTCGTCAAGCTTTAGACCTGCCCAATACTCCATGGGATTTGTGGGTCATCCAAGTGGAGTAACAAGCACCTTAGCCCTAATGCACAAAACTCATCCTAGACATAAGTGATACAAACAGAAAATTTGAAATAGCACTTAAATGCAAACCAAGGCTTGCGTGGTTGTGAGTCAGAGAGAAAGTTAGCTTCTGAAAGTAGAGTCTCCAAGGGCTCCTGGTCCTCCTCGATCTCGGTTACTATATGATATGCAATATATAAAGTACATGAGTGATATAGAAAATATAGAATAGATCTTATAAATACTGATCATGTATGTAAATGATTTTAATTGGCTTTTGTAATTTTACAGTGGACAATAGACTCTATGAGGGAGGTCTGGACCCAAAATGGGAGATGTTCAAGGAAGCCTGTTGTTGCTAAAATTCCAACAAGTAAAAGGCTTCTCTGAATTCTGATTTTAATTCTGGAGATTTGTCAAGGTTAACAGTGAATGATCTTGGTAGAGGAGGTTCCTCTGGTTCTGGGAAAATTTGTTTCACATCTTTCTGAGCTTTCTACAAGGAGAAAATGATTTTACAAGTTTGGGGAAAAATTGAAAATGTTTCTGTACATTTTCCATTTTTCAATGGACATAGGTGATTTGAGAATTGTATGGTCCAGTAATTGATGTAAAATGAACATGAAATTTTTATGGAGACCAAGTGTATTTTTATGAGTGTCCTGACTAAAATTGTGAATTTTCCAATTAACAAAATAGGAGTAATTAATTTCCTAAGCAATTAGCTCAAAGGAATTAATTATCAAAATTCTTGGAGTTTCATGTCCAACAAATTGCACTACTGCAAAGTTGGGATCAATATGAGTCTACCAGAATTTATTTGGAAACTTTTGAGCAAATCTACTAGTAATAATGAATTTTTGAAGTTTGATTGAAATCTGGAATTATTTTCCAATTGGAAAGTTTAAATAATGCAGCCGGCTCCACTTCATTTAAATGGGCCAATCGCACCTGGGCCACACCGAGGGCCATAGGGTTAACACGCGCAGCCGCAGTCGATCCGGTGGCCACAACAGATCCAATAGGATGGGAAACACGGGGCCCACAAGGCTTCTTCAACCTCGCAACGCGCCGCTCGGCTGCGGCGGCGCAGAGCTGGCGAGGTCGCCGAGATGGCTGCGTCGACCTCTTCTCGGCCCAGTCTTGACCGCCTAACCATAAAATTGGACACGCAAAATGATGGTGAGGTCTAGATGAGTCGGCGATGGTCGGAAATGAGCGTATGACGGCGGTGGTGGAGCTAGGGTTTCGGCGACGGCTGGAATCGCTCGGGAATGGCGCAAGAAGCTCGGGGAAAGGTTGGGAACATTCCTGGGAGCATGAGGAAGATGACCATGGGGAGAAAAAGGGATGAAATCGCCGCCAAAGTCGACTTCGATGGTGGACCGATGGGATTCTTTGTGGCGGCGGGGAAAACTTGAATGGCTCGGACTTTACTCGATGGTTTCCACCGATTCTTGGCAGAGGGGTGCGCTAGGAGATGGTGAGCATACTACTCACTGGATTAAGGTCCGGTTCTACCTAGAAACAGAATCAAAGTAAAGACCTTGTATCCTTGTTACGAACTTGACGTCGGGAAAACCAGAAATACCAACGTTATAGGCTAAGACAAGCTGCCAAATTTTGCAGCCATCCTCAGTGAGCAAATACACACAACTTTTCTGTTGATGGTAAGGCACGATATGGCTTGTATCGTCGGCGCGATTGAGAGACAGAGGCGATCGCTGAGCTCTACCTTAACGGCGGTGACGAGACTTCAAAATACCACTCATATAAGCAGAGAATCAAGCAACAGAATGGATGGGAAGGAACAACAACAAGTTAAGCCACCTTTTGCTGTTGGGAGCACTACGAATCCTTGCGTCATTTGGCCGGCACATCGAGAATCGCGGTGGCGATGCGGTGTAGCAGCGGGAGAGGAAAAACAGAGGGGAGCTCATGGCTGTGTATCCACTTCGACCAGAGGAGTGAAGATAAGGCTTGGGGAGGAGTAGAGGGCACGCCATGAAGCAGGTAGGCGAGCATCTCGCTGGCATGGTGCATTCCATGCAGTGTTGAGCGGGGCAGCGCCGGAAAAATAGCATGCAGAGCACTACCATAGAAGTCCCAATGACCACTGGGTCCCACTGCCCCCTTAAGCCTATCTCCTCGGTTCCTTAAATTCTCCCACCAGTATTGATCCAAAAATCCTAGATTTTCTTGGAGAGGCCAATTTAAATATGGAGATTATGATTCTGAAATTGGATTGCGAATTTGGATAAATTTCAGATGCAATTCATATTCAAATTTGAATTTGAATAGAATTCAATGGAGCCACTTAATTAAATAGCAAAAGAGCTTAAAAAAATTTGAAACTTTGCAGAGAGGCTATTTGAAATTTATTGGTGAACTCAATTTTTTATTTTGGTGAAGTTTGAACAGGAGCATGGTTTGAATTTTTGAAGTCCCCCAATTGAGGTTTTAATTGGTTTGAATTTTTCAAATTCCAATTTGATTTCTTTTTCCCATCCCCATTTACTTTCTCCCATATAAACTTTGTACTTTCAATTTAGGCCTTTTACATATCAAATTTGAATCATCATATGGCTTTGGTAGGAATTTGTATCAAATGTGGAACTTCTATTTTAAAATTTCTCCGAAAAATCAAGTTTCACTATCAACTCGGATTATAGCAGCTCTTCTCACTATATCATATCCCACAACAAACCTAGAATTGAAGTAAGCTTTTGCTACCCACAAATCCCAAGTTTTAAGGCAAGAGTATTCTAAGCCAATAAACACAATACTTGGAGAATATTAATTTGTATACAAGGAACTAAGGAAAAATAAAACAGAGCAACTATTCATCATTTCAACTTATGCAATGTAAAAATATTCTTACCGCACATCTTTTATTTTATTATCATAACCTATACTACATTATTATTATTTTTAGACACAAATGATGTGTGAGGAAAGAAATATATCAATGGAATGCAAATGGGACGTGATACAAGTTACCTCAAGTGAGGGTCCTCCCCTAAGTTTGTTCTTCTCAATCTCCGCGATAAGGGTTGAGCCCTTGATGAGGGAAATAGGCCATGAGGTTGTCCTTTTGTTGTTGCAGCATGGTGTTAATGTTGTTGAGTTGTGCGTCCATTTGTTGCTGCCAGTCGTGGGTAACTTGGATATGGTCTTAAAGTGTATACGGCTATTTGCGACGGCTCGCTGCAGCCGTCGCAAATTATTGACCCGAGGCCGGTGGGCCCCGCGTGTCTATTTGTGACGGCCAGGCCATCGTAATTAAGATCCTATTTGTGACGACCAGGCCATCGCAAATAAAACTAGCTGATGGGCCCCATGCGGCCATCTGAAGGGACCCACACTGTTATTTGCGATGACAAGGCCATCGCAAATAGGTTCTTAATTGCGACGACCCGACCGTCGCAAATAACAGAGGCTTGTTTGCGATGGCCGGGAAGCTTATTTGTGACGGTACTATAGAAAAAGTCATCGCAAATAAGGTTTTTTATTTTTTTAAAAAACAGAAAATGCTACCCGGCTCGATGGCCTAAAACACAACAGACAAAACACATCACAATATATAACATTCACAAAACAGCATCACAATATATCGTCGATACGTCGTACATCACCATCAACAAAGGAAACAAGGGCTCACTCGCCCGTCTGACCTCCGAAGCCACCTCTGAAGCCATCGAAGACATTGTCGCGCCTCATTCCAGGTGGCGATAATGACGGCGACAGAGTTTGAGCCGCCATCGCAGATCTTTCAATTAATAAAACTTAGAGTTAGAATAGAAATGCATCAACGTCTCTCTCCCTCCCTTCCTCTCCCTCTATCTCCATCTACATATCCCTCTCTCTCTATCTCTTTTCATTCCTCTATCTTCATCTCAATTTATCTCTCTCTCTCACTCTATCTCCCTATTGCTATCATTTTCCCTTTATCTTCCTCCCTCTATCTCCATCTACATCTCCCTCTCTCCCTCTATCTTCCTCTCCCTCTATATTCATCTACATCTCCGTCTCTCTCTTCATTCCTCTCTCACTCTATCTTACTATCTCTCACTCTTTCTTCTATCTCAATCCTTTTCTTCTATCTAACTATCTCCCTCTTTCTTCTATCTCAATCCTTTTCTCTCTATATTTCTGCCTATTCTAACTCTATCTCTCACTGTATCTAACTATCGCTCACTCTCACTCTATTTCCTTGCTTTATTTTGGTTAAGTTGAGATAAAACTAGAATTGTTAAGTTAACATAGAAAATTACCTCCATTGTGTCCCGCGTCTGTGCCACCCAGGCTGCCTGGGAAGAGATCGTGGCCTCCATCGTGGTCCTTTGTTGTTCCGTCGTAATCCTTTGTCGTTCCGCATCCCACCTTTGCTCGTCCTATCGCCTGATGTTCCTCTTCTACGGTTTGTTGGAGGGATTGCATCTCGATGTCTCTCTGTGAGACGCGGCGACCTGACGTGCCCACTGACGAAGCCTGCATGGAGCCGCCTCTCGCAGGTCTCGCCGCCCTCGAGTCGACAACTCCGTCGAATATGGCGAGCCTATAAAAAAGGAGTCAGTAATATGAAATTGAAATATCTTGAATACTTTGAATTGAAAATGATAAAATGACTTATGAACTCACCTTCCGTGTGATTTTTCACCTCTGCTTGCATACGCAGCTTGAGGATTGATTGGTTAATGTTCCCAATCGAAATCTTCGTTGTGTATCTTCCTAGTCTCCTCCCCGTACTTAGCCTGGAAAACAAGAAATTGTGTAAGTTCAACAATCCACATAGTTATGTTTAATATGAATGATTACTAAATATACCAATAGCTCGGCTGTAGCCTAACTGCACCCTTGAGGCTGAGAAGGGTCCATGTGACCTCTCTTCCAGATCTCAGCAGGGGTCGGTGGCACCCCCGTCTCGCGCTCCTGTCAATACGTGTTAGTACAAACAGTATATTATGAATATATAAAAATAAGTTACATACACTTACCATGCATTTAGCTAAACGCAAGTGGTTATCTTGGATGTGCCTGCTCTTCCCCTCGACCCTTCTGCACTCTCGAGCCTTCCCGGACTTAGCCTTAAACTCATCGCTAGACCAGTACTAACATAGGGCTCAAAATGCATTGGACCGACCCTGCAACCAGCTCACGTGGCCCTGCAAATAGTTGTAGATCCTTAAAAATACCATTGAGGAAATTATCAGAAAAATATTTATTACACCCCACGTACCTGTGCATACTCCTCCTCCGTCCGGTGCCTCTCGCTCTCTTGTCAGAAGTGTAGCACGTGCTGCTGGATCACCTTCAAGTGCTCATTGATAATTTAAGTACGAGCGTTCGACAAAGCTTGTCGTAGCGCCTTGGCAACATTGTAGTGAAACACTCTCCTCGCATCCTCAAACATGCGAGGGTCGTTCGGGTCCTCTAAAATATACCTTGTCTGTGATAAAGAATATATTGAAGAGATGTTCATTAAAAGAGTTTAAGAGATAAAACATAGAAACTTTTTTTAACATACTTACCATAAATCGGCCCATACAGCCTCTTGAAGGTTGTCGTGCTCCTGGTGATGGACGCGTGCGTAGTCCTCCCACGAAAGAGCAGGCACCCCATCGATGACCCCGGGATAGTGCAAATGCACTAAGGACCCGGGGACACCATTCATCGGTCTGTGGTGTCTTTCACTAGTGAAAGACGCATCGTACCAAACCCTGCAAGATATTTATTGATTCATTACTTAAGTAACCAAAAGAAACTAGAATTGAACACTACAATTTTTATTACCTATCTCTGACTGGACGAATCATGATCCTTTGTGAAGGGATCGCAGGAGGACTGACAAAGTGAGTCCTCCTCGTCCTATGCGTCTGCTAGGACGCCATGTCAGGTGACCCAAAAGGCTCGTCACCAGCCGAGTCAATGGGCTTAGGAACAGAAGGCTTGCCAGCTGAGGGCTGGCTGGCCAAGGGCTAGCTCACCGAAGGGCAGCCAAGCTCAGGTGGCACCGTAGCCTCTAAGTCAGTCGGTGAGGACTACAACATTCAAATGATTCATAAGTAAATTTAATTGGAAATTGAATTTGAAGAATTTGTCAAAAACGAGTGAAATTTACCTGTGACGAAGCTCTAGAGCAGCTCAGAACGTGCCCCAAAAGCTGAGAGCATCTGCTCCCAGTCGACGAGGCACCAGCGAAAGCGTCCTCAGGTCTAGAGGGGTAGAACCCCATCGTTGGCGGAACCTTCTTACCCTTCTTTGACGCCATCTTGTTTTAATAGATGATCAGTAAATATGCAAATAAGATATACAAAATTCATGTTACTATCTTCAAGAAAATGTTACTTGTGATCACTTTCAAAATTCATCAACATCATTATCATGTGCCCTACTCCTTAAACCAGCCCAACAATCTTCCATCGTGGCCTATTCTAATTTCCGTTTACGCATATCATCGGGCTCTACATCTTCAACATCTCCAACTAATTGATCGAGTCCTGCACCAAGCTCGACGATAAAAGTGTCTGGCAACTATTCTTCTTGATACACTTCTTTAATGTTTTCACTATCATGGTAACCATCATCCCTAGGAGTATATAACTACTCACGAGGATTCACCTTATATACCACCCACCAAGCATTGAGCTTCGTGCATGGATAAGGTATATAATACACTTGCTCCACTTGATGTGCAAGAACAAATTATCGTAACCTCGCAGTCAGTCTTTATGTTTCACTTCCACCATTCCAAATTGGTTTTCTCGAGTTCCATGAGTGCGATCAAACCAGTCAAAGTCAAAGAAGACAACTTGAAGGGTCTTATTTCCGATAAAAGTAAATTCAACGATTTTGTTAATGATCCCATAATAATCGGTTACATTCCCTTGAGTGTCAATTGCTCTTGTCACAACACCGGAATTTTATGTTGCCGCGAGAGGACGAAGAGCTTCAAAATGAGTTGTACAGAATCGAAAGCATTTACATCATATCGACCATAGCTTCTAACATTCACCGATCCATAAGATAGCTGCCACAAATCTTCATGGACATTGTGTGTCCGATACTGTGAAAAATGATCGTAAGTTAAAATAATACTTCTTTAGTAATAATAACTTATAATATATAGAAGATGAGAGAGTATTAAATAATCTCGAAACAATGATAGGAAACCCGACCCTCTATTTATTCCTTCTTTTTGCATCCCTTCTACTTGTTTGGCTGTAGGTTGATGCCTATGTGGCCAACATTGTCTGTGGAACTCGCTGAACGTGAAAAAACATCTTTTAGAATACATGTGTAGCAAAATATGTCGATTTGCGTACATGTAAAGTAAAGCAACAATCCTGTAACATTCGAATAGCAAGTAGATCGTGTAGCTATCAACGGTAGTGCCTCTCATTTGAGAAATGGAGAGGTCGCTTAAAGGTGGTGCTTCATCCACATTGTACCGCATCGCCAAAGTATTGATATTTTTTCTTCTGCAAAGTAGACACTTGAAAAGTATCATACTTCCTTAAGAGCATATGCTTCAATGATGCACCCTTCCACCCTTGCCATGTTGCCAACCAATGGTTTCATATATCGTAGCGCTCTTTCAATGTGATACATCCACCTGTAATGCACAGGACGGCCAACATTAGCTTTGAATGAAAGATGGATAAGCCGATGTTGCATTGGATTGAAGAAACCCGGTGGAAAAAAATCAATCTTACATAAAAGTATGGGTATCTCCTTCTCTAACTTATCCATCATTCCTATCTTGATTTCTTTAACACAGAGCTATTTATAGAAATAGTTGAGCTCGGCTAAAACCTTCCACACCGCATCATCTAGATAGCCCCGAAACATAATAGGTAAGAGTCTTTCCATTATAATGTGATAATTATGACTCTTCAACCCAGTGAGGTTTTCTGTGTTCAAATTCACGGCTCGTTTCAGACTAGCTGCGTAAACATCTAGGAATTTCAAAGTTTTCATCCATTTCATGACTTCTTTCTTTTCTTTAGATCGAAGACAGAAAGAAGCATATGGCTTACCACTACTTTTAGAGATTTCAAGAGTTGGACGGTGACAAATGTCTACCAAATCTAGTCTAGCTTTGTAATTGTCTTTCATTTTGCCAGGCATATCCTTGCAAGTTCTTATTATACTTTCGCTCATGTTACGCTCCTGATGCATGACATCAATGTTGTGCATTAGAATCAACGACTTCAAATACGGTAGCTCCCAAAGTCCACATATGTGAGTCCAATTGTGTTCCTCTCCATAACATACAAAATATCCAGGACGATCTTCATCTGTCACCAGTTTGTCAAAGATATCAAAAATTTCTGACGCATTGAGACGTTTCGGTGGTCCTTTAGTGACAACGGTGTTCTTTCTAAAGACATGCCTCTGTTGCCTAAATATGTGATTCGAAGGCAGCCAACGTCTATGACAATCAAAGTAAGATATTTTGCCTCCATGCGTTAGTCGAAAGCAATCCGTCTCTGAAGCACATATCGGACACGTCAGATGTCCGTGAGTGGTCCATCCGGAAAACATGCCATATGTCGGCAAATCATGGATGGACTACAAATAAGCAGCTCGAAGGTTGAATTTCTGCTTCTTGTAACTATCGTACGCTTCGACTCCTGTCCACAAGACTTTTAATTCTTCGATCAGTGGTTTCAACATCACGTTGAGACATGTCTCGGAATGATCAGGTCTAGGTACAATGAGGCTGAGAAACATGAACCGGTGGCAGGTTGTACAGAATGAAAAAGGCGGACCAACAGGAGTATGGCGTGGCGTTTGTACTGAACGGCGAGAATCCGTCTGTCGCTAATCCGATGCAAACATTTCTCGCATCACGAGAAAAATCTGGATCGAATCGGTCTAGTGCCTTCCATGCATTATCGTCAGACGAATGCACCAATAATTCTTTGTTATCACGATTACCCTCTTTGTGTCATCTCATGTGTCTTGCGGTTCTTTTTGAAAGAAACAACCGCTTCAACCGAGGTGTCACAGGCAAATAACGAAGCTGCTTATGTGTGACATCTGTCATCACATTATCGCTATTGTCATTAACAACTTCGACATACCTCAGTTTATCACATTTCAAGCACATGCTCTCATTGGCGTGCTCTTTCCAGAATAGCATGCAATTGTTTGGGCACACATCGATTTTCTCATAGTTCATACCAAGACCACATATCTTGATCTTTGACTGATACATATCTTTAGGTGCTTTGTGAGGTTGTGGAAGGATATCGTAGATCAATTTCATGAGATCATTGTAGCAGTTGATGGAAAAAATACTTAGACTTAATTTCCATAAATCTAGTCAAGAAAGCAAGGACGGTCACCACCGTGTGTTCATGCAACGGCTCTTCTGATTTCTTTAGCTCCTCGAAGAACTCCTTTGCCTCATTTGTAAGAGGATCCTCCGCTTCCAGAGCTTCTAGCATCTCATCCATCCTATCAACCTCTATTATATCATCATCCTCATCCACTTCTACCATTACTTGAGATTTAGTCTCGTCGTGGAAGGTCCACACCTCATAATATGGAGTGAAATCGTTTTGACATAAGTGAAACGAAAGATCCAATCTTCTCAAAAACATGGTGTTCCAGCATTTTGTACATGGGCATCGCACCATATCATGCGTTGACAACGAAAATGCTCGATCTAAAAGTTTATCTAACTTGATGTACCACTCATCTAAGTGACCACTAGTTCTGCTCTTCCAGCCAGTATACATCCAACTACGTTCTTAACCCATTTTTGACTCTGCAGTTTAAAGTGGAAGAAATTATTGTTAATGTATGCAGGATTTATCCTGCTTCTGACAAGACACAAAACCTGAATCTGAACAACCACCCGTCTACGTCCAGAATAGGTCCTAAAATTTCGACTGCATAACGCCGCCTATTTAACACTACCACTACAGGAAATGACGAATAGGGTGTCATTTTACGTAGATGCGTTGGCCCCATCGCATTTAACTCGTATAAGGGTGTCAGTTTTTGTTAACCGACACTAATAAGTTAGAGACGTCGGTTTTCTTGATCAAACCTATGCACCTATTAAATGCGTCGGCCAAACCGACACATATATTAAATGTGTCGGTGGCACCGACGCTCATAACGCGGGCCCGGCTGGCTCAGGATCTAAGTGCGTCGGCCAGGGACAAACCAACGCATTTAAAGTGGGCCTGGCTGGCTAATGCTTTAAGAGCATCGGCCCGGGCAAACCGACGCTCTTAAGAGCACTACAGGAAACGCGGTCATTTGCGACGGCCGACCGTATTTGCGATGGCCGGCCGTCGCAAATAAACCTGTTTGCGAAGGCCCGTAGATGGCCGTCGCAAATTAGATAAACCATCGCAAATAAGGACTTATTTGCGACGGTTTCTAAAGTAGCCGTCGCAAATAATAAGGACGTTGCAAATTAATCTTATTTGCGACGGCCTTTTCCGTTAGCCGTCGCAAATAGTGTTAATTGCGAAGGCCAACCCTAGGGTCGTCGCAAATAAGCTGGCCGTCGCAAGTTAAAGCCCTATACCGTCGGGCCGAACTGTTCCCTTCATCATATCCTTACTACCGCTGCCACTGCTCTGCTCCACCCCCGGCCCCGCCGCCCCTGCTCCCGCCGCCGGCCCGCTGCGCCGCCGCCGCTCCGGCCTCGCCGCCCCCGGCCTGCCGCGCCCCCCACTGCCCCTGGCCTCGCCGACCCCGGCCCGCCACGCCCCCGACTACAGTGCCGAGCGCCGCCCCCGGCCTGCCGCGCCCCCACTGCCCCTGGCCTCGCCGACCCCGGCCCGCCACGCCCCCGACTACAGTGCCGAGCGCCGCCGCCGTCCGCTCCGCCCCGGCCCTGCCGCCCCCACTCCCGCCACACCGCCGCCGCCGCCGCCCCGGCCTTGCCGCCCCATGCCCGCCGCGCCCCCACCGCCCCTGCCCTTGCCGGCCCCGGCCCGCTGCGCCCCCGACTACACTGCCGCCTTTGTTCTACGCCTCCTCCCAGGTATGCCCCCTCGGATGCTAATTCATACCATGATATGCAAAATGAGAATTAGATGCTAATATAGGCATATATGTGTTCAATATGATGGTATATATGATTATGTGTAATTGGAGGTCCATAATAGGCGTTGGTGAAATTATGAGTAGGAGGGCACCTTACGATTTATATGTTTTTTGTCTGTGAAAGACTCCATTGCATGTGAAACAAGGAAACTACTTGTTGCTCGGTGTCCGCTTGTTCCTAGTCTGTGCGTTGTGACTCTAGAAGCTCGAACTACTACATTGATTTGCAACTAGAAAATAGTATAGGCAATAGCTTCCTGTTGTCAATGGCTAGTGGCGGCAGTTGGATGACGGGATTCGACATAGATCCAGCAAAAGTTTACGGGTAGTTGCACAAGCTGAGCATGAATCAGAGCATAACAGCGGCTTAGGTACAGGGTGCTCATCCAGACAATAAGGGCAATTATAATGCTACACATAACCAGTATTGTAGGTCGTCTCAGTTTCGAGTGTGTAATGTGGCTAATATGTTTTTGGTTTAGATTTTGTAGTAAATGCATAATTAGATTTTGTATATGCTTTATATGCTTTATATATTTTTGTCTATAGCTTGGTCTGCCATTCTGAATTTCTATTCTGTTTAGTGTATGTTTGGACTTTAGTGCATTCATATAATGTTTTTGAGTGACTACTTAATATATATAAATAAAGGGGTTTGGGTCGGCTCGGACCAACCCGAAAGGGCACGACACGTAATACGTGTGATCGTGCTGTGTAGACCATTGTAGTGGTACCGTATGTGTCAAGTCGACACGGAAGCGGACGGGTTGGTAAGGACGTCAATGACTCGCGATTGTGTGGACGGTGGAAATGGATGTGGAATTGTCATCTAAGACCAACTTTCCTCTCACTCTTTCTCTAGTTCTTTCCTCTCTCTTAAATGATATGAAAATGAAAATGAGCAACATAACCTATAGCAATGTATTACCCGTTTCAGATCGGCACGTCTCACATGCCATTGGCATGTTAGACGTGCAGGTTCGGAATTGTCCCTTTTTGGACAGCCTCAGAGTGACCGAGGGGGCGTGGCTTGTGACGAGACGCGGGTCCGGATTTGGACGAGATTTCGGTGGCGTAACCCTGTTGTTCTCTGCTGCACCATTTTTGGGCGTGCAGTGGAGAACAGCGGGGTTATGCTGCTGAAATTTCGTTCGAATCTGGATCACACGTCTCGTCATGAGCACGCTCCGCTCGGTCACTCATGGGTGGGTTTAGGATCTATCTACCTAGGTTGTAGGGCCGTGACATAACACAACAATACATTAACAACAATTTCTTTCACGTTAAACTGTAGAGCCAAACATGGGTGAAGACCGCAGTTGGATGTATACTGGCTGGAAGAGCAGAACTGGTGGTCACTCCGATGAGTGGTTTATCAAGTTAGATCAATTTTTGGATCGAGCATTTTCGTTGTCAACGGAAGATATGGTGCGGTGCCCATGTACAAAATGCTGGAACACCAAGTTTTTGAGAAGATTGGAGCTTTCGTTTCACTTATGTCGAAACAGTTTCACTCCACATTATGAAGTGTGACCTTTCACGGCGAGACTAATTCTCGAGTCATAGCCGAAGTGGATGAGGATGATGATATAACAGAGGTTGATAGGATGGATGAGATGCTAGAAGCTCTGGAAGCGGAGGATACTCTTACAAATGAGGCAGAGAAGTTCTTCGAGGAGCTGAAGAAATCACAAGAGCTGTTGCATGAACACACGGTTGTGACCGTACTTGCTTTCTAGACCAGATTTATGGCAATTAAGTCCAAGTACTTTTTCCATCAACTGCTACAATGATCTCATGAAATTGATCTGCGATATCCTTCCACAACCTCGCAAAGCGCCACCAGATATGTATCAGTCAAAGATCAAGATATCTGGTCTCGGTATGAAGTATGAGAAAATCGATGTGTGCCCAGACAACTGCATGATATTCTGGAAAGATCACGTCAATGAGAAGATGTTCTTGAAATGTGGTAAATTGAGGTATGTCGAAGTTGTTAATGACGATGGCGATAATGTGATGACAGATGTCGCACATAAGCAGCTTCGTTACCTGCCTGTGACACCTCGGTTGAAGCGGATGTTTATGTCAAAAAGAACCTCAAGACACATGAGATGGCACAAAGAAGGTAAACGTGAGAACAAAGAATTCCTGACGCATCCGTCCGACAGTGATGCATGGAAGGCGCTAGACCGTTTTGATCCAGACTTTTCTCGTAATGCGAGGAATGTTCGCATCGGATTAGCGATAGACGGATTCTCACCGTTCAGTACGAACGCCATGCCATACTCATGTTGGCCTATCTTTGTCATTCCGTACAACCTGCCACCTGCTTTTTTGTGACGCCCGGTTCCGAAAGATGAACCAAGCTAACGCATATGTGTGCCCAAGATGTTCATCACACATACACGAGTGCAATCACAAGAGAGTATACAGAAAATTACCACAGAACAAGATTAATTATCAAATTTTATTACATAAACCATATTATCCTCGAATACAAGCTCTAATGAATATTAATGACAAGTTCAACTAATGCAGAGGAAATAAACTAATTAAGCAACTAAGCAAACTAAGTAAAAGGGATAGTGCAGCTCCATGCAACACCACAGGCAAAGCTGACGGTAGACACGGCCTAGATCTCCACATTATTGCCATTAAACTCACAATTCTGACCTGCAACTGTTGGGAGGGGGATTGCAAGAGTGAGTACGTGTCGTACTCAGCAAGTGTGGAAAGTATGACATGTGGTTGATTCAATTGATGACAATAATAATGGCTAAGTGCTGAAAAGTACAGTAAAACCATTTGGAAAAGCAATGTATCATATTTATGTGAAGTAAATCCATCATAAACCATGTAACCATCATAATACCAGTCCATAATTCACCATCCTCATCCATAATTCCAGATTTCATCATTTGCCAATAACCATATTCAATACCAGAAATTAAATCCATAACCATCCACAACCATTACCAAACCACAACCATCCCAATTACCAGTTACCCTCTAATCATTTAGGTCATCCAGGCGCTCATAACCGGGAGCACGGCTACCATGATAGTTTTAATACTCTGCAGAGTTTGTACCACTTTACCCACGTGTTTGTGATTCCATCACCCGTCGGCGACTAAAGAACCTCCCTTATGCCAATTACACTTCCTTTGGTGTATGGCCAAGAGATCACAAAATAGCCTTTACAAAGGGATTACTAGCCTATTTAGACCCCACTAAGGTTTCACCGGTGGCGACGCCTCCATTTGAGCACATCTTCAACCAAGGGCCCCCTCTTGAACCATTCGGATCCCAGGGTAGTCCCACCAATCATCAACAAACCCAATCCGACTACCCCTTCCCCGAGCATCCACAATGGTCCAAACAGCACTAGCAAAGCCCTAATTAATCAGCTACGCCGCACCCATACTTGGCCTCGTGGTGGCACTGTAGTCCTGGCTTATTCTCGCATGAACCGGTCCTTAGATCTAAAGCAAGCAAACCACCATAACATCCAACCCATCCACATACCAGGTTTGCTTAGATCACCCATTACCATGTCATATTAACCAGTTCATGTTAACCATAATCTCATCCATGCATTATTAAATTGAATGATATAGTTGTTCCCATCCCAGTTGATTAAGCAAAGCAAAAAGGTAAAAGCCCTTCCCGACTCTCTACCATATATTCCAGGTGACAAGGGTGGTTAAACAAATCTAGTAAACTTCCTACCATAGGATTCCCATCAAATTGACACAAGCATGCATTTTGCAAACAAAACATTTAATTTAAAAACAGGATCAATATGCTTCAAGGACACTTGCCTTGCTCCGGCGGATAGGGTTGCTCAAGCGCTTCGAAGTCTTGGTTCTCAAAATCCTCGTACACGACTTCTTGAGCACTTCCCTCTATGCGTGATCACACATACAAGAAAATACATACAATTCAATACGATGCACACAAAATAATCAACATGCAATGATATGCATGCATGCAAAGTTCAATCATTAATTAACTATGGTTGTTTATTAATTAGATGCAACTAGTTCATACGTGTTCATATGAGTTTATGGGGGTTTTAGCGAGGATTAATGCTGCTGAAAATAAAAAGTTGATGCAACAAAAATCAATTTACGTCTATTAGATCTAATACGTAGCTAAAATTCGCATCAGAAAAACGAATCCTACCGTAGATATGACGACTTCGAAGATCGCGAGGGTGAAGGCGACGCGTAGACGAAGCGGATGGCGCAAGGGTCCTCCGGCGGCACGACGACGGCGACGCGATGGTGACGACAATCTCCGGCGGACGGTGGCGCCCTCTTTTTTTTCTTCCTCTTCCTCCTCTTTTCTTCCCTGGCGGCGCAGCCCTCTGGTGTTTCTTTCTATGTCGCTAGGGCTTTCTTCTCTGGAAGGCGGCGACGTTTTCCTGGGATCGGGAAAATACGATAACTTTTGTATGTTTATATAGGCGGGCATCGATCGCAATCGGCCAGAGGCCGAGTCGGCCACGGGGCCAGCGCGGGCGGGCGGCTCGGTCGGGATCGGGCGCGCCGGGTGCGGCCAGGGGTCGGTCATGCGGTGCGCGTGCGGGAGGCGCGCGTTCGTGTCAACGCGCGGGCGGCGCAGTGCGAGGCCGAGAGCGCGGGGCATCGGGGCGGGAGCGCGGCGCGGTGTGGGGCCACACACGGGGCCGGCGGCTGGGGGTCTCCGGGTGCGCGCGGGAGGGCCGGCGGTTGGTTTTTTCTTTTTTTTTTCTTTTTCTTTTTGTATAAATATATTATTATTTATTTATTCTTTATATTATTTTTTATATATATATTTTCTTTTTCTTTACATATATAAATATTATCATTAAATATATATATTATTATATATTTTTTTATTTATTTTATTTTTTTATATGTTATTATTATTTTTATACTTATTCCCTATTACAAGTTTTATGCTATTATTTTCCTTTGCTTCTATTGCTACTCATAATTGTATATGTATGTTCTAAATTTTATTATCTTTCTTTTACTCTATTAATATTTAATGCATGAACATGTATGCAATGCATAATGCGAAAATTTAGGGTGTTACAAACCTACCCCCCTTAAAGGGAATCTCGCCCTCGAGATTCGATTGCGTGGAGAAAAGATGCGGGAATTCTGCCTTCAGGTCTTCTTCACGTTCCCACGTAGCTTCGTCTTCTATATGGTGTTTCCATTGCACTCTGCACCAACGGATCCTCTTATTTCTCGTGACTCTTTCCTTTACGTCCAAGATCTTGATAGGTTGCTCGACATAAGACAAATCCTCCTGAAGTCCTAACTCGTCCATCGATACTTGTTCTTCCGGCACCCTGAGACACTTCTTGAGTTGAGACACGTGAAACACGTCGTGTACATCGGAGAGATACGCCGGTAGCTCAAGTCGATAAGCTACCTCTCCTCGCTTGTCCAGAATCTTAAATGGCCCGATATAGCGAGGTGCCAGTTTTCCATTGACGTTAAACCGGCATTGCCCTTGGATAGGTGATACTTTGAGGTATACTAAATCTCCTATTTCAAATGTCAGACTCCTTCGCCTATTATCCGCATAACCTTTCTGTCGCGACTGAGCAGCCATTAGGTTTTCCCGTATCATTTGAACTTGCCTTTCAGCATCTTGTAACACATCAGGACCAAATACTTGATTCTCTCCTGTCTCATTCCAAAAAAAAGGTGTCCTACACTTCCTTCCGTATAGTGCTTCATAGGGTGACATTTCAAGCTGCCTTAGTAACTATTGTTTTATGAAAATCCCGCATATGGCAAGCTCTTATCCCAACTTTTCCCATGCTTTAAAGCACACGCTCTTAACATGTCCTCCAAAATTTGATTGATCCTCTCGGTTTGTCCATCCGTTTGAGGATGATATGTTGAACTAAAATTCAACCTCGTTCTCAAAGCTTCATGCAACTTTTGCCAAAACCTGTATGTAAATTGAGAACCTCTATCCGAGATTATTTTATTTGGAACTCCATGTTGACACACATTATGCTCCATATACAGTTCTGCTAGCTTCGCGGTGGTATATGTGGTCTTGACAGGAATGAAGTGAGCTGATTTTGTCAATCGATCCACGATTACCCAAACCGAGTCATATCCGAACTGTGTACGTGGTAATCCGACTATAAAGTCCATACCAATCTCTTCCCACTTCCACTCCGGAATCTTTAATGGCTGCAATAATCCCGCTGGCCTTTGATGTTCAGCTTTAACTCGTTGGCACACATCACATAAAACAACATATTCGGCTATGTCCTTTTTCATGCTGGCCCACCAATAGCATGTCTTTAAGTCTTTGTACATCTTCGTACAACCGGGGTGAATCGAGTATGGCGAGTCATGTGCCTCCTTTAATATTGTCTCCCGAATATGCTTTATATTAGGCACAACGATTCTCTTTCCAAGCCATAAGGTACCATGTTCGTCCTCATCAAATCTGAATTCTCTCCCTTCTTCAGTCCTTTCCTTGATTTCCTTGATCTCCTCATCTGTGGTTTGTGCTTCTCGAATTTCTTGCTCCAAGGTTGGGTTTAATTCCATCATCTCCATCTCATTTACAAATCCGAGGTTGAACCGTTCGAATTCCTTACATAGCTCGGATGGCAATTCTCGAACCGTGAGTTGATTACTTACTCCTTTCCGGCTAAAAGCATCGGCCACTACATTGGCCTTCCCTGGGTGATAGTTGATCCCCACGTCATAATCCTTGATGAGCTCCAACCATCTCCGTTGCCTTATATTCAGATCTGTTTGTGTGAAAATATACTTGAGACTCTTGTGATCCGTATAAATTTCACACCTATGTCCAAGAATATAGTGTCTCCAAATCTTCAATGCATGTACCACGGCTGCAAGTTCTAAATCATGTGTTGGGTAATTCTGCTCAATTGTCTTGATGCATAGGCGACCACTTGACCTTCTTGCATAAGCACACATCCGAGTCCTTGTCTTGATGCGTCGTACAAATCCAAATTTCTTGCTCACGTCTAGTAATATCAGCACCGGTGCAGTTATAAATCTCTTCTTCACCTTCTCAATGTCGTCCTAGCAAGATAGAGTCCATTTGATAAGCTTTCCCCTTGTTAGTTACTCAGTCATGCGCTTCACTACGTTGGAGTAGTCCTTGATGATTGGTTACCTTTGACATTTATTGCGACGCATCAACTCCAATGTTGACTTTCTTATCACCTGTCGATTGCTTTGTCCTTGTGGCATATTGGCCCACTCCATTATGCTTCCGTAGTCAATCTATTCCAAGCGTCATGTCCGATCCTTGTGAATCCAAAACAATAAGGTTGGCGAAGGATTCTACCCCCCTTATTTTAAAACTTGCTCTTGGAGACACCATATTTGTTCTCATCTTCAATATAGCTTCATCTAAGACAGTGGATCTTCTAGTTGTGTCCTTCTTCCATTGAAGTAGAGATCGAGCAAGAAAGAAAAGAGAGATAGAACAAATTCCCAACTATATGCATCAAGGAATATGAAACTAAACAACTAGCTACACTAACCTAGCTGGACATGGCAACGCTAAGGCATCCCAAAATCCTCTATTAAGCACACAAGCAAACAATATATATAGCAAACAGCACTCCAAGCAAAAACACATCGATTCATGAGTGCTCCTATGTGCTCTAAAGTGTCCATTCTATCTAGGCTGCATCCTACGGTCAACCTGTGGCTCTGATACCAATCTGTGACACCCGGTTCCGAAAGATGAACCAAGCTAACGCATATGTGTGCCCAGGATGTTCATCACACATACACGAGTGCAATCACAAGAGAGTATACAGAAAATTACCACAGAACAATATTAATTATCAAATTTTATTACACAAACCATATTATCCTCGAATACAAGCTCTAATGAATATTAATGACAAGTTCAACTAATGCAGCGGAAATAAACTAATTAAGCAACTAAGCAAACTAAGCAAAAGGGATAGCGCAGCTCATGCAACACCACAGGCAAAGCTGACGGTAGACACGGCCTAGATCTCCACATTATCGCCATTAAAATTACAATTCTGACCTGCAACTGTTGGGAGGGGGATTGCAAGAGTGAGTATGTGTCGTACTCAGCAAGTGTGGAAAGTATGACATGTGGTTGATTCAAATGATGACAATAATAATGGCTAAGTGCTGAAAAGTACAGTAAAACCATTTGGAAAAGCAATGTATCATATTTATGTAAAGTAAATCCATCATAAACCATGTAACCATCATAATACCAGTCCATAATTCACCATCCTCATCCATAATTCCAGATTTCATCATTTGCCAATAACCATATTCAATACCAGAAATTAAATCCGTAACCATACATAACCATGACCAAACCGTAACCATCCCAATTACCAATTTCCCTCTAATCATGTAGGTCATCCAGGCGCTCATAACCGGGAGCACGGCTACCATGATAGTTTTAATACTCTGCAGAGTTTGTACCACTTTACCCACGTGTTTGTGATTCCATCACCCGTCGGCGACTAAAGAACCTCCCTTATGCCAATTACACTTCCTTTGGTGTATGGCCAAGAGATCACAAAATAGCCTTTACAAAGGGATTACTAGCCTATTTAGACCCCACTGAGGTTTCACCGGTGGCGATGCCTCCAACTGAGCACATCTTCAACCAAGGGCCCCCTCTTGAGCCATTCGGATCCCAGGGTAGTCCCAACAATCATCAACAAACCCAATCCGACTACCCCTTCCCCGAGCATCCACAATGGTCCAAACAGCACTAGCAAAGCCCTAATTAATCAGCTACGCCGCACCCATACTTGGCCTCGCGGTGGCACTGTAGTCCTGGCTTATTCTCGCATGAACCGGTCCTTAGATCTAAAGCAAGCAAACCACCATAACATCCAACCTCCACATACCAAGCTTGCTTAGATCACCCATTACCATGTCATATTAACCAGTTCATGTTAACCATAATCTCATCCATGCATAATTAAATTGAATGATATAGTTGTTCCCATCCCAGTTGATTAAGCAAAGCAAAAAAGTAAAAGCCCTTCCCGACTCTCTACCATATATTCCAGGTGACAAGGGTGGTAAAACAAATCTAGTAAACTTCCTACCATAGGATTCCCATCAAATTGACACAAGCATGCAGTTGGCAAAGAAAACATTTATTTTAAAAACAGGATCAATATGCTTCAAGGACACTTGCCTTGCTCCGGCGGATAGGGTTGCTCGAGCGCTTCGAAGTCTTGGTTCTCGAAATCATCGTACACGACTTCTTGAGCACTTCCCTCTACGCATGATCACACATACAAGAAAATACATACAATTCCATATGATGCACACAAAATAATCAACATGCAATGATATGCATGCATGCAAAGCTCAATCATTAATTAACTATGGTTGTTTATTAATTAGATGCAACTAGTTCATACGTGTTCATATGAGTTTATGGGGGTTTTAGCGAGGATTAATGCTGCTGAAAATAAAAAGGTGATGCAAAAAAAATCAATTTACATCTATTAGATCTAATACGTAGCTAAAATTCGCATCGGAAAAATGAATCCTACTGTAGATGTGACGGCTTCGAAGATCGCGAGGGTGAAGGCGACGCGTAGACGAAGCGGAGGGCGCAAAGGTCCTCCGGCAGCATGACAACGGCGACGTGATGGCGACGACGATCTCCGGCGGACGGTGGCGCCCTCTTTTTTCTTCCTCTTCCTCCTCTTTTCTTCCCTTGCGGCGCAGCCCTCTGGTGTTTCTTTCTACGTCGCTAGGGCTTTCTTCTCTGGAAGGCGGTGGCGTTTTCCTGGGATCGGGAAAATACGATAACTTCTGTATGTTTATATAGGTGGGCATCGATCACAATCGGCCAGAGGCCGAGTCGGCCACAGGGCCAGCGCGGGCGGGCGGCTCGGTCGGGATCGGGCGCACCGGGTGCGGCCAGGGGTCGGGCGCGCGGTGCGCGTGCGGGAGGCGCGCGTTCGGGTCAACGCGCGGGCGGCGCGGTGCGAGGCCGGGAGCGCGGGGCACCGGGGCGGGAGCGCGGCGCGGGGTGGGGCCACGCGCGGGGCCAGCGGCTGGGGGTCGCGGGGCGCGCGCGGGAGGGCATGCTGGCTGGGTCGTTTGGCCTGGCCGGCGGTTGGTTTTTTTTTCTTTTTTTTTTCTTTTTCTCTTTTTTATAAATATATTATTATTTATTTATTTTTTATATTATTTTTATATATATAAATTTTCTTTTTCTTTACATATATAAATATTATCATTAAATATATATTATTATATCTATTTTTATTTATTTTATTTTTTATATGTTATTATTATTTTTATACTTATTCCCTATTACAAGTTTTATGCTATTATTTTCCTTTGCTTCTTTTGCTACTCATATTTGTATATGTATGTTCTAAATTTTATTATCTTTCTTTTACTCTATTAAAATTTAATGCATGAACATGTATGCAATGCATGATGCGAAAATTTAGGGTGTTACAAACCTACACCCTTAAAGGGAATCTCGCCCTCGAGATTCGATTGCGTGGAGAAAATATGCGAGAATTCTGCCTTCAGATCTTCTTCACGTTCCCACATAGCTTCGGCTTCTGTATGGTGTTTCCATTGCACTCTGCACCAACGGATCCTCTTATTTCTCGTGACTCTTTCCTTTACGTCCAAGATCTTGATAGGTTGATCGACATAAGACAAATCCTCCTGAAGTTCTAACTCGTCCATCGACACTTGTTCTTCCGGCACCCTGAGACACTTCTTGAGTTGAGACACGTGAAACACGTCATGTACATCGGAGAGATACGCCGGTAGCTCAAGTCGATAAGCTACCTCTCCTCGCTTGTCCAGAATCTTAAATGGCCCGATATAGCGAGGTGCCAGTTTTCCTTTGACGTTAAACCGGCGTTGCCCTCGGATAGGTGACACTTTGAGGTATACGAAATCTCCTATTTCAAATGTCAGACTCCTTCGCCTATTATCCGCATAACCTTTCTGTCGCGGCTGAGCAGCCCTTAGGTTTTCCCGTATCATTTGAACTTGCCTTTCAACATCTTGTAAAACATCAGGACCAAATACTTGATTCTCTCCTGTCTCATTCCAAAACAAAGGTGTCCTACACTTCCTTCCGTATAGTGCTTCATAGGGTGACATTTTCAAGCTGGCTTGGTAACTATTGTTGTATGACAATCCTGCATATGGCAAGCTCTTATCCTAACTTTTCCCATGCTTTAAAGCACAAGCTCTTAACATGTCCTCTAAAAATTGATTGGTCTTCTCGGTTTGTCCATCCGTTTGAGGATGATATGCTGAACTAAAATTCAGCCTCATTCCCAAAGCTTCATGCAACTTTTGCCAAAACCTGTATGTAAATTGAGAACCTCTATCCGAGATTATTTTATTTGGAACTCCATGTCGACACACAATATGCTCCATATACAGTTCTGCTAGCTTCGCGGTGGTATATGTGGTCTTGACAAGAATGAAGTGAGCTGATTTTGTCAATCGATCCATGATTACCCAAACCGAGTCATATCCGGACTGTGTACGTGGTAATCCAACTATAAAGTCCATACCAATCTCTTCCCACTTCCACTCCGGAATCTATAATGGCTGCAATAATCCCGCTGGCCTTTGATGTTCAGCTTTAACTCGTTGGCACACATCACATAACGCAACATATTCGGCTATGTCCTTTTTCATGCTGGCCCACCAATAGCATGTCTTCAAGTCTTTGTACATCTTCGTACAACCGGGTTGAATCGAGTATGGCGAGTCATGTGCCTCCTTTAATATTGTCTCCCGAATATGCTTTATATTAGGCACAACGATTCTCTTTCCAAGCCATAAGGTACCATGTTCGTCCTCATCAAATCTGAATTATCTCCCTTCTTCGGTCCTTTCCTTGATTTCCTTGATCTCCTCATATGTGGTTTGTGCTTCTCGAATTTCTTGCTCCAAGGTTGGGTTTAATTCCATCATCTCCATCTCATTTACAAATCCGAGGTTCAACCGTTCGAATTCCTTACATAGCTCGGATGGCAATTCTCGAACCGTGAGTTGATTACTTACTCCTTTCCGGCTCAAAGCATCGGACACTACATTGGCCTTCCCTGGGTAATAGTTGATCCTCACGTCATAATCCTTGATGAGCTCCAACCATCTCCGTTGCCTTAAATTCACATCTGTTTGTGTGAAAATATACTTGAGACTCTTGTGATCCGTATAAATTCCACACCTATGTCCAAGAATATAGTGTCTCCAAATCTTCAATGCATGTACCACGGCTGCAAGTTCTAAATCATGTGTTGGGTAATTCTGCTCATGTTTCTTCAATTGTCATGATGCATAGGCGACCACTTGACCTTCTTGCATAAGCACGCATCCGAGTCCTTGTCTTGATGCGTCGTACAAATCCAAATTTCTTGCTCACGTCTAGTAATACCAGCACCGGTGCAGTTATAAATCTCTTCTTCACCTTCTCAATGTTGTCCTAGCAAGATAGAGTCCATTTGATAAGCTTTCCCCTTGTTAGTTACTCAGTCATGCGCTTCACTACGTTGGAGTAGTCCTTGATGATTGGTTACCTTTGACATTTATTGCGACGCATCAACTCCAATGCTGACTTTCTTATCACCTGTCGATTGCTTTGTCCTTGTGGCATATTGGACCACTCCATTATGCTTCCGTAGTCAATCTATTCCAAGCGTCATGTCCGATCCTTGTGAATCCAAAACAATAAGGTTGGCGAAGGATTCTACCCCCCTTATTTTAAAACTTGCTCTTGGACACACCATCTTTGTTCTCATCTTCCATACAGCTTCGTCTAAGACAGTGGATCTTCTGGTTGTGTCCTTCTTCCATTGAAGTAGAGATCGAGCGAGAAAGAAAACAGAGATAGAACGAATTCCCAACTATATGCATCAAGGAATATGAAACTAAACAACTAGCTACACTAACCTAGGTGGACATGGCAATGCTAAGGCATCCCAAAATCCTCTATTAAGCACACAAGCAAACAATATATATAGCAAACAGCACTCCAAGCAAAAACACATCGATTCCTGAGTGCTCCTATGTGCTCTAAAGTGTCCATTCTATCTAGGATGCATCCTACGGTCAACCTGTGGCTCTGATATCAATCTGTGACACCCGGTTCCGAAAGATGAACCAAGCTAACGCATATGTGTGCCCAGGATGTTCATCACACATACACGAGTGCAATCACAAGAGAGTATACAGAAAATTACAACAGAACAAGATTAATTATCAAATTTTATTACACAAACCATATTATCCTCGAATACAAGCTCTAATGAATATTAATGACAAGTTCAACTAATGCAGCAGAAATAAACTAATTAAGCAACTAAGCAAACTAAGCAAAAGGGATAGCGCAGCTCCATGCAACACCACAGGCAAAGCTGACGGTAGACACAGCCTAGATCTCCACATTATCGCCATTAAACTCACAATTCTGACCTGCAACTGTTGGGAGGGGCATTGCAAGAGTGAGTACATGTCGTACTCAGCAAGTGTGGAAAGTATGATATGTGGTTGATTCAAATGACGACAATAATAATGGCTAAGTGCTGAAAAGTACAGTAAAACCATTTGGAAAAGCAATGTATCATATTTATGTGAAGTAAATCCATCATAAACCATGTAACCATCATAATACCAGTCCATAATTCACCATCCTCATCCATAATTCCAGATTTCATCATTTGCCAATAACCATATTCAATACCAGAAATTAAATCCATAACCATCCATAACCATTACCAAACCATAACCATCCCAATTACCAATTTCCCTCTAATCATGTAGGTCATCCAGGCGCTCATAACCGGGAGCATGGCTACCATGATAGTTTTAATACTCTGCAGAGTTTGTACCACTTTACCCATGTGTTTGTGATTCCATCACCCGTCGGCGACTAAAGAACCCCCCTTATGCCAATTACACTCTCTTTGGTGTATGGCCAAGAGATCACAAAATAGCCTTTACAAAGGGATTAGTAGCCTATTTAGACCCCACTGAGGTTTCACCGGTGGCGATGCCTCCAACTGAGCACATCTTCAACCAAGGGCCCCCTCTTGAGCCATTCGGATCCCAGGGTAGTCCCACCAATCATCAACAAACCCAATCCGACTACCCCTTCCCCGAGCATCCACAATGGTCCAAACAGCACTAGCAAAGCTCTAATTAATCAGCTACACCGCACCCATACTTGGCCTCGTGGTGGCACTGTAGTCCTGGCTTATTCTCGCATGAACCGGTCCTTAGATCTAAATCAAGCAAACCACCATAACATCCAACCCATCCACATACCAGGCTTGCTTAGATCACCCATTACCATGTCATATTAACCAGTTCATGTTAACCATAATCTCATCCATGCATAATTAAATAGAATGATATAGTTGTTCCCATCCCAGTTGATTAAGCGAAGCAAAAAGTTAAAAGCCCTTCCCGACTCTCTACCATATATTCCAGGTGACAAGGGTGGTTAAACAAATCTAGTAAACTTCCTACCATAGGATTCCCATCAAATTGACACAAGCATGCAGTTTGCAAACAAAACATTTATTTTAAAAACAGGATCAATATGCTTCAAGGACACTTGCCTTGCTCCGGCGGATAGGGTTGCTTAAGCGCTTTGAAGTCTTGGTTCTCGAAATCCTCGTACACGAATTCTTGAGCACTTCCCTCTACGCGTGATCACACATACAAGAAAATACATACAATTCAATATGATGCACACAAAATAATAAACATGCAATGATATGCATGCATGCAAAGTTCAATCATTAATTAACTATGGTTGTTTATTAATTAGATGCAACTAGTTCATACGTGTTCATATGAGTTTATGGGGGTTTTAGCGAGGATTAATGCTGCTGAAAATAAAAAGGCGATGCAACAAAAATCAATTTACATCTATTAGATCTAATACGTAGCTAAAATTCGCATCGGAAAAACAAATCCTACCGTAGATGTGGCGGCCTTGAAGATCGCGAGGGTGAAGGCGACGCGTAGAGGAAGCGGATGGAGCAAGGGTCCTCCGGCGGCACGACGACGGCGACGCGATGGCGATGATGATCTCCGGCGGACGGTGGCGCCCTCTTTTTTTTTCTTCCTCTTCCTCCTCTTTTCTTCCCTGGCGGCGCAGCCCTCTGGTGTTTCTTTCTACGTCGCTAGGGCTTTCTTCTCTAGAAGGCGGCGGCGTTTTCCTGAGATCGGGAAAATACGATAACTTCCGTACTATTATATAGGCGGGCATCGATCGCAATCAGCCAGAGGCCGAGTCAGCCACGGGGCCAGCGCGGGCGGGCGGCTCGGTCGGGATCGGGCGCGCCGGGTGCGGCCAGGGGTCGGGCGTGCGGTGCGCGTGCGGGAGGCGCGCGTTCGGGTCAATGCGCGGGCGGCGCGGTGCGAGGCCGGGAGCGCGGGGCATCGGGGCGGGAGCGCAGTGCGGGGTGGGGCCACGCGCGGGGCTGGCGGCTGGGGGTCGCGGGGCGCGCGCGGGAGGGCATGCTGGCTGGGCCGTTTGGCCTGGCCGGCGGTTGGTTTTTTTTCTTTTTCTTTTTTTTATAAATATATTATTATTTATTTATTCTTTATATTATTTTTTATATATATTTTCTTTTTCTTTACATATATAAATATTATCACTAAATATTTATTATTATATATATTTTTATTTATTTTATTTTTTTATATGTTATTATTATTTTTATACTTAAGCCCTAATACAAGTTTTATGCTATTATTTTCCTTTGCTTCTTTTGCTACTCATATTTGTATATGTATGTTCTATATTTTATTATCTTTCTTTTACTCTATTAATATTTAATGCATGAACATGTATGCAATGCATGATGCGAAAATTTAGGGTGTTACATTTTTGTACGAAGAACGAGTTCATTTTTCTCAGCCTCATTGTACCTGGACCTGATCATCCCGGGTCACGTCTCAACGTGATGTTAAAACCGCTGATCAAAGAATTGAAAGTCTTGTGGACAGGAGTCGAAGCGTACGACAGTTACAAGAAGCAGAAATTCAACCTTCAAGCTGCTTATTTGTGGTCCGTCCATGATTTGCCGGCATACGGCATGTTTTCCGGATGGAGCACTCACGGTCGTCTGACGTGTCTGATATGTGCTTCAGACACGGATTGCTTTCGACTAACTCATGGAGGCAAAATATCTTACTTCGATTGTCACAGAGGTTGGCTGCCCTCGTATCATATATTTAGGCAGCAGAGGCATGTCTTTCGAAAGAACACTGTTGTTACTAAAGGACCATCGAAGCGTCTCAACGGGTCAGAAATTTCTAATATGTTGGACAAACTGGTGCCTGATGAATGTCATCCTGGATATTTCGTAGGTTATGGAGAGGAACACAATTGGACTAACATATGTGGACTTTGGGAGCTACCATATGTGAAGTCGTTGATTCTAATGCACAACATTGATGTCATGCATCAGGAGCATAATATGAGCGAAAGTATCATAAGCACTTGCATGGATATGCCTGGCAAAACGAAAGACAATTATAAAGCTAGACTAGATTTGGCAGACATGTGTCACCGTCCAACTCTTGAAATCTCTAAAAGTGGTGGAAAGCCACGTGTTTCTTTTTGTCTTCGATCGAAAGAAAAGAAAGAGTTATGAAATGGATGAAAACTTTGAAATTCCCAGATGGTTACGCAGCTAGCCTGAAACGAGCCGTAAATATTAACACAGGAAACCTCACTAGGTTGAAGAGTCATGATTATCACATTATAATGGAAAGACTCCTACCTGTTATGTTCTGAAGCTATCTAGATGATGCGGTGTGGAAGGTTTTAGCCGAGCTTAGCTATTTCTATAGACAACTTTGTGCTAAAGAAATCAAGATCGGGATGATGGATAAGTTAGAGAAGGAGATACCCATACTTTTATGTAAGATGGAAAAATTTTTTCCGCCAGGTTTCTTCAATCCAATGCAACATCTGCTTATCCATCTTCCATTCGAAGCTAAAGTTGGCGGTCCTGTGCAATATAGGTGGATGTATCACATTGAAAGAGCGCTACGATATCTGAAACAAATGGTTGGCAACAGGGCAAGGGTTGAAGGGTGCATCGCTGAAGCATATGCTCTTAAGGAAGTAGGATACTTTTCAAGTGTCTACTTTGCGGAAGAAAACAATATCAATACTTCGGCGATGCGGTACAATGTGGACGAAAAACCCCCTCTAAGCGACCTTTCCATTTTTCAAACGACAGACGCCACCGTTGGTAGCTACACGACCTACGTGCTATCCGAACATGAAAGGACTGTTGCTTTACTCTACATGTACGCAAATATAGAAGGCATGCAAGAATACTTCGAGTAAGTGTTTCTCCTAGTTTATGCTAATCGATATATTTTGCTACACATGTACTCTAAAAGATGTTTTTTCATATTCAGCGAGTTCCACAGACAATATTGGCCACATAGGCATCAACCTACAGCCAAACAAGTAGAAGCGATGCGAAAGGAAGGAATAAATGGGGGGCCGAGTTTTCTATCCCGGTTTCGAGAATATGTAATATTCTCTCTTCTTCTATGTATTATAAATTACTATTATTAAGGAAGTATTATTTTAACTCACGATCATTTATGACAGTGTCGGACTCACAATGTCCATGAAGATTTGTGGCAACTATCTTATGGATTGGTGAATGTTAGAAGCTATGGTCGATATGACGTAAATGGCTTCTGATTCCGTACAACTCATTTTGAAGCTCATCGTCCTCTCGCGGCAACATCAAATTCCGGTGTTGTGACGAGAGCAATGGACAATCAAGGGAATTTAACCAATTATTATGGGATCATTAACAAAATCCTTGAATTTACTTTTACCGGAAATAAGACCCTTCGAGTTGTCTTCTTTGACTGTGACTGGTTTGATCGTACTCATGGAACTCGAGAAAACCATTTTGGAATGGTGGAAATGAAACATAAGGACTGACTACGAGGTTACGATACATTTGTTCTTGCGCATCAAGTTGAACAAGTGTATTATCTACCTTATCCATGCACGATGCTTAGTGCTTGGTGGGTGGTATATAAGGTGAATCCTCGTGAGCGGCTATATACTCTTGGGGATGATGGTTACCATGATAGCGAAGACGTTGAAGAAGTGTACCAAGAAGAAGAGTTGCCAGACACTTTTATCATAGAGCATGGTGCAGGACTCGATCAATTAGTTGGAGATGTTGAAGATGTTGAAGATGTAGAGGCAGATGATACGCGAAAACGAAAATTAGAACATGCCACGGTGGAAGATCGTTGGGCTGGTTTAAGGAGTAGGGCACAGGCACATGACAATGATGTTGATGAATTTTGAAAGTGACTACAAGTAATGTTTTCTTGAAGATAGTAACATGAATTTTATATATTTTATTTGCATATTTACTAATTATCTAATTACAACAGGATGGCGTCAAAGAAGGGTAAGAAGGTGCCGCTGACGAGGGGGTTCTACCCCTCTAGACCTGAGGACGCTTTCGTTGGTGCCTCGTCGACTGGCAGCAGACGCTCTCAGCTGCTGGGGCACGTTCAGACCAGCTCTAGAGCTTTGTCACAGGTAAATGTCACTCGTGATTCGTGATTCGTCCAGTCGGAGACAGGTAATAAAAATTATAGTGTTCAATTTTAGTTTCTTTTGAATACTTAAGTAATGAATGAATAAATATCTTGCAGGGTTTGGGACGACACGTCTTTCACCGGTGAGAGACACCACAAACCAGTGAACGGTGTCCTCGGGTCCATCATGCATTTGCACTATCCCGGGGTCATCGACGGGGTGCCTGCACTTTCGTGGGAGGACTACGCACGCGTCCATCACCAGGAGCGTGACAACCTTTAGGAGGCCATATGGGCTGATTTTATGGTAAGTATGTTAAAAAAAGTTTGTAAGTTTCAACTCTTAAACTCTTTTAGTGAACATCTCTTCAATATATTCTTTATCGCAGGCAAGATATACTTTAGAGGACCCGAACGACCCTCGCCAGTTTGAGGATGCGAGGCGAGTGTTTCACTACAATTCTGCCAAGGCGCTTCGACAAGCTTTGTCAAACACCCGCATTCAACTTGTTAATGAGCACTTGAAGACGAACCAGCAGCCCGTGCTACACTTCCGGCAAGCGAGCGAGATGCACTCGACGGAGGAGGAGTACGCGCAGGTACGTGGAGTGTAGTAAGTATTTTTTTGATAATTTCCTCGATGGTATTTTTAACGACTCCCAACTATGTGCAGGGCCACGTGAGCTGGTTGCAGGGTTGGACCGATGCATTTCGGGCAATTTGTCGCTACTTGGCTAGCGATGAGTTTAAAGCTAAGTCCGAGAAGGCTCGAGACTGCAGAGGGGTCAAGGGGAAGAGCAGGCACGGGCAAGATAACCACTTGCGTTTAGCTAAACGCATGGTAAGTGTGTGTAACTTATGTTTATATATTCACAATATATTGTTCGTACTAACACGTATTGACAGGAGCGCAAGACGGGGGTGCTGCCCACCCCTGCTGAGGTCTAGAAGAGAGGTCATAGGGACCCTTCTCAGCCGATGGGGTGCAGTCAGGCTGCAGCCGAGCGGTTGGTAAGTTTAGAAATCATTCATATTAAATATAACTATATAGATTGTTGAACTTACACGATTTTCTTGTTTTGCAGGCTAAGTATGGGGAGGAGGCTAGGAAGATACACAGCGAGGATTTCGATTGGGAACGTCAACCGATCGATCCTCAAGCCGCGTATGCAAGCGGTGGTGGAAAAGCACACGAAAGGTGAGTTTACAAGTCATTTTATCATTTTCAATTCAATGTATTCAAGATATTTTAATTTCATATTACTGAATCTCTTTTTTATAGGCTCGCCATATTCGACGGAGTTGTCGACTCGAGGGCGGGGAGACCTAAGAGAGGCATCTCCACGCAGGCTTCATCGGTGGGCACGGCAGGTCGCCGTGTATCGCAGAGGGACATTGAGATGCAGTCCCTCCGAGAAACTGTAGAAGAAAACCAACGGCGACATGAGGAGGAAAGGAGGGAGGTGGAACGCCAAAGGATCGTGATGGAGGCCACGATCCAAACCCAGGCAGCCTGGATGGCACAGATGCGAGAAGCAATGGAGGTAACAAAATAAAAACTAAAGTTCTCATTAATTCAGCGTAAATGACTTACTAATAGGTAGCATTTAATGTTTGCAATAACATGCCATGGCTCGGGCGCAAGGTCTGGGAATCCAGCTACCGGTACCACCACCGGTTGTTCCAGGCAATCCTTCTTCAGCGGGTCGGGTAAGTTTCTATGTAATCCTTCTTCTCCAGCATAATAAGATTGAGATAGATGAAAGAGAGAGATAGTTAGATAGAAAAAAATGATTGAGATAGAACAAAGATAGAGATAGAAGAAAGAGAGACAGAAGAAAGAGTGAAAGATAGTTAGATAAGGTAGGATGGGAATAAAGAGAGAGAGTAAGATGTAGATGGAGATAGAGAGAGGGGAAGATAGAGGAAGGGAGATGTAGATGGAGATAGAGGGAGGAAGATAGAGGGAAAAGGATAGCAATAGAGAGATAGAGTGAGAGAGAAAGATAGAGTGAGAGACAAAGAGAGAAATGAAAAGAGAGAGGAAGAGAGGGGGATCTAGATGAAGATAGAGAGAGAGGAAGGGAGGGAGAGAGATGTTGATACATTTATATTCTAACTCTAAGTTTCATTAATTGCAGGGATCCGCGACGGCTGCAAAAACGCCGTCGTCGTCGCTACCGCCGCCTGGAATTAGGCGCGACGACGACTTCGACTTCGGAGGTGGCTCCGAAGGTGGCTACGGAGGTCAGATGGGCGAGTGAGCCCTTTTGTTTGCTTTGTTGATGACGATGTGAGATGTATCAGAACTTATTAGTTTGTGATTGTGATAATGTTTGTGTGTGTATATACTATGTGTATTGTATTTGTTCTGTGATTCTGGCCATCGAGCCGGGTAGTATTTTCTGTTTTTTAAAAAAATAAAAATCCTTATTTGCGATGAATTTTTATACAGTACCGTCGTAAATAAAGTTACAGGCTGTTGCAATTAGGCCACTGCTATTTGCGACGGCCTGGCTGTTGCAAATAAGGTTTAATTGCGACGGCCCGGCCGTCGCAAATAGCGGTGTGGGTCCCGGAGGAAGACACGTGGGCCCTGCCCACTGAACTTATTTGCGACGGCCCGGACGTCGCAAATAGAGGCACTTAGTTGCGAAAGCCTGGCCGTCGCAAATAAGCTTTAATTGCGACGGCCCGGCCATCGCAAAAAATGTTGCGGGGCCCACCAGCCTGCGGCAATAACATGCAACGGCCGCTCCTAGCCGTCGCAATTAAGCTTATTTGCGGCGGTGGCCGTCGCAAATAAGCTTAATTGCGACAGCCCAAAACCGTCGCAAATAAGGAAGCTGTCACAAATAGCTTATTTGCGACGGCATTTGGCTTATTTGCGACGGCCTTGACCGTCGCAAATCGTCGGGATTCCTGTAGTGGAGGGCCCGTCTGGACCTAAACCCTTCGGCGCGGCTCTTCTCTTCTCTCACGCGCGTGCCGTTTTCCCAACTCGAGCCTGCACCACGTCTGCCGCCGCAACCAGCCCGCCCCTCGCCGACGCCCCCGCCCGCCGCCCCATCGCCGGCGCCCGTCGCCCGCTCCTGCGCCCCCGCCTGCCGCCCCTCGCCTGCACCCCCGACCCAGCCCGCGCCCCCGACCCTACCCGCGCCACCGACCCCGCCCGCTGCTCGCTGGGCTCCTCAGCCGGCTGGCGTCTGGTGCCTCCTGGTCCGGCCCCCCATCCGATGCCTCCTTGTACAGCGCCCCACGTCTCCTCCGTGCCTCCGTAGAGCCCCCCTCAACGCCCCTCACTCCTCCTCGACGCATAAGGTAAAATGAAGTCATATATTTGAATATTATGTGTAATCTTTGTTTGGTGCATGAGTTTGTATATGTGATGTTCTATGTGTGATCTTAATTCATAGCTAATGTGGATATGTTACATTAATTAATAGTTAATTCTCAAATTATATGCAAATTTACATGTTTAACTTATATATGTGAGGATGATTAATAATTTCTAAATATGTGAGCATATTATATATGTGATTAGTGTTAACTCGTGAATGTGATTCATATTATATAGTTGCTAACTCGTTAATGTGATTCATATTCATTATGCTATATGATTTGAATGTGATTAAAAGTTTGTATCATGCATGTGATCGCTTCTTTTTAGCATTTGCAATATGATGACTAATTATGTGTTTGTAATATAGTAAATTATTTTATAATTATGGTAGCTTCAGAGGATTGTAGTGAAAGATGATTCTAGTTGTGAAGTATGCGTTAAGACGAGCACAAATGCGTACGGCGATAATGAGGACGACTAATTAACTGTGCCTGAACGGTGGATCCGGACTTAGAACTTTCAACTCTGACCAACTGTCCTCCTCTATCTTGTTCTTTCCTCTCTCGTAAATTATTGAAAAATGAAAATGAGGAGCAAATGTATCTTTTCTCTCACGTAACATGTAATCTTCTTATTTGAAAATATTATTCGATTTACAAATGTACCTACTCAAGATATCACAACTAATTTACTTGATGTAGTTCATGGGTCAAGGTAGCTCCAGTTCTCAGTTTGGTCCTTGACCAATACAGCCAGCACTACCACAGAATGGCTCCTCACAGGTAAAACTACTTATCTTATTGACTTCAGTTATATAATGCAATATTGTAACCATTTGTGTTGCAGGGTTCCGAGAGTGGCCAATCGCATGTTCCACAACCTTACACATTTATGTCACTGTTGGCTTCTGGATTGCAGCAAAATAATCCGGGTAAACTGTAATTTTTGCATTTGACCACTTTATTTGATTCTAAAATGATTCTAATTATAATCTCACAACTTCAAGCAGTTTTCCCACCGATGCCTTTCCCTCCGGTGCAGACTCACCCGTCACAAGGAGACGCAGCGGTATGTATGACTTGCATACTTGTCAATATTTTCATTATAACATCACATATTAATTACCACAATATTAAAAAGAAAAGGGAAATACTAGCGGAGAGATGAAGTGAAAGAGGGAACAAGTGAGTGAGCGAGAGAGGCATAGATAGATAGAGAGGGAGAGGAAGACATAGAGAGAAAAGAAGTGATAGATAGAGAGGGAGAGAAATATATAGAGGGAGAGAGAAAGAGATAGAGAGAAAAGAAGAGATAGATACAGAGGGAGCTAGAGAGAAAGAAATAGAGGGAGAGGAGAAGAGATAGAGTAGGAGAGCGAGTGAGGGCGAGAGAGTTAGAGAGAGTGAGAGGAAATACGAGAGTGTGTTGATAAGTTTTAGTTCAAACCAATATGCTTCTCCTTTTAAATTTATGTTATTAAGTAAGTAGGAGTTAACATGTTACATTATTAATTTTCTATTTCATTTGTGATGTATTGCAGGGATCTCGTCACGGAACACCTGAAGGTGTCGATGCTTTCTTTAAAATCAACGACGGAGGTGCGAGTGGAGGAGATGGGAGCGGAGGACATGCGAGTGGAGGCTCCCACGACGACATCTGATTTTTGTTTACTCATTTTCGAACTGTTGTGCTTGTGTTTTGTTGTGCTTGTGTTTGAAATGTTTCAAAACTTGTGTACGGTGCTATGTTTGAGAACTTGTGTATGGTCATATGTTTGAAAACTGATATGATGTATATATGTTGCTGTTGTGTGTAAAATGGAGGCTCCCCATCCGGGGAGGGAGAGAAAATAAACATTTAAAAAAAACACGTTATGTGCGTCGGTTTTGTGTCAACCGATGCCCATAGCTGGCTGCTGGAGGACGGCGATGCGGCACATTATATGTGTCAGTCCCTGGAAACCGACACACTTAAGTTGATTATATGCATCGGTTTCTACTGGACCGACACACTAACTCGTGCTCGGTGAAGCCGCCACGTGTCTACTTATGTGTGTCGGTTCGGTCGAAACCAACGCATATAAGTGACTTAAGTGTGTCGGTTGGCGTGGCCGATGCATTTAACTTTAAGTGTGTCGGCAGCTAGAAAACAACACACATAGATAATAAATGTGTCGGCCCCGACGCACTTAGTCGTTAAAGGCATCCAAAATACATTGTCGGCTAAGTGATTCAGTTCACCGATGCCTTTACCTTATGTGTGTCGGTTTATGTAGGCAACCGACGCTCATATGGCTGACGCCCTATCGACGGATTCCTGTAGTGTAGACCCCCTACCTCGAATCCCATTTTTATACATATAGTAACACTCAAGCAATCAAATTAAAAATTATAACCATAATCTAAAAAACAAAGCAATTCAATTAAACGTAAACAATTTCAATTGTAACTTATCAATTAATAAACATAAACCTAAACATAAACAATTTTATCATAAACATAGACCTAAGCATTGATCTAAACCTAGATTAGCAAACTTAATCTCAATTAACGAAAAATTGAACTTAGGCATAAATAAACCAAAACATAATTAACATAGACATAAGCATTATCAATTTAATACATCAATTCTTCTACTACTCAACAATTTAATCCACAAATTACAAAATTCAATGAACTAATCACCAATTTATCCAACAAATTACACAATTCAATCCTCTAGTCAACTAATCACCAATTAACCTAACTAATTGAACACATTAAGCAAAAATTCAACACATTAAATCAACACTAATTTAACACATTAAGCCACGGGGGAGGGGAGGGAGGGAGGGGGGCGGCCATGGAGGGGGGGGGGGGTCGGCTAGGAGGAAGGGGAGGGGGTCAGCTCAGAGTGGGGGGGGGCGGCTAGGAGGAAGGGGAGGGGGTCAACTAGGATGAGGGGGCGGCCATGGAAGGGGAAGGAGGGGAGGGGGCGGCCATGGAAGGTGGGGGGGTCGGCTAGGAGGGGGGCGGCCATGGAAGTTGGGGAGGGGAGGGGGGCGACCATAGAAGGGGGCGTGGGGTGGCTATGGATGGTGGAAGAAGGGGGCGGCCATGGAGGAGGAAGTGGACCGGCTCTGGAGGGGAGAGGGAGGGGGCGGCCATGGATAGAAATAGGGAGAAGAGGAGGGGGCGGCCATACCTTAATGTGGCGGAGCAGCCACAGTGGAGTGGCGACGACGGCAGCGGCGATGGCGGCAGAGGCGAGCGGTGGCGGTGGCAGAGGCTAGTTGAGGCGCGTCGAAATGACTCGGGTGAATGGAGGACAGGGTATAAGGGTTTAACTTGCGACGGCTAGGTTAATTGCAACGGCCCTAGGTTTGGCCATCGCAATTAACCTTATTTGTGATGGCTTAAGAATCCGGTCATCGTAGATAAGCCTTATTTGCAACGGTCGTTGACTTTACGATGGCTACCGTGGAGGTCGTCGCAAATAGGAGGCTTATTTGCGACGGCTTCTGTTATTTGCGACGGCTCGTTGCGAGCCGTCGCAAATTAACTTATTTGCGACTGCTGGCCGTCACAAATTAATCGGGCCGTCGCATATGATCATGTTTCCTATCGTGACCTTAGCGCACTCACACATCCCAAGAGCACAAAACACTCCTCTCCACACATCTATAACCTAAATAGTTCAATATTTTGGGAACCAAGATTTGGGAAAGGGACAGTGACGTCTACGCAATCTTGAGCTCCTGGGGTTTGATATCTCATACACTCTTTCAATTCTTGTACATTTTTTAAGTGTATTTGATCTGTTTTATCATTGTAAAATTGTGGGAGCCCTTAGCTTTTGAGGTTTCCCCATTGACTTGGTGATTACCCCTGTGATAGTGGAACTCAAGTCGGCCTTCATGGTGACTTGACGAGGTAAAGGGTTGGTTGCGACCCGGCTCTGTGTGAGATCCTCAATGAGGACGTTGATCTCTTTGTTGGATCGAACCTCGGTAAAAATCTTTTGTCTCGTGTGTTCTTGATTGTTACTTTTCATTATTATCACTATCTAGGGAAAAACATGATCATACTCATAATTGTCATTAATTTTGTGATTCTTGAGAAACTTAATTGTTATCTGCACTTGCTAATCACATCAAAGTTTATTTTCTATTCTGTTGCTCTAATGTTAGAAGAAAAACACAAAAATAGTTAAGCTTTCGTAGGTATAACGAGCACACCAGACTAGTCCGCACTCTACATCGGACTAGTCTGGTCGTTTTGGTATTTGACATTTTTGTTAAGTGATGCAGGAAAAGTTTCAATGCCTATTCACTCCCCTCTAGGCCACATTCAATTGGTGGCAGAGCAAGGCTCTCCATCAAGAGACTCACCATTTGGAGATACGAATGGCCAACAACAAGATCAACAAGATCTCAGAAATGCCAGACATAAGAGACGAACAAGACACCAAGGTGTTCGATGTGCTCAAGGACTATGAGCACGACAATGAGGAAGTGCGCCAGCTGAAGGCACTTCTAATAAAGAAGCTTCTGAACAAGAAGGACAATAAAGAATATGAGATGCGAAAAGGGGATAGCCATCAAGACTACTCCTGATATTCTATTAATTATGAGAAGCTCAATAACAATAACCATTATATCTCTATTCCATTGGGAAAGCCTCCTCATTTCGAAGGAATTGATTATACTATGTCGAAATACAACATGAGGATGCATCTCATCTCTCTAAACCCAAGTCTTTGGCACATAGTATGTACAGGTCTAGATGTCCTGAACAACGATGAAGACCTCACCTCAGAGCAAGAACAAGAGATTCATCACAAGCCGTTGCAGTGATCACTTCATCTTTGAGTCGAGAAGAGTTCACCAAGGTGGATAGACTAGAAATTGCCAATGATATATGAGACACTCTCAAAATTGCACATGAAGGAAATTGCTCCATCCGTGAAGCAAAGATCAAGACGCTCGAGTGTGAACTGTGGAGATATGCCATCGAGGATGGTGAGACTCCTCAATAAATGTACAATCCAATGAAGACACTCATCAACAAGATTCTTGCATATGGAAGAAAGAAGTGGACTTATCATGATATTGTTAAGATAATGATAAGAGCTTTCATGCCCCGCAATGTGACACTATTCTCACTGATAAGAGAAAGCCTAGGGTTTCACAAAATGACCCCTGATGAAGTTCTTGATAAGATCATAAATCATGAGATGATGGAAAAGGAAGCTCCTTATGTGAAAGACCTTGCGGAGCTTACCTCATCCGAGAAGAAGAAAGTTGCCCTCAAGGCAACATGCAAGCCCAAGTGAAAAGAAGCTCGTGAGACACATGAGGAAGATGATAGTGATGATGTGAGCACTGATATGGATGATGAAGGAACAGTGCTCTTCATCAAAAGATTCAAGCGCATGATGAGAAGAAGAAAAGGAAATAACTCAAGTGAAGGAAAAAGTAAGGAGAAAGGGAAATCCAAAGCTCGGCGTACTTGCTACAATTGTGGCGAATATGGACAATTCTTGGATGACTGCCGAAATGAAGACAACAAGAAGAAGAAAGAATCAAAGCCACAGGAAAAGAAAATGTTCAAGAATAAGAAGCAAGCACACCAATCACACATCAGAAAGGAGTGGGACTCAAACGACGAGTCCTCCTCCAAAGATGAAGAGGAGATGGCAACAATTGCCATCAAGAAGCCAACGATGAAGTCGACACTCTTCCCAAACATTGGAGGATGGTAGGATTCCAACCACAGTTGCCTCATGGACAGAGAGGGTAAGAAAAAGCTCAGATCCAAACCTTCCTCTTTACACTACTCCATTGATGATTTTGATAGTGCTAGCGAAAATGAGTATATGTTAAAAGGATCAAGTAAAACTGCTTTAAGTACGATGAAATTATTGTCGGATAAGATCTTTGAGAAGGAGGAGCTTGTCAACCGTCAAGAAGATATGCTCATTCTTGAAAGGGGGAAATATCTTGAGGTTGAGAAGCTTCTTGAGCTTGAAAAGGAGAGAAGCGAGGCACTTGAACTTGAACAGCTTTGAATAAGGAAACTTAGTCAAAACTAGAGGACTCACACGTTGCAATAAGGGATGAACTTGCTAACTTGACTAAAGTTAAGAAGATTCTTGAAGTGCAAGTTGAGCCACTTAAGGAAAGTGTCACTTCCTCCTCCAAGAGCTCAACCTCTCAGAATGTCAAGTTGATACCTATTAAATCATGTACATGTGTGAATTTGGATAATAATGTGAAGAATGGCGCCAATGTTCCAAAAGTTAAACATCCGTCCCAAAGTGGCATCTTTGACAAGGAAAAGATCCAATATGCACGTAGTTCATATATGGTCACAAGACCTTCTAATGTCAAAGAAGGTCTTGTGTATACACAGGGTAAAAAGAAATCCACTAATGTTCACAAGAATAATATGGATCTTATTGCGTTTGTTAAGGAGAACCCATCTAAAAATGAACAACAAACCTTATTTCATACTTTTGATGCATCCTATGTTCTTACAAGAAATAAGTTTGGTCGTGGTTATGCAAAATATGCAGGGCCACGCCTCGAGAACCCCAGAACTTCTGTGTGGGTGCCTAAGTCACTTCCAACTAACGTCAAAGGACCCAAGCAAACTTGGGTACCTAAAACCAAGGCATAATTCTATTTTGCAGGCTTACTCCTACGATGGGTCAAAATGAGTGCTAGATAGTGGATGCATCAATCATATGACCAGAGAAAGGAGAATGTTTGTGGAATATGAGCAAAATGCAGATCCAAGTGAAGGTATTTACTCCAGAGACAATAGCCAAGGAAAAGTACTTGGCTCTAGTAAATTTGCAATATCATCTCAAAACACTCTTCCCCATGTTTTTTACATATTGATTCTTTGGATTATAATCATTTGTACATATCTCAATTATGTGACAAAGGATACAACTGATTGTTTACTAATGAGGGTGTGATAGTTTTTAGAAGAAGCAATATCTCAGTTGCATTCAAGGGTATGTTGAAGGGAAAACTTTATCTTGTTGATTTCAATAAAGATAAATACAAACTCCACACATACTTAAATGCAGAAACTAACATTGGATGGTTGTGGCATAGACGGTTAGCCTGTGTTGGATGAGAAATCTGCAGAAAATTCTAAAAGGTGGTCACATCTGAGGCTTGAAAAATGTTGTGTTCGAGGAAGACAGGCCGCGCAGTGCATGCCAAGCTGGGAAGAACCACATCCCGCAAAAAATGAGTTGATTACATCAAGACCACTGGAACTTCTATACATGGATCTATAAGCATAGGTGGTAACAAATATGGTTTGTTAATAGTTGATCATTTTTCTAGATGTACATGGGTATTCTTTTTTGTGATAAATTAGAAACCCAAGGCATCCTCAAGAAGTTCTTCAAGAGAGCACATAATGAATTATCCTCCACAGTCAAGAGCATAAGAAGTGATAATGGAACGGAGTTCAAGAATACTCAAGTTGAGGAGTACCTAGATGAAGAAGGAATAAAGCACGAGTTCTCACGCCTTACTCCCCTCAACAAAATGGGGTGGCCGAGAGAAAGAACCGAACACTCATTGAGATGGCGAGAACGATGCTAGATGAATACAAGACTTCAGATCGGTTTTGGGTGGATGCCGTGAACACCGCTTGTCATGACACAAACTGGTTATATCTACATCGACTCCTAAATAAGACGTCATATGAGCTCCTAACGGTGGAGCAAGTTGATAAGTGTGTGCAAGATCAAGAAGAAGCTCCATGTTAAGCGTTCAGGAGAATGACACTTGGTGATACTCGACCACAAGAGCAATCACAAGACTCAAGTACTCAATATGCACCTCAACCGGAGAGCAAATGATCAAGGGGAGCTTCTACACAAGATCAACCTCAACAAGATCAAGATGATCAACATAATCATGGAGGTAATGATCTAGGAGGAGACAATGAAAATGAAGACAATGAAGAAGAAATTAGATAACAAGTGCCTCACCCAAAGGGTACATCAAAGTTTACAAAGAGAGTAACTACTAGATCTCATATTTCTAATTTCTATGAACACTACTCTTTTATTTTGTCCCTGGAACCATACAGGGTTGATGAAGCACTACGAGATCCAGATTGGGTGATGGCAATGCAAGAAAAGCTAAACAACATCAAAAGGAATGAAGTATGGGAGCTTGTGGAAAGACCAAAAGAAAACATTGTAAGCACCTAATGGGTCTTCCAAAACAATCAAGATGAACAAGGAGTGGTGACGAGGAACAAAGCACGACTTGTGGCAATAGGTTACTCACAAGTCAAAGGTTTGGATTTTAGTGAAACCTTTGCTCCTGTAGCTAGACTTGAGTCCATTTGAATTTTATAAGTCTATGCTACTCACCATAATTTTAAGATATATCAAATGGACATCAAAAGTGCATTCCTCAACAGTCCTATCAAGGAGGAGGTGTACGTGGAGCAACCACCAGCATTTGAATACCAAGATCACCCTAAACATGTGTACAAATTGCGTAATAATCTCTTTGGCCTCAAACAAGTTCTTAGAGCATGGCATGAGTGCCTTAGGAACTTTTCACTCAAAATGGTTTTAAAACGGAAAGGATGATTACACACTGTTTAATAAACATTTTGATGGTCATCTATTCATTTGTCAAATTTATGTTGATGATATCATCTTTGGTTCCACTAATGAATCTTTTTGTGAAGAATTTAGTAACATCATGACAGATAGATTCGAGATTTCTATGATGGGCGAATTGAAGTTCTTTTTTGGATTCCAAGTGAAGCAACTCAAAGGAGGCACATTTATTTGCCAAACCAAGTACACACAGGATATCCTCAAAAATTTCAACATGGACAAAGCCAAGCGTATCAAGACTCCCATGGAAACTAATGGGCATCTCGACCTCAATGAAGATTGTCCATATGTGGATGAAAAGGTATACCACTCTATGATAGGTTCCTTACTTTATTTATGTGCATCTAGGCCTGACACTATGGTAAGTGTTTTGTATGTATGCAAGGTTTGAAGCTACACCTAAAGAGTGTCATTTAATTGCAATAAAATGAATCCTAAGATACCTAGTTCACACCCCCAACCTAGGCCTTTGCTATACTAAAGGCTCTATGTTTAACCTTATAGGATGTTTCGATGCTGACTATTCAGGCTGCTCAACAGAAAAAGCACATCTGGATCCCGCCAATTCCTGGATGGATCCCTAGTGTTATGGTCCTCAAAGAAAAATAATTACATTGCCCTATCTACAGCCGAAGCGGAGTATGTTGCCACCGGTAGTTGTTGTGCACAACTCCTATGGATGCGGCAAACTCTAAGGGATTACAGTTACAATTTGAACCTTATTCCACTCCTATGTGATAATGAAAATGCCATAAAAATTGCACACAATCCTATCGAGAACTCAAGAACTAAACACATAGATATTCGCCATCACTTCTTCCTAAGAGACCACTCACTAAAAGGAGATATAATGATTTCACATGTTAGAACTGAGAAACAATTAGCCGACATATTTACCAAGCCTTAGATGAAAAACAATTTTGCGGGCTTAGAAATGAACTAAATATCCTTGACACTCGAAATGTGGGTTGAAAGGGTGCATACCTGATTGTTTTTTCAAAGTTTACTTATTTTGCAAAAAATTGTCTTCTCTCTCGATTTTCTCTCGAAAACTATTTAAATTACTAAATCTCCGTGAGTTATGGCCATTGTATAGTTGTTGATTTCTTATTGGTCATACTCATCAAGATTATTTGTGAAATGATGTACTAAAAATCAATATTAGATTAATCTCCTAAATCCATTCATTCCCAATTAATTCTATCTTGTTGACTCTGGACTTGTCTGCGGTCATCACTAGACTAATCCATTGTTACAGGATAGTCCGACCCGAGTCCGGTATACTGGACTAGTCCGCTATTATCGGGCTTAACCCTAGCCTACCGCCAATCCTTATCTTCTTCATCCTCACAATCTCCACTTCGTTCTCTCTCCTCAACCGCGTGCCCGCAAGGCGAAATTCCATCTTGACCACCAAATCCAAGCTTTTGTCAGTTGGAATCGATTCCCTCATCGCGAGCTTCGACCTTCGAACTAATTCGGGCCCAAGCTCCTATGCTTTCCTTGGGTTTGGTGATTTCGATAAAATCCTCTCTAAACCCTAGTGTTGATACCCTACAGACCGGGTACCCCCGCATACAAGCTAGAAGAAGCTCCAGACCCAGCATCCCAGCTGAGGCGGGTCTCGGGGCTGCCATGCGTCCTCTGGCTCTGGACCCTTGCTCCATTGAGGAGGGCTTCGGAGCTACCACACGTCCTGCGACTCCGGACCCTTGCTCCACCGAGGAGGGATCCAGAGCTGACACACATCCTCCGACTCTGGACCCTTGCTGCCAGCGAGGAGGGCTCTAGAGCATCCATGTGTCCTGCAACTTGCCTTGGGCAAGAGGTTGCGAGAGTAAAGGGCAGTGCACCCTGTCCAGTCGCGTATTGAAGCCACGCGCTTCCCCCAGGCATAAAGGTGTGGCGCACGCCTCCTGTCAAGTATCATTGCATCCAATCACATCGTAATTAAGATGGTGCAGGCCTACCCCACTCCGCCAAGTAGGTAGCTTACAGCAACAAGATAGATGGACGAGACATCCGCTGCCAACATCACTGACTATGTCTGGCCTCTGGAGACCAGCACGGCAAGACATCAAGTCTTCAAGGCACGGTCAGAGGTAGCATACGCAAGAAGCCTTAGATCTTGTACAGGATAAGATCACCTCGAGACCACCTGTTGGGTCCTTGACCCCACTTGTAAGTTGTCCGGCCTTGGACTATAAAAGGACCGGGAGCCACTAACTTAGCAGCATGTCCTCTGGTCTGCTCGCACTAGAGACGCACACTTAGACACATCCCCAATCTAATGCACTCACACGCTACACACTCGTAAACACCAGCAATACAACCTCACCGTGGAGTAGGGTATTACGCTCTGGTGGCCTGAACCACGTAAAACCACTGTCTCACCACTCTCATATGTGCCATCCTTCCATAGAGGACTAAGACTTTCTTATCAATAACCTTTGCGGGCTGCTTGAATAGCAGGTCTGGGGGAAGTGTCGCAAGAGCACTTCGGCAATTGGCATGCCAGGAAGATGCTTTTTCTCTCAAGAAGTTGTGCCTCCACCACTGCCAAAGCACCCAGCTCTGGCCTATCCAGGAGGCCCACCATCGATGTTTTGATGCTCTGGCACCACCCAAGAGGCCCGTCGTCAAAGTTTCTTAGCGTTGATGGTGGATATCACCAGAGCATCCCGCTCTGGCACTACCCAGGAGGCTCGCCGTCGACATTTCGTAGCGTTGATGGTGGGCACCGCCGGAGCATCCACCTCCGGCACCACCCAAGAGGTTTGCCATCGATGTTTCTTAGCATTGATGGTGGGAACCGCTGGAGCATCCAGCTCTGAAACCACCCAGGAGGCCCGTCGTTGACGTTTCTTGGTGTTGATGGTGGGCCGCCAGAACATCCAGTTTCGGCACCACCCAGGAGGCTCGTCGTCGAAGTTTCTTAGCATTGATGGTGGGCACCGCCAGAGCAGCTAGCTTTGACACCAACCAGTATGCTCACCGTGGACGTTTGTTAGCGTTGATGGTGGGCACCGCCAGAGCATCAAGCTCTGTTACCACCCTGGAGGCCCGTCGCCAATGTTTCATAGCGTTGATGGTAGGCGCCGTTGGAGCATCTAGCTCCGGCACCACCCAGGAGGCCCGTCTTCGACGTTTCTTAGCATTGATAGTGGGCACCGCCAGAGCATCCAGCTCTGGCACCAGCCAGGAGGCCCGCCGTCGACGTTCCGCACGTTGATGATGGCGCTGCCTGAACATCCAGCGCTGACACCTCCTAGGGGGACTGCCATCGATGTTCTTCTCGTTGATGATGGGCAACACCGGAGCATCCAGCTCCGGCACCCCCAGGGGGCTCACCGTCGATGTTCTGCACGTTGAGTGTGGGCACTGACTTGGTTCGACATCTACCTTCTCGCCATCACCGCCAGAGACTAGGCATCTCAATTCAAGTGCGACAGTGACCAGGCATCTCAATTCAAGTGCGACGCTCCTAGGGGGCCCGCCGGCGTCAACTATCCAAGTTACTGTGCTCCGCTAGGGCCCGCCAAGGACATCCTGCGGCTAAATGGTAGGCGTGCCCAACCAGTTGGCCACACCTACCAGGGGGCCTCTAAGAGATCCCATGAGCAGGACGTCAAGAGGTTTCTGGTCGCCATGGCAACAATGACGTCACCAAGGCGTTATGGTAAGTTCCACCCATGACGGTGTGGGAAATACAGAGTGTACAGCCCGCTTAGCCTGGTCATGCGCCCTAAGCTTGTACACTTTGCTTCTCTGGCTTACCGCTGTAAGTTTTACATTTGGCATGGTGGGAGGTCCAGAGTATGCAGCCTGCTTAGTCTGGTCCTACAACCTAAGCGTGTACACTTTGCCTCCCCAGCGCCACTTCGGTAATGCTTCACCCTGAACATAGTGGTAGGATAGTTTTTATTTTTCTTAAAAGGGTGTCATAGCGTCTAGGAGCACCGCTCGAAGCTACTAAGCTCCAGTGGGTCCGGTCCAGAGTGTTAAGCCTGCTTAGTCTATTCCGTACCCTAAGCCTATACATTTTGCCTCCCTTGTCACCCAGAGCAAGTCATTGCCTTCTTGTAAAGCCTGCCTCATCCTATGATTACCAAGTTAGAAGAACCACTGTCTTACCCTATGCTCTGTTTACGTTCAGTTAATTATGCATTAATTTTATGATCACCAAATCATGCTCGTTCTCACATATTTTCTATCATATGCTCGGTCACTCTCTCCCTTTCTCGCACCTGGTGGAGTTATGCAATCCGGTTGCAGGCGGGTCTGCTTGAGGTACCTGCAACGTGTCTGGGCCTCCCGGTCGCCCCCTTGTTTGGGGTCATGTGTCGCCATACGGTCTCCCCATGAAAGACCTATGCCAGTCCAGAGTCCAGGATGTGTAGTTCACTTAGCCTGGTTTCATACCCTAAGCATGCACACCCTGCCTCCGAGCGCTACGGCTTAGTATTGGGGGCTAGATGGCTCACACCCCGAATAAGGTGGGAACCGGGCCCCGGATGCAAATGCACTGAATTACCCAGGCCCCCCTCCTTAGCTTAGGATCATAAGGCGTAACAAAACTAAAGAGCAGGAAGGGAGTGACTGACGAGCAAAATTATTTACATTATGCTTCAATTTTTTGCTTACTTTTGCATATCGTCTGCCATATGCCCGATTACATTTCTCCCATCTTGTCTTAGTTGGAGTTTTGCTATCTTGCAAAAGGAAGGTCCACATGAAGTACCTGCAATGTGTTTGGGGTCTGATGGTTGATCTCTTGCTCGGGGTCCATGGTGCCGAACGGTTCTCACGAGTGAAAGGCTAATGCTGAGCTAGAGGTCCAGGCTATGCAGTCTGCTTAGCCTGGTTCCGTACCCTAAGCATGCGCACCTTGCCTCCCAGTGCTAATAGCTGAGTGCAAGGGGTCGTACGGCTCATGCTTTGAGCAAGGCAGCAACCATACCATGAATGTTGTTGCACTAAATTACCCATGCCCCTTATCTTTGCTAAGGACTGTAAGTCATAACAAAACTAAAGAGCATGGAAGTGGTGAAGGGCGAGCTAAATTTCTTTTTGCATATCGTGTGTGCAGGACATATAGGGAGTATGCCGTCAATGTTTTGAACATCTGTGGTAAGCAGCGTCGATGCTTCTCTGAGCTTCGGCGCCCCCAAAGGGGGCCGCCGGCGTCACTTCTCTAAGCTTCGACACCCTCAAAGGGGCCCATCGGTGCCGTCGGTGTCACTCCTTCGAGCATCGGCGCCCCACAAGAGGGCTGTTGGCGTCACTTCTTCGAGCTCCGGCGCCTCCAAGGGGGCCGCTGGCATCACTTCTCCAAGCTCTAGCACCCCCGAAGGGCCTGTTGGCATCACTTTTACAAGACAAGATGAAGGCCCCATCTACGGGATCGTCACCTCTCCCGAGTTGGACCCAGGGGCCACTGTCGATACTCTGCAGACCAGGTACCCCCGCGTACAAGCTTGGAGAAGCTTCGGACCCCTTCTCCCCGCTAAGGCAGGTCTCGGGGCTGCCACGCGTCCTCTGGCTTCGGGCCCTTGCTCCACCGAGGAGGGCTCTAGAGCTGCCACAAGGCCTCGGCTCCGGACCCTTGCTCCACCGAGGAGGGCTCTGGAGCTGACACGCATCCTTCCGCTCCGAATCCTTGATCCCACCGAGGAGGGCTCTGTAGCAGCCACGTATCCTGCAACTTGCCTCGGTCGGTAGGTTGCAGGAGTAAATGGCGGTGCGCCCTGTCCAGTCACGCATTGAAGGCACATGCCTCCCACAGATGTACAGGTGCGGCGCATGCCTCCTATCAGGTATCGCTGCATCCAATCACATCGTAGTGAAGAAGCCGCATGCCTACCCCACTCTGCCAAGTGGGTAGCTTACGGCGACAAGACACATGGATGAGACATTCACTGCCATCATCAATGACTATGCCTGGCCGCTAGCGACTGTGAGATCTATGTGTGCTGAATACATTAGCTATGGTGATAAAAGTTTTGAATACTACCAAAACACCCTTTTAACAAGGTTTGACTCTAGGTCTGAGCTCCTGCAAGGTCCGACGATAGGTCTGGCTTGTTTTGGGTAGCTCTTGCAAGATCTGACTTATTTTGGATAGGTCCGACTTGTTGTGGCTAGGTTTGACATGTTTTTGCTAGGCCCGATGCAGGGTTCATCTAGCTTTGGTTAGCTCCGGTGCTTGCTAGGTCCGACTAGTTTTGGTAAGCTCTAGCGTTAGGTCTACTAGCTTTGTTAAGTTCCGGCACTAGGTCCTGCTAGCTTTGGTAAACTCCAGTGCTAGGTCTGACTAGCTTTGGTAAGCTCCGGTGTTAGGTCCTGCTAGCTTTGGTAAGCTTCATCTGAAGGTCCGGTTAGCTTTGGCAAGGTCTGGTGCTAGATTGCAATTATTTTGCTTTTAACTTGCAATGTTTCGAACTTGCTTTTTGGATTATAGAAAGCTTGCTTAGTATTATTTTACTAAGTTTTTGGTGTGTGTTGGTGGTTATGGCTGATATTGTTTTACTATGGTTTGCAACATGCTTATGTGAGGTGCTCACGTAAGGTGTTGTGGTTATCGGAACTAGCGAGAGTCAAGTCGAGGACTTGTGCTGGGAAGTATTCATAGTTTATTCATGTCGAGGTGTTGCTTGAGTTCAAGACATGGCTGGTGACGGGATCCATTGAACTAGTCTTAGGTAGATGATGAGGTTCAACAACCAAGTTATGGAGGAATTGTGGTTGAGAGTATCGGGAGGTCGCACAACATGTTTGAATAAAAACAATGCATATGAAGGTATCATAGATGTCGTTGGAAGATGTTTGCACGTGTGCATGGAGTGCATGGATGTGGCTCCATGGTTCCAAGGCGTGATGAAGAGAAGTGGACGTAAAGAATTGGTCGGAAAGGTCCAACCAACTAGGTTATGGACTCAGGTTGCGGCTGGTTTGGGTTTGACTCAAATATGGAATGATTTGAGTTGGTTATGATAGGATTTTGTGTGGGTCACGAAGTTGAGTTGTTTTAGAAATGTAGGATACGTTCCTAAGGTGTTTGTAAGTCTTAAGATTGCTTCTATCTACATATGGAAGAGTCTTGAGAAGTTATGGAATGTTTTGGTTGAATCTGAGTAGGATTTGAGTCCTAGTTAGGATTGAGTTGGCCTAAGGGCTGGTTATGTAAGTAACATAGGCCAGAGCTTGTGGTTATGACTTTGGGGCTGTTCCTTTTGTGTTTTGATCAGTAAAATTTGTTGTCTAAAGGATCTTTTGTGCCTTGTTCGTCCGACTTGTTTCTGTCAAGTCTTTCTCGTCGAGTTTTTGCTCAGCACTACCTTGCTTCGGTGGTTTTATCATAACTCGAGTTTTACAGATCCAATTGGCGTGATTCTTTGTGTGTTCTATTCACAACTTGATTATCTATCATCTGTAAAACTTTAACAGTCTTTGGATTTGTGGTTTCTGATCTACACGAGTTTCTTTGCAGTGTTGCAGATCTGATTTTCTCGGGTGGAACAGATTGACTTTCATTCAATCTTTCAATCATAACTTGATTTTTTCTCAACGGATTTTCATGATTCTTGTTGTGAAGTCTTTGTAAATTGATTTTCCACGATACATACTGATTTTGTCAAAACATACCACATTTAGATTAGTCGCACACACAACTTCTTGAACAGATTAATTTTCTGCCGAGGGGTTTCGTTGCTTCTACAAAAAAAGTTTTAATCTACCATTCACCACCCCCCTGGTAGCTTTTCACGTGATATTTGATCCTACAATTGGTATCACAGCCACTATGCTCTAATATTTGTGATTTGCACGTGTTTTTGACTAATTATCATGGAGGAATACTCCGCAAAACCTTGTGTCTTTAGTGGTATTAATTATCAGGTTTGGAAGGCATGTATGGTATCTTTCATCCAGGCACAAGGCTTTGAAATATGGGAAAAGGTGTACAAGCCTTACGACATGCCGTCAAGCGATCAAGTCACGGCTACAAACATGAGAGATGTCGACAACAACAACAAGGAACGCAATTTAATGATACAAGAATTAACTCAAAGCGATTTTGACCCTGTTGCTCACCTCCGATTTGCATATGGTGTGTGGAAAGCACTCTGCGACTACCACGAAGGTTCCAACACGATCAAGGTGGTAAGGCATGACATGTTCAAAAAGGAGTACATGCGCTTTGAGATGCAACCAGGTGAGTCCATCTACAATCTATTTGCTCGCTTTAATAAAATTCTCAGCAACTTGCGTAGCGTCAATGTTAATTTTTCAGATGTTGAGAATGCTAGGCAATTACAAAGTGCATTAGACATGTCAATTTGGGTGATGAAAATAACATCTATTTGTGAATCTACTTGCAGGAGTACACTTACTTTAGATGTCTATATTCTAAATTGAAAACTCATGAAATTGACATAATCTCACGTAAGAACCCCAACAAGTCTCTTGCATTTTTTTTCTCAACGTGACATGCCTAGCTCCGGCCAATCTTCATCTTGTGGAACACTTGCTTTATTGTCCTCTCTAACCATTGAACAACTTGAAGAGTTTCCAGAGGAAGAACTTGCACTCATCTTTACTCGATTCTCAAAAGCATTGCAAAATGCGAGAACTGGAAGGAGAGGAAGTGTTGGACCTCAACGATGCTTCAAATGTGGTAAGATAGGAATTTTTTTCATGGATTGCCCAAACCTTTCAAGTGCTACTTCCCGTGATTAAAAGCTAACAAGGATGAAGCACATCTCTGCAAACAACAACAAGAAAAAGAAGGGTTTTACAGGACACCAATTGGTGAATAGTTTTATCTCCGCACTTCAAGAACTTGGCTCAAGTGATGTGGACATCGGAAGTGACGAAGATGAAGAAGATTTGGCAAACTTGTGTTTCATGGCGAGCAAGTCAACATCATGTATGGAGGAGGCAGAACACAACAGCGACAATGAAAAGGTATGTCCTACTTGCGAAGAAATGTGTGATGCTATTTCTCATGCCACTGTTATAGTTAAGAAAAAAGGACAAAAAGCTTAGGGACAATGCTGTTAAAATTGAGTCACTAGAATCTGAAATTAAACGTTTGAAATCTTTGATTCCTAGTGATGATTCTTGTTCCTCATGTAATTTAATATATAAACAATTGTCCTCTCTAAGAAGTGCACACACCTCCACACTTGATAAACTTGAACTTGAAATTGAAAAGAACAAAAAGCTTGCTGCACTTAATGATAAAAACTTGAAAGATGCTTGCTGTTCTACAATTGATTTGCATTGTTCTACTTGTGATGATCTTGATAAGAAACTACAAGATGCTATGAACGAAATTTCTATATTGAGCAATGCTTTACATTCTCATGAAGTTAAATATTATTCCAATCACAAATTAAAAGGAAAAATTTATGTGAAAATTGCCTTGATCTGTCAAATAAACTTGTTGACATGCATAGGACATTAGATCGGTTTTGTAATGCAAATAAGAACCTAAACTTGCTGATGAATTCCTCTAAATCTTACAATGATAAATCTGGTTTAGGTTTTGATTCTCATGCTCATGCTAAATCACATCCACCTAAAATTGTAAAGTCATTAGGATGTGGTTTGATTAAAACAGTTCTCAAACATAAAGAAGTGGATTTCAAATCTGCAGGGGTGTTGTCTCATTCCATTCTTAATAAAAATGTTGCTTGCTCATCAAGACATGAACACAAAGTTAAATTTCATTGTACCTACTGTGGTAGAGATGGTCATGTCATAGATTTTTGTTATAGACTAGCGAAACATTAGAAAAAAGGAAAAAATGATTGCTAGATCTCATAACTTTCATGCAAAATTTGCTGCACATGCTAAACCGAATGATAGGAATACGCAACCTTCTTTAATGAGTCGAAAACATGCAAAGTTTGCTCTCAAACCTGCTGTTTTTCGTGCTACACATGTAACAACTTGTAGGTCAGTAGTTGGGTACAAAAATCCTCAAGCTTTGGCTTGTAAACCTGCTGTTTTATCTCAGCTTGCAGGTGTTATTCCTGTTGGACGTTGTGTGACTCAGTACTGGATTCCTAAATAACTTTTGACTAACCCCAGTATTGAGTCATCAATGTGTTGTGCTTCTATGTAGGTTACACACTTGAGGAAGGAGAATATTTGGATTGTGGATTCAGGTTGCTCAGGCCACATGACCACTAACAAAGATTGGTTCTCCTCCCTCTCTTGTGTGTCACATGTGGAGAATGTTACTTTTGCCGATAATTCTCCAACTCCTATAATTGCTAAGGGCTCGGCTAGAGTAAATGATCACTACACTTTGAAGGATGTGGCACTTGTCAAAAATTTGAAATACAACTTGCTTTCTGTTTCACAATTGCTAGATGAAAATCTGGAAATTATTTTTAATAAAAATTGCTGAAAAATTGTAGGTTCAAATAGTAAGCTTATTTTTAACAAGTCTCAGTTTGGAAGAGTTTTTAAAGCTGATTTTGATAGGTCTTCTTCTAAGCATAGGGTGTCTAGTTGCTAATGATTCAAAAGACTTATATTTTTGGCATCGTAGACTTGGTCATGTAGGCTTAGATCATCTTACGCAAGTTAGTGCTCTTGATCCCATACGTGGGCTGCCTAAGCATAAAAGGGACAAAGAAATTGTGTGCTCTTCTTGTAGATATGCTAAGATGGTTGCAGGTTTATATGTTCCTCTCACAATGACCATGACGACTGAACTGGGTCAAGTTTTGCATCTTGACACCGTAGGATCTTCACGTGTTCAATCCTTCGGAGGTAAATGGTATGTTCTTGTGATTGTTGATGACTATTATAGATGCTCTTGTGTTTATTTTATGGCATCTAAGAATGAAGCTTCTAGTCACTTTAGAACTTTATTTCTTAGATTATCAATTGATCATCCAGAATCTTTAAGAGCAAATAGAAGTTATAATGGAATTGAATTTAAAAATCAATCATTTGATCATTTTTGTGCTGAAAAAGGAATAGATCATCAATTTTCTTCACCATATGTACCACAACAAAACGGTGTTGTAGAGAGAAAGAACAGAACCTTAGTTGAAATGGCTAGGACTATGCTTGATGTATATCAAACTCCTAGAAAGTTTTGGGCAGATGCAATTGCAACTGCTTCCTATGTTTCAAATTGTGTTTCCTTGCGTGTTAGGATAGGAAAAACACCATATGAGCTTCGGTTTGGACATAGGCCTAGTGTCACACACTTTAGGGTCTTTGGTTGCAAATGCTTTGTTAAGAAACATGGTAATCTTGATAAATTTGAAGCTAGATCTGTTGATGGCATGTTTCTTGGTTATCCATCTCATACTAGAGGCTACCATATTCTTTTACTTGACACTAACAAAATTGTGGAGAGTTGTGAGGTTTCTTTTGATGAAGGTAGCCCAGGTACTAACTCAAATATTGCAGGTTTGGATCCATATCTGCAGGGGAGAGTATTTTCGTTGAAGATGAGGAAGAAGTGGTGCTGCTGCCCGAAAATTCAGCAGCTAATGACATTGTTCTAGCTATTGATTTAGATTCACAACCAACATCGACGACCACCATTGCTGGTCCATATCGTCCTCAAGTCACAAGCTCAGCGATTTGTGATGAACATGGAGAAGAAGAAGCTTGTGAAGTGTCTACTCTCCCATGAGCCCTCAAAAGTCATCCTCCACAACAAATTATTGGAAGCTTGCATGAACGAGTCACACGGTCCAGGTTTTGCGATCCAAACTCTCACGCTCATTTTGCTTTTGTTGTTTCTTTTGAACCCAAAGATATATCACACACACTCACTAATGAATATTGGATTATTGCCATGCAAGAAGAGAAAATTTTGAAAGAAATAATGTTTGAAAACATGTACCACCACCTCAAGGTCACACTTTAATTGGAACTAAATGGTTGTTTAAAAATAAACAAAGTGAGGATGGGTTGTGGTTAGGAATAAGGCTAGGTTGGTTGCTCAAGGTTTCACACAAATTGAAGGTCTAGATTTTGATGAAACTTTTGCTCCTATTGCTAGATTAGAAGCTATATGAATTTTGTTAGCTTTGGCTGCGTCTAAAGGTTTTAAGTTATATCAAATGGATGTTAAAAGTGCTTTTCTTAATGGCTATATAGATGAGGAGGTTTATGTCAAGCAACCATCGGGTTTTGAAAATCCATATTTCCCTAATCTTGTTTAGAAACTGTACAAAGCATTGTACGGTCTCAAACAAGCCCCTAGAGCACGGTATGCTAGGTTAAAAACATTCTTTCTTGGAAAGGGTTTACCATGGGCAAGGTTGATAATACTCTCTTTGTGCTTAAGCATGGGAATGACTCTTTATTCGTTCAAGTGTATGTGGATGATATTATCTTTGGGTGTGCTTCTCATGATCTTGTGTCCAAGTTTTCAGCTATGACGAGTTCAGAATTTGAGATGAGTATGATGGGAGAACTCACATACTTTTTGGGGCTGCAAATCAAGCAAACCAAGAAAGGTACCTTTGTGCATCAAACAAAGTATACAAGAGACCTTCTTAAGAGCTTCAACGTGGACAAAAGCAAGCCTCTTCGGACACCAATGGGTACATGAACGACACTTGAACTTGATGAAGATGTGAACCCGTGGATCAAAAGGAATATAGAAGCATGATGGGATCACTTTTGTACCTCACGACATCAAGACCGGACATACAATTCAGTGTATGTCTTTGTGCACGATTTCAAGCTTCCCCACGTGCTTCACATCGTCAAGCAATCAAAATAATTCTCAGGAGCTTACATGGAACTTAATAATTTGGCATTTTTCTTCCATCTTCCTCAACTGTTACTTGGAAAGCTTTTTCGAATGCTGATTTTGGGGGTTGTAGGATTGATAGGAAAAGTACTTCGGGTGATTGTCATTTTCTTGGTAATTCTCTTGTTGCTTGGTCCTCTAGAAAACAAAACTCAGTTGCTTGGTTCTCTTGCGCTTTTGATTGTTCAAACAGTTCAGGACTATGGGGTTGATCTAGATAGTGTTCCACTGTTTTGTGATAACACAAGTGCCATTTGCATTGCTAAAAATCCCGTGCAACATTCGAGAACATAGCACATTGACATTAGGTATCACTTTCTTCATGATTATGTTGAAAAAGGAAACATTGTGCTTCACCATGTAGATACTGAACAACAATTGGTTTATATTTTCACAAAACCTTTGGATTTCACTCGTTTTTGTTTCATTCGTAGTGAAATAGGAGTTATGCATCCTCATGGCTTAAATTGAGGGGGAGTTTTGAAACTTTGGAAGTCTATGTGTGAATCTGAATTTAAAATAAAATGAGCATAGTATTTCATACATATATGACTTTGTGATTCCTTTTACATGCTCAAAGTTCTTACTACATTACTCATGTTATACATTTTGTAGTTTTTTCCATGACTAGTAATTGGAATAATTACTTACACTAAATCTGGTCATGCTCGAACTTTCTTGCTGTTTTAAACTTGTTGCATGCTGACAAGTGCTTTTAATAATGAAAAATTAATCAATCAACTATCCACATGTTGAGCTTTTATGATTAAATAAAAATGAGAAAGATCAAGAGAATATGCATGCATTGCACTTCTTCTTTTGAGATGGCTTATCATTGCACTTAGATATGAACTTAGAAGATGTTGTGTACGACTAAAACCATGACATTAAGCTTCTGATTGTAAAATGACATAGGCTTGGCTTGGTTGCTTAGAATAAGGCAGATGCGCATATAATCTCTTGTAAATTTCATATGATCAAAATTTGTGCTTAAAAGAAAAAAATTGCAGCAACAAGTGTCGTGCTTTCAGGTCTTCAAATTGTTAAGTTTGTGAGATCATGACTTGCTTAAATTGAAAATTACGTTTGATCTCTAGCATGGCTCACACTACTTTATGTATTTCATTGATGTGACAGTGTAAGTTACTTGATAGTATTACTTGGATGAGCTTTGTTTTATATGTATATGTTACAATATGCTCATAACAATTGAAATTTCTCTTTTGAACCTTGCTGAATACATAGTCAAAGGGGGAGAAATTGATCACACATCGCACACATTCACAAGTGTTTTGGCACGATTCTTTTCTGGGGGAGAGTTATTTTTTTCTTCTCATTTTATTTCTGATTTACAAAGGGGGAGAAATAAGTATAGGGGGGACATATTTGTTCTGAAATTTCTTTCTTTCTCATTTGATTGTTTTCAAAACTTTTCATAAGACAATGTTCAGATTTTAAGTGGTGTTGCCAATGCATTCATCAAGGGGGAGATTTTGAGACCTATGTGTGCTTAATACATTGCTATGATGATAAAAGTTTTGAAAACTGCCAAAACACCATTTTAACATGGTCTGACTCTAGGTATGAGCTCCTCCGAGGTCCGACGATAGGTCTGAAGTGTTTTGGGTAGCTCCTGCAAGGTCCGATGCAAGGTCCGACTTATTTTGGATAGGTCCAACTTGTTGTGGCTTGGTTCGACATGTTTTTGCTAGGCCCGGCACAAGGTTCGTCTAGCATTGGTTAGCTCCGGCGCTAGCTAGGTCCGACTAGTTTTGGTAAGCTCCGGCGTTAGGTCCTACTAGCCTTGGTAAGTTCCGGTGCTAGGTCCTGCTAGCATTGGTAAGCTCGGACACTAGGTCTAACTAGATTTGGTATGCTCTAGTGCTAGGTACTGCTAGCTTTGGTAAGTTTCGTCTGAAGGACCGGTTAGCTATGGCAAGTTCTGGTGCTAGATTGCAATGGTTCTGCTTTTAACTTGCAATGTTTCGAACTTGCTTTTTGGATTATGGAATGCTTGCTTAGTATTCTTTTACTAAGATTTTTGTGTGTGTTAGTGGTTATGGCTGATATTGTTTTACTATGGTTTGCAACATGCTTATGTGAGGTGCTCACGTAAGGTGTTGTGGTTATCGGAACTAACGAGAGTCAAGTCGAGGACTTGTTCTCAGAAGTATTGGTTGTTTATTCATGTGCAGGTGTTGCTTGAGTTCAGGACATGGCTGGTGACGGGATCCATTGAACTAGTCTTAGGGAAAAGATGAGGTTCAACAACCATGTTCGGGAGGAATTGTGGTTGAGTTGATCGGGAGGTCGCGCAACATGTTTGAATCAAGAACAATGCATATGAAGGTATCGTGGACGTCATTGGAAGATGTTTGCACGTGTGCATGGAGTGCATGGATGTGTCTGCATGGTTCCTAGGGGTGATGAAGAGAAGTGGATGTAAAGAATTGGTCGAAAAGGTCCAACCGACTAGGTTATGGACTCAGGCTGCGGCTGGTTTGGGTTGGACTCAAATATGGAAAGATTTGAGTTGGTTATGATAGGATTTTGTGTGGTTCACAAAGTTGAGTTGTTTTAGGAATGTGGTATACGTTCCTAAGTTGTTTGGAAGTCTTAAGATTGCTTCTATCTGCGTATAGAAGAGTCTTGAGCAGTTATGGAAAGTTTCGGTAGAATCTGAGTAGGATTCGAGTCCTAGTTAGGATCGGGTTGGCCTAAGGGCCGGTTATATAAGAAAAGGAGGCTAGAGCTCGTGGGTATGACATTGGAGCTACTCTCTTTGTTTTTTCATCAATAAAATTCATTGTCTAAAGGAGTTTTTGTGCCTTGTTCGTCCGAATTTATTTCAAGTCTTTCTCATCGAGTTTCTGCATAGCACTACCTTGCTTCAGTGGTTTTATCACAACTTGAGTTTTACAGATCAAATTGATGTGATTCTTTATGCGTTGTCTTCAAAACTTGATTATATATCAGCTGTAAAAATTTCATGGTCTTTGGATTTGTGGTTTCTGATCTACACGAGTTTCTTTGCAGTGTTGCAGATATGATTTTCTCGGGTAGAACAAATTGACTTTCGTTCAATCTTTCAATCATAACATGAGTTTTTCTTCATAGATTTTCGTGATTCTTATTTCGACGTCTTCGTAACTTGATTCCCCACCATCCATACTAATTTTGTAATGATTGATCACATTTAGATTAGTCACACACATGATTTCGTAAACAGATTGATTTTCTGCTGAGGGGTTTTCGTTTCTTCTGCTAAAAAAATTTTAATATACCATTTACCCCCACCTCTATTAGCTTTTCATGTGCTCTTCGATCCTACAACGACAAACATGGAAAGACATGAAGTCTTCAAGGCGCGGTCAGAGGCAGCGTGTGCGAGAAGTCTTAGATCTTGTACAAGGTAAGATCACCCCGGGGACACCTGTTGGGCCCCAAGCCCCACTTGTAAGTTGTCCGGCGTTGGACTGTATAAGGACCGGGAAGCCACTGACTTAGCGTCATGCTCTCTGGTCCTCTCGGACTAGAGATGTGCACTTAGACACATCCCCAGTCTAGCACACTCACACGCTACACACTCGTACACACCAACAGTACAACCTCACCGTGGAGTAGGGTATTACGCTCCGGCGGCTTGCACCACGTAAAACCACTGTCTCATCACTCTCATACACGCAATACTTCCATAGAGGACTAAGCCCTGCCGATCAACCTCCGCGGTATGCTCACATAGCAGGTCCAGGGGAAGTGTCGCAAGAGCACTTCGACACCTAGTTTTCTTAAACCCTCAAGTTTTGTTCAAGTTCCTTTGTCTCTAGGGTCTACATTACATTCCTTGATGTATTACCATTGTTTACCTACTATATTGCATCTCCTTTTCTTAGATTTGTCAAAGATTTGAAATTAGGGTTCATACGGTCAAACTAGACTAGTGAGGTCCCTAGTGTGGACATGTCCAGTACCTCGGACAAGTCCGCACCCTGAAATCGAACAAGTCATGACTTTGACAGTTTGGACCTCCTATTTCATGCCTCGTTAAACTCTAATTCATATACTTAACATCATACCTTGTGTCCCTTGTCTAAGGCACCATGTCGAGCTCATCAAACGAGAGTATGTTCAATTTTGAGGCCGAGCGCAACCGTGAGAGGGTAGCTTGGGCAAAAGAATTGAGAAGCAAAAGGCGACATGATCGGGATGCCTCCGCCTCTCAGCATGCCTCTCCTCCCATGAAGAAGAGGATGGTAGTAGTCAAGAAGCCTTCGAGCAAGGAGTCTGTTGTCACCAGCTCAGCGGCGCCAAGGAGAAGTGCAAGCAAAGGAAAGGACCTTGCGAGTGGACCCATTGGTCCATTAAGGATGAAGTCACCTGTAGAGATAAACAGGCAACCATCAAATGATGAATTTTCTGGCAAGGGGATTGATTTTTCTTGGAAGCTAAGGAAGATCAATGTTTATGAGCAACCCAAGCAAGTAGCAGACCCCAGATTCTGGAGCCACTTCCATGTAGACTATTATAACATAGTTTACATGAACATGAATACTCATGTTGTCATAAGCCAATGGGTTGATCTGCAGTACATGGAGTCCAAGAGATGTGATGTTTCTCAGGAAGTCTTGGAGGCTCTAGAGAGGCATGGACTGATGGATCTCCAATCCTTCAGATACAACTAGAACAATGAGGTCATCGCCCGGTTCTACTCAACTTGCTACTTCTCGGGCGAGGAGGACAAAAATGTTACTTGGATGACTCATGGACCCAAGTACAGTGTTTCTTATGAGTTTGCCAGGATAATCCACCTTGAGGACACATTGGACAATGAGTTTGTGATCCATAATCTCAAGGGGCTAGACAGGGATGTGCTTGCATTCCTCTACGACACTAGGATGCAGTACAAGCCACCTACCACAAAGTACACGAAGCCTTTCTTTGTGGTACTTAACAGAATCCTAAGAAAGACCATTGCTCCCAAGGATGGAGATGCAAGGAGCATCCAAGGATCTCTAAGGTCCTTGATGAAAGTGATAAGTAGAAGAAGATCCTTCAATGTGTTCTACAATAACTACAATGCTATAGTAAACATCTCAAGCACCCAGAACAGATCATGTGGCTACGCGCCTACATTATGTTTATGATTGAGAAGGTGACCAAGCTCGAGTGGCTGAAGGATATCACGCACATCGGTCTTAGTCCTCAGAAGCCTATTAGCTCAACAGTTCCAACTGCACATCCCTCACCTGCAAGGGAACAAAGATTAAAGCGAGCATAAGAAAGCTCGAGAGTACCAGCTGTTACTTTTGCTCCTCCATTTTCCAAAGGGTCCTCAAGTGGCATCTTGAAGATGCTTTCTTCTATCGTTGCATCCTACCGCAAAGTGGAAGTAAGGCAACACAAGGTGCGCATGGCTAGAAAAAGACACCAGCGATAAATGAATGACAATATCAAAGCAATCTATCAAAAGCTGGAGATAGAACCACTGGGCTCTCCTGAGATATCTAAAGACTCCACAGTAGACATCTCTGAGCTTCCGCCTCTCACTACTGAAGAGCCTACCTTCTTTAGAGACAATAGCTCCTCGGTTCCTCCTCCTCATGAGCATGACGATGAAGATGAAGATGAAGACAGGACAGAGAGTGAGAGAGAGAGAGAGAGAGAGAGAGTGACGGAGAGTAGTTCCCTCAATTTTTTCCTTTTTGGTGCCTTGATGCCAAAGGGGGAGAGATCGAGAGTAGTAGTAGCATTTTGAGCCTTGAAACTATTATAAGTTCTATTTGAATGATGCATATTTTGCTTTAATATCAATGTGTTATGCTCGTTATGATATCCTTGTAATGATTGTTCATTGTGTTTATCGTATTGTTAATTATGTTCATCACAATTGTTGCTCACACACACTTAATAGGTACCCCACCATAAAGAGTGCATACATGTGAGAAGTATTTTTTGTCATATTTGTTGTTCTCATATATACACGCTTTATGAAAATCAATTTTTTTACTCTTAATTATGAAATCTCAGTGGTTGTCATCAATCACAAAAAAGGGGGGGATTGAAAGTGCATCTAGGCACACCCTTGTGGGATTTGTTAAGATGAAGGCAGGTCTTTGGAGAATAAGAATAACGGTATACAAAAAGGTGAAAATGAAATAAGAAGGAAGGAGCACAAGCGAAGAATGAAAGAGCATAGTTCAAAATGTATAGGGTGTGTGAGAGAGACACACTGCAAGAGCTGAAACCCTTGCATAGAGAGTAAGGGCTAAAAAACAAATTGAAAAACACAGTAAAGCAGTGAACAAGTCTGTAAGTTAGTGGACTAGTCTGATTTCCTTTCTTTTTAGCATCGGACGAGTACGATAATGTCCGGACTAGTCTGGTATGCTCACTGGTGCTCAAACGGACAAGTCCCAAAATGTGGACTAGTCCGTCTACACTTCACAAATACACAATGCACCAGAAAAGTCCGATTAATACGGACTAGTTCAATTTCCATACCGGACACGGAACGACTTGTTCGATCCTATACGGACTAGTCTGGTACACTCACAACATTAAGGGTTTCAAGGTGTGTTGCATGAATTCACGCACAACTCACTTAGAACATCGGACTAGTCCAGTCCCCATAGCAGACTAGTCCAGTCGTCGGGATCTCTAATGGTAACTTTTTCTAGTAACTCTAAATATGTGATCCGCTACCCTAAACAAAGCTAAGGACCCTAGCACCATCACACATCCCAAGAGTTCAAAAACACTCCTCTCCACACATCTTAAGCACTAAAAGTTTCAATTTGGGAATCAAGATTTGGGAAAGGGAGAGCAATGTCTACACAATCTTGAGCTCTTGGGGTTTGATCTCTCATACACTCTTGCAACTCTTGTACATATTTTGAGTGTATTCGATCTGTTTTCTCGTTGTAAACATGTGGGAGCCCTCAGCTTGTGAGGTTGCCCCATCAACTTGGTGATTACCCCCGTGATAGTGGAACTCAAGTCGGCCTTCGTGGTGACTTGACGAGGTAAAGGGTTGGTTGAGAGCATACTCTGTGTGAGCTCCTCAACGAGGACGTAGATCTCTTTTGTTGGATCGAACTTCAGTAAAAATCCTTTGTCTCGTGTGTTCTTGATTTTTATTTTTCATTATTATCACTATCTTGGGAAAAACATGATCATACTCATAATCCTCATTAATTTTGTGATTCTTGAGAAAATTAATTGTTATCTGCACTTGCTAATCACATCAAAGATAATTTTCTATTCCACTGCATTATTGTTAGAAGAAAATCACAGAAATAGTTAAGCTTACATAGGTGTAACGATCACACTGGACTAGTCCGCACTCTACACCGGACTAGTCCGGTCCTCCTGGTATTTGACGATTTTTTTAAGTGCTGCAGGAAAAGTTTCAACACCTATTCAACCTCCTATAGGCCACATTCACCGCACTACAACTGGGCGCCGGTCGGAGGTGCTCCGCCCTGAGGCATCCGTCGTGGTGCATCGCACCCTTCATATTCGGTGCTCTAGGATTGATCTATCTCATGCCCTGCACCATCCGCTGCCAGATCAACGAGGACTCACCTTTGTCCACCTTGATTTGGTGCTATCTTCCCAGCCCTATCTATGCGCCTCCGTAGTGTAGTGCTCGATTCAACTGAACTAGTGTTGTGCAAGGACGGCTAGGGTTATCCCTTTGGAGTTAAAAAAGTTGCAACTTGCACTAATTTCTCTGTTGTGCTCTTGCCCTCACCCGCCGCTGCTCATTTTGTGCTCTAGCCATCACCGATTATCCAATCGGGATGACTTCTTCGTCGAGCGATGTTCCAGTTTTGTGTTGTCCGCTGCTTTTTAGTGGCACCAATTATCGCAACTATATTCCCTGCATGCGCCTGCACATGTGTGGTCTACGTCTCTGGGAGTTTCTCACAGGTGATCTCAAATTCCCATCATGTCCTGCTTTTCCTACACAACTTGCCATTCTAGAGAAGGCCACTAATGATGAGAAGAATAAGTTGTTTGCATCTTATGATACCCATCTGTCTTCCTACGAGTCTATCTTCAACGTGTACGAGGTTTTCTTGGATGAGGATGCTCGAGCTGGTGGTCTTCTTGCCAGTAGTATGGAGGATCGTCTGGTTGCTCATATAGTTGAATTTGAGTATGCATATTAGATGTGGTCTTTTTTGCGTCAGCATTACGAGCCTACTGATTAGTCTATCTATCTTGCTGATATTTGTTAGGAGTAGCTTTGATAACAAGGATATGCTACAATGGAGAGCTTTTTTATCAGATGTCTTCTATTTAGCATCAGCTTGATACTCTTGGTCCTCAATTATCACCGGATATCTGTCAGTCTTGTCAGAGACAAAAGGATGCACTTGAGCTTCAGCGCGCATATGAGTTTTTGACTTGTCTTAGTGATGAGTTTGAGCCTATTTGTACTCAACTGCTTACTCGTTATCCTTGTGTATACCTTATGGATGCTCTGGCTAGTATTCGTAATGAGAAGACACGTCTTAGTGCTGCTGGATTGTTGCTGAGCTCTTTAGGCTTTTGTTACTCGTTCTTCAACCACTCGACACTCTACTGGTGCTCAGGCTCATTTTTCTTCACAGGATCATGGTGGTTCTAGTACTGGAGGATCTCAGGGGAGTTCTACTATGATAAATGCCAAGTAACTCGTGCTTCTTTGTCTCCTTGCTTCCTCTACATCATCAGGAGCAGCTAGTTTTGTGACTCCGCTGTCTGCACCTTCAGTTTGTGCTGCTGCCTCTCAGTCTTCCTCTGAGGGACCACCTTCCACGTCTCCTTCAGGTACTCGTCCATGTATTTTTGATCCTGGAGCTTTGTCCCATGTGGCTCCTTTCCCACATGTTTAATATCTCTGAGTCATTCATCTCGTTCTCTTACTATTCATACTGCTAATGGTTCTCCTCTTTTGGTTGTTGGACAAGACACCCTTTTATCTGGCTCTTTTGATGTTCCTGATGTTTTTCCAGATTCCCATCCTTACCATGCAACTTATGTTTGTTGGGCAGCTCACTGATCAAGACTGTCAGATGATTCTTATTCCTAATTCATGTTATGTTCAGGATCATCGTACGGGTCGACTGGTTAGCACTGACCCTCGTCGTCGTGATTCCTAGCACCTCTGGAGGTTGACTGGCTTCATCTTCCTTCCGCTACGCCTGCTAGTCTTGTCAGCTCTTCTTTTGCTACTCCGTCCACCTTGTCTTTTGCTTAGTGGAACCATCGTCTAGGACATCTTTGTGGCTCTCGCCTATTTGTCTTAGTTCGTTGTTGTGTTTTAGAATCAGTTTCAGGTTATGAGTCGTTCGCTCAATGTGAGGGTTATCGACCAGGGAAGCAGATTCAGCTTCTCTATCCTTCTCGTGAGTCCGTCTCTCAGCATCCTTTTGATCTTGTTCTTTAAGATGTTTGGGGTACTGCTCCTTTTGTTTCAAAAGGACATTGATATTTTTTATTGTATTGATGATTTTTTATCGCTACACATTGATTTACTTCATGAAACATCGTGGTGTGGCGTTGTCTATCTATAAATCTTTCTTGGCCATGGTTCACACTCATTTTGATACTCCAATCTGTGTCTTTCATGTGGACTCTGACAGAGAGTAACTCTCTGATGCGCTTCATCAGATTTTATGTAACCACGGTACTCTTGCTCAATTTTCTTGTTCTGATGCTCATGCTTAGAATGTGTGACACCCGGTTCTGAAAATGAACCAAGCATAAAGCATATGTGTGCCCAGGATCTTTAACACACATACACAAGTCATTCACAATTGATAAGCAGATATAACCATGTCTCGAATAATAATACTAATAATAGTACCTTATTACAAACCAAATAGTCTCGATTACAAGTTCCAATGAACTGCAGCGGAAAAACTAAACACTATTGACTCCAAACTCCACAGGTAGGTTTGACAGCAAAACACACGCCTAGAACTCCTCAAAGACCTCCTGGTACTCCACCTGGTCGCCCGCATCTGGATTTGGTGGGAGAATAGCAAGGGTGAGTACATGTCATACGCAGCAAGTGTGGGAAAGTATGACGTGTAGCTTTAACAAAGGACGACAATAAAACAGGCTGATTGCATAAAAGTACATTCGCAACAGTTGAAAGTGTAGTTATATCATTATTTCGTGAGGTCCTTCCCAAATAACCCAAGTAATCTTCAATTTCAGCTTAAATCACAAATTTCAGCAATAATAATCCATAATCAATTCATAAATGTTCATTTATCTCAATTTTATAAATTCCATGAACCAAAGCCAATTAATTAACCAAAACTGATTCTCGATTCAATTTCAGCCAATAAACCGAGTTAAGGCCCAAATTCTAATCATGTGATGGTCCAGGTTGCTCATGATCGGGAGCACGACTATCATGATAGTTTTAGACACACTCTGCAAATGTTGTACCACTTTACCCACAAGTTCGTGATTTCTTCACCTTTCGATGACTATGGAATCTCAATTATGCCGTCTCACACTTCCTTAGGTGTGTGGCCAAGAGATCACAAAATATCCTTTACGAAGTGATTACTAGACTATTTAGACCCCACTGAGGTTTCACCGGTGATGATGTCTCCAACTGAGCACATCTTCAACCAAGGGCCCCCTCTTGAGCCATTCGGATCCCAGCGTAGTCCCACCATCGACTACAAAACCATTCCGACTACCCCTTCCCCGAGCATCCTTAATGGTCCAAACAGCACTGGTAATTCACTAATTAGTCAGCTAAGCCGCACCCATACTTGGCCTTGTGGTGGCAGTGTAAATCGTGGATGGTCGCTCCACGAATCGGTCCTTAGATCTAAAGCAAGCAAAACCACCAAAAATAGTCCAACCCACTCCACATTACCAACTTGCTTAGATCCCTAGGCACCATGTTGCTAAAGGGTTGTTATTACCAATTCTCATCATTCACATGTCCAATAGTTCATAATGAAGTAGTATGAGTGTTTCCCAAACCCAATTTGAGTATAGCGATGCAAACGTGTAAAATAACCTTTCCGACTCCCTACATAGTGTTCAAGCGACAAGGGGGTCATACAAAACTAGTAAACTCCTACAATTTGGTTTTCCATCAATTTCGACACAAGCATGCAATTTTGCAAACAAAACCTTTTAAAACAGGATCAATATGATCGACGACACTTGCCTTGCTCTTGAGCTTGGTTTGGATCAAAGGCTCTGTAGTTCTGGTTTTGCAGATCCTCGAAAGCACTTTCAATGGAAATTCCTTTTATTCTGAGCGACAAACATGCAAAACACACAATTCAATCAAATAATGCTCATATAGTACTCAATATGCCATGATATGCATGATTAATGCAATTGTGAGGTAAAACTTGTTAATGAGTTGCTATTATGGTCTACTAACTAGTTACAATAGTTTATAACAAGTTTGGATAGGTTTGGAGTTGATTCGAGTCAATTTGGAATTAATTCGACACGGTTCAGATTCAGAGGCCGGATAGGTCCGGTTTCAGGGGCCGAACTAGTCCGCCCTGGACAGAATTGGATTTTAGGGTTTTCTTGGTCTACGAGAATTGAGGTTGAATTTACGTAGAAACTTGGATGTACAGGGTATACCACGTGTTTAGAGATCCAAAGATCAAAATTTTGATGTGAGACTTGCATCTTGACAATTAGGGCTTGATGGAGATGAGTTGATGAAGAACTTGAACGAAGAACGCCAATTGTTGAAGAATTGATGGAGATTGATCTTGATCAACCCTTCTTCGAGTTCCTCTCTTCCTTCTTGCTTCTAGACTTGATCTTGACGACGGCACAATGCCAAAGTGGCAGCAAGGGGTTTTCAATTTGATGGAGAGGTGAGGGGGCATTGGGTTGTTTATATAGAGGTGGAGGATTAGGGTTTTGGGGTGAATTCCAGGTAGAATTCGGTGGAGGGACGAGTAGGGGCCGAGGTGGATTCCAATTGGGCTCCTCTGTGGTTGGGCATGAAGTTCCTGGGCCCAAATTTGGCAACTACTCGAAAACAAATTGTGGAGAAATAAAAGAATACAAGTTGGTTTCTGAAGGCTGCAGTAGCTCGTATGGGGAACTGGACATGTCCGTCGTGGAACAGAGGTGAAATCGGACAAATCTGGTTTAAATGGCCAGACAAGTCTAGGGTGACTAGAACGGATTGAAATTTAGACGTACTCGGACTAGTCCGCTTGAAATTGGACAAGTCCAGAAGAACATCAGAACCAAAAATGGACTAGTCTGTGAATTGTGCCGGGTAAGTCTGGGTCCTGGAGAATCTGAATTTTCTAAAAAGGAATAGGGACATCGGACTAGTCCAGATTCAAGGCCGGACAAGTCCGTACCCTGATAGACTGAAACTTCCAGATTAAGCCTGAATTCATTTTAATCTTGTTTCTTTTTACATGGCTTAGCGTTAAACATGTATGAGGATGTATGCAATGCATTATGCATGAAAATGAGGGTGTTACAAACCTACCCCCCTTAAAATGAATCTCGCCTCGAGATTTGCCGTGAGAGGAAATAGATAGGGAAATTCCTTCTTGATATCATCTTCTCGCTCCCAAGTTGCTTCCAATTCTGTATGATTCCTCCATTGCACTTTACACCATGGAATCACCCTGTTCCTTGTGATCCATTCCTTATTATCCAAAATTTTTGACAGGTTGCTCGACATATGTCAAATCCTCCTCAAGCTCCAATTCTTCTATTGATACTTGATCTTCTGGTACCCTCAGGCACTTTTTGAGCTGAGAAACATGAAACACATCATGAATGTCCGTTAGATATGCTGGCATCTCCAATTTGTAGGCTACTTCTTCCCGTTTGTCTAAAATCTTGAATGGTCCAATATAGCGAGGTGCCAACTTGCCCTTGACGTTAAACCTCTTGTGACCTCGCACGGGTGAAACTTTGAGGTATACGAAGTTTCCCACCACAAAAGATAGGCCTTTTCATCTATTATTCGCATAACCCTTCTATCTTGACTAAGCAGCCCTTAAGTTCTCGCGGATGGATTGAACTTGCTTTTCAGCATCTGGTATCACATCAGGTCCAAATACTTTTTTTCCCTGTCTCATTCCAAAACAAGGGTGTCCTACACCTTCTCCCATACAATGCTTCATATGGCGACATTTTCAAGCTTGCTTGATAGCTGTTATTATAGGAAAATTCAGCATATGGCAAAATTTTGTCCCAACCTCCGCCATACTTTAGCGCACAAGCTCTCAGTATGTCTTCCAAAATCTGATTTGTTCTCTCGGTCGGTCCATCTGTTTGAGGGTGATATGCAGAACTGAAATTCAATTGGGTCCCCATTGATTCGTGCAGCTTTTGCCAGAACCTCGAGGTAAATTTAGAACCCCTATCGGACACTATTTTCTTGGGCACTCCGTGTAAACACACTATTCTTCCCATATACAACTCTGCTAGCTTCGCCCCACTGTAAGTTGTCTTGACAGGAATGAAATGAGCTGATTTGGTCAATCGATCCACAATAACCCATACGGAGTCATATCCAGCTGAAGTGCGAGGCAAACCAACTATGGAATCCATACCAACCTCTTCCCACTTCCATTATGGAATCTTCAATGGCTGCAATAGTCCATTTGGTCTTTGATGTGCAGCCTTGACTCGTTGGCATACATCACATAGTGCAACATATTCAGCTATGTCCCTTTTCATACCATCCCACCAGTAGCACATCTTGAGGTCCTTGTACATCTTTGTACAACCGGGATGGATAGAGTAAAGCGAGTCATGTGCCTCTTTTAGTATCAATTCCCGGAGACACTTCTCATTAGGCACAACAATATGTTTTCCAAGCCATAGAGTACCTTGGTCATCCTCATCAAATCTGAATTCTCTCCCTTCTTGGGTCCGTTCTTTAATTTCCTAGATTTCCTTGTCTTTTGTCTGTCCTTCTCGAATTTCTTGTTCCAGGGTTGGGTTCACTTCCATCGCTCCCATCTCATTTACAAATCAAAGATTTAACCGTTCGAACTCCTTGCATAGCTCATGTTATAATTCCCTAACGGTGAGCCGGTGGCTTGCTCCCTTTCGACTCAAAGCATCAGTCACTACATTGGCTTTCTCTAGATGATAGTTGATTCCCACATCAAAGTCCTTAATGATTTGCAACCATCTTCGTTGCCTCAAATTTAGATCCGTTTGTGTGAATATGTACTTGAGACTCTTATGATCCGTATAGATCTCACATCTATGACCAAGAATGTATGTCTCCAAATCTTCAATGCATGCACTACGGCTACGAGTTCAAGGTCATGCGCAGGATAGTTCTGCTCATGTTTCTTCAACTACCTGGATGCATAAGCTACTACTCGGCCTCCATGCATTAATAGATATCCAAGTCCTTGCCTTGAAGCATCACAATAGATGTTGAAGCTCTTGCTCACATCTGGCGATACCAACACAGGTGTTGTGCTTAACCTCTTCTTTAGATCCTCAAAACTGTCTTGACAAGCTTTAGTCCAATTGAAAGGCTTCTCCTTCATCAAAAACTCAGTCATGGGCTTCGTTATCTTGGAAAAGTCCTTGATGAACTGATGGTAGTATCCAGCCATTCTAAGAAAACTCCTTATCTCCTTCACATTCTGTGGCGGTTCCCACTTTAGGAAGTCTCTAACCTTTCCTGGGTCGACTGACTCTCCTCCTCCCAGATATGATGTGGCCTAGGAATGATATCTCCCTCAACCAGAATTGGCACTTGTTGAACTTGGCATACAACTGGTGTTCTTGCAATTTCTGCAAAGTCAGCCTTAAATGCTCTTCGTGCTCCTCTTCACTTTTCGAGTAGATCATGATGTCATCGATGAACACTACCACAAACTTATCCAAGTACTCCATGAAATCCTTGTTCATAAGATACATGAAGTATGCGGGTGCATTTGTCAATCCAAATGACATGACCGTGTACTCATAGAATATATATTGTGTCCTAAAAGTTGTTTTAGGTATGTCTGATGGTCCAATCTTCATTTGGAAATATCCCGACCGAAGATCAATCTTAGAGAATATGCTGGCTCCCTTCATCTGGTCATATAGATCTTCAATACGGGGCAGCGTATACTTATTCTTGATTGTTCTCGTTGAGAGATCGGTAATCTACACACATTCTTTGGGATCCATCCTTCTTATCTACGAAAAGTATTGGGGCTCCCCATGGCAATGAGCTTGGGCGTATAAAATCCTTTTCCAACTGCTCTTGAATCCGCTTCTTAAGCTCTACTAATCCCTTATGAGGCATCCTATACGGCCTCTTTGCTATGGGTGCAGTTCCAGGTATTAAATCAATGACAAACTCGATGTCACGATCAGGTGGCATACCTGGTAATTCCTCAGGAAACATGGTTGGGTACTCTTGAACAACTAGAATCTCCTCCAAGGTCACTCCTTCTGCATGATTTACCATTGCCTTCTCGGCCGTCGGCTGAACTACCTTGAACTCTACACTGACTCCTTCTTCATTTATCAATTGAACTGTTCGAGTAGCACACCGAATTACTCCATTATGCTTCCTTAGTCAATCCATTGCAAGTATGATGTCCAAGCCTTGCGATTTCAGGACTATAAGGTTGGCAACAAATTCTACCCCCCTTATGGAAACTTACATTTGGATATACTATATTTGTCCTCATCTCTCATCTAGGATATTTAACCAATAAAGTAAACTTCAGGTTTGATATGGGCATGCTATGCTTTGCAACATACTTTGATGAGATGAATGAATGGGATGCTCCATAATCAAATAATATAGTTGTGGGGTTGGAGTTTGCGAGAAACATACCAATCACAACATCCTCAGCTTGTTGAGCCTCCTCCGCAGATACATGGTTCACCTTGCCACGAGCAAAATTATGCGGTCCAAGGTTGCCTTGAGTTGCTCCTCCATTGGGCCTTGGATTCTGCCTTGGAACATTTCTCATCCGACCCTTACCTGACCTTGGGCATTGATTTACAAAAGATCCTACCTGACCACAAACATAGCAAGTCTTTCCGCCAGTGGCACCAGCAAAGTTAGGACGAGGCTGGTTTTGAGCATAAGCAGACATATTTGGGCATGGCGCAGGCTGCATAGGTAAGCGAGGTGATTGCATGGGTGGGTGTGGTTGCATTGGTTGTTGCAGTCGCGATGGATAAGCAGGGCGATATGCAGCAGCAGACGGGTTGTAATAGGGTGGAGCAGGTGGCGCATAGCGAGGGCGGGCATTGCTTCCTTGCGGCTGTCCCTGATATGGCATCTTCATCTTGTGGTCTAGCTCTATCTCCTGAATCTTGTTCTCAACCACAATGGCCTTGTCAACCAGCTTCTGGAAGTTTGCGTAGTCAGCATTAACCAAGTGAACTTGAATTTCATTGTTGAGTCCCCTCATGAACAGATATTGCTTCCTGCTATCAGTGTTGATGTCTTCTAGAGCATACCTTGATGGTTGAGTGAATTTATTGAGGTATTCACTCACACCCATCCTTCCTTGCCTGAGGTTTTCAAATTCTTGTCTTCTCAGTATCATAACTCCCTCTGTCACATAGTGAGAACAGAACTTCTCATTGAATTCGGCCCAGGTGATTCTTTCTTGATTTTAATGGGCATTGCATAAAGATTCCCACCAGTCTGCAGCAGCCCCCATCAACTGGTGTGAGGCAAAAATAACCTTCTCTCTGTCGCTGCACTGGACAATAACAAGTTTCTTCTCAACAGACTTCAGCCAGTCATCAGCTTCCATTGGAGCTATGGCTTGAGCAAAGGTAGGTGGCCTGGTCCTCATAAACTCTCCCAAATGGTTGTGATGTGGCGGAGGTGGAGGTGGCGGCGGCATGTGAGGCTGATTGTTGTTGCCAGCTTGCAGCTGTCCCATCATTTGTATCATGGTCTCCATGAGCTGGTTCTGCATAGCCAATAGCTGCTCAAGGTTGATAGCTCCCTGGGCAGGTCCCTGGTTCTTCTGAGGTGCTTCATTGCTCTCCTCCTCAGCATCGGCATTCATCTGGTTATGAGTCCTCGACATCTATTGGTGCAAGAATAGAAGAGACGGAAGGATTCAGAATTTGAAAGGAAACACTCCAACTATATGCATCAAGGTATATGTAACTAAAAATTCCTTTATTAATGCCAATAACCCTATTAGAGGATGTGGACAAGGATCCCACAACTCCCTACTACGTGCGAATGTGGACAAAACGCTAATCGTCCCACAACTCGCACAAAGCACAAAAGCACAAGCACACACCAAGAAAATTCAACACACCACACTAGACATGACTAAGATGATCTAAACACTTTTTTAACTTCTAATAGGAGACCTAGACTTAATTATGTAAGTCGTGGTTGTCCTGGCCGTGGGTGGCGAAGGCGACGGCTGTGGCAAAGCATACATGGGTGCGCGCCAGGGTGAGTTGGTCGTGCATGTAGGTGCTGGAGAGGTTGCTACACCATTGACCTCCATGGTAGCACGAACTTCCTCTTGCTTCTCCATGATGAACAACTTCTTACAGAGGTAACAGATCTCGTCCATAGCATCACCATAGCGATTTCCCAAATTCACTAATACCTCCTGAGATCTCTCAATGGCACGAGAACTGACTTGAGCTCCATCTTGCGATCTTAAGATCTCATTTGTCCCCTTCTTGTGTTGCGGGTGCAGCGCAAAGCTAGTTTCTCCAATCAGCTCCTGATAGATGTGGCACAATCTAGTAAGTGCATCCCAAGCGATATCATCAACAGCCTTCTCCCTGGTGCTTCTCCATGGGGATGCAAAGTGTCGGGTGACCACCACATCTCTTGCAAGAACTGTAACTTGAGCCCTCCATTCTTAACGTCCATGGCGAGGAATCCTCTTGACATAGTACTCCGGCTGCATCTTGCATAAATCAAGAAACTCCTTCAACTGCCTAGCTCCAAATCCTCCATCAGTGCCATCGGAACAGAGTTCTTGAGCTTCATGGTAAACATAGCATTTCTCCTCCTTTCTTGATTCACTAGGCTGCGATGCATTCCCTTGAGCTTCACGTGCCTCCTCTTGCGGTTCCTCCTCATCTTGGGCTTCATCCTAATTCCTCTCATGTATATCATCCTCCTCTTTTACGCTATTATAGTGTTCCACCATCTTAAGGTCTTCCTCTTCCTCATCATCATCATAGGACTCCACCATTTTAGGGTCTTCCTCCGTCGGGTTGGAGTGTTCATGCTCAACTTCTTTTTTGGGAGAATTCACTTCTTCCCCCTCTTGGGCTGGCTCCATATACGGCTCCTTGTGGGGCCTAAGCTTGCTTCCACGGAGTGGCAAATGAGCTCTCTTGCGGGCTATCATTTTGGTGTGAGCCATCTACAAAAAACATGAGAAAAATAGAAGAAAACACAAATATCAGTTCTTAAATTGCAGCAGCCATAAATAGAGATGAGAAGATGTGCATTTGCTCAAAAAGATGCAAAAACAGCAAAAATTGCAACCGCGGCAGCAGCAAAACGCAGTTTTCCCCACATTATATAGCTAGTCGGAGGCAAAATAGTGCAAAAAACAGGCTAATTTTTAATACGAAAGAAGTCCTAAGTGATTTGTGGTGTCCGTTCTAGCTAGGCATACATCCTACGGCCAAACCTGGCTCTGATACCAATCGGTGACACCCAGTTCCGAAATTGAACCAAGCATAAAGCATATGTGTGCCCAGGATGTTTAACACACATACACAAGTTATTCACAATTGATAAACAGATATAACCATATCTCGAATAATAATACTAATAATGGTACCTTATTACAAACCAAATAGTCTCGATTTCAAGTTCCAATGAACTACAATGGAAAAACTAAACACTAATGACTCCAAACTCCACAGGCAGGTTTGATGGCAAAATACACGCCTAGAACTACTCAAAGACCTCTTGGTACTCCACCTGGTCGCCTGCATATGGATTTGGTGGGGGAATAGCAAGGGTGAGTACATGTTGTACTCAGCAAGTGTGGGAAAGTATGACATGTAGCTTTAACAGAGGACAACAATAAAATAAGCTAATTGCATAAAAGTACATTTGAAACAGTTGAAAGTGAAGTTATATCATTATTAGGTGAGGTCCTTCCCAAATAACCCAAGTAATCATCAATTTCAGCAATAATAATCCATAATCAACTCATAAATGTTCATTTATCTCAATTTCATCAATTCCATTAACCCAAGCCAATTAATTAACTAATACCGATTCCCGATTCAATTTCAGCCAATAAACCAAGTTAAAGTCCAGATTCTAATTATGTGGGGTCCAAGTTGCTCATGACCGGGAGCACGGCTATCATGATAGTTTTAGACACACTCTACAAACTTTGTACCACTTTTCTCACAAGTTCGTGATTTCTTCACCTTTCAATGACTATGGAATCTCAATTATGTCGTCTCACACTTCCTTAGGTGTGTGGCCAAGAGATCACAAAATAGCCTTTACAAAATGATTACTAGCATATTTAGACCCCACTGAGGTTTCACCGGTGGCGATGTCTCCAACTGAGCACATCTTCAACCAAGGGCCCCCTCTTGAGCCATTCGGATCCCAGCGTAGTCCCACCATCAACTACAAACCCATTCCGGTTACCCCTTCCCCGAGCATCCTTAATGGTTCAAATAGCACTGGTAATTCACTAATTAGTCAGCTAAAACGCACCCATACTTGGCCTTGTGGTGGCACTGTAAATCCTGGATGGTCTCTCCACGAATCGGTCTTTAGGTCTAAAGCAAGCAAAACCACCAAAAACAGTCCAACCCACTCCACATTACAAACTTGCTTAGATCCCTAGGCACCATGTTGCTAAAGGGTCATTATTACCAATTCTCATCATTCACATGTCCAATAGTTCATAATTAAGTAGTATGAGTGTTTCCCAAACCCAATTTGAGTATAGCGATGCAAACGTGTAAAATACCCTTCCCGACTCTCTACATAGTGTTCAAACGACAAGGGTGGTCATACAAAACTAGTAAACTCCTACAATTGGCTTTCCCATCAATTTCGACACAAGCATGTAATTTTGCAAACAAAACCTTTTAAAACAGAATTAATACGATCAAGGACACTTGCCTAGCTCTTGAGCTTGGTTTGGATCAAAGGCTTCATAGTTCTAGTTATGCAGATCCTCGAAAGCACTCTCAACGGCAATTTCTTCTATTCCGAGCAACAAACATGCAAAACACACGATTCAATCAAATAATACTCATATAGTACTCAATATGCCATTATATGCATGATAAATGCAAGTGTGAGGTAAAACCTATTAATGACTTGCTATTAAGGTTTACTAACTAGTTATAATAGTTTATAACAAGTTTGGACAGGTTTGGAGTTGATTCGAGTCAATTTAGAATTAATTTAGCATGGTTCAGATTCAGAGGGCAGAAAAGTCCGGTTTCAGGGGCCGGACTAGTACACCCTGGACAGAATTGGATTTTTTGGGTTTTCTTGATCTATGATAGTTGGGGTTGAATATACATAGAAACTTGGATGTAGAGGGTATACCATGTGTTTAGTGATCCAAAGATCAAAATTTTGACGTGTGGATCTTGATAATTAGCACTTGATGGAGATGAGTTGATGAAGAACTTGAATGAAGAGGCCAATTGTTGAATAATCGATGGAGATTTATCGTGATCAGCCCTTCTTCGAGTTCCTCTCTTCCTTCTTGCTTCTAGACTTGATCTTGACGACGACACAATGCGAAAGTGGCAGCAAAGGAATGTCAATTTGATGGAGAGGTGAGGGGGTATTGGGTTGTTTATATAATGGTGGAGGTTTAGGGTTTTGGGGTGAATTCTAGGTAGAATTTGGTGGGGGGACAAGTAGGGATCGAGGTGGCTTCCAATTGGGCTCCTCTGGGGTTGGGCACGAAGTCGGGCCCAACTTTGGCAACTACTCGAAAATATATCGTGGAGAAATAAAAGAATCCGGGTTGGTTTCCGAAGGCCGGACTAGTCCGCATGGGGAACCGAACATGTCTGTTGTGGAAGAGAGGTGAAATTGGACAAATCCGGTTTAAATGGCCGGACAAGTCCGGGGTGACTAGAAAGGATTGAAATTTAGACATACTCGGACTAGTCCGCTCGAAATCGGACAAGTCCGGAAGAACATCAGAACCAAAAGTGGAATAGTCCGTGCATTGTGTCGGGTAAATCTGGGTTCTGGAGAATCTGAATTTTCTGGAAAGGAATAGGGACACTGGACTAATCCGGATTCAAGGCCAGACAAGTCCGTCTGACAGACGGAAACATCCAGATTAAGCCTGAATTCATTTTAATCTTGTTTCTTTTTTCATGGGTTAATGTTAAACATGTATGAGGATGTATGCAATGCATTAGGCATGAAAATGAGGGAGTTACAGAATGGCATTGATGATTGCAAGCATCGTCATCTCCTTGAGACTGCCCGTACTCTTCTGATTGCTTCCTTTATTTCCTCTCATTTTAAGTTGAGGCTGTCTCTACTTCCACTTATCTGATTAACATTCAACCTTGGTCTGCTCATCAGGATGGGATTCCTTTTGAGCGTCTTACCGGCAAGACGCCTAACTACACCAGCCTTTGTCTTTTTTGTTGTGTGTGCTACGTGCTGCTCGCACCTCTGGAGCGCACTAAGCTGACTGCTCAATTGGTTGAGTGTGTCTTTCTATGGTACAGTTCGGAGCATAAAGACTATCATTATTGGGACCCATTTGGTCCACGGATAAGGACTTCATAGGCTGTTGTTTTTGATAAGACATGTCCTTTCTATACTTGTCCTTCTTCGAATACTTCTTCTATATCTGTGGTCAATCCTATATTGTTCCTATTCTTCCCAGATACCCATGTTGCTAGTGTAACTCTTTCACGCTCGGTGCCACATTCCACAGTCTCTCCTCCGGATCCTTCTTCTTTGGTTCCCGGTTATTTGAAGGCTCCCATGACACAATCTATACTTTACGATTTGTCTTCTTCAGATGTGCCATATTCTTCTAATGGGCAATCTACTCCAGTTGAGTTATTTTCCTCTGATGACTCATATTCTCCAGCTCAATATGCCTCTCTTGATTTGCCTTCTTCACTTTAGGAATCATCCCTTTCTAATGGTTCTTCTCCTGAGCAGCCCCTTGGACGTGGCCATCATCCTCGTTAGCCTCTTGATGAGTACTCTCCTTCCAGCTTTGCTACTACCATTCTTTTTGAGCCGACTACGTATCGTGATATTATTCCTCATCCAGAATGGCAACATGTGATGGCTGAGGAGGTTGGTGCTCTCGAGTGCACTAGTACTTGGGAACTTGTGACCTGTCCCTCACGTGTTCATCCTATCACCTGTAAGTTGGTTTACAAGGTTAAGACTGTAACACCCTTATTTTCATGCATAATGCATTGCATGCATCCTCATACATGTTTACAATTAAACAACTTAAAAAGGAACAAGATTAAAATGAATTTAGGTCTAATTAGCAATTTATTTCTGTCCATGTACGAACTTGTCCGGCCATAACCCTGAACTTGTCTAGTATCCTGCTTCTGTTTCAGAAAATTCAGTTTCTTCAACCCGGACTTGTCTGACACATTACACGGACTAGTCTGATTGATGGTTCTGATGTAGCCCGGACTTGTCCGTTGTTCGAGCGGACTAGTTCGATTCTATCCAATTTCCAGTCGGGAAGCCTTTTATTTTGCAACTCAGGACTTGTCCAGCCTTCCATACCGGACTTGTCCGAAGAGCTCTCTGTTCCAAAATGGACTTGCCCGGTCCTATTTTGGACTAGTCCATCCTGCAGAATTCAACTCGAATTTTGTTTTTCTTCCATGTCAAGTTATTGGGTAATTGCCTTATTTGGGCCCAAGAACTTCGTGCCTTATTTCATTTGTAGTGAAATAGGGGTTATGCATCCTCATGGCTTAAATTGAGGGGAAGTTTTGAAACTTGGGAAGTTCTATGTGTGAATCTAAATTTGAAATAATATGAGCATAGTATTTCATACATATATAACTTTGTGATTCTGTTTACATGCTGAAAGTTCTTACTACATTACTCATGTTATACATTTTGTAGTTTCTTCCATCACTAGTGATTGGAATAATTACTTACACTAAATCTGGTCATGATCGAACTTTCTTGCTATTTTGAACTTGTTGCATGCTCACAAGTGCTTTTAATAATGAAAAATTAATCAATCAGCTATGCACATGTTGATATTTTATAATCAGATAAAAATGAGAAAAGATCAAGAGAATATGCATGCATTGCACTTCTTCTTTTGAGATGGCTTATCATTGCACTTAGATATGAACTTAGAAGAAGTTGTGTATGACAAAAACTATGTCCTTAAGCTTTTGATTGTAAAGTGACATAGGCTTGGCTCGGATGGTTAGAATAAGGCAGATGCGGCATATAATCTCTTGCAAATGTTATATGATCAGAATTTGTGCTTTAAATAATATTGAAAAATGAAAAATGCAGCAACAAGTGTCATGCTTTAAGGTTTTGAAATAGTTAAGTTTGTAAGATCATGACTTGCTTAAATTGAAAATTACACTTGATCTCTAGCATGGCTTACACTACTTTATGTATTTCATTGATGTGATAGTGTAAGTTACTTGATAGTATGACTTGGATGAGTTTTATTTTATTGTATCTGTTATAATATGATCATAACAAATTAAAATTTCTCTTTTTTACCTTGCTGAATACATTGTCAAAGGGGGAGAAATTGATGACACATTGCACACACCCACAAGTGTTTTGGCATAATTCTTCTCAGGGGGAGAATTTTTGTTTTTCTTCTCATTTTATGTCTTATTTACAAAGGAGGAGAAATATATCGGGGAGAAAATTGTTTTCAAAACTTTTCATGTGAACAAGCCAATGTTCGGATTTTAAGTGGTGTTGCCAATGCATTCATGAAGGGGGAGATTGTGAGACTATGTGTGCTGAATACATTGGCTATGACGATAAAAGTTTGAATATTGCCAAAACACCTTTTTTAACAAGGTTCGACTCTAGGTCTGAGCTCCTGCTAGGTCCGACAATAGGTCCGGCTTGTTTGGGGTAGCTCCGGCAAGGTCCGACGTAAAGTCCGACTTCTTTGTATAGGCCCGACTTATTTTGGTTAGGTCTGAATTGTTGTGGCTAGGTCCGACTAGCTTTGGTAAGCTTCGGCGCTAGGTTCGACTAGCTTTGGTTAGCTCCAGCGCTAGATCCTGCTAGCTTTGGTAAGCTTTGTTTTAAGGTCTGGTTGGCTTTGGCAAGGTCCGGTGCTAGATTGCAATGGTTCTTTTTTTAACTTGCAATGTTTCAAACTTGCTTTACACTTAAGGAAAGTTTGCTTAGTATTCTTTTACTAAGTTAATTATGCGTTTCGGTTGTTATCGTTTTTTATGTGGTTTGCAACATGCTTATATGAGGTGCTCACGTAAGGTGTTCTGGTTTCGGAACTAACGTGAGTCAAGTCGAGGACTTGTGCTTAGAAGTATTGGTTGTTTATTCATGTGCAGGTTTTGCTTGAGTTCAAGACATTGCTGGTGATGGGATCAATTGAACTAGTCTTAGGGAGAAGATGAGGTTCAACAACAAAGTTCGGTAGGAATTGTGGTTGAGTTCATTGGGAGGTTGCACAGCATGTTTGAATCAAGAACAATGCATATGGAGAGATGTGAACGTAACGAATTGGTCAGAAAGGTCTAACCGACTAGGTTATGGACTCAGGCTGCGGCTGAGTCGGGTTTGACTCAAATATGGAAAGATTTGAGTTGGTTATGATAGGATTTTGTGTGGGTGACGAAGTTGAGTTGTTTAAGGAGTGTGGGATATGTTCCTAAGGTGTTTGGAAGTCTTAAGATTGCTTCTATCTGCATATAGAAGAGTCTTGGGCAGTTATGGAAAATTTCGGTGGAAACTGGGTAGGATACGAGTCCTAGTTTGGTTTGGTTGGCCTCATGACTGGTTATATAAGCAAGGTACACCAGAGCTCATGGTGAACGGATTTTGGGTTGTTCCTCTTGTGTTCTATTGAACAAAGATCATAGTTTAAAGGAACTTTTGTGCCTTTTTCGTTCGACTTGTTTCAGACAAGTTTCTCTCATTGAGTTTCTACACAGCGCTACGTTGCTTCGGTGGTTTTTATCATAACTCGAGTTTTACAGATCCAATTAATGTGATTCTTTTTGGGTTGTCTTCACAACTTTATTATCTATCATCTATGAAAATTTCAAGGTCATTTCATTTGTGGTTTCTCATCTACATGAGTTTCTTTGCAGTGTTATAGATCTGGTTTTAACTCAGTAGAACAGATGCACCTGTGTTCGATCTTTTGATCGTAACTTGAGTTTTTCTCGACAGTTTTATGTGATTCTTGTTGTCGTGTCTTTGTGACTTGATTATCTACAATATCTAATACTTTTGTCATGGTTGAACATGTTTAGATCAGTTGCACACACAGTTTCTTAACAGAATGATTTTCTGCCGAGGGGTCTTTGTTGCTTCCGCTAAAAAAGTTTAAATCTACCATTCACCCCCCCTCTGGTAGCTTTTCACATGATCTTAGATCCTACAGAGCAAAGTTGGCAGAATTGTATATGGGGAGTATAGTGTGCTTACACGGAGTATCGAAGAAGATAGTGTGTGATAGAGGTTCTAAATTTACCTCGAGATTCTAGCAAAAGCTGCACGAGTCTATGAGAACTCAAATGAATTTCAGTTGTGCATATCACCCTCAAACTATCGACAGATCGAGAGGACAAATTAGATTTTGGAGGACATGCTAAGGGCTTGTGCGCTAAAGTATGGAGGAAGTTGGGACAAAAGTCTCCCATATGCTGAATTCTCCAACAACAATAGGTACCAAGCAAGTTTGAAGATGTCGCCATATGAAGCATTGTATGGGAGAAGGTGTAGAACACCCTTGTTTTGGAATGAGATAGGGGAAACTCAACTATTTGAACCTGACATAATCGAAGATGCTGAAAAGCAAGTCCAGACAATCCGCAAAAATTTGATAGCCGCTCAGTCGAGACAAAAGGGTTATGCAGATAATAGATGAAGAAGCTTATCTTTTGAGATGGGGGACTTCGAATATCTCAAGGTGTCACCCATGCGAGGTCACAATTGATTTAATGTTAAAGGCAAGTTGGCACCTCGGTGTATTGTACCATTCTAGATTTTTGACAATAGGGGAGAAATATCATATAAGTTGGAGATGCCTGCACATCTTTCCGATTTTCATGATGTGTTTCATGTCTCCGAGCTCAAAAAGTGCTCGAGGGTTCTGGAAGAGCAAGTACCAATAGAATAATTGGATCTTGAGGAAGATTTGACCTATGTTGAGCAACCTATCAAAATTTTGGAAACCAAGGAGAGGGTCACAGGGAACAAGGTGATTCGATGGTGCAAAGTTGAATGGAGGCATCATACAGAGTCGGAAGCAACATGGGAGCGAGAAGATGATCTCAAGAAGAATTTCCCTATCTCTTTCCTTTCGCGTTGAATCTCGAGGACGAGATTCATTTTATGGGGGTGGGTTTATAACACCCTCATTTTCATGCATAATGCATTGCATGCATCCTCATACATGTTTAACATTAAGCAACCTAAAAAGGAACAAGATTAAAATTAATTTAGGTATAATCAACAATTTATTTCTATCAAGTTACGGACTTGTCCGGCCATAGCCCCGGACTAGTCCGGTATCCTGCTTCTGTTACACAAAATTCGGTTTCTTCAGAACTCGGACTTGTCCGGCACATTGCATGGACTAGTCCGATTGATGGTTCTGATGTTGCCCGAACTTGTCCGTTGTCCGAGCGGACTAGTCCGATTCTATCCAGTTTTCAGTCCGGAAGCCTTTTATTTTGCAACCCCGGACTTGTCCGACCTTCCATACCATACATGTCCAAAGACCTCTCTGTTCCAAAACGGACTGTCCAGTCCTATTATGGACTAGTCCACCCTGCAGAATTCAACTTGGATTCTGTTTTTCTTCCACGTCAAAATATTGCGTAATTGCCTTATTTGGGCACAAGAACTTCGTGCCCAACCTCAGGAGCCCAAGTGGACCCCACCTTGGCCCCTACTCGTCCCCCACCAAATTCTACTTAGAATTCACCTCAAAACCCTACCACTCCACCTCTATATAAACAATCCAATACCCTCACCTCTCCACACGTTGGAAGACCCTCGCTCCCCTGTTCTTGACGTGTGACTCCATCAAGTGAAGATCCAACAGCAAGGAGAAGGAGGAGAAGAAGGAGGAGAATCAATGAAGCCCGATCTTCATCAACTTCTCGTCATCAACGTTCTTCATCACCAAATCATCATCAACACCTCTCATGAAGCCCTAATTGTCAAGATTCAAGTTTCACGCCCAATTCTTGATCCTTGGATCCCTAGACACACGGTATACCGTCTACATTCTCTTTTCCACGTCAATTCACCCCTCGATCGCGTTGTCAGAAAACCCTATTTTTGAGCTCCTGGACAGGGCGGACTAGTCCGGCCCTGGAAGCGTACTAGTCTGGTGTTTCAATATGTTTTGTGTTGAATTAATTCCAAATTGACTCAAATGGATTCGAAAATTGTTAAAACTCGTTATAAACTATTGTCATTAGTAAGTAAACATTAATTGCAACTCATTAACCAGTTTTATCTCACAGTTGCACAAATCATGCATATCATGGCATATTGAGTAATATATGAGCATTATTTAGTTGTAATGTTCGTTTTGCATGTTTCTCGAGCATAATAGAAGGAATCGCTATAGAGAGTGCTTTCGAGGACCTGCAGAATCAAAACATCGAAGCTTTTGATCCAAACAAAGCTCAGGAGCAAGGAAAGTGTCCTTGATCATTTTGATCCAGGCTTTTAAATGTTTTGTTTGCAAAATTGCATGCTTGTGTCAAATTGATGGGAAACCCAATTATAGGAGTTTACTAGTTTTGTATGACCACCCTTGTCGCTTGAACACAATGTAGAGAGTCGGGAAGGATCTTTTATACTTTTTTGCTTTGCTATACCCACTTGGGTTTGGGAAACCATCATATTGCTTAATCATGAACTATTGAACACATGAATCGTGGAAGTTGATAATAATGACCCTTTAGCAATATTGTGCCTAGGGATCTAAGCAAGTCGGTTATGTGGAATGGGTTGGACTGTTTTGATGGTTTTTCTTGCTTTAGACCTAAGGACCGGTTCGTGGAGCGATCATCCAGGATTTACAATGCCACCACAGGGCCTAGTACGGTTGTTGCTTAGATTACTAGTTAGTGTATTTCCAATACTATTTGGACCATTAGGAAAGCTCGTGGAAGGGGTAGTCGGATGGGTTTGCAGTGATGGTGGGACTACCCTGGGATCCGAATGGCTCGAGAGGGGGCCCTTGGTTGGATGTGCTCAGTTGGGGACATCACCACCGGTGAAACCTCAGTGGGGTCTAAATATGCTAGTAATCACTTTGTAAAAGCTATTTTGTGATCTCTTGGCCACACACCAAAGGAAGTGTGAGACGGCATAATTGAGATTCCTTAGTCATCGAAAGGTGACAAAATCACAAACTTGTGGTAAAGTAGTACAACCTATGCAGTTTGTGTTAAAAACTATCATGATTGTCGTGCTCCCAGTTATGAGCAACCTAGACCCTGACATGATTAGAGTTAAGGATCTTGAACATGGTTTAATGGCTGGAATTGAATTGGGAATTGGTACTGATTCAGTAATTGGCTTTGGTATATGGAAATGATGAAAATGAGACAGATGAGCAATTATGAGTTGATCATGGATCATTATTGCTGGTATTGGTTACTTAAGAAGAAAATTGATGTTATTTGGGTTAATTTTGGGAAGGACCTCACTTAATGATGATATAATTGAATTTTCGACTATCTTGAATGTACTTTTATGCAATTAGCCTTTTCAATTATCATTCCTTGTTTAAGCTACATGACATACTTTCTCACCCTTGCTGAGTACGATATGTGCTCACCCTTGCTGTTCTCCCAACAAATTCAGACGCAAGTGATAGTGTGGAGTACTCCAAGGTCATTGAGGAGTTCTAGGCGTGCGTGTTACCATCAAGTTTGCCAGTGGAGTTGGAGTCTTAGTGTTTAGCGTTTTTGAGCTACAGTTGTTTAGAGCTTGTATTCGAGACTCTTTGGTTTGCAATAAGGTACTATTATTAGTGTTATTATTCGAGACATGGTTTTATCTGTTTGTCATTTTTGAACCCCTTGTGTATGGGTGTTAAACATCCTGGGTGCACATATGCATCACGGTTGGTTCATTTTCGGAACCGGGTGTCATAAATTGGTATCAAAGCCGTGTTTGATCGTAGGACACATGCCTAGGTATAATGAACACCACAAATCACTTAGGACTTCTTCCCTATATAAAACTCACCTATTTTGCATTATTTTTCCCCCACCAGTTATATAAAGTGGGAAAAATTTGAAATTTTGATGTTGCTGCAATTTTTTCCACTTTTCCATCTTTTTGAGCAAATGCACATCCTCTCACCTTAATTTATGGCTGCTGCAATTTCAGAACCAATATTTGTGTTTCCCTCTATTTTTCTCATATTTTCTTATAGATGGCTCACACCAAAATGACGGTACGCAAGAGAGCTCTGTCGAAGTCTCCGATCGACACTTCCCTCGGTACTACTAGATCGTAGCCCGCGGAGGTTCTTGATTGGTTGGGGCGTGTGTGAGATTATGAACAAGACAGTGACACAATGATTTTATGTGGTTCGGGCTGCCTGAGCATAACACCCTACTCCACGGGATGCAATGTTTTATGTATGAGTGTATGGCGCTTGAGAGCATGTGAGCTTGCATGTCTATGTATCGTGCAGTGCAACCCTTTTATAGTCTAAAGACTGGCCGTTACATTAGCCTGGCCCGACATGTGGCCATGGCGGTAGTTAACTGCCTAATACACGATCTATGCATATTAAGGGCAATTAACAGCATGATAACGCGCCTTAATGGCGGCGTTACTGTTGTTAAGAGTCCTCTGCTTGTGTGTCATTAATGTGGCATTAATGACACACAATCAGGTCTTGTAACTATAGCTTTAACTGTCCCTTGAATGTCCACACCCCTGGAGATCTGCTAGTCTCTTCATTGCTATCTCAGGTCCGGAGGTTCGACACGTGGCGGCTCCAGAGCTTCTCGTCGTGGGAAGGTAGTTTCGGAGCCACTATACACGTGGAAGCACCAGAGCTTCCCTCTCCTGGGGGTTAGATCCGGGGTCACTAGACACGTGGCAAGACTGGAGCTTCCCTACAGGGGGAGTTAGGTCCGGCCTTGTGTTACACGTGGCAGTGCTGGAGCTACCCAAACAAGGGAGACGGGTCTAATGTTGTGTAGCACGTGTAGCCTTCAGAGGTCTTCAACACGGATGGGTGGAACTCCTCGTTTCTTGCGGTATGATGGGGTACCCGGTACGCAGGTTACCGATAGTGACCCCCAGCCCCCCCTCTGGGAGAAACCCTTTGGGTTAAGTTATTCTACCAGAGGTGGGGCCATCTTCGATTCTTGCGCTGCAGCTTCAAAGGTCTTCTGATGTTCCATTGGGGTGATGGTTCGCTGTTAAACCATCGTCGTGTGGCTTCTTTTGAATGCGGCAGGTGAGATCCTCGCGTGTGGATCTCACGCAATTGAAGGTCGCCGGTTCCCAATGCAAAACCGTATCGGTTCCGTGCGCCTTGTCAGGCCGCCGCCCTCGGGCTTCCCACTTCCCATCATGACAACCGTTCACCTGGGGTAATAACTTTGGCCTTTCCACCGGAGTGGACCCAGGCCCATTCGTCATTAACAGGGTGGATTTTTGAAAACGTGATCTTGATCCCATTGTGGTTTCCATTTAAGCGCTGCGGAGGCTTTCTTAAGAAGGAAAGCCAGCACGGTTTGAGGACTCCTTACGCTTTCAATCGAACTTGTGCTCAGAGCCACCCAACCTTCGCATAGCCTTTCCAACCTTCGCTACACTTTGCCACGATAGAGTTGGGTCTTCCCCGCAGTAGGATCAAGACCAAAGAGGATCTATTGAGGGTCCGGTCCTACATGGAGTGGTCCAGCAATTCCTGCAACCGCGACATCCGCTTCGTCAAGCTCCCCTTCAAGAAGGAGCGTGTCGGAGAGGTGGTGTACTTCTCAGCGTACGCCATGGTGGGTTTGATCCCACCTTTTTCAACCTTCCTCTTGATGCTGCTAGATTTCTACGGCCTCTAGCTTCATCACATTGGCCCCCACTCACTCTTGCTGGTGGCGACCTTCGTCCACTTCTGTGAGATGTGGGTGGGCGTGCCTCCGTGCATAAAGTTGTTCTGGACCTTCTTCACGGTTCCACACCACCAGGAAGGGGACAGAGTTGATTGGCTTCTAATACTTCATGAAGCTCTAGAATTGCCCCTTCAAGTACTTGAAGGCCTTCCCCTCTGGCAAGTGGGACGACTGGAAAAAAGACTGGGTGATCATCGTTGTGAAGGAACACAAGAGATTGGAGCTGCCCAAGGGCCTTCCCAATGTCGACACTGACGCTTGGAACGTAGTTCCGGAGCTATCCGAAGCATACAAGCTCATCCTGGAAAGGATCGAAGAATGCATAGAGGGAGGAGTGACCCCTCAGATGGTCTTCGATAATTTCTTGGTGAACAGGTGGGCTCCGGTGAAGACTAGAGAGCGGCTCGCATGGGCTTTCAATAGCGAGATGGATCATAACCGAATTGAAGTCGGTTTGAACACCAATTTGGATGAGGAAGCTTTGAAGCTCCATCTTAAGAAGTTTCAGCATAGAGCTATCTCTTGTGATGCCTTATCTTCATCAGCTTCCTTCCTGCCTCTTAACATGGTTCTAGAGATTAGTAGGGAGCTCCGGAGGAGAATGCCAGTGCTAGAGGACATCGGCGTGGTAAAGAGACGCAGTACCTCCGGGGTTGCAATTCTCTAAGCTTCAGAGAGGGTGGCCCCCACTGTTCCAAGCAAGAAAGTTGATGATGCTAGCAAAGGCAAGGAGCCAGCCGAATCTTATAGCTGGAAGAGGAAGTTGAGGCATGCTTATGGGATCTCCATCAGGTCGGCTCCGACTTCAACAGCCCCTTCTCCCCGGCGAAGCAGATCTTCAGTGGCCACGCCTCCTTCAGTGCCGGTGTCCTCGAGGGGCGCTAGCTCCGGTAGATCGACTCCAATCCAAGTGCTGGCCATGGGCTCCATGTGACACCCGGTTCCCAAAAAGTGAACGCATATGTGTGCCCATGACGTTCAACACAGATACACGAGTGCATTCACAAAAGGATATATAGAAATTTACCACAGAACAAGATTAATTAAGCACTTTTATTACAAAATTCAGAATATCCTCGAATACAAGCTCTAATGAATATTAATGACAAGTTGGAACTAATGCAGCGGAAATAACCTAAATAAGCAAACTAAGCAGCTAAGCAAATAGGGTAGCACAGCTCCAATCAACACCACAGGCAAAGCTGACGGCAGGCACGACATAGAACTCCGCATTATCATTGTTATACTCCCAATCCTGACCTACAACTGTTGGTGGGGGAATTGCAAGGGTGAGTACCTATCGTACTCAGCAAGTGTGGAAAGGATGATATTTAACTGATACAAGTGATGACAATAATAAAGGCTAAGTGCTGAAAAGTGCATTAAAACATTTGAAAAGCAATATAATACACGTATATGAAGTAACCCATCATAAACCATAATTATTAACATAATACAAGTCCATATTCCATTACCATCATCCATATTCCAGATTTCTCATTACCATTAACCATATCCATTGCCATAAACCACAATACCATCCCATAATCATGTTACCAACCATAACCATCCCAAATCCCAATACCAAACCCCTCTAATCATGTAGGTCATCCAGGTGCTCATAACCGAGAGCATGCCTATCATGATAGTTTTAATACTCTGCAGAGTTTGTACAACTTTACCCACGTGTTTGTGATTTCATCATCCGTCGGCGACTAAAGAACCTCCCTTATGCCAATTACACTTCCTTTGGTGTATGGCCAAGAGATCACAAAATAGCCTTTACAAAGGGACTACTATTATGTACGGACCCACTGAGGTTTCACTGGTGGTGATGCCTCCAACTGAGCACATCTTCAACCAAGGGCCCCCTCTTGTGCCATTCGGATCCCAGGGAGTCCCGCCACAAATCCAAAACAAATCCGACTCCCCTTCCCCGGTGCACCAAATGATCCATGCAAAACTAGCAATACCTAATTAATCGGCTACGCCGCACACATACTTGGCCTCGTGGGGCACTGTAGTCCTGGCCTATTCTCACATGAACCGGTCCTTAGATCCAAGGCAAGCAAACCACCATAGCATCCAACCCAATCTGCATACCATGCTTGCTTAGACCACCCATTACCATATCCTATTGACCAATTCATATTAACCATAATCTCATTAATGCATAATTAAATAGTATAGTTGTTTTCCTATTCCAATTAATTAAGCAAAGCAATAAGGTAAAAAGCCCTTCCCAACTCTCTACCATGTATTCCAGGTGACAAGGGTGGTTAACAAAGCTAGTAAACTTCCTACCATAGGATTCCCATCAAATTGACACATGCCTTGATCTTGGGCTTGGTTTGGTTCAAAGCCATCGAATTCCTGGTACAGGAGGTCCTCCGTAGCACTCCCTAGTGCAAATCCGTCTAAACCACGCAACGAACATATGAGACAAGAATTATAATCAATAAGTGCAAATGTATTACTCAATATGTCATGACATGCATAATTAATGCAAATGCAAAGTAAAACTAGTTAATGAGTTTTTAATGATGTTTACTAATAGCTTTTCACAAGTTTAGACAGGTTTGGAATCGATTCAAATCAATTTAGTTTCATTCAGTAGGGGAAACATACACCAAAATCGGACTAGTCCGCTGTAAGGCTGGACTAGTCCGCCCTTCGCAGAAACAGCGGATTAGGGTTTTCTAGATCGACATGAATTTGGAGAAACAGGGTTGAATTCACATGAGAAAGAGGAAGTAGAAGGTGTACCAGGTATTTAGAACTCTAATGAATCAAGGGTTTCAGAGGCAACACTTGGATCTTAACGATCTAGGGTTGATGAAGAACTTGAAGGTGAATTGTTGATGAAGAACGAAAACTCAATGGAGATCTTGATCCTCTTTCATTTCCTCCTCCTCTTCTTCTTGCTCAGGATCCCCTTCTCCCTCCTTGATGGTGCTCTCCACGAACTAGGGTTTGTGGTCTTTCAATTTAGGCAAAAGGATGTAAAGTCAAGGGGTGAGGTTGTTTATATAGAGGTGGAGGGCTAGGGTTTGACGGATTTCGAGTTTGGGAGGGTGGAGGCCGGTGTGGGGTCCAACATGGGCTCCAAAAAGATTTAGACACGACGTCCTTAGGCCCACTAAAGGTAAAACCCAAAAATACATTGTTAAACAAAAGATTGACTCGGAATCGCGATCACGGGACAAGTCCGCAAGAGGCTGGACTAGTCCGAAGTTAGTCAGAGAGATATCAGACAAGTCCGGACTGGACATCGGACAAGTCCGAACTTAGTTAGAGGAAAAAAAGACAAGTCTGGCCAAAATCGAACAAGTCTGATTTTAGTTAGAGGGGAAAACGGACAAGTCCTCTAGATGTCAGACAAGTCCAGACAAGTCTAGAGACTTGGCAAAATTTCAAGGAATTGGGATGACCGGACTAGTCCGCTATGGGTCGGACAAGTCCAAAAATTGTACAGAGACGAAAACGGACATGTCCGACGGAGGTCAGAGAGAAATTGGACTAGTCCGCACCAAAAACGGGCTAGTCCGCACTTTCTAGAATTTTTATGTGCGGTTTTGCCTCTAATTCATTTTAAACTTGCTCCTTTTTATGTGGGTCAATGTTAAACATGTATATGAACTTATCAAATGCATGATGCATTAAAAATGAGGGTGTTACAAACCTACCCCCCCCCCCCTCAAAATGAATCTCGCCATCGGGATTCGACGCGGAAGAGAAGAGATAGGGAAATTCCTTATTGAGATCGTCCTCCAGCTCCCAAGTTGCTTCTGATTCTGTATGATGCTGTAAAATCCCACTTTTTCCTTTATTGTGAAGTTCAACTACAAATGGTTTTTCAAACATAATGGGGGTCAACATAATTGTGCACATAAACTTGACCTCACTAAAAAGGCCCTGCCAAAAAGATTCAAATCCAAGGCTCCAAATTTTTCCTTGGACTCTTAAATATCTAACTAGCTTCTCAGAAAATTTTCAAGATTTTTGAAGTACATCTTCCATTTGTTTGGACACGTACAAAGGATTCTTTTCGCGTCGACATCAAATTTAGCTTCACACTAAACTTTGCCCAAATCAATCCCTAATTTTTCCTAAGACCTTTTATGGTTTAGGGAACTTGGTTTCAAGGTTTGGAGATTTTTGGACCTCATATACTATTGAATTCAATAAGGTTTATACCCATATTTGAATTCAAATTTGAATTTGCATTTGATGCAAACTATGTCTAAATTGAAATCTAATTGCATAATTGAATTCCCCATATTTTTCTTAGCCTACCTGTAAATTTTGGGAATTTTTGGACAATGTTTTAGCTGGAATTTAGAGGAGGGGATAAGGGAGAGAGGTGGGGCCCACAGGTCAGACAGTGAAACCGATTCACCACCCCTGTTTTCTCTCCCCAGGCGACACTGCGACGCTGCATGCCGCCAGCGCGCCGTCGGCCGTCAGTCGCCTCCAGCTACCCCCCTGCGTCCTTATCTACTGCGGTGGAGGCTATGAAACCACCCCCCGTCGGCCGAAGTCCCTCACCCGTTCACTTTTCACCGCGCCGCTCCATTTTGTCGCCACCGCAATCACCCCGTGCCGCTTGACGCCGCGCGCCTGTTGCCGGCCAACTGAAGGCCTCTCGCGCCAAGCTCTCAACGGCAACGTTGTTCCACACTCTCTCGTCTACCCTCTGGTTCACTTCTGTCCACCGTTCGTTGAGGTTTTAGCCGGTATTTCGAAGTGACACCGAACCTCGCCGTCGTGTTCACCACACGCCATCTCTGCTCCACAGTGCTAGGCCGCTACATGCAGTTTCGCGCTTCGACTCCTATAGCAAACTGGTGCGCCGAGACACGCTCTACACATCGGTGAAAGTCGCTCCTTGTTTACGCGAGTATCGAGAAAGTTAGCTAAGTTTTACTTTCGGCCAAAACTTATGAACTCGCTCGGTTATTCTTTCAATTTGAGTTCCACACTTGATCACTCTCCACAATTGCTAAAAAATAGTTTCTACACTTCTTTGCGCACCCTCTCGAACTGGAATCACCAAAAATAATCAACCGTAGCTCGAGAAGCACGAGTTTTCCCCTCCGCCGTTAAGAAGTTTCTTCGGTCACCGTCGATGATGGTTTTGCCGACCGTTGCACGACCATCTCACCTTCCCAACACCTTCCTAGTGGTTCTAGGAGTCTTTCCCCAGCATTTTTAGAAGAGTTTAGCCATGGAGCGAAGGTTCCGACATGGCCGGAACCCTAGCTGTCGCCGCCGCCGATGCGCCACTATTTCCGATCGTCGGCAAGCCTCCCCGACCGTTCCATCGTGCTCAGCGCGTGAAATTAAGGTTGGGCACCAAAATTTAGATCCTGCGGTTGCCGGGAACGCAGAACCGGCGAGGCTCGCCGGAGAACACCGCCGCGGGAGCCCCGTGCGCCGCCCGCGTCGGGAGGAGGAAGACGACGCAGCGGGCCCCGCGTGTCAGTGCCTTTTAACCCGTCGGATCACGTGTGGCCCCGGGATCTATTGTGGCTACACGCTGTATCTCTGTGGTCCCCGTGTGGTTTAAATGCCATTGGTCCATTTTAAAATAGTGGGACCCACGGTTTAATTCAAATTAGAAATTAATTCCAGATTTGGCTCCAACTTAGAAAATCCATAACTTTCTATAGGATGCTCCAAAAATATTCAAAAAAATTTTGTTTGAAAGCCCTTGAGCTCTAGTTTCTATCAGTACCAATTAGGTTCTGTGAAACTCATAGTTAAATTCTGTATAAAGCAATCTTCCCAAATACAAAGGCAATTTTTCTAGATGAACTTGCCACTAGGAAAATCCCCAAACTTCACATAAAATGCATTGTCCTATTCCGACTACCAGAGAAAGTTTGGGAGCCATTGCACCTGTTTAACCCTCTGTATAGTTCAATTACTTTTTTCATTTATTGAATTTTTACAGATGATCAGTTGCTTTATTATGTCCCAAATTAGGACTGAACCTTCCTTTTGTCATATACTAGTTCCTGTAAAAATCTTGGATTTAATTGACCTAATATCAGAGTCCTAATTCAGTTACAAACTGACTATTTATTTAAAAGTTAAAAATTCAAATACAAATAATTCCAGAAATTCTTGCCAACTTAGAAATTCAATAACTCCTTCACCAAAGCTTAGAAAATTATGAAACAAATTTTTCTAGAACCAAGACAACTTCCTCTATCATGATTATCAACTGGCAGCTATGTTCAAGCTACCGTTTCTTCTTTAAAATTCTTGGAAATTTAATATTTGCAACAATTTTAGAGACAACAATATACTTTGATCATCTCCTGTTCTTTGCAAGAGCTTTGATCATATTCCCTAGTATCTACCTTTAAAGTTCCAAAGCCAATTAAGGTCCCTATCATATAAAGATCACCATGGATTAAATTATGGTCTTAGTAATAATTATTTTTCAAAGTCATTTATATACATGTTATATGCATATCGTATAGTGACCGAAGTCGAGGAAGAACCAGAAGCCTTGGAAGAGCACCTTCCAGAGATTAACCCTCACTCTGACCTGCAACTAGGCAAGCCCCGGTTTGCATTTAATTCGTTTATAAAATTTTGCTTTATCACTTTGATGAGTAGTATATGAATTGTGCATTACGTCTAGGTTGATCGATACTCCACATGCAAGACCAAAAATCCCAGGGATTGGGTGGAACGAGTTACAGTTTGACCTGTAGTAACTGCCTTGCTAATGTATAGGGCATCCTGTAAAAGTCGAGTAGTTGGAATCTACTCGCGAGAAATGTAGGACATATCTCACAGGATTGGTTAATGGCTTAATATAATAAAACTGAGACCGGGCAGGGGATGGATAAGAAGCAGCAAGAATTGAGTCTCGGTCGCATAGCTCTGCCTGTGTCGATTAAGGCCCGTCTGTATGCGGCCCCTTCGGACAAGCTTGAATTGTACCGGCGAAATAATGGACATATGGAACCCATTAAACTGATGTAACTCGATAACTGGGGTGTCGAGGCCCATTAACTCACCATCGATAGGGGTGGGTTGAGGACAGTATGGTGTAAATCGGTCGGCGGACACATGAGGTGTTCCGTGCGGAGACCTTCTGTTTGCGGAGGTGAGACGGGCTCGGCGTTCGGGTTTCTTGTGAAAGGTGGCCATATACGCCTAGTACTGAAGTGTTATGTAGGTACAGGTGTACTCGCTGACACTTCCAAACGACGTATGTGTCGTGTTGTCCGGGTGTGTCCTGATTGCAATCACCGTCCGTCACGGTAATAGAGTACCACGTGTTCACTGCGTCGTGACATAGTAAATACTGAAGAAGTAAGAGAAATAAATTGTACTGAATTATAATTTTTTTGCAACCTTGTATGGTTTAGAGATAGTCACATTAAAGTTTACAGTTTCCCCATACTTTAGCTGTAATAGCATTATGTGCTATGGGCATGTCATATCATCGGCAAAGTGTTTCTTGTTTGATTGTGGAACCCATGATGTGCCGTGCTTGGAGAATGTCATTTTCTACTTAAAACCTGATTATAAGGATCCAATTGTCGGGATTCCGGTCCCCATAGACATGGTATCGAAGAGAACATATTTTCAAAAAAAAATTAGGGTCTGATTGAGGAATTAGCTATACGCCCTTATAAGGAGTAATATTAGTATAAGATATAAAGGTGGTAAACTAACTATGTGTTATTATATTCTGTAACGACGCCCCGACGTCAGGTAAGAGGTAAGGTACGCCACCGAGAGTGGATCAATCTCGGTAAGCTCAGCATACGAGGAGTGGTATGTGAAATTTCTGTGGCTTGGCATGGGAAGTTAATAGGAGTCTCTGAAGATTTCAATGTTTCTGAGAACCAATGACACGCGGTACTCCAGCGTGCTTCAAAGTTAGTGGGAGCCCCCGTCGGGTGGTGTATAACCCGATAGTATGCCTCTCTAGAACCATTAATGTTCTATGGGAGCATGCGAAACACGTATGCCTGAGCATGTATAAGCCGGATCGTACGGGAGTCTTTGCTGTACAGACGTATTTACAGCCATGTACCTCGAGACATGACCTCGCTCGAGGGCGACTCACACCAGAGTCGTATGCAATTACTTTCATATGTATTATTGTGACTATCTGTCGTGTTTCCCTGTACCACCCTTGAGGTGTGAAAGTGTGAAAGGGGATTGTTTGTCTTTTGCAGCATTAACTATGGTAGAAGACCGTGTAGAAGCCGTTTGTGAGAGAACGATATAGGAACCACCTATAGACGTAACCGGATATACCGGATAGAATTTTCTTTAGTGAGATACGTAGTACCGTCAGTATCGAACAGGATACTAGACCATCCCCAATGACAGAATGGATGCATAATGTTTTGGAAAGTCCAAATATCATATGCTGGTAGGTTTGGACTCCGTAAAAAGGAACTCTGACTCGATAAGGTACATAGAATCAAGATTCATGATTTCTGGCAGAAGTTGGCTCAACTTTGCCGGGTTGTAATCTTGGTTATCTGATAGATAGCCAAAGCGTATCATATATGCATGGAAATTTCGTGAAGACCTCTACAACTTTTCTGTTGACCATCAGGGGAGAAAAGTTTGATAATCCGTTGAAATTTGGAGTATACAAAAACTACTCCAGATGACCCAACCATTGTACCAGTTCCAGAAATATTGCCCTAACTCACTGTAGAAACATCTTCTTCCTTATTATGACACGTTTCTGAAAAGGGAAGAGGCAGATATACAGGTTTGATGTTATAGTTTTTCCAAATTCGAATTTGAGTTAAATCATATTTGGAAGTCAAAACAGTGGACTGCAGGACTGCTGGTGCAAACCAGTCAGTTCAACTGTTTGGTTTGGATAGTTATAACTTTTAATCCAGAATAGTGACATAGTCACATATATACATTTCTGGAAATCTTAGGAAGTCCTCTATCAACGTTATTTGGCATTCATGATCTAAATCTGGGTATAGCGGTGTCTAATTCCATTTGTCGCAAACTTGGTTCTGGTAGTCCAGAACATGGAACAGTTTGCACATATTGGTGAATTCGCGCGCAATACCTGTATAACAAACTTTTCAGGGGGTAACTCTTTTACTTCTGGATTGTTAACTTGATGTTATACAAAGTTTCTTTTGTCATTACCTCAAAATATTGTCATGATATCCCTGTATAAATTGTGGACATCACTACATATACAGGGAAGGTTCTGTCAAAATTTCCAGAAAATATGGGTCAACTTAAAACCTGTGTAGATTCTATTCCCTAGATCACATGTAGCTGTATGAGTACAATCTGGAAATCTTGGAAAGTATACTACAACTTTGATATTCAACTCCACCGTTGATTCTGACAAATCCTGTATGAAACTGTGGTGTTTCTACAGGAAGATGGCAGCAGAGATGATCCAATTACCTAACGGTTGGATGCACACAACATGCACTGGTCAAGGGGGGTTTCCGGATTTGTTTGTCATGTTTTTAAGCCAGTGCGGATATGAGGAGGCTCCAAGCTATTGGGGAAAAGAATTCCATGACAACAGGGTAAAAAGATGTGTCATCTATGTCGACGTGCCTGCTGGTCCACCAAGCAACAGATGGGCCCCCTTTTCTATCAAAGCAAGGGGTGTTCTGTTGGATGAAAATTGGAGCTTCGCCGCAAGTGTTGCTATGGGGAGGTATTGCAAACTTCACCATCATCAGCTAGTGGGTACTCCGTATGAATTCTTTCCATTCAGCAGTAGGGCTGCTGAAGAGTGGGCTAACCGATTGACCTCCGATTATGACCTCCGCGGCGGGACATCGTTGACAGCCTTAACGGTGTATGCATCGGCATCACATCGCGAAAATGGCACCCAAAAGGCGTGCATTAGGGAGCTGGTGGATAATCTGAGGGAAACTATGATTCGAGGGGATCATTTTGAGCGTGAGAATAAATCGCTTAGAACCTCGATCGCTCCTCTCAACCAACGTCTCCGTTTCAAGGAAGAGCAGTATGAGTTAATTGCTCAAGACCTGTTAGAGGCTCGTGGAGCAACTCAAGAGATGGAAATTGAGTTAGAAGCAAACTTAGTTGATGTGCACCAGCTGGGTACTCAGTTGAGCACGATGACTAAAGATCGAGATCGGTCCAGGGCGGAGGCTCAGGACTGGAAAGCCAGCTGTGAACAGGCCCAGCAGGAACTTGACAGCTTTAGGATGTTTATGGTGCAAGCTGATGTACAAGCATTGGCTGCCACAAAAGCATCGATAATGGGTGAGGTAGTAGCTTCTACTTCAGCACCCGTACCCGTGGTGCCTAATCCTGAGGATGACGAAGAAGAAGAAGAAGATCCCGAGGAACATGAATACGTCGAGTAGGACGTATTGAAGTGGGATGTGGCAGCACTTCTGCCGACACGGGGCAACCTGTGGTTTAATAGTTGCTCGTGTTTTTCTTTTGTGACCATGTTTGTGTCATATTACGAGAAGTGGTGTTTATGTCTACAATGACAGGATATGTACGACATCTCATGGGGACCAAGTATAGTAGAGATGTATTTCCATAGAGGGAGTCCATCATTTTGGAGTTTCCTACTGTAAACTTGGTCAAAGATAATATATCTTGTATAAAGCTTATACTTTATCAATATATGTTCATGTTGTATATTATCTATCGTGATCTACTGCTTTACTATTTATATGGAAGGATGAACCTGAGGCAATGAGACTTATGGTGTAAATCGTTGTATTGCAGCATGGTGCGTACACGTACAGCCTCGGAAGTGGGAGGCTGAAGTGGAGGGCAGGGGGATGACACACCACCCCCGGGGCAGAATACGCCTCAAACGCAACCACCTCCACCTACACTTCCCAGAAGTCTCGCGGAGGTTCTCGCAGCAGTACTCGGCTCGTGCGACGAGCAAACCGAGTTGTTGCGGACCCTTGTACAGCACTTGTCCCGTCAAGGGGGGCGACATGCTGAGGGGCCACGTCAGTCATATCCGAGTTCCTACTCGGATTTCGCATCGACACATCCGCCGGTCTTCAGAGAGGTCGACGAACCTTAGGCGGACAACTGGCTCCGCACCATTGAAGGGAAGTTCGGTTTACTCGAGATAACCGAAAAACAGAAGGCTCTATTTGCAGCTCAACAACTACAGGGTTCTGCTGGTGCGTGGTGGGCAAACTAACTCGCCACACGTCCCACAGGCTATGTCGTGAGCTGGGCAGAATTCCGGGAGGCGTTCCGCGCCTACCATATCCCTCCCAGGATTATGAGGAGGAAGCTTCAAGAGTTATTGGAGCTGAAGCGGGGAGGAAGGAGCGCTTACGAGTACTCCAAGACCTTCAACCACTTGGCCCAGTATGCACAGGACCAAGTGAACACAGAAGACAGGAAGCGAGAGTGCTTCTACCGGGGGTTGAACCCCAAGATGAAGGACAAGCTTGTCTTGTTCAATCGTGGCAACTTCAACGGCATCATCAACGCCGCGATTATGCAAGAGGATGCTACTCGAGAGCTGTCCTCAGACAAGAAAAATAGGAGTGCTCTGCATGGCAGCGGAGGTGGTGCTTCTCAGAGGTACCGAATGGTGTATCGATCACCATCCGGCCAGAGGTGGCAACCGCCATCACGACCACCAATGTTCAGTGGTCGCCAGTTCGGCAACTCCAGTTTCCGACCGCAACAACAGCAGGGGATGATCCCCACATGCACTTCCACCTCCACCACGTGCACCGGGATTCCGTCCTCCCATTCGTACCGGCCAAACCCCGTACATGTGTTTCACGTGTGGATGCACGGGGCATTTCACCAAGGACTGCCCGCAGAGAAGGTAGAGCGGCGGACAGTCATCATACCAAGGTGCCAACCAACCCCAAAACCAGACCAAGAAGCCAGTTCCCAGACTCGGCAACGTTCACCACCTCGCCATTGGGGACGCTCCGGAAGGCGCAACCGTACTCACAGGTACGTTCTCTATCTTTGACCATTCCGTAGTCATACTGTTTGACTCCGGAGCTTCACACAATGTCATTAGCAAGTCTTTTGTCATTAAAATTCAATTGCCTATAATCTCCACAAAAGCTCAGTATGTGATTAGCACTCCGGCAGGGAAAACAATAACAAATGAGTTGGTTCCTGGGATACCACTTAACCTAGATGGAACCATATATCTTACTTCACTTCTGATATTAGAGAATCAGAAGTTAGATGTCATCTTGGGAATGGCATGGTTACAATACCATGGTGCTATTCTAGATCTCGTTCCTCGAAAAATATATCTAAATTCTCCACTTCATCCCTCTCAAGTCCTCAATCTTGAGAGAGCTATTCTAGTGAATTCATCTACTCACAATATCGAGGTTATGGAACTTAAGGATATTCCAGTAGTATGTGAATACCCGGATGTATTTCCCGAAGATCTTCCTGGTATGCCCCCAGAAAGAGATATAGAGTTCAAGATTGAACTTGTACCGGGAACAGTGCCAATCTCAAGAGCACCCTACAAGATGGCACCCAAGGAACTTGCAGAACTTAAGGAGCAGTTAACAAAACTTGAGGACAAGGGTTTCATTCATCCAAGTTCATCACCATGGGGTTGTTCTGCATTGTTCGTCGAGAAGAAAGATAAGACCTTGAGACTGTGTGTGGACTATCGTCCACTCAATGCTGTCACTATCAAGAACAAGTATCCACTACCATGCATTGATATTCTTTTCGATCTACTAGTGGATGCTAAAGTATTTTCGAAGATGGATCTTCGTTCTGGTTATCATCAGATTAGAATCCGACCAGAAGACATACCAAAGACAGCATTCTCGACGAGGTATGGACTGTATGAATACCTTGTTATGTCCTTCGGATTGACCAACGCACTGGCTCATTTCATGTATCTCATGAACTCGGTGTTCATGCGGGAATTGGACAAGTTTGTCGTGGTTTTCATTGACGACATACTTGTGTATTCAAAATCCAAAGAAGAACATCCTCAACACTTGCGTATCGTGCTTCAACGATTACGGGACCACCAGTTATATGCTAAGTTCAGCAATTATGATTTCTGGATCAGCCAAGTGCCATTTTTAGGGCACATCATATCAACAGAAGGGATTGCAGTTGATCCAAGCAAGATAAAGCAAGTACTCAAATGGGAGTCTCCAAAGTCTGTACATGAAGTTCGAAGTTTCCTAGGTTTGGCTGGGTATTACCGGAGGTTCATTCCCTGTTTCTCCAAGATAGCTAAACCAATGACAGAACTTCTGAAGAAGGGGATGAAGTATGTATGGACTGAGGCATGTGAGGGAGGTTTTTAGGCATTGGTAAAACACCTCACAACGGCACCAGTATTGGCTCAACCGGACACAACCCAATATTTTGACGTGTATTGTGATGCATCAAGAATTGGTTTGGGTTGTGTGTTGATGCAGGACAGATGAGTGATCGCTTATGGGTCACGGCAGCTTCGGAATCATGAGCAGCACTATCCAACTCATGATCTAGAACTCGCTGCTGTGGTACTAGCCTTGAAGATGTGAAGACATTATCTACTAGGTAATCTAGTACATCTTTACACCGATCACAAGAGTTTGAAGTACATCTTCACCCAAAAGGACCTAAATATGCGACAGCGTAGACGGTTGGAATTATGGATTATGAGATTGAAATCCACTACCATCCCGGTAAGGCGAATGTAGTCGCAGATGCTCTGAGCCGCAAGTCCCATGTCAACAATCTTTACATTACCTCAATGGGAGATGAAGAACCAAGTCTCTACTTGGTTCCATATGGGGCACTCTACAACCTAGCTCTCATTCCCACTATCAGGGAGGATATTATGGTAGCTCAGAAGGAGGACAAAGGGATGTCGCACATTCGACAAAGAATGGAGAAGGGGGAGATGAAATGTTTCCAATGTGACGATGAAGGTACCCTCTGGTTTAAAAACCACATAGTGGTACCCCGAAACATGGAACTTCAGAACAAGATACTAGATGAAGCTCATTTATCCAAGTATTCCATTCATCTGGGAAGTAACAAAATGTACCAAGACTTGAAAAAGAAGTTCTGGTGGACTCAGATGAAGAGAGAAGTAGCAAAATACGTATCCGAATGTGATACGTGTCGACGAGTTAAGGCCGACCATATGAAGGCAGCTGGACAGCTTCGACCTTTAAGCATACTGACTTGGAAATTGGAGGATATCAGCATGGATTTCATTGTTGGGTTGCCTCCCACTCTCCATAGGCATGACTCAATTTGGGTGATCGTTGATCGATTGACCAAATCAGCTCATTTCATATCGGTCAGTGTCAAGTATGATGTAAAGCGGTATGCAGAACTTTATATCTCCAGAATATTGTGTCTACATGGAGTACCCCGTACTATCATTTCAGATCGTGGATCTATTTTCTTTTCTCGCTTTTGGGAGCATCTCCACGATGCATTGGGTACCAAACTGATTTGAAGCTCTGCTTATCATCCTTAGACTGATGGACAAACCGAACGGGTAAACCAAGTGCTTGAGGATATGCTTCGTGCTTGTGCCATCCACCATGGTAGGAATTGGGATGATCATCTACCATTGGCTGAGTTTACGTACAACAACGGTTATCAGGCTAGCATCCAGATGGCGCCATATGAAGCTCTTTATGGCCGGAAGTGTCACACACCCTTGAACTGGTGCAAATCTGGTGAACGAGTGGTATATGGCATCGACTTAATAAATGAAGACGAAAAACAAGTACGTCTTATTCAAGCCAATCTCAAAGCCGCTCAGTCTCGTCAGAAGAACTATGCAGACAAACGACGTCGACCTCTTCACTTCGAGGTTGGGGATCAAGTTTATCTCCGAGTATCCCGATGAAAGGAAATCATCGATTCGGAGTAAGAGGGAAGCTAGCTCCACATTTTATTGGGCCGTTCGCAATAATCAAAAGATGCGGACCTGTGGCATATCAATTGGAGTTACCGCCGTCGCTGGCAGGGGTCCACAATGTGTTTCACATTTCTCAGTTGCGGAAACTCTCCAACCAGATCTCACGTATTTCGAACATCCAATCCAGATCATTGATGAGAAAACTCGCACCACAAGAAGGCGTACTTTGCATTTCTACAAAGTCTTGTGGAGCAACCACAGTGCTGAAGAAGCCACGTGGGAAAGCGAGGAATATCTTAATACGAACTATCCAGACTTGTTAGCGGCACATGTTCAGTAAATCTTTATCTTTTGTCCTTCCTTTGTAATCTCGGGACGAGATTATTTTAAGGGGGGGGGAATGTAAAATCCCACTTTTTCCTTTATTTTGAAGTTCAACTACAAATGGTTTATCAAACATAATGGGGTCAACATAATTGTGCACATAAACTTGACCTCACTAAAAAGGCCCTGCCAAAAAGATTCAAATCCAAGGCTCCAAATTTTTCCTTGGACTCTAAAATATCTAACTAGCTTCTCATAAAATTTTCAAGTTTTTTGAAGTACATCTTCCATTTATTTGGACACGTACAAAGGATTCTTTTTGCGTTGACATCAAATTTAGCTTTACACTAAACTTTGCCCAAATCAATCCCTAATTTTTCCTAAGACCTTTTATGGTTTAGGGAACTTGGTTTCAAAGTTTGGAGATTTTTGGACCTCAGATACTATTTAATTCAATAAGGTTTATACCCATATTTGAATTCAAATTTGAATTTGCATTTGATGCAAACTATGTCCAAATTGAAATCTGATTGCAGAATTGAATTCCCCATATTTTTCTTAGCCTACCTGTAAATTTTGGGAATTTTTGGACAATGTTTTAGCTGGAATTTAGAGGAGGGGATAAGGGAGAGAGGTGGGGCCCACAGGTTAGACAGTGAAACTGATTCACCGCCCCTGTTTTCTCTCCCCGGGCGACACCGCGACGCTGCATGCCGCCAGCGCGCCGTCGGCCATCGGTCGCCTCCAGCTACCCCTCCCTGCGTCCTTATATACCGCGGTGGAGGCTATAAAACCACCCCCCATCGGCTGAAGTCCCTCACCCGTTCACTTTTAACCGCGCCGCTCCGTTTCGTCGCTGCCGCAATCACCCCGTGCCACTCGATGCCTCGCGCCCGTTACCGGCCAGCCGAAGGCCTCTCGTGCCAAGCTCTCAATGGCAAGGTTGTTCCACACTTTCTCGTCTACCGTCTGGTTCACTTTTGTCGACCGTTCGTTGAGGTTTTAGCCGGTATTTCGAAGCGACACCGAAGCTCGCCGTTGTATTCACCACACGCCGTCTCTACTCCATGGTGCTAGGCTGCTACACGCAGTTTTGTGCTTCGACTCCTATAGCAAACTGGTGCGCCGAGACACGCTCTACACGTTGGTGAAAGCCGCTCCCTGTTTACGCGAGTATCGAGCAAGTTAGCTAAGTTTTACTTTCGGCCGAAACTTATGAACTCGCTCGGTTATTCTTTCAATTCGAGTTCCACACTTGATCACTCTCCACAATTGCTAGAAATTAGTTTCTACACTTCTTTGCGCACCCTCTCGAACTGGAATCACCAAAAATAATCAACCGTAGCTCGAGAATCACGAGTTTTCCCCTTCGCCGTTAAGAAGTTGCTTCGGTCACCGTCAATGATGGTTTTTCCGACCGTTGCACGACCATCTCACCTTCCCAACACCTTCCTAGTGGTTCCAGGAGTCTTTCCCCAGCATTTTTAGAAGAGTTTAGCCACAAAGCGAAGGTTCCGACATGGCCGGAACCCTAGCTATCGCCGCCGCCGATGCGCCACTATTTCCGATCATCGGCAAGCCTCCCCGACCCTACCATCGTGCTTAGCGCGTGAAATTAAGGTTGGGCGCCAAAATTTAAATGCTGCGGTGGCCGGGAACACAGATCCAGCGAGGGTCGCCGGAGAACACCGCCGCGGGAGCCCCGTGCGCCACCCGCGTCGGGAGGAGGAAGACGACGCAGCGGGCCCCGCGTGTCAGTGCCTTTTAACCCGTTGGATCAGGTGTGGCCCTGGGATCTATTGTGGCTACACGCTATATCTCTATGGTCCCCGTGTGGTTTAAATGCCATTGGTCCATTTTAAAATAGTGGGACCCACGGTTTAATTCAAATTAGAAATTAATTCCAGATTTGGCTCCAACTTAGAAAATCCATAACTTTCTGTAGGATGCCCCAAAAATATTCAAACAAATTTTGTTTGAAAGCCCTTGAGCTCTAGTTTCTATCAGTACCAATTAGGTTCTGTGCAACTCACAGTTAAAGTCTGTATAAAACAATCTTCCCAGGCAATTTTTCGAGATGAACTTGCCACTAGGAAAATCGCCAAAATTCACATAAAATGCACTGTCCTATTCTTGACTACCAGAAATAGTTTGGGAGCCATTGCACCTGTTTAACCTTCTGTATAGTTCAATTGCATTTTTCAGTTATTGAATTTTTACAGATGTTCAGTTGCTTTATTATGTCCCAAATTTGGACTGAACCTTCCTTTTGTCATATACTAGTTCCTGTAGAAATCTTGGATTTAATTGACCTAATATCATAGTCCTAATTCAGTTACAAACTGACTATTTATTTAAAAGCTAAAAATTCAAATATAAATAATTCCAGAAATTCTTGCCAACTTAGAAATTCAATAACTCCTTCACCAAAGCTTATAAAATTATGAAACAAATTTTGCTAGAACCAGGACAACTTCCTCTATCATGATTATCAACTGGCAGCTATGTTCATGCTACAGTTTCTTCTTTAAAATTCTTGGAAGTTTAATACTTGCCATAATTTTAGAGACAACAATATACTTTGATCATCTCCTATTCTTTGCAAGAGCTTTGATCATATTACCTAGTATCTACCATCAAAGTTCCAAAGCCAATTAAGGTCCCTATCATATAATGATCACCATGGATTAAATTATGGTCTTAGTAATAATTATTTTTCAAAGTCATTTATATACATGTTATATGCATATCGTATAGTGAGGAAGAACCAGAAGCCTTGAAAGAGCACCTTCCAGAGATTAACCCCGACTCTGACCTGCAACTAGGCAAGCCCCGGTTTGCATTTAAGTCATTTATAAAATTTTGCTTTATCACTATGATGAGTAGTATATGAATTGTGCATTACGTTTAGGATGATTGATACTCCACATGCATGACCAAAAATCCTAGGGATTGGGTGGAACGAGTTACAGTTTGACCTGTAGTAACTGCCTTGCTAATGTATAGGGAATCCGGTAGAAGTCGAGTAGTTGGAATCTACTTGCGAGAAATGTAGGACATATCTCACAGGATTGGTTAATGGCTTAATATAATAAAACTGAGACCGGGCAGGGAATGGATAGGAAGCGGCGAGAATTGAGTCTCGGTCGCATAGCTCTACCTGTGTCGATTAAGGCCTGTCTGTATGTGGCCCCTTCGGACAAGCTTGAATTGTACCGGCAACATAATGGACATATGGAATCCATTATACTGATGTAACTCGATAACTGGGGTGTCGAGGCCCATTAACTCACCATCGATAGGGGTGGGTTGAGGACAGTATGGTGTAAATCGGTCGGCAGACACATGAGGTGTTCCGTGCGGAGACCTTCTGTTTGCGGAGGTGAGACGGGCTCGACGTTCGGGTTTCTTGTGAAAGGTGGCCATATACGCCTAGTACTGAAGTGTTATGTAGGTACAGGTGTACTCGCTGACACTTCCAAACGACGTATGTGTCGTGTTGTCCGGGTGTGTCCTGGTTGCAATCACTGTCCCTCGCGGTAATAGAGTACCACTTGTTCACTGTGCCGTGACGTAGTAAATACTGAAGAAGTAAGAGAAATAAATTGTACTGAATTATAATTGTTTTGCAACCTTGTATGATTTAGAGATAGTCACATTAAAGTTTACAGTTTCCCCATATTTTAGCTGTAATAGCATTATGTGCTCTGTGCATGTCCTATCATCGGCAAAGCGTTTCTTGTTTGATTGTGGAACCCATGATGTGTCATGCTTGGAGAATGTCATTTGCTACATAAAACCTGATCAAAAGGATCCAATTGTAGGCGAGTCATTTATGCTTCACCTTACCTATGTTTAGTGTCCCCCTTGCATATGTCTAGTGAGACGGGTTAGTCTTGCTGAGCCTTATGCTCACGTTTGCAGTTAACGAGTTTTTGCAGGTTATACAATTGATGAAGGGTTTGATGATGAGGCTGTACCCCCTCCAGGGTGTACAGCCGAGTGGGAACCCTGCATGCCGCCGTGACTTGCGTGTTGCTAGTACGAAGCATCCAGGACATGGATGACTTTGCTTTGCATAGCTAGTGCTGAGAGCTTGGCTATGATATATATATATATATATATATATATATATTTCTTTCCTTCTGCTAGTATTGTAAAACTTCTGCTGTGAGATAAATAAAAGACTTCGTCTTGTGTTTTATTTTCATTCTGTTCTTGTATACTGTTGGGTGTCGCATCGCACGACACCACCCAATGAGATCCTCGGATGTCGGGATTCCGGTCCCCACAGATGCTTCCATTGTACTTTGCACCATCGAATAAACTTGTTCCTTGTGACTCTCTCCTCGGTTTCCAAGATTTTGACCGGTTGCTAGGCATAAGTCAAATATGCCTCTAATTCTCATTCTTCCATTGGCACTTGTTCTTCGGTACCCTTAAACACTTCTTGAGCTGGGAAACATGTAAGACATCATGAACATATGATAAGTGAGCTGGCATCTCCGACTTATATGCTACTTCTCCTCGCTTGTCCAAAATCTTGAATGGCCCAATGTGTCGAGGTTCTAGCTTGCCTCTTATATTGAACCTCTTATGACCTCTCATTGGTGACACCTTGAGGTAAACAAAATCTTGTATTTCAAAGGCTAGGTCTCTCCGTCTATTATCCGCATATCCATTTTTGTCTTGATTGGGCAGCCCTCAAATTTTTATGAATAATCTGAACTTGTATATCAACTTTTTGCAGCATGTCAGGTCCAAACACTTGATTTTCTCCTATCTCATTCTAAAACAAAGGTGTCCTACACTTCAGTCCGTATAGTGCTTCACATGGTGACATCTTCAAACTTGCTTGGTAACTATTGTTATATGAGAATTCCGCATATGGCAAGCTTTTGTCCCAACTCCTTCCATGCTTCAAGGCCCAAGCTCTTAACATATCCTCCAAAATTAATCAGCTACACTGCACCCATACTTGGCCTCGTGGTGGCACTGTAATCATGGCTTATTCTCGCATGAACCGGTCCTTAGATCTAAAGCAAGCAAACGACCATAACATCCAACCCAATCCACCAGCCACGCTTGCTTAGATCACCCATCTTTTTAACCACTTCATGATAATCATTATATCATTAATGCATAATTAAATAATATAGTGGTTTCCCATCCCAATTGATTAAGTGAAGCAAAAAGGTAAAAATAAATCTCATCCTGAATCGCTACCATAAATTCCAGGTGACAAGGGTGGTTTAACAAATCTAGTAAACTTCCTACCATAGGATTCCCATCAAACTGACACAAGCATGCAGTTTTGCAGATAAAACATTTATTTCAAAACTGGATCAATATGCTTCAAGGACACTTGCCTTGCTCTTGCGATTGGTTCGGGTCAACTTCTTCAAACTCTTGGTGTTGTAGATCCTCTGCGGCACTTTCTAGCGCAAATCCGTCTAATCCGCACAATAGACATACAAGAGAAGAAACACAATCAAAGAGTGCCTAAATATTACTCAATATGACATGACATGCATGATTGATGCAAATGCAAGGTAGAACTTGTTAATATATTGCTTTTAAAGGATCACTAATTAGTTCTAATAGTTTTTAACAAGTTTATACAGGTTTGGATGTGATTAGGTCTAATTTTAGAATTAATTCTAAAGAATTTAGTCAGCAAAATCGGACTAGTCTGCAGAAGGTCGGACTAGTCCGCACATCGCAGAACTAGCGAACTAGGGTTTTCTAGATCGACGTAAATTTGGAGATTCAGGGTTGAATTCACATAAGGAAAAGAGAATGGAAGGTATACCAGGTGTTTAGAACTCCAAAGAATCAAGGATCTTGGAGGTAGCACTTGGATCTTGATGATCTAGGGTTGGGGATGAACTTGGAGATGAATTGGTGGTGAAGAACAAAACTTGATGGAGATCTTGATCCTCTTTCGTTTCCTCCTCCTCTTCTTCTTGCTTGGGATCTCCTCCTCCCTCCATGATGGTGGCTCTCCACGAACTAGGGTTTGGGTGGGGTGGAAAAGTGGCAAATAGATGTCAAGCCAAGGGGTCGGGTGGTTTATATAGAGGTGGAGGCTAGGGTTAGATGGATTTCGAGTTTGAGAGGAGTAGAGGCTGGTTTAGAGTCCCACATGGGCTCTAAACGAGTTAGGCACGATGTCCCTAGGCCCACTTAACGTGAAACCCAAGAAACAAGTTGTAAAACAAAAGATCAATTTGGAGTCGCGAAATATCAGACAAGTCCAAAAAGGACCAGACTAGTCCGAAGCTAGTCAGAAAGAAATCGGAAAAGTCTGGCCAAAAATCGGACAAGTCCGACTTTAGTCAGAGAGGAAAACGGACAAGTCTGCTGGAACAGCGGACTAGTCCAGAAAAGTCCTGGGACTTAGCAAATTTTCAAGGATTCTTGGAATATCAGACTAGTCCGCATAAAATCGGACAAGTCCGAAAGTTTATAGAGTCAAAATTGGACTAGTCCACAGCAAAAACGGACAAGTCCGTTTTTAGTGAGAGAGAAATCGTACTATTCCTCACCAAAATCGGACTACTCCGCACTTTTCAGCATTTTAAGTGCGGTTTTGTTCCAAATCAATTTTAAACTCATTCCTCTTGATGTGGATTAATGTTAAACATGTATATGAATTTAAGTAGGGCATGATGCATGAAAATGAGGGTGTTACAAACCTACACCCCTTAAAATGAATCTCGCCCTCGAGATTTGATGTGGAAGAGAAGAGATAGGGAAATTCCTTCTTGATATCATCCTCTGATTCCCACGTTTCTTCTTTTTCTATGTGGTGCTTCCATTGAACTTTACACCATCTAATAACCTTGTTCCTTGTGACTCTCTCCTTGGCTTCCAAAATTTTGGTCAGTTGTTCGGCATAAGTCAAATCTTCCTCGAGTTCGAATCCTTCCATGGGTACTTGTTCTTCTGGTACTCTCAAGCATTTCTTGAGCTGGAAAACATGAAAGACATCATGTACGTCTGAAAGATGAGTTGGCATCTCCAACTTATACACTACTTCTCCTCTTTTGTCAAAAATCTTGAATGGTCCAATGTAGCGAGGTGCTAGCTTGCCTCTTATGTTAAACCTCTTATGACCTCTCGTCGGTGACACCTTGAGGTAAACAAAATCTCCCACTTCCAAGGTTAATTTCCTTCTCCTATTTTCCGCATAGCCCTTTTGTCTTTATTGGGCAGCCCTCAAGTTTTCACGAATTATTTGGACTTGCTTTTCGGCTTCTTGCAACACATCCGGACGAAATACTTGAGTTTCTCCTGCCTCATTCCAGAATAAAGGTGTCCTACACTTCCTTCCATAAAGGGCTTCATATGGTGACATTTTCAAGCTTGCTTTGTAACTATTGATGTATGAAAATTCTGCTTATGGCAAGCTCTTGTCCCAACCTTTCCCATGCTTCAAAGCACAAGCTCTTAACATGTCCTCTAAAATCTGATTGGTCCTCTCGGTTTGTCCATTCGTTTGAGGGTGGTATACTGAACCAAAATTCAACCCTGTTCCTAGTGCTTCATGTAACTTTAGCCAAATCCTAGAGGTAAATTGAGAACCTCTATCCGAGACTATCTTCTTAGGGACTCCATATCGACACACAATATGCTCAATGTATATTTCGGCCAATTGTGCAGATGTATACTTGGTCTTGACAGGAACAAAATGAGCTGACTTGGTCAATCGATCCACGATTACCCAAATTGAGTCATACCCGGACTGGGTACGCGGTAAACCAACTATGAAGTCCATATCGATTTCTTCCCACTTCCATTCCGAAATCTTTAATGGTTGTAATAGTCCAGCTGGCCTTTGATGTTCTGCCTTGACTCGTTGGCACACATCACACAATGCTACGTATTCAGATATGTCCTTCTTCATGCTATCCCACCAATAGCAAGTCTTCAAGTCTTTGTACATCTTTGTACAACCGGGGTGAATTGAGTAAGGTGAGTCATGTGCCTCCTTTAATATCGTCTCCCAAACATGCTTCACCTTAGGCACGACAATCCTTTTTCCCAGCCATAAGGTACCATGTTCATCCTCATCAAATCTGAATTCTCTCCCCTCTTGGGCCCTTTCCTTGATTTCTTGAATTTCCTCATCCTTAGTTTGACCTTCCTGAATTTCTTGCTCCAATGTTGGGTTTAACTCCATCATCTCCATCTCATTTACAAATCCAAGGTTCAACCGTTCAAACTTCTTACATAACTCGGATGGTAATTCTTGAACCGTGAGTTATGACTTACTCCTTTTCAACTCAAAGCATCAGCCACTACATTAGCCTTCCCTGGATGATAATTGATTCCCAAGTCATAATCCTTGATGAGCTCCAACCATCTTTGTTGCTTCAAGTTCAGATCCGTTTGTGTGAAAATATACTTCAAACTCTTATGATCCGTATAGATTTCACACCTATATCCAAGGATATAGTGTCTCCAAATGTTCAACGCATGTACCACGACTACAATTTCCAAATCATGCGTTGGATAATTCTGTTCATGTTTCTTCAATTGTCTCGATGCATAGGCGACCACTTGACCTTCTTGCATCAATACACATCCAAGTCCTTGTATCGATGCGTCGCAATAAATATCAAAACTCTTGCTTACATCCGGCAATACCAAAACTGGGGTCAACCTCTTCTTCAACTCCTCAAAACTATTTTGACAAGCTTGAGTCCATTGGAATGCCTTTCCTTTCATTAGCAGTTCCATCATTGGCTTGACTATCTTGGAAAAGTCCTTGATGAATCGACGGTAATATCCAGCCATTCCAAGAAAAATCATTATTTCCTTGATATTTTGCGGTGGTTCCCACTTCAACACGTCCCTCACTTTTCCCAGGTCAACAGATACTCCTCCTCCTGAGATGATATGACCCAAAAACTACACCTCTCTCAACCAAAACTGACACTTGTTGAACTTGGCATACAATTAATGCTCCCCCAATTTTTTTAACGTAAGCCTCAAGTGTTCCTCATGTTCCTTCTCATCCTTCAAGTAGATCATAATGTCATCAATAAACACAACAACGAACCTGACCAAGTACTCCATGAAGACCTTATTCATGAGGTACATAAAGTACGCAGGTGCATTGGTCAAACCAAAGGACATCACGGTGTACTCATAAGATCCATACCACATCCTAAAAGCTGTCTTAAATATGTTTGACGGTCTAATCTTCATTTGAAAGTATCTCGACCTCAAATCAATCTTAGAGAAGACACAAGCACCCTTCATCTGAGCAAAGAAGTCTTCTATGCGTGGTAAGGTGTACTTGTTCTTGATGGTTACCTCGTTGAGAGCTCGATAATCTGCGCACATCCTTTGGGATCCATCCTTCTTGTCTAAAATAGCATGAGCGCTCCCCAAGGTGAAGAGCTATGGCAAATGAAACCTTTCTGTAGTTGCTCTTGAATTTGTTTCTTGAGCTCTGCTAATTCCAAAGGAGGCATCCTATACGGCCTCTTAGCTATAGGTGTAGTTCTAGGTATTAAATCAATAACAAACTCAATGTCTTGATCAAGTGGCATACCTGGCAACTCTTCCGAAAAAACATCCAAAAATTCACAAAACACTGGAATCTCCTCAATTGCGGCACCGTCCATATGATTTAGCTCCAATTGCTTCGGTGCGGTTTGAGATGGTTCAAACTCTACAGTGATCCCTTCCTTATTCGTCAACTTCACCGTCTTCGTGGCACACTCAATAACTCCATTGTGCTTCCTCAACCAGTCCATACCAAGTATAATGTCCAATCCTTGAGAATCCAAAACAATGAGGTTGGCAGAGAAGTCTACCCCCCTTATTCTAAGGCTTACTTTTGGACATACTATATTTGTCCTCATCTCTCCTCCAGGAGACTTAACCAATAGAGTAAACTTCATATCAGAGATAGACAAACTATACTTGGCAACATACTACGATGCAATGAATGAATGCAATGCTCCAGAATCAAATAACATAGTCGCGGGGTTGGAGTTGGTGAGGAACATACCAATGAGCACGTCATCCGCTTGTTGAGCATCCTCCGTAGAGACATGGTTCACATTGCCACGAGCAAAATTCTGCTGTCCGCGGTTCCCTTGTGGCTGTCCTCCATTGGGTCTTGGGTTTTGCCTTGGTGCATTGCTTCCTTCACCAAGGCCTGACTTAGGACATTGATGCGCAAAGTGTCCAGCTTCTCCACAAGTATAGCACTTCTTAGCTCCACCAGAATTATTGGGACGAGCTTGATTTTGAGCATTGGCACCAGGATAGTTGGCATGAGGTGCATAAGACATTGGAGGCCTATGTGCTTGCATAATAGGGCGTTGCTGAACAAACTGAGTTAGGCGCGATGCATAACCAGGGTGCTGTATAGGAGTAGAGGAGCTATAATATGGTGCATTAGGAGGCGCAAAGCGAGGGCGCACATTACTTCCTTGTTGCTGTCCTTGATATGGCGCCTTCCTCTTGTTGTCTTGCTCCATCTCACGGATCTTATTCTCAACCACGATTGCTTTGTCCACAAGCTTCTGGAAATTGGCATAATCACAGTTGAACAATTGAACTTGGATCTCATTGTTCAAGCCGCTCATGAACAAATATTGCTTCCGGTTGTCCCGGCTCACATCCTCAGGCGCATACCTGGAGAGTTGAGTGAACTTATTGAGATATTCACTCACGCTTGATCTTCCTTGCCTTATGTTCTCAAATTCTTGTCTCATCAAAATCATAACTCCCTCCGGCACATAATGAGAACGAAAGCTCTCTTTGAGTTCGGCCCAAGTGATTCTCTCTTGATTCTCATGAGCATTGCAATATGAATCCCACCAATCTGCAGCTGCTCCAACTAATTGATGAGAAGCAAATAAGACCTTTTCCCGGTCACTGCATTGGACAATAGCAAGTTTCTTCTCCACGGACTTGAGCCAATCATCAGCATCCATAGGGTTAGCAGCTTGAGCAAAGGTTGGCAACCTAGTCCACATAAACTCTCCCAATTGGTTATAAAGAGGCGGGGGTGGAGGTGGAGGCATGTGGGGCTGATTATTGATGTTACCAGCCTACAGCTGTCCCATTGTCTGTATCAAGATCTGCATGAGCTGGTTCTGCATAGTCAATAGCTACTCAATGTTGATAGCTTCATGAGCAGGTCCTTGTCCATTGTTGTTCTGAGGTACTCCATTGTTCTCTCCTCATCATTAGCATCCCTGTGGTTGCGAGTCCTCACCATCTGGAGAAAAGCAATAGGTAAGAATTAGAAAACATCCCCAACTATATGCATCAAGGGATATGAAACTAGACAACTAGCTACTCTAACCTACGTGGATATGGTAATGCTAAAGCATCCCAAAATCCTCTATTAAGCACACAAGCAAACAATATATAGCAAACAGCAAACCAACCAAAAACACATCGATTCCTGAGTGGTCCTATGTGCTCTAAAGTGTCCATTCTATCTAGGTTGCATCCTACGGTCAACCTGTGGCTCTGATACCAGTCTGTGACACCCGGTTCCGAAAAATGAACCAAGTGAACACATATGTGTGCCCAGGATGTTCAACACACATACAAGAGTGCATTCACAAAAGAGTATATAGAAAATTACCACAGAACAAGATTAATTAACCAAATTTTATTGCATAAACCATATTATCTTCGAATAAAAGTTCTAATGAATATTAACGACAAGTTCAACTAATTCAGCATAAATAAACTAAATAAGCAACTGAACAGCTAGGCAGCATAAGCAATAGGGTATAGCGCAGTGCCATCAACACCACAGGCAAAGCTGACGGTAGACATGGCCTAGAACTCCGCATTATCGCCATGAACTCCCAATCCTGACCTGCAACTGTTGGGAGGGGGGTTCCAAGAGTGTGTACATGTTGTACTCAGCAAGTGTGCAAAGTATGACATGTGGCTGATTCAAATGACGACAATAATAAGGGCTGAGTGCTGAGAAGTACATTAAAACATTTGAAAAACAATATATTACATGTATGTGAAGTAAACCCATCATAATCGTAAGTAATATCATAATACCAGTCCATATCCATTACCATCATCAATAATTCCAGATTTCACCATTTGCCAATAACCATATTCAATACCAAAAATTAATCCATAACCATCCATAACCATTACCAAACCTTAACCATCCCAAACACCATCCCAATACCAACTTCCCTCTAATCATGGAAGTTGTCCAGGTGCTCATAACCGGGAGCACGGCTATCATGATATTTTCATTAGACTCTGCAGAGTTTGTACCACTTTACCCACGTGTTTGTGATTTCATCACCCGTCGGCGACTAAATAACCTCCCTTATGCCAATTACACTTCCTTTGGTGTATGGCCAAGAGATCACAAAATAGCCTTTACAAAGGGATTACTTGCCTATTTAGACCACACTGAGGTTTCACCGGTGGCGATGTCTCCCACAGAGCACATCTTCAACCAAGGGCCCCATCTTGAGCCATTTGGATCCCAGGGTAGTCCCACCAATCATCAACAAACCCAATCGGACTACCCCTTCCCCGAGCATCCTTAATGGTCCAAATAGCACTAGCAAAGCCCTAATTAATCAGCTACGCCGCACCCATACTTGGCCTCGTGGTGGCACTGTAATCCTGGCTTATTCTCGCATGAACCGGTCCTTAGATCTAAAGCAAGCAAACCACCATAACATCCAACCCAATCCACCAGCCACGCTTGCTTAGATCACCATCTTTTTAACCAGTTCATGATAATCAATATATCATTAATGCATAATTAAATAATATAGTGGTTTCCCATCCCAATTGATTAAGAGACGCAAAAAGGTAAAAATAAATCCCATCCCGACTCTCTACCATAAATTCCAGGTGACAAGGGTGGTTTAACAAATCTAGTAAACTTCCTACCATAGGATTCCCATCAAATTGACACAAGCATGCAGTTTTGCAGACAAAACATTTATTTCAAAACTGGATCAATATGCGTCAAGGACACTTGCCTTGCTCTTGCGATTGGTTCAGGTCAACTTCTTCAAACTCTTGGTGCCGTAGATCCTCCGCGGCACTTTCTAGCGCAAATCCATCTAATCCGCACAATAGACATACAAGACAAGAAACACAATCAAAGAGTGCACAAATATTACTCAATATGACATGACATGCATGATTGATGCAAATGCAAGGTAGAACTTGTTAATATATTGATTTTAAAGGATCACTAATTAGTTCTAATAGTTTTTAACAAGTTTATACGGGTTTGGATGTGATTAGATCTAATTTTAGAATTAATTCAACAGAATTTAGTCAGCAAAATCGGACTAGTCTACAGAAGGCTGGACTAGTCCGCACTTCGCAGAACTAGCGAACTAGGGTTTTCTAAATTGACGTAAATTTGGAGATTAGGGGTTGAATTCACGTAAGGAAAAGAGAATGGAAGGTATACCAGGTGTTTAGAACTCCAGAGAATCGAGGATCTTGGAGGTAGCACTTGGATCTTGATGATCTAGGGTTGGGATGAACTTGGAGATGAATTGGTGGTGAAGAACAAAACTTGATGGATATCTTGATCCTCTTTCATTTCCTCCTCTTCTTCTTCTTGCTTGGGATCTCCTGCTCCCTCCTTGATGGTGGCTCTCCACGAACTAGGGTTTGGGTGAGGTGTAAAAGTGGCAAATAGATGTCAAGCCAAGGGGTGGGGTTGTTTATATAGAGATGGAGGCTAGGGTTAGATGGATTTCGAGTTTGAGAGGAGTAGAGGCCAGTTTAGAGTCCCACAAGGGCTCTAAAAGAGTTAGGCACGACGTCCTTAGGACCACTTAATGTGAAACCCAAGAAACAAGTCGTAAAGCAAAAGATCAATTCGGAGTCGCGAAATATCGGACAAGTCTGAAAAGGACCGGACTAGTCCGAAGTTAGTCAGAAAGAAATCAGACAAGTCTGGCCAAAAATCGGACAAGACCGACTTTAGTCGGAGAGGAAAACAAACAAGTCCGCTGGAACACCGGATATTTTCGGAAAATCCCAGGGACTTAGTAAATTTTCAAGGATTCTTGGAATATCGAACTAGTCCGCATAAAATCGGACAAGTCTGAAAGTTTCCAGAGGCACAATCGGACTAGTCCGTAGCAAAAATGGACAAGTCCATTTTTAGTCAGAGAGAAATCGGACTAGTCCTCACCAAAATCGGACTAGTCCGCACTTTTCAGCATTTTAAGTGTGGTTTTGTTCCAAATCAATTTTAAGCTCATTCCTCTTGATATGAATTAATGTTAAACATGTATATGAATGTAAGTAGGGCATGATGCATGAAAATGAGGGTGTTACAACTCCTCCTCCCGAGATGATATGACCTAAAAACGACACCTCTTTCAAACAAAACTAGCACTAGCTAAACTTGGCATACAATTGATGCTCCCTCAATTTCTGCAATGTAAGCCTCAAGTGTTCCTCATGTTCCTCCTCGCTTCTCGAGTAGATCATAATGTCATCAATGAATGCCACAATGAACTTCTCCAAGTACTCCATGAATACCTTATTCATGAGGTACATAGAGTACGCAGGTGCATTTGTTAATCCAAAGGACATCACAGTGTACTCATACGATCCATACCGTGTCCAAAAAGCTGTCTTGGGTATGTCCGAAGGTCTAATCTTCATTTGAATGTATCCCGACCTCAAATCAATCTTAGAGAAGACACAAGCACCATTCATCTAAACAAACAAATCCTCTATGTGGGGCAAAGTATGCTCGTTCTTGATGGTCACCTCATTGAGAGCTCGGTAGTCCACACACATCCTTTGGGATCCATCCTTCTTGTCCACAGAAAGAACGGGCGCTCCCCAAGGTAAAGATCTTGGGTGAATAAACCCTTCTCTAGTTGCTCTTGAATCTGCTTCTTGAGATCCGCTAACTCCCTAGGAGGCATCCTATATGGCCTCTTAGCTATAGGTGCAGTTTCAGGTATTAAATCAATAACAAACTCAATGTCTCGATCATGTGTCTTACCTGGCAACTCATCCGGGAACACATCCAAATATTCTTGCACCACTGGGATCTCCTCAATTGCGGCACTGTCCAGGTGATTCAGCTCCAATTGCTTCGGTGCATGTTGAGATGCTTCAAACTCTACATCAATCCCTTCCTGATTGGTCAACTTCACCGTCTTTGTGGCACATTCGATGACTCCATTTTGCTTTCTCAACCACTCCATACCAAGTATAATGTCCAATCCTTGAGAATCCAAAAAAATGAGGTTGGCAAAGAAGTCTACCCCCTTATTCTAAGGCTTACTTTTGGACATACTATATTTGTCCTCATCTCTTCTCCAGGAGACTTAACCAATAGAGTATACTTCATATGAAAGATAGACAAACTATACTTGGAAAGATATTTTGATGCAATGAATGAATGTGATGCTCCAGAATCTAATAACATAGTTGTCAGGTTGGAGTTCGCGAGAAACATACCAATCACCACGTCATCCGCTTGTTGAGCATCCTCTGTAGAGACATGGTTCCTATTGCCACGAGTAAAATTCTGCTGTACACGGTTCCCTTGCGGCTGCCCTCCATTGGGTCTTGGGTTTTGTCTTGGAGCGTTGCTTCCTTGACCAAGGCATGACTTAGGACATTGTATTGTGAAGTGTCCTGCTTCTCCACATGTATGGCACTTCCTAACTACACCAGAATTTGGACGGACTTGATTCTGAACATTTGCATCAGGAAGGTTGGCACGAGGTTCAAAAGGCATTGGAGGCCTAGGTGCTTGCTTGACAGGGCGTTGCTGCACAAACTGAGCTGGGCATGGTGCATAATCAGGGTGTTGTACAGAAGCAGAAGAGTTGTCATAAGGCGCATTAGGTGGCTCAAAGTGAGGTTGCATGTTGCTTCCTTGTTGTTGTACTTGATATGGCGCCTTCCTCTTGGTGTCTAGCTCCATCTCATGAACTTTGTTCTCCACAACAATTGCTTTGTCCACTAGCTTCTGGAAGTTTGCATAATCACAATTCAACAATTGTACTTGGATCTCATTGTTCAAGCCCCTCATGAACAAGTATTGCTTCCGACTATCACGTCTCACATCCTCAGACGCATATCTTGAAAGTTGTGTGAATTTATTTAGGTATTCACTCACACCCAATCTTCCTTCCCTCAGTTTCTCAAATTCTTGTCTCTCCAAGACCATAACACCTTTCGGCACATAATGAGAACGGAAGCTCTCCTTGAATTCATCCCAATTAATCCTCCCGTTGTTCTCATCGGCGTTGCATACGAATCCCACCAATTGGCAGCTCCTCCAACAAGTTGATGAGATGCGAATAGCACCTTCTCCTGGTCACTGCATTGGAATATTGCAAGTTTCTTCTCCACGGACTTGAGCCAATAATTAGCATCCGTAGAGTCAGCAACTTGAGCAAAAGTCGACGGCCTGGTTCTCATGAACTCTCCCAGTCGGTTATGAGGATGCAGGGGTGGCGGTGGAGGCATGTGAGGCTGATTGTTGTTGTTGCCAGCCTGCAGCTGTCCCATAGTCTGTATCATGGTCTGCATGAGCTGGTTTTGCGTGGTCAATAGATGCTCAAGATTGATAGCTCCCTGGACAGGTCCTTGTCCATTGTTGTTCTGAGGTGCTCCATTGTTCTCCTCCTCATTATTGCCATCCCTCTGGTTGTGAGTCCTCACCATCTGAAGAAAATCAAAAGATAAGAATTTAGAAAATGTCCCCAACTATATGCATCATGGGATATGAAATTAAGCAACTACCTATACTAGCCTATATGGACATGACAATGCTAAAGCATCCCAAAATCCTCTACTAAGCACCCAAGCAGCAATACATAGCAAATAGCACACCAATCAAGAACACATCGATTCTTGAGTATTCCTATGTGCTCTAATGTGTCCATTCTATCTAGGTTGCGTCCTACAGTCAAGCTGAGGCTCTGATACCAATTTGTGACACCCGGTTTTGAAAATGAACGAAGTGAATGCATATGTTTGGCCAAGACGTTCAACACACATACACGAGTGCATTCACAAAAGGATATATAGAAAATTACCGCGGAACAAGATTAATTAAGCACTTTTATTACAGAATTAAGAATATCCCCAATAAAAGCTTTAATGAATATTAATGACAAGTTTAAACTAATGCAGTGGAAGTAACATAAATAAGCAAACTAAGAAGCTAAGCATATAGGGTAGTGTAGCTCGAATCAACAACACAGGCAAACCTGAAGGAAGACACAGCCTAGAACTCCGCATTATCATCGTTATACTCCCAATCCTTACCTGTAACTGTTGGTGGGGGAATTGCAAGGGTGAGTACATGTCGTACTCAACAAGTGTGGTATCACATGTAACTAATACAAATGACGACAATAACAGAGGCTAAGTGATGAAAAGTACATTAAAACATTCAAAAAGTAATATGTTACACATATATGAAGTAACCATCATAAACCATAATTATTAACATAGTACAAGTCCATATTCCATTACCGACATCAAAATTCTAGATTTCTCATTACCATTAACCATATCCATTGCCATAAACCATAATACCATCCCATAATCATGTTACCAACCATAACCATCCCAAATCTCAATACCAAACCCCTCTAATCATGTAGGTCATCCAGGTGCTCATAACCGGGAGCAAAACTACCATGATAGTTTTAATACTCTGTAGAGTTTGTACCACTTTACCCACGTTTTTGTGATTTCATCACCCATCGGCGACTAAAGAATCTCCCTTATGCCAATGACACTTCTTTGGTGTATGGCCAAGAGATCACAAAATAGCATTTACAAAGAGACTACTAGTATGTACGGACCCATTGAGCTTTCACCGGTGGCGATGACTCCAACTGAGCACATCTTCAACCAAGGGCCCCCTCTTATGCCATTCGGATCCCAGGGAGTCCTGCCACAAATCCAAACCCAATCCGACTCCCCTTCCCCGCTGCGCCAAATGATCTATGCAAAACTAGCAATACCCTAATTAATCGGCTACGCCACACCCATACTTGGCCTCGTGGTGGCACTGTAGTCCTAGCCTATTCTCGCATGAACTAGTCCTTAGATCCAAGGTCAGCAAACCACCATAGCATCCAACCCAATCCACATACCATGCTTGCTTATATCACCCATTACCATATCCTATTGACCAGTTCATATTAACCATAATCTCATTAATGCATAATTAAATAGTATAGTTGTTTTTCCATTCTAATTAATTAAGCGAAGCGAAAAGGTAAAAAGCTCTTCCTGACTCTCTACCATGTATTCCAAGTGACAAGGGTGGTTAACAAATCCAGTAAATTTCCTATCATAGGATTCACATCAAATTGACACAAGCATACAGCTTTGAAAACAAAACATTTATTATCGAAATAGGATCAATATGTTCAAGGACACTTGCCTTGCTCTTGGGCTTGGTTTCGTTTAAAGCCTTCAAATTACTGGTACTGGAGGTCCTTCGCAGCACTCTCTAGTGCAAATCCATCTAAACCGCGCAACGAACATACAAGACAAGAATTACAATCAATAAGTAAATATATATTACTCAATATGTCATGACATGCATGATTAATGCAAATGCGAAGTAAAACTAGTTAATGAGTTGTTAATGATGTTTACTAACTAGTCCTAATAGCTTTTAACAAGTTTGGATGGGTTTGGAGTTGACTCAAATCAATTTAGATTTAATTCAGTAGGAAACATATAGCAAAATCAGACTAGTCTGCTGTAGGGCCGGACTAGTCCGCCCTTCGCAGAAATAGCGGATTAGGGTTTTCTAGATCAACGTGAATTTGTAGAAACCGGGTTGAAATCATGTGAGAAAGAGAAATTAGAAGGTGTACAAGGTGTTTAGAACTCCAATGAATCAAGGGTTTTGGAGGCAACACTTGGATCTTGACGATCTAGGGTTGATGAAGCACTTGAAGGTGAATTGTTGATGAAGAACGAAACTCGATGGAGATCTTGATCCTCTTTCATTTCCTCCTCTTCTTCTTCTTGCTCGGGATCTTCTCCTACCTCCTTGATGGTGGCTCTCCACGAATTAGGGTTTGTGATCTTTCAATTTAGGCAAAAGGATGTAAAGTAAACAGTTGGGCTGTTTATATAGAGGTGGAGGGCTAGGGTTTGATGGATTTCGAGTTTGGAGAGGGTGGAGGCCCGTGTGGTGTCCCACATGGGCTCCAAAAAGAGTTAGATACGACATCCTTAGGCCCACTTAAGGTAAAACCCGAAAACACGTCGTCAAACAAAAGATCAACTCAGAATCGCGATCGCCGGACAAGTCCGCATGAGGCTGGACTAGTCTAAAGTTAGTCAGAGAGATAATGGACAAGTCCGAACCAGACATCGGACAAGTCTGAACTTAGTCAGAGGAAAAATAGAGAAGTCTGGCCAAAACTGGACAAGAGAATTTTAGTTAGGAGGGAAAACGGACAAGTCCGCTATATGTCGGACAAGTCCGGACAAGTCGAGGGACTTGGCAAAATTTCAAGGAATTGGGATGACCGGACTAGTCCTCTATGGGCCGGACAAGTCCAAAAATTGTATAGAGATGAAACTGGAATAGTTCGCACGAAAACGGACATGTCCGATGGAGGTCAGAGAGAAATCAGACTATTCTGCACCAAAAACGGACTAGTCCGCACTTCCAAGAATTTTTATGTGTGGTTTTGCCTCTAATTCATTTTAAACTTGCTCCTTTTTATGTGGGTCAATGTTAAACATGTATATGAACTTATGAAATGCGATGCATGAAAAATGAGGGTGTTACACTCTTGGTCCGGAGGTCCTTCCTAGTCAAGGGAGGTCCTAGGTCAGGCGACTCCAGCTGCAGTGGCTAGCTCCCGGGCGAGTTCCGAGGACTTTGCCTCACTGGATCTGGTGGGCTCGGAATTCGGGCCCCAAAAGAAGAAATTATGTGGCGCCTGGTGCGGTAGCATCCCCAGGTAAGCATTGTCATCTCACCCTAAGGTGCCAGTCTTGTCTTTATCATGTCTTTAATTTTCCTGATCTTTTGTTTCAAGGATGTCGAGAAAGAAGTCTGAGGCTTCGGCACCTGCTGCAGTGACTGAGGCTAAGCATGCGGAAGCTCTGGCTTCAACCCATGTGCCTCCCCAAGTGGTGGCAGAGGACACGGCAGCTCCAGCACCAGCTGTCGTGGACTTGGATCCAGAAGAGGCGCCAGAAACTCCCGCGGTAGCACCAGACCACGAGGGACAAGATGATGAAGATGTGCTAGCAGCCATAGCGCCGACGGCTGAAGCTCCTGTGCAGGAGACGGAGATGGTGGAAGCTCCGTAATTTGAGCCAGAGATAACTAAAACTCCAACGCCTGTGCCGGGAGTTGTTTAAGATCCGGCGACCGAGCCAAAGGTGTCTGAAGTTCCGGTCTCCGTGCTAGAGATTGTTGAAGCTCCAGCACCTGAGTTGGATGTAGTAGAAGTGCTGGCGCTTGAGATGGTGGCGGTGGGGGCTCTATACGAAGCTCCAACGTCCACCCCAGAGGTGATTACTCTGGAGGTGACCAAGTCCGAGCCAGAGCATCCAGAGGAGTTGATGGCGGGCCCTCCACCTGCAGAGCCGTCGGTTGAAGATCCGTCTGGAGGACATTTGGCGTCAGCCCCGGAGTTTGATGTTCCCACGGTTGGACCCTCGTCGGTGGTAGTAGAAGCAGAAGAGCTTCTGGGGGGCGGCCCTAGTGCTGCAGGACCGCAGGGGACCAAACTTGTGGCGTGGGACCCAATTTTTGTACTTGAAGACCCCTTGGAGCCAGCGGAGATGACTCTAGCTGGCCCAGAGCCTATTCCCTTGGCGTTGTCTATCAACAACGCCTTCTCCAGTCTCCGTCATGTCCAGCTCGCCTTCGACCATGATAGCAAGGTCCTCGAAGAAGAGCACCACACCCTAAGACGTTAGCGCAACAGACTTCATTTTGAATCCAAGCTGGCTCAAACAAGGCTTGCCGACCGACGGGAGTGGGTCGAGAAGGAAAAGACCTAGATGGAATATTGGGGCGAGTTGCTGGATGAGAGGGAGGCCTCCATCATGGCTCTCGATGCAAAAAGTTGAGAGGTTCTCGAGCACGCCAGGAAAAGCAGTGAGGTTGCTGACGATCGTCACGACAACCTCAACACGCTGAACGAGATTCTCCTGAAGTGCCGAGTGGACCTCGATCAGAGGGAAGAGAAGCTCCTAGAGATGCAGGAGGGTATTTTGAAAAAAGAGGGGGAGCTCGACCATAATCTGACTCTGGGAGAGCAAAACTTGGCAGATCGCACCAAAAATTTTGATCAGCGATGCAAGCAGGAGGAGGAGAAGCACTGGAAGCTGGGGCAAGAGCTCTCCAAAAGAGAAGCTGATGTTGCCACCAGAGAGGGGAAGGTGAGAGGCAGGGAGAAAGACCTGGCCGAACGGTGGAACCGCATCTACCTCCGGGAGACAGAGCTCGCTGACCGCGAAAAGCAAGTGGCTGAAAGCATTCAGCAACAAGCCAAAGAAGTCGAGCGCATCGCCCGGGAGAGTTCATAGCTTGTGGCCGCAAGAAGGTCAGTGGAGGAGTTGTGGAGCTCAAGGGCAACTGAGTCCCAGCGGGTGTGGGATTTCTTGGGGCACGCCGACAGAGCAACTGAGTTCTGACAGATCTAGGACTTCTTAGGGCACGTTGACAGAGCTTTGGTGCCGCTTGGCTTCAGTCTTGTACATCCGGAGAACCCAGCACCTGAGCTGGACCAGACGCTGGTGGCACATAGCTCTACTAGCAGCAAACTCAACGCGATGGGTGCCATCATTGCCGACCAGCTAGAGATGGAGGGGAAATCTTTGGCCAAGGACATCGCCGAATATGTTCTCGTGTCTTACAAGAGCCGATACCCCCAACTCTCACTAGATCCGGTCTTTGAAGGACCCATTGTCGAAGAGGAAGATGCCGTGAGGGCCAGCGTCCAAGAAGTTGCCGAGAAGGTTATCTCGTTCTTCCACAGGACTTAGAGCCTCAAGTAGCTAGGACCTTTCTCTTTTGCCTTTTACTGTAATCCTCATTTTGTAATCAAGTACTTCTGATGAATGAAATCGACTCTTTGAATGAATGAATTCCATTTTATATTTTTCTTCAATGCACTGTCCTTTATCTTATTGGCCCCTGTTGGATGTACACAATTGGATTGCGAACATGTACCAATAGGTTTTGACAATGTGTTGATGACTTGAAAGCTTCAAACTTGTAGCCAGCACGCTTAGCCTTTAGGTTTGAAGTCTACTTCAGACAACTCCAGGGACCCTATGTGATGTCGATGGCGGCCCCCCTGGGAGGTGTCGAAGCTTGATAGGTCCAACGGCGCCCACTATCAACACATGAAACGTCGACGGCGGGCCCCCTAGGGTTGTCAGAGCTTGATAGGTCTGACGGCGCCCACTGTCAACGCATGAAACGTCAATGGCGGGACCCCTGGGGTTGTCGGAGCTTTATAGGTCTGACGACGCCCACTGTCAACGCATGAAACATCGACAGCGGGCCCCTGGGGTTGTCGGAGCTTGGTAAATCCAACGGCGCTCACTATCAACGCATATAACATTGACAGCGGGCCCCTTGGTGTTGTCGTAGCTTGGTAGATCCGACGGTACTCACTGTCAACACGTATAACATTGACAGCGGGCCCCCTGGGTTTCTCTGAGCCTGGTAGCTTCGGCAGCGCCCATTGTCAATGCATAGAAACATCGATGGCGGGCCCCCTGGAATTGTTGGTGCTTCCCGGCTTCGACGATATCCACCATCAACGTAGAATACGTCAACGGCGAATCCCCTCGAAGTGATTTCTTCACCATCTTTGCTTGAATCGTCATTATGCTTCATGTCGACGGGGGGTCCCCATGGGAGTTGTCATAGCTTGTTAGCTCCACGGATGCCCACTTTCAACGTTAGAAACGTCGACAGCGGCCCCCCTTGGGGAATGTCGGAGCTTAGTAGCTTCGGCATCGTCCACCATCATCATGAGTTTTCATTTTTCCTACTCATCAAAGAAAAGAAAAACAATTAAATTGGTCCTCTCCTCTATAACTCTTTCACGGCTTACTATTCTTATTTGAATTTTAGATCCAAAGGAACTCATATGACAATAAGTATATTGCTGCAATCTCCCCAGATCCGAATGCCTTCTAGACCCGCGCTATTGAGGCCTGCCGAAATGTAGGTAGAGTGTCGTACTTAGGGTGCTTGACCAGGCTAAGTCGGTAGCGCACTCCGGACCTAACAATAGCTTTGGCGTTCAGGCGAGTAGACCGTCTAGCAATTCTAAGATCCAAAAAAAATTGACAATGTAACTTGTAGAAAATATGAAAAACATTGCGCTAAAGCTCAAAAAGAATTGCACAACTTCATTATAGACAAGAAGGAAAAGGATAATAAAAGAAAACAGGTTTGTACATAATTAATGCACGTGAAATCTGCTTTTGCACAATAATGTCTTTTATTATAGGTCCAGATTACAGGGGAGACAAGGACACACTTAGGGTACGGAATCAGGCTAAGTGTGCTATACATCTTGTTCTAACCCAGGGTAGGTAAGCCACATTTTTCAGTACAGGGACCGAGTTAAATGTTGCTTGAACTACCCGGACCCTCCAGGAGGGGTGCGGATGTTCTCCCGGAGTACCTACCCGACTCTGTGCATGGAGTCTATAACTTACATTGTGTGTAATTACATACTCACCTCCGTGAAACTAAGCATAAAACTTATGGAGGTGCTCAATGCTCCAAGGATTAGGAAGCGGGGTCCCATCCTCAGTTGCCAAGCGAATGCATCCGGGACTGGATACTTTGATCACTTGGAAAGGACCTTCCCAGCTGGGGGAAAGTTTGTCCATCCCTTCACGAGTTAGTATTCTCCGAAGCCATAGATCGCCTTCCTCGAGCTGTCGGTTGCGCACATGCGATTGATGATAGCGCCAGAGCGCTTGGCGATATGAACATCTGCTTGGCACCTTCCATCGTTGACGAGGTCAAGGTCTTCACGCCGGGGCTGGTCCTGCTCGGCTTCGTCGATGTCTTGTGGGCTTGGAATTAGTGATGAAGCTTTCTTGAGGCAATAAAAAATTCGTAAAGCAGCTTGTGGACCTCAATGTATCGAGTCTTGGCATCATGAAGTACTTCACTGATGAAGTACATTGGGCGTTCGATAGTCCAGACCCTCCCAGAGGGGCCCGGAGCTCCTTCTTCGTCAACCCGGATCCTCCCGGAGGGGTCCAAACCTTCCTGTTGATCTTCTCGGACCCTCCCAGAGGGGTCCAGAACTTCTTATTGTTCAACTCAAACCCTCCCGGAGGGGTCCGGATCTTCTTGATCAGCCGTGCGAATTCCCTCAGGTGAGAGAGTTTGATCCTCTAGCATTTCGCCTTGAAGATCCGTGCCTGGGGGCTGGGATCCAGACTAGCCTTCAGATAGCTCCGAACGCTCCCGGGAGGGTCTGGGCTCCTAAACTGGGGATGGCTCCGGTCTTTCCGTGACCAGGACCATGATGACAACCTCCGCAGTTGAAAAAATGTAGAGCAGTAGAGGCTCACCAGGGTTCGGAGCTACCAAGATTGGTAGTGTGGTGAAGAGCTACTTGATCTCTTGGAATGCCTTTTTTGCTTCTTCGGACCAGTGGAATGGCCTGGACTTCCTCAAGAGTTTGAAGAATGGTAGTGCCCATTCTGCCAATCTTGAGATGAACCGGCTGAGCGCAGCTAGACATCCAGTTAGCTTCTAGACATCCTTGATGCGGGCTGAGGGCTGCATGTCTTCAATGGCCTTGATCATCATCAAGTTTGCCTCAATTCCTCGATGGGTCACCAAGAATCCGAGGAGCTTACCAGAGCTAACCCCGAAGACACGTTTGTCCGAGTTCAGCTTGGTGCAAGTGATCCGCAGCTTGTTGAAGAAGGCTTGCAGATTGTCATGGAGTGACTCCTTGTTCTTGACCTTCACGACAATGTCATCGACATAGACCTCCAACAAGTCCCTGATGAGCTCTCCAAATGTTTTGTGCATAGCTCGCACAAAAGTTGAAGCAGCATTTTTGAGACCGAAAGGCATAGTAGTATAGTAATACAATCTATCTACTGCTATGAAGGCAGTATGCTCTTCATCTTCCCTAGACATTTGGATCTGATGGTAACCAGAATATAGGAAACACAATATCCCACACCCGGATGTGGAGTCCACTATCTAGTCTATCCTAGGTAGTGAAAATGGATCTTTTGGACATGCCTTATTCAAGGTGGTGTAGTCGATACACATCCGAAGCTTCCCGCCGGCCTTGGGTACAACGACTCGATTTGCCAGCCATTTTTGATGATGAACCTCCTGAATGAAACCAGTTTCGAGCAGCTTCTTGATTTCCTATTGGATGAAGTTGTGCTGCTCGACTGATTGTTTTTGGGGCTTCTGGTGTACTAGCCGTGTGCCGAGATAAATCTTCAGGCTGTGCTCAATCACCACCCTAGGGACCCTAGGCATTTGTGATGGTTGCCAGGAAAACACGTCAACATTCGCCCGGAGGAAAGTGATGAGCGTGAGTTCCTATTTGTTGTCTGGACCCCCTAATATACGGGTAGTTTGGACAGCATCGGAACCAATTTGTACGACTCTGATGGGTACATCGGTGTCGCCCCTTGGTTGCGCGCGTGGTGCAGAGGTTGAGCCACGGTGACGAGTGCTCGGAGGTTGAGCAGCTAGCTCCTTGCCGGATGCTCCCACTTGTGCTGTTGCAAGCGCGTGGAGTTCTTCCAGCGCAGTGACTCCTGCAGTGCGATCTCAGCGGATCTAGAGAACGCCTGAAGGTGTCCGCATCTTCAACACCAAATAGCTGTAGTGAGCTACGGCCATGAACCTATAAAGGGCAGGCCTTCCTAGGATGGCGTTGAAGGGAAAGTTGATGTGTGCGACGTCGAAGACCAGCTTCTCAGTCTTGTACTTCTCCCAGGTCCCGAAGGTCACTGGGAGTGTAATGGATCCGGGAGGGCTGATGGCTCTCGGACCTACCCCAGAGAATGGACATGAGGGGCTAAGGTCTGAAATTCAGAACTGGATCTTCACGAATGCTTCATAGCTCAAGAGGTTGAGCGCTGCCCCTCCATCTATCAAGACATGGTAGAGTTGGACATTGTTGATGGTTCGAGACACCATCAATGGCAGTTGACCAGCTATGATCATGTTCCTAGGGTAGTCTGTAGCATCAAAAGTGATGGGAGTGTCCATCCACTTCTGATGCGGTTCTACCTTGGCGGTAGGAGCTGCGGCAGCCATCTCTCGCCGCATAGTCTTAAGGACACGACGGGAAGTGTTATCCCATGACACTCCATATATGGTGTTGAGGGTCTTCTGATGCTCATTGTCGAAGATGACAGAATCATCATCGACTGTGTTGTACACAACCTTCAGGACCTTCTTGGGGTCCTGGAAGCTTAGCTACGTATCAGTCGGAGCTTCGTCGACTTTTTGTTTCCCTTCCCGTTGGCGGAAAGGAGCTTCTTCTCGGCGCTTGTTGTAGCACTCGACAAGGTTCTGGACCTCTCGGCAATATTCTAGAATGTGTTTGTCCATTTTGTGGATCGGACACCACATCTTTGGACTGCTGTTGTCTTCTGACGAAGGTTGAGGTCGCTTTTTGGGGCATCCCCCGTACACCCGGAGCTACAGCTACCGCAGCAGTAGGCGTGCCGGCTGACAACTTCTTCTTGTCATTGGACTTTTTCTTTTTCTTTACACTACTGGAGGTAGTAGCTTCAGCATTGGAGAACTTTTTGTTAGCCTCCGGAGCTGGCTTAGAATGCATTTCCCGGCCCCTGCAGCTCGGGCGCACTTGTCGGCCAAGCTGAAGAGCTTTGTGACGCTGGTGACTTCTTTTGTCGCCAGCTTCTCTGGCATCTTCTTGTCTCTGACACCCTTTCTGAATGCCACAATGACAGAAGCATTGGAGATGGAAGGGATGGTGTTTCTTACCTGCGAAAATCGCTAGATGAAAGATTGCAGCGATTCTCCCAATTTTTGTTGTACATCAAAAAGATCCAGTTATGTGCCGGGTCGGGTGTAGGAACTCCCGAAGTTGGCGGTGAACTGTTGGCATAGCTCCGCCCAACTGTTGATGGAGTCAGGCGGTACACTCATGAACCAGGACCTGGCCATCCCAGTCAGAGCCACTGGAAAGTAATTGGCCATCACGGCCTCATTGCCACCTGTTGTGAGAATGGTGGTGAAGTATATCTGGAGGAACTCGGCGGGGTTGATAGTCCCATCAATTTTTTCTAGGAAATGAGGGTGAAACTTCTAAGTCCAGCGGACCATGCGCAGGTGCATGGCCAGGGCTGAGCAGCCGCCCCCTACTCCCATGGCAGGAGGGTTTTCCCGAGCCTCCCGCCTTTCGCGAGCACGCTCGATGTGGACGCTGTCATCTTTCTGTCTGTAATGGCAGTTGTGCTCCGACCGTAGATCATGCGTTGAGAGTCTCAACGTGGTGTGAGTGTGACGCGCCTCGGAGGGTAGCGACGTCGCCTGCTGACACACAAAACATTTCTGGAGTTGTGAAGCTTGCAGACCAAGTATTCCACACAAGATCTGACATTGAGAAGATGCCTACCCTAAAGGGGGAGGACCTTGGTTGCTGAGGCCATCAGTTGCGGCTACAACCAGATGTTCCGCATCAGCACGCCACTGCTCCATGACACTTTGAGGTGCTCCCGGCGATGGTGGGCGTTGGAGAAGAGTACGCGCAGCAATTAGCGCATTCTCAGGGTTGTTGTGCGTCGATGCGGTGACCGACGCCGAGACCCCATCTTGTTGTCCGGCATTGTTAGCCATTGCAGATGGCGGTGGTGGTGGTACGACTCCCGCCGGGACAACAGCACCCGTCGGCTGTTGCACCTTGGAGGGATTCCCTCCAGTATGTTGCTCAACGTTGCTGTTGGACGATCCTGCGACGAAGTTCACCATCTTAAAATCTCAAAGGCCCCCTACCTGGCACGCCAAATGTCGAAGTGTGCGATCGACACTTCCCCCGGTACTACTAGATCGTAGCCCACGGAGGCTCTTGATTGGTAGGGACGCGCGTGAGATTACGAACAAGACAGTGACACGATGATTTTACGTGGTTCGGGCTGCCTGAGCGTAACACCCTACTCCACGGGATGTGATGCTATATGTATGAGTGTATGGCGCTTGTGAGCGTGTGAGCTTGCTTGTCTATGTATCGTGCAGCGCATCCCTTTTATAGTCTAAGGACTGGCCATTACATCATCCTGGCCCGACATGTGGCCCTGGCGGTTGTTAAGTGCCTAATACATGATATGTGCATATTAAAGGGAATTACAGCATGATAACGCGCCTTAATGGCGGCGTTACCATTGTTAAGAGTCATCTGATCATGTGTCATTAATATGGCATTAATGACACAAAATCAGGTCTTGTAACTATAGCTTTAACTGTCCCTTGAATATCCGCGCCATTGGAGATCCGCTAGTCTCTTCGTTGCTATCTCAGGTCTGGAGGTTCAACATGTGGCGGCTTTGTAGCTTCCCGTCCTGGGGAGGTAGGTCCGGAGCCACTATACATGTGGTAGCACCGGAGCTTCCCTATCCTGGGGGTTAGATCCGGGGTCACTCGACACGTGGCAAGACCGGAGCTTCCCTACACAGGGAGTTAGGTCCGGTCTTTTTGTTACACGTGGTAGTGTCGGAGCTACACAAACGAGGGAGGCGGGTCCATTGTTGTGTAGCATGTGTAGCCTTCAGAGGTATTCAACTCGGACGGGTGGAACTCCTCGGTGTTCCTTGTGGTATGATGGGGTACCCGATACACAGAGTACTGACAAGCTCGTTTGCCACCCCTTGGAAGCAAGCTTAGGCCTCGCGAAGAGCCAAATTGGAACTAGCCCAAGAGGAGGAAGAAGTGAGTTCACCCGCTGAGGAGGTTGAGCATGAATACTCCAACACGACGGAGGAAGATCCTAGGAGGTGGAATTCTATGATGATGAGGGGGAAGAAGATCCTGAGATGGTGGAATTCTATGATAGTGAGGAAGAGGAAGGTGATACACATAAGGAGGTTGAAGACGAGGCACAAGAGGATGAACCCGTTGCACATGAAGAAGCACACGAAGCCCAAAGGAATGCATCACAGCATATTGAAGCCAGAAAGGAGGACAAATGCCTAGTTTACCGTGACGCCCAAGAATTCTGTTCCGACGGCACAAATGGAGGGTTTGCAGCTAAGCAATGAAGAAGTTCCTTGATTTATGCAAAATGCACCTAGAGTATTATGTCAAGAGGATTCCTCGCCATGGACGTGAAGAATGGAGAGCTCAAGTTACTGTTCTTGCCAAAGATGAGGTGGTCACCCGACACTTTGCATCCACATGGAGATCTACCAGGGAGCAAGCTATTGATGATGTTGCTTGGGATGCACTTACTAGATTCTGCCAAATCTACCGAGAGAAAGTTGGAGGCACTAGTTCTGTGCTGCACCCGTGACGCAAGAAGGGAACAAGGGAAGTCTTAAGACCGCAAGATGGAGCTCAAGCCAGTTCGTGTGCCATTGAGAGATCTTAGGAGGTACTAGTGAACTTGGGAAATCGCTATGTTGATGCCATGGAAAAGATCCTCTACCTCCGTAAGAAAATGTTCATCATGGAGAAGCAAGAGGAAGTTCATGCCATCATGGAGGTCAACGGCAACATCTTCGGTGCCTATATGGATGGCCAACTCACCCTGGCGTGTGCCCGTGGATGCCTCGCAGCCGCCCTCACCTTTGCCGCCTCATGGCTAGGTTAGCCACGGTTTACACAATTAAGTCTAGGTCTCATTTCTAGAAGTTAGGAAAGATTTTAGATTTTTTGGTTGTGTTTGGTATGGTGCTCTGAATTTTCCTTGTGTGCGCTTGTGCTTGTGTGCTTGGTGCTAGTTGTGGAACGCTCAACATTTTGTCCACATCCGCAGCTAGTATAGAGTTGTGGGATTTTCGTCCACATCCTCTAATAGGGTTTTTAGTTTAATAAGAGAGTTGTTTAGTTACATATACCTTGATGCATATAGTTGCGGTGTTTCTTTTCAAACTCTAGAATCTTTTGTTTCTACTATTCTTTCAGCAACACATGTCAAGGACTCGTAACCAGCGGAATTTCAATGGTGAGGAGGAGAACAATGGAGCAACTCAGAACAACAATGGACTTGAGCATGGAGCTAGCAACCTTGAGCAGCTGTTGGCTACACAGAACAAGCTCATGCAGACCATGATACAAACTATGGGACAGCTGCAAGCTGGCACAACAACCAGCCCCACATGCCGCCACCACCACCACCCCCTCCACCCCACAAACATTTGGGAGAGTTCATGAGGACCAGGCCGTCTACTTTTACTCAAACCGCAGACCCTATGGAAGCTGATGATTGGCTGAAGTCTGTAGAGAAGAAACTTGCTATTGTCTAGTGCAGTGATAGAGAAAAGGTTCTTTTTGCTTCCCATCAATTAGTCAGAGCAGCTCCAGACTGGTGGGAATCTATGTGCAATACCCATGAAAATCAAGAGATAATCACTTGGGGTAAATTCAAGAAGAAGTTTCGTTCTCAGTATGTAGCTGAGGGAGTCATGATACTGAGAAGACAAGAATTTGAAAACCTTAAGCAAGGAAGCATGAGTGTGAGTGGGTATCTCAATAAATTCACTCAACTGTTTAGATATGCTCCAGAGGACATTAGTACTGATAGCAGGAAGCAATATCTGTTCATGAGGGGTCTCAACAATGAAATTCAAGTTCAGTTGCTCAATTCTGACTATGCAAATTTTTAGAAGCTGGTTGACAAAGCCATTGTGGTTGAGAACAAGATTCGTGAGATGGAGCTAGATCACAAGAGGCCATATCATGGACAGCCGCAAGTAAGCAATGTCCACCACCGCTATTCACCGCCCGCTGCACCATATTACAACCCGTCTGCTGCTTCATATCGCCCTGCTTATCCACCGCGACCACAACAGCCAATGCAACAATGCCCGCCCATGCAAGCACCTCGCTTACCTATGTAGCCTGCACCGCGTCCAAATGTGACTACTTATGCTCAGAATCACCATCGCCCTAACTTCTCTGGCTCCATTGGTGGAAAGACTTGCTATACTTGTGGTCAAGCGGGACATTTTGCAAATCAATGCCCAAGATCAGGTCAAGGACAGATGAATAATGCTCCAAGGCAGAATCCTAGGCCTGCTGGAGGAGAAACTCAAGGAAACCGAGGACCACAGAATTTCGCTCGTGGCAAGGTGAACCATGTATCTGCAGAAGAGGCTCAGCAAGCTGAAGATGTTGTGATTCGTACAAGGGATGCCTAGATGCACTTTCAGTATGTTTCTCACAAACTCCAACACTACTACTATATTATTTGATTCTAGAGCATCCCATTCATTCATCTCATCAAAGTATGTTGCAAATCACAGCATGCCTATATCATACCTGAAGTATACTCTGTCAGTTAAATCTCCTGGAAGAGAGAAAAGGACGAATATAGTATGTCCAGAAGTAAGTATTTCCATAAGGGGGTAGATTTCCTCGCCAACCTTATAGTCGTGAATTCGCAAGGCTTGGACATCATACTTGGAATGGATTGGCAAAGGAATCATAATGGAGTAATTCAGTGTGCCACTCAAACAGTGCAATTGACAAACGAGGAAGGAGTCAGTATAGAATTCAAGGCAATTCAGCTGACAACCGAGAAGGCAATGGTAAATCATGTAGAAGGAAGAACTTTGGAGGAAATTCTGGTTGCTTGTGAGTACCCAGAAGTGTTTCCTAGGGAATTGCCAGGTATGCCACCTAATTGTGACATCGAGTTTGTCATTGATTTAATACCTGGAACTGCACCTATAACGAAGAGGCCATATAAAATGCCTCCTATGGAATTAGCAGAGCTTAAGAAGAAGACTCAAGAGCAGTTAGAGAAGGGTTTTATACGCCCAAGATCGTCGCCATGGGGAGCCACAGTGCTTTTCGTAGATAAGAAGGATGGATCCCAAAGAATGTGTGTGGATTACCGGTCTCTCAACGAGGTGACGATCAAGAATAAGTACACGTTGCCCCGCATAGAGGATATGTTTGACTAAAGGAAGGGAGCTAGAATATTATCTAAGATTGATCTTCGGTCGGGATATTTCCAAATGAAAATTAGACCATCGGACATACCCAAAATGGCTTTCAGGACACGGTATGGATCCTATGAATATACGGTCATGTCATTCGGATTGACGAATGCACCCGCATAGTTCATGTGATGAGGACATCACTTCTATGGATACAAACAACACTCCATTGAACATACAAGATGCAATCAATAGAGTTCATACACAACAATTAATTTCAGAGGTGAACTCGTTCTTATATATTTCCTTATATGTTTTTGAGCATAGATTGCTACTTAATGATTTATTTGTGATTAGGATCAATGGAGAGGTTCAAGGGGTACTTGGAGGGAGTATTAGGGATGTGGAAGACCAGAGAATTCGTTCAAAGAAGATGGAAACCGAACCAAACTCCAAATCGTATCCAACTCGGAGTCCAGGAGCAGTACGCACTAAAACGGACGCCCAGGACACATACGAACTCCGTTTTGGACGTTCTACATATGCACGGAAAGGGGGGAGGATAACCTTTCCAATGGAGCCGGTCCCATGTCAAAATACTTTGGAGTCGACGGGAATCGTCGAAACAAAATCAAGTACAGAATCTGTTAGGGTGCTGCGCCACCGTATTGGGCCATTGGGCCTTGTATCAAGTCTAAGTCCATTATTTTCGTGTCTTAGGGTTAGTTTACGACCCTAACACCCCCTTGGACGTCCACCCACCTATATATACTCCATGCTAGCCACCATAGATAATTGGGTTTTGCTTAGATCAATAATATCGCTATTTATCGGTTTGTGAAACCCCAATTCAGCAATTTCAGATTGCTTCTTCTACGTTCTTGCTTGTGTTCTCGGTTGCACATGTAGAGATTAGCCTTCTTGGCGAGATCAATCGTGTGCAGCACGGTTGATAACCAACGGAGCGGTGGTGTAGTGATTGCAGGGATTATTTGTGTTCTACTCGAGAGCCTCGGATCATCAACGTCGAGAACTCCATCAACCGACTTATCATTACCTTTCGGAAGATCGGGCCTCATCATCTTCTTTTCCTATCAATTGGTATCAGATTTCCAGGTTGCCCGTTAGGTAATTCATCTATCCATTACATTAGTTTTGTTTTTCATACCTAGAGTCCACAAAAAGCCACAAAAAATTTGCAGTTTAGTAGATCTGTTTATTACTTTGTTCAAGCCACGTTTGAGCCTTTGCAACTTTGTTATTCAGTTTGGTTTTGTTGAGTTTGTGTCCGTGGTTGAGTCATATTGCTGGTTTAGAACGTGTTTTTGGTCTTAGTTTGAGTTTTGCATTGTGTGATTCATCCTTTTGAATCACGTCATCACGTCGAGATTAGATTCACCTCTGTCCAGTTTGGTATTTTCATCATATCTCGCACATACGACCTCGGATTTTGGTGTTCTTGTACTTTCTGGAAAGCTTAAGAAGTGCTCTATAACATTCATATTCATCATTTGCCCAGAAAATATAGTTGTCAATGTCTAAATGGCATTGGATCCGAATCTGTTATTGACCTAAAAATTCTGAACAGTCTGTATTTCGGGGGAAATATCTCCTATTGTTCTTTTCCAAAATAGGTCTTCCATATATTGAAATTAAAGAGGAGAGATATATCTACAATATTTCTGTTCTAAGTTTTCCAATTTAGAGTCTAGAAGTGTGTCTATTTGTCCTTGGAAGATTGAGCAGAAAATCTGCGACAGACACACGAGATATCTTGGATTGATTTTCATTGTGTTCTTCCCTTGCAGCACATTCTGAAAAAAAAGGAAGAAAAAAAAGGCAAGTGCAAAACAAGAAAGAAAAGCCGCACAAAAAAAGAGAAAGAAAAACAACAAAAAAAACAGAAGTGCTTGTATTCTTTGTGTCATCTAGTTTTGTCTCATGTCTTGCTAGCTTGAACTACTAGGAACACATTTAGGCCAGCAACTTTGACAAATACTTTGGATACTTATTCAACTTTACTATCTGATTTCATTGTTGCTAATCCTTGCTACATAGAAAGTGCCATCCAAGCTACACCTTACTCTTGAGCAGAATTGATACACCTTTGCAATTATCCCACGCTTCATTGGTTTCTTCATACCGTCCACCATTTGCCACCTGCAGTGTCGGTAAGAACACTTGTAAGAGTGTGGTAAGACGCTTGAGAGTGTGTGATTCCACTTCCAATTTGCCATTATCCTTTGTAGTTGATAGGGATAACATATTTTTTGTGTTGTCTTCTGTTTGCTACTAACAATGTCAGGTAAAAGCAAGAATCATGCATTATATGCTGAGATGATGGACATGATGAAGACGACGATGGAGTTGCTCACTAAAAATCAAACATCAACCAAGGATTCACATGACATTCAGACCAACTTTACAACACCTTCCACAAGAAGTAATTACATTCTCCCATCTCTTCCTTCTTATGATGGTTTTGGTTACGATGAATATATTGCTTGGGAAATGGAGTTGGATAAAATTTTTGGAAAATTACATATGTGTGAGAGGAGAAAGATTAGAAATATTTCTAGTACGTTAGTTTATTGTGCATTAACTTGGTGGGACAACTTAAGCGATATAGAAAAACCTCGAACATGGAAAGATATGAAAATTCTTATGCGAGAAACTTTTGCTAATGTATCTAATTGCAAAGATGATATACATGAACTTGAGAAGAATTTTCTTGTTGTACCTCCTCCTTTGCCTAACCTTTTGCGGGAACATGAACAAATAAATATAGATCCAAATGAGAGTGATGTGTTGAATAACTCTTCTGAATTTTTTGATGAATCAACTCATAATGCATTTGAATTTCTTGCTGAAAATGAGAGTAGTGTTAATGGACAATGCTATACAGTTCACCAAGGTATGACATTTTCAAATGTGCTGAATTTTGCTACCAATCATGCTATCGATGAGCAGCAACAAGATGAACCTTTCCATAATACACCTTTACCACTAGTTGATTTTCCTACTGATTCTTACAACAAAAATGAGTTATGTGCTGATAATTACATTGTACCTATGCTAGAACAACCAAATGAATTTGATACTTTATCACTCACTTGTGCTGAAATTAAGCATTTGATCCCAACTACATGTGAAAGGGGTGAGCTGAAATTGTTATCTTCTCTAAATACTTTGGGCTATATTGAATTTGACACTCTTTCTGATCTAGATATCGTAGAGAATATAATATTTTCTCAATCTGAATTGCCTTTGTTAAGTAGAAATATTTTTCATGCTATAGGCAAATATGAACATAATAGTATGTTTATGATGCATAAAGTTTATATATGTTCAAATGAGGAAGCTCCTTTTGTGCTGCAACAACATGGTGAAATGAATGGATGCACTAACACTAATAATGTATTGTCAAGTTTTTCTAGTATTTTTTCCTTGCAGCAGGGACAACAAAAGCATTATTCACTGTGGTTGTGCATTATGGACAACACTCTTTCTACCTCCAAAGCAAGCCTCTTTGCTGGACATACGAGCAAGCCGAGGACGGCTTGTCATAAAGAAGGGGAGAATGGTGAGATCATGCATATTATTATTGCACCTACAAACATGACATAATGTTTATTTGTTTGGGATCCTGGCTCAAGTGAAAGTGCACGCTTATTTGATGAACAAGATCAAGATGGCGCATTATGTCGTCCACCACCTTGGCCTCTTCCTTTGATGCACACAAAAAGATTTGATGGCGTTGCATATTTGGACCAACACATGAGAGAAGATGAACTTGAGTCGAGGACGACTCCAATTCAAGAAGGGGAGGATGATGAGGACATCACTATTATGGATACAAACAACACTCCATTGAACATACAAGATGCAATCAATAGAGTTCATACACAACAATTAATTTCACAGGTGAACTCGTTCTTATATATTTCCTTATATGTTTTTGAGCATAGATTGCTACTTAATGATTTATTTGTGATTAGAATCAATGGAGAGGTTCAAGGAGTACTTGGAGGGAGTATTAGGGACGTGGAAGACCAGAGAATTTGTTCAAAGCAGATGGAAACCGAACAAAACTCCAAATCGTATCCAACTCGGAGTCCAGGAGCAGTACACACTAAAACGGACGCCCAAGACGCATACGAACTCCGTTTTGGAAGTTCTACATATGCACGGAAAGGGGAGAGGATAACCTTTCCAATGGAGCCGGTCCCATGTCAAAATACGTTTGGAGTCGACGAAATCGTCAAAACAAAATCAAGTACAAAATCTGTCAGGGTGATGCGCCACCGTATTGGGCCATTGGGCCTTGTATCAAGTCTAAGTCCATTATTTTCGTGTCTTAGGGTTAGGTCACGACCCTAACACCCCCTTGGACGTCCACCCACCTATATATACTCCATGCTAGCCGCCATAGACAATTGGGTTTTGCTTAGATCAATAATATTGCCGTTTATCGGTTTGTGAAACCCCAATTCAGCAATTTCAGATTGCTTCTTCTACATTCTTGCTTGTGTTCTCGGTTGCACTTGTAGGGATTAGCCTTCTTGGCGAGGTCAATCGTGTGCAGCACGGTTGATAACCAACGGAGCGGTGGTGTAGTGATTGCAGGGGTTGTTCGTGTTCTACTCGAGAGCCTCGGATCATCAACGTCGAGAACTCCATCAACCGACTTATCATTACCTTTCGGAAGATCAGGACTCACCAATTTTCTTATCATCATGTACCTAATGAATAAGGTTTTCATGGAGTATTTGGATAATTTTGTGGTAGTGTTCATTGACGACATCATGATCTACTCGAAAAGTGAAGAGGAGCACGAAGAGCATTTAAGGCTGATGCTACAGATTGCGAGAGCACCAGCTGTATGCCATGTTTAACAAGTGCCAATTCTGGTTAAGGGAGATATCATTCCTAGGCCATGTCATCTCTGGAGGAGGAGTGTTAGTCGACCCAGGAAAGGTTAGGGATGTGCTAAAGTGGGAATCGCTGCAGAATGTCAAGGAAATAAGGAGTTTTCTTTGAATGGATAGATATTACCATCGGTTCATCAAGGACTTTTCCAAGAGAGCAAAGCCCATGACTGAAATGTTAATGAAGGAGAAGCCTTTCAAGTGGACTCAAGCTCATCAGGACAGCTTTGAGGAGCTAAAGAAGATATTAACAACAGCACCTGTGTTGGTATTTCCAGATGTGAGCAAGAGATTTAATATCTATTGCGATGCTTCAAGGCAAGGACTTGGTTGTGTATTGATGCAAGAAGGCCGAGTAGTAGCTTATGCATCTACGCAATTAAAGAAACAGGAGCAGAATTATCCTACGTATAATCTCGAACTTGCAGTCGTGGTGCAGGTATTGAAGATTTGGAGACATTACGTTCTTTGTCATAGATGCGAGATTTATACGGATCATAAGAGTCTCAAGTACATATTCACGCAATCAGATCTGAATTTGAGTCAATGACGATGGTTGGAACTCATTAAGGATTATGATGTGGGAATCAATTCTCATCCAGGGAAAGCCAACGTAGTGGCTGATGCTTTGAGTCGAAAGGGATCAAGCCACCAGCTCACGGTTAGGGAGTTGCCACCCGAGCTATGCAAGGAGTTTGAGCGATTAAATCTTGGATTTGTGAATGATATGGGAATAAGGGAGTTAAATCTGACCTTGGAACAAGAAATTTGAGAGGGTAAAAATAAGGATAAGGAAATCCAGGAAATCAAGGAAAGGATCCAAGAAGGGAGAGAATTCAATTTTGATGAGGATGACCAAGGTACTCTATGGCTTCGAAAGCGGATTGTTGTACCTAATGAGAAGTGTCTCCAACAGTTGATATTAAAGAAGGCCCATGACTCAGTTTACTCCAACCATCCCAGTTGTATGAAAATGTACAAGGACCTGACCTACTAGTGGGATGGTATGAAAAGGGACATAGCTGAATACGTTGCATTATGTGATGTATGCCAGTAAGTCAAGGCCGAACATCGAAGGCTATCTGGATTATTGCATCTATTGAAGATTCCAGAATGGAAATGGGAAGAGGTTGGTCTGGATTTTATAGTTGGTTTGCCTCGCACTTCAGCAGGCTATGATTCAATATGGGTTATTGTGGATTGGTTGATGAAATCAGCGCATTTCATTCCTATCAAGACAACCTATAGTGGAGTATGTGAGACCTATATGTGCTTAATATATTGGCTATGACGATAAAAGTTTTGAATATTGCCAAAAACACCTTTTTTAACAAGGTCTGACTGTAGATTCGAGCTCCTGCAAGGTTCAATGATAGGTCCATTTTGTTTTGGATAGCTTCGGCAAGGTCTGACGTAAGGTCCGACTTTCTTTGGCTAGGTCTGACTTCTTTGTCTAGGTCTGACTTATTTTGGCAAGGTCTGACTTATTTTGGTTAGGTCCGATTTGCTGTGGCTTGGTCTGACTAGCTTTGTTAAGCTCCGGTGCTAGGTCCGACTAGCTTTGGTTAGCTTAGGCGTTAGATCCTGCTAGCTTTGGTAAGATCCAGTTCAAGATCCGGTTAGCTTTGGCAAGGTCCAATGCTAGATTGCAATGGTTTTGCTTTTAACTTACAATGTTTCAAACTTTCTTTACACTTATGGAAAGTTTGCTTAGTATTATTTTACTAAGTTTTTTATACATTTTGGCTATTATCGTTTTTGCTATGGTTTGCAAAATGCTTATGTGAGGTGCTCATGTAAGGTGTTGTGGTTTCAGAACAAATGTGAGTCAATTCCAGGACTTGTGCTCAGAAGTATTGGTTGTTTATTCACGTGCAGGTGTTGCTTGAGTTCAAGACATGGCTGGTGATGGGATCCATTGAACTAGTCTTAGGGAGAAGATGAGGTTCAACAACCAAGTTCAGGAGCAATTGTGGTTGAGTTGATCGGGAGGTCGCTCAGCATATTTGAATCAAGAAAAATGCATATGAAGATATGTGTACGTAAAGAATTTGTTGGAAAGGTCCAACCGACTAGATTATGGACTCAGGCTACGGCTGAGTCGGATTTGACTTGAATATGGAAAGATTTGAGTTGTTTATGATAGGATTTTGTGTGGGTCACGAAGTTGAGTTGTTTTAGGAACGTGGAATACGTTCCTAAGTTGTTTGGAAGTCTTAAGATTGCTTCTATCTACGTATAGAAGAGTCTTGATCAGTTATGGAAAGTTTCGGTGGAAACTTAGTAGGATACGAGTCCTAGTTTTGTTTGGGTTGGCCTCATGGCTGGTTATATAAGCAAGGAAGGCTAGAGCTCATAGTGCATGGATTTTGGGTTGTTCCTCTTATGTTCTATTTAATAAAGATCGTAGTTAAAAGTAACATTTGTGCCTTGTTCGTCCGACGTGTTTCAGACGAGTTTTTCTTGTCGAGTTTCTGCATAGCACTATGTCGCTTCGGTGGTTTTATCATAACTCGACTTTTACAGATCCAATTCATGTGATTCTTTTTGGGTTTTCATCACAACATGATTATCTATCATCTGTGAAAATTTCACGGTCATTGGATTTGTGGTTTTTTATCTACATGAGTTTCTTTGCAGTGTTACAGATCTGGTTTTTACTCGGTAGAACGGATTGACCTGTGTTCGATCTTTCGATAGTAACTTGAGTTTTTCTTGACGGTTTTCCATGATTCTTGTCGTGTCTTCGTGACTTGATTATCTAAAATATCTACTACTTTTATCATGGTTGAACACGTTTAGATCAGTTAAAATCACAATTTCTTAATAGATTGATTTTCTGTCGAGGGGTTTTTGTTGCTTCCGCTGAAAAAATTTAAATCTACCATTCACCCCCCGATAGCTTTTCATGTGCTCTTTGGTTCTACAATTAGTATCAGAGCCACGGTGCTCTAATCTTTGTGATTTGCACGTGTTTTTGACTAATCATCATGGTTAAATACTCCACAAAACTTTGTGTGTTTAGTGGTACTGAATTTCAGGTTTGGAAGGCACGTATGGAAGCTTTCATCCAGGCGCAAGGCTTTGCAATGTGGAAAACGATGTACAAGCCTAACGAAGTGTCGTCAAACGATCAAGTAGCTACAAATCTGAGAGATGTCAACAACAACAACAAGGCTCAGAACTTGATCATGCAAGGACTAACTCAAAGCGACTTCGGTAGTGTTGCTCACCTCCGATCTGCGTACGATGTTTGGAAAGCTCTATGTATTACCACGAAGGATCCAATACGATCAAGGAGGAAAGGCAAGACATGTTCAAAAAGGATTACATGCACTTTGAGATGCAACCAGGTGAGTCCATCGAGGACCTCTTTGCTCGCTTTAATAAAATTCTCAGCAACTTGCGTAGCATGAATGTTAATCTTTCAGATGCTGAAAATGCTAGGCAATTACTAAGTGCATTAAACATGTCAATTTGGGAGATGAAAGTCACATCTATTCGTGAATCTACTGTCATGAGTACACTTACTTTAAATGTTCTATATTCTAAATTGAAAACTCATGAAATTGACATAATCTCCCGTAAGAACCCCAGCAAGTCTTTGCATTTGTTTCTCAATGTGACATGCCTAGCTCCAGCCAATCTTCATCCTGTGGAACACTTGCTTTGTTGTCCTCTCTAACCCTTGAACAGATTGAAGAGTTTCCATAGGAAGAACTTGCACTCATCTCTACTCGGTACTAAAAAGCATTGCAAAATGTGAGAACTAGAAGGAGAGGGAGTGTCAGACCTCAACCATGCTTCAAATGTGGTAAGACAAGACATTTTCGCACTTATTGCCCTAACCTTTTAGGTATTACTTTTCGTGATGAAAAGCAATCAAGGATGAAGCACTCCTCTTTAAACAACAACTAGAAAGAGAAGGGTTTTACAAGATGCCATTTGGTGAATGGATTTATCTCCGCACTTCAAGAACTTGGCTCGAGCGATGTGGACATCAGAAGTGGCGAAGATGAAGATGATCTGGCAAACTTGTGATTCATGGCGGGCAAATCAAGATCAAGTATGGAGGATGCAGAACACAACAGCAACAATGAAGAGGTATGTCCTACTTGTGAAGAAATGTGTGATGCTATTTCTCGTGCCACTGTTATAGTTAACAAAAAGGACAAAAAGTTTAGAGACAATGCTGTTAAAATTGAATCACTAGAATCTAAAATTAATCGTTTGAAGTCTTTGATTCCTAGTGATAATTCTTATTCCTCATGTGATCTTATATATGAACAGTTGTCCTCTCTAAGAAGTGCACACACCTCCACACTTGGTAAAATTAAGTTAGAAATTGAAAAGAACAGAGAGCTTGCTGCACTTAATGATAAAAATTTGAAAGATGCTTGCTCTTCTACAATTGATTTGCGTTGTTCAACTTGTGATGATCTTGATAAGGAACTACAAGATGCTATGAATGAAATTTCTATATTGATCAATGATTTATATTCTCGTGAAGTTAAATATTGTTCCAATTGCAAACTAAAAGGAAAAACATCATGTGTAAATTGCCTGGAAATGTCTAAGAAACTTGATGACATGAATAGGACTCTAGAGCAGTTTTGTATTGGGAACAAAAATCTAAACTTGCTGCTAAATTCATCTAAATCTTGCAATGGTAAAACTGGTTTAGGTTTTGATTCCCATGCTCACGCTAAAGCACATCCACCTAAAATTGTAAAGTCATTAGGAAGTGGTTTGATTAAAACAGTTCCAAAACAAAAAGAACTGGTTTTCAAATCTGCAGGGGTGCTGTCTCATTCTGCTGCTAATAAACATGTTGCTTGCTCATCTAGACATGAACACAAAATTAAATTTCATTGTACCTACTATGGTAGAGATAGTCGTGTTACAGATTTTTGTTATAGACTAGCTAAACTACAGAAAAAGGAAAGAATGCAAGCTAGATCTAATAAGTCTCATACAACATTTGTTGCACATGCTGAACCAAATATCAAGAACAGACAACCTGCTGTTATGAGTCAAAAACATGGAAAGTTTGCTCCCAAACCTACTGTTTTTCGTGCTACACATGCAACACCTCGTAAGTCAGTAGTTGGGTACAAAAATCCTCAAACTTTTGCTCATAAACATGTTGTTTTGTCTCAGCTTTCGCATGTCTTTCCTGCTACACATCGTGTGACTCAGTACAGGATTCCTAAATGCCTTTTGACTAACCCCAGTATTGAGTCATCGACGTATTATGCTTCTATGTAGGTTACACATTTCAGGAAGGAGAACATTTGGATTGTTGATTTAGGTTGCTTACGCCACATGATTGTAACAAATATTGGTTCTCCTCCCTCTCTTTTGTGTCACGTGTAGAGAATGTTACTTTTGCCGATAATTCTTCAACTCCCATATTGCTAAGGGTTCAGTTAAAGTAAATGATCACTACACTTTGAAGGATGTGGCACTTGTTAAAAATTTGAAATACAACTTGCTTTTTGTTTCACAATTACTAGATGAAAATCTAGAAATTATCTTCACTAAAAATTGTTGCAAGGATGTAGATTTTAACAGTGAGCTTATTTTTAACATGTCTCGGTTTGGAAGAGTTTCTAAATCTGATTTTGACATGTCATCCTCTAAGCATAGGTGCATAGTTGCTAATGATTCAAAGGACTTATATGTTTAGCATCGTAGACTTGGTCACTTAGGCTTTGATCATCTAACGCGTGTTAGTGCTCTTCATCGCATACGTGGGATGCCTAAGCTTAAAGGGGACAAAGAAATTGTGTGCTCTTCTTGTAGACATGCTAAGATGGTTGCAGGTTCACATGCTCCTCTCACAATGACAATGACAACTGAATCGGGTCAACTTTTGCACCTTGACACTGTAGGGCCTTCACGTGTTCAATCTTTCGGAGCTAAATGGTATGTTCTTGTGATTTTTGATGACTATTCTAGATACTCTTAGGTTTACTTTATGGCATCTAAGAATGAAGCTTTTAGTCACTTTAGAACTTTATTTCTTAGATTATCAATTGATCACCCAAGATCTTTAAAAGCAATTAGAAGTGATAACGGAACCGAATTTAAAAATCAATCGTTTGATCACTTTTGTGCTGAAAATGGAATATATCATCAATTTTCTTCACCTTATGTACCTCAACAAAACGGTATTGTAGAGAGGAAGAACATAACCTTAGTTGAGATAGCTAGGACAATGCTTGTTGAATATCAAACTCCTAGAAAATTTTGGGAAGATGAAATTGCAACTGCTTGTTATGTCTCAAATTGTGTTTTCTTGCGTGCTAAGCTAGAAAAAACACCATATGAACTTCGACGTGGTCATAGGCCTAGTTTCACACACTTTCGGGTCTTTGGTTGTAAATTCTTTGTTAATAAATATGGTAATATTGATAAATTTGAACCTAGATCAATTGATGTCGTGTTTCTTGGTTATCCATCTCATACTAGAGGCTATCGTGTGCTTTTACTTGACACTAACAATTGTGGAGACTTGTGAGGTTTCTATTGATGAAGCTAGCCGAGGTACTAGCTCTAATATTGCAGGTCCAGATCTATATCGATAGGAGGAGAGTATCTTCATCGAAGAAGACGAAGAAGTGGTGCTGCTGCTCAAAAATTTAGAAGCAAATGATGTTGATCAAGCTGCTGATTTTGTACCACAACCAGCACCAACAACAACTGCAGCTGGTACAGATCGTCCTCAAGCCACAAGTTCTTCGATATCTGATGAACATGAAGAACAAGGAGCTTGTGAAGTGTCTACTCCCCTCCGAATCCTCAAAAGTCATCCTCCACAACAAATCATTAGGAGCTTGCACGAAAGAGTTATGTGGTCCAGGTTTTGCGATCCAAACTCTCACGGTCATTCTACTTTTGTTGCTTCTTTTGAACCCAAAGATATATCACACACACTCACTAATGAATATTGGATTATTGCCATGCAAGAATAGCTAGAAAATTTTGAAAGAGACAATGTTTGGGAACATGTACCTCCACCTCAAGGTCACACTTTAATTGGAACTAAATGGGTGTTTAAAAATAAACAAAGTGAGGATAGTGTTGTGATTAGGAATAAGGCTAGGTTGGTTGCTTAAGGTTTCAGACAAATTGAAGGTCTAGATTTTGATGAAACTTTTGCTCCTGTTACTAGATTAGTAGCCATAAGAATTTTGTTAGCTTTTGCTGCATCTAAAGGTTTCAAGTTATATCAAATGGATGTTAAAAGAGCTTCTCTTAATGGCAACATAGATGAGGAGGCTTAAGTCAAGCAACCACTGGGTTTTGAAAATCCAAATTTTACTAATCATGTTTACAAACTGTCCAAAGGCTTCTATGGTCTCAAACAAGTCACTAGAGCATGGTATGATAGGTTAAAAACATTCTTACTTGAAAAGGGGTTTACCATGGGCAAGGTTGATAAAACTCTTCGTGCCTAAGCATGGCAATGACTCATTATTCGTTCAAGTGTATGCGGATGATATTATCTTTGGTTGTGTTTCTCATGATCTTGTGTCCAAGTTATCAGCTATGATGAGTTCAGAATTTGAGATGAGTAGGATGGGAGAACTCACGTACTTTCTGGGGCTGCAAATCAAGCAAACCAAGGAAGGTACCTTTGTGCATCAAGCGAAGTACACGAGATACCTTCTTAAGTGCTTCAACATGGACAAAAGAAATCCTCTTCAAACACCAACGGGTACAGCAACGACACTTGAACTTGATGAAGATGGTGAACCCGCGGATCAAAAAGAATATTGAAGCATGATTGGATCACTTTTGTAGCTCACAGCTCACAGCTTTATGACCAGACATACAATTCAGTGCATGCCTTTGTGCACTGTTTTAAACTTCCCCACGTGCTTCACATCATTAAGCCGTAAAAAGGATTCTCAGGTACTTACATGGAACTCAAGAATTTGGCATTTTTCTTCCTTCTTCCTCAACAATTACTTTGAAAGCCTTTTTAGATGCTGATTTTGGGGTTTGTAGGATTGATATGAAAAGTACTTCGGGTGCTTGTCATTTTATTGGTAATTCACTTGTTGTTTGGTCCTCTAGAAAATAAAACTCAGTTGCACAATCCACAGCCAAATCTAAATATGTAACTACTGCTAGCGCTTGCTCACAAATTTATTAGATTGTTCAAACACTTAAGGACTATGAGGTTGATCTAAATAGTGTTCCACTATTTTGTGATAACACTAGTGCGATTTGTATTGCTAAAAACCCCGATAACAAAGAACATTGACATTAGGTATCACATTCTTCGTGATAATGTTGAAAAAGTAAACATTGTGCTTCACCATGTAGATACCGAACAACAGTTGGCTGACATTTTCACAAAACCTTTGGATTTCACTCATTTTTGTTTCATTCATAGTGAAATAGGGGTTATTCATCCTCAAGGCTTAAATTGAGGGGGAGTTTTGAAACATGGGAAGTTCTATGTGTGAATCTTAATTTAAAATAATATGAGCATAGTATTTCTAACATATGTAACTTTGTGATTCCTTTTACATGCTGAAAGTTATTACTACATTACTCATGTTATGCATTTTGTAGTTTTTTCCATGACTAGTAATTGGAATAATTACTTACACTAAATCTGGTCATGATCGAACTTTCTTGCTGTTTTGAACTTGTTGCATGCTCACAAGTGCTTTTAATAATGAAAAATTAATCAATCAACTATCCACATGTTGAGCTTTTATAATCAAATAAAAATGATAACAGATCAAGATAATATGCATGCATCGCACTTCTTCTTTTGAGATGGCTTATCATTGCACTTAGATATGAACTCAGAAGAAATTGTGTATGACTAAAACCATGTCCTTAAGCTTCTAATTGTCAAATGACATAGGCTTGGCTTGGTTGGTTAGAATAAGGCAGATGCGGCATATAATCTCTTGCAAATGTTATATGATCAGAATTTGTGCTTTAAATAATATTGAAAAATGAAAAATGCAGCAACAAGTGTCATGCTTTCAGGTTTTGAAATAGTTAAGTTTGTGAGATCATGACTTTCTTAAATTGAAAATTACATTTGATCTCTAGCATGGCTTACACTACTTTATGTGTTTCATTGATGTGATAGTGTAAGTTACTTGATAGTATGACTTGGATGAGTTTTGTTTTATATGTATATGTTATAATATGCTCATAACAAAGTAAAATTTCTCTTTTGTACCTTGCTGAATACATTGTCAAAGGGGGAGAAATTGATGACACATTGCACACATTCACAAGTGTTTTGGCACGACTCTTCTAAGGGGGAGAATTTTTTGTTTTTCTTCTCATTTTATTTCTGATTTGCAAAGGGGGGAAATATTTCGGGAAGAAAATTGTTTTCCAAACTTTTCATGTGAATAAGCCAATGTTCTGATTTTAAGTGGTGTTGCCAATGCATTCATCAAGGGGAAGATTATGAGATCTATGTGTGTTGAATACATTGGCTATGATGATAAAAGTTTTTAATATTGCCAAAATACCTGTTTTTAACAAGGTCCGACTCTAGGTCCGAGCTCATGCAAGGTCCGACGATAGGTCCAGCTTGTTTAGGGTAGCTCCGGCAAGGTCTAACGTAAGGTCTGACTTGCTTTGGCTAGGTCCGACTTCTTTGTCAAGGTCTGACTTATTTTGGTTAGGTCTGACTTGCTGTGGCTAGGTCCGACTAGCTTTGGTAAGCTCCGGCGCTATGTCCACCTAGCTTTGGTTAGCTCCGGTGTTAGATCCTGCTAGCTTTGGTAAGTTTTGATTCAAGATCAAATTAGCTTTGGCAAGGTACGGTGCTAGATTGCAATGGTTCTGCTTTTAACTTGCAATGTTTCAAACTAGCTTTACACTTATATAAAGTTTGCTTAGTATTCTTTTACTAAGTTATTGATGCGTTTTGGTTGTTATTGTTTTTGCTATGGTTTGCAACATGCTTATGTGAGGTGCTCACGTAGGTGTTATGGTTTCGAAACTAACGTGAGTCAAGTCGAGGACTTGTGCTCGGAAGTATTGGTTGTGTATTCATGTGCAGGTGTTGCTTAAGTTCAAAACATGGCTGGTGACAAGATCTATTGAACTAGTCTTAGGAAGAAGATGAGGTTCAACAACCAAGTTCGGTAGGAATTGTGGTTGAGTTGATTGGGAGGTTTCGCAACATGTTTGAATCAAGAACAATGCATATGGAGAGATGTGGACGTAACGAATTGGTCGGAAAGGTCCAACCGACTAGGTTATGGATTCAGGCTGCGGCTGAGTCGGGTTTGACTCAAATATGGAAAGATTTGAGTTGGTTATGATAGAATTTCATGTGGGTCATGAAGTTGAGTTGTTTTAGGAATGTGGGATACGTTCCTAAGATGTTTGGAAGTCTTAAGATTGCTTCTATCTGCGTATAGAAGAGTCTTGACCAGCTATGGAAAGTTTCGGTGGAAACTGAGTAGGATACGAGTCCTAGTTTTGTCTGGGTTGGCCTCATGGCTGGTTATATAAGCAAGGGAGGCCAGAGCTCATGGTGCACGGATTTTGAGTTGTTCCTCTTGTGTTCTATTGAATAAAGATCGTAGTTTAAACGAACTTTTGTGCCTTGTTCGTCCGACTTGTTTCAAACAAGTTTTTCTCGTCGAGTTTCTGCACATCACTATGTTGCTTCAGTGGTTTTTATCATAACTCGAGTTTTACAGATCCAATTGGTGTGATTCTTTTTGGGTTGTCTTCACAACTTGATTATCTATCATCTGTGAAAATTTCAAGGTCATTGGATTTGTGGTTTCTGATATACACGAGTTTCTTTGCAGTGTTACAGATCTAGTTTTTACTCGGTAGAATAGATTGACCTGTGTTTGATCTTTCGATCGTAAAATGAGTTTTTCTCGATGGTTTTCCGTGATTCTTGTTGTCGTGTCTTCGTGATTTGATTATCTACAATATATACTACTTTTGTCATGGTTGAACACGTTTAGATCAGTTGCACATACGGTTTCTTAACAGATTGATTTTCTGTCGAGGGGGTTTTGTTGCTTCCGCTGAAAAAGTTTAAATATACCATTCACCCCCCCCCTCTGGTAGCTTTTCACATGCTCTTCGATCCTACACAAAAAATTTGGAAGAATTGTATATGGGGAGGATAGTGTGCTTACACGGAGTATCGAAGAAGATAGTGGCTGATAGAGGTTCTCAATTTACCTCGAGGTTCTTGCAAAAGTTGCAGGAGTCTATGGGAACTCAATTGAATTTCAGTTCTGCATATCACCCTCAAACGGATGGACAGACCGAGAGGACAAATCATACCTTGGAGGACATGTTAAGGGATTGTGCGCTAAAGTATGGAGGACGTTGGGACAAAAGTCTGCCATATGTTGAATTCTCCTACAACAATAGTTACCAAGCAAGTTTGAAGATGTCGCCATATGAAGCATTGTATGGGAGAAGGCGTAGAACACCCCTGTTTTGGAATGAGACATGGGAAACTCAAGTATTTGGTCCTGACGTAATCCAAGATGTTGAAAAGCAAGTCCAGACAATCTGCAAAAATTTGAGAGCCGCTCAGTCGAGACGAAAGGGTTATGCGGATAATAGATGAAGAAGCTTATCTTTTAAAATGGGAGACTTCGTATATCTCAAAGTGTCACCCATGCGAAGTAACAAGCGATTTAATGTCAAAGGAAGGTTGGCACCTCCGTGTATTGGACCATTCAAGATTTTGGACAAACGGGGAGAAGTAGCATATAAGTTGGAGATGCATGCACATCTTTCCGATGTTCATGATGTGTTTATGTCTCTGAGCTCAAGAAATGCTCAAGGGTTCCGAAAGAGCAAGTACCTATGGAAGAATTGGAGCTTGAGGAATATTTGACCTATGCTGAGCAACCTGACAAAATTTTGGAAACCAAGGAGAGGGTCACAAGGAACAAGGTGATTCGATGGTGCAAAGTGCAATGGAAGCATCAGACGGAGTCGGAAGCAACATGGAAGCGAGAAGATGATCTCAATAAGAATTTCCCTATATCTTGCTCTCGCGTCGAATCCCGAGGGCGAGATTCATTTTAAGGGGGGTAGGTTTGTAACACCCTCATTTTCATGTATAATGCATTGCATGCATCCTCATACATGTTTAACATTAAACAACCTAAAAAGGAACAAGATTAAAATGAATTTAGGTACGGACTTGTCCGACCATAACCTCAGACTAGTCCGGTATCCTGCTTCTGTTTTAGAAAATTCGGTTTCTTCAGAACCCGGACTTGTCCAGCACATTGTACGGACTAGTCCGATTGATGGTTCTGATGTTGTCAGGACTTGTCCGTTGTCCGAGCGGACTAGTCTGATTCTGTCTAGTTTTCAGTCCGGAAGCCTTTTATTTTGCAACCCCGTACTTGTCCGACCTTCTATACCGAATTTGTCCGAAGACCTCTCTGTTCCAAAACGGACTTGTCTGGTCCTATTGCGGACTAGTCCAGCCTGCAGAATTCAACTCGGATTCTATTTTTCTTTCACGTCAAGTTATTGCATAATGGCCTTACTTGGGCCCAAGAACTTCGTTCCCATCCTCAGGAGCCCAAGTGGACCCCACCTTGGCCCCTACTCGTCCCCCACCGAATTATACTTGGAATTCACCCCAAAACCCTACATCTCCACCCCTATATAAACAACCCAATACCCTCACCTCTCCACACGTTGTAAAACCCTCGCTGTCATGTTCTTGACGTGTGCCTCCATCAAGTGAAGATCCAACAACAAGGAAAAGGAGGATGTAGGATCAAAGAGCACGTGAAAAGCTACCAGAGGGGAGGTGAATGGTAGATTTAAAAATCTTACGCAGCGGAAACAATTAAATCCCAACCCCTTCGGCAGAAAAATGATCTGTTAGCGAAATCGTGTGTGAAACTAAACTAAACGTATTTCATCGTGACAAAAGTGATATATATTAGAGAGAATCAAGTCATGAAGAAAACACTGGAATAATCACTCAAATCCGTCGAGAGAAACTCAAGTTATGATCGAAAGATTGAACAAAGGTCAATCTGTCCTACCCGAGAAAAACAGTTTTGAAACAATGCAAAGAAACTCGTGTAGATCAGAAACCACAAATCCAATGACCGTTAAATTTTTACAGATGATAGATCATCAAGTTCTGAAGACATCCCAAAAAGAATCACGTCAATTGGATCTTTAAACTCGAGTTATGATAAAACTACCGACGAAAGGTAGTGCTGTCCAGAAACTAGATGAGTAAAACTTATCTGGAACAAGTCGGACGAACAAGGCACAAAAGTTCCTTCAAACTACGAATTTTATTCAATAGAACACAAGAGGAACAGCCCCAAAGTCGTGCACCATGAGCTTTGGCCTCCCTTGCTTATATAACCAGCCCTTAGGCCAACCCAATCTCAACTAGGACTCTAATCCTACTCAGATCACGAATCGAAACTTTCCATAACTGCTTAGGACTCTTCTATACGCAGATAGAAGCAATATTAAGACTTCCAAACCCCTTAGGAACGTATCCCACATTCCTAAAACAACTCAAATTCGTGACTCACATGAAATCCTATCATAACCAACTCAAATCTTTCCATATTTGAGTCAAATTCGACTCAGCCGCAGCCTGAGTCCATAACCTAGTCGGATGGACATTTCCGACCAATTCTTTACGTCCACATCTCTTCATCACGCCTCGGAACCATGTAGCCACGTACATGCACTCCTTGCACACGTGCAAACATCTTCCAATGCCGTCCAGGATACCTTCATATGCATTGTTCTTGATTCAAACATGTTGCACAACCTCCCGATCAACTCAACCACAATTCCTCCTGAACTTGGTTGTTGAACCTCATCTTCTCCCTAAGACTAGTTCAATGGATCCCATCACCAGCCATGTCTTGAACTCAAGCAATACCTAAACATGAATAAACAACCAATCCGTACGAGTCCAAGTCCGCGACTTGACTCAAGTTAGTTCTGAACACAACACCTTACGTAAGCACCTCACATAAGCATGCTGCAAAGCATATCAAAACGATATCAGCAATATCAACCAAAACGCAACAAAAACTTAGCAAATGAATATTAAGCAATCTTTCCAAAAATATAAAGCAAGTTCGAAACATTGCAAGATAAAAGCAGGAACATTGCGCTCAAGCTCCGAATCTTGCCAAAGCTAACCGGAGCTTGAGCCAGAGCTTGCCAAAGCTAGTAGAACGTAGCGCTGGAGCTTACCAAAGCTAGTACAACCTAGAGCTGGAGCTTACCAAAACTAGTCGGAACTAGCCATCCCAAAAGTCGGAGCTAGAAAAAAAAACATGTCAGAGCTAACCAACATAAGTCGGACCTAGCAAATCATATCGGAGCTTAACAAAGACAAGCCAGAGCTAAAGACAAAGCTAACCGGAGCTACCCAAAAACATGTTAGACCTAGACAAAGCAAGTCGGACCTTACGTCGGACCTTGCAGAAGCTCGGAGCTAGAGTCGGACCTTGCTAAAAAGATGTTATGGCAGCATTCAAAACTTTTATTGTCAAAGCCAATGTATTCAACACACATAGGTCTCACAATCTCCCCCTTGATGAATGCATTAGAAACACCATTTAAATCCGAACATTGGCACGAAAAGTTTTGAAAACAATTTTCCCCCTTTTTGAAAATCAATGAGATAGAAATAAATTTCTCCCCCTTGCATAATTCACCATATTACCTCTCCCCCTTTGACAATGTATTCAGCAAGGTTCAAAAGAGAAATTTTAATTGTTATGAGCATATTATAACATATACATATAAAACAAAGCTCATCCAAGTCATACTATCAAGTAACGTACACTATCACAACAATGAGATACATAAAGTAGTGTAAGCCATGCTAGAGATCAAATATAATTTTCAATTTAAGCAAGTCATGATCTCACAAACTTAACTATTTCAAAACCTGAAAGCATGACACTTGTTGCTGTATTTTATTATTTTTCAAAGCATAAATTTAGATCATATGATATTTGCAAGAGATTATATGTGCATCTGCCTTATTCTAACCAAGCCAAGCCTATGTCATTTGACAATACGAAGCTTAAGGACATGGTTTTAGTCATACACAAATTCTTCCAAATTCATATCTAAGTGCAATGATAAGCCATCTCAAAAGAGGAAGTGCGATGCATGCATATTCTCTTGATCTTCTCTCATTTTTATTTGATCATAAAAGCTCAACATATGAATAGTTGATTGATTAATTTTTCATTATTAAAAGCACTTGTGAGCATGCAACAAGTTCAAAACAGCAAGAAAGTTCGACCATGACCAGATTTAGTGTAAGTAATTATTCCAATTACTAGACATGGCAAAAACTACAAAATATATAACACGAGTAATGTAGTAAGAACTTTCAGCATGTAAAAGGAATCACAAAGCCATATATGTATGAAATACTATGCTCATATTATTTTAGTTCAGATTCACACATAGACTTCCCAAGTTTCAAAATTCCCCATTAATTTAAGCCATGAGGATGCATAACCCCTATTTCACTACGAACGTAACAAAAACGAGTGAAATCCAAAGGTTTTATAAAAATGTCAGCCAATTGTTGTTCAGTATCTACATGGTGAAGCACAATGTTTCCTTTTTCAACATTATCACAGAGAAAGTGATACCTAATGTCAATGTGCTTAGTTCTAGAATGTTGCACAGGGTTTTTAGCAATGCAAATAGCACTAGTGTTGTCACAAAATAGTGGAACACTATCTAGATAAACCCCATAGTCCTTAAGTGTTTGAACAATCTAAAGAATTTGTGAACAAGCACTAGCAGCAGCTACATATTCAGATTTGATTGTGGATTGTGCAACTAAATTTTGTTTTCTAGAGGACCAAGCAACAAGTGAATTACCAAGAAAATGACAAGCACCGGAAGTACTTTTTCTATCAATCCTACAACCTCCAAAATCAGCATTGGAAAAAGCTTTCAAAGTAATGGTTGAGGAAGAAGGAAGAAAAATGTCAAATTCTTTAGTTCCATGTAAGTACCTGAGAATCCTTTTGACGGCTTGACGATGTGAATCACGTGGGGAGGCTTGAAACCATGCACAAAGACATACTTTGAATTGTATGTCCGGTCTTGATGCTGTGAGGTACAAAAGTGATCTGATCATGCTTCTATATTCTTTTTGATCCACGGATTCACCATCTTTATCAAGTTCGAGTGTTGTTGCTGTTCCCATTGGTGTCCGAAGACTCTTGCTTTTGTCCATGATGAAGCGCCTTAGGAGGTCTTTTGTATACTTCGTTTGATGCACAAAGGTACCCTCCTTGGTTTGCTTGATTTGCAGCCCCAAAAAGTACATGAGTTCTCCCATCATACTCATCTCAAATTCTGAACTCATCATAGCTGAAAACTTGGACACAAGATCATGAGAAGCACAACCAAAGATAATATCATCCACATACACTTGAACGAATAATGAGTCATTGCCATGCTTAAGCACAAAAAGAGTTTTATCAACCTTGCCCATGGTAAACCCCTTTTCAATTAAGAATGTTTTTAACCTATCATACCATGCTCTAGGGGCTTGTTTAAGACCGTACAAGGCTTTGGAAAGTTTGAAAACATGATTAGGAAAATCTGAATTTTCAAAACCCGATGGTTGTTTGACATAAACCTCCTCATCTATGTAGCCACTAAGAAAAGCACTTTTAACATCCATTTGATATAGCTTAAAACCTTTAGATGTAGCAAAAGATATCAAAATTCTTATGGCTTCTAATATAGCAATAGGAGCAAAAGTTTCATCAAAATCTAGACCTTCAACTTGAGTGAAACCTTGAGCAACCAACCTAGCCTTATTACTAACCACAACCCCATCCTCACTTTGTTTATTTTGAAACACCCATTTAGTTCCAGTTAAAGTGTGACCTTGAGGAGGAGGTACAAGTTTCCAAATATTATTTCTTTCAAAATTTTCTAACTCTTCTTGCATGGCAATAATCTAAGATTCATTAGTGAGTGCGTGTGATATATCTTTGGGTTCAAAAGAAGCAACAAAAGCAGAATGAGCATGAGACTTTGGATCGCAAAACCTGGACCGTGTAACTCGTTCGTGCAAGCTTCCAATAATCTATTGTGGAGGATGAATTTTGAGAACCCGGAGGGGAGTGGACACTTCACAAGCTTCTTCTTCTTCATGTTCATCACAAATCGATGAGCTTGTGACTTGAGGAGAATCTGGACCAGCAATGGTAGTCGTCGGTGCTGGCTGTGAATCAAAATCAGGAGCTCGAACAATGTCATTAGCTGCTGAATTTTCAGGCAGCAGCTCCACCTCTTCCTCATCTTCAACGAAAATGCTCTCCCCCTGCGGATATGGATCTAAACCTGCAATGTTTGGGCTAGTATATTGGGCTAGCTTCATCAAAAGACACTTCACAAGTTTCCACAATTTTGTTAGTGTCAAGTAAAAGCACACGGTAGCCTCTAGTATGAGATGGATAACCAAGAAACATGCCATCAATAGATCTAGGTTCAAATTTATCAAGATTACCATGTTTCTTAACAAAGAATTTGCAACCAAAGACTCGAAAGTGCGTAACACTAGGCCTATGTCCAAATCGGAGCTCATATGGTGTTTTACCTAGCTTAGCACGCAAGAAAACACGATTTGAGACATAACAAGCAATTGCAATTGCATTAGCCCAAAATTTCCTAGGAGTTTGATATTCATCAAGCATAGTCCTAGCCATCTCAACTAAGGTTTGTTTCTTTCTTTCTACAACACCGTTTTGCTGAGGTACATATGGTGAAGAAAATTGATGATCTATTCCATTTTGAGCACAAAAGTGATCAAAAGATTGATTTTTAAATTCAATTCCGTTATCACTCCTAATTGCTTTTAAAGATCCTGGGTGATCAATTGATATTCTAAGAAATAAAGTTCTAAAGTGACCAAAAGCTTCATTCTTAGATGCCATAAAGTAAACCTAAGAGTATCTAGAATAGTCATCAAAAATCACAAGAACATACCATTTACCTCCGAAGGATTGAACACGTGAAGATCCTACGGTGTCAAGGTGCAAAAATTGACCCGGTTCAGTTGTCATGATCATTGTGAGAGGAGTATGTGAACCTTCAACCATCTTAGCATGTCTACAAGAAGATCACACAATTTCTTTGTCCCCTTTAAGCTTAGGCAGCCCACGTATACGATCAAGAGCACTAACATGCGTTAGGTGATCAAAGCCTACGTGACCAAGTCTACAATGCCAAAAATATAAGTCCTTTGAATCATTAGCAACTAGACACCTATGCTTAGAGGTAGACATATCAAAATTAGCTTTAAAAACTCTTCCAAATCGAGACATGTTAAAAATAAGCTCACTATTTGAACCTACAACTTTGCAGCAGTTTTTATTGAAAATAATTTCCAGATTTTCATCTAGCAATTGTGAAATAGAAAGCAAGTTGTATTTCAAATTTTTGACAAGTGCCACATCCTTCAAAGTGTAGTGATCATTTACTCTAACCGAACCCTTAGCAATTATAGGAGTTGAAGAATTATCGGCAAAAGTAACTTTCTCTACATGTGACACAAAAGAGAGGGAGGAGAACCATTCTTTGTTACTGGTCATGTGGCGTGAGCAACCTGAATCCACAGTCCAAATGTTCTCCTTCCTCAAATGTGTAACCTACATAGAAGCACAATACGTCGATGACTCAGGGTTAGTCAAAAGGCATTTAGGTATCCAGTATTAAGTCACACAATGTGCAGCAAGAAAAACACGCGAAAGCTGAGATAAAACAGCAGGTTGATAAGTCAAAGTTTGAGGTTTTTTATTCTTAACTACTGACCTATAAGGTGTTACTTGTTTAGCACATAAATCAAAAGCTCCGGAGGCAAAAACAGAAGGTCTGGAGGTAAACTTTGAATGTTTTTACTCATAACAGCAGGTTGCATGTTCCTGGCTTTCGGTTTAATATGTGCATCAAATTTTGCATGAAAGTTATGAGATCTAGCAATCATTCTTTCCCTTTTCTGTTGTTTAGCTAGTCTATAACAAAAATCTATGACATGGCCATCTCTACCACAGTAGGTAAAATGAATTTAACTTTGTGTTCATGTCTTGATGAGCAAGCAATATTTTTATTTGAAACCAAATGAGACAACACTCTTGCAGATTTGAAAACCACTTCTTTTTGTTTAGGAACTGTTTGTATCAAACCACTTCCTAATGACTTTACAATTTTAGGTGGATGTGCCTTAGCATGAGTATGACAATCAAAACCTAAACCAGTTTTATCATTGCAAGACTTGGAAGAATTCAGCAGCAAGTTTAGATTCTTATTCCCGTTACAAAACCGATCTAATGTCCTATGCATGTCATCAAGTTTATTGGACAGATCAAGGAAATTTTCACATGAAGTTTTTCCTTTTAATTTGCAATTGGAACAATATTTAACTTCATGAGAACATAAAGCATTATTCAATATTGAAATTTCATTCATAGCATCTTTTAGTTTCTTTTTAAGATCATCACAACTAGAACAATGCAAATCAATTGTAGAACAAGAAGCATCTTTTAAGTTTTTAATGTCAAGTGCAGCAAGCTTTTTGTTGTTTTCAATTTCAAGTTCAAGTCTATCTAGAGTATAGGAGTGTGCAGTTCTTAATGTGGACAATTGTTCATAGATTAAATCACACGAGGGACAAGAATCATCACTAGGAATCATGGTTTTCAAATGGTTGATTTCAGATTCTAGTGATTTAATTTTAGCAGCATTATCCCTAAGCTTTTTGTCCCTTTTCTTAACAATAATAGTTGCACGAGAAATTGCATCACACATTTTATTACAGGTAGAACATACCTCATCGTTGTCAGTGTTCTGTTCTGCATCCTCCTGACTTGATCCTGATCTTGTTTTGCCCGCCATGAAGCATAAGTTGGCCAGATCGTCATCATCTTCATCACTTTCAAAGTCTACATCACTTGAACTAAGTTCTTGAAGTGCGGTGATGAAGCTGTTAATCATCTTGCATCCTATGGTACCCTTCTTTTTCTTGTTGGGATTTCTAGAGGTGGTTTTGACATTGTTCTGTTTTTCTTCACGGGTAGTAGGACCTGAAAGGTTAGGGCATTCTGTACGAAAGTGTCCTGTCTTACCACATTCAAAACAGCGTTGAGGTTCGGAGCTTCCTCTCCTTCTAGTTCTCACATTTTGCAATGCTTTTGAGAATCTAGTAGAGATGCGTGCTAACTCCTCTTCTGGAAATTCCTCGATCTGCTCCAGGGTTAGTGAGGACAACAAAGCAAGAGTATTGCAAGATGATGATTGGCCGGAGCTAGGCATATCATGTTGTGAGACAAATGCAATAGACTTATTTGGGTTCTTACGTGATAAGATGTCAATTTCATGAGTTTTTAGTTTAGAATAAAGCACATCAGATGTAAGAGAACTCATGACAGTTGATTCATGAATAGATGTTACTTTCATCTCCCAAATTGACATGTCTAATGCACTAAGAAGTTGTCTAGCATTCTCAGCATCAGAAAAGTTAACATTGACACTACGTAAGTTGCTGAGAATTTTATTGAAGCGAGCAAAGAAGTCATCGATAGACTCATTGATTGCATCTCGAAATGCATATACTCCTTTTTGAACATATTTTGTTTTACTTCCTTGATTGTGTTGGAGCCTTCATGGTAATCACAGAGAGCTCTCCAAACATCGTATGCTGATCGGAGGTGCGCGACACGATCAAAGTTGCTTTGAGTGAGTCCCTGTATGATCAAGTTGTGAGCTTTGTTGTAGTTGTCGATGTCCCGTAGGTTTGTAGTCGTAACCTGATCATTTGGTGGAACTTCGTAAGGCTTGTAAACCTTCTCCCATATTGCGAAGCCTTGCGCCTGGATGAAAGCCTCCAAACGTGCCTTCCAAACCTAAAAATCAATACCAGCAAACACACAAGGTTTGGCGGAGTATTTCTCCTTGATAATTAGTCAAAAACACGTGCAAGTCACAAATATTAGAGCACTATGACTCTGATACCAATTGTAGGATCGAAGAGCACGTGAAAAGCTACTAGAGGGGGGGTGAATGGTAGATTTAAAAATCTTATGCAGCGGAAATAATTAAATCCCAACCCCTTCGGCAGAAAAACGATCTGTTAGAGAAATCGTGTGTGAAACTAATATAAACGTTTTTCACTGTGAAAAAAGTGATATATATCAGAGAGAATCAAGTAATGAATAAAACACAAGAAGAATCACTCAAATCCGTCGAGAGAAACTCAAGTTATGATCGAAAGATTGAACAAAGGTCAATCTGTCCTACCCGAGAAAAACAGTTCTGAAACACTGCAAAGAAACTCGTGTAGATCAGAAACCACAAATCCAAAGACCGTTAAATTTTGACAGATGATAGATAATCAAGCTGTGAAGACAACCCAAAAAGAATCACGTCAATTGGATCTGTAAAACTCGAGTTATGATAAAACCACCAACAAAAGGTAGTGCTGTCCAGAAACTAGATGAGTAAAACTTGTCTGGAACAAATCGGACGAACAAGGAACAAAAGTTCTTTCAAACTATGAATTTTATTCAATAGAACACAAGAGGAACAGCCCCAAAGTCATGCACCACGAGCTTTAGCCTCTCTTGCTTATATAACCAGCCCTTAGGCCAACCCAATCTCAACTAGGACTCTAATCCTACTCAGATCACGAATTGAAACTTTCCATAACTGCTTAGGACTCTTCTATACGTAGATAGAAGCAATATTAAGACTTCAAAACCCCTTAGGAACATATCCCACATTCCTAAAACAACTCAAATTCGTGACCCACATGAAATTCTATCATAACCAACTCAAATATTTCCATATTTGAGTCAAACCCGACTCAGCCGCAGCCTGAGTCCATAACCTAGTCGGTTGGACCTTTCCGACCAATTCTTTATGTCCACATCTCACTACAGGAATCCCGACGATTTTTGACGGCCATGGTCGTCGCAAATAAGCCAAATGCCGTCGCAAATAAGCGATTTGCGACGGCTTTCTTTATTTGCGACGGTTTCCAGCCGTCGCAAATAAATCATCGCAATTAAGCTTATTTGCCATAGCCACCGTCGCAAATAAGCTTAATTGCGACGGCTAGGAAGGGTCGTCGCAAGTTATTGCCCCGGGCCGGTGGGCCCCGCAACCTTATTTGCGACGGCGCCGCCGTCGCAATTAAAGCTTATTTGCGATGGTCGGGCTGTCGCAATTAAGTGCCTCTATTTGCGACGGCTCGGCCGTCGCAAATAAGTCCAGTGGGCTGGGCCCACGGGTCCTCCTCCGGGGCCCGCACAGCTATTTGCGACGGCCCGGCCATCGCAATTAAACCTTATTTGTGATGGCCAGGCCGTCGCAAATAGAAGTGGCCTAATTGCGACGGTCTGGTACCTTATTTGCAATGGTACTGTATAAAAAGCCATCGCAAATAAGGTTTTTTATTTTTTTTTAAAAAAAAACAGAAAAAACTACCTGGCTCGATGGCCAGAATCACAGAACAGATTCAATACACACAGTATATACACATAGCAAAGATCATCATCACAGAGCAAACATCATCACAATCACAAACTAATAAATTCCAATACATCTCACATCGTCATCAACAAAGCAAACAAAAGGGCTCACTCGCCCATCTGACCTCCGTAGCCACCTCCGGAGCCACCTCCGAAGTCGAAGTCGTCATCGCACCTCATTCCAGGCGGCAGTAGCGATGGCGACGGCGTTTGTGCAGCCGTCGCGGATCCCTGCAATTAATGAAACTTAGAGTTAGAATATAAATGCATCAACATCTCTCTCCCTCCCTTCCTCTCCCTCTATCTTCATCTAGATCCCCTCTCTTCCTCTCTCTTTTCATTTCTCTCTTTCTCTCTCACTCTATCTCTCTATTGCTATCCTTTTCCCTCTATCTTCCTCCCTCTATCTCCATCTACATCTCCCTCCCTCTATCTTCCCCACTCTCTATCTCCATCTACATCTTACTCTCTCTCTCTTCATTCCTATCCTACTCTATCTATCTTTCACTCTTTCTTATGTCTCTCTTTCTTCTATCTCTATCATTCTTCTATCTCAATCATTTTATTCTATCTAACTATCTCTCTCTTTCATCTATCTCAATCTTATTATGCTGGAGAAGAAGGATTACATAGAAACTTACCTGACCCGCTGAAGAAGGATCGTCTGGAAGGACCGGTGGTAGTACCGGTAGCTGGATTCCCAGACCTTGCGCCCGAGCCATAGCCTGTCTTTGCAAACATTAAATGCTACCTATTAGTAAGTCATTTACGCTGAATTAATAAAAATTTTAGTTTTTATTTTGTTACCTCCATTGCTTCCCGCATCTGCGCCAACGCTGCTGCCTGGGTTTGGATCGTGGCCTCCATCACGATCCTTTGGCGTTCCGCCTCCCTCCTTTCCTCCTCATGTCGCCTTTCGTTTTCTTCTACAGTTTCTCGGAGGGACTGCATCTCAATGTCCCTCTGCGATACGCGGCGACCTCACGTGCCCACAGACGAAGCCTGCGAGGAGCTGCCTCTCGCAGGTCTCCCCGCCCTCGAGTCGACAACTTCGTCGAATATGGCGAGCCTATAAAAAAGAGATTCAGTAATATGAAATTGAAATATCTTGAATACTTTGAATTGAAAACGATAAAATGACTTGTAAACTCACCTTCCGTGTGCTTTTCCACCACCGGTTGCATACGCGGCTTGAGGATCGATCGGTTGACGTTCCCAATCGAAATCCTCGCCGTGTATCTTCCTAGCCTCCTCCCCGTACTTAGCCTGCAAAACAAGAAAACTGTGTAAGTTCAAAAATCTATATATTTATATTTAATATGAATGATTTCTAAACTTACCAACTGCTCGGCTGCAGCCTGACTGCACCCCGTCGGCTGAGAAGGGTCCCTGTGACCTCTCTTCCAGACCTCAGCAGGGGTGGGCGGCACCCCTGTCTCGCGCTCCTGTCAATACGTGTTAGTACGAACAATATATTATTAATATATAAACATAAGTTACACACACTTACCATGCGTTTAGCTAAACGCAAGTGGTTATCTTGCCCGTGCCTGCTCTTCCCCTCGACCCCTCTGCAGTCTCGAGCCTTCTCAGACTTAGCTTTAAACTCATCGCTAGCCCAGTAGTGACAAAGGGCCCGAAATGCATCGGTCCGACCCTACAACCAGCTCATGTGGCCCTGCACATAGTTGGAAGTCGTTAAAAATACCATCGAGGCAATTATCAGAAAAAAATACTTACTACACTCCACGTACCTGCGCGTACTCCTCCTCCGTCAGGTGCCTCTCGCTCTATTGCCGGAAGTGTAACACGTGCTGCTGGTTCGCCTTCAAGTGCTCATTAATAATTTGAACACGGGCGTTCTACAAAGCTTGTCGAAGCGCCTTGGCAGCGTTGAAGTGAAACACTCGCCTCGCATCCTCAAACAGGCGACGGTCGTTCGGGTCCTCTAAAGTATATCTTGCATGCGATAAAGAATATATTGAAGAGATGTTCACTAAAAGAGTTTAAGAGTTGTAACTTAGAAACTTTTTTAACATACTTACCATAAAATCGGCCCATTCGGCCTCCTAAAGGTTGTCGTGCTCCTGATGATGGACGTGTGCGTAGTCCTCCCACGAAAGAGCGGGCACCCTGTCGATGACCTCGGGATTGTGCAAACGCACTATGGACCCGAGGACACGTTCACCGGTCTGTGGTGTCTCTCACCGGTGAAAGACGTGTCGTCCCAAGCCCTGTAAGATATTTATGCATTAATTATTTAAGTAAACAAAAGAAACTAAAATTGAATACGATAATTTTTATTACATGTCTCCGACTGGACGAATCACGATCCTCTGTGAACTCTGTGAAGGGACCACAAGAGGACTGACAAAGTGAGTCCTCCTCATCCTCCGCGTCTGCTGGGGGGCCACGTCAGGTGACCCAGACGGCTCCTCACCAGCCGATCAAAGGCCTCAGGAACAAACTCATCGCCAGTCGGGGGCTGGCTGGCCGAGGGCTGGCTCGCCGAGGGCTGACTCGCCGAGGGCTGGCTGGCCGAGGGCTGCCTCGCCGACGGCTGGCTCACCGAAGGCGCCGCAGCCTCTGAGTCAGCCGGTGAGGACTACAACATTCAAATGATTCATAAGTAAGTTTAATGTGAATTTGAATTTAAAGAATTTGTCAAAAATGAGTGACATTTACCTGTGACAAAGCTCTAGAGCTGGTCTAAACGTGCCCCAGCAGCTGAGAGCGTCTGCTGCCAGTCGACGAGGCAACAACGAAAGCGTCCTCAGGTCTAGAGGGGTAGAACCCCCTCGTCGGCGGCACCTTCTTACCCTTCTTTGACGCCATCCTGTTGTAATTAGTAATTAGTAAATATGCAAATAAAATATACAAAATTCATGTTACTATCTTCAAGAAAACATTACTTGTAGTCACTTTCAAAATTCATCAACATCATTGTCATGTGCCTGTGCCCTACTCCTTAAACCAGCCCAACGATCTTCCATCGTGGCCTGTTCTAATTTTCGTTTTCGCGTATCATCTACCACTACATCCTCAATGTCTTCAACATATCCAACTAATTGATCGAGTCCTGCACCAAGCTCGACGATAAAAGTGTCTGGCAACTCTTCTTCTTGGTACACTTCTTCAACGTCTTCGCTATCATGGTAACCATCATCCCCAGGAGTATATAGCCGCTCACGAGGATTCACCTTATATACCACCCACCAAGCACTGAGCTTCGTGCATGGATAAGGTAGACAATACACTTGTTCAACTTGATGCGCAAGAACAAATGTATCGTAACCTCGTAGTCGGTCCTTATGTTTAACTTCCACCATTCCAAATTGGTTTTCTCGAGTTCCATGAGTACGATCAAACCAGTCACAGTCAAAGAAGACAACTCGAAGGGTCTTATTTCCTGTAAAAGTAAATTCAAGGATTTTTTAATGATACCATAATAATCGGTTAAATTCCCTTGAGTGTCCATTGCTCTCGTCACAACACCGGAATTTGATGTTGCCGCGAGAGGACGATGAGCTTCAAAATGAGTTGTATGAAATCGGAAGCCATTTAAGTCATATTGGTCATAGCTTCTAACATTCACCAATCCAGAAGATAGCTGCCTCAAATCTTCATGGGCATTGTGAGTCTGACACTGTTATAAAAGACAAGAGAATATTACATAATACTTCTTTAATAATAGTAATTTATAATACATAGAAGACGAGAGAATATTATATATTCTCGAAACCAAGATAGAAAACTCTGCCCCCCATTGCTATAGGTTACGTTGCTCATTTTCATTTTCAGGTCATTTAAGAGAGAGGAAAGAACTAGAGAAAGAGTGAGAGGAAAGTTGGTCTCAGATGACAATTCCACATCCATTTCCACCGTCCACGCAATCGCGGGTCATTGACGTCCTTACCAACCCGTTCGTTTCCATGTCGCCTTGACTACTATGGTCTACACGACACGATCACACTTATTGTGTGTCGTGCCCTTCCGTGTTGGTCCGAGCCAGCCCAAAACCCCTTTATTTATATATATTAAGTAGTCACTCAAAAACATTATCTGAATGCACTAAAGTCCAAACATACACTAAACAGAATAGAAAAAACTATTAATTCTAAACACTCACGCAATCAAAAGAACAAGAGAAAAAATTATTAATTCTAGTAACCTACATAATAAACATATTTACCAAAGCATGACAAAAAATTATCTAAACCTAAAAAAACATAATCATGTAGCAACATCTAGATCACACACTTGACATAGGCTGAACTAGTAACATGGTGATGCAAATCTAAAGAAAATGTGTTACATCATTAAAAGTTTGATAAAAAACAGTTGGAACATTATACATATCAGGGCAGCTATTATACAATATGAGAAGAATGATGGTGCCATACCTGAGCAGTGAAGTGGATCTGAGTGTGCACGGTGGGGAGGGGACCTGAGCAATGTAAAGAAAATGCATTATGTCAAGACCGATTTGATAAAAATAGCTAGAACACTCAAAGAACTGAATATAATTGGACCAGCTAGATCACCATATTATGATGCTTTTGGTTGATCCAGAACCAAGTCCCCCACTCGCTAAAACACAATGGTTAATAACCTAATTTTCAGCTTTAAGAGGTTACTCTAGTGCTAATTTTTAGATTTAAAAGGCGCAGTCGGATCGAGCAGAAGCAGCAGGCCGCACCGGAGAAGGAAGTCAGAAAGAGTGATACCAGCGGTCCCGGTCCACACGCTTGATTTCGGCCAGAAAAATGAAGAATGGTGATGGCTGCCAGAGTTTCTGCTCTAGGAAGCACCAGAACGGAGGAACTTTGACTTTGCTAGCCAGGAGGTGATATTAAGGAGCGGAGAGAAGGATTAGGGCAAGTTGCGGCTGCACAACGACGTGACGTCCGAGCCGCCGCGCTCAACGCGCATGCGGCGGAGCTAAATTTATTTGGCACTTGATTTCTGCACTGCTGAGTCACCCACCGCAGTTGTTAATTGTCATTTGTAGCTCTGATGAACAGTGACAGCAGACAGCTTCAGAAGGTCACGGCGGTTCCCATGATCGAATAAGAGGTCGTCCACATCAGGGAAATTAAGGAAGATTGCACGGGAAGCTACTGACATTCACACGCAGGCCACGCACCTCGCAGACATAGAATATTGGATTTATTTGTCAATGTGTGGCTGATGGGATTATTATCTGAGAAGATTATATTTAAGGTGGTTGCGAGCGATGATGGCTTTTAATCGGCCACTGCTGCGCGTACGTTTTCACTGGAGTAATAATAATGCCTCCGAGCTCGACCGACGTGATGGCGACTCGGATTTTAGGGAAACGGCAAAAGGGCAGATGCATGGGCTGCAACACAACACATGTAAGGGTTCATCAACGCTTGACAACGTACTACACATGCTGCGTTTCTGTCGCTTGTAGTCAGAAGAAGAATACGAATTAAACATCCTAGTGATTGCTTGCGGCTTACACTATAGCTAAGTTTCGTACTAAGTTATAGGACCTAGATGTTCTGTCAATGAACGAGCGGCGCAGGATCAGAATTTGCTTCACTGTTTTGTACTAAATATATATTTGCAAATAATCATCAAGATTCCGCCGGGAACAACGACTTAAACCTTTAATAAATCAGTGTCTGCTCGGATTGATTCCCCTTCTAGATTATCAAATAAAATAGCTATGGCATATCTAATCTAACAAGTGAAAAAGTTGGTTAAGTGGCTACAACAGTTTTTTTTTGCGACAAGACTAGTAAATTTGTAACACTGCATACTTTAATCATATTACATTTTAATAATCATTTTTGAAATAAACAAGAGTAAGTTTAAGGTATGATGATTATATGAAATAAACAAGAGTAAGTTTAAGGTATGAGGATTAGACTGTCCACATTTTTTTACCAATAAACAAGCATACACAATCAAATCAACTAATAGAGCTCACCTCGGAGGGGAGGCGTCGGGGGCCGGGGGCGCGGCGGTCCGGGACCGGCGAGGCCGGGGCGGCGGGGGCGCAGCGAGCCGAGGCCGGGGGCGGCGGCAGGGCGGCAAGGCCGGGGGCGCGGCGGGCTGGTGAGGCGGGGGCAGCGAGCAGGGACGGCGGCAGGGCGGCGACGGCGGGCTGGCGGCGGGGTGCAGCAGGGCGGCGGGGCGCGGCAGGGCGGCGGGGCACGGAGGGCGGCGGGCAGTGTTGAGTGGTCGTGAATGAACCGTCGGGTCGGTATAAAAGCCCTTATTTGCGACAGCCTAGTAAATTGCGACGGCCCAACAATAAAGCCGTCGCAATTAATGTTACTTGCGACGGCCTTTTCAGCAGCCGTCGCAAATAAACTTTTATTTGCGACGGCTACATTAGTTGCGACGGTCCTAGGGTTGGCCGTCGCAAATAAGATGTTATTTGCGACGGCTCTATGGTGGGCCGTCGCAAACAAGGCCTTATTTGCGATGGCCAAGTTATTTGCGACGGTTGGCCGTCACAAATAAAACCAGCCGTCGCAAATGATTGTTTTTCCTGTAGTGTCTCTTCATCACGCCTCGGAACCATGTAGCAACGTCCACGCACTCCTTGCACACATGCAAACATCTTCCAATGACGTCCACGATACCTTCATATGCATTGTTCTTGATTCAAACATGTTGCACAACCTCCCGATCAACTCAACCACAATTCCTCCCGAACTTGGTTTTGAACCTCATCTTCTCCCTAAGACTAGTTCAATGGATCCCATCACCAGCCATGTCTTGAACTCAAGCAACACCTGCACATGAATAAACAACCAATCCGTACAAGCCCAAGTTCGCAACTTGACTCAAGTCAGTTCCAAACACAACACCTTACGTGAGCACCTCACATAAGCATGTTGCAAAGCATATCAAAATGATATCAGCAAAACGAACCAAAAACTTAGCAAATGAATACTAAGCAATCTTTCCAAGAATATAAAGCAAGTTCGAAACATTGCAAGATAAAAGCAGGAACATTGCGCTCAAGCTCCGAATCTTGCCAAAGCTAACCGGAGCTTGAGCCGGAGCTTGCCAAAGCTAGTAGAACCTAGCGCCGGAGCATACCAAAGCTAGTACAACCTAGCGCCGGAGCTTACCAAAACTAGTCGGAACTAATCATCCCAAAAGTCGGAGCTAGAAAAAAACATGTCGGAGCTAACCAACATAAGTCGAACCTAGCAAATCATATCGGAGCTTAACAAAGACATGCCAGAGCTATCAAAGACATGTCGGAGCTAAAGACAAAGCTCACCGGAGCTACCCAAAAACATGTCGGACCTAGACAAAGCAAGTCGGACCTTACGTCGGACCTTGTAGAAGCTCGGAGCTAGAGTCGGACCTTGCTAAAAAGATGTTATGGCAGCATTCAAAACTTTTATTGTCAAAGCCAATGTATTCAGCACACATAGGTCTCATAGAGGAGAAGAAGGAGGAGAATCAATCAAGCCCGATCTTCATCAACTTCTCGTCATCAATGTTCTTCATCACCAAATCGTCATCAACACCTCTCATCAAGCCCTAATCGTCAAGATTTAAGTTTCACGCCCAATTCTTGATCCTTGGATCTCTAGACACATGGTACACCCTCTACATTCATTTTTCCACGTCAATTCACCCCTTGATCGCGTTGTCCAGAAAACCCTATTTTCGCAGTTCCTGGACAGGGCAGACTAGTTCGATGTCTGAATCTGTTTTGTGCTGAATTAATTCCAAATTGACTCGAATTTATTTGAAACTTGTTCAAACTTGTTATAAACTATTGTAATTATTTAGTAAACATTAATATCAACTTATTAAATAGTTTTATCTCATAGTTGCACAAATTATGCATATCATGGCATATTGAGTAATATATGAGCATTATTTGGTTGTAATGTTTGTTTTGCATGTTTGTCGCGCAGAATTGAAGGAATCGTTGTAGAGTGTGCTTTCGAGGACCTGTAAAATTAGAACTTCGAAGCTTTCGATCCAAACCAAGCATAGGAGCAAGGAAAGTGCCCTTGATCATTTTAATCCAGGCTTTTAAATTTTTTGTTTGCAAAATTGCATGCTTGTGTCAAATTGATGGGAAACCCAATTATAGGAGTTGACTAGTTTTGTATGACCACCCTTGTCGTTTGAACACAATGTAGAGTGTCAGGAAGGGTCTTTTATACTTTTTGCTTCGCTATACTCACTTGGGTTTGGGAAACCATCATATTGCTTAATCATGAATTATTGAACACAGAAATGGTGGAAGTTGATAATAATGATCCTTTAGCAATATGGTGCCTAGGGATCTAGCAAGTCGGTTATGTGGAATGAGTTGGACTGTTTTGGTGGTTTTGCTTGCTTTAGATCTAAGGATTGGTTCGTGGAGCGATCATCCAGGATTTACAATGCCACCACAGGGCCTAGTATGGGTGCTACTTAGTTGACTAATTAGTGTATTGCTAGTACTATTTGGACAATTAGGAAAGCTCGGGTAAGGGATAGTCGGATGGGTTTGTAGTGATGGTGGGACTACCCTGGGATCTGAATGGCTCGAGAGGGGGCCCTTGGTTGGATGTGCTCAGTTAGGGACATCACCACCAGTCAAACCTCAATGGGGTCTAAATTTGCTAGTAATCACTTTGTAAAAGCTATTTTGTGGTCTCTTGGCCACACACCAAAGGAAGTGTGAGACGGTATAATTGAGATTCCTTAGTCACCGAAATGTGATGAAATCACAAACTTGTGGGTAAAGTGGTACAACCTCTGCAGAGTGTGTTAAAAACTATCATGATAGCCATGCTCCCGGTTATGAGCAACCTAAACCCTCACATGATTAGAGTTAAGGATCTTGAACATGGTTTAATGACTGGAATTGAATTGGAAATTGGTATTGATTCAGTAATTGGCTTTGGTATATGGAATTGATGAAAATGAGACAGATGAGCGATTATGAGTTGATCATGGATCATTATTACCGATATTGGTTACTTAAGTTGAAAATTAATATTATTTGGGTTATCTTGGGGAAGGACCTCACTTAATAATGATATAATTGCATTTTTGGCTGTTTTGAATGTACTTTTATGCAATTAGCCTTTTTAATTATCATTCCTTGTTTAAGCCACATGTTATACTTTTCCACACTTGTTGAGTACGACATGTGCTCACCCTTGCTATTCCCCCAACAAATTCAGACGCAGGCGATAATGTGGAGTACCCGGAGGTCTTTGAGGAGTTCTAGGCGTGCGTGCTACCGTCAAGCTTGCCTGTGGAGTTGGAGTCTTAGTGTTTAGTGTTTTTCCGCTGCAGTTGTTTAGATCTTGTATTCGAGACTGTTTGGTTTGCAATAAGGTACTATTATTAGTGTTATTATTCGAGACATGGTTTTATCTATTTATATATTTGTGAATCACTTGTGTATGTGTGTTAAATATCCTGGGCACAAATATGCATCACGCTTGGTTCATTTTAAGAACTGGGTGTCACAAAGACCCGCTTTGATGGTTCTCCTGAGCGATAAGGCTCGAGTAGTTGCACGTGGCTTCTAGTAGGAACATGATAGTGTTTATGATGAGATGTTTGCTCCTGTTGATCACATGACCACTGTTTCTACTCTTCTTGTTGTGGCCTCCATTCATGACTGGTTCATCTCTTAGCTTGATGTGAAGAATGTCTTTCTTAATAGTGAGTTGCGTGAGGAGGTTTATATGTAGTCACCAACTAGGTATTCTATCCTTGAGGGTATGGTTTGTCATCGTTGTCACTCTCTTTATGGCCTTTGTCGAAGTGTGTGAATGACACTTCCCCGGTACACTTAATGTAGCCTGCGGAGGTTCTTGTATCGGTTTGGGCGTGCGAAGTTCAGGAACAAGATGATTACCCGTGAGATTTACGTGGTTCAGGCCGCCTGAGCATAATACCCTACTCCATGGGGTGTGTGTTTTGTATTGAGTGTTTCAGTATAGCTTGTGTGCGTCTGATCATGGATCCGATCTCTCTGTACCGTGTGGTGCGGTCCTTTTATAGTCTAAGGACTGACCGTTACAACATTTGCCTAGCTCGACATGTGGCCTTGGCGTATTAAGAGCCTAATGCATGATCTATGAGTATTAAGAGTGATTAACAGTGTGATAATGTGCCTTAATGGCAGCGTTACCCCTATTGACAGCCCACTGATTGTGTGTCATTAATATAGCATTAATGATACGTAATCAGATCTTGTAATTGCCACTTTAACCGTCCCCTTGAATGTCCATGCTGTTGGAGATCCGCCAATATTTCCGTTGGTGTAAGGTTCAGAGGATCCACACATGGCAGCTCCAGAGCTTCCCTTCGTGGTGAGAGGGGTCCGTAGCTGTTATACATGTGGCGGCACTGGAGCTTCCCTCTACTGGGGGTTAGGTCCGGGGTTATTATCCACGTGTCGACTCTAGAGCTTCCCTCTGTTGGGAGTATAGCTCTGGTCTTATATTACACGTGGCAGTCCCGGAGCTACCCATATGAGGAAGGCGGGTCCAGTGCCATGTGACATGTGGGGCCTGAGGGAACATTCAACTCTCATAGGTGAAACTCTCTTGCACTTCTTGCGGTATCATGGGGTACCCGGTATGCAGGGTACCGACAGTGGCCCCCGGGCCCACCTCTAGGAGAAAACTTTTTGGGTTCAATTATTCTACCAGAGGTGGGGCCATCCTTGATTCTTGTGCTGTAACTTCAAAGGTCTTTTGATGTGCCATTGGGGCAATGGTTTGGGGTTAAACCATCGCCGCGTGGCTTGACTTGAATGCGGCAGATGAGGTCTTTGAGTGCGGATCTCATGCAATTGAAGGTCGTCGGTTTCCAATACGAAAACCGTATCGGTTCCGAGCACCTTGTCAGGCTGCCACCTTTGGGTTTCCTGATGAGGACATCACAACAGTGGAGACACATATTGAAATGTAAGGACCAATCACAAGAGCACGAGCACGGTTAATAAATCAGCAGGTGAACTCGCTCCTAACTTCTTTTGCATGTGAGTTTGAGAATAAATTGCTATGTGATGATTTAATTTTTATTAGGAATAATGGAGAAGATCAGCAAGTGAAGGAAGGAGGCCTTGGGAGCATGGAGAACCAGCTGGGACCTCCACAAGTTGATAGAAACAGTTTACAACTCGGACTCAAGTTCAACTCAGAGTTCTAGAGCAGTCCAACTTAAAACAGATGCCCAGGAGGCATACGGACTCCATTTTCGATGTTCTACATATGAACAAAAAGAGGAGAAGATAAAATTTCCAACGGTTCTGGTCCCATTTCAAAATTCCTCTGGAGTCATTGGAAATACTCGAAACAAATTGAGTCTAGATTTCTGTCCGGCGCTGCGCTACCGAATCGGGCCTTTCGGCCTTGTATCCCGTAAGAGTCCATTAGGGACGCGTCTAATCATGTTTTGGCCGAACCCTAGCCTTTAAATACTGCAGCCGCCGATCATATTCGGTGGGTTTTGCTTAGATCAATAATATCGCCGTTCTACGGTTTGTGAGACCCCAACTTCGCGATTTCATATCATGTCTTCGATGTTCTTGCTCGTGTTCTCAGTTGCACTTGCAGGGATTAGCCTTCTTGGCGAGGTCAAGCGTGTGCAGCACGGTTGATAACCAACGGAGCCGTCGTGTAGTGATTGCAGGGGTACTCAAACTGCTTGAGTGTCGCGGATCATCAACGTCGAGTTATCCACCCCAATTGACTTACCTTTCGGAAGATCGGGCCTAAACCTACTCATTAATTAGTATCAGATTTCCAGGTTGCCCGTAAGGTATCTTTGTTTTCCTTCCATTAGATCGATTTTGTTTCGTACCTAGAGTCCACAGAGAAGCCACAAAAAATAGATTGTTTTTCCCGCTTCCTAGACTATAGTGCCTGCAGTTTCGTTTTTTAGTTTGCATTGTTGAGTTTGCATTCGTGTGGTCGAGTCTTATTGCTGGTTTAGCTTTGTGTTTTGGGTCCTAGTTATCGTGTTTCGTCCTTGTTTTCTTGTTGTTCGACACCTATTCCACAATCCCTAAATAACAAACCAATCCACCACGTTCATTGGTTTGCCCTAGCTAGCCGCCTTGCATGAACTCCCGCATTGCCAGCCCTAGATTAGGTGACAAACCCTTGTGCCACTCATCCTTGAATCATCACACATCACACCATTAGTTGTTGTGCAAATTCCCAATCGTTTTCATATCCAATTGCGAGTTCTGTTCTCAAACCGAGTTGGAATCAACATCCAAAAATCGTAACTCGGACAGCCTACCTTAAAAAGGCCATAACTTTCGCATACGAACTCAAAATCGGGCGATTTTTTTTCAAATTCATCTACGCGAAATTTTGCATCTGATTTTCCACCGCATATCCATGTTCGGTGAAATTAGATTGCCCAAATTCCCTTCGTAAGATAGGCTATCCGGCCTCTGAAGTTTTAGCATGAATTTTAAAGAATCTTCTTGATTTTCTATAGGTTGCATATTACATCCAATTGAGCAGCAAATTTGTGTGATTCATATCTTTGTGGTCCTGAGTAAAGAAAAAATATCCAAAAAATATTACAAAAATAAAAAAAAAAGTGAAGAGCACGCATATTAAAGCAATTGGCCTACACTACTTGTGTTGTGATTGTTGGTTATATCATTTTTTCTTCCTTTTGCCTTGCTACTTCCTTGTGTTGTGCTAGGCCCTAGAGCATTTGGTTTACCAGCAACAGTTTCCTACATTGAATACTTATTCAACTCTGTTTACCTGTTAACAATTTTCTGCTTATTAGCCACCATATTGTGCCATCCAAGCTCCACCTTTCTCTTGAGCATAACAGGTACCTTTGCAATCACCCCATGCTTCATTGGTTCATCTCACCGTCCACACCACCTGCTATGTCGGTAATAACACTTGTAAGAGCGTGGTAAGACGCTTGAGCGAGAGAGATTGTTTTTCTTCCACCTTTCACATTGTCACTGTAGTGATAGGGATAACATATTTTTGTTGTCTTTTGTTTCCTACTAACAATGGCAGGAGAAGACAATGATGACGAATGTGTTCAACATGCTGAGTTACGTGATATGATGAAGACCATGACAGATATGTTCGCCAAATACAACGTAGCAACGAAGGAGTCATTGGCCAACTTGACTCGCCAACTTGATGACCTTGCTCTTCGGATGAATACTTTTGAGGTTTGGTTGCCTCTCACTGGAAGACATGAAGACAATGCTTATGATGATATGGAAGATCACAAAAATCAGCCAAGACTACCACTTTATCGTCGAGGTATGGGAGGTAATAATCATCGTAACAATTATAATCGTCCTCCTGATGATCCTTTTGCTAAAGTAAAATTTACTATACCCCCTTTTTCTGGTGCTTATGATGTTGAGGATTATCTTGATTGGGAGATGACAGTAGACCAAAAATTTAATGACCATCTTGTTCCTGAACAACATAGAGTTCGTCAAGCCACTAGTGAGTTTAAGGACTTTGCTATCATATGGGGGAATGAACTTGTTAAAACTAGAACTGATCCTCCAACATGGGATAGATTAAAGGAAGCTATGCGTGTTCAATTTGTTCCTCCATCTTTTCAGTGGGACCTTCGCAAAAAATTGCAGCGCTTAGACCAAGGTAACATGTCCGTAGAGGAGTATTATCAAGAGTTACAAAAGGGTATGATGCGTTGTGGGGTAGTAGAGGACATGGATGATAAAATATCTGGTTTTTATGGGGGGTTGAGGCGTGAAATTTAGGACATTGTTGATGACAAGGAATATGATACTGTTAACAGATTGTTTCAGCTTGCTATGTTGGTAGAAAAAGAATTGCAGGGCCGACAACAACAGCAACAACGCACGAGGAGCAACTTCGCGCCGCGTTCGACGTCTACACCATCCAAAACAGCACCATCCTCGACCCCCCCCCCCCCCCCCCCGTGCAGCGATTACACCATCCAATGGTGGCCAATGAACTATACCTGCTGCTCCACCTTCTCGCGTGCCGGAAGGCAGCAAGGCGACATCATTCAAGCATTCGTCGTCCACTCCTTCTACGGGTCGTACTTTCGACATTAAGTGTCACCACTGCCCGGGACTTGGTCATATGATGAGAGATTGCCCGAGCAAACGAGCATACATAGCACGCGACGATGGCGGGTATGATAGTACTTCGGATGTTGAAGATGAATATTCTCTTACTACTGACTTTACAGATCCAAATGATGAACACACCGAAGAAGAGGTACTTGGTACAGCGGCGATGGAGAACTATACGAGCATCATTGTGCAGTGTGCCTTGAGCTCCAAAGTGGAGACCGACGACAAGCTACAACGACACAACCTCTTCCACATGTTTCTCGTCGTCAAGGACTGTCGTGTACACACTATAATTGATGGAGGTAGCTGCAATAACTTGGTGAACACGGACATCGTCAAGAAACTTTGTTTGACAACAAGAGCACACCCTCATCCATACCACATTCAATGGTTCAACAACAGCGGTAAGGTTCGGGTAACACAAACAGCGAGAATACATTTTTCAATTGGTTCTTACCATGATTTTGCTGATTTTGATGTCGTTCCTATGGATGCTTGTTCTCTTTTATTGGGTCATTCTTGGGAATTTGATACATATGCTATTCATCATGGTAGAACTAATAAATATACTCTCATGCATAAGGGAAAGAAAATCACTTTGGTCCCCATGACTCCTGCTGAAATTGTGCATTTTGAGAAGAGTAAAATTCGTGATGGCAAAGCAACAAAATTAGAATCTGAAAAATAGCAAGTCATTAAGTTAAAATCACCATCATTGCTTGCAACTAAATCTGACCTTGCTGATTTATTCGATGCTAAGGGGATGTGCTATGCTTTAGTTTGCAAAGAAGCCATGTTTTCACTTCATGAATTGTCTATTGCATTGTCCCCTACTGTAGCTAACCTTTTGCGGGAGTTTGAGGATGTGTTTCCCTCCAAGATACCCCCTGTTTTACCACCAATGAAAGGCATTGAACACAAGATCGATTTGATTCCAGGAGCAAGTTTGCCAAATCGTGCAGCATACAGGGAAAATCCACACGAAACTAAGGAAACTCATCAACAAGTTCAAGATCTTTTGGACCGCGGGTACATTCATGAAAGCCTTAGCCCTTGTTTCGTTCCTGTTCTTTTGGTTCCTAAGAAAGATGGTAGTTGGCGCATGTGTGTTGATTGTCGAGCAATTAATAACATCACCATTCGATATCGTTATCCTATTCCTCGCTTAGATGACATGCTTGATGAATTGAGTGGTGCTATCATCTTCACAAAAATTGACTTGCGTAGTGGTTACCACCAAATTAGAATGGCACTAGGAGATGAATGGAAAACTGCATTTAAAACCAAGTTTGGACTTTATGAGTGGTTAGTCATGCCTTTTGGTTTAACTAATGCACCCAGCACCTTTATGCGATTAATGAACAAGGTTTTACGTGCTTTCATTGGACAATTTGTGGTGGTTTACTTCGATGATATCCTCATTTACAGCAAGTCATATGATGAACATCTTGATCATTTACGTGCTATTTTACTGTTTTGAGAGATGCACGTTTGTTTGGGAACCTTGAAAAGTGCGTCTTTTGCACCAATCGAGTCTTGTTTCTCGGCTATGTCGTTTCCTCGCAGGGAATTGAGATGGATGAGGCAAAAATTGAAGCAATCACCAGCTGGCCAGCCCCAACAACCGTCACGCAGGTTCGTAGTTTTCTTGGTCTTGTAGGTTTTATCAGCGTTTTGTGCGGGATTTCAGCACCATTGCAGCACCTCTACATGAGCTAACGAAGAAGGGAGTGCCATTTAAATGGGGCAAACAGCAGCAACAAGCTTTTGATGCTCTCAAATCGAAGCTTACACAAGCACCATTGCTACAACTTCCTGATTTTGACAAGACCTTTGAGCTAGAATGTGGTGCAAGCGGCATTGGTATTGAAGGCGTTCTCATACAAGGAGGTAAACTCGTTGCTTTCTTTAGTGAAAAACTTCATGGTCCTTCTTTGAATTATTCTACTTATGATAAGGAATTGTATGCCTTAGTGCGAGTATTACAAACTTGGCAACATTATCTTTGGTCTAAGGAGTTTGTCATACATTCCGATCATGAATCATTGAAGTATCGTAAGTGTCAAACCAATCTGAATAAACGACATGCTAAATGGATTGAGTTCATAGAGTCGTTTCCATACATCATTAAGCTTAAGAAAGGGAAGGAAAATATCATTGCCAATGCATTATCTAGGCGTTATACCATGTTGTCCCAACGTGATCATAAAATCTTTGGTTTGGAAACAATAAAAGCATTATATCCTACTGATTTGAACTTCAAAGATGCTTTCGAAAATTGTAGAGAAGGAAGAACTTGGAATAAATATGTGATGCGAGAGGGTCTCCTCTATCGTGCTAACAAGCTATGCGTTCTAGCTAGCTCCGTTTGTCTATTACTTTTGCAGGAAGCACATGGAGGAGGTTTGATGGGACATTTTGGAGTGAAGAAAACTGAAGATGTGCTGTCCACACATTTCTTTTGTCCAATGATGAGGCGTGATGTCAAGCGCTACGTGTCACGATGCACTACTTGCAAAAAAGCTAAGTCTCGCCTTAACCCACATGGTCTTTATATGCCTCTTCCTGTTCCTAGTGTACCTTGAGAGGATATTTCTATAGACTTTGTTTTGGGATTGCCTAGGACTAAGAGGGGGAGAGATAGTATTTTTGTAGTTGTTGATCTTTTTTCCAAAATGGCACACTTTATACCTTGTCATAAGAATGATAATGCCTCACACATTGCTGATTTATTTATGACAGAAATTGTTCGTTTACATGGTGTGCCAAATACCATTGTTTCTGATCGTGATGCAAAATTTTTAAGTCATTTTTGGAGAACTTGTGGTATAAATTGGGAACCAAGTTGCTGTTTTCAACTACATGTCACCCACAAACGGATGGACAAACCAAGGTAGTTAATCATACTTTATCCACTATGTTGCGAGCTGTCTTGAAAACAAATTTGAAGTTGTGGGAGGAGTGTTTACCATATATAGAATTTTCTTAAAACAGATCCGTTCACTCCATGACAAAGGTAAGTCCATTCCAGGTAGTGTATGGTTTCAATCCCCATGCTCCTATTGATTTTGCCTCCTTCTAAAACTATAAATTTGGATGCTACACAACAATCTGAATTCATTCTTAAGATGCATGAAACTACAAAGAAAAATATTGAAATGATGAATGAGAAGTATAGGATTGCAGGTAGTAAAGGTAGAAAGAAGTAAAACTTGAACAGGGTGATTTAGTGTGGTTACATTTGAGAAATGAGCGATTTCCCAACTTGAGAAAATCTAAACTTATGCCACGAGCTGATGGTCCTTTTAAGATCGTTGAAAAGATTAATGATAATGCATATAAGCTTGAATTGCCTCCCGATTATGGGGTTAGTCCTACATTTAACATTTTAGATTTGCGACCGTACTTGGGAGAAGAAGATGAACTTGAGTCGAGGACGACTCCAATTCAAGAGGGGGAGGATGATGAGGACATCACAACAGCGGAGACACATATTGAAATGCAAGGACCAATCAAAAGAGCATGAGCACCGTTAATAAATCAGCAGGTGAACTCGCTCCTAACTTCTTTTGCATGTGAGTTTGAGAATAGATTGCTATGTGATGATTTAATTGCTATTAGGAATAATGGAGAACATCAAAAAGTGAAGGAAGGAGGCCTTGCGAGCATGGAGAACCAGCTGGGACGTCCACAATTTGATGGAAACAGTTTACAACTTGGACTCGAGTTCAACTCGGAGTCCAGGAGCAATTCACCTTAAAACGGACGCCCAGGAGGCATACGGACTCCGTTTTTGACGTTATACATATGCACGGAAAGATGAGAAGATAAACTTTCCAATGGTTCTAATCCCACCTCAAAATTACTCCGGGGTCGTTAGGAATCGTCGAAACAATTCGAGTCCAGATTTCTGTCTGGTATTGCGCCACTGAATCGGACCTTTGGGCCTTGTATCCTGTAAGAGTCCATTAGGGACGCGTCTAATCGTGTTTTGGCTGAACCCTAGCCTTTAAATATTGTAGACGTCGGTCATATTCGGTGGGTTTTGCTTAGATCAATAATGTCGTCGCTCTACGGTTTGTGAGACCCCAAATTCGCGATTTCAGATCGTGTCTTTGACGTTCTTGCTCGTGTTCTCAGTTGCACTTGTAGGAATTAGCCTTCTTGGCGAGGTCAAGCGTGTGCAGCATGGTTGATAACCAACGGAGCTCTGGTGTAGTGATTGCAGGGGTAATCAAACTGCTCGAGTGCCGCGGATCATCAACGTCGAGTTCTCCACCCCAATTGACTTACCTTTCGGAAGATCGGGCCTAAACCTACTCATCATTTCCCGCCGCCCATCATGACAATGGTTCTCCTGGGGTAATAACCTCGACCTCTTTGTTAGGGTGGCCCTGGGCTCATTTGTCATTGACGGGGTAGGTTCTTCGTAGTGTGGACTTGCTCTCGTTGCAGTTTCCATCCAAGCGTCGTGGAGGCTTACTTAAGAAGGAAAGCATGCACGGTTTGAGGACTCTTCACGCTTTCGATCAAACTCGCTGTTGACGGCTGTTATATACCGATTTCATCCGCCAATTTAACTCGATTATGTGAAGGATTTGTCATTTCTTGCACACATCACCTTTCTATCTAACTCAATTCCATTGGACTTTGAGAAATATGTGTATGCAGCATTTTATGCAGGAAATGAGGAAATATAGAGGGACCAATCCTATAAAATATCATACCAGCCAATCAGGCAACGACACGTGGTATCCCATGGATCAAATGGCCCACAAACAGAAGTATTCGAGGAGACCCAATGGTGTATCACCAATATACATCAATGGGACCCACCTGGCAGCCACCTAGAGAAAGCACACGAGAAACGGTGCAATGGCCAGGTCGGCCGAACTAGGGGGTCGGCCGACCTGGTCTTTGCACCAAACTCGGTGAGCCTCCACGTGTTGGCTCCTCCCGGCTCCCTGGAGTCAATGGTGACTGATTCGCGCGCTTTTGGTGGCGGGAACCGACCTCAACACTAGTATAAATAGGACCCCCTACCCCTCACTTCAACACACACCACTTGAGCTTCATCTCTATTGTATACACTATCATCCATAGTCTTAGATGAGTTAGGTTGTAGAGAGGAGAGTCTCTAGTCCCAAGTCCAAATAGGGAAAGGAGTAAGGAGTCTCCCTCTTCCCAATCCTACATTGGGAAAGGTATGGCTCATGTATTCTTTCTTGTAATTGTGACTTTATGCATAATAAAGATAGTATCTTTAGTCTCTACTTATACATATACTTGGGCAAAGCGTTTCTTGTTTGATTGTGGAGTCCATGTATGTGGAAGGTATAGCTTCTATGACTATTTCATCATGAACATATCTCATCATCATAGAACCTTTAGCCCCCACTATAGTCTAGTTAATTATAACATAACTAGGTTAGTATGGATAATTATGTTGTGTATCAACATTGGTTCAATGATGATTCAATTCATTACCTTAGGATGGATTGTGCCTAGGCTCTTAAGGTAATTACTTAATATGCTAGCATGGTGCTAGGATAGCTAAGTAGCATTGGATGTCTCGTAGACCCACGGATTGAAGAGGTAGGCAGTAGGTGGTGACAGCCCTATCTGTTCTTTATAATCCTCCATGTTCGGCTATGCCACAGGCTCTTGGCGGGAGTCACCCTAGTATTGCTAGGGGTAAGCATGTGCCTGATGTGTTGAACCACATAGCATAAGTATTCACTATTGATCTAGCTTATGAATAATTAGTTTAGACTATGTATATGTACAATAGAGCATAGTAGGAGTACCTCCATAACTCTCAACCTTAACTAACCTCTAGGATCCTCTTATCCCCCTTAGACTTGAAAGCTTTTGTGTGTGTCACACTACCTCCACTACTATTTATCCATCCTTACTAGATTTTTACCTAGACCTTTCTACCCTTTCTACTTGATGATTGTTATATTTCTTCCCTACCTTCCTTTGGGATCAAATAGATGACACCCATGGGAATACTCTTAAGGGGAAATGCTACAATGATATCTCCATGCGCTTGCGAAATTCACTCTGTGATCCAATAGAACCATTAACAAGATTTTCTGACTCATCAGTTGGAGATGTTTAGTTAATGGTGCATAAGTATTACCAACAAGCATTTCTGGCACCGTTGCAGGGATGATTTGTTAGTATATCTTAGGAGCCATCAACAAGCATTTCTGGCGCCGTTGCCGGGGAAGGCAAATAGATATATAACATGACTGAGTGAATAGCATAGAACCCTGGGTAGGATTTTAGTAGGATAACCATTCTTTTTTTTCACATTTTTAATGTGAAAACAGGATAGTGTATGTCTGGTTTCCACCAGCCGGAAAACTTTGTTGAAGATCCCGAATCTCTTCTGAGAGACTGACCCCGTGTCGTTACTCCTCAGAAGATTCGAGCGGCAAGGCAAGCCAACATTTTTGCACCAACAATCCAAATGCCAATGGCCTAGAAGACCCTTCTTGAGTTCTCAGCTCCCTCTGCTAACAATGTGCCTATTGGGCCCACTGTTAACATGGGAGATGTGAACTTCGAGATCAAAACTGGCCTGATCACTATGGTGCAAGCCAACCCATTCTGTGGGAAGGCTAACGAGGATGCAAATGCTCACCTGCAACAATTCCTCGAGATCTGTAGCACTTTTAAGATCAAGGACGTGTCTCCAGATGCGGTCCGTCTGAGACTGTTCCTGTTCTCTCTCCTTGGGAGAGTGAAACCGTGGTTCTATGCGAACCAAAGTGCTATAGACACTTGGGAGAAGTGTTCTACGGCATTCCTAGCCAAATTCTTCCCGTTGGGCAAAACCAATGCATTACGTGGAAGGATTTCCAGCTTTCAGCAAGAGCCTAAGGAATCTATTCCTAAGGCATGGGAAAGGCTTCAGGAGTACATACTAGCCTGTCCCCACCATGGGATGGATGACTGGCTCCTTATTCAGAATTTCTATAACGGGCTGATCCCATCAACTCGTGACCATTTGGATGCTGCTGCTGGAGGAGCCTTCTTCTCATTAACGGTGCCAAAATCTAAAGATCTTATTGAGAAGATGGTGTCCAACATGGGATGGAACGATGAGCGTCTCCATACCCAACAACGAGGCATGCACACCTTGAAGGAGGTGGACATGATCGCTGCAAAATTGGACCTCCTAATGAAGAAAATTGATGGACAAGCCAGTGGTGAAGTGTCTGGCAATGCATATGCCCTAGATTCTCACATCACGTGCGAAGTCTGTGGCAACATGGGTCATATGGGCAATGATTTCCTAGAAAACTCGTGAGGATGCCTTATACCTCGCCAACAACGGAAATTTCAACAACAACAATGGCTATCGTCCAGGAGGTCAAGGGTGGGGTCAACAACGCCCATTCTTTCAAGGAGGGTATAGCAACAATGGCAACCCTGGAAATCAGCCCAACTTGAGAGAACTTGCCATTAGCCAGCTCAAGATCAACGATGCCGTATCCAAGAAGCTGTCAGCCAATGACAAGACCCTAGAGAATATCAATGCCAAGATTGAAGGACTATCCTTAGCATTCAAGAATCAACTGAGCTTCAACAAGATGTTGGAGACTCAGTTGGCACAACTTGCTACAGTTGTCCCTCCATTAGAAAACAACAAAATTCCAGGGAAGCCAGAAGCCCCACTGGAGAACGTCAATGCAGTGGTTACGAGAGGAGGAAAGACCACTCGTGACCCACCATATCCCACACAAGAAAAGAGGACAATTGAGCCTGATAAGGATGATGTCCCAAGTGAATTACTTGGTGTGAGAATGGCCAAACACTTTGAAGAGACCAACTTGTTGCCATTCCCTCATAGTCAAAGGAAGCTAACAGTGGATGAGCAATTCAACTGTTTTGTTGAGATCATCCAAAAGATCCACATCAATGTGCCCTTGATTGATGCGATGCAAGTACCCACTTATGCTCGCTATCTCAAGGACATATTGAACAACAAACGGCCATTGCCCACCACTGAGGTCGTCAAGCTTATGAAAGACTGCAGTGCAGCCATCCTCAATAGGCTTCCTGAAAAGAAGAAGGACCCCGATGTCCTACCATATCATGCTCAATTGGGTCTCACCACTTTGACAAGGCACTTTGTAATCTGGGAGAAAGTGTTAGTGTGATGCCCAAGGTTGTGTTCTACCAGATGAACTTCACAGAACCGACTCCAACACCAATGCAGCTACAACTGGCTGACTCTTCAATCTGTTATCCAGCGGGTATTGCTGAAGACGTCCCGGTGAAGAACTGGAACTGCTTCATACCTGTGGATTTTGTGGTGCTAGACATGGACACTGAGAAAGATACACCACTCATTCTTGGGTGTCCATTCCTAAGCACTGCAAAAGCTTGCATAGATGTGGGAGCTGGATAAATCTACTTCCATATCAATGGCAAGGAGGAAAAGTTTAACTTTCAGCCAAGATCAGAGCAATGCTCGATGATTTGAATCAAGTATGGGACGAATGATAAACACATCGGAGAGGTCGAAGTCACACCTTCAAAGAAGGACTCACTCATTGCATTCATGAGAAGATTAATCTACGAGGAGAATCCGTCGTTTCGACCACGCCGATATCTAAAGGCAACGGAATCGGCTGGCCTTCCTGAAGGCCCAAGTCCACCAAGCCGCCAAAGAAGGAACGGCAGAAGAAGCAAGACAAGCCGTCTGAGCCCATCCCTCCGGGCCCGGATGTGAAATGAAGACGGAGGAATAACAATCTCATCGGACGGGGTGAGACCTACGCCAATAGGTTAAATTGGTAGTTATCCCACTTTATTTTTTATTTCATTCTTTTTCCACCCCATTTGGATTTTTTCCATTGCATATTTGATTTTTCCTAGCAAGTTGAGAATCTTATATTCTCAACTATCATTTTTCTTTCTTTATTTTCAAAAGAAAATTTTTTATCAGATTTGAAAAAAGGTTTTTATTTGAAAAACAATTTTTCTGAGCTGCACATGTGGCATTTCACCAACGTGCTAACTGTATAGCCGTTGGGGAGCCACTTGCCAAAAGGGGAACTAGGGGGGCCACCTATCAGGTCGGTCGAACCCCCTGGTCGGCCGAACAGGGAGTGGGCCAAATTGGCTCCTTTTCCTCCAACGGCTACATTTTGAACCCCAAGTGACTGTTGGAGGGTGCACCCTATAAATTGTGGCCATGAGGAGCACCTCTCTTCACACACCACATCATTTTACGCCTCTCCAAGTCACTCTCTAGCTCACCTTGTCTTTCTTGCTCTTCATTGCAACACTCTTGCTCAAATCCATCCCCAAAAAGATTTTCTTTTGTTTGCATTTGCATTTTACACTCAAGCTTTCAAGAGGAGAAATTCGTTAAGAGTTTTGTTTTCCAAACATCGCTTCTTTACAGATTTTTCCTGCCTTGTTTTGTTCTTGCTTGTTGAACTCAAAAAGACATGAAGAGGTTATTTGGAAAGAAGAAGGAGGCTGCAAACTCAAGCCATGGTGAAGGTTCTAGTGCACGCCTCTCTTCCATGGGTACAAGCCCAAGGAGGAGAAGTGTGTGTGAGGACACTCCCATGGAAGTGAGAAGTAACCCACACCAACTTCTTCATGACAATGACCTCGACATTCGAAGCAAAGTTGAAGATCAAGCACACAGGCTTCTTCAAGATCGTGAGTTCCGCCACACCAAGGCTTACGATCCACATTTGATCTCCGAAACAGGTATGGACTCGAATTTCTTTCTATTTGGCATGCAATTGGATTTGATGACTTTGCTCACATAGATGGGAATGGTTCACGCCTTCTCACTATCCAATTCCTTTGCACGCTAAGAATAGGATTTGATGGTATTGCTTTTAGATTATTTCAAAAATAATACAACATCCTATGGAAAGAATTAGGTAGCATCCTAGGTTTCCATAAACGGTGTTTGCTAGATTTAGACAATTTGCCTAAGTTTAACAAACAAAGTTTTTGGCATGAGCTAACTAGTGAGGTCACATGTAGGGCTCCTAGGAATAGCCACATCCAAAATCCTACCTTACGCTTCATGCTTAGATTGGTGTCTATGACTATGTTCCCTAGGGGAGATGTTAGGGTTGTGCGAGATGATGAATTGAAAATTTTGTTTACCATGACTAAAAAGATAAAAGTTACTCCAGTCAAAGCCATGATGACACAATGGTTAGATTACATTTCAAAATCAGGACCAATTGAATGCACTTCATTGATTACTCATATTGCTAATAGGGTAGGAGCACTTAAATACTCTTCATTTGAATATATTGAAACTGAAAGAGAATTAATTGATGAAGACTATTTAGTGCAAGGACATACCCTTAAGCATGATCAAGAAGGGTCCTTGATATTTTTCTATCCCGGCTTTGTCAATGAGATTTGGTTACCTAACCCGGATTTTCATTTGTACAAATGTCGGAGGCTAACCATTAATCTTCTTCCCCTTGAGGAAGCAAGAAGAAGTAATGTCTCTGGCAGGGTAACAAGGAATCGTGCGAGGGCTGCAGTCACAGGCATGCCACCGATATTCTCTCCGGTCCATGAATACCAAGAGGAAGAGAACCCAACAGGTTATGTGCCCGGATGGACTCAACCTCCGACGTATGAGACTGGGGGATCATCTTGGCAAGAATGGCAAAGGGATCCACCCTTATCCACTTCAAGCTCTAGCAGCTTGCCCCCAACGTCCATGAGAGGACGTCATTCCTCTTCGACTAGAAGTCATCATGACTATAGCCAAGGAATGACGGACCTCACTAGGCGTATGGGAGAACCTGAAGTGAGAACGGGTGACATCTACAACACACTCCAGGAGCATGTTCAAGGTACCCAGGATTGGCAACAACACATGTATGCTCAATTCACCAACTTCAACACGGTGCTACAACAACAACAAGCCGATCTTGCAGCGTACTTCTATCATCAAGGGTTCAACCCTTATCATGGAGGTAGTTGAAGAACAAGCTTGGGGGAGGACCCCCACTTGAGGTAACATGTATCACATTCCTTGCATATTTATTTTCCATCCATCCATCATCCACCTTGCATTTAAAAAAATATAGGTTAGATTTGCTTTCATCAAATAAAGATGTGCGGTAAGAATGATTTAGAATTCACATAGATGAAATGATGAATAGTTGCTCTATTTTATTTTCCTAAGTCTCTAGTTTACAACTTGCTACTCTCCGAATATTGCTTTCGTTGGTTTGAAATACGTTTACCTTAATTTGGAAGTTGTGGGTAGCAAAAGCTTAATCTAATTCTAGGTTGTTGTGAGATTAGAATTGGTAATAGGTCTACTAGTCCTAGTTTGAAAGTAAAACTTAGATTTCTGGAGAAATTCGAAAAAGATTTAAGTTTCCCTCAATTGATTAGAAATACCTACCAAAGCCATATGATGTTCGTACATAGACAAAACCTTGTGCATATGCTATTTGCTTTCACATTGAGCCTAGTCAAACTAGTATAGAGCTATGTGAGAAATCATTCAACTCTTTTTGAATTCAAGACTTCACTTGCACATGCTATACTTCTACACTAGAAGTAAGCAAAACGTCCATCATATCTACCATACCACAATAAATAGAGAATCTCCATGTTATTCATATCTAGCACTCTCTTCAAAATTCATTGCAAAGAAAGGGAGTAGAAGACATGGCTACAAAAAGAAAATGAAAAAAAAAAACATGCTTACATCTTAAGCATGAAAAAAAAAGAGTGAAAAGAAAAGTAGCCATGTTTCATCCCTGCAAAAAAGGAGAGATTTTACCAAAAAGGAGTTATCTCAAGTATCCAAATCCACTCTCCACTCCATCACACATGCACTAGTCTTGAATCAAAAAGTTTTTGATTTGAATTCTCCTAAGGCTTACTCTTTTGACTTAGCAATATATGTGATGCAAATATGCCTACTTACTTTCCTTACCAAGCTCCACATACAAGCCATATTCAATGAGTAGAAATAGTAGAGGCACAACGCTTTGGTGAGGAAATATTCCCACTATCCACAAAGGAGTGATTGAGAGAATCAAATTGAGGTAGTTAATATCTAGATTGAATTCTCCGAGATTTAAGTGGAGCTTGATTTCTAGGCTATGTTTGCTCCATTTGCTATTCTACCTTTCAACTACTCATTAATATGAAAAAGCATAAGCCCCATGATAACTAAAGAAAGGTAGGGTATCATAGCCAATTTCTGCAATACTAGGTAGAGTATCTTGTTGTGCATTAGATACTTTTGAAAATAAGACATTGTAGCAACTCCTGATCATCAACCTAAAGTCTTGACTTTGCTCGGGACGAGCAAAGGATAAGCTTGGGGGAGTTTGTTGACGGCTGTTATATTCCAATTTCATCCGTCAATTTAACTTGATTATGTGAAGGATTTGCCATTTCTTGCACACATCACCTTTCTATCTAACCCAATTCCACTTGGACCTGGAGAAATATGTGTATGCAGCATTTTATGTAGGAAATGAGGAAATATAGAGGGACCAATCCTATAAAATATCATCCCAGCCAATCAGGCGACGACACGTGGCATCCCATGGATCAAATGGCACACAAACATAAGTATCCGAGGAGATCCAATAGTGTATCACCAATATACATCAATGGGACCCACCTGGCAGCCACCTGGAGAAAGCACACGAGAAACGGTGCAATGACCAGGTCGGCCGAACCAGGGGGTCGGCTGACCTGGTCTTTGCACCAAACTCGATCAGCCTCCACGTGTTGGCTCCTACCGGCTCCGTGGAGTCAATGGTGACTGATTCGTGTGCTTTTGGTGGCGAGAACCAACCTCAACACTAGTATAAATAGGACCCCCTACCCCTCACTTCAACACATACCACTTGAGCTTCATGTCTATTGTATACACTATCATCCATAGTATTAGAGGAGTTTGTTGTAGAGAGGAGAGTCTCTAGTCCCAAGTCCAAATTGGGAAAGGGGTAAGCAGTCTCCCTCTTCCCAATCCTACATTGGGAAAGGTATAGCTCATGTATTCTTTCTTGTAATTGTGACTTTATGCATAATAAAGATAGTATCTTTAGTGTCGACTTATACATATACTTGGGCAAAGCGTTTCTTGTTTGATTGTGGAGTCCATGTATGTGGAAGGTATAGCTTCTATGACTGTTTCATCATGAACATATCTCATTATCATAGAACCTATAGACCCCCACTATGGTCTCGTTAATTATAACATAACTAGGTTAGTATGGATAATTATGTTGTGTATCAACATTGGTTCAATGATGATTCAATTCATTACCTTAGGATGGATTGTGCCTAGGCTCTTAAGGTAATTACTTAATATGCTAGCATGGTGCTAGGATAGCTAAGTAGCATTGGATGTCTCGTAGACCCACGGATTGAAGAGGTAAGCAGTAGGTGGTGACAGCCCTATCTGTCCTTTGTAATCCTCCACGTTCGGCTATGCCACAGGCTCTTGGCGGGAGTCGCCCTAGTATTGCTAGGGGTAAGCCCGTGCCCGATGTGTTGAACCACAAAGCATAAGTATTCACTATTGATCTAGCTTATGAATAATTAGTTTAGACTATGTATATGTACAATAGAGCATAGTAGGAGTACCTCCATAACTCTCACCCTTAACTAACTTCTAGGATCCTCTTATCCCCCTTAGACTTGAAAGCTTTTGTGTGTGTCACACTACTTCCACTATTATTTATCCATCCTTACTAGATTCTTACCTAGACCTTTCTACCCTTTCTACTTGATGATTGTTATATTTCTTCCCTGCCTTCCTTTGGGATCAAATAAATGACACCCTTGGGAATACTCTTAAGGGGAAATGCTACAATGATATCTCCGTGCGCTTGCGGAATTCACTTTGTGATCCAATAGAACCATTAACAAGCATTTCTGACACATCAGTTGGAGATGTTTAGTTAATGGTGCATAAGTATTACCAACAAGCATTTTTGGCGCCGTTGTCGGGGATGATTTGTTAGTATATCTTAGGAGCCGTCAACACTCGCGCTCAGAGCCTCCCAAACATTGCCTAGCTTTCTCCTCTTTCGCTCCACTTTGCTGCAATGGAGTTAGGTCTTCCCAAGAGCCGCATCCAGAGCAAGGACAATCTGATGAAGGTTCGGACCTTCATGGGATGGTCCAGCGACCCCTTCAACCACCTGGTTCGTGCTGGCAAGCTTCCCTTCAAGAACTGTCCCTTCAAGTACCTGAAGTCATTCCCCTCTGGAAAATGGGACAACTGGAAGAAGTATTGGGTTGTCATTGCAGTGGAGGAGCATGACAGGTTGGAGCTGCCCCAAGGACTCCCCAACATTTACACCGACACCTGGAATGTAGTACAGAAGCTGTCGGATGCATTCAAACCTATCCTGACCAGGATCCAAGAGTTTGTGGAGGGTGGCGTGACCCCTCAGATGGTCTTCGGAAATTTCTTGGTGAATAGGTGGGCTCCGTTGAGGAGGAGGGAGAAGCTCGCCTGGGCTTTTAACAGTATGATGGATGACGACCGGATTGAAACCGGTTTGAAATCCAACTTAGACGATGAAGCTTTGAAGCTCCATCTCAAGAAATTTCAGCATGGGCTTGTCGACGACGATGCCTTAGCTCCGCCGGCTGCTTTCCTGCCTTTAAACATGATTCCAGATATCAGCAGGGAGCTCCAGAGGAAGGTGTCGGCGCTAGACGACATTGGCGAGGTGGAAAAACGCCGGACCTCTAGGGTTGTAATCCCCAGAGCTTCCGAGGAGGTGGTCACCCCTGCTCCGAGCCAGGGGGTTGAAGACATTGTCAAGGGCAAGGGCAAGAAGCTAGCCGAATCATCCAGCCGGAAGAGGAAACTAAAGCATGTTGATGGGAGGTCCGTCAGGCCTGCTCCATCTACAACAGCCCCTTCTCCCTGGCGAGGGAGATCTTCTGTGGCTACACCTCATCCATTGCAAGCGTCCTCAAGAGGCACCAGCTCTAGACAGTCGACTCCGGTCCCGGTGCCAGTGAGGGGCTCTAGGTCCGGAGGTTATTCCCAGCCAAGGGATAACTTGGCTAGGGCAATACCAACGACGACAGCAGGCTCCGAGCAACATTTCGGAGCTCCATCCGTGCCAACCACCGCAAGCTCTGGCTCCAAGCCTCCAGCGAAGAGGTTCCGCGTCAATTGGAGTGGTAAATTTCCGAGGTAATCTTTCCTTTTTCACCTTGATTTGCCACTCTAATTTTTGTTATGTTTTAAATCTTCCAATTTTTTGATTGTAGGGCATCAAAGTCGGGGTCTAAAGCTCTGGCTTCCGTCGCACCGGCCGAAACAGTGGGACGGAAACTTTTGCTTCAACACCCGTGCCTCCTCCAGTGGTGGTTGAGGTTACGACAGCTCCGGTGCTAGCTGTTGTGGATATGGATTCAAAGTCATCGTCAGAGACTCCCGTGATAGTGCCGAACCACGAGGAAGAAGTTGAAGATGCACTGCCAGCAACAGTGTCGGAGGTTGAGGCTCCAGTGCAAGAGTTGGAGATGTCGGAAGCTCCGGCGTCTGAGCCAGAGGTTACCGAGGCTCTGGTTCTTGCACCAGAAGTTGTTGCGGAGTCGATGGTGCTAGAAGCTCTGGTCCTTGAGCCGAAAGTCATTGAAGTCTTGGCCACTGAACTGGAGATGATCGAATCTCTGGTAACTGAGCTGGAGGTAGTTGAAACTCCAGCCCTCGGGCCAGAAGTTGTTGAAGCTCCGGTCATTGAATCGGAGATGATTGAAGCTCTGGCTGCCGAGTCGAAGGTGGCTGATGTACCGGCACCTGAGCTGGTGATGGAAATGGCTTCGGGTGAAGCCTCGATGACCACTCCAGAAGTAACTGCTCCGGAGGTGCTCACGCCCGAGGCAGAGCGCCATGAAGAGGTGAAGGCTGGCTCTTCTCTCGCGGAGCCATCAATTGAAGTTCCTGTAGCAGGACCTTCGGCGTCGGCCCCAGAGGTAGGAGTTCCCCCAGAGGGTTCTTCCTCTGCTGCAGCCAAAGAGCTTTCGGAGGGTGTCCCCAGTGCCGCAGAAGCTGAGGGTACCTCACTTGTAGAGTGAGACCCTATTTTTGTTATGGAGGATCCTCTAGAACCGGCAGAGATGACTCCAGCAAGTTTGGAGCCTATCCCCTTGGAATTGTCCATAGACAATGCCTGCTCGAGCATCCGACAAGTTCAGCTCGCCTTCGATCATGAGAGCAAGGTCCTTGAAGAGGAGCACCACATGTTGGGGCGTTGGCGCAACAGGCTCCATTTTGAGACCAGGCTTGCTCAGACGAGGCTTGCTGATCAGAAGGAGTGGGTCAAGAGGGAAACGGTCCGGATGGAATACTGGGGCAAGCTGTTGGAAGAGAAGGAAGCTGCAATCAGGGTGCTCGATGCTAATTCTCGGGAGATCCTCGAGCAAGCCAAGGAAAGGCGAGATGCTGCTGATGAGCATCATGAAAGCCTTAAGGAATTAAATGAGGTCCTCCTGAAGCATTGAGCAGACCTTGGTACAAGAGAATAGAAACTCCTGGAACAGTAGGAGGATGTTTTGAAGAGAGAGGAGGAGCTCACCCAGAAATTGACTCTGGCTGAGCAAAATTTGGCAGATCGCACTAAGAAGTTAGATCTTTGGAGCACAAAAGAAAAGGAGAAGTACTGGAAGTTGGGGCAGGAGCTCTCGAAAATAGAGACTGATTTTGCCACCAGAGAAGGGAAAGTGAGGGGCAGGGAGAAGGACCTGGCCAAATGGCTGAACCATATCCACCTCCGGGAGGCAGAGCTAACCAACCGTGAAAATCAAGTTGCTGAGAATATGCAGCAACATGCCAAAGTGGTTGAGTGCCTCGCTCGGGAGAGTTTGGAGCTAGCGGGTACCCGGAGGTCACTGGAAGAGTTGCGGAGCTCAAGGGCAACTGAATCCCTGATGTTATGGGATTTCCTGGGACGTGCGAAAAAGGGCCTTGTGCCTCTTGGCTTCAGTCCAGTACGCTCGGAGGACCCAGCGCAGGAGCTGGACCAGACGCTGGTGGCACTTGGCTCTGCTGGCAGCAAACTCGATGCAATGGGTAATGTCATCGCTTATCAGCTGGAGACAGAGAGGAGTTCTCTGGCCAAAAACGTCGCCGAGTATGTCTTGGCATATTACAAAAGCCAAGACCCCCAATTTTCTCTTGATCCGATCTCTGAAGGACTCATTGCCGAAGAGGATGATGCCGCCAAAGCTAGTGTCCAAGAGGCTGCTGAGAAGGTTGCTTCGTTTTTCCATAGGACTTAAATCCTTCAGTAGCTAGGGCCTTTTTGTCCAAGAGGCTGCTGAGAAGGTTGCTTTGTTTTTTCACAGTACTTAGATCCTTCAGTAGCTAGGGACTTTTTCTTTTGTCTCTCACTGTAATCCTAATTTTGTAATCTAGTACTTTTAATTAATGAAATCCACACTTTCTGCCATGAATTTCGCTTTGTCTTTAATATATTGTACTTTGTCTTGTTCGCCCCCTGGTAGATGTGCATAATTTGATTGTGAACATATACCAAGAGGTTTTAACAGAATGTTGATGACTTGAGCGCTTCGAACTTGTAGATTTTAGGTCCGAAGTCTTTTAACTCCGATACTTCCAGAAGCCCTTTGTCGCGTCGACAGCGGGCCCCCTGGGGTTGTCGAAGCTTGATAACTTCGACGACACCCACTATCAATTTGTAGAACGTCGATGGCAGGCTCTTGGGGTTGTCAGAGCTTAGTAGGTCTGACAGCACGCACTATCAATGTGTAAAACATCGAGGGCGGGCCCCCTGGTGTTGTCGAAGCTTGGTTGGTCTGACGGCACCCACTATCAACGTGTAAAACGTTGACGGCAGGCCCCCTTAGAGGTTGTCGGAGCTTGATAGCTCCGGCATTGTCCACCATCGCCTTTTTTTCCTGTACATTAAAGACAACAAAGAGAGTAAAATTCGTCCTCTTGTCTATAAATTGTTTGTGACTTATCGTTCTTATTTAAGTTTTAGATCTGAAGAAAATCAATATGATAACAAGCATATTGATGTCATCTTTCTAGACCTGTATGATTTTTTAGTACTCACCCTACTAAGACCTATCGAGGTGTAGGTAGAGTTGCGTACTTAGGGTATAGGACCAGGCTAAGTCGATAGCGCACTCCGGACCTATGTTGGCTTGGCATTCGGGCAAGTAGACTATGCAGCAATGTTAAAATCCAAGAGGTCATCAATATAACTTGTGAAGCATATGAATAACTTGGACCAAAACTTAAAAAGAATTGCACAACTTCATTATAGACAAGAGGGATAAAAATAATAATTCAAAATGATGACCCTTGTACAAAAATAAATGCACGTGGAGTCTGTTTTCACACAACAATGTCTTTCATTATAGGTCTGAATTACAGGCGAGACAAGAACACACATAGGGTACAGGACCATGGTAAGCGTGTTATACATCCTGTGCTAGCCAGGGCAGGTAGTTACACTTTTAGTGCTGAGATGGTATCAAGTGTTACTTGAACTTCCCGGACACTCCTGGGGGGGGAGGGGGGTCCGAATGTTCTCCTAGAGAACCTACCCAATTTTGTATATTGCCTCTATAACATACATTATGTGTAATTATAGACTCACCTCCGTGATTCTAAGTATAAAACTTACAGAGGTGCTCGATATTCCAAGGATTAGGAAGCGGGGTCCCATCCTCAGTTGCCAAGCGAACGCATCCAGGACGGGATACTTTGATCACTTGGAAGGGGCGTTCCCAGCTGGGGGAAAGTTTGTTCATCCCTTCATGAGTTAGTATCTTCCGCAGCACCAGATTGCCTTCCTCGAGCTGTCGGTTGCGCACATGCCTTTGATGATAGCGCCGGAGTGCTTGGCAATAGCGTGCATTTCGAACAGCTGCTTGGCACCTTCCCTCGTCTACGAGGTCAAGGTCTTAACGCCAGACCTGGTCTTGCACGGCTTCGTCGAAGGTCCGAACCCGGAGCGACCCCATGGTGATCTCCGAAGGAAGGACCGCTTCAGCTTCGTACACCAAGAAGAAAGGTGTCTCTCCAGTTGATCGATTAGGTGTAGTCCTGCTTGCCCACAGTGCAGACGGAAGCTCTTTGATCCAGTTGGCTCCATGCTTTTTCAGGTGCTCATATGTGCGCGTCTTGAGTCCTTTTAAAATTTATGCATTTGCTCTCTCGGCTTGACCATTAATTGCTGGGTGAGCTACTGATGCGTATTTGACTTGCATGCTGAGGTCTTCACGATATTCTTGGAATGCAGCACTTGTAAATTGGGTTCCATTGTTAGTTATGACTTTATTGGAACTCCAAATCTGCATATTATGGACTTCAAGAACTTGATTGTTGATTGTTTGTTTATTATCACAACTGGAGTAGCTTCTGACCACTTGGTGAACTTATCGATGGTGACATAAAGGAACCTGTAACCTCCAACGGCTTTTGGGAATGGTCCCAAGATGTCCATAACCCACACATCGAATGGCCATGTAGGAGGTACCATTTGCAGTGATTGAGCCAGTGTGTGAATTTGTTTTGCGTGGAACTGACACGCTTCACATTTTTTCACTAGCTTGACTGCATCGTGGAGTGCTTTAGGCCAGTAAAAGCCATGCTGGAAGGCTTTACCAACCAACATGCGGGAAGTTGCGTGGTTCCCACACTCGCCTCCATGGATTTCCGCGAGAAGTTTGCGGCCTTCTTTCCTTGCAATGCACCACATTAGGATGCCATTAGCACCATGCCAGTAGAGATCACCCTCTACCAGTGTGTATCTTTTAGCCAACCTAATGACCTGGTCAGTGGATACACCATCTTCAGGAAGGATGTTGTCTTTCAAGTAGCTCCGGATCTCCAAGATCCATGCATCGGAGCTAACTTGAGCTTCTAACTCTTGCGTGCTAGGTTGCTCGGAGCTTCCAATAGCACCTACGAACCTTGGTGGATGCCATGGTAACAGGGCCACCGGGACCACCAGTTTCGAGGTGCTTGTCTCGCCCCCTTCGCTCAGTTCGATAGGCTGAGCTGTTGGTCTTGATAACCTCCGGACGAAGATTCTGTTGGGAGCCTGAGCTCCGGTTGAAGCCTTCATCAAGAGTTCGTCAGCTTCAGCGTTGTGAAGACGCTGAACATGGTGGAGATCCATGACATAGAAGTCTTTCTGGAGCTTCTGGACTTCAAGGAGATAAGCGGCTAGTTGGGGGTTATTAAAACAGCATTCACCTTTGACTTGTTTTATGATGAGCTGCGAATCACCCTTCACCAATAGCTGTTTGACACCATAGGATAGTGCCAGAGCCCGTAGATGAGAGATTCATACTCCTCCATGTTGTTGGTTGCCTTGAAGTCAAGGTGAACCATGTATTTGACCTTCTCCTCGATCGGAGCGAGGAGAAGGATTCCATCTCTGGCCCCCTGCTTCTGCATGGAGCTGTTGAAGTAGAGAGTCCAGTGAGGTTTGGTGAAGACCGGGTCCTTGGGTTCCGGCTTCTGCTCACTGGGGCCCCAGGGTTTGATGGAGAGGGAGTCCATTCCGCCACAAAATCAGCCAAATTCTGACTCTTGATTGCTTGCTGCGACACGAATTCTAGATTGAACTCGGCCAGCTCTGCTACCCACTTTGCAATGTTCCCAGTAGAATTAGGGTTATGCAAAATAGCACGCAGTGGATAGGAAGTTACCACTGATATCTTGTGGGCTTGGAAATAGTGACGAAGCTTCCTTAAGGCAATAAGGACTGCATAAAGCAGCTTATGCACCTCAATGTAGCGTGTCTTGGCGTCGTGGAGTACTTCACTGATGAAGTACACTAGTCGTTGGACTGTCCGAACTCTTGCAGAAGAGCCCGAAGCTCCCTCTTCATCGACCCGGACCCTCCCAGAGGGGTCCGAGCCCTCTTGTTGACCTTCCCAAACCCTCTCGAAGGGGTTCGGATCTTCTTCATGTTCAACCCGAACCCTCCCTGATGGGTCCGGATCTTCTTGAATAGCCGTTAAGACTCCCTCAAAAGAGAGAGGTTGATGTTCTAGCACTCTATCTTGAAGATCTGTGTCTGGGGGCTGGGACCCAGACTTGTCTTCAGGTAGCTCTGAACCCTCCCTGAGGAGTCCAAGCCTAAATTGGATGTGGCTTCGGTCTCTCCGCGACCAGAACCATGCTTACAACTTCTGTAGTTGCTGAAATGTAAAGCAGAAGAGGCTCACCAGGATTCGGAGCTACCAGGATCGGTAGTGTGGTGAGGAGCTGCTTCAGCTCTTGAAATGCCTTTTATGCTTCTTCAGACCAAAGAAACGGTTTGCACTTCCTCAAGAGTTTGAAGAAGGGTAGCGCCCGCTCTGCTAATCTTGAGATGAACCGACTGAGCGCAGCAAGACATCCAGTTAACTTCTGGACATCCTTGATGCGGGCTGGAGGTCGCATGTCTTCTATAGCCTTGATCTTCGTCGGGTTTGCTTCAATTCCTCGGTGAGTAACCAAGAAGCCCAGGAGTTTGCCAGAACTAACCCCGAAGACACACTTGTTCGGGTTCAGCTTGGTGCGCGTGATGCGCAGCTTGTCGAAGACGGCTTGTAAATTGTCAAGGAGTGACTCCTTGTTCTTAATCTTCACAATGATGTCATCGATGTACACCTCCACTAAGTCTCTAATTAGCTCTTCAAATGTTTTGTACATAGATCGCACAAAGGTTGAAGCAGCATTTTTGAGACCAAAGGACATGGCAGTATAAAATTATAATCCATCTACTGTTATGAAGGCAGTATGCTCTTCATCTTCCTTAAACATTTGAATCTGATGATATCCAGAATATGCATCTAAGAAACACAATAGCTCGCACTCGGAGGTGCAGTCCACTATCTGATCTATCCTAGGTAGTGGAAATGGATCTTTTGGACATGCATTATTTAAGGTGGTGTTGTCAATACACATTCGAAGCTTCCCGCCGGCATTGGGTACAACAATTGGATTTGCCAGCCATTTTGTATGAAAAACCTCCCAGATGAAACCATCTTCAAGCAACTTCTTGATCTCCTGTCGGATGAAGTTTTGTCGCTCAACTAATTGCTTCCGGGGCTTCTGGTGTACAGGCCGTACGTCAGGATAAATTTTCAGATTGTGCTCAATCACCTCCCTAGGGATCCCAGGCATTTGTGATAGGTATCAGACAAACACGTCAACATTCGCCCAGAGGAAAGTGATGAGCGCGAGTTCCTATTTATTGTTAAGACCTCCCGATATACGGTTGGTCTGAGCAGCATCATAACCGATTTGGACGACTTTGACAGGAACGTCGGTGTCGCCGCTTGGTTGCACATGAGGTGCGGAGGTTGAGCCTCGATGACGAGAGCTCGAAGGTATCAGAGCTAGCTCCTTACCGGATGCTTCCTCCTGCGTTGTAGCAACCTTCTTGGGGTCCTGAAAGCCTAGCTCCTCTTTAGTCGGAGCTTCGTTGACTTTTTGTTTTCCTTCCCGCTGGCGGAAAGGAGCTTCTTCTCAGCGCTCCTTGTAGTGCTCGACAAGGTTCTGGACCTCTCAGCATTCTTCCAAACTGTGCTTGTCTATCTTGTGGTTTTGACACCACACTTAGGAGTCGCTGCCGTCTTGTGATGAAGGATGAGGTCGTTTTTCGGGGCGTGGCCCCCGGCCTCTCGGAGCTGTAGCAGCCGCAGCAGTAGGTGCGTTGGCTGATGGCTTCTTTTTGTCGTTGGACTTCTTTTTATTTTTGCCACCTCCGGGAGTAGTGGCTTCAGTCTTGGAGGATTTCTTGTTGGCCTCCGGAGGTGGTTTGGAATGCATCTGACGTCCCTCCGCAGCTTTGGCACATCTGTCTACTAAGCTGTAGAGTTTTGTGACACTGGTGACTTCTTTGGTCGCCAGCTTCTCTAGCATCTTTTTGTCTTAAACACCCTATATGAATGTAATGATCACAGAAGCGTTCGAGATTGAGAGGATGGTATTGCGTACCTGAGAAAGTTGCTGGATGAAGGATCGCAGCAATTCCCCTATTGTTTGCTTCACAGCAAACAAGTCCAGTTCAGTGTCGGGTCGGGTGTATGAACTCCTGAAATTGGCAGTGAACTGTTGGCACAACTCCGCCCAACTATTGATGGAGTCAGGAGGGAGGCTCATAAACCAGGACCTAGCGGTCCCCGTTGAATCCACTGGGAAATAGTTGGCCGTCACGGCCTCATTGCCCCCTGCTGCAAGTATAGCAGTGGAGTAGATTTGAAGGAACTTGGCTGGGTTGACAGTCTCGTCGAATTTCTCCAGCAAATGAGGTTGAAACTTATGTGGCCATCTGACCATGCGTAAGTGCATGGCCAGGGCAGAACAGCCTCCTCCTACTCCCTGAGGAGCAGGGTTGTCCAGAGCCTCTCGCCTCTCACGAGCACGCTCGATATGGACGCGGTCGTCATGCTGCCGGTAACGGCGATCAAGTTCTGACCGCAGGTCATGAGTCGAAAGCCTTGTAAGGGTGTGGGTGCGTCGTGCCCCTGAAGGCAGTGAAGTCACCTGCTGGGATGCAACACGCCGTCAGTGTTGTGACACGTGAGGACCAAGTCTTCCAGATAAGGTCCTACGTTGAGCTGTTGCCTGCCCCAAAGGGGGAGGACCTTGGTTGCTGATGGCATCGAATGCGGCTGCAACCAGATGTTGCACATCAGCGCGCCACTGCTCCATCGCACCCTAAGGTGCTCCGGGCACTAGTGGGCGCTCCACTAGAGTTCACGCAGCAATTAGCGCGTTCTCGGAGTTGTTGTTTGCCGATGTTGTGACTGACACAAGTACCCCATCCTGCTGTCCAACATTGTTTGCTGGGGCAGATGGTGGCGGTGGTGGCATGGCACCCACTGGGACAACGACGCCTGCTGGTTGCTGCATGTTGGAGGGATTGCCTCCAGCGGGCTGTTCAACGTGGTTGCCGTTGGAAGATCCTGTAGCGGAGTTTACCATCTTGCGATCTCAAGCGCACCTCTACCTGGCGCACCAAATGTCGAAGTGTATGAACGACACTTCCCCCGGTACTACTAAATGTAGCCCGCGGAGGTTCTTATATCGGTTTTGGCGTGTGGAGATCAGGAACAAGATGATGACCTGTGAGATTTACGTGGTTTGGTCCGCCTAAGCGTAATACCCTGCTCCATGGGGTGTGTGTGTTGTATTGAGTGTTTCAGTATAGCTTGTGTGCATCTGATCTTGGATCTGATCTCTCTGTACTATACCGTGCAGCGCAGTCCTTTTATAGTCTAAGGACTGACCGTTACATTATTTGCCTAGCCCGACATGTGTCCTTAGCGTATTAAGAGCCTAATACATGAGTATTAAGAGCGATTAACAGTGCGATAATGTGCCTTAATGGCAGCTTTACCCCTATTGACAGTTCACTGATCGTGTGTCATTAATATAGTATTAATGACACGTAATCAGATCTTGTAACTACCGCTTTAACCGTCCCTTGAATGTCCGTGCTGATGGAGATCCGCAAATATTCCTGTTGATGTAAGGTCCGAAGGATCCACACGTGGCAGCTCTGGAGCTTTCCATTGTGGTGAGAGGGGTTCATAGCTATTATACGTGTGGCGGCACCGGAGCTTCCGTCTACTGGGGGTTAGTTCCGGGGTTATTATCCACGTGTCGACTCCGGAGCTTCCCTCTGTTGGGAGTTTAGCTCGGTCTTATATTACACGTGGCAGTCCCGGAGCTACCCATATGAGGAAGGCGGGTCTTGTGCCGTCTGACATGTGGGGCCTGAGGGAACCTTCAACTCTGATAGGTGGAACTCTCTTGCACTTCTTGCGGTATCATGGGGTACCCAGTACGCAGGGTACTGACAGCCTTAATCAGACTCCTTGTGCTTGGTTTTAGCGATTTGCATTTTTGGTCACTGTTGTTGGTTTTTTTGTCAGTGCTCATGGTCCTACACTTTTTGTGCATATTTCATCTTGTTGTAAGACTCTTCTTCTTCTCTATATTGATGATATGACCATCACTAGAGACGATTTTTAGTATATAGCCTTCCTCAAGGCTCTTCTTAGTGAGTAGTTTCTTATGTTCGATATTGATCTTCTTTGTTATTTTCTTGGGATTGAAGTTTCCTCCACCTCTAAGGGAATCCATTTGTCTTAGAAGAAGTACATTCATGATCTTCTTGATTGAGCTTCTCTTACCGATCACCAGAATGTTGAGACTCCCATGGAACTCAACATTCATCTTCGACCCACAGATGGTGAGCCTCTTAATGATCCTACTCGTTATTGTCGTATTGTAGGAAGTCTAGTCTATCTAGATGTCACTTGTCCTGACATCTCGTATGATGTTCACATTCTGAGTCAGTTTATTTCGGCTCTGACTCAGATCCACTACAGTCACTTGCTTCGTGTTTTGCATTATGTTCGTGGGACTATCTCTAGACGCTTGTCATTTCCACGCTCTAGCTCCTTGCATCTCAAGGTGTGTTGTGATGTCACTTAGGATAGTGATTCCTCTGATCGTCGATCTCTATCTGCTTTTTGTATTTTTCTTGGTGGTTCTCTCATTACTTGGAAGATTAAGAAGCAGGTATCAGTTTCTCGTTCGAGTGCAGAGGCTGAGTTGCGTGATATGGCTCTTGTGACTGCATAGATAACTTGGTTACAGTGGTTGCTTCAGGATTTTGGTGTTTCTATTTCTATGTCGGCTCTTCTTTTGTCTAATAGTACAGGTACTATCACATTGCTCGTGATCCGATCGAGCATGAGATTATCAAGCATATGGGTGTTGATGCTTCTTATACAAGAGCACAAGTCCAAGATGATATTGTTGATCTTCAGTATGTGTCTTCAAAGCTTCAGTTGGCTTGTTTCTTCACGAAGGCACAAATCCGAGTTCAGCATAGTTTTTATCTCTTCTAACTCATTGTTCGTGATGTGGGTTTTATACATATAGAAGCTCTCTTGTATTTCCCCTTTACGTGAGGGGTTTTCTGCATTTTCATAATTTTCCTGTACTCTATATATTTGGAACTCCTAACATCGTATCAATACAAGCACTATTCATAACAGTGTGATCTCGACGACTTGATTGCACTTATACGATAATGAAATGTCAGTATTTTTAATGTTCATTAGTTATTCCTTGATGTTGCTAATAAGTTTATATGTTGTAAACTATATCGCAATAGCTATCTATGTTACAGTACTGATGACTTTTAGACGTTATAGTATATATTTTTATATGTTTTCTATCAAACAACAACTCTATTATATATCATGTCGTATGTTGCAATGGGCCTAGTGTTGCAATTGGCGTTCTTTTAGATTGTAGTAATTATGTTTGAATGTTTATAGATTATTTTGAGGTGGCATGTTGATATATTTGTATGCTACATTAACTATTTTTATCTATTGATGAAGTAGTTATTCATATATGTTGCAACAGTAACAAGAAAGTGAAAGAGGGAAAATTCAAAATATGGAAAACAACTTATACAGCGATTGTTAAACTATAGCTATAGGTTTTCAAAATTTATTCTTAATTGGGACAAGAGGGGGGCGGGGGGGGGAGGGGGTCCTCTATGCCGTTATACCTATTGGGATGGGTGGCACGCTCGTCGTTGTATGCCTCTCCAGTGTTCTGGTAAACCTGATCATTATGGGCCACAAGAAGAGTAGATACGCCTCCGCGGTGGTCACCGACGCCATACTAGTGATGTTTATTATGCTAATACTGGCTCCTGCGATCCACCACATAATGCCTTTGTGGGCCCTGAAGCTAGTGTCGGAGACTATAGGGCGTCCTGCATTGCTATGTAGCCCCTTGGTTGCCATCATATTGACAGGAGTCGCAGCACCGAAACACGGAATCGAGAAGCACGTAAGAAAATAGAGCAGGCAATACGAGTTGGTTGGGAGAGCAAGCGCCTCCTCTTTTTGGTTTTTTGATATATATTAACGCAGAATGGTAGTGATGCAACGACTGCATTCCCGTCTTCCAGGATCGTGACCACGTCCTTACGCCCCGCGCTTGACGCTCACGTTCGCAGGAGAATCGGTCTCGTCCGTTGGCCACCCGTTGCGTGCGTTATGAAGATGATGACCGGGTGGTGCGGCGCTGGACAGGTTCCAGGCTTGCCTCCCGTTTATTCTAACATGCACACCTGGCCTGCACCATGGAAAGAAAGAACGCACGCACCCACACACTAGCCTAAGTCAATGAAGTACACTAACAATCTCCCCCTACTTCATGGATGTGGACGACGTGATCTTTCTGACTCCGATCTTCTCGCATAGCTCCTGGAAGCGCACCCTGCCTTGTGCCTTCGTGAACATATCGGCCAGTTGATCTCTTGTGCCAACAAATTCTAATGCGACATCACCTCACTCCACACATTCCCGAATGAAGTGGTAATGGGTTCTGATGTGTTTACTCCTATCGTGTAGAACAGGATTATTACTCAATGCAATGGCAAACATGTTGTCCATCTTGATGCGTGGAGGCGACGTCGCAATTCCCATCATTTCTTCAAGCAGGCGGTGGAGCCATACGGCCTGGCACGTTGCTCCTGTGCTGGCTATGTATTCAGCTTCACACGACGAGAGAGCTATAGTTTGTTGCTTCTGTGTACTCCACGTCACCGCACCTTCACCAAGGAAGAAGATGGCTCCTGATGTGCTCTTGTTGTCATCCACATCTTCTGCATGTCACTGTCGCTATAGCCTATGTGTCGGTACCCTACGTACCATATACCCCTTGGGACTACAAAAAGACCAAACGGACTTCACCTGTCTGAGTTGAAGACCTACGAAGGCCCCACATGTCATACGGGACTGGACATGCCTCCCATCTATTGTTAGCTCCGGTACTGCCACGTGTACACTGCAGCCGGACCTATATCCCACACATGGGATAGCTCCGGGCTAAACACTTGTGCAGCACCCCCGGACCTAACCTCCAGCAGAGGGAAGCTTCAGTATCCACATGTGTACATATACACCGGACCTACCCGTCCCAGACGAATAGCTCCAAAGCTGCCACGTGTCCAAACCGCCGGACCTTCAACCTCAGCAATCAAGCTGGTGAACCCTCAACGACTCGGAACTCCAAGGGGCAATCAAAGACTTCAAGACCTGATTAAGTGTCACTAATACCATATTAATGACACACGATCAGAAGGCCCTTAATACCAGTAACGGCACTGTCAGGTCTCGTTACCACGCTATTAAGGGTAATTAATCTCATTAATTATGTATTAAACATTAGTAACTGCCGGGGCCACATGTCGGGCCAGGCTAGCGGTGTAACGGCCAGTCCTTATACTATAAAAGGATTGGTCGATGATACACAGGACACACGATCTCTGGGATGAAAACTCTCTAGACGCTCTTAGACGCTCAATATAACAGCTACACACCCCGTGGAGTAGGGTATTATGCTCAGGCGGCCCGAACCACGTAAATCCCTGTGTCCATTTGCCATACTCTTCGAAATCTCTGCGCACCCAATACCGAACTATAAACTCCGCGAGCTACCAACGGTAGTATCGGGAGAATTGCCGGAAAACACTCCGATAGTTGGCGCGCCAGGAAGGGGGAGTGCCCAAGATTTCAAGAATGGTGAACTCAGCTGCTGGATCATCCAACGGCAACCCCGCAGCGCAATCTGCTGGAGGCAATCCCTCCAACATGCAACAACCATCAGGTGCCGCGGCTCCAGCAGAAGTCATGCCTTCGCCGTCATCGTCTGCACCAGAAAATCAAGCTGGACAACGGGACGGGGCATCTACGTCGGTCAAAGCATCGGCGAATAACAACAATCCTGAACACGCGCTCCATGCTGCACGTGCTCTTCTCCAACACCCACCACCTCCGGGTGCATCCCAGGGTGCAATGGAGCAGTGGAGGGCTGATGTGGGACATTTGGTTGCAGCAGCAACTGATTGCATCAGCAACCAAGGTCATCCCCCCTCGGGGCGGGCCCCATCGCAGCATCAAACTTTTTCGGGCAAACTTGGTTCGCACGCTTCCCAAAATAGGAGGCGTGCTGCATCTCAACAACTGACGTCGTTGCATTTCGGGGCACGACACACCCATACAGTAACCAGGCTTTTCACTCATGACCTCCGGGCGGAGCTTGATCGCTGTTACCGTCAACAGGACGGCCGCATCCATATCGAGCGTGCTCGCGAAAGGTGAGAGGCTCGAGACAGTACTGCTCCCAAGGGAGTAGGAGGAGGCTGTTCTACCCTGGCCATGCACCTATGCATGGTCAGATGGCCACAAAAGTTCCGGCCTCACCTGCCGGAGAAACTTGACAGGACTGTTAATCCCGCTGAGTTTCTCCAGATTTGCTCCACTGCAATCCTTGCAGGCGGAGGTAACAAGGACGTAATGCCCAACTATTTCCCAGTGGATTTAACTGGGACCACCAGATCCTAGTTCATGAGCCTTCCGCCCAACTCCATCAATAGTTGTGCGGAACTGTGCCAACAGTTCACCGCCAATTTCGGGAGTTCATACACCCGACTAGGCACCGAATTAGACCTTTTTGCTGTCACACAGAAGGGGTGAGAATCCCTGTGTTCCTTCATCCAGAGGTTCTCCGAGGTACGAAACACTATTCCTTCTATCTCTAGCGCCTCTGTTATCGTGGCATTTATACAGGGCGTACGAGACAAGAAGATGTTGGAGAAGCTGGCGATCAAGGAGATCACCAGCGTCACGGAGCTCTTCAGCTTGCCAGAAAAGTGTGTCAAAGCTGCGGAGGGTCGTGAAATGCACTCCAAACCACCTCCGAAGGATAATAAACAATCCTCCAAGGGCGAAGCCACTACCTCCGGGAGTGGCAAAAAGAAGAAGAAGTCCAACGGCAAGAAAAAGTTGTCGGCCAGCACACCTACTGCTGCAGCTGCCGCAGCTCCGGGTGGTTGGGGGCCACGCCCCGAGAAACGACCTCGGCCGTCATCAGAAGACGGCGGCAACTCAGAAGTATGGTGTCCTATTCATAAGTCGAACAGCCACAACTTGGAAGACTACCGAGAGGTCCAAAACAATGTCGAGCACTACAACAAGCACCGGGAAGAAGTTACTTCCGACAAAGGGAAGGAAAACAGAAAGTCAATGAAGCTCCGGGTGAAGAGGAGTTAGGCTTTCAGGACACTAAAAAAGTCTTGAAGGCTATTTACAGCTCCGTTGACGATGACTCCAACGCCTCTGACAATGAACGTCGGAAAACCATGAACACCATTTTTGGTGGTTCGTGGGACATCACCTCCCACCGTGTCCTCAAGATTATGCGGCGGGACATGGCTTTGATGGCTCCCACCGCCAGGGCGGAGCCGCACCGGAAGTGGATGGATATTGCCATAACTTTCGACGTGTCAGACTTCCCTCGAAATATGATCGGAGCTAGTCAACTCCCATTGATGGTATCTCTGACCATCAACAACATCCAACTCCACCACGTAATGGTAGACGGAGGTTCGGGGCTGAACCTCATAAGCTTTGAAGCTTTCGTCAAGCTTCAGCTCCGACCTTCGGACCTTCACCCCTCCCGACCTTTCTCCAGAGTAGGTCTGGGGGCCATAAGCCCACTTGGTGCCATTACTCTCCCCGTAACCTTTGGGACTCGGGAGAACTATCGCACTGAGAAGTTGGTCTTTGACGTTGCTCAGATCAACTTACCCTTCAACGCCATTCTGGGCAGGCCAGCCTTATACAAGTTCATGGCTACTGCTCATTATGGCTACTTGGTGTTGAAGATGCCAACACCAGCTGGTGTTCTCCGGATCCGTGGAGATCGCACTGCCGGAGTGACAGCTTTGGAAGAACTTCACGCGCTTGCCACAGCGCAAGAAGAAGAATCTGGAAAGGAGCAAGCTCCGAAACCACCGAGCATTCGTCATCGAGGCTCAACCTCCGCACCTCACGTGCAACCAAGCGGCAACACCGATATTCCCGTCAAAGTCGTCCAAATAATTTCCAACGCCGCTCAGACCACCCGTATATCGGGAGGTTTGAATGACAAATAGGAACTCGTGCTCATCACTTTCCTCCGGGCTAATGTCGACGTGTTTGTCTGGCAACCGTGACAAATGTCTGGGATCCCTAGGGAAGTGATCGAGCATAATCTGAAGATCTACCCTGACGCTCGGCCTGTACATCAGAAGCCTCGGAAGCAATCAGTAGAGCGATAGAACTTCATTTGACAAGAAGTGAAGAAGTTGCTCGAAGTTGGATTCATCCGGAAGTCTCTCACCCAAAATGGCTGGCAAACCCAGTTGTTGTACCCAAGGCCGGCGGGAAGCTTCGGATGTGTATCGACTACACAACACTGAATAAGGCATGTCCAAAAGATCAATTCCCACTACCTAGAATAGATCAGATAGTGGATTCCACCTCCGGGTGTGAATTACTATGTTTCCTAGACGCATATTCTTGGTACCATCAAATTAGAATGTCTAGGGAAGATGAAGAGCATACTTCTTTCATCACAGTAGATGGATTGTATTGTTATATTGCCATGCCATTTGGTCTCAAGAATGCAGCTTCAACATTTGTACGAGCTATGTACAAAACCTTTGGAGAACTCATCAGAGACGTAGTGGAAGTGTATGTTGATGACATCGTTGTCAAGATTAAGGACAAGGAGTCACTTCTTGACACCTTGCAAGTTGTCTTCGACAAGTTGCGAGTCACTCGCACGAAGCTGAACCTGGACAAATGTGTCTTCGGGGTTAGCTCCGGAAAGCTTCTTGGTTTCCTGGTAAACCACCGAGGCATAGAGGCAAATCCGGCAAAGATTAAAGCCATTGAAGATATGCGGCCACCAACCCACATCAAGGACGTCTAGAAGCTGACTGGATGTCTAGCCACCCTCAGCCGATTCATCTCAAGACTGGCGGAACAGGCACTACCCTTCTTCAAGCTATTGAGGAAGTCCGGTCCATTCCAATGGTCTGAAGAAGCAGAAAAGGCGTTCCAGGGGCTGAAGCAGCTCCTCACCACTCTACCAACCTTGGTAGCTCCGAACCCTGGCGAGCCTCTACTGTTTTACGTTTCGGCAACTGACGAAGTTGTCAGCATGGTCCTGGTCGCGGAGAGACCAGAACCGTTACAAGCTCAAGAATCCAGACCCCTCCGGGAGAGTCAGGAGGTTCCTGAAGGCGAGTCTGGGTCCCAGCCCCTAGACTTAAGTCAACAAGGAGTTACTCTTGTTGAGCAAGAAGAGACGGACCCTCCTGGGAGGGTCCAGGTCACTCCTTAAGAAGCTCCGAGTTCCTCCAACAAGGACCTGACGATCCCCGAAGAAGGTCCGGACCCCTCTGGGAGGGTCTGGGTCAGTGAGGAGGAAGCTCTGGGCCCCTCCGGGAGGGTCCGAACAGTCCAACGCCCAGTATACTTCATCAGTGAAGTACTCCATGATGCCAAAACTCAGTACCTGGAAGTACATAAACTGCTACACTCAATTCTTATTGCTTCCAGGAAGCTCTGACACTATTTCCAAGCTCACAAGATCTCAGTGGTGACTTCATATCCACTGCGAGCGATTTTGCATAATCCTAACTCCACTGGAAACATTGCAAAGTGGGCAGTGGAATTGGCCGAGTTTGACCTTGAATTCGTCCCAAGACAAGCAATCAAAAGTCAAGCATTGGCGGACTTTGTGGCATAATGGACCCCTTCTCCATCAAATCCTGGGGGCCCTAGTGAGCAGAAGCCAGAACTCAAGGCTCTGATCTTCACCAAGCCTCACTGGACTCTCTACTTCGACGGCTCCATGCAGAAGCAGGGGGCCAGAGCTGGAGTCCTTCTCCTCGCTCCGACTGGGGAGAAGGTTAAATACATGGTACACCTTGACTTCAAGGCGACCAACAACATGGCAGAGTATGAAGCACTCATTTACGAACTAAAGGTGGCACTATCATATGGTGTCAAGCAGCTGTTGGTCAAGGGAGATTCACAGCTCATAATTAAACAGGTGAAGGGTGAATGCTCCTGTAACCATCCCCAACTAGCTGCTTATCTCCTTGAAGTCCAAAGGCTTCAGAAGGACTTCGAAGTCCTGGACCTCCACCATGTACAGCGTCTCCATAACGCTGAAGCTGATGAACTCTCGACGAAAGCGTCAACCGGAGCTCCGGCTCCCGACGGAACCTTCGTCTGGAGGTTGTGTAAACCGACAGCTCAGCCTGCCAAACTGAGCGAAGGGGGCGAGACCAGCACCTCAAAGCTGGCAGTCCTGATGGCCCTATTACCATGGCAGCCATCAAGGGTCGTAGGTGCTGCCAGAAGCTCCGAGCCATCCAGCACGCAAGACTCAAATGATCAAGCTAGCTCCGACGCATGGATCTCGGAGATCCGGAGCTACTTGAAAGACAACTTCCCTCCTGAAGGTAATGTATCCGCTGACCGGATAGTCAGATTGGCTAAAAGATACACATTGGTAGAAGGGGATCTCTACCGGCGCGGTGCTAACGGCATCCTAATGCGGTGTATTACAAAGGAAGAAGGCTGTAAGCTCCTCGTAGAAATCCATGGAGGCGAGTGTGGGAACCACGCGTCTTCCCGCACATTGGTCGGTAAATCCTTTTGGCATGGCTTTTATTGGCCTACAGCGCTCCAGGATGCAACTGAGCTGGTGAAGAAATGTGAAGCATGCTAGTTTCATGCAAAACAAATTCACACACCAGCTCAGCCTCTACAAATGATACCTCCTACATAGCCTTTCGCTGTGTGGGGGATGGATATCTTGGGACCTTTCCCAAGAGTCATCGGAGGTTACAAGTTCCTGTACGTCGCCATTGACAAATTCAACAAATGGCCGGAAGCAACTCCAGTTGTGACAATAAACAAGCAATCAGCCATCAACTTCTTACAGTCCATCGTATGCAGATTTGGAGTCCCAAACAAAATCATAACCGATAATGGGACCCAATTCACAAGCTCTGCATTCCAAGGATATTGCGAAGATCTCGGCACTCAAGTCAGCTACGCTTCATAGCTCACCCGGCAAGCAATGGCCAAGCCGAGAGAGCAAATGCAGAAATCCTAAAAGGACTCAAGACGCGCACATATGAGTGTCTGAAAAAACATGGATCCAACTGGATCGAAGAGCTTCCGCCCACTCTATAAGCAAACATGACAACTCCAAGCTGGTCAACTGGAGAGACCCCCTTTTTCCTGGTGTATGGAGCTGAAGCAGTCCTTCCTCCAGAAATCACCTTGGGGTCGCTCCGGGTCCGGACCTTCGACGATGCCGCGCAGGACCAGCTCCGGCGCGAAGACCTTGACCTCCTTGAAGAGGGAAGGTGCCGAGCAGCTGTTCGAAATGCCGATCGAGGAAGGCAACCTAGTGCTACGGAGAATACAATCCAGAGAAGGGTTAAACAAACTCTCCCCCAGCTGGGAAGGACCCTTCAGAGTGATTAAAGTAACCTGTCCCGGATGCGTTCGCTTGGCAACCAAGGATGGGACACCTCTCCCTAATCCTTGGAACATTGAGCACATCCGTAAGTTCTACGCTTAATATCATGGAGGTGAGTCTGTAGTTGCACGTGATGTATGTTAAAGGGTCATTGTACAGAGTCGATTAGCTCCTCCGGGAGAATAGCTGGACCTTCTTTGGAAGGTCCGCAAAGTTCAGGCAACACTTGTCACAGTCTCAGAACTAAAAGTGTAGCTGACTACCTTGAGTCAAACAAGAAACAAAAAACACTTAGCCTATTTCCGTACCCTAAGGGTGTACTTGTTTCCCCTATACCCCGGACCTATAATGAAAGACATATTTGTGTGAAAACAGACTCCACGTGCATTTACTTTGTACAAGCTCATTATTTTTTATTTTTCTCTTTCTTGTCTATAACAAAGTTGTGCGATTCTCAAGAATTTTTTAGATCGACTAATTCATGTACAATTAGAGTCGCATTGTTAATTCCTTCGACTTCTCATGTTGTTGAATGGCTCACTCGCCTGAATGCCGCCAGCCAATCTAGGTCCGGAGTGTGCTATCAACTTAGCCTAGTCCTGCACCCTAAGTACGCCACTCTACCTACACCGCGGCAGGCCGAAGTAAGGTGGGTCCTGAAAACAATTGGACTTGGAGAAAACAACTCAGTGCACTTGATTGTATGAAGAATTGTGCTCGACCCAGAAATTTCTTACGAGAATAGTAAGTCGCAACTGAGTTATAGATAGGAAACGAATTTTTCTATTTTTCTTGACTTCAGTGTACAGGAAAAATAAAGATCTCATGATGATGGTGAATTAAGTCAGAGCTATTAAAGCTCCGACATCCCCTAGATGGCTTGTAGTCGATGTTTTAAACATTGATAGCAAGCATCGCTGGAACTGCTCATCTCTGGTAAAGCCATGGGGCTAACCGTCAAAGTGAACAAAAAATGGTAGGAAGACTCCAGGGGACTAACTGTCGACACTCTACACGTTGTTGGAGACCACTGCTGGAGCTACCAAGCTCTAATGATGGTCAAGGTCGGAGCCCTTAAGCTCCGATAACCTCAGGGGGCCTTCACTACCAAAGACTTCAGACCTATGCTCTACAATTCTGAAGCACGTGAGTCTTCAACAACTATTACATCCTCTTGGTACATGTTCACAATCAAATTGCGTACATCTACCAAGGGGCCAAGTGGGACAAAGGTGTTGAAGACAAAAAATGAAATTCATAAAAAACTTGGATTTCATTCATCTGGAGATAAGAGATTACAAAATTGGAGAAAAAGAAGAGAGGATACAAGCGGGAACTACAAAGAGATGGTACTAGACCCTATGGAAGAACGAGGTGACCATCTAGGCAACCTCAGAAACGCTGGCATGGGCAGCTTCTCCCTCTCCGTCGATGGGGCCTTGGAGCACCGGGTCCAGGGGGAATTGGGGGTCCCGACTTGTGTAGCACGATAGAACAAATTCTATGACGCTCTTGGCCAGGGATTTTCCCTTGGTTTCCAGCTGGTCCGCGATGACATCGCCTATCTTGGTGAGCTTGTTGCCTGCCGAACTCAGCGCCCGCGACACGAATTCTAGATTGAACTCGGCCAGCTCTGCTGCCCACTTTGCAATATTCCCAGTAGAATTAGGGTTATGCAAAATAGCACGCAGTGGATAGGAAATTACCACTGATATCTTGTGGGCTTGGAAATAGTGACGAAGCTTCCTTGAGGCAATAAGGACTGCGTAAAGCAACTTATGCACCTCAATGTAGCGTGTCTTGGCGTCATGGAGTACTTCACTGATGAAGTACACTAGTCGTTGGACTGTCCGAACTCTTGCAGAAGAGCCCGAAGCTCCCTCTTCATCGACCCGGACCCTCCCAGAGGGGTCCGAGCCCTCTTGTTGAGCTTCCTAGAGCCTCTCGAAGGGGTTCGGATCTTCTTCATGTTCAACCCGAACCCTCCCTGATAGGTCCGGATCTTCTCAAATAGCCGTTAAAACACCCTCAAAAGAGAGAGGTTGATGTTCTAGCACTCAATCTTGAAGATCTGTGTCTGGGGGCTGGGACCCAGACTTGTCTTCAGGTAGCTCCGAACCCTCCCTGAGGAGTCCAAGACTAAACTGGATGTGGCTTCGGTCTCTCCATGACCAGAACCATGCTTACAACTTCTGTAGTTGCTGAAATGTAAAGCAGAAGAGGCTCACCAGGATTCGGAGCTACCAGGATCGGTAGTGTGGTGAGGAGCTGCTTCAGCTCTTGAAATGCCTTTTCTGCTTCTTCAGACCAATGAAACGGTTTGGACTTCCTCAAGAGTTTGAAGAAGGGTAGCGCCCACTCTGCTAATCTTGAGATGAACCGACTGAGCGCAGCTAGACATCCAGTTAACTTCTGGACATCCTTGATGCGGGCTGGAGGTCGCATGTCTTTTATAGCCTTGATCTTCGTCGGGTTTGCTTCAATTCCTCGGTGAGTCACCAAGAAGCCCAGGAGTTTGCCGGAACTAACCCCGAAGACACACTTGTTCGGGTTCAGCTTGGTGCGTGTGATGCACAGCTTGTCGAAGACGGTTTGTAAATTGTCAAGGAGTGACTCCTTGTTCTTAATCTTCACAATTATGTCATCAATGTACACCTCCACTAAGTCTCTAATTAGCTCTCCAAATGTTTTGTACATAGCTCGCCCAAAGATTGAAGCAGCATTTTTGAGACCAAAGGGCATGGCAGTATAAAATTATAATCCATCTACTATTATGAAGGCAGTATGCTCTTCATCTTTCTTAAACATTTGAATCTGATGATATCCAGTATATGCATCTAAGAAACACAATAGCTCGCACTCGGAGGTGTAGTCCACTATCTGATCTATCCTAGGTAGTGGAAATGGATCTTTTGGACATGCATTATTTAAGGTGGTGTTGTCAATACACATCCGAAGCTTCCCGCCGGCGTTGGGTACAACAATTGGATTTGCCAGCCATTTTCTATGAAAAACCTCCCAGATGAAACCATCTTCAAGCAACTTCTTGATCTCCTGTCGGATGAAGTTTTGCCGCTCAACTAATTGCTTCTGGGGCTTCTGGTGTACAGGCCGTACGTCAGGATAAATCTTCAGATTGTGCTCAATCACCTCCCTAGGGATCCCAGGCATTTGTGATAGGTATCAGACAAACACGTCAACATTCGCCCGGAGGAAAGTGATGAGCGCGAGTTCCTATTTATTGTTAAGACCTCCCGATATACGGGTGCTCTGAGCAGCATCATAACCGATTTGGACGACTTTGACAGGAACGTCGGTGTCGCTGCTCGGTTGCACACGAGGTGCGGAGGTTGAGCCTCGATGACGAGAGCTCGAAGGTTTCAGAGCTAGCTCCTTACCGGATGCTTCCTCCTTCATTGTAGCAACCTTCTTGGGGTCCTGAAAGCCTAGCTCCTCTTCAGTCGGAGCTTCGTTGACTTTTTGTTTTCCTTCCCGCTGGCGGAAAGGATCTTCTTCTCAGCGCTCCTTGTAGTGCTCGACAAGGTTCCGGACCTCTCAGCATTCTTCCAAAATGTGCTTTTCTATCTTGTGGTTTTGACACCACACTTAGGAGCTGCTGCCGTCTTGTGATGAAGGATGAGGTTGTTTTTCGGGGCGTGGCCCCCGGCCTCTCGGAGTTGTAGCAGCCGCAGCAGTAGGTGCACTGGCCGACGGCTTCTTTTTGTCGTTGGACTTCTTTTTCTTTTTGCCACCTCCGGGAGTAGTGGCTTCAGTCTTGGAGGATTTCTTGTTGGCCTCCGGAGGTGGTTTGGAATGCATCTGACGTCCCTCTGCAGCTTTGGCACATCTGTCTACTAAGCTGTAGAGTTCCGTGACACTGGTGACTTCTTTGGTCGCCAGCATCTTTAGCATCTTTTTGTCTTAAACGCCCTATATGAATGTAATGATCACAGAAGCGTTCGAGATTGAGGGGATGGTATTGCGTACCTGAGAAATTTGCTGGATGAAGGATCTCAGCAATTCCCCTGTTGTTTGCTTCACAACAAACAAGTCCAGTTCAGTGTTGGGTCGGGTGTATGAACTCCTGAAATTGGCAGTGAACTGTTGGCATAACTCTGCCCAACTGTTGATGGAGTCAGGAGGGAGGCTCATAAACCAGGACCTAGCGGTCCCCGTTAAATCCACTGGGAAATAGTTGGCTGTCACGGCCTCATTGCCCCCCGCTGCAAGTATAGCAGTGGAGTAGATTTGAAGGAACATGGCTGGGTTGACAGTCCCGTCGAATTTCTCCAGCAAATGAGGCTGAAACTTCTGTGGCCATCTGACCATGTGTAAGTGCATGGCCAGGGCAGAACAGCCTCCTCCTACTCCCAGAGGAGCAGGGTTGTCCAGAGCCTCTCGCCTCTCGCTAGCACGCTCGATATGGACGCGGCCGTCATGCTGCCGGTAACGGCGATCAAGTTCTGACCGCAGGTCATGAGTCGAAAGCCTTGTAAGGGTGTGGGTGCGTCGTGCCCCTGAAGGCGGTGAAGTCACCTGCTGGGATGAAACACGCCGTCAGTGCTGTGACACGTGAGGACCAAGTCTTCCAGATAAGGTCCTATGTTGAGTTGTTGTCTGCCCCAAAGGGGGAGGACCTTGGTTGCTGATGGCATCGAATGCGGCTGCAACCAGATGTTGCACATTAGCGCACCACTGCTCCATCGCACCCTAAGGTGCTCCGGGCGCTGGTGGGCGCTCCACTAGAGTTCGCGCAGCAATTAGCGCGTTCTCGGAGTTGTTGTTTGCCGATGTTGTGACTGACACAAGTACCCCATCCTGCTGTCCAACATTGTTTGCTGGGGCAGATGGTGGCGGTGGTGGCATGGCACCCGCTGGGACAACGGCGCCTGCTGGCTGCTGCATGTTGGAGGGATTGCCTCCAGCGGGCTGTTCAACGTGGTTGCCGTTGGAAGATCCTGCAGCGGAGTTTACCATCTTGCGATCTCAAGCGCACCTCTACCTGGCGCACCAAATGTCGAAGTGTATGAACGACACTTCCCCCGGTACTGCTAAATGTAGCCCGCGGAGGTTCTTGTATCGGTTTTGGCGTGTGGAGATCAGGAACAAGATGATGACCTGTGAGATTTATGTGGTTTGGGCCGCCTGAGCGTAATACCCTGCTCCATGGGGTGTGTGTGTGTTGTATTGAGTGTTTCAGTATAGCTTGTGTGCGTCTGATCTTGGATCTGATCTCTCTATACTATACCGTGCAGCGCAGTCCTTTTATAGTCTAAGGACTGACCGTTACATTATTTGCCTAGCCCGACATGTGTCCTTAGCGTATTAAGAGCCTAATACATGAGTATTAAGAGCGACTAACAGTGCGATAATGTGCCTTAATGGCAGCTTTACCCCTATTGACAGTTCACTGATCGTGTGTCATTAATATAGTATTAATGACATGTAATCAGATCTTGTAACTACCGCTTTAACCGTCCCTTTAATGTCCGTGCTGATGGAGATCCGCAAATATTCCTGTTGATGTAAGGTCCGAAGGATCCACACGTGGCAGCTCTGGAGCTTTCCATTGTGGTGAGAGGGGTTCGTAGCTATTATACATGTGGCGGCACCGGAGCTTCTGTCTACTGGGGGTTAGGTCCGGGGTTATTATCCACGTGTCGACTCTGGAGCTTCCCTCTGTTTGGAGTTTAGCTCGGTCTTATATTACACGTGGCAGTCCTGGAGCTACCCATATGAGGAAGGCGGGTCCAGTGTCGTCTGACATGTGGGGCCTGAGGGAACCTTCAACTCTGATAGGTGGAACTCTCTTGCACTTCTTGCGGTATCATGGGGTACCCAGTACGCAGGGTACTGACAGCCTTAATCAGACTCCTTGTGCTTGGTTTTAGCGATTTGCATTTTTGGTCACTGTTGTTGGTTTTTCTGTCAGTGCTCATGGTCCTACACTTTTTGTGCATATTTCATCTTGTTGTAAGACTCTTCTTCTTCTCTATATTGATGATATGACCATCACTAGAGACGATTTTTAGTATATAGCCTTCCTCAAGGCTCTTCTTAGTGAGTAGTTTCTTATGTTCGATATTGATCTTCTTTGTTATTTTCTTGGGATTGAAGTTTCCTCCATCTCTAAGGGAATCCATTTGTCTTAGAAGAAGTACATTCATGATCTTCTTGATTGAGCTTCTCTTACCGATCACCAGAATGTTGAGACTCCCATGGAACTCAACCTTCATCTTAGACCCACAAATGGTGAGCCTCTTAATGATCCTACTCGTTATCGTCGTATTGTAGGAAGTCTAGTCTATCTAGATGTCACTTGTCCTGACATCTCGTATGATGTTCACATTCTGAGTCAGTTTATTTCGGCTCTGACTCAGATCCACTACAGTCACTTGCTTCGTGTTTTGCATTATGTTCGTGGGACTATCTCTAGACGCTTGTTATTTCCACGCTCTAGCTCCTTGCATCTCAAGGTGTGTTGTGATGTCACTTAGGATAGTGATTCCTCTGATCGTCGATCTCTATCTGCTTTTTGTATTTTTCTTGGTGGTTCTCTCATTACTTGGAAGATTAAGAAGCAGGTATCAGTTTCTCGTTCGAGTGCAGAGGTTGAGTTGCGTGATATGGCTCTTGTGACTGCCTAGATAACTTGGTTACAGTGGTTGCTTCAGGATTTTGGTGTTTCTATTTCTGTGTCGGCTCTTCTTTTGTCTAATAGTACAGGTACTATCACATTGCTCGTGATCCGATCGAGCATGAACTTATCAAGCATATGGGTGTTGATGCTTCTTATACAAGAGCACAGGTCCAAGATGATATTGTTGATCTTCAGTATGTGTCTTCAAAGCTTCAGTTGGCTTGTTTCTTCACGAAGGCACAAATCTGAGTTCAGCATAGTTTTTATCTCTTCTAACTCATTGTTCGTGATGTGGGTTTTATACATATAGAAGCTCTCTTGTATTTCCCCTTTATGTGAGGGGTTTTCTGCATTTTCATAATTTTCCTGTACTCTATATATTTGGAACTCCTAACATCGTATCAATACAAGCACTATTCATAACAGTGTGATCTCGACGACTTGATTGCACTTATACGATAATGAAATGTCAGTATTTTTAATGTTCATTAGTTATTCCTTGATGTTGCTAATAAGTCTATATGTTGTAAACTATATCGCAATAGCTATCTATGTTACAGTACTGATGACTTTTAGACGTTATAGTATATATTTTTATATGTTTTCTATCAAACAACAACTCTTTTATATATCATGTCGTATGTTGCAATGGGCCTAGTGTTGCAATTGGCGTTCTTTTAGATTGTAGTAATTATGTTTGAATGTTTATAGATTATTTTGAGGTGGCATGTTGATATGTTTGTATGCTACATTAACTATTTTTATCTATTGATGAAGTAGTGTTATTCATATATGTTGCAACAGTAACAAGAAAGTGAAAGAGGGAAAATTCAAAATATGGAAAACAACTTATACAGCGAGTGTTAAACTATAGCTATAGGTTTTCAAAATTTATTCTTCATTGAGACAAGAGGGGGGCGGGGGGGGGAGGGGGGTCCTCTATGCCGTTAGACCTATTGGGATGGGTGGCGCGCTCGTCGTTGTATGCCTCTCCAGTGTTCTGGTAAACCTGATCATTATGGGCCACAAGAAGAGTAGATACGCCTCCGCGGTGGTCACCGACGCCATACTAGTGATGTTTATTATGCTAATACTGGCTCCTGCGATCCACCACATAATGCCTTTGGGGGCCCTGAAGCTAGTGTCGGAGACTATAGGGCGTCCTGCATCGCTATGTAGCCCCTTGGTTGCCATCATATTGACAGGAGTCGCAGCACCGAAACACGGAATCGAGAAGCACGTAAGAAAACAGAGCAGGCAATACGAGTTGGTTGGGAGAGCAAGCGCCTCCTCTTTTTGGTTTTTTGATATATATTAACGCAGAATGGTAGTGGTGCAACGACTGCATTCCCGTCTTCCAGGATCGTGACCACGTCCTTACGCCCCGCGCTTGACGCTCACGTTCGCTGGAGAATCGGTCTCGTCCGTTGGCCACCCGTTGCGTGCGTTATGAAGATGATGACCGGGTGGTGCGGCGCTGGACAGGTTCCAGGCTTGCCTCCCGTTTATTCTAACATGCACACCTGGCCTGCACCATGGAAAGAAAGAACGCACGCACCCACACACTAGCCTAAGTCAATGAAGTACACTGACAATCTCCCCCTACTTCATGGACGTGGACGACGTGATCTTTCTGACTCCGATCTTCTAGCATAGCTCCTGGAAGCGCACCCTGCCTTGTGCCTTCGTGAACATATCGGCCAGTTGATCTCTTGTGCCAACAAATTCTAATGCGACATCACCTCACTCCACACATTCCCGAATGAAGTGGTAATGGGTTCTGATGTGTTTACTCCTATCGTGTAGAACAGGATTCTTACTCAATGCAATGGCAAACATGTTGTCCATCTTGATGCGTGGAGGCGACGTCGCAATTCCCATCATTTCTTCAAGCAGGCGGTGGAGCCATACGGCCTGGCACGTTGCTCCTGTGCTGGATATGTATTCAGCTTCACACGACGAGAGAGCTACAGTTCGTTGCTTCTGTGTACTCTACGTCACCGCACCTTCACCAAGGAAGAAGATGGCTCCTGATGTGCTCTTGTTGTCATCCACATCTCCTGCCATGTCACTGTCGCTATAGCCTATGTGTCGGTACCCTACGTACCATATACCCCTTGAGACTACAAAAAGACCAAACGGACTTCACCTGTCTGAGTTGAAGACCTACGAAGGCCCCACATGTCATACGGGACTGGACATGCCTCCCATCTATTGTTAGCTCCGGTACTGCCACGTGTACACTGCAGCCGGACCTATATCCCACACATGGGATAGCTCCGGGCTAAACACTTGTGCGGCACCCCCGGACCTAACCTCCAGCAGAGGGAAGCTCCAGTATCCACATGTGTACATATACACCGGACCTACCCGTCCCAGACGAATAGCTCCAAAGCTGCCACGTGTCCAAACCGTCGGACCTTCAACCTCAGCAATCAAGCTGGTGAACCCCCAACGGCTCGGACCTCCAAGGGGCAATCAAAGACTTCAAGACCTGATTAAGTGTCACTAATACCATATTAATGACACACGATCAGAAGGCCCTTAATACCAGTAACGGCACTGTCAGGTCCCGTTACCACGCTATTAAGGGTAATTAATCTCATTAATTATGTATTAAACATTAGTAACCGTCGGGGCTACATGTCGGGCCAGGCTAGCGGTGTAACGGCCAGTCTTTGTACTATAAAAGGACTGGTCGATGATACACAAGACACAAGGTCTCTGGGATGAAGACTCTCTAGACGCTCTTAGACGCTCAATATAACAACTACACACCCCGTGGAGTAGGGTATTACGCTCAGGCGGCCCGAACCACGTAAATCCTTGTGTCCATTTGCCATACTCTTCGAAATCTCTACGCACCCAATACTGAACTATAAACTCCGCGAGCTACCAACGGTAGTATCGGAAGAATTGCCGGAAAAACACTCCGATAGTTGGCGCGCCAGGAAGGGGGAGTGCCCAAGATTTCAAGAATGGTGAACTCAGCTGCTGGATCGTCCAACGGCAACCCCGCAGCGCAATCTGCTGGAGGCAATCCCTCCAACATGCAACAACCATCAGGTGTCGCGGCTCCAGCAGAAGTCATGCCTTCGCCGTCATCATCTGCACCAGAAAATCAAGCTGGACAACGGGACGGGGCATCTACGTCGGTCAAAGCATTGGCAAATAACAACAATCCTAAACACGCGCTCCATGTTGCACGTGCTCTTCTCCAACATCCACCACCTCCGGGTGCATCCCAGGGTGCAATGGAGCAGTGGAGGGCTGATGTGGGACATTTGGTTGCAGCAGCAGCTGATTGCATCAGCAACCAAGGTCATCCCCCCTCAGGGTGGGCCCCATCGCAGCATCAAACTTTTTCGGGCAAACATGGTCCGCACGCTTCCCAAAATAGGAGGTGTGCTGCGTCTCAACAACTGACGTCGTTGCCTTTCGGGGCACGACGCACCCATACAGTAACGAGGCTTTTCACTCATGACCTCCGGGCGGAGCTTGATCGCTGTTACCGTCAACAGGACGGCTGCATCCATATTGAACGTGCTCGCGAAAGGTGAGAGGCTCGAGACAGTACTGGTCCCAAGGGAGTAGGAGGAGGTTGTTCTGCCCTGGCCATGCACCTACGCATGGTCAGATGGCCACAAAAGTTCCGGCCTCACCTGCCGGAGAAACTTGACAGGACTGTTAATCCCGCTGAGTTTCTCCAGATTTGCTCCACTGCAATCCTTGCAGCCGGAGGTAACAAGGATGTAATGCCCAACTATTTCCCAGTGGATTTAACTGGGACCACCAGATCCTAGTTCATGAGCCTTCCGCCCAACTCCATCAATAGTTGGGCGGAACTGTGCCAACAGTTCACCGCCAATTTCGGGAGTTCATACACCCGACCAGGCACCGAACTGGACCTTTTTGCTGTCACACAGAAGGGGTGAGAATCCCTGTGTTCCTTCATCCAGAGGTTCTCCCAGGTACGAAACACTATTCCTTCTATCTCTAGCGCCACTGTTATCGTGGCATTTATACAGGGCGTACGAGACAAGAAGATGTTGGAGAAGCTGGCGATCAAGGAGATCACCAGCGTCACGGACCTCTTCAGCTTGCCAGACAAGTGTGTCAAAGCTGCGGAGGGTCGTGAAATGCACTCCAAACCACCTCCGAAGTATAATAAAAAATCCTCCAAGGGCGAAGCCACTACCTCCGGGAGTGGCAAAAAGAAGAAGAAGTCTAACGGCAAGAAAAAGTTATCGGCCGGCACACCTACTGCTGCAGCTGCCGCAGCTCTGGGTGGTTGGGGGCCATGCCCCGAGAAACGACCTCGGCCGTCATCAGAAGACAGCGGCAACTCCAAAGTATGGTGTCCTATTCATAAGTCGAACAGCCACAACTTGGAAGACTACCGAGAGGTCCAAAACCATGCCGAGCACTACAACAAGCACCGGGAAGAAGTTACTTTCCGACAAAGGGAAGGAAAACAGAAAGTCAATGAAGCTCCGGCTGAAGAGGAGTTAGGCTTTCAGGACCCTAAAAAAGTCTTGAAGGCTGTTTACAGCTCCGTTGACGATGACTCCGACGCCTCCGACAATGATCGTCGGAAAACCATGAACACCATTTTTGGTGGTTCGTGGGACATCACCTCCCACCGTGTCCTCAAGATTATGCGGCGGGACATGGCTTCGGTGGCTCCCATCGCCAGGGCGGAGCCGCAACGGAAGTGGATGGATATTGCCATAACTTTCGACGTGTCAGACTTCTCTCGAAATATGATCGGAGCTGGTCAACTCCCATTGATGGTATCTCCGACCATCAACAACATCCAACTCCACCACGTAATTGTAGACGAAGGTTCGGGGCTGAAACTCATAAGCTTTGAAGCTTTCGTCAAGCTTCAGCTCCGACCTTCGGACCTTCACCCCTCCCGACCTTTCTCCGGAGTAGGTCCGGGGGCCATAACCCCACTTGGTGCCATTACTCTCCCCGTAACCTTTGGGACTCGGGAGAACTATCGCACTGAGAAGTTGGTCTTTGACGTTGCTCAGATCAACTTACCCTTCAACGCCATTCTGGGCAGGCCAACCTTATACAAGTTCATGGCTGCTGCTCATTATGGCTACTTGGTGTTGAAGATGCCAACACCAGCTGGTGTTCTCCGGATCCGTGGAGATCGAACTGCCGGAGTGACAGCTTTGGAAGAACTTCACGCGCTTGCCACAGCGCAAGAAGAAGAATCTGGAAAGGAGCAAGCTCCGAAACCACCGAGCATTCATCATCGAGGCTCAACCTCCGCACCTCACGTGCAACCAAGCGGCGACACCGATATTCCCGTCAAAGTCGTCCAAATCAGTTCCAACACCGCTCAGACCACCCGTATATCGGGAGGTCTGAATGACAAATAGGAACTCATGCTCATCACTTTCCTTAGGGCTAATGTCGACGTGTTTGTCTGGCAACCGTCACAAATATCTGGGATCCCTAGGGAAGTGATCGAGCATAATCTGAAGATCTACCCTAACGCTCGGCCTGTACATCAGAAGCCTCGGAAGCAATCAGTAGAGCGACAGAACTTCATATGACAAGAAGTGAAGAAATTGCTCGAAGTTGGATTCATCCGGAAGTCTTCCACCCAAAATGGCTGGCAAACCCAATCGTTGTACCCAAGGCCGGCGGGAAGCTTCGGATGTGTATCGACTACACAACACTGAATAAGGCATGTCCAAAAGATCCACTCCCACTACCTAGAATAGATCAGATAGTGGATTCCACCTCCGGGTGTGAATTACTGTGTTTCCTAGACGCATATTCTTGGTACCATCAAATTAGAATGTCTAGGGAAGATGAAGAGCATACTTCTTTCATCACAGTAGATAGATTGTATTGTTATACTGCCATGCCATTTGGTCTCAAGAATGCAGCTTCAACATTTGTACGAGCTATGTACAAAACCTTTGGAGAACTCATCAGAGACGTAGTGGAAGTGTATGTTGATGACATCGTTGTCAAGATTAAGGACAAGGAGTCACTTCTTGACACCTTGCAAGTTGTCTTCGACAAGTTGCGAGTCACTCGCACGAAGCTGAACCCGGACAAATGTGTCTTCGGGGTTAGCTCCGGAAAGCTTCTTGGTTTCCTGGTAAACCACCGAGGCATAGAGGCAAATCCGGCAAAGATTAAAGCCATTGAAGATATGCGGCCACCAACCCGCATCAAGGACGTCCAGAAGCTGACTGGATGTCTAGCCACCCTCAACCGATTCATCTCAAGACTGGCGGAACAGGCACTACCCTTCTTCAAGCTATTGAGGAAGTCCGGTCCATTCCAATGGTCTGAAGAAGCAGAAAAGGCGTTCCAGGGGCTGAAGCAGCTCCTCACCACTCTACCAACCTTGGTAGCTCCGAACCCTGGTGAGCCTCTACTGCTTTACATTTCGGCAACTGACGAAGTTGTCAGCATGGTCCTGGTCGCGGAGAGACCAGAACCGTTACAAGCTCAAGAATCCAGACCCCTCCGGGAGAGTCAGGAGGTTCCTGAAGGCGAGTCTGGGTCCCAGCCCCCAGACTTAAGTCAACAAGGAGTTACTCTTGTTGAGCAAGAAGAGCCGGACCCTCCTGGGAGGGTCCAGGTCACTCCTAAAGAAGCTCCGGGTTCCTCCAATAAGGACCCGACGATCCCCGAAGAAGGTTCGGACCCCTCCGGGAGGGTCCGGGACGGTGAGGAGGAAGCTCCGGGCCCCTCCAGGAGGGTCCGAACAGTCCAACGCCCGATATACTTCATCAGTGAAGTACTCCATGATGCCAAAACTCGATACCTGGAAGTACATAAACTGCTACACGCAGTTCTTATTGCTTCCAGGAAGCTCCAACACTATTTCCAAGCTCACAAGATCTCACTGGTGACTTCATATCCACTGCGAGCGATTTTGCATAATCCTAACTCCACTGGAAACATTGCAAAGTGGGCAGTGGAATTGGCCAAGTTTGAACTTGAATTCATCCCAAGACAAGCAATCAAAAGTCAAGCATTGGCGGACTTTGTGGCGTAATGGACCCCTTCTCCATCAAATCCTGGGGGCCCTAGTGAGCAGAAGCCAGAACTCAAGGCTCTGATCTTCACCGAGCCTCACTGGACTCTCTACTTCGACGGCTCCATGCAGAAGCAGGGGCCAGAGCTGGAGTCCTTCTCCTCGCTCCGACCGGGGAGAAGGTTAAATACATGGTACACCTTGACTTCAAGGCGACCAACAACATGGCGGAGTATGAAGCACTCATTTACGAACTAAAGGTGGCACTATCATATGGTGTCAAGCAGCTGTTGGTCAAGGGAGATTCACAGCTCATAATTAAATAGGTGAAGGTTGAATGCTCCTGCAACCATCCCCAACTAGCTGCTTATCTCCTTGAAGTCCAGAGGATTCAGAAGGACTTCGAAGTCCTGGACCTCCACCATGTACAGCGTCTCCATAACGCTGAAGCTGATGAACTCTCGACGAAAGCGTCAACCGGAGCTCCGGCTCCCGACGGAACCTTCGTCTGGAGGTTGTCTAAACCGACAGCTCAGCCTGCCAAACTGAGCGAAGGGGGCGAGACCAGCACCTCAAAGCTGGCAGTCCTGATGGCCATGTTACCATGGCAGCCATCAAGGGTCGTAGGTGCTGCCGGAAGCTCCGAGCAATCCAGCACGCAAGACTCAAATGATCAAGCTAGCTCCGACGCATGGATCTCGGAGATCCGGAGCTACTTGAAAGACAACTTCCCTCCTGAAGGTAATGTATCCGCTGACCGGATAGTCAGATTGGCTAAAAGATAAACGTTGGTAGAAGGGGATCTCTACCGGCGCAGTGCTAACGGCGTCCTAATGCGGTGTATTACAAAGGAAGAAGGTTGCGAGCTCCTCGTAGAAATCCATGGAGGCGAGTGTGGGAACCACACGTCTTCCCGCACGTTGGTCGGTAAAGCCTTTTGGCATGGCTTTTATTGGCCTACAGCGCTCCAGGATGCAACTGAGCTGGTGAAGAAATGTGAAGCATGCCAGTTTCATGCAAAACAAATTCACACACCAGCTCAGCCTCTACAAATGATACCTCCTACATAACCTTTTGCTGTGTGGGGGATGGATATCTTGGGACCTTTCCCAAGAGCCGTCGGAGGTTACAAGTTCCTGTACGTCGCCATTGACAAATTCAACAAATGGCCGGAAGCAACTCCAGTTGTGACAATAAACAAGCAATCAGCCATCAACTTCTTACAGTCCATCGTATGCAGATTTGGAGTCCCAAACAAAATCATAACCGATAATGGGACCCAATTCACAAGCTCTGCATTCCAAGGATATTGCGAAGATCTCGGCACTCAAGTCAGCTACGCTTCATAGCTCACCCGGCAAGCAATGGCCAAGCCGAGAGAGCAAATGCAAAAATCCTAAAAGGACTCAAGACGCACACATATGAGCGTCTAAAAAAACATGGATCCAACTGGATCGAAGAGCTTCCGCCCACTCTATAAGCAAACATGACAACTCCAAGCCGGTCAACTGGAGAGACCCCCTTTTTCCTGGTGTATGGAGCTGAAGCAGTCCTTCCTCCAGAAATCACCTTGGGGTCACTCCAGGTCCGGACCTTCGACGATGCCGCGCAGGACCAGCTCCGGCGCGAAGACCTTGACCTCCTTGAAGAGGGAAGGTGCCGAGCAGCTGTTCGAAATGCCGATCGAGGAAGGCAATCTAGTGCTACGGAGAATACAATCCATAGAAGGGTTAAACAAACTCTCCCCTAGCTAGGAAGGACCCTTCCGAGTGATTAAAGTAACCTGTCCCGGATGCGTTCGCTTGGCAACCGAGGATGGGACCCCTCTCCCTAATCCTTGGAACATTGAGCACCTCCGTAAGTTCTACGCTTAATATCATGGAGGTGAGTCTGTAGTTGCACGTGATGTATGTTATAGAGTCATTGTACAGAGTCGGTTAGCTCCTCCGGGAGAATAGCTGGACCTTCTCTGGAAGGTCCGCAAAGTTCAGGCAACACTTTTCACAGTCTCAGAACTAAAAGTGTAGCTGACTACCTTGAGTCAAACAAGATACAAAAAACACTTAGCCTATTTCCGTACCCTAAGGGTGTACTTGTTTCCCCTATACCCCGGACCTATAATGAAAGACATCTTTGTGTGAAAACAGACTCCACGTGCATTTACTTTGTACAAGCTCATTATTTTTTATTTTTCTCTTTCTTGTCTATAACAAAGTTGTGCGATTCTCAAGAATTTTTTAGATCGACTAATTCATGTACAATTAGAGTCGCATTGTTAATTCCTTCGACTTCTCATGTTGTTGAATGGCTCACTCGCCTGAATGTCGCTAGCCAATCTAGGTCCGGAGTGTGCTATCAACTTAGCCTGATCTTGCACCCTAAGTACGCCACTCTACCTACACCGCGGCAGGCCGAAGTAAGGTGGGTCCTGAAAACAATTGGACTTGGAGAAAACAACTCAGTGCACTTGATTGTATGAAGAATTGTGCTCGACCCAGAAATTTCTTACGAGAATAGTAAGTCGCAACTGAGTTATAGATAGGAAACGAATTTTACTATTTTTCTTGACTTCAGTGTGCAGGAAAAATAAAGATCTCATGATGATGGTGAATTAAGTCGGAGCTATTAGAGCTCCGACATCCCCTAGATGGCTTGTAGTCGATGTTTTAAACATTGATACAAGCATCGCTGGAACTGCTCATCTCTGGTAAAGCCATGGGGCTAACCGTCAAAGTGAACAAAAAATGGTAGGAAGACTCCAGGGGACTAACTGTCGACGCTCTACACGTTGTTGGAGACCACTGCTGGAGCTACCAAGCTCCGATGATGGTCAAGGCCGGAGCCCTTAAGCTCCGATAACCTCAGGGGGCCTTCACTACCAAAGACTTCAGACCTATGCTCTACAATTCTGAAGCACGTGAGTCTTCAACAACTGTTACATCCTCTTGGTACATGTTCACAATCAAATTGCGTACATCTACCAAGGGGCCAAGTGGGACAAACGTGTTGAAGATAAAAAATGAAATTCATAAAAAAACTTGGATTTCATTCATCTGGAGATAAGAGATTACAAAATTGGAGAAAAAGAAGAGAGGATACAAGCGGGAACTACAAAGAGATGGTACTAGACCCTATGGAAGAACGAGGTGACCATCTAGGCAACCTCAGAAACGCTGGCATGGGCATCTTCTCCCTCTCCGTCGATGGGGCCTTGGAGCACCGGGTCCAGGGGGAATTGGGGGTCCCCACTTGTGTAGCACGATTGAACAAATTCTATGACGCTCTTGGCCAGGGATTTTCCCTTGGTTTCCAGCTGGTCCGCGATGACATCACCTATCTTGGTGAGCTTGTTGCCTGCCGAACTCAGCGCCTGCAACGCCTGGTCCAGCTCCGGTTCCAGATCATCCGGGCGCACGGGACTAAAACCCATTGGCATCAGTGCATCGTTGGATTTTCCTAGGAAGTCCCAAACTTGTTGGGACTCCGCAACCCTACCACTTCGCATCTTCTCCAAGGATCTTCTGGCCGCCGCAAGCTCCAAGTTCTCCCGAGCAAGACGCTCCACCTCTTTGGCGTTCTGCTGAATCTTTTCAGCAACCTGCCTTTCGAGTTTACTGAGCTCTTCCTCCCGGAGGTGGATCTCGTTCCGGCAGTTAACCAGGTCCTTCTCTCAGCCCCGCACCTTCTTCTCCCTGGTAGCAATGTTAGTTTCCCTCTTGTGGAGTTCCTATCCTCACTGCCAGGCCTTCTTCTCCTCTTTCTCGCAGCGCTCGTCCAATTTCTTGGTGCGCTACTCGAGACTCTTGTCACCCATAGTTAGCCTCTGAGTAAGCTCTTCTTCCCTCTTCACGACGTCGTCCCGCAGCTCCAGGAGTTTCTGCTCTTCATCCTCGAGCTTTCTCTCCCGCACCTCAAGAGCCTCCCGGCGCTTGACGAGACTAGCGTGGATGGCGTCGAGCCTCTCTTGGCGATCATCCGCTGCGCTGTTAGCAGCTTTGGCATGTTTGTATATGGCCCTGGACTGGTTGTCAAGGGATTGTGTCATGCTTTCCCTCTCATCTAGTAGCTTACCCCAGTACTCCAGGCGGATCTTCTCCTTCCTCACCCACTCTTTGTCGTCAGCCAGCCTCGACTGCGCCAACTTGGTCTCGAATTGGAGCCGGTTGCGCCACCTCCTAAGAGTTTGACGCTCCTCCTCGAGAGCCTTGCTGTCATGGTAAAAAGCCAGCTGAACTTGGCGAAGACTGGAGCAGGCGTTGTCAATAGACAACGACAGAGGGATCGGGTTCGGACCTGTCGGGGTCATCTTCGCCGGTTCCAACGGGTTCTCCGTGACAAAAATTGGGTCCCACTCTACAAGATTGGTTCCCTGAGCTTCCGCGGCACTAGGGCCGCCCTCCAGAATAGCCTCGGCCACCGTCGAGGAAGGTCTTGCTACAAAAGTTTCAACCTCCAGAGTTGGCTCCGAAGGTCCCATCGCCAGGTCGTCAACAGGTCCCTCAAGCAGGGGACCAGCAACTTCATCTCGGCACCCTGGCTCAGGCGTGGGCACCTCTGGGACCACCACATCTGAGGCAGGCATTGAAGGTTTGATCGGAGCGGAACCTGTCTCCGACTCCAACACTGGCGCCTCCTCCACTGCCGGCCCAGGCGCTGATGCTTCGACCATCATGGGCTCGGGCGCCGGCACCTCTGCAGCGATTGGCTCAGGTGCCGGAACTTCTACAGCAACCGGCTCTATCGCCGGAACTTCTTCGATAACCGGCTCACGAACCGAAGCTTCATCAACCACCGGCTCTACCGTCGGGGCATCATCAAACACCAACTCCACCACCGAGGCTTCAACATCCAGCTCTAGGACCGGAATCACAGATATCTCCGGTTCTGAGGCAGGAGCAACCACCATTTCAGCGTCCAAACCTGGAGCTTCAACCTTCGGGGCAGATGCCGCTAGCACATATTCATTCCCGTGGTCTGGCGCTACCACGGGAGCTTCTGGGGATGAGTCAAGGTCCAAGACCACGACAGCCAGCGCCGGAGCTGTCGCATCCTCAGCCACCCCTTGGGGCGACGCGAGGATTGGAGCCGGAGCCTCCGCCTGCACAACTTCAGATGTTGTAGCAGGAACAGGAGCTTCAGCCCCTCTCTTGGGTACCCTGTGGACGAAGGATGAAGACACTCAAAACATAGTTACAACACAAAACAACCAATTGAGGTAAAAAAACAAAATTTACCTTGGAAGGCTTCCGCACTAGTGAGCACGGAACCTCTTCTCTGGACGCTCAGGACTGGACCCTGTCGCCACTGGCATAACAGTTCCAGAAGGTTCCCCAGAGCTCGCCGCAACCGTCGGGGCTGCTTTGGTCGAGGCCCCCCTCGATCGGGAAGAACTTCCGGACCCAAAGCCTTCAAGTGGTCGTGGTACTGTAGCCACACGGCTGGAACTAGCACCTCAGGGAGATGCTGATGCTGGAGTGGATGCCACCGTTGAAGACCTCCCCCTCTGGGGAGAAGGAGCCACTAGGGAAGGAGCAAACCTGACGGACCTCCCATCAGAGTGCTTCAGCTTCCTTTTTCAGCTCGAGGGCTCGGCCAACTCTTTGCCCTTGTCCGCGACTTCAACTCTCTATTCCGGGACGGAAGGGGGACCACCCTCAGATGCTCCGGAGATCACCAACCCGGTGGTCGAACACCTCTCAACGACACCAAGGTCATCAAGCACCGCCATCTTCCGCCGGAGCTCCCTGCTAAACTCTGCCTCCATGTTCAGAGGGAGGAAAGCCGCCGGTGGAGAAAAGTAGTCGCCCTCGATATTGATGCCGTGCTAGAACTTCTTGAGTTGAAGCTCCAAGGTTGCGCCTTCCAGGTTGGACTTCAAACCGGTTTTGATCCGGTCATCGTCCATCACGCTGTTGAGGGCCCAAGCAAGCTTCTCCCTCTTCTTCAGTGGAGCCCACCTATTGGCCACGAAGTAGCAAAATACCGCCTAAGGGGTCACTCCTCCTTCCACGCATTGGCGGATCCTGGTCAGAGCAGGGTTGAAAGTGTCCGATAACACCGGAACTTTGCTCCAACCTTCAATGTCGATGTTGGGGAGGCCTACGGACAACTCCAGCCTCTCATGCTCCTCTGTCCTGATGACAATCCAATCCTTCTTCCAGTCATCCCACTTGCAAGAAGGGAACGACCGCAAGTACTTGAACGGGCACTTCTTGCGCTTCACAAAGTAATAGAAGCCAAGGTACTCGTCACTCTTGCCGGTGGTGTGGATGGTGAAGAAGGTGCGGAAGAGATCGACACAAGGAGGAATACCCACCCATATCTCGCAGAAGTGGACAAAGATCAACACCAAAAGAATGGAGTGGGGGCCAAGGTGGTACAGCTGCAGACCATAGAAGTCTAGCAGCATCAAGAAAAAGGAAGAAAAGGGTGGGATCAGTCCCACCATGGCATACGCGGAGAAGTACACCATGTCACCGGCGTTCTCCTTCTCGAATGGAAGCTTGCCGACGCGGACCTGGTGGTTGAAGAAGTCACTGGACCACCCCATGAGTGCTCAGACCTTCTTCAAGTTGTCGTTGGTCTTAAGTCAGCTCTCGCGAAGACCCAACTCCATCGTAGCACAAGCGGGGCTAGGGACGAAAAGCGGGCGAAAGTTTGGAGGATTTGAGCGCAAGATCTAATGAAGGCGTAAAGAACCCCCAAACGGTGCACGCTTTCCTTCTTTAGTAAGCCCTCGCAACGCTTGGATGGAAACCGCAGAGGAGCCGACGATACAAGTCAAAAACTTCACCCTGCCAATGATAAGGGGGCCCAGGGCCACCCCGACGATCAAGTCAAGGTCCTTACCCCAGGCGAAAGGTTGTCATCATGAAAGGCGGGAAACCCGAAGGCGGCCGCCTGACAAGGCGCGCGGAACCGATAAGATTTTCGTATCGGGAACCGGCGACCATCAATTGCGTGAGATCCGCACACTAAGCTCTCACCTGCCGCATCCAGGATATGCCACGCGGCGGTGGTTTAACTACGAACTACTGCCAACGATACATCTGAAGATCCTTGAAGACACGACAAAAAAATCGAAGGATGGAGCCAACTCTGGCAAAACGACTTCATCCAAAAGGTCTCTCCCAGAGGTGGGCCCAGGGGGCCATTGTCGGTACCCTGTGTACCGTATACCCTTTGGGACTACAAAAAGACCAAAGGGACTTCACCTGTCTGAGTTGAAGACCTGCGAAGGCCCCACATGTCATACGGGACTGGACATGCCTCCCATCTATGGTTAGCTCCGGTACTGCCACGTGTACACTGCAGCCGGACCTATATCCCACACATGAGATAGATCCGGGCTAAAAACTTGTGCGGCGCCCCCGGACCTAACCTCCGACAGAGGGAAGCTCCAGTATCGACACGTGTACATCTACACCGGACCTACCCATCCCAGACGAATAGCTCCGAAGCTGTCACGTGTCCAGACCGCCGGACCTTCAACCTCAGCAATCAAGCTGGTGAACCCCCAACGGCTCGGACCTCCAAGGGGAAATCAAAGACTTCAAGACCTGATTAAGTGTCATTAATACCATATTAATGACACACGATCAGAAGGCCCTTAATACCAGTAATGGCACTGTCAGGTCCCGTTACCACTCTATTAAGGGTAATTAATCTCATTAATTATGTATTAAACATTAGTAACCGCCGGGGCCACATGTCGGGCCAGGCTAGCGGTGTAACGGTCAGTCCTTGTACTATAAAAGAACTGGTCGACGATACACAGGACACATGGTCTCTGGGTGAAAACTCTCTAGACGCTCTTAGATGCTCAATATAACAGCTACACACCCCGTGGAGTAGGGTATTACGCTCAGGCGGCCCGAACCATGTAAATCCTTGTGTCCATTTGCCATACTCTTCGAAATCTTTGCGCACCCAATACCGAACTATAAACTCCGCGAGCTACCAACGGTAGTATCGGGAGAATTGCCGGAAAAACACTCTGACACTATGAGTTAGAGGTTTCCATCTGATCCCCTCGGATACACCAGTCCAAGCTCAAATGACCCTGCTATGTATCGCAACACTCTCTTCACAGCACTTAGATGTTCTTGCTTTGGTTCCTCCATGAACCGGCTCAAGTAACACACACTGTACGTCAGATCAGGTCTTGTGTGTAGCAAATACCTGAGGCTTTCAATTAGGCTTCTATACTCGGTAGGATCCACTGCTTGACCTGTACTGTTCTTTGACAATTTCATCCTTTCTTCCATTGGTGTGGCTGCCGGATTGCAGTCCTTCATCCTAGTCCTTTCAAGTAGCTTGACAGCGTAGGTGCTTTGACAGAGTTCAATCCCTTTCAGTGTTTGCTTCACTTCTATGCCCAAGTAAAATGACAGCGCTCCAAGATCGCTCATGTGAAATATATTCTTCATCTCCTGCTTGAACACAGCAACCTCCTCCTCTGTCTCTCCCGTGTGATAATCAAGTCGTCCATGTACACTCCTACTACAAGCCTCTTCTTGTTCTTCATGCGAGTGTACAACCCATGTTCTGACTTGCACCTTGAGAAACCAAGTTTCAGGAGGACTGTATTCAGCATGGAGTTCCACGCTCGTGGTGTCTGCCTTAGTCCATACAGAGCCTTGTGGAGCCGCGGGACTTTCTTCTCTTTGCCTTCTGAAACGAATCCAGGCGGCTGATGAACATAAACCTCCTCAGCACCGTTCAGAAATGCATATTTTACTTTCATATGATGGATTGTCCAGTCATGGTGTGCTGCCACTGCTAGCATGACTCTTACTGATTCCATGCGAGGGACCGGTGCAAACACTTCCTCAAAGTCCACACCTTGCAGTTGAACATATCCCTTCGCCACGAGCCTCGCTTTGTGCTTCGCGATCTGCCCGCGGTCATCGTGCTTGATCTTGAATACCTACTTCAAGGCAATTGCTTTGTGTCCCTTCGGCAAGTCTACCAGTGACCAGGTTTCATTTTCCCTGATTGAGCTCAGTTCTTCCATCATTGCAGCACGCCACTCTTTGATCTGCAGGGCTTCTTCAACAGTGGTCGGCTCATCGCTGATTGCAGCCAGTAGTTCATCTCTGAGCCGTGTATCAACTGCATCCCGATGTGGCGCCGTACCCAGCAGACCAGCAACAGTCCTGAACCGAAGTGGAATGCCATCAGCTGCTTCATCCAGATCAGGGGTGTCTTCAGGTGGTGAGACATGCTCGACATCTCCGGGTGCCTCCGGAACAGGAGGTGTGTGCAGCTCATACCCGCATGTGGGTATCGCCGCACTCCTTGGCGTGAATCTTGCTGGGGGCTCGCCTCAGGTTGGCGTGGGGGCGACTTCGGATACGCCGTCCTGAATTCCCCGGTGTCTGACGCTCCAGCGATGATGTACTGCACATGGAATGGCTCACCATTCCTTTTCTTCTTCAAAGACGGCATCACGTGACAAGTGAACTCGCCTTGTGGTCGGGTTGTAAAATTTCCAAGCTTTGGACCCCGGCTCGTAACCAATGAACACCATCATCATGCTGCGGTCTTCCAGCTTGCCAAGATGTTTGCTCCCCTGTTTGACGTGTGCAACATATCCAAAAGTATGGAAGAAACTCACAGAAGGTTCGACCCCGTGCCATACCTCATACGGCGTCACGCCGTTGATGCTTTGAGTCGGAGAGCGGTTCAGGATGAACACCGCTGTGGTCACCGCCTCCCCCCAAAACCACTTCGACATCAACATGGCTTTGAGCATGCTCCGTGCCATGCCAAGCACCGACTGGTTCCTTCTCTCCACGACCCCGTTCTGCTCTGGTGTATAAGGGGCCATGAGATGTCGCTCCAGTCCATGTTGGGTGCAGTGCTCCACAAAGTCTCGACTCGTGAACTCACCGCCACGATCAGTGCGGAGAGTCCCCATTTTTCTCCCCATCTAGGCTTCTGCTCGAGCCTGGAAGGCGATGAATGCTTCCAATGCTTCATCCTTCGTTCCCAGCAGCACGAGCCACATGTAGCGACTCGCATCGTCGACCAGCAGGAAAAATATCGCTTTCCTCCCGGCGTCACCGGCGTCACTGGACCACAGAGGTCCCCGTGCACCAGCTCCAACCTCTGCTCCGTGCAAAACTTGGCCTCTGTTGGGAATGTGGCGCGCTTTTGCTTCCCTGCAAGGCAGCTGTCGCAGACCTGTTTGACGTGTTCGATCGGCGGCAGCCCTCTCACCATATCATCTTCAGCTAGACGCCTGAGGCTGCGGAACTTCAGGTGTACAAGCCTCGCGTGCCAGCGCCATGCCGGGCTTGTGCCTTGTGTCGCCAGACACACTGGTTGGTCGATGTCGAGATGGACCGTGTACAGCCGATTGGCGCCGCGTCCCACCTTGGCGATCAGAATTCCTGTATGATCCCAGATCCTGAGGCAACCCTTCTCCAACACGATCTTACATCCCGCCTCCTCCATCTGCCCCAGACTGACGATGTTCGCAGTCAGGCACGGGATATAGTAAACCCCTGTCAGGGCCTTGTGCTCGCCGGTCTTTGACTTGATCAAGATTGTGTCGCGTCCTTCAATGTTGGTCACCGATCCGTCCCCAAAACGAACGGTGCCCTGTACTCAGAGATCAATGTCAGAGAATGCCGCGCGCGCACCCGTCATGTGATTGGTAGCTCCTGAATCCAGAATCCAGTAAGCACCATCACCGTCACCCTTCTCCCCTGATTGAGCGAAGAGTTCTCCTGCATGCAGATGCACTGCCGAAGGTGCGTGGGTCACCTCTGGATTGGTCACGGCTGTATTAGCCAAGAACAATGTGGGCTCCTCTTCCTTCTCAGATTGCGCGGTATGAAGCTCCTCGTCGTGCTTCTTCTTTCTGCATTCACGGGCCCAATGTCCCTTCTTACCGCAGTAGCGGCATTCATCTCTTGCAACTTCATTGCCTCCCTCACCACTGCCGCGTCCGGAGGTGCCGTTTCCTCGATCGCTTGTGTGATTACCACCGCGGCCGCCACCACAACCACAAGGGCCGCCGCCACGGCCCTTTCCTCGACCACGACCGCGCTTGCCGCTTCCAGATGAAGATTCCTTTTGACGATCAGTGCTGCCATTGCCAGTCATCTTCAGACGCGAGGATAGTCGAGCCACCAGCTCATCCTCTGTCAAGTTGAGACTCGCAATCGACTGGTTGTGGCTCCGGTTGAGCCGCTCCTCCGAAGGCTTGAGGCGTCCGATCAGCTCATCAACTGTGATCGTTTCCAGATCACATAGAGTCTTGATTGACGTCGCGATTTGCTCAAACTTGGGGGGGGGGGGGGGCAATGCAGTGAGAAATCGCCTCACAATCTCCTCCTCCTTGTACTCGTACCCGAGTACAGCTAATTGGTTGGTGATCCGACTAAGGCGTGCACCAAAGTCGTCGATCGACTCGCCAGTTTCGAACGCGAGCGAATCAAACTCGCGCTTGAGTGTGCTTGCCTTCGCCTTTCGTACTCGGTCGACACCAACATGGCGTAGCACCAATGACTCCCATGCGGCCATCGCCGAAGGCTTGCTCGCTATCGTCCCCATCAATTCCGGCGGCACCGCCTTGGCGATCACCTCCAGCGCCAAGCGGTCCTCCGTGTAGTCTGTCGTGCCCTCGCTCACCGCATCCCACAAGCCTCTTGCCTGCAGCATGACACGCATGACCGCGGCCCAGTCGTAGTAGTTGCTCTTCGTCAGCACCGGAAAATTTCCAGTTGGCGCAGTACACTCCACGACTCGCTCGACGATGATCTCGTTCATGCGTCGCTCGCTCCGGCCACGACGTTGCAGCCACCGCCGTGGTGGCGATGGACTCTGGGGACGCGAATGGTGGATGCCTGGATCCCGGAGACCGTGAGCGCGGCGGCGTCGTGCCCTCCATCGAAGCTCCCTGTTCCGGCGATCAACCTGGCTCTGATGACAATTGACAGGAGTCGCAGCACCAAAACACGAAATCGGGAAGCACGTAAGAAAACAGAGCAGGCAATACGAGTTGGTTGGGAGAGCAAGCGCCTCCTCTTTTTGGTTTTTTTATATATATATTAACGCAGAACGGTAGTGGTGTAACGACTGCATTCCCGTCTTCCAGGATTGTGACCACGTCCTTACGCCCCGCGCTTGACACTCGCGTTCGCTGGAGAATCGGTCTCGTTCGTTGGCCACCCGTTGCGTGCGTTATGCAGAATATGACCGGGTGGTGCGGCGCTGGACAGGTTCCAGGCTTGCCTCCCGTTTATTCTAACATGCACAACTGGCCTGCACCATGGAAAGAAAGAACGCACGCACCCACACACTAGCCTAAGTCAATGAAGTACACTGACACATATTGCTGGTTCCAGCGCTGCCACATCACAACAATAAAGACTCAACAGACCAGCCTGCTGCTTTCAAGATCATAATAGCCAAATGGATGGTGGTCCTTCTCTGATTCTAGTTATTCTTTTACTTACACGTACTCAGCAGGCTACGTTACTCTAGAATTATCAAACTACTACACAGTGCTTTGGGCAGGAAGCTAGTATCTTGGCGAAGACTAATTATGAACTCGTGCCTATTTGCTGTGCTAGTGATGGTCGTTTTCCTGAGATAGGATACACTTGGCCAAATAACGATGGCGACCTACGAAGTATATGCTTTAGTGGTTGTGTCGTTTGGCAACCTACAAATTCCAGTGGCGATCGGACGTGTCACGCTCTCACTTACCCCGCTCATATCACATGACTATTACGGCGATGAGGCTATCCATACCAGCATACTCTAAAACATACTTTATATATTATTCTCCTTCTACTTTTACAGTGCGTACTCTAAATTACATTGTGATACAGTGTATACAATATGCTTTACAGTGTGCCATTGCGAACGGTCTGACATGGAGAATGCTGCCAAGACGAATCTGGGACCATCTATGGATATCTTCTATGGAATGGTGCTACGCCAAGGAATACTCTACATTGTAGCCTGCCTGCTTGAGGTCTTCTCATACTTTCCTCGGACATCCCTTGCTCGTCGAGTAGGATTCAGTGGTCAGTGGGGAGTGGACTGTATCAACCTTTACTACGCGGACACATTCGACAAATACATGAATGGGGATGCGCTTGCTCCAAAGAAGGTCAGCCTCAAAAGATTTTCCATGGAATCCCTCCACAAACACTAACGCAAGATGCAGCTCCATGGTGTGCGGACAATGCACTGTCTTTTGCAGAGAGAGGTGGTCAGAGCACGTCTGTTGCTGAAGCTCACAACTTCCGTGGAGACGATGGCCTGGTTAATCACAATGTTGGATTGGACAAGTTCTCAAGATTCAACTATCAGACTTTTTGCGGCAAAGACCATTCTCGAGCTTTCAAAGAGCCTCCGAGTCACAGTCACAGCAGTCCCTGGGACAGTTCAGATCGTATCTGAACTTCTAAACAATGGTAACAAACATAAAAGAGGAAACCCGCTTCTGGACACTGATGGCGAACATGAGGAAGTACATATCCCAATCCTGAATGCTGCTGACAACGCAGAGGAAGGACGCAATGCAGTTTCAGACAGCGGTAATCTACTTGTTGAAACACAAGAAGACTCAACCGGCAAACTTCGTATTTCCCAACATAAATGCTGGATTCTGAGATGCTGGCAACGGATTTCTGAATCCTGGGCAATTCCACGGGAGGAACCATCGACAGATGAGGATCTTCTACCCGTGCTGGGCATGACAATTATTCACAATCTTGCAGGTTATCATCAAGACAATTGTCTCGAAATCAGCAGAACAAGTGGACTTTATCCCGAAGATTATAGGATTCTCAAGCTACTGCAGAAGTGACAACACGTATACCGGCGATCCACTGAATGTCCTACTGAAGTCATCGTTGAAGCTGTTGCACAGGCTTACAAGCATCGATGGGGAGGTCGGCAAAACACTGAGACAGAATATATCAATGCACAACTTTCTTTTTGGAAACCTCGCAGCAATCCTCGGATACAGCACAAGCAGCCCAGAGCTGAGGAAATTGGTGGCAATAATCCTCAGAAATCTTGCTGTCGATTTGAACACGAGGCAGGCGATACGGCGCATCCAAGTGATCATTACCGGATTGATGCAGACATTTCTCATGCCAGACGGACATCCAACTACAAATGCCAATCCGCGTCTGCGGAAGGTCTCTGGGCAAGCACTAGCCATGCTGGCAATGGACAGCATCGACAACTGCCTGGCCATGTTAAGGGAAACAGGTTTCTATTCATCAAGAACTCACAGGTATGATCCATTTCAACAGGTACAGATGCGTGTCAGCAAGTCTGCTGCGAAGTATGTGCGTGCACGCTCGACATGAGCTCCAACGGTCAGACCTGAAGGAACTATCGTACGCCTTGCGAGAGGTGAGCTCTACTAATACACGCTACCAGGTCAATGTTCATTAGTGTGGACGATTGCTAAAAGATAGCACATAAATTCATGAAAATTTGAGTTATAAATGGTCGATGGTTTGGCTCACTTGCTATTTATTTCTCTGAATATTAAAACTTTTGTTGATAAATGATGGTCGGTGATTTTGCATTAGTAATTTGCTTTTATTCTTGGGAAATGTCCGAATTACACTTAGGCTACACTTGACCACATGAACAAATAACAGTCAAAAAAATGCTAGAGATCCTGTAGCGGATGTAGTTTACCATATTTGGCGTCTCCATTTTTCATTTAACTAGCCATGGTCTGTGGTCGATTGTATACCGGCGATTTCATCAGTGTGTGGCCGATGCTGATGTGTTGTCAGTATGGGGGTATGGCAGAGTAGGAAAGTCATTTCTAATTTAGGTAGTTATGGAAGCTGAAATTTCGCTTATGTCGATAAGAGTTTGTAGTAGAAAAAAAGGCAAAATTAGTTAGGTGTAGTTGTAGTTTATCAAATTATGTTGGGTTATTTAACTTAGGGCGAAATGCTCGAGTGATTATGATTTACTCAAGAATTTGATGTTTTGATTGCAGGTCCTGGAAATAGTATTGGTTGCAGACAGAGCAGAAATAGAGTTCCTCGTTGGCCTTAGTTCAGAGATATGCAAAGTCGTTCCTGATGATTTTGCCCGAGAACTTGAGCATCGTCAGATCAAGGAGACATTTGTAAAGTGACTCGTTGACACGATGAATAATGTGAATATGGAACTCAGCGATGGCTGGCCTGGGATCAGTAGGTCGATACTCGAGCAAGCCATAAACATGATGGAATACGACTCTGGTTACGCAAGCTATTTCAACCATCACCACAAGCCAAAAGCTCTGTCAATGGTGGAAGAGACGACGGCCTCTAGGTCTGTGAACTACTCGCGGGTGATGCAGGGGCCACGCAAGCCGGCGAGCCTTTGTCCTCTCTTGTGGCAAGGGCCAAACAGCTGCTGGCCTCCCGACGAATTTGAAAGAAATATATGCACTTTTGCTGTGATCCAAGGAGGTTTGTGTGTTGGTGGTGGTCTGTAGGCTGGGCCACTGGGCGTTCCTACCTGAGTTCTATTAGGAATGTATCTCTCTTTTATATTTTTCCCGTTGTATAAATAAATTGTTATATATTTGTACTTCTCATGTACCATTCGCTCCAAGCATTATTCATAACATGGTATCATAATCAGGTCATTAGAGTTAGACTTTTTTCCGTCTACCCTAGCTACCGTTGTTGGTTCTTACCTGCAGACGTCCGGGGCTCTTCCCTAGGCTACACTCATATGTCACTGCTCTTTGGTCTCAATCCCGATGTACCGCCCTTGGGCTGCGCTCATCCACCGCATGCAGGTTTCGATCTCATCGCCGCCTCCGGATCTGCTTACTTCGTTCCCCTTAGGACCTGATCTAGCCTCACGGATGTGTGTGCTCGGACGTAGCTTGTGACCAGGTGTAGTCCCCTCGGGACTCGATCTGGCCTCACGTAGTGTGCATGCTTCTCAGATCCGTCGGACCTACTCCCTCCGTCCCAAAGTGATTATCTTTATGAGCTTTTGGACGTGTCCTACAAAGATTATCATTTTGGAATCATCAATGTAGTCGTTAAGATGAGGATCTAACTTCCTACCAATGCAAGTTTCCTTCCTTCACCGCGCTCCCCAAAAACTCAAAAACAAAGGAGTGCAGTCTCCCAAAAAAATACAATTGCACCTCAATAAGGACTATTAAACTTACCACCTTTATAACGGCACATGTGTCGTTTACCATCTTGCCTATTATGTTTGAAAATGCTAAAACGACAATTCCTGTGGGACGAACGGAATAGTCATTTTTTGTGGCTGTGTGTGCTTCTCCCGGACGTAGCCATGACCAGGTGCTTACGTCCATGACCATGTGCCCGTGAGCAAAAAAAATTAAAAAAAATCAAAAAGTTGCAGTTTGCACCTCTTATCTTTTGCGCTCTAGTCATCGTCTGTTGTTCGATCAGGATGACTTCTTCGACTTGTGGTGTTCCAGTCTTGCGTTGTCTGATGTTTTTCAATGGTGCCAACTATCATGATTGGGTTCCCTGCATGCGTCTACATACGTGTGGTCTAAGACTCTAGGAGTTTCTCAAGGGTGACCTCAAATGCCTACCTGTCCTGCAACTCCCTCACAGCCTGTCATTCAAGACACTACAAGAATCGCGAAAATAGACGACGGTCAAATTAATTGACGACGGTGCCGTCGTAAATTAATTAATTGACGATGGCTGAAACCCACCGTCGTTAATTAGGCTTTAATTAACGATAGTTACCCTAGTACCGTCGTCAATTAGTTATAGACGACAGCCGACCGTCGACAAATAAGGCCCTCTTCAAAATGGGCCGAACTTCGGGCCGACCTGAAACATAATTGACGACGGCTAAACATTACCGTCGTCAATAAGTGGTTAATTGACGACGGCTGAAAAAAAACCGTCGTCAATTAATTCTTAATTGACGACGGCTGAAAATAATCGTCGTCTATAAGCTTTCTGGACTTATTTCCCTACCGCACCGCGGCTTGCCCTCATTTCACAGAGACGCGCATCCCAAGCTCTTCGTACCATCACCGCCGCCGCCTGCCTTCACCACCGCTGCGCCGCCCACCTTCACCACCGCTGCGCCGCTCCTCCATCCCCGCCGCGCCTCCACTGCTGCCGCCCGCCTCCACCATCGCCGTCGCCGAGGACAGCAGACCTAGCAGCGTCTCGGTCTCGTCTCGCGCGGCAAGCCTCCTCTCCTACAGGTGACAACTGAGCTCTCCTTCCCAATCGTTCAAAGAATCCTCCTCCCTTCCTTCTGTAGCGGATGTTTAGGCTGGATATAACGGGGATGTGTTGATCCCTGCTCGGGAGCGGGGACTGGGATATTTCATTCATCCTAATCAGGGATAGGGATGGGGATTTCATTCATCCTGCTCGGGAGCCTCCTCTCCTACAGTTTTTTGTTCTCTCATGTTACCATTGGTTAGGTTCTTCATTCATCATATGTTATTAACTGTTATGATTTTCTCATATCTGTAGAGATTTGAGGCAGTGAATTTACTGTTGGCTCTGGTCTTGATATTCACTTCTTACAAGGTAAAACTGTGTGCCTTATAGCCGAGATACGTGTTTTACGTCGTTTTCCTTGAGTATGTGGGACATGTGTTGTTTCTAGCCTGCTCTAGCTGCATTCTGCTGTTTGTTTGCACAATGCCCTTCTTGTTTATATATTTTTGAAAGGCTCATGAAGAGATGTTTTAAGGTCATGCTAACTGGTGCTGATACCAACGGTCTTAATATTATGACAGCTATTTGCTAAAGAAGAAGAAGAATCTGATCTATCTGAAAATTTCATTGTGAAAACATGCCAAAAGCTCATTCCAGTCACTGGTAATTGACTTGATTCTGTGGTTTTCAGTTTTGTTACCTTTCCGCTAGTTAGAAATTAGAATATTAGCATTCTCCATTTTCCACTCTGGATTATAGATGATGTAGTATCCAGATCCTTACTGGAATTCTTAGATCAATATATTAAAACCTTGGAATGAAACCACTTATTTTTTAGAACAAATTTAGACGCTTGCATGTGTGGTTAATATCATTCTCTGTTTTTTCTTGTCAGACTATTATGATGATGATCGATTTATCACAAATCAAGATGGTTTATGGAAAGTAAGTGTGATGGAGTCTGGATCATTTATGAGACCTGCTTAGCAGGAGCTTGTTATTAGGCAGGATTTACTTATTATTTGGTATACAGTGAACTTGTGTATGCTAGGAAAATTGAAAATACTCTTGACTTTCTGCATCGATGGTTAAGTTTTTTGTTGATGACAACACAGGCGCATGGTTGAGTGGAGTGTTTGAAAAAAGTTATTCTATATCCTGAAGATTGGTATTTGTTTTGGTCAAATCTCTGCAGGCCACACCATTACTCTTGACTTTGGCAGCGATTGAGCTGAGTGATATTGCTTTTGCTGTAGGTTCCTATTTCATGTACACTGTTTACTTTTCTATTGTGTGAGCCCAATTATATGGACTGAGGACTAATGTTTATGATCTGCAGGTTGACTCTATACCAGCAGTCTTCGGTGTCACAAGAGATCCCCTCATAATACTATCATCAAATATTTTTGCTATCTCTAGTAACCGCTCTGTCTGCTTCTTCTTCTTTTTCATAGTATCAAAATATTACCACTTGGAAGTTTAAAAGATTAACAAGGAATATCTCTGCCATAGTTATGAATTTTCTGTTAGTGTTGTCTGAATCTTGTTTATGGTGCAACTTCATGCCCTTATAAAACACATTTGAGAGTTACCTTGCTGCAACTTGCTGTCTAGGTTCAAGGTCACTCTATGTGCTCATTTCTGAAAGCATGGCTGAATTGGAGTATCTACAGGTATCCAATTGCTCTTTTGATGTTTCCTGAGCTATTTACCTTTTCAATTGAATACTTAGACAACAGATATGCATTTTTGGTTCTTTTGTGGTTTTTTTTTTCTTTAGAACAAACAAATTGTTCTATTCTACATCCCCTTCTGTGGAGATTCGGTCTATATTAATACTAGTAATTGATAGTATTAGATTATTGTGCCAACATTTGAACACTCTGCACATCCATTTGCCATTTTGAATGATCAATGAATGGACCATATCTACATATTTCAGAATTGTCTACACGTACTACTCACTTATATTGGCATTTTGCTGTGCAGCCTGCCATCGGCATTGTTTTGGGCTTCATAAGGACAAAGATGATCTTTGAATTTTTTGGTGATTAAATAATATATGTAAATAAACTATAAAGATATTTATTGATATACTGTGTGATGGTATCTCTGTTTTCATATGCTTGTATGAGCTAGCCATCGAGTTGGGCTGGCCTCAAAGCCAGGGCAAAGTTTTTTGTTTTTTTTTAAATGCAAATCTTACAGACGACGGTTTTTTATGGCCGTCGTCTATAAGGCACTTATAGACGACGGTTTCCTGCTGGCCGTCATCTATAAGACACTTATAAACGATAGTTTTTATGGCCATCGTCTATAAGACATTTATAGACGACAGTTTTCTGATGGCCGTCGTCAATAAGTGTCCTTATAGACGACGGTTACCGACGACCGTCGTCAATAAGGGTCTCTCGCTGTCACGTGGATGGAGTTACCTTATTGACGATGGCTAAATCTGGCCGTTGTCAATTACCTTATAGACGATGGTAACCGTCGTCTATAAGCTTATAGACGACAAATAAATGTAGACGGCGCGAAACCGTGGTCTATAAGCAATAGACGACGGTATAGTCTTTATATACGACGATTTCTGGCCATCATCTATTATCGCGATTCTTGTAGTGAGAGAAGGCTACCGATGATGAGAAGCAGAAGCCACTTGCAGATTATGAGACTCGCATGTCTTCTTATGAGTCTTAGTTCAATATGTATGGATATGACTGGATGAGGATGCTTGGGTTGGTTCTATTCTTGTCGTTCACTTGTCACTGTCCTCATTAGATCTTCTCTTCACTGAGCAGCATTTATAAAAACCACAAAAGCAAGTGCATGAGTACATAGAGTACTCAACAAGTGTGGGAAATAAATGACATGAAGACCAATCAAAGAGGGAAGGCTGATAGTGGTTTAAGTACTATGCATTAAACCTATGCTTAGCTTTCATTAGCAACCTACATCTAGATGAATATTCCCAACCATAACAATAGTAATGTAATAATACCAAAATCATTCTCAACCATCATCTCAATCATCGACTAATTATGAATTCGACACCAAGTCGCTTTTGTCCGTGAGCACAGTTGTCATGAAAGTTTTCCAATCTCTGCAGAGAATGTATCCTTTACCCACAGTTCGTGATTTCATCCCCTGTTGCCAGGTGGACTAAAAAAACCTCCCTGTTTCTCATGGCCCGTCGGCCACATTACACACTTCGGTAGGTGTGTGGCTAGTAGATCACTATGAGGTCTTTCTGATGGTTCTCCCAACTTGCAATTGGTACTCTGAGGTTTCACCACTCTGGCACCTGAAGTCTATTTTCCCTTCGCCAGGAGAAGCCCCCTCTTGAGCCATCCGGATCCCAAGGTAGTAGTCTGAACCAATTTCCCACTCGTTCGATTATCAACGCTACACCGGGAGAGATCAAATTACTAAACCAAGGTGTCCCATATACAACCCTGTGACGATACTGTATGGCTTAGCAACTTCCTCCCTAACCCGGTCCTTAGAATCCGATAGGTCTCAAACCCCAAACCAATATCTTGTGCACGCATGCACCATACCAATCAACACCTCCTATCAGATTCCTACCAACTGCTTTCATTATTTTCAATGGCTCAATAAATCATAGTAGATAAAATATAACATGTAGACAAATTATTCATATTCATTAAGCATGGCTAAGCGTGAAGTAATTCCCAAATACCACCCTTTCCATCCCGAGCGACAAGAAATTATATGGAACGGTAAATAGAATAGGATTCACATTAATTAAGCATGCAACTAACTATAACCCCTAAAATAGGCACAAGATGATCAAGGGCACTTGCTTGATTTTATATAGCTGCCCAGTTCTTCTTCATTGAACTCTTGACCTCCATATTCTTTGTGTTGCTTCTTGATCGTGACGTATAAACTACCGTCAAAAGAGAAATAAAAGCAATCACCAATAGTACACCATACAAGCAATAAAATATTATGATTGAATATGTTATGATTATGATTTAAATCGGAGTTATGAGCGATTTATAATTTTTCATAGCCAAAGAAATGCATTTAACATTTATTTTCCATTTTAGTATTTATTTATAGGCTAAAAACATTTTTAATGAATCCCTCATAGTCAAAATATATTTTATATGCATCTAAAATTTTATTCTAGCCTAAAGAGATTTAATACTAAATTTTCTATTATTTTATATATTCATTTTTCCATGTAAGTATTTTCCACCACTAAATGCATTTTTAAACAATAATAAAAACTAAATAATAATTCAGGGGATTAAATATTATTTTTGTTATGAATCAAGGGCTAATTCAAAAATTAAAGTAAAGTTTAGAGGCCCTAAATTAATTCTACAGTGAAAACCCTAATTACTAGATAGCCTAGGGTCAATTTAATAAAATAAGGACATATTCTTAATTTAATTGAAAAGTACAGGGACCTAACTGCAAAGTACATTTTCTTTCCTTTGATGATTTATTTTCATTAAGGAAAAGGGCATGGAATGGGTCTACGGGTCTGTGGACCGTGGGCGTGGGCGGTCCATGGCCCACGGTGGACCGTGGGTGTATCCCTTGGTCGATCTAATCTACACCGTCCGATCTAAAATGAATGCACAAGATTTTATTTAATCTGACCGATATGCATCTTTTAATCTGAGTCGTTCGTGCGTGATCTAACAGTGGTGGGCCATCTTGGTCGAGTCCGATCACCGATAGGAGCGTACACGATGTCGCCATATCGGCCGTCGCCGGAGCTCGCCGGTACGGCATTCCGGTGGCCTGATCTACTCACGAGATGAATGAAAATGGAGAGAAGGCTACGGGGGTCCTCACCGCGGGGTCGCACACGAGTAGAAACGACCAGAGGTGGTTGCTCGACGGCGAGGTGCAACATCCCAACTTCGGCGATGTTGTGGCAGCGCCTCGAGCATCAGAACTCATCGATTTTCGATCTCGTGCGGGCGGAGAGGCATCGGGGTTCTCGGCAACCCGTCGGAGTGGACTGGAGAGGTGTGTCCTTGCGACGCGCCGAGCTTCAGTACTGATCGTCCATTGTACGATCGTCGCACGGCTTCTCGCAATAGGGAGCGCGCAACGCACGGAAGGAAGGGGAGGTTGAGGCACCTACTAATTTATAAGACGAGGAGCCCAAGCGATGGGCACGAACACCCAGGGTGACGGTTTCCAGCATGATCGTGGGCAACATTGACAGTCGGGCGCGGGAGTAGTGGGGAAGAAGCCGATGCTGACTGGAGGGCCCCACAGGCAGAGGGAGGCAGCGCGGTAGGCCTGGGTGCACACACGAAGTGGAGGCAGCATCATGTGCGAACATGGCCTGGCGGCAGCAATGTGTGTGCTGCTAGCGTCGGCAGCCTGGCCACACGCACTAGTGTTCGTCACGGAAGCAACATCCGTGAGTTGGGCCTTCGGCCAATGCAAGTGGAGTTTTTCTTCTTTTTTTTTCTTGTTCAATTGATTTTTAGGGTGTTACAATTTTACCCCCCTTAAACGGAATCCCGCCCCGAGATTCTGGAAGGATAGACTAGGAAGGGATCTAGGTTTTTGTGAACCGAAAAGCTACCCCATTAAAAAGTATTTGAATATTTTTTATAATTATACTTCTTATTTGGTTTTGAAATCTTTATTCCAAAACTTTTAAAATTTAATATCTCACACAATGCACGAATAAAAAAACGTGATGAACTTGTTTTTAAATAGTTTTAAGAGAATATTGCATTACCACTCATGTTTGTTATATTATTTATATGGGTGTGTGTATCTAGTTATTGATTTAATTACCTACACTATTAATTATTGAAACAGAGTGCTAAAAGATCTCGTATTCTTTGTTTCTTTTCTTTATTTTATTTGAATTCAAACGTATTTCATCTAGTAATTGTGGTATACATATTTTTCACACCTAATTAATCATAATAAAATATATTTAATTGATTTCGATTCAATATGTCATCACACAATATCGTACATTTTTTTACTTTTGTTCCTGTATTTTTAAATTTGAATTTGGCCAACATTCCTAATGTGGTCTTGAACTTAAAACCTTACACTCAAATACACTATTTTGATGATTCCATAATCTTTATTATTATTATTATTATTATTATTATTACCATTATTATTTACTTTACTTTTGAAGAATAAGTATGTTACAAGACCTACTAGAGTATTTGTTGTTCTTTTCTTTATTTTATTTGAATTCAAACATGTTGTCTAGAAATTCTAATTATTACTTGTAATACATAGTATTGTTGATTAAATATATGTAATTTATCTAATTATTACTATCACATATGAACAAATATGTTTTTTTCTATTCCCTATTTCATATTTTGAATTTGGCCAAAATTTTCATAGTGATTTTAATTTTATAGTCTTTCAATTAAATTCATTACCATGATGAATGCATACTATTATTTTTTTTTATTTGGCCTAAATTTCCATTGTGGTTTTATTTTTCTGAAATCTAAAATTCAAATGCCTTATCATAATGTATACATTTATTTTTATTTTGTTTTTTTAGATAAATGTGGGGTTACAATACCACCTACCTTATAAGGAATCTCACCCTCGAGATTCAAATGGGTTGAACTTAGGAGAGAGAGTGTATGATTTACTAGCGATCGACTACCCCCCTTAAACAGACAAAAGCTATAACTTATTGTCGTTATTATTATTAATCTAATGAAATACATCAAGCAACATGTTCTAATTCGTTGTGAGGAAGGCATGGACTTCAATTGCTAACCAAAGGGAACCTAAGCAAGTGGTGTGTATAATCATCAAGAGTCGTCTTCTCCTTTCGCTTTGTCCTCATACGTCGATCTTCAATCTCCCATCGGTTGAGTCGAGTATTCATCTTCATAAGTGAGTTCAAAGGAAAAGTCTGCTAAGTACATTCCAATTAAGGTCACGTGCCTAGAGTCGATATATAGCTTTGATACCACTTTGTCACACCCGGTTTTATTAAACATAAAACCAGCTGCATAATACATGTATGCCAGGATCAGTTTCACCATACATGTATGACAAATAGTGATAAACGGTTCTATATCGAATGCAAACAACATTTATACCTTCAAAAGAGCTTTGAAATAGCAGCGGAAGAGGATAAAACTCTAGGGCAACCACAGGAAATCGACTAGCAACAACGCGACCTTCTAAGCATCGTCTGCACTTGTCATTGTCCTCATAGATCTTCTCTTCACCGAGCAGCATTTATTAAAACCACAAAAGCAAGTGCATGAGTACATAGAGTACTCAGCAAGTGTGAGAAATAAATGACATGAAGGCCAATCAAAGAGGGAAGGCTGGTAGTGGTTTAAGCACTATGCATTAAACCTATCCTTAGATTTCATTAGCAACCTACATCTAGATGAATAATCCCAACCATAACAATAGTAATGTAATAATACCAAAATCATTCTCAACCATCATCCCAACCATCATCTCAATCATCGACTAATTATGAATCTGACACCAAGCCGCTCTTGTCTGTGAGCACGGCTGTCATGACAGTTTTCCAATCTCTGCAGATAATGTATCCTTTACCCACAGTTCGTGATTTCATCCCCTGTTGTCAGGTGAACTAAATAAACATCCCTGTTGCACGTGGCCCGTCAACCACATTACACACTTCCGTAGGTGTGCAACTAGGAGATCACTACGAGGTCTTTGCGATGGTTCTCCTGACTTGCAAATGGTACTCTGAGGTTTCACCGCTCCGGCGCCAGAAGTCTATTTTCCCTCCGCCAGGAGAAGCCCCCTCTTGAGTCATGCAGATCCCAAGGCAGTAGTCTGAACCAATTCCCCGCTCGTTCGATTACCAACGCTACACCGGGAGAGACCAAATTACTAAACCAAATTGTCTTATATACAACCCCTTGGTGATATTGTATGGCTTAGCAACTTCCTTCATAACCCGGTCCTTAAAATCCGATAGGTGTCAAACCCCAAACCAATGTCTTGTGCACGCATGCACCATAGCAAACAACAACTCCTATCAGATTCCTACCAACTACTTTCATTATTTTCAATAGCTCCATAAATCATATTAGATCAAATATGACACGTAGACAAATTATTCATATTCATTAAGCATGGCTAAGCGTGAAGTAATTCCCAAATACCACCCTTTCCATCCCAAGCGACAAGAAATTATATAGAACGGTAAATAGAATAGGATTCACATTAATTAAGCATGCAACTAACTATAACCCCTAAAGTAGGCACAAGATGATCAAGGGCACATGCCTGATTTTATATAGCTGCTCAGTTCTTCTTCATTGAACTCTTGACCTTCATATTCTTTGTGTTGCTTCTTGATCGTGACGTATAAACAACCATCAAAAGAGAAATAAAAGCAATCACCAACAGTACACCATACAAGCAATAAAAATATTATGATTGAATATGTTATGATTATGATTTAAATCATAGTTATAAGCGATTTATTATTTTTCATAGCCAAAGAAATGCATTTACCATTTATTTTCCATTTCAGTATTTATTTATAGGCTAAAAACATTTTTAATGAATCCTTCATAGTCAAAATATATTTTATATGCATCTACAATTTTATTCTAGCCTAAAGAGATTTAATAATAAATTTTCTATTATTTTATATATTCATTTTTCGATGTATAAGTATTTTCCACCACTAAATGCATTTTTAAACAATAATAAAAAAATTAAATAATAATTCAGGGGCTTAAATGTTATTTTTGTTATGAATCAGGGGATAATTCACCAATTAAAGTAATTTTCAGAGGCCCTAAATTAATTCTACAGTGAAAACCCTAATTACTAGATAGCCCAGGGTCAATTTAATAAAATAAGGACCTATTCTTAATTTAATGAAAAGTACAGGGACCTAACTACAAAGTCCATTTTTCGTTTTTTTGATGATTTATTTTCCTTAAGGAAAAGGGCATGGAATGGGTCTACGAGTTTGTGGACCGTGGGCGTGGGCAGTCCATGGCCCATATCCCTTGGTCGATCTAATCTACACCGTTCGATCTAAAATGAATGCACGAGATTTTATTTAATCCGACCAGTATGGATCTTTTAATCTGAGCCGTTTGTGCGTGATCTAACAGTGGTGGGTCATCTTGGCCTAGTCCGGTCGCTGGTAGGAGCGGCGACTGGACACGGCATCGCCATGGTCGGTCGTCGCGGAGCTCGGGCGCGGGCGTAGTGGGGAAGAAACGGACGGTGAGTGGAGGGCCCCATGGGCAGAGGGAGGCGGTGTGGTAGGCCTGGGCGCACACATGAAGTGGAGGTAGCGTCATGTGTGAATGTGGCGTGGCGGCGACAATGTGCGTGCTGCTGGCGTCGACAACTGGCCACACGCACTACGGTTCATCAGGGAAGCAACCTCTGTGAGTTAGGCATTGGGCCAATGCAAGGGAGTTTTTCTTCTTTTTTTTTCTTGTTCAATTGATTTTTAGGGTGTTACAGTATGGAGGATCATTTGGCTGCTGATATAGTTGAGTTTGAGTATGCACATTAGATGTGGACTTTTCTGCGTCACCTCTATGAGCCTACTAGGCAGTCTAATTATCTTCCTACTATTCATAAGGAGCAGCTATTACGACACGAAGATGCCACAGCGGATGAGTTTTTTGCTCAGATGGCTGCTATTTGGTGTCAGCTTGATACCTTTGGTCCTCAGTTGTCACCAGATACCTGTTCGTCTTGTCAGAATAAAGAAGCCAAGCCTCAACCGAAGAAATTCTTCAAGAAGAAGAAACAAGCTGAACAAGCACACATTGGAAAGGAGTAGGACTCAAACGATGAGTCCTCATCATCCGATGAAGAAGAGATGGCTAGCATAGCCATTGAAAGCACGTCCAAGAAACCCACACTCTTCCCCACGCTCGGTACAAAGAAGGGAAATGGCACTTGCCTCATGGCAAAGGAAGGTAAACGCAAGGTAAACATCAAAACTCCTTCCATGCATTCCTACTCAAGTAATGATGAACTAGATAGTGATGATGAAGATATGTTAATTGGATTAGATAGAAAAACTGCTGCTAAAATGAAATTTTTACTTGACCAACTTGTTGAGAAGGAATGGCTAATTGATCATCAAGAGGACATGATTATCTCCCAAAAGGAGAAGTATGTCGAACTTGACAATCTTCTAGTTCTTGAAAGGAGAAAAACAGCTCACTAGAGCTTGAGCTAGCTTCAAGCAAGAAAACTTGCTTGGAGTTAACCAACTCAAACGTTGCAATCAAGGATCAACTTGATGACCTGATCAAGGTTAACAAGATCCTTGAAGTGCAAGTTGAGTCACTCAAGCTAAGTGAATCTTCCTCCTCTTCAAGTCTACCTTCTCAACCCACTTCAACTAATCTTGTTCATACGTGCAAATGTGGTAAAATCAACATCAGTTTGAAGGAAAAGTCTACCTCCACAAAGGATAAAAATCCTACCCAATGTGGAATATTTGACAAGGAGAGGATCAACTATGCACGTAGTGCATACTTGGTCCAAAGACCTCCAAATGTCAAGTATGGCATTGGTTACTCTTATGATGGAAAGCAAAATGCTGGAAGTCATAAGAATAACAAGGGAAGGATTACCTTTGTGAAGGGAGGACCCTCACAACCTGGTAACTCGAAAATTAAGAACCCGAACTCTCATGAACACTGGACTAGTCCGGTTGTGGTCCGGACAAGTCCGGTCATCCGGACAAGTCCGATCACCCAAACTAGTCCGATCCATAAACAACAGCAACTTTTGTTCAAAACCTTTGATGCCTCTTATGTATTAATGAGAAACAATCTTGGTAAAGTTTATGCTTATTATGCTGGGCCACGCCATGGGAACACAAAATCCCATGTGTGGGTGCCCAAATGTATTGTAACTAACCTCCAAGGACCCAAGCAAGCTTGGGTACCTAAAACCAAGGCATAATTTGTTTCTGCAGGCCTATTCCTCCGGTGGATCCAAATGGGTGCTAGACAGTGGATGCACCAACCACATGACCAGAGAAAGGAGGATGTTCGTGGAATATGAAGAAAACGAGGACCCAAACGAAGGCATCTACTTCGGAGATAATAGTCAAGGAAGGGTGCTCGGTACCGGTAAAATAGCAATATCCTCTGAACACACTCTTTCTCATGTTTTACATGTTGAATCTTTAGATTATAACCTGTTGTCCATATCTCAATTATGTGACAAAGGTTATAATTGCTTGTTCACTAACGAGGGTGTGACCGTCTCAAGGAGGAGTGATGGTTCCGTTGCATTCAAGGGTATGTTGAAGGGAAAGCTTTACCTTGTTGACTTCAACAAGGATAAAGCCGAACTCGACACATGCTTAATTGCAAAAACCAACATGGGTTGGCTGTGGCATAGACGGCTAGCACATGTTGGTATGAGGAATCTTCAAAAACTCCTCAAGGGCGATCACATCCGAGGTTTGAAAGATGTTGCTTTTGAGAAAGACATGCCTTGTAGCGCGTGCCAAGCCGGGAAGCAAGTTGGAGCACATCATCCCGCAAAGAACATCATGACTACGACAAGACCGCTCGAACTACTTCATATGGACTTGTTTGGTCCAATTGCTTACATAAGCATCGGCAGTAATAAATATGGTTTAGTCATTATTGATGATTTTTCCCGCTTCACTTGGGTGTTCTTTTTGCATGACAAGTCAGAAACACAAGGGACACTCAAGAAATTCTTCAAGCGAGCGCAAAACGAGTTCTCACTATCGATCAAGAGTATTCGGAGCGACAACGGCACGGAGTTCAAGAACATACAAGTGGAGGAGTACCTTGATGAGGAGGGAATCAAGCACGAATTTTCAGCACCATACTCTCCACAACAAAACGGAGTTGCCGAAAGGAAGAACCGAACGCTCATAGAGATGGCAAGAACAATGCTCGATGAATACAAGACTTCGGATCGATTTTGGGCGGAAGCAATTAACACCGCTTGCCACGCCGCAAATCGACTCTACCTTCATCGACTACTCAAGAAGACTCCTTATGAGCTACTCACCGGTAACAAACCAAACATTTCATATTTTCGAGTTTTCGGCTCTCCATGTTATATCTTGAACAAGAAGCCCAGGACTTCAAAGTTCCCTTCGAAGTCCGATGAAGGTTTCTTGTTTGGTTATGATTCGAACACTTATGCCTATCGTGTTTTTAACAAGGCCTCCGGACTTGTTGAAGTGGCACGTGACGTAGTGTTCGATGAAACTAATGGCTCCCAAAAGGAGCAAGTTGATCAATGTGAATTAGGTAAAGAAGAAGCTCCTTATCAAGCATTGAAGAGAATGGCTCTAGGCGAAGTTCGACCACAAGAGTCATCGTCACAAATACAAGAGGAAAGTGAACCACAAGAGGAGATCAACAATCAAGGGGGAGCTTCGATACAAGATCAATCACAAGAATATGAAGATGATCAACAAATCAATGAGGGCAACCACTCAGGGGGAGAAGAAAATGATCACCAACACACAACTCTCCAAGTGCCACACCCAAGAGTACACCAATGGATTCAAAGGGATCACCCAATCAACGACATCATCGGTGACATCCAAAAGGGAGTAACCACTAGATCTCGTATAGCTAATTTTTGTGAGCATTACTCGTTTGTCTCCTTGTTGGAACCACGCAGGACTGAGGATGCATTGAAGGATCCGGACTGGGTGGTGGCAATGCAAGAAGAGTTGAACAACTTCAAGAGAAACGAGGTTTGGGAACTTGTGGCAAGACCCAATGCAAATATAGTGGGCACCAAGTGGGTCTTCTGCAACAAGCAAGACGAACGCGGAGTGGTGACAGGAAACAAGGCACGACTTGTGGCCAAAGGTTACTCACAAGTCGAAGGTTTGGATTTTGATGAGACTTTTGCTCCAGTAGCTAGGCTTGAATCAATTAGAATATTACTTGCATATGCTACTCACCATGATTTCAAGCTGTATCAAATGGACGTGAAAAGCGCCTTCCTCAACGGACCGATCAAGGAAGAGGTGTACGTGGAGCAACCACCCGGGTTTGAAGACGAAGAGTTCCCCGACCACGTATATAAACTGCGTAAGGCTCTCTATGGCCTCAAACAAGCTCCTAGAGCTTGTTATGAGTGTCTTAGAGATTTCTTAATTGATAATGGTTTTCAAATTGGCAAAATAGATTATACATTATTCACAAAGAATCTAGATAATGATCTTTTTATTTGCCAAATCTATGTTGATGATATAATTTTTGGGTCAACTAACCAATCTTTCTGTGAAGAATTTAGTAGAATTATGACAGACAGGTTTGAAATGTCAATGATGGGAGAATTGAAGTACTTCTTGGGATTCCAAGTGCGGCAACAAAGGGAAGGAACATTCATAAGCCAAACCAAGTACACGCAGGACATACTCAAGAAGTTTGGCATGGACAAGGCAAAGCCCATAAAGACTCCCATGGCTACGAATGGCCACTTGGATCTCAATGAAGATGGACCGAGCGTCGACCAAAAGGTATATCGCTCCATGATTGGATCTTTACTCTACTTATGTGCATCTAGGCCAGATATTATGTTGAGTGTATGTTTGTGTGCAAGATTTCAAGCAAACCCTAAGGAATGTCACTTGACAGCCGTAAAAAGAATCTTGAGATATTTAGTTCATACACCCAACCTTGGTCTTTGGTACCCAAAAGGCTCCAAATTCAATCTCATTGGTTACTCCGATGCAGATTATGTCGGGTGCAAAGTTGATAGAAAAAGCACCTCTGGCACATGCCAATTCCTAGGAAGATCTTTGGTTTCTTGGTCATCTAAGAAACAGCATTCCATTGCATTATCCACAGCCGAAGCGGAGTATGTTGCAGCCGGGAGTTGTTGTGCACAACTCCTTTGGATGCGACAAACTCTAAGGGATTACGGTTACAATATGAACCGTATTCCTCTCCTTTGTGATAATGAGAGTGCCATTAAAATATCCCACAATCCAGTTGAGCACTCTAGGACTAAACACATAGACATAAGACATCATTTCTTGAGAGACCATTCCATGAAAGGAGACATAACCATCTCACATGTCAACACCCAAAAACAATTGGCCGACATATTCACCAAGCCACTTGATGAAAAGCGTTTTTGCGAACTCCGAAATGAGCTAAATATTCTTGATTCTTGGAGTGTGGCTTGAAAAGTTATATACCTGTATGATTGCTTCAAAAATGTTGATTGAATTGTGAAAATCATCCCTCTCCATTTTTCTCTCGAAAAACTATGTCAATTATTAGATCTTGATGAATTTTTATCATTGTATGATTGTTGTATGCTTACTGGTCAAATTCATCAAGATTACTTGAATTGTTTTGCCTCTCTATTCTCTATTATTGAACCTTCAAATATATATGAATGGGCTATGCAATTCTTTCCTGGTGACCACGGACTAGTCTGTGGTAACCCGGACTAGTCCGCCCATGCAGACTAGTCCGCAGAGTGCCGGTTAGGCCGGACTAGTCCGATAGACCACGGACTAGTTCAATATAGGTCTCTGGATGACTTCGGACTAGTCCGGTCATGTCTGGACTTGTCCGATTTTTTGTGTCCATAACCCTAGCCGCCACCAAAACCTAATCTCCTCACCCTCAAATTCGCTCTAGGCTTCCTCTCTCTTGCGCTCGAGCTCCCAAGGCGATCTTTTGCATCCTCCGTCGAAAAGCCACTCATTTGGGCGGAGATCAAGCTTGAAGACTTGGGGATTGAAGCTAGCGGACTAGTCCGGCCTCCAACCCTCAAACCTTCGAGCCTCCATCGATTTCTTCGGTAAAAATCTTCAAAATCCTAGAAATCGTGTTTTTCTCAATTGTTGATCGTTTGGCCTAGCACCCTTCACTAGTTACATGTTTAGTTGATGTACTACGTGTATGCTAGACTAGATTTGCATTAGGGATTGTATCCTGTCCAACCTGCTAGGTTTTTGAGGATGAACACCGGACTAGTCCGGTCCATGCACGGACAAGTCCGGTACCCCGGACTAGTCCGTGCCTGAGCACCGGACAAGTCCGATGTTTCTGAACCTGAAACCTAATTCCTTAATTCCCTAATGCCATCCATTGCTATCTTGTTTTACCTATGCCTTGTATAACTTGTCATTATTCTTGCTCAATCATTCTCAGATCATGTCGAGCTCCGACAACGAGATCTCTGACTTTGAGGCCGAGTTGGACCACGAGGTGGCACCTCGGTCCTCGCCGAGTCTTGGCAAGAAATGCCAAGAAAGACCTTCCGAGCCTGCTACCTCCCCTCCTCAGGTTCGGAGGAAGGTCTGTGTCAAGAAGCCCACCTCGAAGGCTGCTACGTCTTCAAGCGGCCTTCGTCAAGCAAAGGGAAAGGGCAAGGGAGTCGCAACTTGGCCAGTTGGGCCCTTGAAGCTTCATGCTCCCAGAGAAGGGGTCCGGGACCCCAATGAAGAGAAATTCAATGGGAAAGGCAGCGATGTGGCAGCCAAGCTAAGAAGCATTGATTGCTATGGAAGGCCAAAGCAGGCAGCTGATGGAAGGTTTTGGTCAAACTTCCATGCAAATTTCTACAGGCTGGTTTACCTGCCGATGAAGACTCCGGTGGTGCACAGTCAGTGGATTGACTGGGCCCACCTAGAGAAGAAGAAGTGCTCAGCTTTTGATGAGGTCATTGCTGCAGCAGAAAGGCATGGTCTGAAGGATCTGTTTGCCTTCAGACACAATTGGAATGATGAAGTGATTGCACAATTCTATGCAACGTGCCATTTCTCGAGTGAAGATGAAGAGAGTGTGACTTGGATGACCCATGGATTCAAGTACTCCATCACTCAGGAGGATTTTGCAAGCTTGCTCCATTTAGACTCTGCTGGACATGACCACCTAATCATCCACAACATAGGGGTCATTGAGAGGGACAGAATGAAGTTCTTGTATGAGCCCAACTCTAAGTATGTTTCTCCCTCCACAAAGAACATGAAGCCCTTCTTTGTGGTTCTGAACAGAGTTCTCCGGAAGACCATTGCCCCCAAGGATGGGGATGCAGGGAGTGTACAGGGCTACCTCCGGACTCTAATGAGGGTCATAAGCAAGAAGAGACAGTTTGATGTTGCAGATTACATATGGAACGACATGGTCAACATCTCAAGCACCCCCAACCGGTCCTGTGGCTATGCTCCCTACTTGATGTTCATGATTGAGAAGGTCACAAGAATAGAATTCGTGAAGGATGTAGAGCACACTCCCCTGAGGCCTCAGAAGCCTCAGCCTGTGAGTGTCCAGGCTGCTCCCTCGCCGGCCTCAAGTCCTGAGGCACCGGCAAGAGAAAGAGATGCTGCTAGGGCTCCTCCCCCCTCCAGGGAAGCCCCTCGGAGAGGATCCGCCAGTGGGATCCTCAAATACTTGTCCGCGATATTCTCCTCCTGCAAGAAGACTGAAGTAAAGCTTCATAAACTCAATGAGAAGAGGAAGGAGGATATGAGATATATCAAAGCCAATGTGAAGCAACTGAGTGAAAAGCTGGAGATCAACCCCATTGGATCTCCAGTAATTTCTGAAGATTCTGATCTTGACATCTCCGAGCTCAGGCCCTTGTCCCCCTCCGAGCTTGCCTATTTTGGCATTGGGGGCTCGAGCAGCTCCGCTCTTCCTCCTCCCTCTCCTCCTTGTCAAGCGGAGAGTGAAGAAGACAAAGAAGATGACAAGAGGACAGAGAGCGAAGAGTGAAGAACCTAGGACCTTCCTCTCTCTCTTTTTGGTGTCTTGATGCCAAAGGGGGAGAGATTGAGGGGGAGTCAAGTCTTAGCTTTAGCTGTAATAGGATGCGATGAGAGAGCCTTCTCTGTACTTTTATTTGTGATTGTAATAGTTTAACACTATTTTCATATTAAGTTTGGTCTTGTGATGAATTTCTCAATTTATTTGCGAGTATGTGATGAAAACTGCATTTTTGCTCCTGGAATGTCATATGCACTTGGTATCGGTTGATTAATGTAAATTCTGTCATTCTCAATGTATTCATGCACTTAGTATGCATCCCACCATAAAGAATGCACATATGGATAATTCTCTTGTTGCTTGATGTATTTTTGAGTCATATGTGCATACTTTATGAAAATCTCATTTTTTGCCTTATTTTGTGAAATCTCAATTGGTTGTCATCAATCACCAAAAAAGGGGAGATTGAAAGTGCATCTAGGACCCCCTTGTGGGTTTTGGATGATTTATGACAAGCAATTGGGATCCTAATCCTTTTGTTGAGATGAATGCAGGCAAATAATGAAAAATGAGCAAAATGCCAAAAAGAAGGGAAATGAGAAGCAAAGTGAATTTGAGCTCAAGGAGAAGAAAATAGTAGATTATTATGTATGGAGTGTGTTAAGGAAACACACCCAAGAGCTCAATCACTTTCAAGCACACACACACAATGCACAAAGTTATACAGGACCAGACTAGTCCGATATCAGCCGGGCTAGTCCGATATCACTTTCTGCACTAGATCGGACAAGTCCAGTATCCACCGGACTAGTCCGATATCTTTCTGATCCACTTCGGACTAGTCCTCCCCAATGCGGACTAGTCCTCAACACAATGCACAAGTCACACAAAATTGGACAAGTCCGTTGTGATCCGGACTAGTCCAATATTCTTTTTGATCCACTTCGGACAAGTCCGGTGTCTACACGGACTAGTCCGATATACACACTGATCTAAATCGGACAAGTCCTCCAAGTGCGGACTTGTCATCCTAAACACTTAGGGTTTCATATGTCCGGACAAGTCCGATGGCAATCGGACTAGTCCGAAGATTTCCAGTAGTCAAATCGGACAAGTCCGTTTTCAATCGGACTAGTCCGATATTCCTGGACACTTAGGGTTTGCTACACACAGCACAACGGACTAGTCCGGTGACCACCACGGACTAGTCCGATCTTCTGAACCCTAACGGTCACTTTTAGAAACCCCATATAAATAGAGGTGCACGGCCCACTTTTAAAAACTCTCGAACCCTAGCGCCGTCACACCTCCCAAGAGACTCAAAAACCACCTCTCTCCATGAAATTAAGTGCAAAATCGATCAATCTATTGAAGATCACTTCTAGATCATTGGAGAGACACTTTGCACACATCATTGAGCTCTTGGTTTGATTCTCTAACACACTCTTGCATTTCAATTTGTAATTTTCGAGTGTGTTATTAGTGGCTTTGTAATTTGTAATCAAGGGAGCTCTCAACGTGTGAGAACGCCCCTTCAACTTGGTTATTTACCCTTTGTGATTAGTGGAAGGGGATTGGCCTTCATGGCTATCCGACGAGGGAAGGGTTGGAGAAGACCCGGTCCTTTTGTGGGCTCCTCAACGTGGACGTAGGTTGCCTTCGTGGTAGCCGAACCACGGGATAAATTGTGTGTCTTGTCCTTTTGCGTTCTTCATCTTAATTGATCAACTTAATCTAGGGTTTGATTCACTTTGTTCAATTTGAGTTAAATTGTTGAACAAGAGCCTTAATTGTAATAGAATTTGACATACAACTATTAAACTGTCATTCAAGTTTATATTTCCGCTGCAAACATTAACGAATCAATCAAATTGACTGAACTTGATCAACTTAGCCCGTAAAAACCGGACTAGTCCGCACTTTACCGGACTAGTTCGATATCTCTGGTATTGACTTTGTTGTTGAGTGTTACAGGAACCGAGAAAATTCAAGAAGGCCTATTCACCCCCCCCCCTCTAGGCCTACATTTAGAAACCTCCACACTTTGACGGAAATTATTATACCATGTTGAAGCATAATATGAAGATGCATCTCATTTCTTAAACTCAAGTCTTTGGCATATTGTATGTACTAGTTTAGATATTTTGGACACCAACGAAGAACTCACCCTGGAGCAAGCACATGCAATTCACCGCAATACACAAGCTACCGCGATGATCACTTCATCTTTCACCGAGAGGAGTTCAACAAGGCTGATGGACTTGAAGTTGCCAAAGATATATGGGACACCCTCAAGATGGCATATGAAGGGAATCACTTCGTCCGAGAAGCAAAAAAATTGAGATGATTGAGGGGGAGCTTGGGAGGTTTACCATTGATGATGGTGAAACTCCTCAAGAGATGTACAATCAGATGAAGGTGCTAATCAAAAATAGTAGAGCATATGGAAGCAAGAAGTGGACTGACTATGAAGTGGTCAAAAGAATGATAAGAGCATTTATGCCACGAAATGTCACCTTGTGCTCTATAATCCAAGAAGCTCGGGCTTCCTTAAAATGAGTTTGGATGAGCTTCTAGGCAAGATCATCAACCATGAGATGATGGAAAAATAAGCACAATATGTGAAGAATCTTGTCAAGCTCACCTCATCCAAGAAGAAGGAGGTTGCCCTCAAGGCGACTTGCAACCCAACAGACAAAGAAATCCTTGATGTGCAAGACGATGAAGATAGCGATGATGTGAGCACCAACATGGACTACAAAAAACAAGACTTAACTGGGTTCCAGGGGTTGAGATGGCTCGCTCCCGCTCCTGCTTCGCTGCACAACACGCCTCCACCTCCTTCACCGCCAACCCTTGCTCGCCGCCATGGCCGCGCTGGTAACGTCGAGTGCCGCTGTGGTTTGGTCGTCTCGCTCAACATGGGCGATGATAGACCCTTGCCGATCAGGGATGACTGGGATCTTTGCCCCGGCAAGTTATTTCAAGCGGAGGTCCACCACAAGTTTCACTCCACGGTTCATCATCTGGGTTCCTCGCCCAAGGGCTCCTTCTTCATGATCGCAGCCTTTCGAAGGTACACATTTCGTCTCTCTGAGAGTGCAGTTGGTTGGGCTCTTTGTTCGGTGTTGGTTGGCTCACCTCTGGATTTCCATGTTCAACAACTACAAGAGCATTTGTTTCGCTTCTCGGTGGCCAGCAAACAAGTGGGTCTGCTGATCAATGCCAGGAGGAGGATCACCACAGCAACCTTTGATGTGTACTTCCACCTTTGGCGCACGGGAGGGCCATACTGGATCTCCGAGTACAGGAAATGGGAGCAGGAATAGAGGGAAAGCTGGACAACGGTTTCAAGGAAGAAGTCAGTAAACAGGAGGGTTTCCTTCGCATCCCCAATCCGGCAACGTTCTCCTGCGAAAAAGGCAACCCCAACGGTAAAAGGGTTGTGGATCGGCAAAGTTTTCTGTGATCTTCACCAAGCTCCAAGAAGTGCCGTCAGACTCTGCTTTCTGGCTAATCGGAAGCTCGCCGGAGCTAACCGTCCGGCCACCACGAAGGGAGGTATGTGGCACAACAATCAATACAACTTTTTGAATTCTTGGGTGGACAGTGGGAAGTCTGGTCCCACTCCATTCATGCCTCACTGGCCTCCAACGCCATGGAGCATGAACAATTCGGCGCATGCCCCTGATGCGATCGTGTTGAGCAGTAGCAACCCTAGACTTAGCCCTACTACGAGGGAGATCGGCGAGTGTTCTTGTCATAAGGGGGTACAACCCTTCCAGTCTCAGTCTCGCAAGGTCCCGAGAGAACTCGGCATGGACAAGACAGCAAGCAGGAGAGGGAATTGAGGTTGCCAAGCGATCATGACACTCTGGCGTGGGATGTGAAACGTTGCTATAAATGCCTCAGTCCCTTCCATCTAAAACCCCAGTGTCATAATAAGACTCGATGTAATCTTTGCTTTGGATACAGGCATATCAGAATAAACTGTTTTTTGGCCTCCAGGAAAACCCGGGTGTGGCGCAAGAAAAGCATACCCCTCATTAAGGCCAGTGGCCTCTCTCTGGAACCGTCCTCCGCCATCATCACCCACAAACTCAACTGCCCCCTCAACTTCTCCCCAACCGCTCCATCTTCCTGGCTCCTCCGCATCTTGCACTCCACCTCCATATCCATTGCTCTCTCGCCGGCCAACTCCCTTGGTCTCATGGCCAACTTCCCGATCGATCCCACCAGGTTCTTGGCCAACCAGCACTTCAACTTCCTTGATGGAGGGCCGGACAGGATACCGAGGATGGTGGTTCACCTGTCTGGGCATCATCACCCGGCGCATGAGGAGTTTGTAGTGGTAGTGGACGTCGAGCACGTTCTGGCGGAAGACCAGTACGACGACTTCAGGCTCAGGATCCGGAACTTCCTCATGCAAGATATGGGTATCAGTGTCACTCACTCTTGTCTCTCTCCTTTGGGCATAGCTTTGTTTGCGTTTCAGACTAGCCTGTTTCGGGATCTTCTAGTAATGAGAGAACCAATCATGGTGGATGGGGTCTGTGTGTCCTTCGTCAGGAATGATTTTGGAAGGAACCGTCGGACACATGAGTTTGGTTGTGTCAGATGGTTCATGATCGTGGGGTATCCGTTAGACTATAGATCATTGGAAGCAATTGAACTAGCGGTTCCCGATTTTGGCAAGTTACTCCAATGGCACACAAGCTCGAGGGCGCTAGGATTCATTCTCGTTAAGTGCCTTTACACCCATGCTAGGCTGGTCCCCAGGAGCCTAGTTCTGCGTCAAGGTACTAGGGATGGTGTCGGTTACTCTTGGACTTGTCCGGTTTACATCCTTAACTGGATAAGCCCGCATGGCTTTGGAGAAATCCACTGGGGCGTCCCCCCCGGAAGATGACTTGCCAGAGGATGGAAACCCACACCCCCTTCAAGAACAAGAACCTGAGGGGGAGCACCAACAGGCGGATGACCCCGAGGCAGACGCAGACTGGGCAGTGCACAATGACCAGCAACAAAACAATGATGGATGGGAACCCTGGGGGCCGCCACCGCCCCCTACGCACCAGGAGGTGGCCATCAACTCTGAGGCTCCTACTCAGGATGACTCCTCCGGTGTTGCAACACCGTGCAAACCACTGCCAGAGCACCATGGACGGGACCACAACCTTACTCTCTGGCTAACCCTGATGATGTCACACAGCAGCCAGACTGGATTCGCCCCTTCGATTCCGTGGGGCTAAGAAGAATGCTCCAGGTGGCTTTCCCCAACTCCTCAGCAGCGTGGTGGAATGTGCAGTTCGGTGAGCCTAATGGATGTGGGGGGTTCAATAAGGTCCTCACCATGTCCTTCACCAACACCATTGATCAGCAGAGCACTCATCAGAGCAAGGATCAGAGCCCAGGCCAATCCTCTGTGGTCATCAAGGATATCACCTCAGGGCCAACTGCGGACACAGACAGGAAGAAGGGTAAACAACCAGTGAAGTCAGCAGTGGGCGGCCTGATAGGCCCCTCCTACTCCAACAGGGCACCGGAAGCTAGCAAGCTAAGGAGAAGCCCGCAGCTGCAACTGATCAGGCAAGGGCACCGGTCGACCCCCCCCCCACCTTCTTAGGAGGACGACTCCAGTGCTGGCACACCTGCTGATACTCCTCTGCTCAATCTTTTCCCAGGTCTAGTCAAATTCCCCAGCCTTGATTCTATTGACTCTATTTGTCCACCCTGAGCTCCCCATCGCTTTGCTGCAGGCGACGGCGGTAAAAGACTGTGGCATTCCACCTGAGGTGGCACGCCAGATGATGTCCCTCCCAGAGCTAGATGACGATGTCGACCAACAATCTTAATTTGCCGGGAGCAGAGCGTAAAGGGGACACTGGGACCTGCTTGGTTGCTCTTCAAATTGTTTCCTATTCAGTCTTTTGGGATGTCGATGTGCTGGACATGGGTGTAGTTGTTATGGTCAACACTTGTTATTTTGCTAGTTTTCGATTACACACAGTAATTGTTGTGAGCACCTGCTCATTTGGACCGGTTGGCCTGAATCTAAGGCCAAGTCAGTTATTCCTTTCTGGAGTTTTTTGGTTGTGACCTGTTACATGGTTACTGGGTCTAATTACCTAACACGTGCTGGCGGTTGGATCAGTTTTTGGTTTCTGCATTCTCGCCTTTGGGGGCCGGACACCCAGTGGATGCTGTCTTGGGGGTACATTGAGTCGCTTTTGTGCAGGCCCCAACCCCTCTTCTCTGGCCGGGATTACATCTCGGTATGCCCATTTACCCTCTATGGTTATCTATGGCGCACAACTTAAACCGTAACTGGAATGTTTTTAACTGGAACATCTGTGGTCTCAACAGTACTGATAAACAGCAGGCAGTCAAAGCCAAAATAGAGGAGGTTCATGAATGTAACATCTTCTGTATTCAAGAGACTAAAAAAGAACATATTGACATATCTTTCCTTAAATGAGTGGCGCCAAGAAGATTCAACAAATTCGCTTATGCACCATCCAGGGGTGCCTCAGGAGGTACACTAGTGGGCTGGAACGACAATCTTCTTCATGGGGAGTCTCTAGAAATTAGAGACTTTGCCATTTCTATACGGTTCACATCCGGACAGAATGGGGTCGTTTGGCACCTAGTCTCAGTCTATGGACCCTGTCAAGGTCCTCGCCGGCAAGAATTCAGTGAGTGGTTATGGAACCTAGATTGTAACGGCAAGAGCTATGGATGATACTCGGGGATTTCAACTTCTATCGTCACACTAGTGACCGTAACCGCACCGGAGCAAATGCAGGTGACATGCAGACTTTCAATAGTATCATCCTACACTTGGGACTTATTGAAATCCCTTTACAAGGAATGAAATACACTTGGAGCAACATGCAACAGTCCCCCCTGCTTGAACAACTAGATTGGTGCTTTACTTCAGTGCAGTGGTCTCTATCATTCCCAAATTCTACACTTCGGCCGCTAGCTAGGGACACATCTGACCACGTTCCGCTGGTGGCCCAGATCAGCACTACCATACCCAAAGCAAAATGCTTCAGATTCGAGAACTACTGGCTCAGGCATCCCCAATTTTTCTCCATTATTAAAGAATCGTGGGATCAGCTTCTAGCCACAGTTGGAAGTGCCAAGAGGGTATCTGCTAAATTAAAACGACTGAGATACAAGCTAAACAAGTGGAGCAGAACACTGGGTGGCCTGAATAAACTGATCAAGCGATGCAATGAAGTTATTTTGATCATGGACACAATGGAACAACAAAGGACATTATTTCCACAAGAAAGCAGCTTTAGAAACATGATCAAACGCCAACTTGCTCAACTCATCAAGCAACAAAATGATTACTGGAGACAACGCTACACAGAGCGATGGGCCATGCTTGGAGATGAGCCAACAAAATTCTTCCTGGCCGCGGCAACGGAAAGGTATAGGAGAAACAACATTCCAGTCATTCAGGACGACCAAGGAGTAGAGCTGATGGACCATGGGCACAAAGCTTCCACTCTCTGGAAGGAATTCAACGAAAGGTTAGGCCAATATGACCCAACTCATCAATGGCCACAAATTCAGCAATGGGTTTTGCCCAGGCAACACTTACAAACGCTGTGCAACCCAGTCACCAGAGAGGAAGTTGATGCCACAATCAAGACGATGCCAAGCGATAAAGCTCCAGGTCCAGACAGGTTCAACACAAAATTCTTTCAAGCATGTTGGCACATCATTAAGGAAGATATATATCTGCTCTGCTCGGATTTCTTCAATAACAACATCAGTATCCAGCCACTGAATAGCTCTTTAATCACTCTCATCCCAAAGATCAATAATCCCTGCAGGATTGCAGATTACATGCCCATATCACTGTTGAACACCACTGCCAAACTGATCACCAAAATACTCTCAGTACGATTGCAGGAAGTCATCACAACCATCATCCACAAAAATCAATATGGCTTCATCAAAAAAAGAACCATCCAGGACTGCATGGCATGGGTCTTTGAATACCTACACCAATGTAGGAAAACCAACACAGGTACCATAGTACTCAAACTGGACTTTAAAAAAGTCTTTGACAAGGTGGAACATGACTTCATATTACACATGTTGCGAGTTTTTGGTTTTCCTGATCAATGGATCAAATGGGTAGCAGACATCCTATCAACTGCCATTTCTTCAGTGCTTCTCAATGGAGTACCAGACAAGACGTTCCATTGCAGAAGAGGGGTTCGGCAGGGGGACCCACTGTCCCCCCTTCTTTTTGTATTGGCAGCCAATCTCCTGCAAATATCAATCAACAAAGCGGTTGAGTTGGGGCTTCTGACATTGCCACTGCACCAAGGAGCAAATGTGGAATTTCCGGTGGTCCAATATGCAGACGACACTATCCTAGTTCTCAAGGCTAATCAGAGAGAGCTCTTCTTTTTGAAAAACCTATTGCAATCTTTCGGAGGAGCGACAGGTCTAAAAGTGAATTGGGGAAAATCAAGCCTCATGCCAATCAACATTGATGAAGAGAAAACCACAATCCTTGCAGCCACTCTGGGATGCACCATTGGCTCATTTCCATTTACATACTTGGGATTGCCTATGAGCCTTGACAGACCAAAAGCAGATGCCTTTGAAGGGCTCGTCTCACGAGTACAAAAGACGCTAACCGGAGCAGCAACATGGCTATCAATGGCTGGCCGATGCACACTCATTAACAGCATCATATCGGCTATACCTATTTATGCCATGTGCACTATCAAACTGAGAAGTCCAGTCATTCAAGCTATTGACAAAGCCAGAAAGCAATGTTTGTGGAGAGGCTCAGATATCAATGGCAAAGGCTGGCCTCTGGTGGCCTGGCATCAAGTGACAACACCAAAGGAAAATGGAGGTCTAGGTCTCAAAAACCTCACTACAATGAATGAAGCCCTGCTCATGAAATTCCTCTGGAAAATCTATAACAAAGCTGACATCCCCGGGGTCCATCTCATACATCAACGTTATTGTAACAATGGTAAGCCACCGCATGGCACAAAAGGAAAAGGATCCTTCTAGTGGAGGGACGTAGTGAGATTATCTGACTCATTTCTCAAGAATTTTGAAGTCAAAGCTGGAAAAGGGGACACAATTCGACTCTGGCAGGATCAGTGGGAAGGTCACTTGCTCAGAAGGGACATGCCTCGCTTGCACTCCTTCGCGAAAAAACCCAGCATCTCTATGGCCCAATTCCTCAGCAGGTCAGATCACCTCAGCCATTTCTTCCAACCAATGTCAGATGAAGCCTTGCTGGAACTAGGCAACCTGGAAGCGCTGCTGGATGATTTTCTCACAGGGACCCCTCGCAAGACATATGGAGTTCGACAGGGGGAGTAAGGATATTCAGCTCCAAGAATATCTACAACAACTGCTACAACCACATCAAGCCACCAGCACCCTTTAGTTGGATATGGGCTTCGAGGGTGGTAAAGAAAGTGAAGATCTTCACGTGCCTTATGTTTCAGGACCGACTCAACTCACGCAACCTCCTGAAGAGAAAGAGCATAGCCATTGAAGGGAATGACTACACCTGCGTGCTCTATGATGACAATGTGGAGGAACTCACTTACCATCTCTTCTTTAGCTGCTCCTTCAGCATGGCATGTTGGAACATCCTTGGGGTTCATTGGGACCATGACATCCCTTTCTTCGACACTCTGTAGAAGACCAAGCACAGCTGGAGTCGTCAAGCCTTCATGGAAATCTTCTCTATAGCGGCTTGGGAGATTTAGATTGTTTGTAACAACTTCATTTTTAGAAACTCTCCCCCTACTGTAAATGCCTGGAAAAGATCCTTCATTGCTTCTACCAGGCTTCAAGCTTGTCACTTTAAGCCTGAGGATAGGGATTGGGTGCTCCTGTGGCTGCAGAGCTTGTACTCCTCTCTCTAGAACACCTAGTCAAGTGTTGTTGTGCCTTTGTAACTTAAACTCTATTTCGTTTTTTAATATATTTTCATAGCTGTCGGGGTTCTCCCTTGCAGTTTTTATTGGTCAAAAAAAACATGGACTACAAAAACATGGTCCTCTATATCAAAAATTTCAAAATAATGATGAGAAGGATAAGAGGTGACAACTAAAATGAAGGCAAGAACAAAGACAGGGATAAATCCAAGGCTAGGTGAATGTGCATCTAGGTCCCTTGTGGGTTTTTGTTGATTAATGGCAAACAATTAAAGAGCTAATGAGTTTGGTTGAGTTTGTGCAGAAAATTTAGTGCGGAGTGGAATTCACAAAAAAAGGAGAAAAGGCGTGAAAAGTGGAGTAGAATTAGTTTTTATATTTCTCCTTGAGTCATAGAAAAATATGTACTATTAAGAGCAACACGACATGTGGAAACTTAGTGAGTCAAATGGGAGCTCAACCTCTTAGGTAGGTTTTAGGAAAACCCTAAGTGTCAGGGTCGAACTTTCTGACGCCTAGGGATGAATAAGTTTGAAACCTCTCTTGTGGAATTCAGAGATGTCCGAATATGTATGTCGGACATGTCCGAAATCTCTCTTTTGGTATTCAGACATGTCTGAAGCGGGTCGGACATGTCTGAGGTACTTGACTTAGAAAACTTTCTAAGTGTCTGAAACTCGGAATTGTTCGAGATGGGTTCAGACAAGTCCGAAAAGTCTCTTTTCGATTTCAGACATGTCGAGTGAGTCAGACATGTCCAAGGTAGACTTTTCTGACTTAGTGCCTTAGATTTGTATGAGTTGAAAGTCTTTCTTTGTGTGTCAGACATGTCCGAGATTAGTTGGACTTGTCTGACGCGGCTTTTGTGTGCAGATTCATATCAAAGTAGTTAGTCGTATTATCTCTGATGTCAGCAGGTCAGACATGTCCGAGGTTATGTCAGACTTGTCCGACGTGGGCTGTCACCTAACGCCTAAAATTGCTTTTAGAGTATAAATAGTTGTGGATTTCATCCCCAAACCAAGCCTAACCCTACAAAAATTCTCAGAGCCGCCTCAAGCCTTAAAAAAAGCCTCCTTCCTTGTTCTTCACTCTCTTGAGCCGAACCCAAAGTTTTTAGGGAAGAGTGAAGGAATGATTGTGAGACTTGGCAAGAGAAGTCCATAGGGGGTTGAGCAACTTTTGATTCACTGAGTTTCTTTGTGATTACGTGTTTGTTAATCTTGGGGTTCTCCCCTAGACGGTTAGGCTTCGCCCCGTGATTTATCATGTGTTTTCTTGATTTGGGGAAGTTTGTAATCTCTTGATATAGAGAGCATCCAAGACTTGACCTTTGAGGCGTCTTCGCGAGGTTAGGGCTGTTAGGCCCGGTCCTTTGTGGACTCTTCAATAGGGATGTAGGTTTCTTCGTGAAGCCGAACCTCGAGAGAAAAATCTCTTGTCCATTGTCTCCTTTACATTTCTGCAAAGTTCTTACTTTCTAGTGATCATCTAGGTTTACTTCATTTCTAGCACTTAATCTTGTTTACATCAACTACTAGAACTGCTAGGTTGTATTTCCATTCACTAGATTGCAGAAAAACTTCATTTTTAGTACTTTCTTGTAGGTTGAGTCGGACTTATCCGAGCTGAGTCAGACTTGTCTGACATCAATCAAACAAGTTCGATTTCCAGTCAGACAAGTCCGACTTGTATTGATAGGAAAGTTTTTAATTAATTCTAGATTTTTGATTATTTCTTATTCACCCCCCTCTAGGCTACTCTCAATTGGTATCAGAGCAGGTCTCTCCAGCAATCAATAAGGGTGAAAACCAATCTCCGGTAATCATCGACGATGACAAGATGAAGAACATCGATGTGCTCCAAGATGATACGAATGATGACGAGGAAGTGCGTCTACTCAAGGCACGACTTCATGAGAAGATGAATCTTCCCAAGAAAGAGACCAACGATGCCAATGGGAATGGTTCACAAGACTACACTCAATATCCTTACAATTATGAGTGCCTAACTCATAATAATCATTACTTGTCTATTCCTATTGGGAAACCTCCTCAATTTGAGTGGAAATGATTATACTATGTGGAAACATAACATGAAGATGCACCTCATTTCCCTAAACACTAGCTTGTGGCAAATTGTTTTGACACGTATTCGTCTTCCCAAGAATGAGGAAGATGTGACCTCGGAGCAAGCGGTCGTACTCCACCGCAATGCTCAAGCGGTTGGAGTGATCACCTCCTCCTTGACTCGAGATGAGTTCAACTGAATTGATGGGTTGGAGGTGGCCAAGGACATTTGGGACACCCATAAGATGGTGCATGAGGGCAATCGTATTATAAGAGAGGCCAGGATCGAGATGATCGAAGGAGAACTTGGAAGGTTCACCATCATGGATGGTGGAACCTCCCAAGACATGTACAACCGTCTCAAGGTCCTAATCAACAAGAGTTGCTCTTATGGATGTACCTGATGGACGGACCACGAAGTGATAAAGAGGTTAATTTGAGTATTCATGCCTCGAAACGTCGCTCTTTGCTCCATGATTCAGGAGAGTCCCGGATTCCACAAGATGACTCCCAAAGAGGTGCTAGGGAGAATTATCAACCATGAGATGATGGAGAGAGAGGCCATGTTCTACAACGACCTCCAAAAGCTCATCTCCTCCAGGAGGAAAGATGTCGCATTCAAGGCAACATCATCAAGATCTCAAGAACAAGAAGAGAGTGATGAAGAGAGCCCCAACACCGATGAGGAGGAGGCGCTCTTCATCCAAAATTTCAAGAGAATGATGAGAAGGAGGAGGGGAAGCTACCATCATGAAAGCAAGAACGGGGACAAGCCCAAGACAAGATCAAAGAGGACATGTTACAATTGTGGGGAATATGGTCACTTCATTATGGATTGCTCACATGAAGAAAACAAGAAGAAGAAGGAGGGCAAGTCCCAATAGAAGAAATACTTCAAGAAGAAGAAGCAATTGGGACAAGCCCACCTTGGGAAGGAGTGGGATTCAGATGAAGACTCCTCCATCGATGAAGAATAGAAGATAGCAACAATTGCCATGAAGAGATAAACCATGGAGAACAAACTCTTCCCCATCTTGGAGAGCTCAAGGCCAACTTGCCTCAAGGCCAAGGAGGGAAGAAAGAAGATTAAATCTAAACCATCTTCTTCAATTTCTTCACATGACAACTTTGATAGTGGCAATGAAAATGAATATATGCTTAAAGATATGAGTAAGAGTACATTGAAAAGATTGAAGATATTGTCGGATGAGATATTTGAGAAGGAAGAGTTCATCAACCGTCAAGGGGACATGCTCATCTAACAAAAGGAGAGATGTCAAGAGTTTGAGAAGCTCTTGGAGCTTGAAAGAGAAAGAAACAATGCACTTGAGTCTGAACTCGCTTTGAGCAAGGAAACTTACTCAAACCTTGAGAACACTACAATTGTGCTAAAGGATGAACTTGTTAGCTTGAAAAAAGTTAACAAGATCTTTGAAACACAAGTGGAGTCTCTAAAATCTCACATTCCACAAATGTCAAATCTGAAACACCTCAACCTTGCAAATGCTCTAACTTAATTCTAAAACTAAAAGATGAGCTTAAAGTGGCACAAAACAAGCAAGCACCAAAAGATGGCATCTTTGACAAGGAGAAGATTGCATATGCACGTAGTGCATATACCAACACAAGGCATCCTCTTGTCAAGGATGGTCTTGGCTTTCTAGGGAAAAGAGGGAAAATGTCAAAACTCCCAAAAATGGCAAAGACTTGATTGTTTTGTCAAAGGAGGTTCATATAACAATGACAAAGGAAAGAACATTGCTACTTCACATGACATGCCTCAAAAGGAACCTCATCCATTGTTCCATGATTTTGATGCTTTATATGTTTTATTAAGGAACAAGTTTGGAAAATCTTATGCTAGGTATGTTGGGCCACTCCGCAAGAGTCAAAAACCTTGTGTGTGGGTGTCCAAGTGCCTCTTGACTAACACCAAAGGACCCAACACCGCTTGGGTATCTAAAACTAGGGCTTAACTCTATTTTGTAGGCATACTCTTCAGGTGGGACAAAGTGAGTCCTTGATAGTGGTTGCACAAATCATATGACCGGAGAGAGGAAGATGTTCGTTGAGTATGAGGAAAATGAAGATCCAAGTGAGGGAATTTACTTTGGGGACAATAGCCAAGGGAAAATCCTTAGCACCGGCAAAATTGCTATATCCCCTAATCATACTCTTTCAAATGTTCTACGTGTTGATTCACTCGATTATAGTCTTTTGTCCATATCACAACTATGTGACAAAGGTTATAATTGTCTTTTCACTAACGAGGGTGTGATCATCACAAGAAGGAGCAATGACTCAATTGCTTTTAATGGTGTGCTCAAGGGAAAGCTCTATCTTGTGGATTTCTCCGCGGATAAAGCTCAACTTGACACATGCTTAATGGCAAAAACCAACATGGGATGGCTTTGGCATAGAAGACTAGCCCATGTTGGGATGAGGAACTTGTAAAAACTTCTTTAGGGCGAGCACATCCATGGTTTGAAGAATGTTGTGTTTGAGAAGGATAGGCCATGTAGCGCATGCCAAGCCAAAAAGCAAGTTGGAGCTCAACATCCATGCAAGAACATCATGATGACAACAAGACCATTGGAGCTTCTACACATGGACCTCTTCGGTCCTATCGCCTATATAAGCATTGGCGGTAACAAATATGGTATTGTAATTTTCAATGATTTTTTACGTCTCACTTGGGTGTTCTTTTTGTATGATAAAAGCGAGAACAGCACCGAGGTCAAGAACACTCAAGTTAAAGAGTTTCTGGATGAAGAAGGCATCAAGCATGAGTTCTCGGTCCCCTACTCCCTATTGACAGTTGTTATATACCAATTTCACCCGTCAATATAACTCAATTATGTGAAGGAATTGTCATTTCTTGCACACATCACCTTTCTATTTAACTTATTTCCACTTGTCCTTGGAGAAATAGTGCATGTAGGGAATTATTGCTGGAAATGATGTAAAAGAGGGGGAGCAATCCTATAAAATACCATCCCAGCCAATCAAGTGACGGCATGTGGCACCATTACATCAAATGGCCCAGAAGCAAAAGTATCTAAGGCCATCCAACGGTGTAGCACCCATATCAAGGGATGGGATCCAACTGGCAGTAACTAGGAGAAAGCACACGAGAAATGGTGCACAGACCAGGTCGGCCTACCCCCCTAGTCGGCCAACTTGGTCCTGGCGCCAAACTCGGTCAATTGCCACGTGTTGGCTCCTACCGCTTGAAGAAGTTAGTGGTGACTGATTCGCACACTTTTGGTGGCAGCAACCGACCCTTCTCCGCCTATAAATAGGACCCCCTACCCTCACATCACACACACACCACTTGAGTATTCATCCATTGTATACACTATTCTCCATAGGTATAGAGGAGTTTAGGCTGTAGAGAGGAGAGCCTCTAGTCCATAGTCCAAGTAGGAGAGCAGTAGAAGGATTCTCTTTCCAATTCCTAATTGGGAAAGGTATGACTCTCATATTCCTATTTGTATTTGTGTTTTTGCTCTTAATAGAGATGTTATCTTTAGTCTTCTATTGTTCATATACTTGGATGAAGTGTTTCCTGTTTGATTGTGGATTCCATATATGTGGCAGGAGTAGTATTTATGATTATTCTATACAATTCTCATTATATCATCATAAAGACTACAAAGCCTCACTATAGTCTAATTAGCTATGACATGATTATGTTAATATGAATCACTTATGTTATGAGTTAACATTGGTTCAATGATGATTTAGTTCATTGCCTTAGGATGGCTTGTGACTAGGCTCTTAAGGTAATTACTTAATATGCTAGCATGGTGCTAGGATAGAAAAGTAGCGTTGAATGTCTCATAGACCCACGGATTGAAGAGGTAGGCAGTAGGTGGTAACAACCCTATCTGTCCTTTGTAATCCTACACGATCGGCTATGCCACAAGCTCTTGGTGAGAGTCATCCTAGTATTGCTAGATGTAAACTCGTGCCCTATGTGTTAATCCACTTAACATGAGAATTCATTATTAATATAATCATTAATAACTAACTAGGCTATGTATATGTACATTAGAAGCACAGTAGGAGTATCTACCTAACTCTTAGCCTAGTCCCTCTTTATCTCATTTACCTCTTTAGGTTAGAATGCTCATGTGTGTGTCACACTACCTCCCAACTATAAATTACCCATCCTTGCTAGAACCCTACCTAGACTAACCTAGCCTCTCCATTTGATGGTTGCTTTGCTTCCATCTAGCCTTCCTTTGGGAGAATATAAATGACACCCTTTGGGAATACTCTAAAAGGGGAAATGCTACATCGATAGATTCCATGCACTTGCGAACTTACATCTGCGATTTAAAAAACTATCAAAAAGCATTTCTAGCACCCTTGATAGGAATGATTTGTTAGTAGTTCGTAGCAAATATCAACAAGCATTTCTGGTGCCGTTGCCGGGGAAGTCAGCCGAAGTATTGCATGATTCAGTGAATAGGATAGGACCCTGGTAGGTTTTAGTAGGATAACTCTTCTTGTTTTCACATTTCATATGAAAATAGGGTAGTGTATGTCTGGTTTCCGCTTGCCGGAAAACTTTGTTGAAGATCCTGAATCCCTTTGAGAGATCGACCTCGTGTCATTACTCCTCAGAAGCTTCGAGCGGTTAAGCAAGCCAGCGCAACTGCACCAACAACCGAAACGCCAATGGCCCAGAAGACCCTTCGTGAGTTTTTGGCTCTCTCTGCTAATAATGTGCCCGTTGGGCCCACTGTTAACACGGGAGACGTGAACTTCAAAATCAAGACTGGCCTAATCAATATGGTGCAAGCCAACCAATTTTGTGGGAAGGCTAAAGAGGATGCAAGTGCTCACCTGCAACAGTTCCTTGAGATCTGCAACACTTTTAAGATCAAGGATGTATCTCCTTATGCTGTCCATCTTAGGTTGTCTCCGTTATCTCTTCTTGGGAGAGCGAAATAGTGGTTCTACATGAGCGAAGTGTTGTAGACACTTGGGAGAAGTGTTCTATAGCATTCTTCGCCAAGTTATTTCTGTTGGGAAAGACCAATGCAATACATGGAAGAATTTCCAGCTTCCAGCAAGACGCCAAGGAGTCTATTCCTGAGGCTTGGGAAAGGCTTCAGGAGTACATCTTGGCCTGTGACCACCATGGGATGGATGACTGGCTCATTATCCAAAACTTCTACAATGGGTTGATCCCTTCCACCCGTCACCATGTTGATGCTGCTGCTGGAGGAGCCTCTTCTCATTGACGGTGCCCAAAGCTAAAGATTTAATTGAGAAGATGGTGTCAAACATGGGTTGGAGCGATGACATACCCGCTAGCGAGGCATGCACACCTTGAAAGAGGTGGACATGATCGCTGCCAAATTAGACCTCTTTATGAATAAGATAGATGGACAAGCCAATGGTGAAGTATGTGCCAATGCCTATGCCCTAGACTCTCACGTCACTTGTGAAGTATGTGGCAACATGGGCCATTTGGTCAATGACTACCCAAAACCCGTGAGGATGCCCTATATGTAGCCAACAATAGGAACAACAATGGATATTGTCTAGGAGGTCAAGGGTGGGGCTAACCACGCCCATTCTTTCAAGGAGGGTACAACAACAATGGCAACAATGGAAATCAACCCAACTTGAGAGAGCTTGTCATTAGCCAGCTGAAGATCAATGATGCTCTATCCAACAAACTATCAGCTAATGACAAGACCTTAGAGAGCATTAATGACAAGATTGAAGGACTATCCTCGGCCTTCAAAAATAAATTGAGCTTCAACAAGATGTTGGAAACTCATTTGGCTCAACTGGCAGTTGTTGTTCCTCCGGTGGAGAAAGGAAAGATGCCAAGACAGCCTAAACCTTCCATGGAAAGTGCCAATATGATTTCTCTACAAGGAGACAACTAGCTGAAGGACCCTAGATGTCCTACAATATCATGCTCAATTGGGGCTCACCACTTTTACAAGGCCTTTTGTGACCTTGGAACAAGTGTGAGTGTGATGCCCAAGGTGGTTTTCGACCAGCAGAACTTCATGAAGCTTACTCCAACACCAATGCGGCCCCAACTAGTTGATTCTTCAGTCTGTTATCTGGTGGGTATCATTGAAGATGTTCCAGTGAAAATTCGGAATGCTTCCTACCCGTGACTTTCATGGTGCTCGACATGGAGGTCAAGAAGGATACACCGCTAATTCTTGGGCGACCATTCCTTAACACCGCGAAGGCTCGCATAGATGTGGGAGCTGGAGAAATCCACTTCCATATCAATGGCAAGGAGGAGAAGTTTAACTTTCGCACAAAGTTAGAGCAATGCTCCATGATCTGTATCAAGTATGGGTCGAATGTTAAGCACATTCAAGAGGTCAAAATCACACCTCCAAAGGTGGACTCTATCATTGCATTCATGAGAAATTTGATTTATGCGGAGACCTCGTCTTATTGTCCACGCCGACACCCCAAGAAGACGGAGAAGTCCAGGCCTCCCCAAAGGCCCAAGTCCAGCAAATCGCCAAAGAAGGAATGGCGGAAGAAGCAAGACAAGCCGTCCAAGCCCATCCCTCCGGGCCCGGATGTCAAGAAATGAAGAAGGAGGAATGTCCATCTCATCAGACGGTGGTGAGACCTAGCCAATAGGTTAACTTGGTAGTTATCCTTTCTTTAATTTTTCTTTTCTCTTCATTTGGTTTTTCCCATTTAGTTTGATTTTCCCCACTGTATATTTGATTTTTTTTGGCAAGTTGAGAATCTTCTATTCTCAACTATCATTTTTATTTCTTTCTTTTCCACAAAAAGAAAATTGTTGGGTTTAAAAAAAAGGAGTTGTTATTCAAAAAACAATTTTTCTCAGTTGCAAAAGTGGTAATTCACCAACATGCTAATTTCATAGCCGTTGTGAAGCCACCTGCCAAAAGGGAGAAGAGGGGGCCCATATTGAAGTGCGGCCAACCCCCCCCCTGTTCGTTCGACATGGGGAAACGGTCATTTTGGCTCTCTCTCTCTCTCTCTCTCTCTCTCTCTCTCTCTCTCTCTCTCTCGAACGGCTACATTTGGTTCCCTAGTGACCGTTGGAGAGTGCACACGATAAATGGTGGCCGTGAGGAGCATTCCTCCTCACACTTAACTTCATTTCACACCTCCCCAAAGTAACTCTTGCTCACATTGTTTTTCTTGCTCTTCATTGAAGAACTCTTGCTCAAAATCCAACTCAAAAAGATTTGCTTTTGTTTGCATTTGCAATTTGCTCTCAAGCTCTTCAAGGGAAAAATTTTTGGGGGTTTTTCTTTTACTAACATCACCTCTTTCAAGTTTTTGCTTTGTTGTGTTCTTGTTTGTTGTGGCCACGAAAGGAATGAAGAGGTTGTTTTGGAAGAGGAAGTAGGTTGCAAGCTCAAGCCATGGTGGAGACTCAAGTGCACGTCCCTCTTCCGTTGCTACACCAAGTTCACGGAGGAGGAGTGTAGGTGAGGACACTCCCATGGGTGAGGGAAGCAACCCGCACCAACTTCTTCACGACGACGACCTCGACATACAAAGTGGAGTTGAAGATCAAGCACACAAGCTCCTCCAAGATCGTGAGTTTTGTCATACGAAAGCTTATGATACGGATTTGATCTCCAAAATAGGTATGGATTCTGAATTCTTTTCCATTGACGTGCACTAGGATGGGAAAACTTTGCTCATATAGAGGAGAGAGGTTCATGTCTTCTCTCCATGCAATTCCTTTGCACACTCAAAATAGGATTTGATGGTATTACTTTTAGATTATTTCAAAAAGAATACAACATCCTATGGAAAGAATTAAGTGAAATCCTAGGCTTCCATAAACGTTGTTTTCTAGATTTAGACGCTTTGCCTAAGTTTAACAAATAAAGTTTTTGGCAAGATTTAACTAGTGAGGTCAGATGTAGTGCACCTAGGAATAGCCACTTACACAACCCTACTTTATGCTTCATGCATAGATGGGTGGATATGAATACGTTCCCTAGAGGAGATGTAAGGATAGTGCGTGATGATGAGCTGAAAATTTTATTTGCAAAGATTAAAAAGATAAAAGTTGCTCCATAATGACACAATGGTTACATTACATTCCAGGAACAGGGCCAATTGAATGCACTTCATTGATTACTCATATTGCTACTAGGGTAGGAGCACTAGAATATTCTTCATTTGAGTACATTGAAAATGAGAGAGAATTAATTAATGAAGATTATTTAGTGCAAGGACATACCCTTAAGCATGATCAAGATGGCTCTTTGATATTTTATTATCCCGGCTTTGTCAATGAAATTCGGTTACCTAGCCCAGATTATCATTTGTACAAATGTCGGAGGCTAACCATTGACCTTCTTCCCATCGAGGAAGCCCGAAGAAGTAATGTCTCTAGCAGGGTAACTAGAAGCCGTACAAGGAGAGTGGCATGCCCCCGACAGCCTCCACGGTCCATGAGTACGAAGAGGAAGAGAACCCAACGGGTGATGCACCCGGATGGACTCAACCTCCATCGTACGAGACTGAAGGTCCGTCTTGGCATGGATGGCCAGGTGCCACATGGGAGCCACTTCAAGCTCTAGCAGCTTGCCCCCAATGTCCATGAGAAGACATCATTTCCCTTCATCTAGAAGTCATCGTGACTATAGCCGAGGAATGACGGATCTCACTAGACGTATGGAAGAGCTTGAAGTGAGAACGAGTGACATCTACAACACTCTCCAAGGGCATGTCTGAGGTACCCAAGACTGGCAACAACACATGGACGCTCAATTCACCAACTTCAACTCCACGCTACAACAACAACAAGCTGATCTCGTCATCAAGGATTCAACCCTCATCACGAAGGTGAGTGAAGAACAAGCTTGGGGGAGGACCCCCACTTGAGGTATCAACCCCTTGCATATTTATTTTCCATTCACCCATCATCCATCTTGCATATAAAAAAATAAAAATTGTAAATAATAAGTAGAGTAGATTTGTTTTCAAATAAAATTAAAGATGTTCTGTAGGAATGACTTGGAATTCACATAAATGAAATGATGAATATTTGGTCTGTTTTAATTTTCCTAAGTCCCTAGTTTACAACTTACTACTCTCCAACATATTGTTCTCATTGGCTAAAATTGTTTTTGCCTTGATTTGGAAATTGTGGGTAGCACAAGCTTAATCCATTCTAAGTTGTTGTGAGATATGATATAGTGATAGGGCTGCTATCCTAGTCTGAAAGTGAAACTTGGATTTCCGAAGAAAATTATAAAAAGATTTAAGTTGCTCTCATTTGATTGGAAATACCTACCAAAGTCATATGATATATTATATTGATAGACCCTATGCATATGCTATTTATCTTCACATTGATCTTTGTCAAACTAGTATAGACCTATGTGAGATTTCATTCATTACTTTTTGAACTCAAGACTTCACTTGCACATGTTATAGTTCTACACTAGAAGTAAGCAAAATCCCATCATACCACCATTCCACAATAAAAAGATAAATTCCATATCCTTCATGCTTAGTACTCTATCAAAATTTATTGCATAAAAAAGGAGTAGAAGACATGGCTACAAGAAAAAGAAAAAAATGCATCCTTACATCATAAGCATGAGAGAAAAAAAAGAAAAAAAAAGTAGCCATGTTTCATCCCTATAAAATAAGAGAGTCCACTCAAAAGGGAGTCATCTCAATATCCACATCCACTCCATTCCATCACACATGCACAAGTCTTGAATCAAATTGTTTTGAATTGATTCTCCTAAGGCTTACTTTTTTGACTTAGCAATATTATGTGTTGCAAATATGCCTACTATATTCCCTACCAAGCTCCACATACAAGCCTTATTTAGTGGTAGGATGAATGTAGGCACAATGTCTTGGTGAGGACATATTTCCACTACACATAAAGGAGAGACCAAGAGAATCAAATTGAGATACTTAAAATCTAAATTGAACTCTCCGGAATTTGAGTGGATCTTGATTTCTAGGGTATGTGTGCTCCATTTGTTGTTCTATCTTTCAATCACCCATGCATAGGAGAAGGCATAAGCCCCATAATGACTTGATATGGGTGAAGTACCATGCCAATTTTTGCAATACTAGGTAGTGTATTTTGTTGTGCACATGGTACTTTTAAAAGTAGAACATTATAGCAACTCCTGATCATCAACCTAAAGTCTTGACTTTGCTTGGAACAAGCAAAGGATAAGCTTGGGGGAGTTTCTTGAAAGTTGATATATACCAATTTCACCCGTCAATATAACTCAATTATATGAAGGAATTGTCATTTCTTGCACACATCACCTTTCTATTTAACTGTCAATATAACCTATGTTAGAGATAGGCACTTGGCAGGAGTCGTCCTAGTATTGCTAGGGGTAAACCCGTGCCCGATGTGTTAATCCACTTAGCATGAGAATTCATAAATAATATAATCATTTATAACTAACTTAGGCTATGTATATATACATTAGAAGCACAGTAGGAGTATCTACCTAACTCTAGCCTAGTCTCTCTTTACCTCATTTACCCTTTTAGGTTAGAATGCTCTTGTGTGTGTCACACTACCTCCCAACTATCAATTACTCATCCTTGCTAGAACCCTACCTAGACTAACCTAGCCTCTCCATTTGATGGTTGATTTGCTTCCATCTAGACTTCCTTTGGGAGAATATAAATGACACCCTTTGTAAATACTCTAAAAGGGGAAATTCTACATCGATAGATTTTGTGCATTTGTGGACTTACATCTGTGATTTAAAAAACTATCAACAAGCATTTCTAGCACCCTTGGTAGGAATGATTTATTAGTAGTGCGTAGGAAATATCAACACTCCCCTCAGCAAAATGGGGTGGCCGAGAGGAAGAATAGGACTCTCATTGAGATGTCTAGAATCATGCTTGATGAGTACAAGACATCGGACCGGTTTTGAGCAGAAGTGGTTAACACAACTTGCCATGCTATAAATCGGTTGTATCTCCATCGCATATTGAAGAAGATGTCTTATGAACTCCTAACCGGAAACAAACCAAATATTTCCTATTTTTGTGTTTTTTGGAGCAAATGCTATATTCTCAACAAGAAGCCTAGGACTTTGAAGGTTGCTTCAAAGTCTTATGAGGTTTCTTGCTTGGTTATTACTCAAACACTTACGCCTATCGTGTTTTCCACAAATCCTCCGGAATTGTTGAAGTGGCATGTGATGTTGTATTTGATGAGACTAATGGCTCCCAAGTGGAGCAAGTTGATCGTCATGTGCTAGATCAAGAAGAAGCTCCACAAGTGGTAATGGGAAGGATGGCACTTGGAGACATTCGACCACAAGAAAAACCTCAAGACTCAAGTGACCATCCCACACATCAAGCAAACTCTTCCTCAAAAGATCAAGCTCACGACTGTTGATGGCTCCTAAGATATACTAACAAATCATCCCCGACAACGGCGCCAAAAATGCTTGTTGGTATTTCTTATGCACCATTAACTAAACATCTCCAACTGATGTGTCAGAAATGCTTGTCAATGGTTCTATTGGATCACAGAGTGACTTCCGCAAGCGCACAGAGATATCATTGTAGCACTTCCCCTTAAGAGTATTCCCAAGGGTGTCATTTATTTGATCCCAAAGGAAGGCAGGGAAGAGATATAACAATCATCAAGTCAAAAGGGTAGAAAGGTCTAGGTAAGAATCTAGTAAGGATGGATAAAATAATAGTGGAGGTAGTGTGACACACACAAAAGCTTTCAAGTCTAAGGGGGGTAAGAGGATCCTAGAGGTTAGTTAAGGTTGAGAGTTATGGAGGTACTCCTACTATGCTCTATTGTACATATACATAGTCTAAGCTAATTATTCATAAGCTAGATCAATAGTGAATACTTATGCTATGTGGTTCAACACATCGGGCACGGGCTTACCCCTAGCAATACTAGGGCAACTTCCGCCAAGAGCCTGTGGCATAGCCGAACGTGGAGGATTAAGAAGGACAGATAGGGCTGTCGCCACCTACTGCCTACGTCTTCAATCCATGGGTCTACGAGACATCCAATGCTACTTAGCTATCCTAGCACCATGATAGCATATTAAGTAATTACCTTAAGAGCCTAGGCACAATCCATCCTAAGGCAATGAATTGAATCATCATTGAACCAATGTTGATACACAACATAATTATCCATACTAACCTAGTTATGTTATAATTAACTAGACTATAGTGGGGGTCTATAGGTTCTATGATATTGAGATATGTTCATGATGAAATAGTCATAGAAGCTATACCTTCCACATACATGGACTCCACAATCAAACAAGAAACATTTTGCCCAAATACATGTATAAGTAGAGACTAAAGATACTATCTTTATTATGCATAAAGTCACAAATAAAAGAAAGAGTACATGAGCCATACATTTCCCAATGTAGGATTGGGAAGAGAGAGACTCCTTACTCCTTTCCCAATTTGGACTTGGGACTAGAGACTCTCCTCTCTACAACCTAACTCCTCTAAGACTATGGATGATAGTGTATACAATAGAGATGAAGCTCAAGTGGTATGTGTTGAAGTGAGGGGTAGGGGGTCCTATTTATACTAGTGTTGAGGTCGGTTCCCGCCACCAAAATCGCGCGAATCAGTCACCATTGACTCCTTCAAGCCAGGAGGAGCCAACACGCGTTGTTTGACCGCATTTGGTGCCAGGAAGAGGTCGACCAAACCCCTGGTTCGGCCAACCTGGTCAGCACTCCACACGCGAAGTGCTTCCTCCAGGTGGCTGCCAGGTGGTCCCCCTTTATGTATCTGGGTGATACACCATTGGATCTCCTCGGATACTTCTGTTTGTGGGCCATTTGATCCATGGGATGCCACGTGCCGTCGCCTGATTGGCTGAGATTATATTTTATAGGATTGGTCCCTCTACATTTCCTCATTTCCTGCATAAAATACTACATACACATATTTCTCCAAGTCCAAGTGGAATTGGGTTAGGTAGAAAGGTGATGTGTGCAAGAAATGACAAATCCTTCACATAATTGAGTTAAATTGACGGATGAAATTGGTATATAACAACCGTCAACAAACTCCCCCAAGCTTATCCTTTGCTCGTCCCGAGCAAAGTCAAGACTTTAGGTTGATGATCAGGAGTTGCTACAATGTCTTATTTTCAAATGTATCTAATGCACAACAAGATACTCTACCTAGTATTGCGGAAATTGGCTATGATACTCTACCTTTCTTAAGTTATCATGGGGCTTATGCTTTTTCATATTCATGAGTAGTTGAAAGGTAGAATAGCAAATGGAGCAAACATAGCCTAGAAATCAAGTTCCACTTAAATCTCGGAGAATTCATGTGACGCCCGGTTCCGAAAATGAACCAAGCTAACGCATATGTGTGCCCAGGATGTTCATCACACATACACAAGTGCAATCACAAAAGATTATACAGAAAATTACCACAAGACAAGATTAATTAACCAAATTTTATTACACAACCAGATTATCCTCGACTACAAGCTCTAAAGAATATTAATCACAAGTTCAACTAATGAAGCGGAAATAAACTAATTAAGCAACTAAGCAACTATGTAGCATAAGCGACAGGGTATGTATGCGCAGCTCCAATCAACACCACAGGCAAAGCTGATGGTAGACACGGCCTAGAACTCCGCATTATCACCATTAAACTCCCCATCCTGACCTGCAACTGTTGGGGTGGGAGATTGCAAGAGTGAGTACATGTCGTACTCAGCAAGTGTGGAAAGTATGACATGTGGCTGATTCAAACGACGACAATAATAATGGCTAAGTGCTGAAAAGTACATAAAAACATTTGAAAAGCAATATATTACATGTATGTGAAATAAACCCATCATAAGCATAAGTAATACCATAATACAAAACTGAATTCATTATCATCATCAATAATTCCATATTTCACCATCATCAATAACCATATTCAATACCAGAAATTTATCCATAACCATTATCAAACCATAACCAATCCAAATCCCAATTTCCCTCTAATCATGTAGGTCATCCAGGCGCTCATAACCAGGAGCACGGCTATCATGATAATTTATTTAGACTCTGCAGAGTTTGTACCTCTTTACCCACGTGTTTGTGATTTCATCATCCGTCGACGACTAAAGAACCTCCCTCATGCCAATTACACTTCCTTTGGTGTATGGCCAAGAGATCACAAAATAGCCTTTACAAAGGGATTACTAGCCTATTTAGACCCCACTGAGGTTTCACCGGTGGTGATGTCTCCCGCAGAGCACATCTTCAACCAAGGGCCCCCTTTTGAGCCATTCGGATCCCAGGGTAGTCCCACCAATCATCAACAAACCCAATCCGACTACCCCTTCCCCGAGCATCCACAATGGTCCAAACAGCACTAGCAAAGCCCTAATTAATCGGCTACGCCGCACCCATACCTGGCCTCGTGGTGGCACTATAGTCCTAGCTTATTCTCGCATGAACCGGTCCTTAGATCTAAAGCAAGCAACCCACCATAACATCCAACCCATCCACATACCAGGCTTGCTTAGATTGCCCATTACCATACCATATTTAACCAGTTCATGTTAACCATAATCTCATCCATGCATAATTAAATTGAGTGGTATAGTTATTCCCATCCCAGTTGATTAAGCGAAGCAAAAGGTAAAGATCCTTCCCGACTCTCTACCATAAATTCCAGGTGACAAGGGTGGTTAAACAAATCTAGTAAACTTCCTACCATAGGATTCCCATCAAATTGACACAAGCATGCAGTTTTGCAAACAAAACATTTATTTTAAAAACGGGATCAATATGCTTCAAAGACACTTGCCTTGCTCTTGCTGTTGATTAGGGTCAAAGCCTTCAAACTCCTGGTGCTGTAGATCCTCCGCGGCACTCTCTAGCGCAAATCTGTCTAATCCACACAATAAACATACAAGACAAGAAACACAATCAAAGAGTGCACAAATATTACTTAATATGACATGACATGCATGATTGATGCAAATGCAAGGTAGAACTTGTTACTAGATTGCTTTTAATGATCACTATCTAGTTCTAATAGCTTTTAACAAGTTTATACAGGTTTGGAGTTGATTAGATCAAATTTTAGAGTCAATTCAACACAATTTAACCAGAAAGATCAGACTAGTCCGCTAGGGACCGGACAAGTCCGCACTCCGCGAGATCGACAGATTAGGGTTTTCTAGATCGACGTAAATTCGGAGATTAGGGGTTGAATTCACGTAAGGAAAAGAGAATAGGAGTTATACCAGGTGTTTAGAACTCCAATGATCCAAGAAACTTGGAGGTAGCACTTGGATCTTGATGATCTAGGGTTGGTGATGAACTTGGAGATGAATTGGTGGTGAAGGATGAAACTTGGTGGAGATCTTGATCCTCCTTCGTTTCCTCCTCTTCTTCCTCTTGCTTGGGATCTTCTCCTCCCTCCTTGATGGTGGCTCCCCACGAACTAGGGTTTGGGTGGGTTGAAAAGTGGCAAATAGATGTCAAACCAAGGGGTGAGGCTGTTTATATAGAGGTGGAGGCTAGGGTTAGATGGATTTCGAGTTTGGGATGAGTAGAGGCCGGTTTAGAGTCCCACATGGGTTCTAAGGGAGTTAGGCATGACGTCCCTAGGCCCACTTATCGTGAAACCCAAGTCGTAAAACAAAAGTTCAATTCGGAGTCACGAAATATCGGACAAGTCCGGAAAGGACCGGACTAGTCCGAAGTCGTCCAGAGAGAAATTCGGACAAGTCTGGCCTAAAATCGGACAAGTCCGATCTTAGTCAGAAAGGAAAACAGACAAGTCCGCTGGAACACCGGACTAGTCCGGACAAGTCCAGGGACTTAACAAATTTTCAAGGATTCATGGAACATCGGACTAGTCCGCACAAAATCGGACAAGTCCGAAGTTGTCCAGGGGCAAATATCGGACTAATCCGAGCAAAAACGGACAAGTCCGATTTTAGACAGAGAGAAATCAGACTAGTCCTCAGCAAAACCGGACTAGTCCGCACTTTCCTACATTTTTAAGTGCGGTTTTGCTCCAAATCAATTTTAAACTTGTTCCTCTTGTTATGGGTTAATGTTAAACATGCATATGAATGTATGCAGGGCATGATGCATGAAAATGGGGGCGTTACAAACCTACCCCCTTAAAATGAATCTCGCCCTCGAGATTCGACGCGGAAGAGAAGAGATAGGGAAATTCCTTCTTGATATCATCCTCTAGCTCCCAAGTTGCTTCTTTTTCTGTGTGATGCTTCCATTGAACTTTACACCATCTAATGACCTTGTTCCTTGTGACTCTCTCCTTAGTTTCCAAGATTTTTACCGGTTGCTCGGCATACGTCAAATCTTCCTCTAGTTCCAATTCTTCCATTGGCACTTGTTCTTCCGGTACTCTCACACACTTCTTGAGCTGGGAAACATGAAAGACATCATGTGCATCCGAAAGATGAGCTGGCATCTCCAACTTATACGCTACTTCTCCTCTTTTGTCCAAAATCTTGAATGGTCCAATATAGCGAGGTGCGAGCTTACCCCTTATGTTAAACCTCTTATGACCTCTTATTGGTGACACCTTGAGGTAAACAAAATCTCCTATTTCAAAGGCTAATTTCCTTCTCCTATTGTCCGCATAGCCTTTTTGTCTTGATTGGGCAGCCCTCAAGTTTTCACGAATCATTTGGACTTGCTTTTCGGCTTCTTGCAACACATCCGGACCAAATACTTGAGTTTTCCCTGCTTCATTCCAGAATAAAGGTGTCCTGCACTTCCTCCCATAAAGCGCTTCATATGGTGACATTTTCAAGTTGGCTTGGTAACTATTGTTGTATGAAAATTCCGCGTATGGCAAGCTTTTGTCCCAACTTTTCCCATGCTTTAAAGCAAAAGCTCTTAACATGTCCTCCAAAATCTGATTGGTCCTCTCGGTTTGTCCATCCGTTTGAGGATGATATGCTGAACTAAAATTCAACCTCGTTCCCAAAGCTTCATGCAACTTTTGCCAAAACCTGGAAGTAAATTGAGAACCTCTATCCGAGACTATCTTCTTCGGTACTACATGTCGGCACACAATATGCTCCATATACAATTCTGCTAGCTTTGCGGTGGTATATGTGGTCTTGACAGGAATAAAGTGAGCTGATTTTGTCAACCGATCTACAATGACCCATTTTGAATCATAGCCATACTGGGTTCGCGGTAATCCAACTATAAAGTCCATACCAATCTCTTCCCACTTCCACTCTGGAATCTTCAATGGCTGCAATAACCCTGCTTCCCTTTGATGTTCCGCCTTGACTCGTTGGCACACGTCACACAATGCAACATATTCGGCTATGTCCTTCTTCATGCTATCCCACCAATAGCAAGTCTTCAAGTCTTTGTACATCTTCGTACAACCTGGGTGAATCGAGTAAGGCGAGTCATGTGCCTCCTTTAATATTGTCTCCCGAATATGCTTTACATTAGGCACAACGATCCTCTTTCCAAGCCATAAGGTACCATGTTCGTCTTCATCGAATCTGAATTCTCTCCCTTCCTCGATCCTTTCCTTGATTTCCTTGATCTCCTCATCCGTGGTTTGTGCCTCTCGGATTTCTTGCTCCAAGGTTGGGTTTAACTCCATCATCTCTGTCTCATTTACAAACCCGAGGTTCAACCGTTCAAACTCCATACATAACTCGGACGGTAACTCTCGAACTGTAAGTTGATGGCTTACTCCCTTTCTACTCAAAGCATCGGCCACTACATTGGCCTTTCCTGGATGATAGTTGATCCCCAAATCATAATCTTTGATGAGCTCCAACCATCTTCGTTGCCTCAAATTCAGATCCGTTTGTGTGAAAATATACTTCAAACTCTTATGATCCGTGTAGATTTCACACCTATGTCCAAGAATATAGTGTCTCCAAATCTTCAATGCATGTACCACGGCTGCGAGTTCTAAATCGTGTGTCGGGTAATTCTGCTCATGTTTCTTCAATTGTCTTGACGCATAGGCGACCACTTGACCTTCTTGCATAAGCACGCATCCGAGTCCTTGTCTTGATGCATCACAATAAATGTCAAAACTCTTGCTTACATCCGGCAATACCAAAACTGGGGCTGTTGTTAACCTCTTCTTCAACTCCTCAAAACTGTTTTGACAAGCTTCAGTCCATTGGAACGCCTTTCCCTTCATTAGCAACTCCGTCATAGGCTTGGCTATCTTGGAAAAATCCTTAATAAACCGACGGTAATATCCAGCCATCCCAAGAAAACTCCTTATTTCCTTGACATTTTGCGGCGGTTCCCACTTCAACACGTCTCTCACCTTTCCGGGGTCAACCGATACTCCTCCTCCTGAGATGATATGACCCAAAAATGGCACCTCTTTCAACCAAAACTGACACTTGTTGAACTTGGCATACAACTGATGCTCCCTCAATTTCTGCAACGTAAGCCTCAAGTGTTCCTCATGTTCCTTCTCATCCTTTGAGTAGATCATAATATCATTAATAAACACCACAACGAACTTGTCCAAGTACTCCATGAAGACTTTATTCATGAGGTACATAAAGTAGGCAGGCGCATTTGTCAATCCAAAAGACATCACGGTGTACTCATAAGATTCATATCGTGTCCTAAAAGCTGTCTTGGGTATGTCCGATGGTCTAATCTTCATTTGAAAGTATCCCGACCTCAAATCAATCTTAGAGAAGACACAAGCACCCTTCATCTGATCAAACAAATCCTCTATACAGGGCAAGGTGTACTTGTTCTTGATGGTCACCTCGTTGAGAGCTCGGTAATCCACGCACATCCTTTGGGATCCATCCTTCTTGTCCACAAACAGCACAGGCGCTCCCCAAGGTGAAGAACTAGGGCGAATAAAACCCTTCTCTAATTGCTCTTGAATTTGCTTCTTGAGCTCCGCTAATTCCATAGGGGGCATCCTATACGGCCTCTTAGCTATAGGTGCAGTTCCAGGTATTAAATCAATAACAAACTCAATGTCTCGATCGGGTGGCATACCTGGCAACTCGTCCGGAAAAACATCCAAAAATTCACACACCACCGGAATCTCCTCAATTGCAACACCGTCCATATGATTCAGCTCTAATTGCTTCGGTGCAGTTTGAGATGCTTCAAATTCTACGGTGATCCCTTCCTCATTGGTCAACTTCACCGTCTTCGTGGCACACTCAATAACTCCATTGTGCTTCCTTAACCAGTCCATACCAAGTATAATGTCCAACCCTTGAGAATCCAAAACAATGAGGTTGGCGGAGAAGTCTACCCCCCTTATTCTAAGGCTTATTTTTGGACATACTATATTTGTCCTCATCTCTCCTCCAGGAGACTTAACCAATAGAGTAAACTTCATATGAGAGATAGGCAAACTATACTTGGCAACATACTTTGATGCAATGAATGAATGCGATGCTCCGGAATCAAATAACATAGTCGCGGGGTTGGAGTTGGCGAGAAACATACCAATGACCACATCATCCGCTTGTTGAGCATCCTCCGTAGAGACATGGTTCACGTTGCCACGAGCAAAATTCTGCTGTCCACGGCTTTCTTGTGGTTGTCCTCCATTGGGTCTTGGGTTTTGCCTCGGTGCATTGCTTCCTTGACCAAGGCCTGACTTAGGACATTGATGCGCAAAGTGTCCAGCTTCTCCACAAGTATAACACTTCTTAACTCCACCAGAATTATTGGGACGAGCTTGGTTTTGAGCATTTGCAGCAGGGAAATTAGCACGAGGCTCATAAGGAATTGGAGGCCTAGGTGCTTGCATAACAGGGCGCTGCTGCACAAACTGAGTAGGGCGCGGTGCATAACCAGGGCGCTGAGCAGGAATAGAAGAGCTGTAATGAGGCGCATTGGGCGGCGCAAAACGAGGGCGCACATTACTTCCTTGTTGATGTCCTTGATATGGTGCCTTCCTCTTGGTTTCTTGCTCCATCTCACGGATCTTGTTCTCAACCACAATTGCTTTGTCCACAAGCTTCTGGAAATTTGTATAATCGCAATTGAGCAATTGCACCTGGATCTCATTGTTCAAGCCCCTCATGAACAAGTATTGCTTCCGGCTGTCCCGACTAACATCCTCAGGCGCATACCTTGAGAGTTGAGTGAATTTATTGAGATATTCACTCACGCTTGATATTCCTTGCCTTAAATTCTCAAATTCTTGCCTCTTCAAGATCATAACTCCCTCGGGCACATAATGAGAACGAAAATTCTCCTTGAATTCGGCCCAAGTGATTCTTTCTTGGTTCTCATGAGCATTGCAATAAGAATCCCACCAATCCGCAGCTGCTCCAACTAGTTGATGAGAAGCAAATAGCACCTTCTCCCGGTCACTGCATTGGACAATAGCTAGCTTCTTCTCCACAGACTTGAGCCAATCATCCGCATCCATAGGGTTTGCGGCTTGAGCAAAGGTTGGCGGCCTAGTCCTCATAAACTCTCCCAATCGGTTATGGGGAGGCGGGGGTGGTGGTGGAGGCATGTGGGGTTGATTGTTGATATTGCCGGCCTGCAGCTGTCCCATAGTCTGTATCATGGTCTGCATGAGCTGGTTTTGCATGGCCAATAGCTGCTCGATATTGATGGCTCCATGAGCATGTTCTTGTCCATTGTTGTTCTGAGGCACTCCATCGTTCTCCTCCTCATCATTGTTGTCCCTCTGGTTGCGAGTCCTCACCATCTGAAGAAAAGCAATAGGTAAGAATTAGAGAACGTCCCCAACTATATGCATCAAGGGATATGAAACTAAACAGCTAGCTACACTAGCCTAGGTGGACATGGCAATGCTAAGGCATCCCAAAATCCTCTATTAAGCACACAAGCAAACAATATATATAGCAAACAGCACTCCAAGCAAAAACACATCGATTCCTGAGTGCTCCTATGTGCTCTAAAGTGTCCATTCTATCTAGGCTGCATCCTACGGTCAACCTGGCTCTGATACCAATCTGTGACGCCCGGTTCCGAAAATGAACCAAGCTAACGCATATGTGTGCCCAGGATGTTCATCACACATACACGAGTGCAATCACAAAAGAGTATACAGGAAATTACCACAAGACAAGATTAATTAACCAAATTTTATTACACAACCAGATTATCCTCGACTACAAGCTCTAAAGAATATTAATGACAAGTTCAACTAATGCAGCGGAAATAAACTAATTAAGCAACTAAGCAACTATGCAGCATAAGCGACAGGGTATGTATGCGCAGCTCCAATCAACACCACAGGCAAAGCTGACGGTAGACATGGCTTAGAACTCCGCATTATCACCATTAAACTCCCAATCCTGACCTGCAACTGTTGGGGTGGGGGATTGCAAGAGTGAGTACATGTCGTACTCAGCAAGTGTGGAAAGTATGACATGTGGCTGATTCAAACGACGACAATAATAATGGCTAAGTGCTGAAAAGTACATAAAAACATTTGAAAAGCAATATATTACATGTATGTGAAATAAACCCATCATAAGCATAAGTAATACCATAATACCAAACTGAATTCATTATCATCATCAATAATTCCAGATTTCACCATCGTCAATAACCATATTCAATACCAGAAATTTATCCATAACCATCCATAACCATTATCAAACCATAACCAATCCAAATCCCAATTTCCCTCTAATCATGTAGGTCATCCAGGCACTCATAACCGGGAGCACGGCTATCATGATAGTTTATTTAGACTCTGCAGAGTTTGTACCTCTTTACCCACGTGTTTGTGATTTCATCACCCGTCGGCGACTAAAGAACCTCCCTCATGCCAATTACACTTCCTTTGGTGTATGGCCAAGAGATCACAAAATAGCCTTTACAAAGGGATTACTAGCCTATTTAGACCCCACTGAGGTTTCACCGGTGGTGATGTCTCCCGCAGAGCACATCTTCAACCAAGGGCCCCCTCTTGAGCCATTCGGATCCCAGGGTAGTCCCACCAATCATCAACAAACCTAATCCGACTACCCCTTCCCCGAGCATCCACAATGGTCCAAACAGCACTAGCAAAGCCCTAATTAATCGGCTACGCCGCACCCATACTTGGCCTCGTGGTGGCACTGTAGTCCTGGCTTATTCTCGCATGAACCGGTCCTTAGATCTAAAGCAAGCAACCCACCATAACGTCCAACCCATCCACATACCAAGCTTGCTTAGATCGCCCATTACCATACCATATTTAACCAGTTCATGTTAACCATAATCTCATCCATGCATAATTAAATTGAGTGGTATAGTTATTCCCATCCCAGTTGATTAAGCGAAGCAAAAGGTAGAGATCCTTCCCGACTCTCTACCATAAATTCCAGGTGACAAGGGTGGTTAAACAAATCTAGTAAACTTCCTACCATAGGATTCCCATCAAATTGACACAAGCATGCAGTTTTGCAAACAAAACATTTATTTTAAAAACAGGATCAATATGCTTCAAGGACACTTGCCTTGCTCTTGCTGTTGATTAGGGTCAAAGCCTTCAAACTCCTGGTGCTGTAGATCCTCCGCGGCACTCTCTAGCGCAAATCCGTCTAATCCACACAATAAACATACAGGACAAGAAACACAATCAAAGAGTGCACAAATATTACTCAATATGACATGACATTCATGATTGATGCAAATGCAAGGTAGAACTTGTTACTAGATTACTTTTAATGATCACTATCTAGTTCTAATAGCTTTTAACAAGTTTATACAGGTTTGTAGTTGATTAGATCAAATTTTAGAGTCAATTCAACACAATTTAACCAGAAAGATCGGACTAGTCCGCTAGGGACCGGACAAGTCCGCACTCCGCGAGATCGGTAGATTAGGGTTTTCTAGATCGACGTAAATTCGGAGATTAGGGGTTGAATTCACGTAAGGAAAAGAGAATAGGAGTTATACCAGGTGTTTAGAACTCCAATGAACCAAGAAACTTGGAGGTAGCACTTGGATCTTGATGATCTAGGGTTGGTGATGAACTTGGAGATGAATTGGTGGTGAAGGACGAAACTTGGTGGAGATCTTGATCCTCCTTCGTTTCCTCCTCTTCTTCCTCTTGCTTGGGATCTTCTCCTCCCTCCTTGATGGTGGCTCCCCACGAACTAGGGTTTGGGTGGGTGGAAAAGTGGCAAATAGATGTCAAACCAAGGGGTGGGGCTGTTTATATAGAGGTGGAGGCTAGGGTTAGATGGATTTCGAGTTTGGGATGAGTAGAGGCCGGTTTAGAGTCCCACATGGGTTCTAAAGGAGTTAGGCACGACGTCCCTAGGCCCACTTATCGTGAAACCCAAGTCGTAAAACAAAAGTTCAATTCGGAGTCACGAAATATCGGACAAGTCCGGAAAGGACCGGACTAGTCCGAAGTCGTCCAGAGAGAAATTCGGACAAGTCTGGCCTAAAATCGGACAAGTCCGATCTTAGTCAGAAAGGAAAACGGACAAGTCCGCTGGAACACCGAACTAGTCCGGACAAGTCCAGGGACTTAACAAATTTTCAAGGATTCATGGAACATCGGACTAGTCCGCACAAAATCGGACAAGTCCGAAGTTGTCCAGGGGCAAATATCGGACTAGTCCGCAGCAAAAATGGACAAGTCCGATTTTAGACAGAGAGAAATCGGACTAGTCCTCAGCAAAACCAGACTAGTCCGCACTTTCCTACATTTTTAAGTGCGGTTTTGCTCCAAATCAATTTTAGACTTGTTCCTCTTGTTATGGGTTAATGTTAAACATGCATATGAATGTATGCAGGGCATGATGCATGATAATGAGGGCGTTACAATTCAAATTAGACATTAAGTACCTCAATTTGATTCTCTCAATCACTCCTTTGTGGATAGTGGAAATATTTCCTCACCAAAGCATTGTGCCTCTATTATTCCTACTCATTGACTATGGCTTGTATGTGGAGCTTGGTAAGGAAAGTAAGTAGGCATATTTGCATTACATATATTGCTAAGTCAAAAGAGTAAGCCTTAGGAGAATTCAAATCAAAACTTTTTGATTCAAGACTAGTGCATGTGTGATGGAGTGAAAAGTGGATGTGGATACTTGAGATAACTCCTTTTTGGTATAATCTCTCTTTTTTTGCAGGGATGAAACATGGATACTTTTCTTTTCTCTTTTTTTCTCATGCTTATGATGTAAGCATGCTTTTTTTCATTTTCTTTTTGTAGCCATGTCTTCTACTCCCTTTCTTTGCAATGAATTTTGAAGAGAGTGCTAAACATGAATAACATGGAGTTTCTCTTTTTGTTGTGGTATGGTGGATATGATGGACGTTTTGCTTACTTCTAGTGTAGAAGTATAGCATGTGCAAGTGAAGTCTTGAATTCAAAAAGAATTGAATAATTTCTCACATAGGTCTATACTAGTTTGACTAGGCTCAATGTGAAAGCAAATAGCATATGCATAAGGTTTTGTCTATGTATGAATATCATATGGCTTTGGTAGGTATTTCCAATCGAATGAGGGAAACTTAATTCTTTTTAGGATTTCTCTGGAAATCTAAGTTTTACTTTCAAACTAGGACTAGCAGCCCTATTACTAATTCTAATCTTGCAACAACCTAGAATTAGATTAAGCTTTTGCTACCCACAATTTCCAAATTAAGGTAAAAGTATTTCAAACCAATGAAAGCAATATTCGGAGAGTAGCAAGTTGTAAACTAGAGACTTAGGAAAATAAAACAGAGCAACTATTCATCATTTCATCTATGTGAATTCTAAATCATTCTTACCGCACATCTTTATTTGATGAAAGCAAATCTAACATATATATATATATATATATATTAAATGCGAGGTGGATGATGGATGGATGGAAAATAAATATCAAGGAATGTGATACATGTTACCTCAAGTGGGGGTCCTCCCCCAAGCTTGTTCTTCAACTATCTCCGTGATAAGGGTTGAACCCTTGATGACGGAAGTATGCTGCAAGATCGGCTTGTTGTTGTAGCGCTGTTTTGAAGTTGGTGAATTGAGCATCCATGTGTTGTTGCCAATCCTGGGTACCTTGAACATGCTCCTGGAGTGTGCTGTAGATGTCACCCGTTCTCACTTCAAGTTCTCCCATACGTCTTGTGAGGTTCATCATTCCTTGGCTATAGTCATGATGACTTCTAGCCGAAAAGGAATGACGTCCTCTCATGGACGTTGGGGACAAGCTGCTAGAGCTGAAAGTGGATAAGGGTGGATCCCTTTGCCATTCTCGCCAAGATGATCCCCTGGTCTCATACGTTGGAGGTTCAGTCCATCCGGGCGCATAACCCGTTGGGTTCTCTTCCTCTTGGTATTCATGGACCGGAGAGATTATCGGTGGCATGCATGTGGCTGCAGTCCTCGCACGATTCCTTGTTACCCTGCCAGAGACATTACTTCTTCTTGCTTCCTCAAGGGGAAGAAGATTAATGGTTAGTGTCGGTACCCTGAGTACCGTATACCCCTTGAGATTGCAAAGATCTCAAGGAAATGTCATCTACTTGATTTGAAGACCTTCGGAGGCCCACATGTCAGACATAACCGGACCCGCTTCCCCAACATGGTTAGTCCCAGGGTCGCCACGTGTACCATCAAACCGGAGCTACAGCCTCCGGGCTATGTACCATAACGGCATCCCCGGACCTAACCCCAGACCGAGGGAAGCTCAAAAACTGACACGTGTCTGGTCGCACCGGACCTATCTGTTCCCCACAGTATGCTCCAGAGTTGCCACGTGTCCAACTGTCGGATCTTCAGCCTCAAACCTCCGGTAGACTCCACAACGGCTTCGGATCTTCAAAGGGGAATCAAGGACTTCAAGACTCGATTAAGTGTCATTAATACTATGTTAATAACACACGATCGGACGACCCTTATTACCAGTAACGGCGCTGTCAAAGCCCGTAACTCGGTCATTAAGGGTAATTAAGCGCATCAAATGTGTATCAATAGTAGCCGCCGGGGCCACATGTCGGGCCAGGCCAACTTGTAACAGCCTGTCCTTGTACTATAAAAGGACAGGCCGACGATACTTAGAGATGATCTGATCTAGTCTGATCAGCTCACACGCGCTCTAAACTCACGTCACCTAAGTTGAATTCATACATCCAATACAACACCAACACACCCCGTGGAGTAGGGTATTACGCTCAGGCGGCCCGAACCACGTAAATCTTTGTGTCTCCTGTGTCATTTTACATTTCACCTTCTTGAATCTCTGCGCGCCCACACCGAACTTCAAACTCCGCAAACACTTTTAGTAGTGTCGGGAGATCTGCCGGATCAAAACCACCGACGGTTGGCGCGCCAGGTAGGGGGCACCTCAGATTTCAAGAATGGTGAACTCAGCTGCTGAATCATCCAACGGTCATCCCGCTGTTCAAGCTGCTGGGGGCAATCCCTCTAATATGCAGCCACCAGCAGGAACCTCAGTTCCAGCAGGAGTCACACATCCACCACCGCCGCCTCCACCAGCAAATCAAGCTGGGCAGCACGATGGTGCACCGGCGTCAATCAATGCGTCGGCGAATCATGACAACCCGGAACACGCGCTCCATGCAGCACGTGCTCTCCTTCAGCGCCCACCACATCTAGATGCACCCCGTGATGCAATGGAGCAGTGGAGGGCCGATGTGGAACACTTGTTTGCAGCAGCAGCCGACTGCATCAGTAACCAGGGTCCTCCTCCTTCAGGACAGGCTCCGTCGCAGTGACGGACCTTGTCTGGTAGACTTGGTCTGCACGTTTCCAACAACAAGAGACGTGGTGCGTCGCAGCAAGTGATGTCGTTGCCCTCCGGGGCGCGACGCACTCACACGGTATCAGGGCTTTCAACTCATGACCTCCGGGCGGAGCTTGATCGCCGATACCGTCAACAAGACAGCCGAGTCCATATCGAGTGTGCTCGTGAAAGACGAGAAGCTCAAGACATTCCTGCTCCTGAAGGAGTAGGAGGAGGCTGTTCAGCTCTGGCCATGCATCTGCGTATGGTCAGGTGGCCATAGAAATTTTGGCCTCACCTGCCAGAGAAGTTTGACGGGACTGTTAATCCCGTCGAATTTCTTCAGATTTACTCCACTGCTATCCTGGCAGCTGGAGGAAATGAGGCCATAATGGCCAACTATTTTCCAGTGGCTTTAACTGGGACCGCCCGGTCCTGGTTTATGAGCCTTCCACCCAACTCCATCAACAGTTGGGAGGAGTTGTGCCGACAGTTCACCGCCAACTTCGGGAGTTCATACACCCGACCAGGCACCGAACTGTACCTTTTTGCAGTCGTGCAAAAAGGGGGAGAATCCCTGTGATCATTCATCCAGAGATTCTCTCAGGTACAAAACACTATCCCTTCTATCTCTAGCGCTTCTATCATTGTGGCATTTAGACAGGGCGTACGGGATAAGAAGATGTTGGAGAAACTGGCAATCAAGGAGATCACCAGTGTCACGGAACTCTTCAGCTTGGCCGACAAATGTGCCAGAGCTGCGGAGGGCCGTGAAATGCACTCCAAACCATCTCCGGAGGATCGCAAGAAATCCTCCAAAGGCGAAGCCACTACCTCTGGGAGTGGCCAAAAGAAGAAAAAGACCAATAGCAAGAAGAAGCCGTCGGCCGGTGCATCTAATGATGCAGCTGCTGCAGCTCTGGGTGGCCGAGGGCCACGCCTCGAGAAGCGACTTCGACCGTCTTCTGAAGATGGTGGCGAACCCAAGGTGTGGTGTCCAATTCATAAGACGGATAGCCACAGTTTGGAAGACTGTCGGGAGGTCCAAAACCTTGTCGAGCGCTACAACAAGCGCCGGGAAGAAGTTCCTTTCCGACAGAGGGAAGGAAAACAAAAAGTTGACGAAGCTCCGGCTGAAGAGGAGTTAGGTTTTCAGGATCCTAAAAAGGTCCTGAAGGCCGTCTACACCTCCGTCGACGACGATTCTGATGTCTCTGACAACGAGCGTCGGAAGACCATGAACACCATTTTTGGTGGATCATGGGACGTCACCTCCCACCGCGTCCTCAAGACAATGCGTCGGGACATGGCCGCTGTAGCTCCTACAGCCAGGGTGGAGCATCATCGGAAGTGGATGGACACAGCCATCACTTTTGATGCTTCGGACTGCCCTCGAAGCATGGTTGGAGCAGGCCAGTTACCTTTGATGATATCTCCTACCATCAATAACATTCAGCTCCACCATGTTATGGTAGACGGAGGTTCGGGGCTGAACCTCATAAGCTTCGAAGCCTTTACCAAGCTTCAGCTCTGACCTTCGGATCTTCACCCCTCCTGACCTTTCTCCGGAGTAGGTCCGGGAGCCATTACCCCACTCGGTGCTATTAATCTCCCCGTTACCTTCGGGACCCGGGAGAAGTATCGCACTGAGAAGTTGGTCTTTGACGTTGCTCAGATCAACTTACCTTTCAACGCCATCTTGGGTAGGCCTGCCTTATACAAATTCATGACAACTACTCATTATGGCTACCTCATGTTAAATATGCCAACACCAGTAGGCGTTCTCCGGATCCGCGGAGATCGCACTGCCGGAGTAACCGCTCTGGAAGAACTTCATGCGCTTACTACGGCGCAAGGGGAGGACTCCAGGCAGGAGCAAGCTCCAAAACCCCCGAGCATTCGTCAACGAGGCTCGACTTCTGCACCTCGTGTGTATCCAAGCGGCGACACCGACATTCCCGTCAAAGTCGTCCAAATCGGTTCCGATGCCGCTCAGACCACCCGTATATCGGGGGGACTGAATGACAAATAGGAACTCGCGCTCATCGCTTTCCTCCGGGCTAATGTCGATGTGTTTGCCTGGCAACCGTCACAAATGCCTGGGATCCCCAGGGAAGTGATTGAGCACAATCTGAAGATCTACCCTGATGCTTGGCCCGTGCATCAGAAGCCTCGGAAGCAATCCGTGGAGCGACAGAACTTCATTCGACAAGAAGTGAAGAAGTTGCTCGAAGTTGGATTCATCCGAGAAGTCTTCCATCCAAAATGGCTAGCATACCCAGTCGTTGTGCCCAAGGCCAGCGGGAAGCTTCGGATGTGTATTGACTGCACAACACTAAATAAGGTGTGTCCAAAAGATCCATTCCCACTACCTAGAATAGATCAGATAGTGGATTCCACCTCCGGGTGTGAATTACTGTGTTTCCTAGACGCATATTCTGGGTATCATCAAATCAGAATGTCTAGGGAAGGTGAAGAGCATACCTCTTCCATCACAGTAGATGGATTGTACTGTTATACAGCCATGCCATTTGGTCTCAAGAATGCAGCTTCAACCTTTGTACGAGCTATGTACAAAACTTTTGAAGAACTCATTAGATACATAGTGGAAGTGTACGTCAATGACATCGTGGTCAAGGTCAAGAACAAGGAGTCACTCCTTGACACCTTACAGGTTGTCTTCGACAAGCTGCGAGTCACCCGCACAAAGCTAAACCCAGACAAGTGTGTCTTCGGGGTTAGCTCCGAAAAACTTCTTGGTTTCCTGGTAAATCACCGGGGCATAGAGGCTAATCCGGCGAAGATCAAAGCCATTGAAGACATGCAGCCACCAGCCCACATCAAGGATGTCCAAAAGCTGACTAGATGTCTAGCAGCCCTCACCCGGTTCATTTCAAGACTGGCGGAACGGGCACTTCCCTTCTTCAAGTTATTGAGGAAGTTCGGACCATTCCAATGGTCTGAAGAAGCAGAAAAGGCGTTCCAGGAGCTAAAACAGCTCCTCACCACCCTACCAACTCTGGTAGCTCCGAACCCTGGTGAGCCTTTGCTTCTTTACATTTCAGCAACTGACGAAGTCGTCAGTATGGTCCTGGTTGCGGAGAGACTAGAACCATCCCATGCTCAGGAATCCAGACCCCTCCGGGAGGGTCCGGAGGTTCCTGAAAGCGAGTTTGGGTCCCAGTTCCCAGACTTGAGTCCACAAGAAGTTACTTCAGAAGACCCAGACACCTCCAAGAGGGTCCAGGTCGCTTCTGAAGAAGCTTCGGGTCCCTCCAGCAAGGACCCGGAGGTCCTCGAAGAAGGTCTGAATCCCTCCGGGAGGATCCGGGTCAATGAAGAGGAAGCTTCGGGCCCCTCCAGGAGGGTCCGGACCATCCAGCGTCCAGTGTACTTCATCAGTGATGTACTTCATGACGCCAAGACTCGATACCTAGAGGTGCATAAGATGCTCTATGCAGTTCTTATCGCCTCCAAGAAGCTTCGCCATTACTTCCAAGCTCACAAGATTTCAGTGGTGACTTCTTACCCACTTCGAGCAATCTTCCATAATCCCAATTCAACTGGGAATATTGCAAAGTGGGCAGCGGAATTGGCCGAATTTGATCTCAAATTCATTCCAAGACAAGCAATCAAGAGTCAAGCATTGGCAGATTTTGTGGCGGAATGGACTCCCTCTACATCAAACCCTGGGGGCCCCAGTGAGCAGAAGCTGGAACACAAGGCTCCGGTCTTCACCGAGCCTCACTGGACCCTCTACTTCGACGGCTCCATGCAAAAACAGGGGGCCGGAGCTGGAATCCTTCTCCTCGGACCAACCGGGGAGAAGGTAAAATACATGGTACACCTTGACTTCAAGGCGACCAACAACATGGCGGAGTACGAAGCACTCATCTACGGACTAAAGGTGGCACTGTCATACGGTGTCAAGCAGCTGCTGGTCAAGGGAGATTCACACCTCATCATTAAACAAGTGAAGGGTGAATGCTCCTGCAACAATCTCCAGCTAGCTGCTTACCTCCTTGAAGTCCAGAGGCTTCAGAAGGACTTTGAAGTCCTAGACCGCCACCACGTCCAGCCTGTCCACAACGCTGAATCCAATGAACTCTCGACAAAAGCGTCAACTGGAGCTCCAGCTCCTGACGGAACTTTTGTCCGGAGGTTGTCAAAACCCACAGCTCAGCCTGCCGAACTGAGCGAAGGGGGCGAGATCAGCATCCCGAAGCTGACGGTCCTGATGGCCCTGTTACCATGGCAGCCATAAAGGGTCGTAGGTGATGCCGGAAGCTCTGAGCAACCCAGCACGCAAGACTCAAATGCTCAAGTTAGCTCTGATGCATGGATCTCGGAGATTTGGAGCTACTTGAAAGACAACATCCTTCCTGACGATGATGTATCTGTTGACCGAATAGTCAGATTGGCTAAAAGATACACGTTGGTAGAAGGGGATCTCTACCGGCGCGGTGCCAATGGCGTCCTAATGCGGTGCATCACAAGGGAAGAAGGTTGTGAGCTCCTCATAGAAATCCATGGAGGCGAGTGTGGGAACCACGCGTCTTCCCGCACGCTGGTCAGTAAAGCCTTCCGACATGGCTTCTACTGGCCTACAGCACTCCAGGATGCAACTGAGCTGGTGAAGAAATGTGAAGCATGCCAATTTCATGCAAAGCAAATTCACACACTGGCTCAGCCTCTACAAATGATACCTCCTACATGGCCCTTCGCTTTGTGGGGGATGGACATCTTGGGACCTTTCCCAAGAGCCGTCGGAGGTTACAAGTTCATGTATGTCACCATTGACAAGTTCACCAAGTGGCCGGAAGCAACTCCAGTTGTGACAATAAACAAGAAATCTGCTATCAACTTTTTGCAGTCCATTGTATGCAGATTTTGAGTCCCAAACAAAATCATTACTGATAACGGGACCCAATTCACAAGCTCTACATTTCAAGGATATTGAGAAGACATCGGCATTCAAGTTTGTTACGCCTCCATAGCTCACCCGGCAAGCAATGGCTAGGCCGAGAGAGCAAATGCTGAAATCCTGAAAGGACTCAAAACGCGCACCTATGAGCGCTTGAAAAAACATAGAGCCAACTGGATTGAAGAATTTCCGCCCACTCTATGGGCCAACAGGACAACTCCAAACCAGTCAAATGGAGAGACACCCTTCTTCCTAGTGTACGGAGCTGAAGCAATCCTTCCTCCGGAAATCACCTTGGGGTCACTCCGGGTCCGGACCTTCGACGAAGCCACGCAGGACCAGCTCCGGCGTGAAGACCTAGACCTCCTTGAGGAGGGAAGGTACCAAGAAGCTGTTCGGAATGCCCGATACCGCCAAGCCCTTCGGCGCTATCATCAGCAGCATGTACACAACCGACAACTCGAGGAAGGCGATTTGGTGCTACGGAGAATACAATCCAGATAAGAGTTAAACAAACTCTCCCCTAGCTGGAAGGGACCCTTCCGAGTGATTAAAGTATCCCGTCCCAGAAGCGTTCACTTGGCTACCGAGGATGGGACACCTCTCCCAAATCCTTGGAATATTGAGCACCTCCGTAAGTTCTACACTTAATATCATGGAGGTGAGTCTGTAGTAACTTGAGGTGTATGTTATAGAGTCATTGTACAGAGTCGGGTAGTTCCTTCGGGAGAACAGCTGGACCTTTCCCGGAAGGTCCGCAAAGTTCATGCAACACTTGTCACAGTCTCAGAACTAAAAGTGTGGCTAGCTACCCTGTGTCAAACGAGAGATGAAACACGCTTAGCCTGGTTCCGTACCCTAAGAGTGTACTTGTTTCCCCTGTACCCCGGACCTATAATGAAAGATATCTTCATGTGAAACAGACTCCACGTGCATTTATTTTGTACAGGCTCAACATTTTTTATTTTTCTCTTTCTTGTCTATAACAAAGTTGTGCAATTCTTAAGAAATTTTAGTTCGACCAGTTCATGTACGATTCGAGTTGTATTGTCAATTCTTTTGGATTCAAATATTGTTCATGGCCCACTCGCCTGAATGCCGCCAAGCCAGTCTAGGGCCGGAGTGTGCTATCGACTTAGCCTGGTCAAGCACCCTAAGTACGCCACTCTACCTACACCCCGGCAGGCCGAAGTAAGGCGAGTCCAAGTACAATTGGATCTGGAAGAAAGAAGGCAACGCATTCGGTTGTATTCAGAATTGTGTTTGACCTAAAACTTTCTTGGGAATCGTAAGTCGTGACGAAGTTATAAGCAAGGAGCGAATTTTACTATTTTTCTTGGCTTTGGTGTGCAGGAAAAATAAAGAATCCATGTTGATGGAGAAAATTCGGAGCTAACAAAGCTCTGACTCCTCCTAGGTGGCTTGTGATCGATGTTAAACATTGAAAACGAGCATTATCGGAGCAACCAAGCTCCAGCAAAGCTAGGGGGGCCAGCCGTCGATGCAGAATAAAAGATGGTGAGAAGACCCCACAAGCGGAGTCTGCTGCCGACAAGCTACGCGTTGGCGAAGGTCACTGCCGGAGCTACTAAGCTTCGACACTCCAGAGGGCTAAATATCGATGCTCTACGTGTTGATAGGGACTATTGCTGGAGCAACTAAGCTCCGACGGTAGTCAATACTGGAGCTTCTGAGCTCCGACAACCTCAGGGGGCCTTCACTATCGAAGACTTCGGACCTATACTCTACAAGTTCGAAGCAAACGAGTCTTCAACAAAATACAATATCCTCTTGGTACATGTTCACAATCAAATTGTGTACATCTACCAGGGGGCAAGTGAAGACAGAAGTGTTGAAGACAAAAAATGAAATTCATTAACAAACTGTGGATTTCATTCATCTGGAGACAAGGGATTACAAAATTGGGGAAGAAAAAGAGAGAATACAAGTGGGAGCTACAGAGATGGTCCTAGACTCTATGGAAGAACTGGGCGACCTTCTGAGCAACCTCCGACACGTTGGCTCGGGTGGCTTCACCTTCTCCTTCGACGGGACCTTCAAGCACTGGGTCCAGAGGAAATTGGGGATCCCGGCTGGTGTAGCACGTCAGCACATACTCTGCGACGTTCTTCGCCAGGGACTACCCCTCAGCCTCCAACTGGTCCGCGATGGTGTCACCCACCTTGGAGAGTTTGTCACCCGCCGAGCTCAACGCTTGCAACGCCAGGTCCGGCTCCGGCTCTGGATCATCCGGACACACGGGACTGAAGCCCATTGGTGTCACCGTGTCATTAGCTTTGCTCAGGAACTCCCAAACCTGTAGGGAGTCCGCAGTCCTCAAGCCCTTAAGTTCCTCCAAGGATCTTTTGGCCGCCGCCAGTTCAGAATTCTCACGAGCAAGGCGCTCAACCTCTTTGGCATTTTGCTGAATCTTTTCAGCAACCTGCTTCTCGAGTTTTCCGAGCTCCTCCTCCCGGAGGTGGATCTTGTTCCGGCGGTCGACCAGGTCCTTCTCCTGGCCCCTAACTTTCTTCTCCCTAGCAACGATGGCACACTCTTGCTTGTAGAGTTCCTGCCCTCGCACCCAGGCCTTCTCCTCCTCCTCAACGCAACGCTCCTCCAATTTCTTGGTGCGTTCCTCAAGGCCCTTGTCAGCCAGAGCCACCTTTTCGGCGAGCTCCTCCTCCCTCTTCAAGACATCATCCCGCAGCTCTAGGAGGTTTTGCTCTTCGTCTTCGAGCTTTTTCTCCCTCTCCTCAAGTGCCTCCCGACGCTTGATGAGGCTAGTGTTAATGTCTTCAAGCCTTTCTTGGCGATCATCAGCCGCACTATTAGCTGCCTTGGTCTGCTCATAAATTTCTCGGGATTGATTGTCGAGGGCACGAGTCAAGCTCTCCCTATCATCCAATAATTTGCCCCAGTATTCCAAGCGGACCTTCTCCTGTTTGATCCACTCCTTGTCATTTGCCAGCCTCGACTGTGCCAGCTTGGTCTCGAAGTAGAGCCGATTACGCCACCGCCTAAGGGTTTGGCACTCCTCTTTAAGAGCCTTGCTATCGTGGTAGAACGCCAGCTGGACTTGACACAGACTGGAGCAAGCGTTGTCAATGGACAACGACAGGGGAATAGGGTTCGGACCTGCTGGGGTCTCCTCCGCTGGTTCTAGCGGGTTCTCGCTTACAAAAATTGGGTCCCACTCCACAAGAGTGGTCCACTGAGCCTCCACGGCACTAGGGTCGTCCTCTAGGATAGCCTCAGTCGCCACCGGGGAGGGTCCCGCAGAAGAAGTTCCGACCTCCGGAAGTGGTTCCGAAGGCCCTGCCGCCAGGCCTTCATTTGCCCCCTCAGGCAGGGGGCCAGCGAATTCATCAGGGCACCCTAGATCAGCAGCAGGCACCTCCGACGTCATCACTTCCAGAGCAGGAGCTACTTCCGGCTCCGGCCTGGCCTCCTCCTCCGCTGGTGGCTCGGGTGTTGGCGCCTCGACCATCATGGGTTCGAGTGCTGATACCTCCGTAACGACCGGCTCGGGCGCCGGAAGGTCAACAACAACCGGCCCTGAGGCCGGAGCTTCAACCTCAACCAGCTCAGGCGCCAGAAGGTCTTCAACTGCAATCGGCTCTGCAGCTAGAGCTTCAGTGGCAACCGGCTCTGAGGCTGGAGCTTTGGAGGTAACCGGCTCAACCGCCGGGACTTCCTCAACATCCGGATCACTCTCCAGGACTTCAATAACCTCCGGCTCAACCACCGGGGCTTCGACAATTTCTAGCTCTGGGGCCGGAATCACTGCTTCCTCTGGCTCAGCGGCCGAAGCTTCCATCATCTGAGCATCAAGACCCGGGGCTTCAACCTCCGGGGCAGGTGCCGCTGGCGCATCTTCTCTCCCATGGTCCGGCGCTACCATGGGAGTCTCGGGGGATGAGTCGAGGTCCATGACCACGACAGCTGGCACCGGAGCTGCCGCGGCTTCAGCCACCACTTGGGGTGGCACCGGGACAGGAACAGAAGCCTCCGCCCTCACAGCTTCAGCTGCTGTGGCCGAGGGTGGAGCCTCACTCCTCTTCTTGGGGACGCTGCAGATGATGGATGAAGGAACATAAAAACAGTTACTAAAACAAAACAACTGTCTGAGGTAAAGATTAAAAATTACCTCGGAAGGCTTCCGCACCAGCTTGCACGGAATCTCTTTCCCGGGCGTACTGGACTGGCCATGGCCGCTGTCGGTGTGGTAGCTCCGGAAGGCCCCCCGGAACTAGTTGCAGCCGTGGGCATTTCCTTAGTTGAGGCCCCCCTCGACCGGGAAGGACCTCCGGACCCAGAGACCTCAACTGGCCCTGGTACTGGAGTCACATGCCCGGAGCTAGCACCCCAGAAAGACACTGCTGCAAGTGCAGTCACTGCAGTTGTAGAAGACCTCCCCCTCCGAGGAGAAGGAGCTGCTGCAGAGGGTGCAGGCTTGACAGACCTTCCGTCAGCATGCTTTAGCTTCCTCTTCCGGCTCAAGGGTTCGGCCACTGGCTCCTTGCCCTTGCCAACGACTTCGGTCCTTGGCTTCGGGGCAGGGGCGGAGCCACCTTCAGAAGCCCCAGGGATCACCACCCTGGAAGTCGATCGTCTCTCGACGACACCGAGGTCGTCAAGCACCGGCATCATCCGCCGAAGCTCCCTGCTGAACTGTACTTCCATGTTCAGAGGGAGGAAAGCTGGTGGCGGGGTCAAGTCATCACCCGCGACGATGCCGTGCTGGAACTTCTTGAGATGAAACTCCAAGGTCGCCCCCTCCATGTTGGACTTCAGCCTGGTCTCGACCCGGTCGTCGTCCATCACACTGTTGAGGGACCAAGCGAGTTTTTCTCTCCTCTTCAGCGGTGCCCACCTGTTGACCAGGAAATTGCAAAATACCGCCTGAGGAGTTAATCCTCCCTCCACACATTGGCGGATCCTGGTCAAAGCAGGGTTGAAGGCATCCGACAGCATCGGAGCTTCACTCCAGACTGCAGTGTCGATGTTGGGGAGACCTTCGGGCAGCTCCAGCTTCTCGTGCTCCTCCACCCGGATGACTATCCAGTCTTTCTTCCAATCGTCCCACTTTCTAGAGGAAAACGACCGGAGGTACTTGAATGGGCACTTCTTGCGCTTCACAAAGTAGTAGAAGCCAAGGTACGCATCACCCTTTCCGGTGGTATGGACGGTGAAGAAGGTCCGGAAAAGCTCAATGCAGGGGGGATGCCCACCCACATTTCACAGAAGTGGACGAAGACAGACACTAGAAGAATGGAGTGGGGGCCAAGGTGGTACAGCTGCAGACCATAGAAGTCTAGCAGCATCAAGAAAAAGGAGGAAAAAGGTGGGATCAACCCCACCATGGTGTACGCAGAAAAGTACACCATCTCGTCGGCGTGCTCCTTCTCGAATGGGATATTTCCCCCGGTGCGGACCAGGTGGTTGAAGAAGTGTGAGGACCACCCCATGAGGGCCCGGACCTTCTTCAGGTCACTTTCGGTCTTCAAGCGTCTCTTGCGGAGACCCAACTCCATCGCAGCACAGCGAGGCAAGGGAGGAAAAGCAAGCGCAAGTTTGGAAGTTCGAGCGCAAGTTCAGATGAGAGGCATAAAGAACCCCAGACGGTGCGCGCTTTCCTTCTTAAGTAAGCCCCCGCAACGCTTGGATGGAAACCGCAGGGAAGCCAAAGATACTATTCAAGAATTTCACCCTGTCGATGACAAGAGGGCCCGGGACCACCCCGACGATCAAGTCGAGGTTCTTACCCAAGCGAACGGTTGTCATCATGAAAGGCGGGAAGCCCGAAGGCTGCGTCCTGACAAGGCGCGCGGAACCGATACGATTTTCGTATCGGGAACCCACGACCTTCAATTGCGTGAGATCCGCACGCCAAAGATCTCATTTGCCGCACCCGGGATATGCAACGCAGTGAGGATGAAACTCCAAAACTATCGCCAACGACACATCTGAAGACCTTTGAAGACTCGGCTCAAAAGTTGAAGGATGGACCCACCTCCGGCGGAATGACTTCACCCAAGGGATCTTCCCCAGAGGTGGGCCCAGGGGGCCACTGTCGGTACCCTGAGTACCGTATACGCCTTGAGATTGCAAAGATCTCAAGGAAATGTCATCTACTTGATTTGAAGACCTTCGGAGGCCCACATGTCAGACATAACTGGACCTGCTTCCCCAACATGGTTAGTCCCAGGGTCGCCACGTGTACCATCAAATCGGAGCTACCGCCCACAAGGGGGAAGCTCCGGGCTATGTACCATAACGGCACCCCCGGACCTAACCCCAGAATGAGGGAAGCTCCGGAACTGACACGTGTCTGGTGGCACTGGACCTATCTGTTCCCCGCAGTATGCTCCGGAGCTGCCACATGTCCAACCATCGGATCTTCAGCCTCAAACCTCCGGTAGACTCCACAACGGCTCCGGATCTTCAAAGGGAAATCAAGAACTTCAAGACCGGATTAAGTGTCATTAATACTATGTTAATGACACACGATCGGATGACCCTTATTACCAGTAACGGCGCTGTCAAAGCTCGTAACTCGGTCATTAAGGGTAATTAAGCGCATCAAATGTGTATCAATATTAGTAGCTGTCGGGGCCACATGTCGGGCCAGACCAACTTGTAACGGCACGTCCTTGTACTATAAAAGGACAGGCCGACGATACTTAGAGAGTATATGATCTAGTCTGATAGGCTCACACGCGCTCTCAACTCACGTCACCTGAGTTGAATTCATACATCCAATACAACACCAACACACCCCGTGGAGTAGGGTATTACGCTCAGGCGGCCCGAACCACGTAAATCTTTGTGTCTCATGTGTCATTTTACATTTCACCTTCTTGAATCTCTGCGCGCCCACACCGAACTTCAAACTCCGCAAACACTTTTAGTAGTGTCGGGAGATCTGTCGGATCAAAACCACCGACAGTTAGCCTCCAGAATTTGTACAAATGAAAATTCGGGTTCATTAACTGAATTTCATTGACAAAGCCGAGATAGAAACAATTTTAAGGAGCCATCATAATCATGCTTAAGGGTATGTCCTTGCACTAAATAGTCTTCATCAATTAATTCTTTTTCACTTTTAATATATTCAAATAAAGAGTATTTAATTTCTCCTACCCTATCAGCAATATGAGTAATCAATGAAGTGCATTCAATTGGTCCTGATTTTGAAATGTAATATAACCATTGTGCCATCATGGCTATGACTGGAGCAACTTTTATCCTTTTAGTCATGGCAAACAAAATTTTCAATTCATCATCTCGCACAACCCTAACATCTCCCCTAGGGAACATAGTCATAGCCACCCATCTATGCATGAGGCGTAAGGTAGGGTATTGGATGTGGCTATTCCTAGGAGCCCTACATGTGACCTCACTAGTTAGCTCATGCCAAAAACTTTGTTTGTTAAACTTAGGCAAATTGTCTAAATCTAGCAAACACCGTTTATGGAAGCCTAGGATGCTACCTAATTCTTTCCATAGGATGTTGTATTCTTTTTGAAATAATCTAAAAGCAATACCATCAAATCCTATTCTTAGCGTGTAAAGGAATTTGTCGGTACCCTGAGTACTGTATACCCCTTGAGATTGCAAAGATCTCAAGGAAATGTCATCTACTTGATTTGAAGACCTTCGGAGGCCCACATGTCAGACATAACCGGACCCACATCCCCAACATGGTTAGTCCCAGGGTCACCACGTGTACCATCAAACCGGAGCTACCGCCCACATGGGGGAAGCTCCGGGCTATGTACCATAACGGCACCCCCGGACCTAACCCCAGACTGAGGGAAGCTCCGGAACTGACACGTGTCTGGTGGCACCGGACCTATCTGTTCCCCATAGTATGCTCCGGAGCTGCCACGTGTCCAGTCGTTGGATCTTCAGCCTCAAACCTCTGGTAGACTCCACAACGGTTCCGGATCTTCAAAGGGGAATCAAGGACTTCAAGACCCGATTAAGTGTCATTAATACTAAGTTAATGACAAACGATCGGACGACCCTTATTATCATTAACGGCGTTGTCAAAGCCCGTAACTTGGTCATTAAGGGTAATTAAGCGCATCAAATGTGTATCAATATTAGTAGCTGTCGGGGCCACATGTCGGGCCAGGCCAACTTGTAACGGCCTGTCCTTGTACTATAAAAGGATAGGCCGACGATACTTAGAGAGGATATGATCTAGTCTGATCGGCTCACATGCGCTCTCAACTCACGTCACCTGAGTTGAATTCATACATCCAATACAACACCAACACACCCCGTGGAGTAGGGTATTACGCTCAGGCGGCCCGAACCACGTAAATCTTTGTGTCTCCTGGGTCATTTTACATTTCACCTTCTTGAATCTCTGCGCGCCCACACTGAACTTCAAACTCCGCAAACACTTTTAGTTGTGTCGGGAGATCTACCGGATCAAAACCACCGACAGAATTGGATAGTGAGAAGGCGTGAACCTTTCTCCTCTATGTGAGCAAAGTCATCAAATCCAATTGTATGCCAAATGGAAAGAAATTCGGAGTCCATACCTATTTTGGAGATCAAATGTGGATCGTAAGCCTTTGTGTGGTGGAACTCACGATCTTGGAGAAGCCTGCGTGCTTGATCTTCAACTTCACTTCGTATGTCGAGGTCGTTGTCATGAAAAAGTTGGTGTGGGTTGCTTCTCTCTTCCATGGGAGTGTCCTCGCACACACTTCTCCTCCTTGGGCTTGTACCCATGGAAGAGAGGCGTGCACTAGAACCTTCACCATGGCTTGAGCTTGCAGCCTCCTTGAAAGCATCTAGGCCCCCCTAATGTAGTATGGTTTTGGTGATTAATGACAACCATTGAACTTTACTAATGAATTTGTGAATGCAAGGTCCCCATAAACACTCAATAAAATGAAATGAACATGTCATTGGAGACCCATAGATACTCAACTTTCGAGATCAAATTCATGAGATAAAGACAAGATGTGAAGGCTCTATGTCTAAGTCACTCAATCAAAAATTGACAACATAAAATGCTCAAGAATCATCAGAGAGCCTTGTGGAAAAAATGTCTAAGAGGTCATTCGAGCAAGACACAAAATATTCACTCAAGACAACTCGTAGCAAACAAAATCAACTCACCGGATCAACCGATGACTTCCAAAATGAACACATCGGTCGAGTTGATTCAACTGAAGAAAAAGACCTCAGACAAATGAACTCACCGGATCATCCGATGTGAAGGGCACAACAACATCGGTGCATCAGTACAGTTTGCAGTACAATTGGAACAAGTGAAGCACCGGATCATCCGATGTACAGACTTACACACATCGGTTGATCACTCCAGTAAGCATCAAGATCAAGCAAATTCTGGAGGAAGAGCCACCGGATCATCCGATGAGAGGACTGGGGGCAACATCGGTCTAATAACGGTAATATCTGACACAATGACGTTAGCCAAAGTAATTACACCGATGATAACTAGAGGGGAGACATCGGATCATCCGGTGTTCACAGTAAAGTTCTGTCAGCCTACTTTTCCAACGGCTATTTCAGTTAAGCTGGCTATAAAACCCCTCTAACCCAGTCATTTTGATAAGTCTTGATCACCTGAAGCCAACTACACATCCAAGAGCATTCAAGACTATAGAGCATACATTTCCACACTTTTAGATCATTTGTAATAGGCTAGAGAGAAGCTTGTGTGCGTTCTTTCTTTGTGATTGAACTTTCTAGGCTAGTGAGAAGTTGAAGAAGATCGTTCCGGAGCTTGCCAAGGTGTGTGTGGAAGCCCGGAACATCGAAGGTTGTACAAGGCTTGAGCTCCACCTTGCCGGAGATGGCGAACGGAAAAGAATAGTGAAGACTCCATTGTCTCGGTGACATTGGAAGTGGCAAAACCCTTCGGTGGGTGCCACAACGTGGACGTAGGAAGATCCTTGCGATCTTGCCGAACCACGGGATAAACCTTCGTGTCCCCTAGCATTTGCATTTCTCTCCCTCTCTTTACATTATGCAATCTTTACTTCACAAGTTATATCTACGTTGATTGCATAGTTAGAACCGCATTGGGAATTGGGCTTAAGTAGTTCATTTTTTTTAATTGCCTTAAAATTTGAAAGAAAGCCCAATTCACCCCCCCTCTTGGGCGTTTCGATCCTTACAATTGGTATCAGAGCAAGGTTGCTCATAGGATCATTCCAGCTTCACCGCTAGAGAGCAAAAATGGCCAAGGTTGGGGGTTCGGTTCCTATCTTAGAGGGCAAGAATTTTGCCTATTGGAAAGAACGCATGCGCGCTTACCTTGAGGCTATTACCCCCGAAGTTTGGTAAGCGACTCATGCGGGATTTGGAGAACTTAACTATGTGGGTGATCAAGTTAAGTGGGATGCTAAGGCTAGGAATGCTATTTATGAATGCATAAGTCAAGATGTCTTCTCTAGGATTGCTAGTAAGGAGAAAGCTTGTGAAATTTGGGCTTGCTTGATAGAAATCCATGAGGGCTCATCTCGTGTAAAGGAACTTAAATATCACATGCTCAAAGCTAAATATGATGAATTTAAGATGCTTCCTCATGAAAATGTTAATGAAATGTTTTCACGCTTAAATGTTCTTATTGAGGAAATTAATGCTCTCGACATTGCGTCTCTTGGCAAGGGACTTATTAACCGCAAGATCCTCATGCTCCTTCCCAAGCTGAAGTACAACATCATCAACTCCATGCTCCAAAAGGAATCACTTGACAACATTGAAGTTTCGGAGCTCATTGGAGAAATACACGCTCATAAGATGAGTGTACTTGGGATGATGGAGCAATCATCATCAAAAACAATTGCTCTAAAGGCCTCCACCAAGAAGGCAAGCTTCAAGAAGAAGAAGGTGGTTGAGCCTAGCTCAAGTGAAGAAGAGCAAGCGTCAAGTGAAGATGACGATGATGAACTTGCCTTGATGATGAGAAAATTCTCACGCTTGAACTCCAAGATCACCAAAAAGGGATACACCTTTGATCCCAAGAAGAAGGCATTTCTACCAAGAAGAGACTATCGCAAGATATGCTACAATTGTGGAGATCAAGGCCACATCTCCTATGATTGTCCAAAACCGGACAAAAGGAGAGAGAACTACAAAGGCAAGCAACGCAAGCTTGAAGAAAGTGATGATGATGAAGAAGAAGCCAAGCCCAAACCAAGAGCCTTTGGGAAGAAGAAGCAAGACAAGGGCAAGAAGGCAAGACTCTTCCCAAAGAGGAGAAGTGGTCCACAAAAGGTGTTTATGTGTGAGGCAAATGAATGGGTCACCGACGAAGAAACAAGTGATGAAGAGAGTGAAGAAGAAGAAGAAAGCTTGGTCGGCCTTGCCATTGCCAACCATGATGACTCACCTCTTCCTCCACCACCCATGTGCCTCATGGCTAAAGGTAACACCAAGGTATGTGACGACTCTAGTGATGATGAGCTTTCCCCCGATGATTTAACTTCTTTGATTAATGAATATCATGCTATCATTAAGAGAGAGAAGAGTAAGGTTAAAACTCTTGAAGAAATTCGTGCTAAACTTGAGAGTGCTAACCTTGATTTGCTTGACAAGTATGAAAGCATACTTAAAGAGCATGACACGCTCAAATCTCATGTCAAGAAAATTGAGGAAGAAAATACTAAAATCAAGGTAGACAATGATGAGCTCAACATAGCACACCAAACTCTCTTGGAGGAGCAAAACAAGCTAACTCAAGAATACCAAACACTTAACATTGCTCATGACATGCTTGATCAAGAGTTAAAAGATGCAAAGAAACAAACTCTTAATGATAAGATATCCATTACTTCGCATGTCTCTAATGTCTTGGACAAGTCTTTGTCTTTGAAAGCTAATGCTAGTGAGAAGGACTTGTTGGAAGAAATTGAGAGTCTCCGCACTAGTGTGGCTAGACTTTCAAAAGGTGAAGTCAAGCACAAGGAAATCCTCTTCCAACAAGCAAAAGCCTTCAACAAAAGAGGACTTGGATCCTTCCCGGTGCCCAACAAAGGAAAGGTGCCCTCACCGGAGCTTAGAACAAGCTTCATCAAGGAAGTTGGTTCTTATTGCCAACATTGTGAGGTCACCGGTCACCACACAAGGGAGTGTCCTCTTCCTAACCGACCTTCACCTAAATTGCCTACTAACTACAAATCTGTTTTCAATGATCGCTATTATCTTCTTAGCAAAGTGAATGGCAAGGTGAAAGCTAGGTTCATTGGCAAAGACATGAAGAGCATGAAGGGGAAGCTCCCCAAGCAACTTTGGGTCCCAAAGACACTTGTATCTCACATAAAAGGACCTAAGTTGGCTTGGGTGCCTAAAGTCAAAAATTAACTTCATGTGTGTAGGTGAACTACAAAGCCGGAGGAAAGCATTGGGTACTCGATAGTGGGTGCACTCAACACATGACCGGCAATGATGGTATGTTCATCACCATAGAAAACCCCAGTAATCATGAACAAGTCACTTTTGGTGACAATTCTAAGGGAAAGGTAATAGGATTAGGTAAAATTGCTATCTCTAATGATTTATCCATTTCTAATGTGTTGTATGTTAAGTCGCTTAGCTTTAATCTACTTTCCATTGCACAACTTTGTGATCTTGGACTAACATGCACATTTAGCAAAAATGATGTTGTTGTGAGTAGTGAGACAAGCAAAGAGCTAATCTTCAAAGGGTTTCGGCATGGACATCTCTACTTAGTAGACTTCTCCAACAAGAATGCTAGCCTAACCACTTGTCTTTTCACTAAGACAAGCTTGGGTTGGCTATGGCACCGACGCATAGCACACATTGGAATGAGCAAACTCAAGAAGTCATTCAAGCTTGGGATGGTGACCGGCGTGAAGGATGTGACATTTGAAAAGAACAAGCTTTGTAGCGCTTGTCAAGCCGGGAAGCAAGTTGCTTCACACCACCCAATGAAGACAATGGTGTCAACCTCCAAACCACTTGAACTACTCCACATGGACCTCTTCGGACCGTCCACATACCAAAGCCTTGGCGGTAACCTCTATTGTCTTGTTATAGTTGATGACTACTCTCGCTATGCTTGGACTCTATTTTTAGGTGACAAGAGTGAAACTCCGGAAGTGTTCAAGACCTTCGCCAACCGTGCTCAAAGGGAATTCCAACTTCCCATTATCAAGGTCCGGAGTGACAACGGCACCGAATTCAAGAACTACAATATTGTGGAGTGGTGTGACCGTGAAGGTGTGAAGCATGAATTCTCTGCCACATACACTCCTCAACAAAACGGTGTCGTTGAGAGGAAGAACAAAACCCTCATCACTCTTGCAAGAGCAATGCTTGATGACTACGGCACGTCGGAGAAGTTTTGGGCCGAAGAAATCAACACGGCGTGCCATGCCGCAAACAGGGTCTATCTTCACCGACTACTCCAAAAGACCCCATATGAGCTTCTCATTGGGAGAAAGCCCAACATCTCCTACTTTAGAGTCTTTGGGTGCAAATGCTACATCTACAGCAAGAAAAGGCTCGGTAAGTTTGAAAGAAGATGTGATGTTGGCATTTTTCTTGGTTATGCATCAAACTCAAAAGCATATCGAGTATTCAACCAAACCTCCGATCTAGTTGAAGAAAGTTGTGATGTTGAGTTTGATGAGACTAATGGCTCCCAAGAGGAGAGTTTTGGTCATGATGAAATAGATGATGAGCCTCTACGAGAAGCCATGAAGAACATGACCATTGGAGACATCAAGCCGGAAGTTGAAGAGGGCCATGATCAAGGGGGAGCTTCAAGTTCCAACAACAACACCTCCATGGCGCCTCAAGTAGACGAAGAGGAGAAAGATGATCCATTGCCAACTCAAGACTCACAAGCAACACAACACCAAGATGAAGAAGAAGTCCATGATCAAGTCCAACCACAAGAGGAGCAACACGCTTCACCACCGCCAAGTGCTTCACAACCACTTATGAGGCATGGACGCATCTCCAAGGCGCATCCAATGGACCAAATCATTGGAAGTCCTTCAAGGGGCGTAAGTACTCGTTCCCGCCACGTTGCCTCATTTTGTGAGCACTACTCGTTTGTTTCGTGTGTAGAACCCAGTCACATTGAGGAAGCGCTCCAAGACCCAAATTGGGTGATGGCTATGCAAGAAGAACTCAACAACTTCATCCGCAATGAAGTTTGGGTGTTGGAGGAGCGACCCAAGGACAAGAACGTCATCGGAACAAAGTGGGTGTACCGCAACAAACAAGACGAGAATGGCATTGTGGTCCGCAACAAGGCAATACTTGTGGCCAAAGGGTTCTCGCAAGTTGAAGGACTATACTTTGGGGAGACATTTGCTCCGGTCGCCCGGTTAGAGGCAATTCGTATTCTCCTTGCTTTTGCTTCACATCATAATATTACCCTTTATCAAATGGATGTGAAAAGTGCCTTTCTCAATGGCTACATTAATGAGCTTGTTTATGTTGAACAACCTCCCGGGTTTGAAGATCCGAGGAATCCTAACCATGTGTATAGGTTGCACAAGGCGCTCTACGGTCTCAAGCAAGCACCTAGGGCGTGGTATGAACGACTACGGGACTTCCTCATCATGCAAGGATTTAAGATCGGGAGGGTGGACACCACACTCTTCACCAAAGACATCAACGGAGATTTGTTCATTTGTCAAATTTATGTTGATGATATTATCTTTGGTTCAACTAACGAAGCTTTTAGCCATGAGTTTGGCAAAATGATGTCTAGGGAATTCGAGATGTCAATGATTGGAGAGCTCAACTTCTTCCTTGGATTCCAAATCAAGCAACTTCAAGAGGGAACCTTCGTCTACCAAGAGAAATACACCAAGGACCTCTTGAAGAAATTTGAGATGGGAGATTGTAGCTCAAGAAGCACTCCAATGGCAACAAATTGCCATCTCGACGCGGATAAGGATGGTAAACCTATTGACCAATCTCACTACCGCTCTATGATTGGTTCATTGCTTTATCTTACCGCATCTAGGCCCGACATAATGTTTAGTGTATGCTTATGTGCTCGCTTTCAAGCGGCTCCTAAAGAATCGCATAAGAAGGCGGTCTTTAGGATACTTAGGTATCTTAAGCATACCCCTAGTATGGGCTTGTGGTACCCTAAAGGTACAACCTTCCAACTCTTGGGATACTCGGATTCGGACTTTGTCGGATGTCGTGTGGATCGCAAGAGTACCTCCGGTGGGTGCCACTTGCTTGGGCGTTCCCTAGTGTCTTGGTCTAGCAAAAAGCAAAATTCCGTGGCTTTGTCCACCGCGGAGGCGGAGTATATAGCGGCCGGTGCATGTTGTGCCCAAATTCTATATATGAAGCAAACCCTTTTGGACTTTGGAATTAAATTTGGTTGTGTGCCTCTCCTTTGTGACAATGAAAGTGCGGTTAAGATAGCTAGAAACCTCGTTCAACACTCCTGCACTAAGCACATTGATATTCGCCATCACTTCTTGTGAGATCATGAGGCTAAAGGAGACATCTCTTTGCAAGGTGTTAGATCCGAAGAACAATTGGCAGATATCTTCACTAAACCACTTGATGAGAAAACCTTTTCTAGACTTAGAAATGAATTAAATGTGCTAGATGCATCTAACGTCATGTAAATTGCCATGTTCATGTAAGGATGCATATCATATAGGTCTTGTCTAACTCCCAAAGGATAGGGGCGAGCTAGAAATAGTTTTCTCTGAGGAAGCCTTTGGAAGGTTTAAACTTGGCAAGATAGATTTATTTTATGCCTTGCATGATCCCTGCCATATAAACTTGCACTCATTTAATCTCCTGCACTGTAATTTGTTTGGCATTGCATACGGTAGATTGTCACAAAGGGGAACCCACCTCATGAGAAGGAGACTTGTTTGAAATGCAATATCTCAACTCATATAAGGTGGAAAGAACAAAATGTTAGGTACGTTAATGCCTAAAGGAACATGCTTTAAAGAGATGGAAGTCTTCATACTCTACCTCACAAAGCATGGGCCTTACATTTTATTTGGATTTTTTCCTCCATTTTTCTCGGTGTTCCATTTGCTTTAAGGTCTAGCCAAGCTATTGGCATATTAGATTTTTGAGGGGTAAGGGGTTGCCCAAAAAGTTCTAAGACATGTGTTTCCCATTGTTTGATTGTTTGGTCAAAGGACTTATATGGGATGTTGGTGTTTAGTTTTCATCGGATTATCCGATGCCTAGGTCCCTCCCCCATCGGATCAGTAGGTGTTCCAAAATCCAAGTGCCAGTTAAGTCATCACCCAAAATTGACCGATGAGTTCAATCAGAAAAACATCGGTCCATCCGATGTTCACAAATCTGAAACCTTGATGAATTCCAACGATGCTTTTTCATCTAATGTCGGACCATCCGGTGTCAACTTCCCTCTCCTGAATACCCTTACTGTGCCATTCATCCGATGATCAAAACCCTAAACGTCGGTCCATCCGATGTCTTCAGTGACTCTTTGAATATCCATATTGTACTGTTCGACCGATGTCCACATCGATAAGCATCGGTCCATCCGGTGTTTAAAAAACGGCTAGGGTTTGGGACCCACTATTTAAACTCGTGCGCCGCCTTTCGTCTCCCTTCTCCCGATCCCGTCGCCGCAGCCGACCGCGCCTCCATCCACGCACTCATCTCCGCCGCCGCCGCTCACAGGCCGCCGCCGCCGGCGACCTCCGCGCCGCCGCCGCTCGTGCCCGCGCACCGTGCCTCCCTCGGCTGCCGCCGCACCCGTGCGCCGCCACCGCGCCCTCCCTTCGTGCCACCGTGCCCAGGCCACCGCCACCGCCTCCCACGCCGTCGTCTCCGCCTCCCAGCTCACCACCGCGCCACCACTCCTGCAGCATCCACCACCGCCTCCTAGCATCATCACCGACCACCGTATCTCACTTCACAACCGGCCCCTGCGTGCTCTCTGCCGCTAGGGTTTGCCCGGTTGTGCGTCGTCTCATTCGTCGATTCGCGCCCCTAGTGCTCGTGATCGCTCGTCACTAAGGTTTGCTCTGTGCCGTGCGACGTCCTTCGTTGTTTTTCGTCGTTCTTTTTCATCGTTGCTAACCCTAGCTCTCCATTGCATCAAGATGGGTCGCGATCGCAAAGGAAAGGGCAAGGCTATCGCGGAGCCCGCCGCGAAGAAGCAAAAGTTGTCAAAGGAGGAGAAGAAGGCCTTGATGGCCGCTCGCGCCGCCTAGGAGCGTGAGCATGGCTGAGGGGGGTCCCTGAGGATCCGCGGGGCTCGTTCCAGGCAGCCTCCCGTGATCGACGACTCCGAGGCCGAAGAGGAGCCGGTTGAGCCTCTCGTCCGCCGGCGCTCAGCCCAGACGCGTGGGGGTCACACCGAGGCTGCTCCTCGTCCGAGACCGACGGCTGCCGACCGTCGTGAGGATAGGGAGGTCAGAGGGCCATCTACGAGATGGACACGGCAGTCTGTGTCGGTGAGGGAGTCCGTCTCACGGACTACCGGAAGATGAAGGCCAAGCAGCTACGCAAGCTTCGATGGAACGTGCTGCATGAGGAGTGGTACCCACAGCCCCGAGAGGCTCTTGTGGACAGTCGCTTCTGGACTGTCACCCAGGCGTCTCTCTACGAGACCTACAGACGTCGGGGGCACAAGCTATTTCAGCATAACTACCTGGACTGGGGACAGCGTGCGTTGGCAGCGGAGACGGAGGTTCGTTCGTACTTTGAGAGATACCGAGGATTGGTGCAGCTGCTAGCTTACGAGAGGAGTGCATATGTGGAAGATTGGGTCCGTGTCTTATACGCGACCCTGTACATCTCTGAGGGCAGGAGGTCGATCGACTTCATGTTTATGGGTCAGCACTACCACCTCACGAGGCAGACGTTGGGGCAGCTTCTTGGTTTGGACCTGCACGACACCTGCGTGCACGAGAGGGTATACGGGCAGGCAGATCCACCAAGGAGGCCACTTACTGGAGGGGTGGCACCACAGCTTGAGGAGATACGGTCCCTGTTCGGCCCCACGTTCTCTTCGGACCAGCCGAGAGCTCCAGCACTTCTGACCCCAGCTGCGCGCATTGTGCACCTCGCCTTGCGCCGCACGCTCCTGCCGAGGTCGGGGTACTTGGAGGGGTTCACTAGTTTACAGCAGACCCTCCTGTTCTACATAATGAACGGGATGGATTTCGACATTGTGGACATTCTCCTGTGCGAGATGGAAGACGTGATCACAGATGGGGTAGGCATGATGAGGCAGATGGTCTACGGGCACTGGATCAGTTACCTATGCTCTATGATGGTGCCTGAGGGGGATGCAGCACAGGTCAGACTTGCTGACGAGAGTGTGACTCGCTTCGGTCACTATCGTGCCCCGGCTCCTGGAGACCGCCGCCTTGGTCATCCAGTTGAGCGCCAGGTCAGGGCCCGTCTGTCAGAGGAAGATTGGTCCGACCTTGAGCGGGAGGACGAGAGACTAGCAGAGGCTGAGGCTCAGGGGGAGGACCTGCAGCACATTTGGTCAGAGAGCGACACTGACGACAGTGTCGAGGAGTATTTCCCTCCTCCCCCCTCTCCCCGACAGCACGACGCGGAGGCTGGAGGTTCTACAGCTCCACCACCCACTCCACCTCCTGTCACTGAGGCGCAGGTCATGCAGCCGTCTGAGCTGACTTCGCTCCTCCAGCAGATGGTCGAGCAGCAGAGGCTAGACAGGCTGGCCGCAGAGCAGGCCCGCACGGAGCAGGCTGCACGTCTTCTTGAGCTCCAGCAGCAGCGGCAGGAGATGCAGCGTCAGATCGCCCGTGAGAGGCGTGAAGACACTGACCGGTTGATGGGGCTCATCGACCAGATGCACCAGCGCACTCTGGACCAGCAGCAGTAGACGCAGCAGGCGATGATGGGGATCCTGGGGTTGATCACCAACCTCTACACCCAGACCGAGATCGCCCTCCCATCGTAGCTACCTGGAGTAGCTCCTCCGCCTCCCGTCTTGGCTCCAGTTCCCTCCACTCCGATTCCTTCGTTCAGCATGTCCCAGCTGTTGGCTCCTGGTGCTCCTCTTCACTCCCCACTGCCGGCCACGTCACTGTTTCTTCAGACGCCGGCCTCCGTCACCAGTGTCCCTACTCCAGCACCTCCTCCTCAGCAGGCACCGACGGTGGCACCTTCGGCTCCGGCAGCACCCTCCTCCGCTACTCCGGCAGCACCCTCCTCCGCTACTCCGGCCAGCAGCTCCTACGACAGCGGCGGTGACCAGTTCGTCATCGCGCCCAGCTCTCAGGGTCCGTAGGTGCTCGGATCCCTTTTTGGTGCCTTGATGCCAAAGGGGGAGAAGGTTTAGAGGAGTCGGGGGGAGTCCTAGTGTTAGGGGGAGTCGAGTCCAGCTTATCTTTGCTTATCTTTATTGTATTTGCGTATTTTGCTACATTTGGTGTGTAATGAACCTATTTCCATGAGTTGTTAATCATTTGAACTCATTTGATGTTTATCTATGATTATGATCTCTTTGAATTCACACTTGTGTTATTAATTGATGTTTAAAGCTTCAAGTGTGACACCCTGTATTCATTGCATATTCTTTTAAGGTTCATTCTATCAAATTCATTACTATTGCGCTTTGATTATTGTGTTGTCATCAATCACCAAAAAGGGGGAGATTGAAAGCATCTAGGCCCCCCTAATGTAGTATGGTTTTGGTGATTAATGACAACCATTGAACTTTACTAATGAATTTGTGAATGCAAGGTCCCCATAAACACTCAATAAAATGAAATGAACATGTCATTGGAGACCCATAGATACTCAACTTTCAAGATCAAATTCATGAGATAAAGACAAGATGTGAAGGCTCTATGTCTAAGTCACTCAATCAAAAATTGACAACATACAATGCTCAAGAATCATCAGAGAGCCTTGTGGAACAAATGTCTAAGAGGTCATTCGAGCAAGACACAAAAGATTCACTCAAGACAACTCGTAGCAAACAAAATCAACTCACCGGATCAACCGATGACTTCCAAAATGCACACATCGGTCGAGTTGATTCAACTGAAGAAAAAGACCTCAGACAAATGAACTCACCGGATCATCCGATGTGAAGGGCTCAACAACATCGGTGCATCAGTACAGTTTGCAGTACAATTGGAACAAGTGAAGCACCGGATCATCCGATGTACAGACTTACACACATCGGTTGATAACTCCAGTAAGCATCAAGATCAAGCAAATTCTGGAGGAAGAGCCACCGGATCATCCGATGAGAAGACTGGGGGCAACATCGGTCTAATAACGGTAATATCTGACACAATGACGTCAGCCAAAGTAATTACACCGATGATAACTAGAGGGGAGACATCGGATCATCCGGTGTTCACAGTAAAGTTCTGTCAGCCTACTTTTCCAACGGCTATTTCAGTTAAGCTGGCTATAAAACCCCTCTAACCCAGTCATTTCGATAAGTCTTGATCACCTGAAGCCAACTACACATCCAAGAGCATTCAAGACTATAGAGCATACATTTCCACACTTTTAGATCATTTGTAATAGGCTAGAGAGAAGCTTGTGTGCGTTCTTTCTTTGTGATTGAACTCTCTAGGCTAGTGAGAAGTTGAAGAAGATCGTTCCGGAGCTTGCCAAGGTGTGTGTGGAAGCCCGAAACATCGAAGGTTGTACAAGGCTTGAGCTCCACCTTGCCGGAGATGGCGAACGGAGAAGAATAGTGAAGACTCCATTGTCTCGGTGACATTGGAAGTGGCAAAACCCTTCGGTGGGTGCCACAACGTGGACGTAGGAAGATCCTTGCGATCTTGCCGAACCACGGGATAAACCTTTGTGTCCCCTAGCGTTTGCATTTCTCTCCCTCTCTTTACATTATGCAATCTTTACTTCACAAGTTATATCTACGTTGATTGCATAGTTAGAACCGCATTGGGAATTGGGCTTAAGTAGTTCGTTTTTTTTAATTGCCTTAAAATTTGAAAGAAATCCCAATTCACCCCCCTCTTGGGCGTTTCGATCCTTACACTCCTTCCTCTTTCCAAACAACCTCTTCATGTCTTTTTGAGTTCAACAAGCAAGAACAAAACAAGGCGAGAAAAATCCGAAAAGAAGTGATGTTTGGAAAACAAAACTCTCAACGAATTAGTCAAACGAAGTACACACAAGACATACTCAACAAGTTTGACATGGACAAAGCTAAACCCATCAAGACTTCCAATGGGAACCAATGGGCATCTCGACCTTAATGAAGATGGTCCAAGTGTGGACCAAAAGGTATATCGCTCCATGATAGGTTCATTGCTTTACTTACGTGCATCTAGGCCCGATATAATGCTAAGTATTTGTATGTGTGCTCGATTCCAAGCTGCTCCCAAGGTGTGTCATTTGACTTCCGTAAAGAGAATTCTTAAATATTTGGTTCACACACCAATCCTAGGACTTTGGTGCCCTAAGGGCTCCAAATTTAATCTCATTGGATATTCTAATGTGGATTATGCGGGGTGCAAATTCGATATGAAGAGTACCTCCGCGACTTGCCAATTCTTGGGTAGGTCCCTAGTGTCTTGGTCCTCAAAGAAACAAAATTCCATTGCTCTCTCCACAGCTGAACCGGAGTATGTCACAACCGGAAGTTGTGTGCACAACTTATTTGGATGCGGCAAACTCTTAGGGACTATGGCATAAACTTGTGCCATATCCCTCTCCTATGTGACAATGAGAGTGCCATCAAAATAGCCCACAATCCAGTTGAGCATTCAAGGACCAAGCACATTGATATATGTCACCACTTCTTGAGAGATCACTCCATCAAAGGAGACATAGCGATTTCCCATGTGAGGACCGAAAAACAATTGGCCGATATCTTCACCAAGCTCTTAGATGAGAAAAGATTTTTTGAACTTAGGAGTGAGCTCAATATCTTAGATTCTCGAAATGTGGCTTGATTCTTGCACGTCTGATTGTTACTTGTATTTGCTTCAAAATTCATGCATGCTTGCGAAAAACTCTTCCCCCTCGATTTTCTACAAAACTATTTGAAATTATTGGATATTTGCAAACTATGGTCATAGTTTTGTTGTTGATTGCTTATTGGCCATATTTGACGAGATATTTTGTGAAAACTTGTCCATAATGTCCAAATTATTTGACCTCTCCTCAAAATTGTAGTTGCACAATGCAACTAATAAGGGGGATTCAAAGAAGTCTGGCTCGTAAGTCAGACATGTTTGACTCAGTCAGACATGTCCGACCTTTGAGTCAGACAAGTCCGACGTGGGTCAGTTAGGGTTTTAGGAGATTGTCAGATTTTTCTGACTTTGCGTCGGACAAGTCCAACATGGGATGTCCGAGGCCCCAAAAAGAAGCCAACGGCTCCTCTTCCCTCTCTCTCCCCTCACTTCAACTCTCTCAAACGTGTTCATCTTCCTCCCACTCAAAATCTTCATTGATTTTGAGTCTCTTGCGACGAGTGTGTGAGATCGATCTCTTCCAAGACTTGAGGATCAACAACCCATTCAATCTTCTCCGCTCTTCCTTCTTCTTAAGCCATGGATCATGAAAATCAAGGTGCAAAGAGAGGCAAGCAAGCCACCGACAGCAAAGCATCAACTCAGGCGCCGGAGAGAGTCAAGCAGACTGTTTGTCGTGCCAACTCCGCTCAGGGGGCCATTGTTGTCTCAGGAGGCTCTAGTGGTGGTACTCAAGCTGCTAAAGAGGTTGTTGAGATTGGACCCTTGGTAGTACACTCACCGGTAGGTGACCCTTGTCGTCCAGCAGAGAGGATCAACTACAGAAGGAACCTTCTAGATACTCAGCATCAGAGAGATGTGAAGTGCTATCATATTCCTAGGGTTGGGAGAGACCCTCGCTTCTGGAGCTACTTTCACATGAATTACTATCGGTTCGTGCTCATGACAAAGATAAATCAAGTGACTGATATGCAATGGATTGACTGGCAGGCAGTACAACAGAAGAGAGATGTCCTATTTTCTGTGGTCAAAGACGCTTGTGAGTTCCATGGGGTAAAGGACATCATGGGGCTGCAATACCCATGGATTTTCGAAGTCACTCTTCAGTTCTATGCCACCATATTCTATTGGACAGACAAGCATGGTTTCACCCGGATGACCAATGGTGAAAAATACTCTGTCAGCTATGAAGATTTTGCTACCATCTTGGGTATGGGGCACTGTTTGAGGCATCCATTGAAGATCCATGAGGAGTCTCTTGTGACTACTAAGGAGATGATGGACTTCTACTCAGAGGGGCATCCTGCTCAGCCTCTTCACATCTACGGGCTATGACCTTTCCATGCAGTGCTTAACCGTCTCATCCGAAAGAAGATAGCCCCTAAAGACGGAGATGTCAACCGTATTAGTCACAACAGATGCAATGTCATCAAAATCCTTGCCATCCAACAGAAGTTCAATGCATTTGACTATATGTATGAGGAAATTTACATCGCTTCTAGGACTCCTGCTAGGTCTTGTTGCTATGCCCCATACATCATGAAGCTTATCGAGACAGTTTCTGGTAGGAAATTTGCGAAGGATGTGGTGCATAGGCCTCTAGTGCCTCAGAAGCATTTAAAGCTTCATCGTCTTGTGATAGCCCCTTTGTCACCGTCTCAGCCTAGATTGCCAAGGAGGTGCTCATCTCAGTCTCCTCCTCCTGCGCCAGAGTAGCCCCTTATTCTTCGGGACTACTAAAGATTCTTAAGGTTATGTTCTCCGTGTGTCACTCCACTTAGGTATCAGTTCAGAAGTTAGCGAAATGGACTAAGAGGGACCTCACATCTATTAGATAGAAGCTCCAGCAGCCCCAATGGTAGATGATAGCGAGGATGAAGAGCCCGCAGAATTTCCCAAGTTGTCTGTGTTAGAGCTTGCCTTCTTCTCAGGGGCAGATGCTACTTCTAGTGCTCCTACAGCATCTCATTCCTGTGATGATGAAGATGATGAAGAAAGCGAGTATGAAGAGGAACAAGAGAGTGGCAATTCCGAAGAGAGTGACAACGAGTAGATACTAGGGCTCTTATCTTTTCTCCTTTTTGGTGTCTTGATGCCAAGGGGGAGAAGTATCTCAGCTATGGACATGACCATGTACATATTTTTTTCGTGGTGTGTGTGAACAATTTTATCTTGTCATTCTACGTATGATGCTTGTGATGCTTCTGCTAGATTCATGGTATGAATGCTTAGTTTAATTCACGTCATCGATGCTTATTCAGTTGCTTTCATATAATGCATCAATGTCATTCACACAAAATGCATGTAGGCACTCCATGAGTATTAAGAATATATGAACTCATTTAAACTGGTCTTAATCGAAAGGTCATAGACTCTTGATACAATCAAAAATTTTATTTAATTATTGGAAGCTTTAATTGGTTGTCATCAATCACCGAAAAGGGGAAGATTGAAAGTGCATCTAGGTCCCTTGTGGGTTTTGGTTGATTAATGACAAACAATTAAAGAACTAATGGGTTCGGTTGGGTTCGTGCAAAAAATTTAGTACGGAATGGAATTCACAAAAAAGGAGAAAAAGCGTGAAAAGAGGAGTAGAAATAGTTTTTCTATTTCTCCTTGAGTCATAGGAAAATTCGTTCTATTAAGAGGGACACGACACATGGAAACTTAGTGAGTCAAATGGGAGCTCAACCTCATGGGTAGATTTTAGGAAAATCCTAAGTGTCAGGGTCGGACTTGTCCGACGCCATGGGGCAGATAAGTCTGAAACCTCTCTGGTAGAATTCAAACATGTCTGAATCTGTATGTCGGACATGTCTGAAATCTCTTTGTTGGTATTCAGACATGTCTGAAGCGGGTCAAACATGTCCGAGGTACTTGAAGAAAATTTTCTAAGTGCCTGAAACTCAGAATTGTCCGAGATGGGATTCAGACAAGTCCAAAAAGTCTTTGTTCGATTTCATACATGTCAAAAGTGGGTCGGACATGTTCGAGGTAGACTTTTCTAACGTAGTGCCTCGGATTAGTCTGAATTGAAAAGTCTCTCCTTGCGTGGCAGACATGTCCGAGATTAGTTGGAATTGTCCTACGCATTTGCGCGCAGATTCAAATCAAAGTGGTTAGTTGTACTGTCTCTGATGTCAGCTAGTCGGACATGTCCGAGGTTATGTCAGACTTGTCCGATGTGGGTTGTCACCTAATTGCTAAAATCGCTTTTGGAGTATAAATAGCTAGGGATTTCGTCCCCAAACCAAGCCTAACCCTACAGAAACTCTCAGAGTCGTCCCAAGCCCTCAAGAAAGCCTCCTTCCTTGTTCTTCACCCTCTTGAGCCCAAATCCAAAGTTTTTGGGGAAGACTGAAGGAGTGATTGTGAGACTTGGCAAGAGAATTCCATAGGGGGTTGAGCAACATTTGATTCGCTGAGTTTCTTCGTGATTGCGTGTTTGTTACTCTTGGGGTTCTCCCCTAGACGGTTAGGCGTCGCCCCGTGATTTCCCGTGTGTTTTCTTCATTTAGGGAAGTTTGTAGATAGTGGAGCATCAAATACTTGACCTTTGAGGTGTCTTGGCGAGGTTAGAGTTGTTAGGCCCAGTCCTTCATGGACTCCTCAACGGGGATGTAGGTTTCTTCGTGAAGCCGAACCTCGAGAGAAAATCTCTTGTCCATTGTCTCCTTTATATTTCCGCAAAGTTCTTACTTTCTAGTGATAATCTAGGCTTACTTCGTTTCTAGCACTTAATCTTGTTTCCATCAACTACTAGAAATGCTAGGACGTATTTCCATTCACTAGATTGCAGAAAAACTTCATTTTTAGTACTTTCCTGTAGGTTCACTTATCCGAGCTTCATTTTCTAACACTTAATCCTTTGTTGTAGGTTCACTTCATCCTCTTTTCCTTTTCAAGCTTGAGCAAGTTCATCCTTGAGTACAACGTTTAAATCATTAAGACAGAGGCACTTGAGCTTGAGCTAAATTTCAGCAAGGAAACTTGCTCCAATATTAATGATTTAAATGTTGTACTCAAGGATGAACTTGTTAACTTGACAAAAGTTAACAAGGCCCTTGAAGTACAAGTTGAATCACTCAATCAAAGTGCTTCCTCTTCCTCTAAGAGCTCATCTTCCTCAAATGTCGATTCCATTCCACTTAAAACATGCAATTGTGCTAATTTGGTTCTCACTTGAAAAGTGAGCTTAAGGTGGCACAAAGTAAACATCCACCTAAAGGTGGTATTTTTGACAAGTAGAAAATCAAGTATGCACGTAGTGCATACTCGGTTACTAAAGCTCCTAATGTCAAGGATGACCTTGGATATTCTCGAGGTGAAAAGCAAAATGCTAGAAACCTGAAGAATAACAAGGAATGGATTGCTTTTGTCATGGAAGGCTCAAATCAAGTTATTAACAACAAACATGTTTCTTCCTCACATGAAAAAACTAAGAATGGACCTAACATTATGCTTCATGCTTTTGCTGCCTCATATGTACACATGAAAATATAAATTTGGTCATATTTATGCTAAGTATGTTGGGCCACTCCATAAGAGTCTAAAATATTTGTGTGCGTGCCCAAATGTATTGTGACTAACATCAAAGGACCCAAGAAAGCTTGGGTACGTAAAATCAGAGCATAAATATGTTTTGTAGGCATACTCCTCCGCAGGATCCAAATGGGCGTCTGATAGTGGATGCAAAAATCAGATGACCGAAGAGAGAAAAATATTTGTGGAGTATGAACATAATGAGATCCGAGTGAAGGTATATATTTTGGAGACAATAGTCAAGGAAGGGTGCTCGGGACCGCTAAAATAGCAATATCATCTCAGCGTACTCTTTCTCAAGTTTTACACGTTGATTCTTTAGATTATAATCTTTTGTCCATATCTTAGCTATGTGACAAAAGTTATAATTGTTTGTTTACTAATGAAAGTGTGATCCTTTTTAGAAGAAGCAATGACTCGATTGCATTCAAGTGTATTTTAAAGAGCAAGCTTTATCTTGTAGACTTCACTACAGATAAAGCTTGACTTGACACATGCTTGATTGCAAAGACCAACATGGGCTGGCGGTGGCATAGACTGCTAGCTCATGTTGGTATGAGAAATTTGCAGAAACTTCTAAAAGGATATCACATTCGAGGTTTGAAGAATGTTGTGTTTAAGAAGGATAGGCCATGTAGAGCATGCCAAGCCGGAAATAAAGTTGGAGCACCGCATCCCATCAAGAACATGTTGACAACTACAAGACTATTGGAGCTACTACATATGGACCTCTTTGGCCCAATCGCCTACATAAGCATCGGCAGTAACAAATATGGTTTAGTAGTTGTAGATGATTTTTCTAGATTCACTTGGGTATTTTTCTTGTAACATAAGGGATAAGTACAAGGTGTCCTCAAGAATTTCTTGAGGAGAGCTCAAAATGAGTTCTCCTTGAAAATTAAGAAGATCAGAAGTGACAACGACACCGAATTCAAAAATACTCAAGTTTATTAATTCTTTGAAGAAGAAGGGATCAAGCACAATTTTTCGGCTCCCTACTCCCCTAAACAAAATGGGGTAGCCAAAAGGAAGAATTGGGCACTTATCGATATGGCGAGGACCATGCTCGATGAGTACAAGACTTCAAATAGATTTTGGGTGAAGATGGTGAACACTGCATGCCACATGACAAACTGACTTTATCTCAATCTACTCCTAAAGAAGACTCCATATGAGCTTCTTACCAGTAACAAGCCTAATATTTCTTACTTTATAGTTTTTGGAAATAAATGTTATATTCTCAACAAGAAGCCTAGTATTTGAAGTTTGATTCAAAATCCAATGAAGGTTTCTAGCTTGGTTATGAGTCACACACTTACGCTTACCGTGTCTTCAACAAAACCTTCAGAATTATTGAAGTTGTGCCCGATGTAGTGTTTTATGAGACTAATGGCTCACAAATGGAGCAAGGTGATCGTCGTGTGCTAGATGAAGAAGAGGCCATGTGGCAAGCTTTGAAAAAGGGTGGCACTTGGAGATGTTCGACCACAAGAGCAACCACAAGATTCAAGTGAACCAACTACATTGCAACCAGAGCCACCTACACAAGATTAAGTGCGAGACTTGCTGGATCAACCTCAACAAGATGAAGATAATCATATATCAAATTGGAGGCAATGATCAAGGGGGAGACGAAGAAGATGAAGAAGAAGAAGATTACACAAGACCCCAAATTCCCCACCCAATAGTACACCAAAGTGTCCAACAGGATCACCCCGTCGATAACATCCTTAGAGAATCTCCAAGGGGGTAACTACCTGATCTCGTATTGCATTTTTTGTGAATATTACTCATTTGGCTCCTCTTTGGAACTATTTAGGGTTGAAGACGCACTACGAGATCCGGATTGGGTGATGGCGATGCAAGAACACCTCAACAACTTCAAGAAAAATCAAATATGAGAACTTGTGGAGCGACCAGATGCAAATGTTGTGAGCACCAAATGGGTGTTCCACAACAAACAAGACGAACACAGGGTGGTTATAAGAAATAAAGCACGACCTATGGCCAAGGTGTACTCACAAGTCGAAGGTTTGGATTTTGATGAGACTTTTGCTCTCATAGCTAGGCTTGACTCCGTTCGTATATTATGAGCCTATGCCACTCACTATAATTTCAAGTTGTACCAAATGGACGTGAAAAGTGCATTCCTCAACAGTCCAATCAAGTAGGAGGCGTACGTGGAGCAACCACCCGGGTTCGAGGATTAAGAAATACCCAACTATGTGTACAAGCTACGTAAGGCTCTCTATGGACTCGAACAAACTCCTAGAGCTTGGTATGAGTGCCTTAGAGATTTTCTAATTGACACTGACTTTAAAATTGGAAAAGTTGATTACATAGTGTTCACAAAGCACTTTGATGATGATTTATTTGTTTGCCAAATATATGTCGATGACATAATATTCGGTTCTACTAATAAGTTGTTTTGTGATGAGTTTAGTAAGATCATGATGGACGGGTTTGGGATATCTGTGATGGGAGAATTAAAATTCTTTATGGGCTTTCAAGTGAAGCAACTCAAAGAGGGTACCTTCATTTGCCAAATGGAGTATACGAAAGATATCCTCAAAAAGTTCAACGTGGATAAAGTCAAGCCCATCAAAACTCTAATGAGAACAAACAGACATCTCGTCCTCAATGAAGATGGTCCAAATGTAGACCAAAAGGTATATTGTTCCATGATTGGTTCTTTAGTATATCTTTGTGCATCTAGGCCTGATATTATGTTAAGTGTATGCATGTGTGCAAGGTTTCAAGCCGCTTCGAAGGAGTCTCACTTGACAGTCGTAAAGAGAATCTTGAGATATTTAGTTCATACATCAAACCTAGATCTTTGGTATCCTAAAGGGTCCAAGTTCAACTCATTGGATACTCCGATGTCGATTATGCTAGATTCAAGGTGGATAGGAGAAGTATCTCTGGGACTTGCCAATTCTTGGGTAGGTCCCAAGTGTCCTGGTCGTCCAAAAAAGCAAAATTTCATTGCCCTATCCATAGCCAAAGCGGAGTATATTGCAGCCAGGAGCCGTTGTGCACAACTCTTTGGATGCGACAAACTCTAAGGGATTATGGTTACAATATGAACCATATTCCAATTCTATGTGACAACGAGAGCACCATAAAAGAATTTTCCCAAGTTTCATGTATCTTTTCTCTCATATGTGCATACTTCACAAAAATCTAATTTATTTACTCAATCATGTTTAATCTTTATTTGGTTGTCATCAATCACTAAAAAAGGGAGATTGTAAGTGCATCTAGGCATCCCATGTGGATTATAAATGATTGATGACAAACAAGTAAAGCACTAATGAAATTGTTTGAGTTGAGAGCAGGTCACTATACAAAAAGATGAAAAATACAAAAAGGGATAAAGGAGAACTTGGATGAAAAAGGCTTAGTTGAAGAAGGATGCTTACAATAATTCTTAGTGTTCAAAGTGTGTGTGAGAAATTCTCTCAAGAGCTCAAATTGTCTGTTTTAAGTTCCTAAGCTAGACAGTTTCAGAATTTCAGTTATATTTATCTATATAACATTCAGTACTTAACTGTTCATACTGTATTATTGACATCCACATCGTAGCTACTCTATAGATTGACCATTCCATTTATATCTCATTTTTAGAGCTTATTGTCTTCACAATTGAGTTGAAATTTGTATCATTTACATAGTATCTAAAATAATTAGATAATTAAATGGACAATTAGTTTTCCCCATAGTAGTCATGGACAACTGTTAGCCAGTGTCTGCGCTCAGTCATTTTAATTTGGACATGATTTAAAATGTATACACCGGTATATCCCACTGTTGAAAAAAAAACTTAAGTATAGAGTTTTAAAATAAATGATTATTAGAACAACTAATTTAGTTTAAATTGAACTTCGAGGTAGTAGTCGGAAGGGGATTCAACAACAGGACACTTAATGGTTGATTCTTATCAGGCCGATTAAAGTCATCCTGGAATACAGGTGAAGATTTCAGCAATTCGACTACCTTCAGTGATTCTTGTTTGCATATGTAGCCAGCTCGAGCTTCACATGTTATTTCTCTACGTACAGAATGCAATAACCTAAACATCTCGACTTTCAAATTAAGGATAATGATTGATTATCTTACCTTTCAATATTTCAACACCACTAAATAGGATAAGGGTGTTGTTAAAAAACGTTCTAACATTGCTTGCTGTTGAATGAGAAGTACCACAAAGATCATTCAGCTCAGTAACAAAATCATTCCAGGTACAAAAATCGAGAACCATATGTGGTATTGCAAACCACGTACAGTTCGCTACCGTTCTACTTATGTGATATGCATTTTCTTCTCCAATGGATTATTTTCACCTACAGTCGATTTATAAAGAGGTTATTTGCCAATTTATGTTTAAACCTGCCAATGGGTCTGTAACTAAATTAAAATACAAACCAAACCATAGGTTGTGTAAATTTAACCCAATTCAAACCAGCCCACCAATTCATTTGTCTAAACCAAATCATACGAGACTATAAAAAAAATCAATCCAACCCACACCAGGCCGCAACTCACACCGCAGTTTGAAACTGGTTCGAGCTCACTAACAAAAACGGTTTCTAGCCTAGCAGGTTAGCCCAGTGACTTTGCTCTCATGCCTTCTGCCGCTGGGCTGGTGGAGTGGATGGATTCGTTCCGTCCGGTGTTGGTGGTTGGTTTGCTTCAAGTTTTTATTCTTTCTTATTCTCGTAAAATTGAAAAGTTAAGACTTTGAGACTTTAAAATTTACGAAATATTTTATGATTACTTAAAAATGTAAAAATAGCCTGTTTTAGCTAAAATAACTAAAAAAACTGTGTAAAAAATCATCGTGCAGTAACCGACAAACTTACTGTGAGGAATTCATTGTGCAAAACTGAAATGGCATCCAAAATTTCTGTTCTGTAGGACTAAAGTTATACTTCAGAAACATATAAGATACGCATAAATTTTCATGGTTTCTTTCCTAGGTATACAGACCACGTGTGCTTGAAATTTAGGAAAAAGATTGTGATAAAATCTAATCCAATATGTTCATATTTCTAGTACAAGAAAAAAGCTATGCAAGTATTCAACTCAACCATTGGTCCATTGCACATAAATCGAAGCTAATTGAACACCCCCACCCCCCCCCCCCCCCCTCCTTCCTAATTTACAACGGTAGCCATAATTGAGCAACCAAACAAAGATCACTACACTAGCTGATTGAAGAACCACTAACACGAGCTCTACTCAATGACTGAAGAAACATGCAGGCTCATTCCTTCACATCATTATGGGTAGGTCTTTGAATGAGAAGTTTCTGGAAGAAAGCTATGAAGATCCTGAAAAATACTAAAACACAAGGATAGTAAGACGTTAAGACTATGGTTCAACAGTAATGGACCAACACTGAAAACTAGCTAACAAAAGTCAGTAAGGTGATGATATAGAATGATAATATAGCAGGTAGGCTTTGGGCTTGTTATACGGTGTCTGTTTTTTATGAAATTTTACATAATATAGTATATTACTTAGTGGGATATGGTGCTAGTGCGAAATTAAATCTAGTTATGCAGAAGAGAGTTCAACACTTGCAACACGAAAAGAACCCATGGGCCCAAGTTCTCCTTGACTCAAACAAGAAATCTATTGCTGAGTCCTTAGAAACATTAACTGACAAGTTGCAAACCAGAATTCTCCTTGACCCAACCCAATCTACATTTCGGCCCATTTTTATCCATCCAAATTAAAACCAAAGCAGAAACTGAAGTTTAGAAACCGGTTCCAACCAAACCATTCCCAGATCAATTTATGTTGCTATGCATGGATGATTTAATTGAAAAAAAAATCAGTGACTGTAGTACGAACATCGTGTGATCTTCGGAAGTTGCTTGCATCATTGCGCCTTGCACCTGTACGCTACAATACGCTAGTCAATCTTCTGCTGGACATGCTCTTATACAAACGGTTATAGCATCCGAGAACCATGCACGCATGCAGCATTTACAGTACAGGACTTATCTACTGATAGATAGCCGCCTTACAATTCCACGAACCAGAAAGACTCCAGTCAAAACTTTGCAGCTTTCATCCTGCGTATTCCAACAATACCGCCACTTTGATACACGACCGGCCACAACTCGGGGACAATGACACCCTCGCATTCACGAGAACGATTCATTGTAAAGCACAGAGCTAATTCACAGGGACACTTCACCAGCATGACAATTACGTGGGCAAAGGATGTCCCACAACGTGACGGGAGTGTCTAAACAGACATTAGCTTCGTTAATTTAGAAATATCAGTGCCTTTGGCGTTACAACCAATACCCACCACAGGTACAGGTTAGCTGGCTCACAGCGGCGATAAGAAAACCGCTATGACATCACATGGTTGCTCATCAGTCAAGTCCCCCACACCCCAGCGCAGACCACTGCACAATATTTGACGGACGCTAGTCTTCATTTGTCACCACATTGGGCCAAAAGCCAAGAATTGTGGCGCTTGATGGCTTCGCTGTGTTCATTCTCGAGACTTTGTGCGCCAACTATTCCTCTTCATGTGTTTGTTCATCTTCTGTTGATGATGATCGCCCAAAAGCCAGCAGGCTCATATGCCGGGTTCCTTCTGCTATCATCACACGGACTGCCTGCACGAGCATAAATCATGTCCAAATTAAAATGACTGAGCGCAGACACTGGCTAACAGTTGTCCATGACTACTATAGGGAAAACTAATTGTCCATTTAATTATCTAATTATTTTAGATACTATGTAAATGATACAAATTTCAACTCAATTGTGAAGACAATAAGCTCTAAAAATGAGATATAAATGGAATCGTCAATCTATAGAGTAGCTACGATGTGGATGTCAATAATACTGTATGAACAGTTAAGTACTGAATGTTATATAGATAAATATAACTGAAATTCTGAAACTGTCTAGCTTAGAAACTTAAAACTGTGCATGATTGGTCAGTTTACAATGGCCAGATGTCGCACTCATATATGCATGAGTAAATATAGGATGAACATCCCAGGTATAATTAAATAAACCTTTTCTATTTCATCACAAACGGTTGGGCTTTCTCGCAAATACTGCAGTGCCTTTTCTCTGCCTTGGCCTAATCTGCATCAAATTTATAAACAAAAGAAACCACATATTAAAGCAACAGTTATTTATGTAGTAACATCATCAGAGATCACCCCCCTGCCAAACTGACCAAGGAAATAAGAAAGTTGAGTGGAATCAATGTTACCCATTTGTACAAATGAAGCTATACTAAGTTCAAAAAAAAACAATTCAAATAAGGACTGGCACTGATATCCATTTATGCAGATATGTAGCATGAATTCTCACAAGTATCTCTAAAAAGGGCAGCCTGGTGCACGTAGCTCCTGCTTGCGCAGGGTCCGACCCACTTTGCACAAGAATTTTCCCTTTCCCTACAAGAAGTAAATCATCTCTACTATCTCTACAAGAAGTAAATCATGACTTAACTTTCCCTGTCTAATTACCTCAACGGAGGTGCTACAAGAGTTACCAACTTTTTCCCATGTCCAAAAGGGGGGCATTCTCAGATACGGGTAAAATATAGTCGTTATATACATTAACTTTGAACTGTAGTAAACTAATTGTTAAACACAAGAAAACTGAAATAGTATTCAGAAGACTATCAACAACAACAACAAAAATCAAACCTTTGTCCCAAACAAGTTGGGATCGGCTAGAAATAAAACCCAACAATTTTTTAAGAAAAGTAATAGAAAATAAGATGAGTAACAAAAATAAGAATAAAAAGAATACAAATAAAATAAGATTCTACATTTTATTTATTTTAGAAATAGAATAATAAGAAAGAAGATAAGAGTAACAAAACCTGAATAACCCGAATAAACTAAGATTCTGACACATGAATTGCTAATTTTCATGCAGTCCTATCATGAGCCAAATCTCTAGGTATGTCCCACTTTTTTAAGTCTCGTTTCACCGCCTCCTACCATGTCAACCTTGGTCCACCTCTATCCTTCCTAAAATTTTCTCTACTCTTTATAATCCCATTGTTAACCAATGCTTCTGGAGGTCTCCGCTGGATATGCCCAAACCATCGTAGGCGATGTTGGACTAGTTTCTCCTCAATCGGTGCCACCCCTACCCTATCACGTATCACCTCGTTTCTAATTTTGTCTCTTCTTGTGTGACCGCACATCCACCGAAGCATGCGCATCTCCGCGACACTCATTTGTTGGACATGTTGTCTTTTAGTTGGCCAACATTCTGCTCCAGACAGCATCTCAGGTCTGATCGCCGCCCTATAGAATTTTCCTTTCAATTTTTGTGGAACTTTCTTATCACATAAGATTTCAGATGCTTGTCGCCACTTCATCCACCCGATCTTGATCTTGTGGCAAACATCTTCGTCAATATCACCATTGCTTTGTAACATTAATCCTAAATATCGAAATGTGTCCCTCCTAGATACTACTTGTCCTTGTAAACTAACATTTTCATCCTCGCACCTTACATCACTAAAGTTGCATCTCATATACTCGGTCTTGGTTCTACTAAGTCTAAACCCCTTAGACTCTAAGGTCTGCCTCCATAGCTTCAATTTTCTATCAACACCATCCCTAGTTTCATCTACCAACACTACATTATCAGCAAAGAGCATACACCAAGGGATATCTCCTTATATATCCTTCGACATCTCATCCATCACTAAGGAAAAGATGTATGGACTTAAGGCTGATCCTTGGTGTAGCCCTATTGTGATAAGAAAAATATTGGTCTCACTATCTCTTACGCGCACACTTGTCACCACATTATCGTATATATCCATGATAAGGTTAATGTACTTTGTTGGGACTTTGTGTTTCTCTAGCGCCCACCACATCATCGGCATTGGTACCTTATCGTATGCCTTCTCCAAGTCAATGAATGTCATATGTAGATCCTTCTTTTGCTTCCTATACCTCTTCATAAGCTGATAGAGTAAGAAAATCGCCTCTATAGTGGACCTCCCAAGCATAAAACCAAACTGGTTTTTAGTGACATTGGTCACTTTCCTCAAGCGGTTCAATCACTCTCTCCAAGAGCTTCATAGAATGACTCATAAGCTTAATTCCTCGGTAATTAGTATAATTTTGAACATCTCCTTTATTTTTTAAGATGGATACTAAAATACTTTTCTGCCACTCTTCAGGCATTTTGTTTGATTGAAAAATGCGGTTCAATAGTTTAGTGAGCCATACTATTGCTACATCCCCCAGACATCTCCACACCTCAATGGGGACATCATCGGGGCCGAGGGCCTTTTCTCCTTTTTATCCTTTTTAAGGCCTCTCTAACCTCAGACTCTTGTATCATTCGCACGAATCATCTATTTGGTGTCATCAAATGAGTCATCCAACTCGAACCTAATGCTCTCATTCCCGTCATTGAATAGTCCATTGAAGTAGTCCAGCCATCTGTTCCTAATCTCTTCATCCTTCAATAGAATATGATTTGTCTCATCCTTAATGCATTTGACTTGGCTGAGATATCTCACCTTCCTCTCGCGAAGTTTCATCATCTTGTATATATCCTTTTCGCCTTCTTTTGTCCCTAGCCTCTCATATAGCATATCATAGGTCTGCCCCCTTGCTTTACTCACAAAATGTCTTGCATTTTTCTTAGCCTCTTTATACTTCGTCATGTTACTTGCGCTTCTCTCATGATGTCAGTGTTATCCTAAACGGCCTAAACAGTCTGTTTAAACGCGTTTAAACGCTAAACAGAGGGCAACTGCACAGTTTAGCCCCTAAACGGTGGATTAAACGGTTGACCCACCCGTTTAAACGGGCTAAACAAAACGGATTTTAAACTTGTTTAAATGTGTTTAGAACAGTTTAAGCAAAGTGAACTTACACTTCTAAGTCATATGCAAGTTTAAAATTAATATCACCAAATTGATTAAAATCAATATATTTTCTAAGCTTCACTTAAACACTTAAACACATCAGAAGTAATATTACTCGTGTTTCAAAAAATATAATAAAACAACCATTAGCAGTAGAAGTTTAAAATATTTGTTTAGGAACTACATGTACTTTTTTCAGTCTCAATATTATTATTTGGTGGTGTGGTATTATGATCGTCTCTTTAATTTTATATGATGTTAAAGTTAAATTGATCCCAAATATGAGTTTGAACTTGATTTGAACATCTATCGTAGCGCAGGACAGTAAAAAGTATTTTTTTTTTCTTACTGCTACAGTACACACCGTTTAATCCGTTTGAACACCGTTTAAACGCCGTCTAAACCTTCTAAACGATAAACAGAGTTCCACCGAATGTCTACCGTTTACCGTTTAAGATAACACTGCATGATGTCAGCTCTTATAAGACTTCTTATTCTTAATAGCTTTTTGTACATCTTCATTCCACCACCAAGTGTCTTTATCTACAAGTTTCTTACCTTTTGTGCACCCAAACACCTCCCTAATTGCCTTCCTAATGTAAGTCGCCATCTTTACCCACATACTGTCCGCATCTTCATCTTCGCTCCAAGGTCCTTCCGCGACCATCCTCCTTTTGAATGATTGTTGCGCTTCATCCTTCAACTTCCATCACTTTGTTCTTGCAATTTTAACACCTTTGTCTTGTGACACACGCACGTGGAAACGAAAGTCGATTACTACAAGTTTATGTTGTGGAACAACACATTCCCCAGGAATCACCTTACAATCTAAACATGTCCCCTTCTCCTGGTGAGGATATAGTCGATTTGACTAGAATGTTGAGCACTAATAAAAGTCACTAAGTGAGATAGCCACTTCTTAAAGAGGGTGTTAGCTACCAATAGGTCATAAGCTACAGCAAAGTCTAGGATATCCTTACCCTCATAGTTTTCATCGCCACAAAACCTACGTTAGTTGTACCTACATGGCCATTGAGATCTCCTCCTATGAAGAGTTTCTCGGCTATCGGTACACTACTAACCATATCCTCCAAATCCTACCAAAATTGTCTCTTAGTGCTCATATCAAACCAAACTTATGGGGCATAAGCACTAATGACATTCAAGATAAGGTCCCCCACAACTACCTTGACTAGGATGATTTTATCCCCTCGTCTACGGACATCCACTACTCCATCCTTGAGGCTCTTCTCTATTAGGATGTCTATGCCATTTCTAGTCCCAGTCAAGCCAGAATACCAAAGCTTAAAACTGGTATTCTCAACCTCTCTCGCCTTTTGACCTGCTCATCTAGTCTCTTGTACACAAAGTATATTTACATGCCTCCTAATCGCAACGTTCACTAACTCTCGTAGCTTTCCCGTCAAGGATCCTACATTCCATCTACCCACCCGAAACCTAGTTTCCTCGACTAGCTTCCTTACCCTTCGCATCCGTCGAGTAAGATGCAAAGACTCTTGCTAACTTAACACTACATCTGGGCGATGATGTAGCGCGCTATGCGACCCTTGCCTATTTAACACCACATCCGGGTTCCGATATGGCGCGCCACTAAGACGGTGGCGACCCGACCCTCGCTCACTTAACACCATACTCAGGTTCCGATATGTCGCGTCGCTAAGAGGGTTACGCCCCAACGAATTTCCAATAGGTTTCATTTCCATGAGAATGGTTAAGTATAGTTGTTGGCTCGCCAAGCCTATCACAACCCCTCCTCTTTTATCCAGGCTTGGGGCCGGCTATATCATTACAACATAGACGGAGTTATTCAGAAGACTATCCATATCACAAATAGCTAGTCTGAAAATGTGAAGCCCACATGGAAACAGGACTCAGAGGAGGATCACATGTATGTATCTGGTTTTCAGAAACAAATGAATTGGAAAGATGGCTCTAGGAGAATAATTTTTCTAAATTATTGCCAGGCATACCTTAGATCTTTGTAGCTATACCACGAACCTTTCTTTGCAACCACTTCCATCAGCTCAGCACAGTCAAGGACACACCCCTGTGTCAAATCATGTTTAGCATATGATACAACGAAAATGCTCAAGAATTTGCATACTTACCAATTTACTAACACCCTCCCCAAAGATAATTTCAAATTCAGCTTGCTTGTAGGGTCTTGAGACCTAACCAAGATGGAAGGACAAAACAGATATCATGCTTACTATAGAAAGTGTCGAGCATAATACAGAGAAAAAAACTTGATATTACTTTGACATACCTTGCTCTTCTGCACTCTGACACGAACCTTCACACCAACATCTTCATCTCCCTTGGCCTTGGAAAAGAACAACGAACTTCTTAGATAAATCCTTAGATTGGTAGGGAAAGGTTAGGATATGGAGATTGCATGCTTGCACAAAACAGGAAATTGCACAGCAGTTGTTCTCTTTCTTAATAGATCTTACAGATTTTATCTTCCCGATAGGCCGTATCTCTAGGCGAACTGATGCAAAGAATTTCAAAGCTATTCCTCCACTGGTGACTTCAGGATTCCCATAGAATACTCCAATCTATGGACATCTCAAACACATCAAATAACAGAACAAAATGGATAAAATGAACACTCAGATGGAAATTAATCTATCACACCTTGTATCTTATTTGATTCAAGAACATAAGAGTACAACCAGCCTTTGAGGCATTTCCGGACATCTTTCTCAATGCTTGACTCATCAAACGAGCTTGTAGGCCCATCTGCTGCATCCCGATCTCACCCTGACAAATAGATCAATCACAATTTACTTTGCAACAACTCAAATAAAATCAAAGCAGAATGAAAAAGGAAGGCCAGGATACCTCAATTTCTGCACGTGGAGTAAGGGCTGACACTGAGTCAATACAGATGAGATCAATTGCTCCAGATCTGCACATACGGTCTGCAACTGATATAAAGTAAAAAAATATAAGACAACTAGTGTGTGTGCCATCCAATGGTAGGAGACCAGGGAGAGGCCGACTTCCACAGCTGGAGCCGCCAGCGTGGAAAAGAGTTTCAACAGTTCGTTCTTCATCGATTCAGGTCATCAGTTCATCACCCTTCCTCTTCCCCTGTGGGTTCGTTCTCCATGCTAGCTGTTTTCCGGCGGTTCACTTTCCGACTGTCTGAGAAGTCGGTAGATTGGGCTCTGCACTCTGTTCTTGGGGGGAACCCGGGAAGTTTCCATGTAGCCTTTGAGTCTGATCGTCACTACAAATTCTCCGTTGCCAATAAATCTGTTGGAAGGCTCATTCAATCCATCAGGCGTATCACAACAGATGAGTTTGACGTTTATTTCCACCTATGGCATGATGGGGGGCTCTGTGGGCTAAATATGTTAAAATTTGGCTGCGTGAGGAAGAAGGGGACTGGAAACTAGTCTCGCGCAACAAGCAAAAAAGCAAAAAAGTTTCCTTCGCCAATCCCATCAATTCCCTCTCCAGTCCCACCAGTTCGAAAATCAATACGAAAGTTGTAGTTCCCAAGGTGATGCCAACCCTGAAGTTAGGATCCTTCGAGTGTCCTCTCCTTGGATCTTCATCATCATATGCTTCCCGTCAGATTTGCTAGTAAGCATGGTTTGAGCTCTATCAGGCACACTAAAAAGGACACTGGTAAATCCAGCTGTGACGCGGTTTTTACTGAGCAAAGTCAAGTCATCGGCCCGGTTGTTCAAAATACTCATCATGACACCGCCGCCCACTTCACTCCGGTTGCCAGCAAAGGGGTAATGGGATTTGACGTTCCCAACAGTGACAGCATTAATACCCTTTGACCGCCCCCTTACCATAACAAGTTGCATCCTCGGGCACATCGGGAGAATGGTGAGGCTTCGAAGTGGGGACAGACATGGGGGCCCGGGAACAAAAATATTCCCAGAAGGTGCTATCGATGATGTAGTCTGAGGCATATCTCCTGGAACTGCAACAACAAAATCCGGTGTAGATATTGTTGGGTACTGGGCCACAAAGAAGTCTCTTGCCAAAAGAAGCCGAAGCAGCGTACTATCTGGCGCATCGTGGGAAGGGGGCAGGCATTGAATACGACCATCCAAACTCAAAACCTCAGTCGAGTTAATTCCACAACCAACTCCATTTGCCTTCCTCCTCACCATCAAAACACCGACCTTCGCCTTCCTCCAGTATCACTCCTCTCATCCCACTGCTCGGAAAACACCGGAGATAGCCGCCAGCTCGTCCCCCTAGCAAACTACACAACCTCCTTAGCGGCCATAGCGAACTTTCCGGTAGCACCGGACCGCTTCATCCCCAACCCTGCCTATGACGTGGTTGATGGCGGCCCAGGTCGTGTCTCGCGTCGCGTGGTGCATCTCCCGGCGGAGGATACCCAACGTGCTCATGAAGAGTATCTCATCGCTATGGATGAGGCTGGCTTGGTGGACCACAATGACTATGGGCAGATGAAGATTCAAGTAGAGCACGCCATTCTCAACCTCAGCTTCACCGTCCGTCTCTCCAGCCTGACCCCGTTGGGAATAGGGCTATACAAGCTTGATAGCATATTCCAGCGTGACACCCTGTTGCAGATGAGTCCCATCAACGTTGATGGGCTAAGTGTCTCCTTCCACCGGCATGACTACGGCATAAATAGAAGGCACCACAGATACGCAAGAATCGGTTCGATACTGATCCTAGGGATTCCCCTGGATTTCCAAACTCTGCAGCACCTGGACATTGCTATATCTACCTTCGGTAAGCTCCTCAGCTACCATAATGCTCCGCAGGCCAAGGGATATGCTCTGGTTAAATGCATGTATGATGAAGCTCGCGACATTCCTAGAAGCCTGGTCCTTCGGCAAGGAGACTCCAGGGGGTTTTCCTGGTCATGGACTTGTCCAGTTATCATCCTTGATAGGTCGCTCCAGCTCCTGCCTCCTCAGGTAGGGGAAGATGAGCTGCCACCAGATGGAAACCCTCACCCGCCCCCACCTCCCCCGCCGCATGGCAGACCCGTTGTAAGGATCGAATGCCCAAGAGGGGGTGAATTGGGCTTCTTTTCAAAAATTAACGCAATAAAACTTGATTACTAAAAGCCCAATTCTCTACGCAAACAACCTATGCATTCAAGTAAAAAGCAACTTCGCGGTATATAAAATGCATAAGTGTAGGGTGAGGGGGAGAGAATGCAAACACCCGAGGAGACACGAAGATGTATCCCGTGGTTCGGCAAGATCATCAAGATCTTCCTACATCCACGTTGTGGCACCCACCAAAGGGTATAGCCACACCCAAGTCACCGAGACTAGGATCTTCACTATTCTTCTCCGTTCGCCAACCTCGGCAAGGTGGAGCTCAAGCCTTGTACAACTTGGATCCTCCGGGCTTCCACAATTGTCTTGGCAAGCTCCGGAAGTCTCTCTCAGTTTACAAACACCAAGGGACACTCCCTTACAGCTCTCACTATACAGCTCTCACTACACTAGAGACTCCACTCACCAAGAATGGAAGCACACAAGCACTATCTCCAGCTAGTTTTAGCCTATCTCTTGGTGTGTAAGTGGTGTAAATGATCTAGAAGTGGTAGCTCAACGTCTTGAATGCTTGAGAATGTGTAGAGTATGTCTGGTGATCAAGACTTGTCGAATAGACTGGTTGAAGAGATATAAATAGCCAGCCTCCACGAAATAGCCGTTGGAAAAGTAGGCTGACATCACTGCTCTGCGAACACCGGATGATCCGATGTCTCCCCTTCAGTTATCATCGGTCAACTTCACTTTAGCTGATGTCACTGTGTCAGATATGACCGTTGTTAGACCGATGTTGCACTTATCTTCTCATCGGATGATCCGGTGGCACTTCCTCCAGAATTGGTTCAAACTTGATGCTTACTGGAGTAATTGACCGATGTGTATATTGTTGTACATCGGATGATCCGGTGCTACACTTGGTCCAAGGATATGGCATACTGTACTGATGGACCGATGTAACATTGCCCTTAACACCGGATGATCCGGTGAGTACTTTGTTCTGAGGTCTTCTTCTTCTGCTGAATCAACTCGACCGATGTGTTGTTCTCTGGGAACGTCGGTTGATCCGATGAGTTGATCTGTTTGCTTCGAGTTGTTCTAAGTGATTCTTTTGTATTTTGCTCGATTGACCTCTTAGACATTTGTTAGAAATATAATTCTAATGATCTTCAAGCATTGAGTGTTATCAATTACGGTTGAATAACTTTTACATATGAGCTTTTACTTCTAATCTTCATAACATTGATTGATCTCATCAAAAGATTGTTTAGCGGTCTCCAATGGTCATTAGTTGATGTTCATATTCATATAGATTTCATTTGATTGAGTGATATGGGAGACCTTGCATCCACAAATTCATTAGTAAAATTCAATGGTTGTCATTAATCACCAAAACCGTACCTCATGGGGGCCTAGATGCTTTGAATCTCCCCCTTTTTGGTGATTGATGACAACACAACAAGTGAAGCATAATAATAATGAATTTGATAGTACGATACTCAAGAAGATATGCAATGAGTACAAGATATGGCACGATAAACTTGAAGACTCAAAAGAGATTAATAACGCGAAAGCTCAATCGATCAATAACTCAAGAGAATATGTGGCTTATGAATACATAATGAATAGCAAATGAGTAGCAAAATCACCAAATTACAAAAGATAGAGATAGAGACTACCCCTGAGACTAAGCAACCCTCTAAGCAACCCTCCCCTGACTCTCTAACTCTTCTCCCCCTTTGGCATCAAGACACCAAAAAGGGAATCCGAGTTCCTAAGAACCCTGAGTGCTCGGAGCGATGACGAACTGGTCACCATCGGGGGTACTGTCGTCGGAGTTGCTGCCTGCTGCTGCGGCTGAGGCTGGAGTAGAGGTGGAGGGAGCTGTAGGAGTCGGCTGAGTCGGAGCTGCTGGCAACGGGGCACTGACCACGGATGCCGGCGTCTGCTGGAACAGCGTCGTAGCCGGCAGCGGAGAGTGGATCGGTGCGCCCGGAGCAAGCAGTGGAGACATGCTGATCGACGGGATCGACGTAGTCGGCACTAGAGCTGCAGCTGGAGCAAGGACAGGCGGAGGTGGAGCAAAGCCTGGCAGCTGCGACGGCAGGGCAATCCCAGTCTGGGTGTAGAGGTTGGTGATCAACCCCAGGATGCCCATCATTGCCTGTTGCGTCTACTGCTGCTGGTGGTCGAGGGAGCGCTGGTGCATCTGGTCTATCAGCCCCGTCAGCCGGTCTGTGTCCTCTCGCCTCTCACGGGTGATATGGCGCCGCATCTCCTGCTGCTGCTGCTGGAGCTCCAAAAGGCGCGTTGTCTGCTCAGCTCAGGCCTGCTCAGCTGCAAGCCGGTCCAGGCGCTGTTGCTCAACCATCTGCTGGAGGAGGGAGGTGAGCTCGGACGGCTGAGAGACTTGTGCCTCTGAGACGGGAGATGGAGTGGAAGGGGGCACGGTCGAGCCTCCAGCCTCCGCGTCGTGCTGCCTGGGTGAGGGAGGAGGTGCGAAGTACTCTTCAACACTGTCACCTGTGTCACTCTCGGACCAAATGTGCTGAAGGTCCTCACACTGAGCCTCTGTCTGTGCAAGCCTCTCGTCTTCCTTCTCCAGGTCAGACCAATCCTCCTCGGATAGCCGAGCACGGACCTGAAGCTCGACTGGACGGCCAAGGCGGCAGTCTCCAGGAGCTGGAGCACGGTAGTGGCTGAACCGTGTGACACTCTCGTCAGTGAGACTGTCACACACGGCGGACTCCTCAGGAACAACCATGGAGAGCAGGTAACTGATCCAGTGTCCAAACACAAGCTGCCTCATCATGCCAACTCCGTCAGTGATCATGTCCTCCATCTCACATATGAGGATGTCCACAATATCGAACTCCATCCCGTTTATGATGTAGAACAGGAGGGTCTGCTGCAGGCTGGTGAACCCCTCTAGGTATCCGGACCTCGGCAAGAGTGTGCGGCGCAAGGCAAGGTGCACTGTGCGCGCAGCTGGAGTCAATAGTGCCGATACCCTCGGCTGGTCTGGAGAGAAGGACGGTGCAAACAGAGAGCGTATCTCCTCCAGTGGTGGTGCCACTAAACCAGTGAGCAGCCTCCTCGGCGGGTCTGCCTGTCCATACACTCTCTCGTGCAGGCAAGTGTCGTGGAGATTCACTCCTAGCAGCTGTGCCAAAGTCTGTCTCGTCAGGTGATGGTGCTGGCCCATGAACATGAAGTCTATAGACCTGCGGCCCTCAGAGACGTAGAGGGTGGCGTAGAATACGCGGACCCAGTCCTCCACGTAGGCACTCCTCTCGTAGGACATCAGCTCCACCAGCCCTCGATACCTCGCAAAGTAGGGGCATATCTCCGTCTCGGCTGCTAGTGCAAGCTGATCCCAGTGCAAGAAGTTGTGCTGGAAGAGCTTATGGCTTCAGCGTCTATACGTCTCGTACAGCGACGCCTGAGTCAAGGTCCAGAACCGGCTGTCCACAAGTGCCTCTCTGGGCTGCGGGAACCACTCCTCAAGCAAAACGCTCCATCTGAGTCTTCTGAGCTGCTTGGCCTTCATCTTCCTGTAATCTGTCAACCGGACACCTTCACCAACACGGACGTTGGTGTCCATCTCGTAGACAGCTCTCTGGGCCGCCTTGTCCTCTCGAAGGTTGGCAGCTGATGGTCTCGAACGGGGTACTGCCGGCGGATGACCCCCACGGGTCCTGGCTGAGCGCCGGCGAACAAGCGGCACTTCCGGCTCTTCTTCCTCGGACTCATCTAGCACGGGAGGCTGCCTCGGACGAGCCTCGCGGATCCTCAATGATCCTCCTCGGCCACGCTCTTGCTCCTCGGCAGCGCGAGCGGCCATCAAAGCCTTCTTTTCCTCCTTCGAAAGCTTTTGCTTCTTTGCGGCCGACTCCGCAAGGGCTTTGCCCTTTCCCTTCTTGTCACGAGCCATTGAGACGATGCGCGAGAAAGAAGTTGACGATGTCACGTGCACGGAACGGCGACGCGAAGATCGTCGTGGCCGGAAACCCTAGCGGCGTAGTGGCGGTCGTAGAGGGAGGCACCACGGCGACGAGGGTGGCGGTGGTGCGGCTTGCTTGGGGCGGCAGTGGAGGAAGTGGCGGCGGCGGCGACGCTTGAGGAAGCAGCGGCGGCGGCGCTGGAGGAAGCGGCGACGGCGGCGCTGCTGAGGTGGTGCGGCGGCGACCGGAGGGCGGCGGCGGCCGGAGGCGGCGGTGGCCGGAGGGCGGCGACTAGAGCGAGGGAGCAGCGGCGGCGGAAGGTGAGGCACGGGAGGCGTCGGGGTCGGGGAGAGAGAAACGAAGGGAGGCGAGGGGGCATTTAAAAAGTGGGTCCCAAACCCTAGCTGAAAATTTAACACCGGATGGACCGACGTTAAAAGTTAGGAGCATCGGTCGAATGGCACAGTAAGGGTATTCAAAAAGGTACCGTTGACACCGGATGGACCGACGTGGAAAGGAATAGCATCGGTGGATTTCAGCACAGTTCCAGAAATGTGAACATCGGATGCACCGATGTTTCTCAGAATGAACTCGTCGGTTGATTTGTGTTACTGACTGAACTGGCTCTTGGTCTTTGAACACCAACTGATCCGATGATAGTCTGGCCTAAGCATCGGATAATCCGATAACTACAAAACAGCAACATCCCATATATGTCCTTTGACCAAACAAACAAACAATAAGAAACACATGTCTTAGGACTTTTTGGGCAACCCCTTACCCCTCAAAAATATTAATTGCCAATAACTTGGCTAAGCCTAAAGCAAATAGAACACCGAGAAAATGGGGAGGAAAATATCCAGATAAAGTGTGAGGCCCATGCTTTGTGAGCTAGAGGATGAAGACTTCTATCTCTTTAAAGCATGTTCCTTTAGGCATTAACGCACCTAACATTTTGTTCTTCCCACATCATATGAGTTGAGATATTGCATTTCAAACAAGTCTCTTTCTCATGAGGTGAGTTCCCCTTTGTGACAATCTACCATATGCAATGTCAAACAATTTATAATGCAAGAGATTTAAATATGAGTGCAAGTCTATATGGCAGACATTATGCAAGACTTAAAGTAAATCTATCTTGTCAAGTTTGAACCTTTCAAAGGCTTCTTCAGGGAGAGCCACTCTCCAAGCCTTGGGGAAACCCAAAAGAACCTTCATCCCAAGCTAACCCTTGCTCACCCCTATCCTTTGAAAGTTAGACAAGACCTATATGAGATGCATTCTTACATGGCAACTTACATGACGTTTGATACATCTAGCACATTTAATTCACTTCTTAGCCTAGAAAAAGTTTTCTCATCAAGTGGTTTAGTGAAGATATCCGCCAATTGTTCTTCGAACCTAACACCTAGCAATGAGATGTCTCCCTTAGCTTCATGGTCCCTCAAGAAATGATGGCGAATATCAATGTGCTTAGTGCGGGAGTGTTGAACGGGGTTTTTAGCTATCTTAACCGCACTTTCATTGTCACAAAGGAGAGGCACACAACTAAGTTTAATACCAAAGTCCAAAAGGGTTTGCTTCATATAAAGAATTTGGGCACAACATGCACCGACCGCAATATATTCCGCTTCCGCCGGGCACAAGGCGACGGAATTTTGCTTCTTGCTAGACCAAGATACTAGGGAACGCCCAAGCAAGTGGCACCCAACGGAGGTACTCTTTCGATCCACGCGGCATCCGGCAAAGTCCGAATCCGAGTATCCCAAGAGATGGAATTTTGCACCTTTAGGGTACCACAAGACCACACTAGGGGTATGCTTAAGATACCTAAGTATCCTAAAGACCGCCTTCCGATGCAATTCTTTAGGTGCCGCTTGAAAGCGAGCACACAAGCATACACTAAACATGATATCGGGCCTAGATGCGGTAAGGTAAAGTAATGAACCAATCATAGAACGGTAGTTAGATTGATCAATAGGTTAACCGTCCTTATCCGCGTCGAGATGACAATTTGTTGCCATTGGAGTGCTTCTTGAGCTGCAATCTCCCATCTCAAATTTTTTCAAGAGGTCCTTGGTGTACTTCTCTTGATAGACGAAGGTCCCCTCTTGAAGTTGCTTGATTTGGAATCCAAGGAAGAAGTTGAGCTTTCCAATCATCGACATCTCGAATTCCCTAGACATCATTTTGTCAAACTCATGGCCTTAGAGTTATCACCAAAGGTGACTTGTTCATGATTGTCGGGGTTTTCTATGGTGGTGAAAATACCATCATTGCTGGTCATATGTTGAGTGCACCCGCTATCGAGTACTCAATGCTTTCCTTCGGCTTTGTAGTTCACCTACACACATGAATTCAATTTTTAACTTTAGGCATCCAAGCCAACTTAAGTCCTTGTATGTGTGATACAAGTGTCTTTGGGACCCAAAGTTGCTTGGGGAGCTTCCCCTTCATGCCCTTCATGTCTTTGCCAATGAACCTTGCCTTCACCTTGCCATCTACTTTACTCAAGAGATAATAATGATCATTGAAAGTAGGTTTGTAGTTAGTAGGCAATTTTGGAGAAGGTCGGTTAGGAAAAGGACACTCCCTTGTGTGGTGACCGGTGACCTCACAATGTTGGCAATAAGAACCAACTTCCTTGATGAAGCTTGTTCTAAGCTCCGGTGAGGGCACCTTTCCTTTGTTAGACACCGGGAAGGATCCAAGTCCTCTCTTGTTGAAGGTCTTTGCTTGTTAGAAGAGGATTTCCTTGTGCTTGACTTCTCCTTTTGATAGTCTAGCCACACTAGTGCAGAGACTCTGAATTTCTTCCAACAAGTCCTTCTCCCTAGCATTTTCTTTCAAAGGCAAAGACTTGTGCAAGACATTAGTGGCATGAGAAGTAATGGATACCTTATCATTAAGAGTTTGCTTCTTTATATTTTTCAATTCTTGATCAAGCGCTTCATGAGCAAGGTTAAGTATTTGATATTCTTGGATCAACTCATTGTGCTTTCCCAAGAGTGCTTGGTGGGCTAAGTCAAGCTCATGATGATCTAGCTTGATTTGAGCCTTATCCTCCTCAACTTGTTTGACATGGGATTTGAGTGTGTCATGCTCTTTAAGTATGCTTTCATACTTGTCAAGCAAATCAAGGTTAGCACTCTCAAGCTTAGCACGAGTTTCTTCAAGAGCCTTAACCTTACTCTTTTCTCTCTTAATGATAGTGTGATATTCATTTATTAATAAAGTTAAATCATCGGGGGAAAGCTCATCATCGCTAGAATCGTCACATACCTTGGTGTTACCTTTAGCCATGAGGCACATGGATGGTGGATGAAGAGGTGAGTCATCATTGTTGGCAATGGCAAGGCCGGTCAAACTTTCTTCTTCCGCTTCACTCTCCTCATCACTTGATTCTTCGTCGGTGACCCATTCATTTGCCTCACACATGAACACCTTTCGTAGGTCATTTCTCTTCTTTGGGAAGAGTTTTGCCTTCTTGTCAAAACAGATTGGGCTTTTCAGAAGGGATCACTACAGAAATATTTATGAACAACAGTACACAAGTTCCGCTACATATGCTACCAGAGGAATTCACAGAACATGAAATAGATGACACAATCAAACAAATGTCGAGTGACAAAGCACCAGGTCCAGACGGGTTCAACAATAAGTTTTATAAAGTATGTTGGTCGATTATCAAAACACACATGCACCAGCTATGCCGAGAATTCTTCCATGGGTCAACCAACATCAGGCCATTGAATGGATCGTACATCACGTTGATTCCAAAAGTTGCCAATCCAACTTGGACAAATGACTTCAGGCCAATCTCATTGCTGAACTCAAGCATCAAGCTAATCATCAAAATTCTGGCAAATAGGCTACAGAAACAAATCACGAAGATCATCCACCAAAACCAATATGGTTTCATAAGGAAGAACGATTCAAGATTGCCTAGCGTGGAATTATGAATATCTATATCAGTGCAAGAAATCTAAGCACCCCATCATAATTCTCAAGATAGACTTCGAGAAGGCTTTTGACCTGGTGGAATATGAAGCCATCATCTTAATGCTTCATCATCATGGTTTTCCAATCAAATGGACTCAATGGGTCTTAGAAATTCTGAAAACAGCATCAACGTCTATTCTGCTCAATGGAACTCCGGGAAAATTCATACACTGCAAGAGAGGAGTTAGACAGGGAGATCCACTGTCACCTTTGCTCTTTGTGTTAGCAGCAAAACTGCTACAGCATCTTATAGACCTAGCAAGCAACGCAGGGTTACTCTCACATCCCCTCCAACACTCGGCACACCTGGGCTTCCCCATAGTCCAATATGCAAATGACACTATCATCGCACTTAAAGCAAATCAGAAAGAGTTATTCTTCTTCAAGAATCTACTCCATGTCTTTGGAAGAGCAACGGGGCTAAAAGTGAACATGGAAAAATCCTACATGATTCCAATCAACTTAACTGCTACGGATACAAAAATCATGGTAGGAACTTTGGGATGCAAAGTGGGGGCATTCCCATTTAACTACCTGGGTCTCCCAATGTCCACGATCAAGCCAAAAATCCAACACTTTCAAGAACTAGTGGGGGAAATAGAAAGGAAATTCAACGCCATATCAGGACACCTTTCAATGGGTGGGGGGGGGGGGGGGGGGTGCACACTAGTGGACAGCCTTATATCAACAATACTGTTATACGCTATGTGTATGTTGGAAGTCAGACTGAGTGTGCTAAGAACAATCGATCGAATAAGAAAAAATTGCCTATGGAGGGGCTCGGATATAACTGGTAAGGGAAAACCGCTGATCAAATGGTCCAATGTCACAAGACCGAAGAACAAGGGAGGTCTGGGCCTCAAGAATCTAGAAGAAATGAACAAATCACTACTCCATAAGTTTCTGGACAAACTGTACAACAAAAAGGACATTCCCTGGGTTCAACTTATTCTTGCAACTTATTGCCATGACAGATCTGCACCACACTCCCACACAAACAGAGGATCCTTCTGGTGGAGGGATGTAATTAGTATGTGGCCAACCTTCAAGATGAATGCAAAGCTAACAATGGGATCAGGTGAAACTGCTCTTCTTTGGGAAGATGACTGGTCAGGAGAGGTGCTCAGGGACAGATTGCCGCATGCACACTCATATGCAAAGAAACCAAACATCTATGTGGCGCAGTTCTGTCATCAAACAAGCATACAAAACAGCTTCCACACCCCACTCTCGGAGATTGCAGAGACTGAAATACAACAACTCATACAAATTATACAGCAACCTCATGACCTGCAAGCACAGCTTATTCCTGATGTTTGTACATTTCTCAATGGAGCAAACAGGCTGAAAACAAGTTGGATATACAACTCAGTCTTTCGAAATATTGTGCAACCCAGACCGATGGACTGGATCTGGAAGGCAAGAATGACAAAAAGAATCAAAATATTTTGCTGGCTAATGTTCTTAGACAGGCTAAACTCACGAAACATACTAAGGAGGAGAAAATACAAGCTGGATAATGATGACTACTCTTGTGTGCTTTGCAACTCAGCCACGAAAGAGTTCACATATCATCTATTCTTCACCTGTCCATTTAGCACGGCATGTTGGGATTTTCTTCACCTCAATTGGGATCACACACTACCATTCTTCACAACCATTGAGCTGGCAGGCGCAGCGTGGGGACACGGATTCATGGAGATCTTCTCGATTGCGGCTTGGGAAATCTGGAAGCAGCGTAATGGCAATATCTTTAGAGGAGACCAACCCTCGCTGCATTTGTGGAAAAATGAGTTCCGCAACTCTATTAATGCTCAATCTATTAGGTTCAAGCCTATTGTCAGAGCTAGAATCCTTCTTTGGCTGAACAACCTGTTTCAGAATCCTATCTCAGGAAGTTGAAAGTGTAACCCTAACTGTAGTTCGATTTCTTACTTTTATTTATATATATATGAACACAATCGGGGTTTTCCCCTACTGTTTTGGTAAAAAAAACTAGTGTGCGTGCAAGAAACAACAATCAAGCCTTTGTCCCAAACAAGTTGGGGTCAGCTAGAAATGAAACCCAACAATTTTGAAGAAAAGTAATAGAAAATAAGATGAAAGTAAAAATAATAATAATATATAATAATAATAATAAAATACAAATAAAATAAGATTCTACATTTTATTTATTTTAGAAATAGGTTAATAAGAAAGAAGATAAGAGTAACAAATTACAAATAAACTAAGATTCTGGCACATAAATTGCTAATTTCTATGCAGTCCTATCATGAGCCAGATCTCTAGGTATGTCCCACTCCTTTAAGTCTCGTTTCACCGTCTCCTGCTATGTCAACTTTGGTCGACCTCTACCCCTTCTAAAATTTTCTCTACTCTTTATAATCCCACTGTTAACCGGTGCTTCTGGAGGTCTTCGCTGGATATGCCCAAACCACCGTAGGCGATGTTGGACTAGCTTCTCCTCAATCGGTGCCACCCCTACCCTATCACGTATCACCTCGTTCCTAATTTTGTCTCTTCTTGTGTGACCGCACATCCACCGTAGCATGCGCATCTCCGCAACACTCATTTGTTAGACATATTGCCTTTTATAGTGTGCATGCAAGAAAAGGAAAGAAAAAAGTTGAACCACAAGACTAACTACTGATGAATTTACAGAAATATTGTTCAAGGTTATAAATGGATACTAGAGAAATTATCCATGACTATAATAATGATGTCTAGCACAATTATTCATCAAATGGGGGGCCACATAAGCTGTTGTAACACCTTTTGTTCTAGCACTAGCTAGAAGCAAGGGAAAAGCGTCAAAGTTTTACAAATAATGGTATATATGAGAATATCAAAGTGCAATACCAGGATTTTTAGTTGCCAGATCTAAGTAACAGTTATGAAACCAACAAAAATAGAGTTCAGTTCAGAATGAGTAAAATAAATTCAATTGACAAAACAGAAAGATGCAAAAAAAAAGGGACAGACAAACCCCATTTCAATCAGGGGAACTGTCCACTGTAGGGGTTTCCCCTGCAGTTTTCCGTCAGAAAAAATCAGGGGAACTGTCCTTTCTAAAAAATCGAAACTATTTCATGGATAAATCATCCCTGAAGGAAGTTCAAATGATTCAGGTGTGGTCCTTTACAAAGAAAGTCTTATTACTAATATTTTTTGGAGTAAATAGAGTAATATTAGAACAGATGGAAGAGAAATATCATGTGCAAAATGTATTACTTTCTAGTGCCATCTCTCCGTTGTCAGGTTGACAGACAATCAAATTTTCGATATCTACCCCGAGAGCTTTTGAATAAGCTGGATCAAAAGCATGTTCTGCATCAACAAGCATGGCATTTCCTCCAAGCTTCTGCACATTGTATGTTGAAGCTTGTTTATTAACATAACTGTTTACTGTAGTTTCATATTCCATACTGTAATGTCAGAAAACGGAACCTGTATTTCAGCAATTGCATGCAGAGCAAGGGTAGTCTTTCCACTGCTTTCTGGACCATATACCTGCAATTTTTCCAAGTCGATCATTTAACTACAGGAAGAAAAGACATAAAGTACATAAAATGGAGCAAACATAATCAAGAACGAACAGGAGCCAAAATAATTAAGAATGAACCTCAAGCTAAATGGGGCTAGAAAGCATATGATAAGAAATTACCTCCACTATTCTTCCTTTTGGAAGACCACCACCCAAAGCAAAATCTAGTGTTAGACAACCACATGGAAATGTTTCACTGGAATGAGACAACCGCTATCAGTAAAATAAGCCACCAATATACATAATGAATGTAATTGTGAAGGACTTCTGACTTTTGTGAACGAATAGAGAATGTAGAGACATACACAAAAGCACCACCGGCACTCCCTAATCTTGTAACACTTCCTTTCCCAAAGGAGTTGTTGATATCATTCATGGCTGCATCAAGAACTTTTTGCTGCGGAAAGATTTTAAAATCAGTACTTCTTAGTGAAAAACAAAGTACCAGCTTGATGCATCACTATTCAAAAGGTTGCATGCTACTGCACACAAGTCATCCTTTAAGAAAAGGGGAAGGCTGCAAGAGATGACTAAATGCCTTCAAGTCAAGCAAAGTAAAGCTGAAATTGATGTTATCTAACTTAGCATCTGTAATCACGGAAAGAGCATACTAGACAATTTTAACAAAAGGAAATTGCATGATGACAGTGCAGCATATCTGATTGCAGTACTGTGCAAATTTGCATATCAAGTCCATAATAGCAGATAGGGCTGTCAACGAGTCGAACTCGAGCGAGCTTGTCTTCGTAAGCTTGAGTTTGATAAAAAATCGAGTCGGGCCTAGAATTTGTTCGATCTTACGATCAGGCTCAAGCTTGACTCGTTTAGAATTCGAGCCGAGCTTAAATCGAGCTTAGAACGAATCGAACACGAGCGAGTTACGATCCTCAACTTTATTAACAGTCCTCTAATTATCATTCTCATGTAGATACAATAAAATCTACTGAATTTTGGTTCACAATTAATGGAGTAAGAAGGTGGACGATGTTGCACATCATTTGTTGCTAGCATATATAAAAAATATATCTTATAAAATGTTTTTAATAGAATTATATAATTTAGTTAATCATACATATCATATATGACAACAATAAACGAGCTTTTTCGAGCTTTTCGAGCTTGAGCTCATCGAGCTTGTGAGCTTGTACGCAAGCTCAAGCTTGGCTCGTTTAGAATTCGAGCCGAGCATGAATCGAGCTTAAAACGAATCGAATACGAGCGAGTTACGATCTTCGAGCTTTATTGACAGCCTTAATAGCAGAAAGTCTTGTCGTCAGTGAATGATTGTTGTTTCAAGAGGCAGATATGTGGCCTTTCCTAGGAACCATTCCCTCTTAGTCAACCTAATCAGCGATTAGATACTAGGGACCACCAAAAATCCTACCTAATGGCTAATGCCAAACACATTTTAGAGCACCAGAGAGATACTCCTCTTGGCGTGACCTCTGAAAGTTTCTGCATACGCCAAACCATGGCCTGCTTTATTCAGTGTATACTAGAAACTGGCAAAACAATAAATTTTTAGTAGTTCAGACAGCATATAAGTGTAAGTTCGGTTGGTTATTACAGGAATAATGAGATAAATTGTTCGGATAGCAATCTAATGCCTAACAAGTTTGTGCGCACTTGGTATTGTTGTAAATCCGGGCAAAAAGACCCGAAGTTGATGTTTATTCCTTGGGAAATCCCAGCAATTTATAGAGGTTTTACAGATATGACCAGCCCCAAACTGATTATCCAACTCCTGGACGCAAACTATACTTTATCTCTAAGACTCTATCTCCTAATCTGAGTAGGACTTTGTTCCTAACCGAATTGGACTCTTCCTCGACTCTGTTACTTCTAGAAAAACAAGATTAAAGTCAACAGGTGTGGCACGACTTAGATACATACTTTATCAATAGCACTGTGCCGAGTGCCAAATGGAACAGAGTCATTGTCATGGACACAGGAAGCAGCAACAGAACGCCCCGCAGCGCTTTGCCAGTTCGCACGCTATGTGTTTGGCGCAAATGCCAAACCAGGGGCAAGAACGGGACAATACTTCACCGCAGAAAAAACTAAGGACTGGCAGCTTTTTTCCACAGCAGCACCGCCAATGCCGTTTCCCGACGCCATGCCCCACCGCGGACACGACAGAGCCGTTCTCGTGAACAGCGTATCACTTGTTCGACCAAATGGCAACAAGAAGAAAAAATGGGCGAGGGCGAAGTAAGGTTATCCTTACGCGGTCTATGAAGCGTGGGTCGTCCTCTCCGGAGAGCGCGCCGTTCCCACCGCCGGCGACGAACTCGCAGCGCAGCCGCCGGGAGCGCCTCGTGAGGCCACCGCCTGCCGAGGCGCGCGGCGCGGGGGGTCTCCGGCGAATACGCGCTGGAACACTGGGAGCGATACGAGATACGGTTGCAGCGGCGGCGGCCATTAGTCGCGCGCGTGGCTCCGGTCCGAGCTCGAAGGCGGCGGCGAACGCTCGGTTCATCTGCGGGTGGAGAGAGGGGGGTGCGGAAGAGGGGAAGGACTACACAGCGTCAAAATCGAGCGACGTCAGAACTCAGAGAGAAGGGACGTCTCGCCTCGATATTCGTGCGATTGTCGGATGGGACGCATCGCGATGCTTGCCGGGAGCGGTGCTGATCTGCTGTCTCCTGTCACTATTGGTTAGTGTCCCGCGTCGATCTGTTTCCGCTGTCTATGTCAACAGCATTTGCAGGGTCATTAGTGATATGATAAGTGATTTGTCCCATCTTTTTTGTTTCCGTGTTTTAATTCTGATTATCTAATGAGCATATTTTTCTGATAAGCAGAGAGCAGAGATGAGCCGCCTTTTGAGAATCCCACCTTCCAGTTATTATCAAGCTTAATAAAAAATTAGCTCGGAAAATAAGAAAGTCCTAAGTAATGTGTTTGGGTAGAATTTTTTTCTTTTTACTGATAAACTGCTTATAAGCAAAAAGAAACGGAACCTTGATTGAGTCAATCTAACCTAAGCTTGTATCAGAAGTCTTTTCTTTTTTTTACACAAGAATGAGCGTATATTTTTGTTGTTTTGGCACAACAGGAAATTCAAAAAATTTAGACCATTCGAACCAATATGTCATAAAATTTACTGTAAAATCTACTAAAAAGATACTGAAAATTTTTACAAAGTGCACATACTGAAATATAGAGTATGATTTAGATGATAGAGTAGATTGGTGCATAAGATCTTAGAGCACTCATTTTTGGCTCAGGAAATTCTTGAAGTCAGAGCTACTTATATAGGTATTGGGCATGTTTGGTTGAGTTATTTGTCCATATTCTGGACTAAATTGCCAGTATCTAAAAAAATGAAATAAAATTGAAAATTCTTCTCAGAAATTTCGCGGCACGACAAATGTGGATCTTCGATGGGCGAGGAAACCTGAAGCGGCGCGCGGTTTATTGTTCTAGCAGCGGGTGGCTGGCCCCCCGCGTGGAAAAGGAGGACTTGGGCGGGACCCGCGTTTACTTTTGCCGAAAGGAAAAAGTTCATTTTACTCCCCTGTATTATTAAACAAGTCCAGATTACATCCCAAACTATCATTTGGTTTGTTTTACACCCTTTTTTTACTAACCCAGATCAAACCCTTAATTGGTTTTTTAATCCTAAGTTGCTGACATGGACAGGAATTAAACCCATTGTTGATGACATGGACACAAATTAGCGTTGCCTTGGATTAAAATTTCCAGATCAGCTGGCACGTCACCATAGGCGCCATTCCCCTGCTCGACGCCCTTCCCCACCACACGCTGGCACTCGCAGCGGTCCTCCCCTAGTCCACGCGGTCATCCCCCAGCTCAGGTGTCGTCGGCGCGTCCTGCTCCACGTGGATCCAGTGGTCAGGCGCCTCCTCTGCGGTGCTCCGACGGTTATGCGCCTCTCCCCCGCCTTTCTCAGCCGGCTCAGCGCCTCTTCCCTCCGTGGCGATGCTCCGGAGCCTCTTTCCGATTGTTCAGTGGCTTGGCGGCAAGGCTCCCCTCCGTGGCGATGCTCCGGTGGATCAAGGCCTCGACGGCAAGGCTCCCCTCCGTCGCGTGCTCCGGTGGCTCAGTGGCTCGGTGGCCCTCTCCTCCACGGCGTGACATACAGTGCGGACTCCGTAGTCCACAGCAAGTTTGCTGTGTAGTTCATTGGTGGAATGAAAACTGCGATTTTCTCAGTATTGTGATGATTTGTGCAGTGTAGTGAGAAATTGAGATGATTTTCTCAGTGTACAACTAGTTTGCTTGAAGAAACTCAAATCATCTCAATTTCTGATAGTTTGCCTGAATTTGAGTATGTGACATTGAATTTGTTTATCCGAAATCTGCAGCATGTGAGTAAGGATTCAAGGGCTCGAACATGATTACGTTCAAGCCATACAAGTTGATCTTGTGTGTAAAGATAATACTGCAAGCAAATCCTTCTTATCATATTTACTGAGAATTGTGGAATGTCCAGATGTGAAGTAGTCTAGCATTGTTTGTGGAATGTCCAGTTGTGAAGTAGTCTAGCATTGTTTCTTTCAGCCAATGAAACAGTCCCTGAGCATACAGTCCCTGTTGCTTAAAGAGGGCTCTGAATCAGATTGTTTCTGGAAAGTATTAGGAGAAAGATCAGAATACTCCAAAAGAAAGCGCATCAAGGGCTGGCCTGCAGATCCACATCTGTATTCCTGCAGTGTTGAACATGGCATGCTTATAGTGTATACTGTGCTTTAGATTGCCCCTTTGCATAAAAGCATCTGAATGTATCTGAAATATTTTAGCATAAAGTGAAGACATCATAAAAACCAATCTATTATGACAAATTTTTTAGACATGATGAATCTCAATGACCAAAAACATGTCCAAGAATAACAGGACTGAACCAGCATCCCATATGTGCTTCATTTACATCACCAAAAAACTAACTTAAGTTTGAACCAACATCACAAAAGGTAACCTAACTAGTGAAACTCATGTAATGAAACAGCAACTACTGGAACTCATATTCTGCTTTGGGATCCAATACCAGCTTGAGCAATATTCGGTGGCCTAGTATTGTTGTATCCGGACTTCCTTCCTTTTTTAAGTGGCCTGCTGAACTCTGACATCTGAAAAAAAAAATCCAGTTAGGATACATGACTACTTTTTGGATGGAAGATAAATAGTTGCATGATACCTCTTTTGCTCTCTCAAGAGTTTTTCTCATGGCATTTCCTTTAGGAGCAGCTGGACAAGTTCTGGTGTTGTGACCAGTTTTGTGACACCGGCCACACTTAATTTTGACACCAGTTCTTGACATTTTTATACTCTTTTTACTCTCACCTTCTTCTCTCCTTCTCTCCTTCCTTGGTCTGCCAGGCATTTTGACATAACCCGGGGGTGCTGGCTTAGGATGCTCAGTTGGTGGTCATTCTTTCATACCCTCCATTGGTAGCATACAATGATCGTAAGTTCTATTATATGCATCAATAGAGTAGCAATCAACTATGTACTCTTCCGGATTACTAGAGATAAGAAATAGTGATGTAATGGCATGAGCACAAGGGATCCCAACTAGCTGCCAATACCTGCAAGAACAACTTCTGGTCTCCAAATCAACTTTGTATTTCTTATCCTTTCTTTGGCTTCAAATCCATATTTGCCATTCCATATGGCAGAGCAGTTCTGAGCTTCATCGATATACTTATTTAGCTTCTTCAAAAACTTTAGTTCGGATTCTCTCAAGTATGGATATGATAGGATGAGCTCTCATATCAACAATCCAGTTGTTGAAGCTTTCACACATGTTGTTGTCAACACTATCACAAAAAGAACCAAGCCTGAACCATGCCCTGCTCCAATGCTTTGGATTTGTATTCATCATGTCTTTAGCACCATTAGGTGTTAACTGTGCTAGTTTGGCCTTGCAAAAGTTGAACAATGGTGTTGATGAAGCTTTTGCACATTTCCAAAAGGGCATATGGAAGGACTTATTCCTGTATTTCTTTCTCCAGTTAGCATAGATATGGCATGTACACATACGATGCTCAATGTTTGAAAATAATTCTTTTACTGCATTTAGAAGTCCCTACATAGTATCAAGTGAAAGATTCTTAGAAACAACAAAAATCATAAATTTATGGATATAAGATATGATAAATCATAATGTATCACCTTTTGTTGATCAGATATCATAACCCAATCTTGTCCACCTATAGGTATCTGGATGTCTTTCTGTAGTAGACCTAAAAACTAAGTCCAAGAGTCTTCCGTTTCCTTCTCTACTACTGCCCAAACTAAAAGATATATCTAGTTGTTTGCATCTCTTCCCAAAGCACATATTAACTCACCATTGGTTGCACCCTTGAAGAAGCAACCATCTACACCAATAACCTTCTGACAACCATGTAGAAATATTTTTTTACAAGCATCAAAGTACACATAGAACCTTTGAAACACAGGTGCTTCATACTCAGGATCAAGATACACAGCTACCATACTCCCAGGGTTGCTGTAAAAGCCCTAATTTTCAAACATTCAATTCAGCTTTGAGATTTAGAAATGACGAGGAAAAAAATCAAAGAGGAAAGAGAAATCAAATCAAATCAAAAACTTCAAAGTGAGGAATTCAAAATTTAAATGAAGTTCCTATTCAAACCTTGTCAAAATAGAAAATTGAGTGCACTAGTAGATTCTCCACATATTAAATAGCGTTCATACCAAATTTCATAATTTTCGGAGCATATTTGCTATAAAAGTCAAGTGACACATCGAATTGCATTTGAATTCAAATTCCAAGTTGAATTCAAATGAAATTTGGCCAAATGTAGAATTAAATTTCAGAATCTGATTCTACACATTTTAGTTGCCCTCCCCATAAATATCCAACATTTTTAGAACAAGATTGGTAGAGAAATTAAGTGTCTAGAGAAGACTTGCTTCAAGGGAGAAAGTGGGGCCCACATGTCAGTATGTTCACACTATCTGTTTTCCCTCTCTCCTCCCACGGCGCCAGGCAGTTGCATGCAGCTCCAGTGAGTTGCCTGCCTGCTTGCTCGGTTGAATCCAACTCATAGGGTGTGGCAAAGATCTTTTTCCTCCTCATCATCCACTCCTTGGTCAACAGAGTTGAGTTCTTGCCTCTGCTTTTCTTCCCCACGCAGGAACCTAGCTCACTGGCGTCTTCCTTGTGTTGTCGGCCGAATCAGTGCAGTAAGAGGAGCTCAGCTCCAATTCCTTTGTGCGTCGAGCTTCCATCGAACCCTGAGTGCAGTCTCTGATCTGCCCAACCCTCCTCGATGCAGGAATCGGTGTTCTTCGTACCGCCATAGTGTTGACCATGGTTTCTGGCCGCTGCCCCACCGTCGCCCTCCCACTCCGACGTGTTTCTCGCATCTCTAACGCTGCCAAAAGGTTCAAACACTCCAACACTATGTTCCTTTAAAGTTTTGCACCTTGCCATGGCTTGAGTATCTTGGATTTTCTCTTTTTTTCCCCGAACATTCAAATTTCGCCCTAGAAATTCCTCTTACCCACTGCATCTCCGGTCAATCCAATTTAGGAATAACTTCTATATCTCAGTATCGTTCTTTTGAATCAAACGACAAAGAAAAATAGGGTCCATAGCCTCGGGGTGACGAGTTTTTGTCACCACCGGTCGTGCGGACCTAAATCACCACGGCAACCTCCTCTCAAGCCATTTTCTCCTCGGTATTGATACCTTTTCCAACTACTCCTATGTCCAGAATACTTTTTATTCACGTTTCTAGCTTTTTGGTGCATGGGTGAGCCGGCGCGACCTCGTCGGAGTTATGCCTCGTCGGAGTTGTGCCGCCGCTCTCACCCGTCGCGCATGGTATTCCGGCCAATTCCGATCGACACCATGGACACCATTGGACTCTACGTGGCCTGATGCACCGAAGACACTAAGTGCAGTAAGGATGGAAGCACCGGGAGCCATCGACGGCGTGGCGCCGCCGCCGGGCGCCGCCTTGCGCAGCCAGGCACCCCTGGCGCGAGGTGGAAGATGAGACATGGGCCCCACCCGTGAGTCTCACAACCTTTTTCCTCTTCGGATCTTCTGCAGCAATTGGATCAAGTGTGTCCATGTGGTTTAGAACTGTGGCCCATGTGTGGCTTGTACCTGACTGGCCATTTTAAATAGTGGGCCCCCTATTAAATTTAAATCAATTTTTAGTTGGAAAATAAATCCAGAATCTAGTCAAACTTAGAAAACCAATTGCTCCTAGTAGAATTGCTCAAACAATTCCAAATAAATTCTGGTAGACTCCTCATGACACATACTTTATACTGATGCAATTTATGTTTCATGAAAGTCCCAGTATTGTTGTAATTAATTCCTTTGAGCCATTTGCTTGGGAAATTAATTACTCATGTTCTGATCATTGGAAAATTCCCAATTTTGATCAGAATCCTCATTAAAATATCCTTAATATTTAGTTCAAATTTCATGTTCATTGAACTTCATTTACTGCACCAAACAGTGTTCCAATTTTCAAATTTCATTGAAAATTGAGAAATGTACACAAACATTTCCAGATTTTGTTACAAACTTGTATAATCAATTCCTCCCTATAGAAATCTTAGAAAATTATGAAACAAATTTTGATAGAACCAGTGAGATATCCTATAGCCACATCACTCACTGTTGCTCATGTAAAAGATCCATATTTAGGATCAAAATTCAGAGAAGTCAAAACCTTGTTGGAATTTTAGAGACCACATCATTCATTTACAAAGTATGAAATTTTGCTAGCACCTTTCCATAGAACATCTGTAGACTACTACAAAAATCCCAGCTCCATTAGTATTCATCTCACGGTACCATATACTTCATTTGGTGACTTCATCACATAATTGTGTTATTGAAGTTCATCATCCAATTCTTCCAAATTCACTTTTCTAAGTTCAATCTCTTCAACCAGAATTGAGTCCCACACAGATCCTCTTATGTAATCCTTGTACAACATGTTCTGTTCTCTAGTCATTCATATAGTTTTCCTCTTCAATCAATCCTAGTCTCTTATATGATGCACATCACACTTTATTCCACCATCATATTTGGTTACACTCATTTTCTCCTCTGTTCCTGTACACAACAGAGGCAAACTTTTTATTTTCTAGCTAGATTACCCCTTGTTTAGTTTGAGCAACTTCATTTTGTTATTTTACTGAGTTGCATTTACTTATATACATATTCATAACAATAGAGAACCCCATGAAAGCGATTGGCGAGGAGCCGACTTGCAAGAAGAGAAATCTTTACTGGAGCTGTTGTGACGAGCTTCATCGATGGAGGATATTAACTGAAACTTCACTGACTTTTATTCTCAACCTAAGGCAAGACCCGGTTTGCATTTAAGTGTTATTTCAAAGTTTCTACTTGTATCACTTAAGTCTAGGATGATTTTTGTGCATTAGGGCTAAGGTACTTGTTACTCCACTTGCATGACCCACAAATCCCTTGGAGTATTGGGTAGGTCTACAGCCCGACGAGTAGAAAATTCCATGCTTAAGTTTTCACGAATCCGGTAGAAGTCGAGTAGTTGGAATCTACTCGCGAGATAGGACTTTATCACACGGGATGGAGTCGATCAAAGAATGGTTTACGAATATGAAATTGAGACCGAGCAGCAGGTAGGATGCAGTGAGACGTGGTCTCACGTGCGTAGCCCTGCTTGTGTCAATTGAGGGCCGATCCGTGTGCGGTCCTGCTGGACAAGTTTGAACTGTACCGGATGCATACTGGGCATATGGAACCCAGAAAACTGATGTGACTTGATAACTTGGATGTCGAGGCATAGCCCACTATCAATAGGGGTGGGTTAAGGGAAGCAAAGTGTAAATAGGCCGGCGGGCAAAGACACCCTCCGTGCGGGGACCTTGTGCCCGTGATGGTGAGACCGGTTCGGCGTTTGAGTTTCTAGTGAAATGTTGTTGCGTATGAAGTGGTGAGGAGCACGACACGCTCCTTATGCACGGGTGTACGTGATGTGTCATTCGGGTGTCTACTGATTGCAATCATTGTCTCTCACGGTTATTGGAGTACCGCTTGTTCACTGCGTTGTGACATAGTAAATACTGAAGAAGCCAGGAGAATATGATGTATTGAAATATAATTGCTTTGTAACTATGATTGATGTCCAATATGTTCACTAAAGTTACTGTTATTAAACTTGTAAGTTGTTGTTAATAACTTGAAAAATTAAGAATCAACATGTAGGCGAGTCATTTACTGTTATATCTATTCCTATGTTAAGTATCCCTGCATGTAGAGTTCCATGTTTAGATGAGACGGTTAAGTCTTGTTGAGCCTTCGTGCTTACGGTTGCTATATTAAGTTGTTTGCGGGTAAGATGTATGAGGAAGGGCTCGAATATGAGGTGATACCCCCATCGGGGTATACCGCCAAGTGGGAGCCATGCATGCTGCCGGGAATTTCTGTGTGTTGCTAGTATGTAGCGTCCTTGGGCTGGACGGCTGCACTTTTGCATAGCTAGGCTGAGAGTTTAGCTATGAGTATTATCTTCTGCTATATATTAAGTATTGTAAAAATACTTTTGCTGTTTCTATAAATAAAACTTTGTATTTTATCGTATTATTTTCGTGTGTGCTATTGGGTGCCGCATCGCACGACACCACCCTCTGTGATTCCTGTAATGTGTGGACCCGGTCCCCACAGTCGGGTATCAGAGCCGCATTGGGAATAGCACGCTCGAAAAGAGCCTATTTTGAAAACTTAGAAGTAGTCGAGTGAGAATTAGTTACTATGCCCACATAAGGTCTATTATAGTATTAGTTACTTATGGTGGCAAGCTAACTTATGTGTTATTATATTCTATAACGATGCTCCAACGTCAGGTAAGAGGTAAGGTACACCACCGCAAGCGGATCAATTGCGGTAAGCTCACCATGCAAGAGGTAGCATGTGATTGTTTATGTGGCTTAGCACGGAAATGTCAATATGAGTCTCTGAAACTTTTCATATTTCTGAGAACATATGACACGTGGTACCCCAGCGTGCTACAAAATTAGTGGGAGCCCCCTGTCGGGTGGTGTATAACCCGATAGTGTGCTTTCCAGAATGTATGGAAGCATGCGAACACATATGTCTGAGCGTGTATAAGTCGGTTCGTACGGGAGCCATTGCCGTGCGGGTGCTAGTATGATCATGTACCTTGAGACATGACTTCGCTCGGGGGCGACTCACGCATGAGTCGTATGCATTTACTTTCATATACATATTTGTATATTGTGATTGCCTGCCATGTTTCCCAGAGCCGCCCTTGTGGTGTGAAGGTGTGAAACGGGGTTGATTATCTTTTGCAGGTACACTAACTACGGTAGCGACCTGTGTAGAACACTTTTTCGAGTGAACGATACTAGGGCCACCTATAGACGTATCCGGATATACCGGTTATATTTTATTTGATGAGGTACGTAGTACCGTCAGTATCACATTTGATACATTGACCATCCCCCACAACAGTATGGATGCGTTATGTTTTGGAAAGTCCGACTATTAGTTCCTGGTATGTTTTGGACTCCATAAATTGAATTTCGACTCGACGAAGGTGTAGAACCAAGATTCTTTGTTTCTGGCAGGAGTTTGCTCAACTTCGCCAGGTTTCAATCTTGATTAGTTATTAGAGAACATAGGAGTATGCTATATGGATGGAAAGCTCTTGTAGACCTCTACAAAGTTTCTGTTGACCACTAAAACAGAAAGACTTGATAACCTGGTGAAATTTGAACTCTACCAAAACTACTCCAGATGCCTATACCATTGCAAAAGTCTCTGTATTTTTGCCATAACTTCCTGTAGAGAAATCTCCTGAACCATTATGATACATATTTGGAAAGGTGAGAATCAGCTCTACAACTTGTTAATTAAAAGTGTTCCCTAATTCAACATTGAACCAAATCAAATTCTGGGTCCAATATAGAGATCTGCAGGACTGCTGGCAGAAACCCTTTACTCAATCTGTGAAGCTTAGATAGTTATAACTCTTAATCCAGAAAGGTTACATAGTCATATATATACATTTTTGGAAATATTAGGAAATCATCTATCAACTTTTTATTCAAATCTTGGACTGAATCTTCCAATAGCAGTGCCTAATTCCATTTGTTGCAAACACTGTTCTGGCAGTCCAGAAGCAGGAACCATTTGTGCATAGTTTGGAATTTGCGCGCTTTGACCTGTATAACAACTTTGTAAGACTGAACCATTTTATTTCTGGAATGTTAACATGATGTTATACCATGTTTATTTTGTCATTACCTCAATATATTGTTTTTATATACATGTATAAATTGTGGGTGATAACCACATATACAGGAGAGGTTCTATCAAAATTTCCAGAAATTTTTAGTCAACTTCAAACCTGTATAACTTTTAATCCAGAGCTCACCTGGAGGTGTGTGAGTACAATCTGGAAATTTTATGAAGTGAACTAAGCCTTTTATATTCAACTCAAATCCTATTTCTGTCTTTAACTGGATGAAAATCTCAAATTTATACAGGATAGTCAGCTGGAACAGAACTATGATTCACCCTCCAGTTCTGAACTTCTTGTACCAGTTGACTAAAAACTTCCATAACTTTCACTCCAGAAATGCTATGAGGGCAAATGAATACATTATGGAAAGTACATTGAGAGTACTACAACGTTGTAGTTGATCTCCAGTCTAGATTTTTCCTCTAACTGGTCAAAAAGTTTTAATCTCTCCAGACTGGTCAGCTGGACCAGAAACTGGACAGAGAAACCAAATTTTGAATGTTACATTCAAATCAACTTGGTTTAAATTTATTGTGTCACTTCTGATGTCCAACCCATTGTGCCGAGATCAGTTCTCGAGGCCGTTTACGACCTCCGTTTCACCCCATGACCAGTTTTTCCAATTTAAACTAGTGATATGATCAATAGAACTGAAACTGTTCCAAATTGCGGAACACAAAAATGCATTTTTGTACTTTGTAGTGTTTTGATCATAACTTGCATTGCACAACTTACAAAGAGTTGATTGATACATCTACAAAAAGTGCATGACTTATACTACAACTTCGGAATTGTATGAAACAAGTGAATCAAAGTGGATACCTCCATATGGAGTGCTGCTGAAATTTTTCCAGCAGGTCTGTCCACTTTGAACTTTCATAACTTTGTATCCATAATTTATCTGGGGGCAAGTGAATACTTGTTGCAAAGATACTCGAGTTGACTTCAACTTTTGTTTTTGGTTCAAGGCATGAAAATGCTGTTAGCATGACTAAAATTAAGTTTTTGTGGAACTGGTCCAGTCTGTCAGTGTGGTGACCAGCTCCACTAGTTTTGTCTTGGATAATGCTGAATCTGGGTTGTTAAAACTTTTATGCATCCACACAAGCCCAGATTCTGCTATCTACAGTCATCCACCAGAATTACTCATCTTTCCAAGGCTACCGCTTTTGCTATAATTGGCATTAGGGTGCATATGTGTGCACGTTGGAGAAATTTGACGCTCCTCTTTTCACAAGCATCTTTTGGTAGGCCTTTTGAGCTAACTTGAATATTTCTGTCAAGTTATTCTATACAGATTGGCTGGTCCAGAAATATTGACGCCTAAACCAACTTCCCAACAGCCTTAACTGGGATTCATTGTTATTTACTGACAAAACAGTAACCATGTGAAGGCCTGTGTGTTATCTTTCTTTTTCCATAGTTAAAAAAAGTGTTTATTCTGCTCTCACAAACATCACCGTCTCAAAATTCAACTGTTATACAGGTACTACAACTTTATGTGAGTTTTTAGTCAGTTAAGCAAAATTTCTAGAGGTGATACTCCAGTAAAGCATTAACTGATTGTTAAACTTGTTTAATGAAATAATTATGCCATGCTTTTGGGATTGCTTCTCCTTAAACGTGACACAAGGAAGAATAGTTTCCTTTTTGTGATCCACATTTCTTTTGGGAGAGTATGAATGAGTGATCAAAGACATTTAAATTGTGTTGCTGATAACTCCTTACTAACGGGTGTGTGCACACCATCTTTTCAAAAGTGGGAGACTTCAGCAAAGCAATTTTATTTGTCACATTTTACCTTGTTAATGGAGGTTGGTTACCGCTAACACAAAAGGTAATAAGGACGAATAATTTCACCATCTTTTCCATTGTTGCACTTCACCTTCCCGATAGAAGTTTAAAGGGAGCTTCTGAGCACCTAGACTGGAACTTAAGGGGGGAGGAGTGACCTTCATTTAACCTTGGTGTTTGATTACCAAACCTCCTTTGTACCAGATGACGTCAACACCAAAGTGGCGACAGAGTATCTCGTTTTTGGATGGGCAAAGTCGGAATACCTGACCGACTCACGTTTGAGAATAATAGTAGCTTTAACCTCTTTATCATTTCGAGAAAACGACTAGCATGACCTCCATCGGAGTCTGTTGCAACAAATGTCAGATAAGAGTATTGATTTGAACAGTAAGGTCACCACAATAGTACACACACTGATCATGGAGTAAATGCTTGTGAGTACTAGATGGCCAATTCAGAAAGGCTGCATTTTACCATTAATTTTTCGTTGATGGATTGTTCGACCAACTTTGAGTGTGGTATGCCTTTGATATCCTATAGCGGTTGTACCAGTGGTTGGACCATCACCGTACGTCATCTTTATTGTCTACCAAAGTGGAGGTTATTACGTACTCTTCAAACTTACTCTCTTTACAACTTCAGAAGGCAACCCAATCACGCTTACTAACGAATAGAGATTGTTAGTAAGATCACTTCGACATGAGAAACCTGATCCTTTGTTATTCAATCACAATCCCACTTCTAACTTGTGGTCAGAAGGTGTCAGGGAGTGCTACCTCATTAGCAAGTTTAATCTCTCAGCTCAATTGTACTCGCTATGTTTATTTGGGCTGAGTTCCACCTGTTCTTATCATCCTGTTAACTGATGTTCAATGACCTTGGTCAAGTTATGCGGGGTGTAATATTTGTCTAACACCTTCCATGACAAGGTTCGTCATGCCTTATGAATTTTGACATATGTCTCATCGTGTTTGAATTGTTTTACCAATTTTTGCTCAAATCATTAAAGTGAATGCACCATATCTTATGCATATTACCTGGGATTGCATTGCATATGCACAACATCATCCAACTTGTGATCCACCATGAAACATAATTAATAAATAACTTTGAGCAAGAATATGTATCTCCATCCAAACACCTGGGTAGTGTCTAAATAATCTTGAGCTATTGACAACTTGATCGTTCATACGCCAATTGCGTGATTCATCATCCTTGAGTAGTACAAGGACCATCCAATCTGGACCATCGATAAAAAAAACTCGCACTACAAGAAACAAGACTTTATACTTCTACAAAGTCTTCTGTAGTAACCATACCTCCGATGAAGCGACATGGGAAAGCGAGGAATACCTCCGATCAAATTATCTGGACTTGCTATTATATTACATCTGGTAACCTCTCCTCCTTCGTCTCTCTGTTTTGTAATTTCAGGACGAGATTCTTTTAAGGGGATAGGGATGTAAAAGCCCGAATTTTCAAACATTCAATTCAGCTTTGAGATGTAGAAATGAGGAGGAAAAAAATCAAAGGGGAAAGAGAAATCAAATTAAATTAGAAACTTTAAAGTGAGGAATTCAAAATTTAAATGAAGCTCCTGTTCAAACCTAGTCAAAATAGAAATTTAAGTGCACTAGTAGATTCTCCACATCTTAAATAGCATTCATACCAAATTTCATAATTTTCGGAGCATATTTGCTATAAAAGTCGAGTGACACATTGAATTGCATTTGAATTCAAATTCAAAGTTGAATTCAAATGAAACATGGCCAAATGTAGAATTAAATTTCAGAATCTGATTCTACACATTTGAGTTGGCCTCCCCATAAATACCCAACATTTTTAGAACAAGATTGGTAGAGAAATTAAGTGTCTAGAGAAGACTTGCTTCAAGGAGAAAGTGGGGCCCACATGTCAGTGTGTTCACACGTACTCTGTTTTCCCTCTCTCCTCCCACGGCGCCAGGCAGTTGCATGCAGCTCCAGCGAGCTGCCTGCCTGCTTGCTCGGTTGAATCCAACTCACAGGGTGTGGCAAAGATCTTTTTCCTCCTCCTCATCCACTCCCTGGTCAACAGAGTTGAGTTCTTGCCTCTGCTTTTCTTCCCCACACATGAACCTAGCTCACTGGCGTCTTCCTTACGTTGTCGGCCGAATCAGTGCAGCAAGAGGAGCTCAGCTCCGATTCCTTTGTGCGTCGAGCTTCCATCGAACCCTGAGTGCAGTCTCTGAAGAACCCAAGTCTCCCCGATGCAGGAATCAGTGTTCTTTGTACCGCCATAGTGTTGACCATGGTTTATGGCCGCTGCCCCACCATCGCCCTCCCACTCCGACGCGTTTCTCGCATCACTAACACTGCCAAAAGGTTCAAACACTCCAGCTCTATGTTCCTTTAAAGTTTCGCACCTTGCCATGGCTTGACTATCTTGGTGTCGGTACCCTGCATACCGGGTACCCTTTGATACCGCAAGAAGTGCAAAAGAAATCTACCCGTCAAAATTGTAGGTCTCCTCAGACCCCACATCACATATTACACCGGACCCGCATCCCTCATATGGGTAGCTCCGAAGATTGATACGTGTAATATAAATTCGGGGCTAAACCCCCAACAGAGTGAAGCTCCAATGTTGACACGTGTATAGTAGTTCCGGAGCTACCTTCCCGCAAGTGGAAGCTCCGAAGCCGCCACATGTGAAGCCTCCAGACCTTCACCATCAACGAATACATTGACGAATCTCCTTCAGCACGAACATTCAAGGGAAAGTTAAAGCGGTAGTTACGAGACTTGATTACGTGTCGTTAATGTTGTATTAATGACACACGATCAGAGCAATGTTAATAGAGGTAACAGAGCCATTAGGGCACGTTATCACACTATTAACCATGCTTAATACTCATAGACAATGTATTAGGCAATTTAATACGCCAGGGCCACATGTCAGGTTAGGCTAATGATGTAACGGTCAGTCTTTGGACTATAAAAGGATTGAGCCGCACGATACAGAGGACAACTCCAGGAAGAGCCGGAGACTACGCTTTCTAGCAATTCATAATACAACAACACACACACACACCCCGTGGAGTAGGATATTACGATCAGGCGGCCTGAACCACGTAAATCTCTGGTGCCGCCATCTTGATCCTGATCTCTGCGTGCCCCAACCAAAACAAGAACCTCCATGGGCTACACTTTAGTAGTACCGGGGAAAGTGTTGTTGCTACACTTCGACATTTGGCGCGCTAGGCAGGGGGTATCACCCGAGATCTCAAGATGGTGAATTCTGCTGCAGGATCTTCCAACTGCAATCATGCTGAACAACCTGCTGGAGGCAATCCCTCCAACGTGCAGCAGCCAGCAAGTGCTATTGTTCCAGCAGGCACTATGGCACCACAACCATTATTTGTTCTGGCAAACAATGCTAGACGACAAGATGGGGCATCTGCATCGATCACTGCATCGACAAACAACAACCTTGAGCATGCGCTCATTGCTGCACAAGCTCTTCTACAACATCCACCACCTCTAGGGGCACCTCAGGGTGCTATGAAACAGTGGAGAGCTGGTGTTGAACATCTGGTTGCAGCTGCAGCCGCTGGTATCAGCAATCAAGGTCCTCCCCCTTCGGGGCGAGCACCATCACAACGACAGACCTTGTCGGGCCGACTTGGTCCGCAAGTTTCGCAGCTGAGGAGACGTGTTGCATCCCAGCAGGTGACCTCGTTGCCTCCCAGGGCACGACGTACCAACACCATCACCAGGATTCCGACTCATGACCTACGGTCGGAACTGGATCGCCGTTACGAGCAGCAGGACGACCGCATCCATATCGAGCGTGCTCATGAGAGGCGAGAGGCTTGGTAAAACCCTGCTCCTCAGGGAGTAGGAGGAGGCTGTTCTGCCCTGGCTATGCATTTACGCATGGTCAGATGGCCACAGAAATTCTGACCTCACTTGACAGAAAAATTCGTCGGGACTATCAACCCCGTCGAGTTCCTTCAAATCTACTCCACTGCTATATTGGCAGCGGGGGGTGATGAGGCTGTGATGGCCAATTATTTCCCAGTGACTCTGACTGGGACTACAAGGTCCTGGTTCATGAGTCTTCCATCCGACTCCATTAATAGTTAGGCGGAGCTATGCCAACAATTCACTGCCAACTTCGGGAGTTCTTACACCCGACCTGGCACTGAATTGGATCTGTTTGCTGTAAAGCAAACATCGGGGGAATCGCTGTGATCCTTCATCCAACGGTTTTCTCAAGTACGGAATACTATTCCTTCAATCTCGAGCTCTTATGTTATCATTGCATTCAGACAGGGAGTTCGAGATAAAAAGATGTTGGAGAAGTTGACCATCAAAGAAGTCACCAGCGTCACAAAACTCTTCAGCCTAGCAGACAAATGTGCTAGAGCTGCGGAGGGCCGTGAAATGCACACCAAGCCAGCTCCGGAGGCCAACAAGAATTCCTCCAAAACTGAAGCCACTACCCCTGGTAGTGGCAAAAAGAAGAAGAAGTCGTTGGTCGGCGCACCAGCCGCTGCAGCTCCGGGTGGCCGGGGGCCACACCCTGAGAAACAACCTCATCCTTCTTCAGAAGACGGTAACAGTTCCAAAGCGTGGTGTCCGATCCACAAGATGGACAGCCACAACCTGGAAGAATGTCGGGAGGTCTAGAACCTTGTTGAGTTCTATAACAAACGCCAGGAAGAAGCTCCTTTCCGTCAGCGGGAAGGAAAACAAAAAGTCGACAAAGCTCCGGCTGAGGGGGAGCTATGTTTCCAGGATCCCAAGAAGGTCCTGAAAGCTGTCTACAACACTGTCAATGATGATCCCGACGTCTCTGACAACAAACACCGAAAGACCCTAAACACCATCTATGGTGGTTCTTGGGACATCACCTCTTGCCGCATCCTCAAGACAATGCGGCGGAACATGGCCGTGGCAGCTCCCACCGCTAGGGCAGAGCCTCATTGGAAGTGGATGGAAACTCCCATCATTTTCGATGCTTCGGACTGCCCCTCAAACATGATTGGAGCTGGCCAACTCCCGTTGGTGGTGTCACCCACCATTAACAATATTCAACTCCACCATGTAATGGTGGACGGAGGTTCATGGCTAAACCTCATAAGCTTTGAAGCTTTCGTTAAGCTTCAGCTCCGGCCTTCGTACCTTCGCCCATCCCAACCTTTCTCTGGGGTAGGTCCGGAGACCATTACTTCTCTCAGTTCCATCACACTCCTAGTAACCTTCGAGACTCGAGAGAACTATAGAACTGAGAAGTTGGTCTTCGATGTCGCGCAGATCAGTCTGCCATTCAATGCCATTCTGGGCAGGCCAGCCTTGTACAAGTTCATGGCCACCGCTCATTATGGTTACTTAGTGTTGAAGATGCAAACACCTGCGGGCATTCTTCGGATCCACGGAGATCGCACTGCAGGAGTCACTGCTTTAGAAGAACTCTATGCGCTTACCACAACGCAAGAGGAAGCATCCGATAAGGAGCCAGCTCCGAACCCACTGATCATTCATCATAAAGGTTCTACCTCCGTACCTCGTGTGCAACCAAGCGGCGACACCGACGTTCCCGTCAAAGTCGTCCAAATTGGTTCCGATGCTGCTCAGACTACCCGTATATCGGGAGGACTGAACAACAAATAGGAACTCACGCTCATCACTTTCCTCTGGGCTAATGTCGACGTGTTTGCCTGGCAACCGTCAGAAATGCATGGGATCCCTAGGGAGGTGATTGAGCACAATCTGAAGATTTACCCTGACACACGGCATGTACACCAGAAGCCCCGAAAGCAATCAATCGAGCGACAAAACTTCATCCGACAGGAAATCAAGAATTTGCTCGAAGCTGGATTCATTCGGAAAGTCTTCCATCCAAAATGGCAAACCCAGTTGTCGTACCCAAGGCTTGCGTGAAACTTCGGATGTGTATCGACTACACCACCTTAAATAAGGCATGTCCAAAGGATCCATTTCCACTACCTAGAATATATCAGATAGTGGACTCCACCTCCGGCTGTGAGATATGTGTTTCTTAGATGCATATTCTAGATATCATCAAATCCAAATGTCTAAGGAAGATGAAGAGCATACTGCCTTCATAACAGTAGATGGATTGTACTATTATACTGCCATGCCATTTGGTCTTAAAAATGCTGCTTCAGCATTTGTGCGAGCTATGTACAAAACATTTGGAGAGCTAATTAGAGACTTGGTGGAGGTGTACGTCAATGACATTGTCATGAAGATAAAAAACAAGGAGTCTCTCCTTGATAATTTACAAGTTGTCTTCGATAAGCTGCGCACCACGCGCACCAAGTTGAACCCGGACAAATGTGTCTTCGGGGTTAGCTCCAGGAAGCTTCTAGGTTTCTTGGTAACTCACCGAGGAATTGAAGCAAATCCGGCAAAGATCAAGGCTATAGAAGATATGCGGCCCCCAACCTGCATTAGGATGTGCAGAAGTTAACTGGATGTCTAGCTGTGCTCAACCGATTTATCTCAAGACTGGCAGAACGGGTGCTACCCTTCTTCAAACTCTTGAGGATGACCGGACCATTTAATTGGTCCGAAGAAGCAGAAAAGGCGTTTCAAGAACTGAAACAACTCCTCACAACACTACTGATATTGGTAGCTCCGAATCCTGGTGAGCCTTTACCACTTTACATTCCGGCAACCATCGAAGTTGTCAGTATGGTCTTGGTTGCGGAAAGATTGGAGCTACATCCAGTCCAGGAGCCTAGACCCCTCCGGGAGGGTCCGGAATCACCTGAAGGCATGTCTGGGTCCCAGCCCCCAGACACAAGACTTCAAGACGAAATGCTAGGAGATCAACCTCATTCACCTGAGGGGTTCACCTGGCCGACCAGGACGATCTGGACCCTTCTAGCAAGGTCCGGCTCAAACAAGAAGGAGTTTTGGACCCCTCCGGGAGGGTCCAAGAAGCACAACATGAAGGTACAGACCCCTTCAGGAGGGTCCGGGTCGATGGAGAAGAAGCTCCGGGTCCTTTCGAAAGGGTCCGGACCATCCAACGCCCCGTGTACTTCATCAGTGAAGTGCTCCATGATGCCAAGACAAGATACGTTGAGGTGCATAAGCTGCTTTACGCAGTTCTTATTGCCTCAAAGAAGCTTCGTCACTACTTCCAAGCCCACAAAATATCAGTGGTAACTTTTTTCCACTGCGTGCTATTTTGCATAACCCTAACTCTACTGGGAACATTGTAAAGTGGGCAGCAGAACTGGCCGAGTTCGATCTAGAATACTTGTCACGACAAGCAATCAAAAGTCAAGCTTTGTCTGACTTCGTGGCGGAATGGACTCCCTCTCCATCAAACCCTAGGGGCCACAGTGAGCAGAAATCAGAACCCAAGGTTCCGGTATTCACTGAGCCTCACTATACTCTGTACTTCGATGGCTTTGTGCAGAAGCAGGGGGCCGGAGCTGGAATCCTTCTCCTTGCTCTGAGTGGGGAGAAGGTCAAGTACATCGTCCACCTTGATTTCAAGGCGACCAACAACATGGCGAAGTATGAAGCTCTCATTTAGGACTCAAGGTGGCACTATCTTATGGTGTCAAACAACTGTTGGTGAATGGAGATTCACAACTCATCATCAAAAAAGTCAAAGGTGAATGCTCCTGTAACAATCCTCAACTAGCTGCTTATCTCCTTGAAGTCCAAAGGCTCCAGAAGGACTTCGAAGTCCTGGATCTCCACCATGTTCAGCGTCTTCACAACGCTGAAGCTGACGAACTCTCGACGAAAGTCTCAACTGGAGCTCCGGCTCCTGACGGAATCTTCGTCCGGAGGTTGTCAAGACAAACAGCTCAGCCCACCAAACTGAGCAAAGGGGGCAGGACCAACACCACAAAGCTACCAGTCCCGGTGGCCCTGTTACCATGGCGTCCACCAAGGGTCATAGGTGCTGCCGGAAGATCCGAGCAACCTAGCACGCAAGACTCAGAAGCTCAAGTACGCTCCAATGCATGGATCTCGAAGACTCAGAGCTACTTGAAAGACAATATCCTTCTTGAAGACAGTGTATTCGCTGACCGGATTGTCAGATTGGCTAAAAGATACACGTTGGTAGAAGGGGATCTCTACCGACGCAGTGCCAATGGCATCCTAATGCGGTGCATTGCAAGGGAAGAAGGCCGCGAGCTCCTCGCGGAAGTCCATGGAGGTGAGTGTGGGAACCATGCTTCTTCTCGCACGCTGGTCGGTAAAGCCTTCTGGCATGGCTTTTACTGGCCTACAGCACTCCAGGATGCGGTTGAGCTAGTGAAAAAATGTGAAGCGTGCCAGTTCCAAGCAAAACAGATTCACATACCGGCTCAGTCACTACAAATGATACCTCCTACATGGCCATTCGTTGTGTGTGGTATGCACATCTTAGGACCTTTCCCAAAAGCCATCAAAGGTTATAGATTCTTGTATGTCGCCATCGACAAGTTCACCAAGTGGTCGGAAGCAACTCCAGTTGTGACAATCAACAAGCAATCAACAATCAAGTTCTTGAAGTCCATTATATGCAGATTTGGGGTTCCAAACAAAGTCATAACTGACAACAGAACCCAATTCACAAGTGCTGCATTTCAAGAATATTGCGAAGACCTCGGCATTCAACTCAGTTACGCCTTAGTAGCTCACCCATCAAGTAATGGCCAAGTCGAGAGAGCAAATGTAGAAATCTTAAAAAGACTCAAGACGCACACATTTGAGCGCCTGAAAAAGCACGGAGCCAACTGGATTGAGGAGCTTCCGTCCACATTGTGGGCAAACAGGACAACTCCAAACCGGTCAACTGGGGAAACTCCATTCTGCTTGGTGTACGGAGCTGAAGCAGTCCTTCCTCCAGAGATCACCTTGGGGTCCCTCCGAGTCCGGACCTTTGATGAAGCCACACAGGACCAGCTCCGGCGTAAAGACCTTGACCTCGTCGACGAGGGAAGGTGCCAAGCAGCTGTTCGGAATGCACGTTATCGCCAAGCGCTCTGGCGCTATCATCAAAGGCATGTGCGCAACCGACAACTCAAGGAAGGTGATCAGGTGCTTCGTAAGATACTAACTCGTGAAGGAATGAATAAACTTTCCCCAGCTGGGAAGGTCCATTCCGAGTGATCAAAGTATCTCGTCCTGGATGCGTTCGCTTGGCAACTGAGGATGGTACTCCGCTTCCTAATCCTTGGAACATCGAGCAACTCCGTAAGTTTTATGCTTAGAATCACGAAGGTGAGTTTGCAATTACACACGTTGTATATTATAGAGTCGCTAAACAGACATGGGTAGGTCCTCCGAGAGAATATCTGGACCCCTCTTCAAGGGTCCGGGAAGTTCAAGTACACTCCATACAGTCATTGCACTGAAAGTGTAACTACCTACTCTGGGTTAGTACAAGATGTATATCGCACTTAGCTTGGTCCCGCACCCTAAGTGTGTCCTTGTCACCCCTGTAATTTGGACCAATAATGAAAGATATTGTTGTGTGAAAACAGACTCCGCGTGCATTTTTTTTTTGTACAAGGCTCGATCTATCAAATTATTGTTTTTAACCTTCTTGTCTATAATGAAGTTGTGCAATTCTTTTTTAGTTTTTACCCAAGTTATTCATATGGGTTGCAAGTTATATTGTTGAACTCTTTGGGTCTTAACATGATGTATAGTCTACTTGCCTGAACGCCAAGCCGACATAGGTCTGGAGTGTGCTATCAACTTAGCCTGGTCCTGCACCCTAAGTACGCCACTCTACCTACACTCCGACAAGACTGAGTAGGGTGAGTACTAAAAAATCATATGAGTCCGAAAGGGTTACATCAATATATTTGTTACCATATCGAGTTACTTTGGAATAAAAACTCAAGTAAGAACAGTAAGTCACAAACTATTTATAGACAAGAGGACGAATTTTACTGTTTTCTTGTATTTAATGTGCACGAAAACAGAAATTCATAGCGATGGTGGACGATGCCGGAGCTACTAAGCTCTGACATCCTATGAAGGGACCCGCCATCGATATTTAATATGTTGACAATGGGTAATGTCGGAGCTACAAAGCTCCGACAACTCCTGTGGGGCCTACCTGCAACTATTCGTGCGGCGACATCAGGAGCTACCAAGCTCCGATAAATCCTAGGGGGGCCACCGTCAACGTTTTATATGTTGATAGTGGGTACTGTCGGAGCTACCAAGCTCCGCCAATCCTAGGCGGCCTGCCGTCGACACATTAGAAATGAAGACTTCGTACCTAAAATGATGATAAGTTTAGGCCCGATCTTCTGAAAGGTAATGGATAAGTCGATTGATGGAGATCTCGACGTTGATGATTCGAGGCTCTCGAGTAGAACACGAACAACCTCTGCAATCACTACACCACCGCTCCGTTGGTTATTAACCGTGCTGAACACGATTGAACTCGCCAAGAAGGCTAATACCTGCAAGTGCAACCGAGAACACAAGCAAGAACAAGGTAGAAGCAATTTGAATTGCTAAGTTGGGGTCTCACAAACCGATGAACGGCGAAACTGTGTATAAAAGATTAATCTAAGCAAAACCCAATTGTTCATGGCGGCTACTATGGAGTATATATAGGTGAAGACGTCCAAAGGGGTGTTGGGGTCGTGATCTAACCCTAAGATACGGAAATAATGGACTTAGACTTGATACAAGGCCCAATGGCCCAATACAGCGGCGCATCACTCTGATAGATTCTAAACTCGATGTTGTTTCGACGATTCCCTTCGAATCCGAAGGAACTTTGACATGAGACCAGAGTCATTGGAAAGTCTATCCTCTCCCCTTTCCGTTCATATGTTGAACGTCCAAAACAGAGTTCGTATGCGTCTTGGGCATCCGTTTTAGTGCGTACTGCTCCTCGACTCCGAGTTGGACACGATTTTGAGTTGGGGTCGGTTTCCATCTTCTTTGAACGTATCCTCTGGTCCTCCACGCCCCTAAACCTTACTCCAATTACTCCTTGAATCACTCCATGTATCCTAATCACAATTAAATTATTAGGTAGCAATCTATTCTCAAAAATATATAAGGAAACATATAAAAACGAGCCGACATCTAAAATTAATTGTTGTGTGTGAATTCTATTCATTGCATCTTGTATGTTCAATGGAGTGTTGTGTAGATCCATAGGAGTGATGTCCTCATCATCCTCCCCTTCTTGAATTGGATTCGTCCTCGACTCAAGTTCTTCTTCTCTCATATGTGGGTCCATATGTGCAACACCATCAAATCTTCTTGTATGCATGAAAGGAGGAGGCCAAGGTGGTGGACGACATAGTGCACCATCTCCATGTTCTTCATCAAATACGCATGCACATTCACTCAAGCCAGGATCCCAAACAAATAAACATCGTTCCATGCTTGTATGTGCAATGACAATGTGCTTGATCTCATCATTCTCCCCTTCTTTATGACAAGTCGTCCTCGGCTTGCTCGTATGTCTAGCAAAGAGGCTTGCTTTGGGGGTAGAATGAGCGTTGTCCATATTACACAACCGCCTCGAATAATTCTCCTCTATTATATGTTGTCCATGCTGTAAGAAAAAATACTAGAAAAACTTGACAAAAAATATTAGTGTTAGTGCATCTATTCATTTCACCATGTTGCTGCAGCACAAAATGGGATTTCTCATTTGAGCATATGTAAACTTTATGCACTATAAATTCATCATATCTCGCTCATATGAACTCGGATTTTAGTGTTCTTGTACTCATCAATTGATATCAGATTTCTAGGTTACTCGTTAGGTAATTCATCTATCCATTATATTAGTTTTGTTTTTTATACCTAGAGTCCACAAAAAAGCCACAAAAAACTTGCAGTTTAGTAGATCTTTTCATTACTTTGTCCAAACCACAATTGAGCCTTTGCAACCTTCGTTTTCAGTTTGGTTTTGTTGAGCTTGTGTCCGTTGTTGAGTCATATTGCTGGTTTATAAAGTGTTTTTGGTATTAGTTTGAGTTTTGCATTGTGTCAATTCATCTTTTTGAATCGTGTCATCACGTTTAGATTAGATTTATCTCTGTCCAGTTCGGTATTTTGATCATATCTCGCACATACAAACTTGAAATTCTTAGTTCTTGTACTTTCTGGAAAGCTTAAGAAGTTCTCTACAACTTTTGTATTCATACGTTTTCCAGAAAATGGAGTTATTGTGATCAAAAATGCATTAGATCTGAATTTGTTCTCGACCTAGAATTTTTTATCAGTCTGTGTTTTCGGGGCAATATCTCCTATTGTTATTGTCCAAAATAGTTCTTCCATATATTGAAATTAAAGAAGAGAGATATATCTACAATCTTGCTGTTGAAAGTTTTTCTATTTGGAGCTTCTAAGTATGCCTATTTGTCCTTGGACGATTGAGCAGAAAATCTGTGATAGACCCATGAAATATCTTTGATTGCTTTTTATAGTGTCCTTCTTTTGCAGCACATTCTGAAAAAAAAAAAGAAAAAAGAAAAGGGCAAGTGCAAAACAAGATACAAAAGCAGCACAAAAAAATTAGAAACAAACAACAACAAAAAACAGAAGTCCTTGCATTCTTTGTGTCATATAGTTTTGTCTCATGTCTTGCTAGCTTGAACTACTAGGAACACATTTAGGCCAGCAACTTTGACAAGTACTTTAGACACCTATTCAAATTTACTATCTGATTTCATTGTTGCTAATCTTTGCTACATATAAAGCGTCATCCAAGCTACACTTTACTCTTGAGCATAATCGATACACCTATACAATCATCCCACGCTTCATTGGTTTCATCATACCGGCCACCGTTTGCTACTTGCAGTGTCGGTAAGAACACTTGTAAGAGCGTGGTAAGAGGCTTGAGAGTGTGTGATTCTACTTTCGCTTTGCCATTATACTTTGTAGTTGATAGGGATAACATATTTTTTTGTTGTCTTCTGTTTGCTACTAACAATGTCAGGTAAAAGCAAAAATCATGCATTATATGCTGATATGATTGACATGATGAAGACAACGATGGAGTTGCTCACTAAAAATCAAACATCAACCAAGGTTGCACATGACGTTCAGACCACCTTTAAACCTCCTTCAACAATAAGTAATTACATTCTCCCATTTTTTCCTTCTTTTGATGGTCTTGATTATGATGAATATATTGCTTGGAAAATAGAGTTGGATAAAATTTTTGGACAATGTCATATGTGTGAGAGGAAAAAGATTAGAAAGGTTGCGAGTGCATTAATAGATTGGGCATTAACTTGGTGGAATAACTTAGTGATTTAGAAAAACCACGAACATGGAAAGATATAAAAATTATGATGCGAGAAACTTTTGCCAATATATCTAATTGCAAAGATAAAATAAATGAACTTGAGAAGAATTTTCTTGTTGTACCTCCTCCTATGCCTAACCTTTTGCAGGAACATGAACAAATAAATGTAGAAAATTCAAAAGAAAATGAGGTGTTCAACATCTCTTGTGAAAATTTAGATCTTTCAATTCCTATTTCACCCACAGTTACTGCTGAATATGAGAATGAAGGTAATGTACCTCGCACTACACTTATAAATGTTGAGAAGTTTTTGAATGTTTCAAATGTTTCCCTCAATCATTCTATTGGAGAGCAACAATTTGAGGAGCCTTTTCTGAAAACTCATTCACCACTAGTTGATTTTCCTACTGATCCTTACGACAAAAATGCATTTTGTGCTAATAATTATATAGTACCTATGCTATAACAAGTGAATGAATTTGATAGTTTATCACCTACTTTTGCTGAAATTAAGCATTTCATTCCAATTACATTTGAAAGAGATGAGCTGAAATTGTTGTCTTCTCTAAATACTTTGGGTTATATTGAATTTGACAATATTTGTGATCTAGACACTCTAGAGAAAAGAATATTTTTGAAAACTGAATTATCTTTGTTGACAATAAATAATTTTGATGCAATAGGAAAATATGAACATAGTGGTGAATTTATGGTGCATAAAGTTTACATATGCTCAAATGAGAAATCCCATTTTGTGCTGCAACAACATGGTGAAATGAATGAATGCACTAACACTAATAATTTTTTGTCAAGTTTTCTAGTATTTTTCCCTGCAGCAGGGACAACATATAATAGAGGAGCATTGTTCGCTGCGGTTGTGCAATATGGACATTGCTCATTCTACCCCAAAACAAGCCTCTTTGCTAGACATACGAGCAAGCCGAGGACGGCTTGTCATAAAGAATGGGAGAATGATGAGATCAAGCACATTGTCATTGCACATATAAGCATGGAACAATGTTTATTTGTTTGGGATCCTAGCTCAAGTGAATGTGCATGCGTATTTGATGAAGAACATGGAGATGGTGCACTATGTCGTCCACCACCTTGGTCTCCTCCTTTCATGCATACAAGAAGATTTGATGGCGTTGCACATATGGACCCACATATGAGAGAAGAAGAACTTGAGTCGAGGACGACTCCAATTCAAGAAGGGGAGGGTGATGAGGATATAACTCCTATAGATCTACAAAACACTCCATTGAACATACAAGATGCAATCAATAGAATTCACACACAATAATTAATTTCAGAGGTGAGCTCATTTTTATATGTTTCCTTATATATTTTTGAGAATAGATTGCTATCTAATAATTTAATTATGATTAAGATACATGGAGTGATTCAAGGAGTAATTGGACGAAGGTTTAGGGGCATGGAGGACCAGAGGATACGTTCAAAGAAGATGGAACCGACCCCAACTCAAAATCGTGTCCAACTCGGAGTCCAGGAGCAGTACACACTAAAACGGATGCCCATGACGCATACGAACTCCGTTTGGTGCGTTCTGCATATGCATGGAAAGGGGAGAGGATAACCTTTCCAATGGAGCTGGTCCCATATCAAAAGTCGTCTGGAGTCGACGAGAATTGTAGAAACAAAATCGAGTTTAGAATCTATTAGAGTGTTGCGCCAACGTATTGGGCCATTGGGCCTTGTATCAAGTCTAAGTCCATTATTTTCGTATCTTAGTGTTAGGTAACGACCCCAACACCCCCTTGGACGTCCTCTCAGCTATATATACTCCATAGTAGCCATCATGAACAATTGGGTTTTGCTTAGATTGATCTGTTATACACAGTTTCGCCGTACATCGGTTTGTGAGACCCTAACTTAGCAATTCAGATTGCTTCTACCTTGTTCTTGCTTGTGTTCTCAGTTGCACTTGCAGAGATTAGCCTTCTTGGCGAGGTCAATCGTGTGCAGCACGGTTGATAACCAACGGAGCGGTGGTGTAGTGATTATAGGGATTTTCGTGTTTTACTCGAGAGCCTCGAATCATCAACATCGAGATCTCCATCAATCGACTTATCCATTACCTTTCGGAAGATCGGGCCTAAACCTACTCATCATAAAATCTACAAGGGCAAAGCGTTCAAGTCATCAATATACTGCCAAATCCATTGGTATATGTACACACTTCAATTGTGCACATATACCAGAGGACCAACAAGACAGAACACATTATATTGAAGACAAAAATAAAATGAAGTTCAAGGCAGCAAAGTGGTTTTCATTAAATCGAAGCACTGGATTACAAAATTGGGATTACAGCAAGAGGCAAAAGTAAGAAGTCCTAGCTATTGCAGGATTTAAGTCCTGCGGAAGAATGTGGCAACTTTCTTGGCAACTTCTTGGACGCTGGCCTTGGCAACGTACTCCTCTTCAGCAACGGGACCTTGGACCACCGGGTCCAAAGAGAATTGGGGATCTCGGCTCACATAACAAGTCAGCACATATTCTACGACGTTTGTAGCCAGAGATTTCCCTTCTGTCTCTAGTTGGTCCGCAATGACGTCACCCATTGCATCAAGTTTGCCGCCAGCAGCATTGAGGGCCACCAGTGCTCGGTCTAAGTCCAGCTCCTGATTGTCCGGACGTACAAGACTAAAGCCTAGTGGCGTTAGCGCGTTGTTGGCTCATCCCAAGAAGTCCCATACCTGGATGAACTCAGTCTCCTTCAAGCTCCGCAGCTCCTCCATGACTTCCAGGCGGCCGCAAGCTCCGAACCTTTCCGAGCGAGACGCTCGACCAATTTGGCGTGCTGCTGCATATTCTCAACAACTTTCTTCTCATGATCGGTCAGCTCTGTCTCCCGGAGGTGGATGCGGTTCTGCCTCTCCGCCAAGTCCTTCTCCCTGCCTCTCGCCATCCCTTCCCTCGTGGCAATGTCAGCTTCTCTTTTCGAGAGCTCCTGCCCCAGTTTCCAATACTTCTCCTTCTCCTCTTTGCTCCATAGATCCAATTTTTTGTTGCGATCTGCCAAATTCTGTTCACCCAGAGTCAACTTCTGGGTGACCTCCGCCTCCCTCTTTACAACATCTTACTGCTGCTCCAGGAGCTTTTCTTCCCTCGCCTGATGGTCCACCTGACGCTTCAGGAGAACCTCGTTCAATTCATTGAAGTTTCCGTGACCCTCGTCAGCAGCATCACGCCTATCCTTGGCTTGCTCAAGGATCTCCCTGGAGTTAGCATCGAGCGCCCGAATGGCGGCTTCCTTCTCCTCTAGCAGCTTGTCCCAGTATTCCAACCCGGCCTTCTCCCTCTTGATCCACTCCTTCTGATTAGCCAGCCTTGTCTGTGCAAGCCTGGTCTCGAAGTGGAGTCTGTTGCGCCAACACCTCAAGGTGCTGCACTCCTCCTCTAGGGCCTTACTCTCGTGATCAAAGGCAAGCTGGACTTGTCGTAGTCTGGAGCAAGCGTTGTCTATGGACAACGCTAGAGGGATAGGCTCCGGGCCTGCTGGGACCAACTCTGCAGGCTCCAGAGGATTTTCCATTACAAAAATTGGGTCCCACTCTACAAGGGTGGTTCCCTGAGCTCCTGCAGCACTAGGGCCGCTCTCCGGAAGCCCTTCTGCAGCAGCAGGGGAAGAACCCACTGGGGGAACTCCCACCTCCGGACTGGAAGTCGAAGGCGCTGCTTCCGGGTCTTCAATTATCGGCTCCAAGGGTGGAGGACCTGTCGCCACCTCTTCAGGCTGTTCTGGCTCTGGTCCAGACACCTCCGGGGCAGCTATCTCCGGGGCAGCGGCTGGAGCTTCATTTGGTGCCCCTACCACCTCCATCTCAGACGCTGATGCATCAGTCGCTTCCGGTTCAGTGATCGGAGCTTCAAGCATCTCAAGCTCAGCCGTTGGACCTTCAACAACTTCTGACACAAAGGCCGGAGCTTCAATTATCTCCGACTCAACGGCCGAGGCTTTCTGGCTCAGCAACCAGGGCCTCAACGACTTCCGGTTCAACGACCGGAGCTTCAAACATCTCTGGCTTCGGTACCAGAGCATCAGCCTCTGGCACCGTTGTCAGAGGTACACTTTCAACTTCTATCCCGTGGTCCGGCGCTACCACAGGAGCTTCCGATGAGGACTCTGAATCCAACTCCATGACAGCTGGCACCGGAGCTGACGTGACTTCTGCCACCACTTGAGGAGGAGGCTCGGTGCTTGAATCCGGAGCTTCAGCATGCGCAGCACCAGTCGCTGCGATAGACTCCGAAGTTCCCGACCCCTTCTTCGACACCCTAGAAATAAAGGGAGGAGAAGATTAAAGACAAAACAAAAACAGGATCAACGTTTTAAGGTGAGCAATCAATGCTTACCTAGGGATGCTACCGCCTCAGTCGCCTCAGAACCTCTTCTTCTGAGGTCCGGAGCCAGAGCTCACCAAGTCTGGTGAGACAATGACTTTGGACCGCAGTTGAGGACTACTTGCGGCAGCCGGTGTCCTCTCGGCCAAAGCTTCTCTTGGTCGGGAAGAACTCCTAGGCCTAGAGCTTTTAGCCGGCACTGAGGCTGGGGTTGACTGCCCAGAGCTAGTGCCTCTAGAAGACACCTGCGTCGGAGAAGGTGCAGTCATAGAAGACCGCCTCTACTGGGGAGAAGGAGCCGTTGTAGAGGGAGCAGCCCTGACGGACCTCCCATCAGCATGCTTCAGCTTTGTCTTCAGACTGGAGGGTTCGGCTGGCTCCTTGCCCTTGCCCTTGCCTATGTCTTCAACCCTCTGGCTCAGGGCGGAGGCAGGCCCTCCTTCGGAAGTTCCAGGGATTACCACCCTGGAGGTCGGACGCCTTTCCACCTCACCAAGGTCATCAAGCGCTGGCATCTTCCTCCGGAGCTCTCTGCTGAACTGCGGCTCCATGTTCAGAGGAAGGAAAGCTGCCGGCGGAACCAAGTCGTCGCCGTCGACATTTATCCCATGCTGGAATTTCTTGATATGAAGCTTCAAAGCTTTGTCATCCAAGTTGGATTTCAGACCAGTTTCAATCCGGTCATCATCCATCACACTGTCGAGGGCCCAAGCGAGCTTCTCCCTCTTCCTAAGCGGAGCCCATCTGTTGACCAAGAAGTTGCAGAAGACAATCTGAGGGGTCACTCCACCCTCCACGCATTCGTAGATCCTGGTCAGGACGGGGTTGAAGCATCTGACAATACCGGAACTGCACTCCAAGCATCAGTGTCAACATTGGGGAGTCCTTGGGGCAGCTCCGACCTCTCATGCTCCTCCACTGCAATGATGACCCAGTCCTTCTTCCAGTCATCCCATTTGCCGGAAGGAAATGACTTCAAGTACTTGAAGGGGCAGTTCTTGTGCTTCACGAAATAGTAGAAGCCAAGAAGCTCAGTCCCCTTGCCGGTGGTGTGGACGGTGAAGAAGGTACAAAACAGCTCAATGCAGGGGGAATACCCACCCACATCTCGCAAAAGTAGACAAAGGTCGCCACTAGCAGAAGAGAATGGGGGCCAAGATGATACAGCTGGAGACCATAAAAGTCCAGCAGCATTAAAAGAAAAGTTTAGAAAGGTGGGATCAATCCCACCATGGCATACGCAGAGAAGTACACCATGTCGCCATTATGCTCCTTCTTGAACGGGAGCTCGCCGGCGCAGATCAGGTGGCTGAAGGAGTCACTGGACCACCCCATATAGGTCCGGACCTTCATCAAATTGTCCTTGCTCTTGAGGCAGCTCTTGGGAAGGCCCAACTCCATCGCGACAAAGTGGAGCGAAGGAAGAGAAAGCTAGGCGAAGTTTGGGAGGCTCTGAGCGCAAGTTTGATCGAAAGCGTAAAGAGTCCTCAAACTGCGCACACTTTACTTCTTAAGTAAGCCTCCACAACGCTTGGATAGAAACCACAACAAGAGTGGGGTCACATTTCAAAAATCTACCCTGTCCATGACAAATGGGTCCGGTGCCACCCCGACGAAGAGATCGAGGTTATTACCCCAGGCGAACCGTTGTCATGATGGGCAGCGGGAGACCCAAAGGCGACACCCTGACAAGGCGCTCGGAACCGATACGGTTTGTGTATTGGGAACTGGCGACCTTCAATTGCCTGAGATCCGCACACAAAGATCTCATTTTCCACATTCATAACAAGCCACGCAGTGATGGTTTAACCTCGGACCATCGTCCCAACGGCATATTAGGAGACTTTTGAAGTCGAAGCGCGGGAATCAAGGATGGCCCCACCTTTGGTAGAATAATGTAACCCAAAGGGTTTCTCCCAAAGGTGGGCCCGAGGGCCACTATCGGTACCCTGCGTACCGGGTACCCTTTGATACCACAAGAAGTGCAAAAGAGTTCTACCCTTCAAAGTTGTAGGTATCCTCAGACCCCACATGTCATATTACACCGGACCCGCATCCCTCATATGGGTAGCTCTGGAGATTGACACATGTAATGTAAATCCGGGGACAAACCCCCAATAGAGGGAAGCTCCGGTATTGACACGTGTATAGCTGTTCCGGAGCTACCTCCCCGCAAGGGGAAGCTCCGAAGCCGCCACGTGTGAAGCCTCCGGACCTTCACCATCAACGAATACATTGACGGATCTCCTTCAGCACGAACATTCAAGGGACAGTTAAAGCGGTAGTTATGATACTTGATTACGTGTCGTTAATGTTGTATTAACGACACATGATCAGAGCAATGTTAATAGATGTAACGCAACCATTAAGGCACGTTATCACACTATTAACCATGCTTAATACTCATAGACAGTGTATTAGGCAATTTAATATGCCAAGGCCACATGTCGGGCCAGGCTAATGATGTAGCGGTCAGTCCTTGGACTATAAAAGGACTGAGCCGCACGATATAGAAGACAACTCCAGGCAGAGCCAGAGACTACGCTTTCTAGCGATTCATAATACAACAACAACAACAACACACACACACACACACACACACACACACACACACACACACACACACACACACACACACACACACACACACACACACACACACACACACACACACCGTGGAGTAGGGTATTACACTCAGGCGGCCTGAACCACGTAATCTTTGGTATCGCCATCTTGATCCTGATCTCTGCGTGCGCCAACCAAAACAAGAACCTCCGCGGGCTACACTTTAGTAGTAGCGGGGGAAGTGTCGTTGCTACGCTTCGACACTTGGATTTTCTATTTTTTCCCGACGGTCACCATGAACATTAAAATTTCGCCCTAGAAATTCCTCTTACCCACTGCATCTCCGATCAATCCAATTTAGGAATAACTTCTATATCTCCGTATCGTTATTCTGGATCAAACGACAAAGAAAAAGAGGGTCCATAGCCTCGGGGCGACGAGTTTTTGTCGCTGCCGGCCATGCAGACCTAGATCACCGCGACAACCTTCTCTCTGGCCATTTTCTCCTCAGTATTGGTACATTTTCCAACTACTCCTGTGTCCAGAATACTTTTTCTCCACGTTTCGAGCTTTTTGGTGCATGGATGAGCCGGCGCGACCTCGTCGAAGTTGTGCTGCCGCTCTCACCCACCGCGCATGGTATTCCGACCAATTCCGGTCGACGCCATGGACACCATTGGACTCTGCGTGGCCTGATGCACCGAAGACACTAAGTGTGGCAAGGATGGAAGTGTAAGGAGCCATCGCCAGCGTGACGCCGCCGCTGGGCGCCGCCTTGTGCCACCAGGCACCCCTGGCGCGAGGTGGAAGATGAGACACAGGCCCCACCCGTCGGTCTCACAACCTTTTTCCTCTCCGGATCTTCTGCGGCAATTGGATCAAGTGTGTCCATGTGATTTAGCATTGTGGCCCATGTGTGGCTTGTACCTGACTGGCCATTTTAAATAGTGGGCCCCCTGTTAAATTTAAATCAATTTCCAGTTGGAAAATAAATCCAAAATCTAGTCAAACTTAGAAAACCAATTGCTCCTAGTAGAATTGCTCAAACAATTCCAAATAAATTCTGGTAGACTCCTCATGACACATAATATATAGTGATGCAATGTATGTTTCATGAAAGTCCCAATATTGTTGTAATTAATTCCTTTGATATGTTTGCTTGGGAAATTAATTACTCCTGTTCTGATTATTGGAAAATTTCCAATTTTTTGTCAGAATCCTCATTAAAATATCCTTAATCTCCAGTACAAATTTCATGTTCGTTGGACTTCATATACTGTACCAAACAGTGTTCCAATTTTCAAATTTTATTGAAAATTGAGAAATTTACAGAAACATTTCCAGATTTTATTACAAACTTGTAAAATCAATTACTCCCAGTAGAAATCCTAGAAAATTATGAAACAAACTTTTATAGAACCAGTGAGTCCTCCTCTAGCCATATCACACACTGTTGCTCATGTAAAAGCTCCATATTTAGGATCAAAATTCAGAGAAGCCAAAACATTGTTGGAATTTTATAGACCACGTCATTCCTTTACAAAGTATGAAATTTTGGTAGCACCTTCCATAGGACATCTGTAGACTACTACAAAAATCCCAGCTCCATTAGTATTCATCTCGCGGTACCATCTACTTCATTTGGTGACTTCATCACATAATTGTGTTATTGAAGTTCATCATCCAATTCTTCCAAATTCACTTTTCTAAGTTCAATCTCTTCAACCAAAACTGAGTCCCACACAGATCCTCTTATGTAATCCTTGCACAGCATGTGTTGTTCTCTAGTCATTCATATATTTTTCCTCTTCAATCAATCCTAGTCTCTTATATGATGCACATCACACTTTATTCCACCATCATATTTGGTTACCCTCATTTTCTCCTCTGTTCCTGTACACAACAGAGGCAAACTTTTTACTTTCTAGCTAGATTACCCCTTGTTTAGTTTGAGCAACTTCATTTTGTTATTTTACTAAGTTGCATTTACTTATATACATATTCATAACGATAGTGAACCCCATGAAAATGATTGACGAGGAGCCGACTTGCAAGATGTAGGGATCGAATGCCCAAGAGGGGGGGGGGTGAATTGGGCTACTTCAAATTTTAAGTCAATTTAAAGCTTAAGTGAAATCTAATTCTCTAAGCAAGCCAACAATGCAATTAAGAGAATTAAGTGCGGAAATTGAGAATTGCGTAATCGTAAAGGAGTAGGGAGGAGGAATGCAAACGCTCGAAGACACGGGGACACGTCGATTTTTCCCGTGGTTCGGTGAGATCACTAGGATCCACCTACGTCCACGTTGTGGCACCCACCTAAGGGTATCGCCACTCCCAAGTCACCGAGACGAGGGAATCCACTAACTTCCTCCGTTCGCCATTCTTGGCAAGGTGGAGCTCAAGCCTTGTACAACTTCGATCCTCCGCGCTTCCACAATGGTCTCGGCAAGCTCCGGAGCGATCTCTTCACTCTCCTCTTGATACAAGGTGAGTGCAATCACCAAGAATGCACTTTCTCATGGCTCTCCCTACTCTAGAGTCTCCACTCACCCAGAGAGGACGCACACAAGCTTAACTCTAAGAGGGACTAGCCTATATCTTGAGGTGTGAAAGGGTTACAAAAGTGTGAAAATGAGTATTCTAAGTCTTGGACACTTGGGGAATGTGTAGTGGTGCTCTTGTTGTCCAGCCTCTGCGAAATGACTGGTGGGAGGGGGTTAAATACTCAGCCCAACCGAAATAGCCGTTGGAAAAGTGGGCTGATTACTTTTTCTATGTACATCGGATGATCCGATGACCCCCTTTTATGAGCATCGGTCTAATTAGATTGGCTGACGTCATTCTGTCAGAAATGACCGTTATTAGACCGATGCTTCACCTCCTTCATCATCGGAGGATCCGATGAATAGATCTTCAGTCTGGTTGAGTTGATAATTTGCTTCTGTTGTAATCGACCGATGTGCATCTGCCTTCAACATCGGATGATCCGGTGTTCAGTCCTTCAGAACACTTCAGAAAATTTGCTTACTGTTGTATTCATCCAATGTTCACTTGATATACATCGGATGATCCGGTGTGTACTTCATTCTGAGGTCTTCTTCTTCTGTTGAGTCCAAATCGACCGATGCAGTCATTCTTCAGATCACCGGATGATCCGGTGTGTACAATTTGTTTCCTTCGAGTTGAGTTGGACTGATCTTTTGGATTTTGGACTTGTGACCTCTTGAACACTTGTTTGTATGGCTCTTCTGATGGATATGAAGCTTCTTGTGTTGCCAATTTTGATAAGGTTGCGTCGTTGTACGAGTTCCTCATTTGTTTCCGATTAACCCCTTAGGTTAGTTCGTTGAGGGGTCTCCTTTTGCATCCAATGAGCAGTAGATGACATTTATGAGTGTTTGATTCATTGTACATGAAACCTCGCATCCACAAACTCATTAGTGGTAATTAACGGTTGTCATTAATCACCGAAACCGTACCTCGTGGGGGCCTAGATGCTTTCAATCTCCCCCTTTTTGGTGATTGATGACAACACAACGAGTAGAGCATAAAAGTAATGGAATTTGAAACGCAAACGCAATGCTCATAAAGAAATGTAATCGGAACAACATGCAACACAAGGAGCTCGAAGGCTCAAACAGTGATCAAATATAAATCATAAGAGTGAAGTAGCATACTGAATTACAAGTAGTAGCAAAAGATAACAATCAAGTCTCAAATAGAAGCAAATAACAAGTCTGAAAGCAAAAAGATAACTAGCACTCCCCCTAAGCCCAAGACACTCCCCCTAACTCTGACTCTTCTCCCCCTTTGGCATCAAGACACCAAAAAGGGAAGAGGAGTACCTAGGACTCCGGAGCTCTCGGGGCGACGGTGAAGCGGACGACGTCGGCGGTGTCGGAGCTGCTCGAGGTAGACGTCGCCGGAGCTGGTGCTGGAGCGGGAGGAGCCGGAGGTGCTGACGTGGCTGGAGCTGGAGCTGCTGGAGGGTCCGCTGGAGCTGGAGCTGCTGGAGGAGAAAGCACGGCCGGGAGAGGCGAGAACTGGAACGGCACCGTCGAAGCCAGCAGTGGAGACATGCTGTAGCTCGGGATCGGCGACGCCGGTGCTGGAACTGAAGCTGGAGCCAGAGGAGGTGCTGCTGGAGGCTGACTAAGACCGGTGTGCTGTGGCGGAAGGGCTATCCCGGTCTGCTGGTAGAGGTTGGTGATCAACCCCAGGATACCCATCATCGCCTGCTGGGTCTGCTGCTGCTGGTCCAGTGTCCTCCGGTGCATCTGGTCCACCAGACTCGTGAACCGGTCCGTGTCCTCGTGCCTCTGGCGGGCCATCTCTAGCTGCATCTCTGTCTGCTGCCTCTGAAGCTCTGCGAGCCGCGCAGCCTGCTCTGCCCTGGCCTGCTCGGCTGCAAGCCGGTCCTGCCGCTGCTGCTCGACCATCTGCTGGAGCAGTGTGGTGAGCTCGGACGGCTGGGACACCTGAGCCTCTGACACTGGTGGAGGCGTCGGTGGTGCAGCAGTGGAAGCTCCCGCCTCCGCGTCGTGCTGCCTCGGAGAAGGAGGCGGAGGAGGGAAGTACTCCTCAACACTGTCGCTGGTGTCACTGTCTGACCACACGTGCTGCAAGTCTCCACCTTGAGCTTCTGCCTCAGCCAGACGCTCATCTTCCTTCTCGAGGTCAGACCAATCCTCCTCAGTCAGGCGCGCCCTGACCTGGCGCTCAACTGGACGGCCAAGGCGGCGGTCTCCAGGAGCGGACGCACGGTAGTGACCGAAGCGGGTCACGCTCTCGTCAGCAAGCCGGGTCTGTGCTGAATGTCCTTCTGGCACCACCATAGAGCAGATAAAGCTGATCCAGTGCCCATAGACCATCTGCCTCATCATGCCCACTCCATCTGTAATAACGTCCTCCATCTCGCAGATAATGATATCCACTATATCAAAGTCCATCCCGTTCATGATGTAGAACAGAAGGGTCTGCTGGAGACTCGTGAACCCCTCTAAGTAACCTGACCTCGGCAGGAGCGTGCGGCGCAAGGCGAGGTGCACAATGCGCGCAGCTGGGGTCAGGAGTGCTGGGGCTCTCGGCTGATCTGGAGAGAATGTGGGGCCAAACAAGGAGCGGATCTCGTCCAGCTGAGGTGCTACCCCTCCAGTAAGTGGCCTCCTCGGTGGATCTGCCTGCCCATAGACCTTCTCGTGTATGCTAGTGTCGTGCAGGTCCAAGCCAAGGATGTGCCCCAAAGTCTGCCTCGTGAGATGGTAGTGCTGACCATTGAACATGAAGACAATTGATCTTCTGCCCTCTGAGATGTACAGGGTCGCGTAGAAGACACGGACCCATTCTTCCACATACGCACTTCTCTCATAGTCCAATAGCTCCACCAAGCCTCTGTATCGCTCAAAGAAGGGGCGGACATCAGTTTCCGCGGCCACTGCAAGCTGCCTCCAGTCCAGGTGGTTGTGCTGAAAGAGCTTGTGCCCCCGGCGCTTGTAGGTCTCATAGAGAGACGCCTGGGTGACAGTCCAGAAGCGACTGTCAACAAGCAGCTCTCGGGGCTGTGGGAACCACTCCTCAAGAAGAACACTCCATCTGAGCTTCCGGAGTTGCTTCGCCTTCATCTTCCGGTAGTCCACAAGACGGACTCCTTCACGGACACGGACGACCGTGTCCATCTCATTGATAGCCCACTCAATCTCCCTGTCCTCACGACGGTCGGCAGCCGTCGGTCTCGGACGAGCAGCAGCCTCGGAGTGACCTCCTCGAGTCCGGGCTGAGCGTCGGCGAACGAGAGGCTCGACTGGCTCCTCTTCAGCGTCGGAGTCGTCGACCACGGGAGGCGGCCTTGGACGGGCCTCGCGAATCCTCAACGAACCCCCACGGCCGCGCTCACACTCCTCGGCGGCGCGAGCGGCCATCAAGGCCTTCTTCTCATCCTTCGAAAGTTTCCGCTTTTTCGCGGCGGGCTCCGCGATCGCTTTTCCCTTTCCTTTGCGATCACGACCCATCTAGGCGACGGAGAGGAAGGGTTAGCAACGTTGAAAACGAACGATGACGAGATAATCAACGAGAGACGTCGCACGGCACGGAGCTCACCTTAGCGACGATGGAGCTCGGGAAAACCTAGCGACGGGGGCCGGAGAAGACGTGGAGATGCTTCGACGGAGGGAGAGGTGCGGTGGCGATGGTGCGTGGGCGCGGGTGGAGCACGGCGGCGGTGCCTACTGCTGCGGCGGCGCGTGGGGAGGCAGCGGCGGCGGTGCTGCGGGTGGAGCACGGCGGTGGCGGCGCGAGGGAAGGGCGGCGGCGCGCGGGAGAGGTGGCCGGCGGCGGTGGCGCGAGCAGGGGACGGCGGCGGCGGCCGGCGGCGGCGCTGCAGGCGAGGGAGAGGCGGCGGCGCGTGGAGAGGCGGTGGTCGGCGGCGGCGGGAGCACGGGGTGTCGGGGAGAGAAAGGGTCGGGCCGGCGCGCGGGTTTAAATAGTGGGGCCCAAACCCTAGCCGTTTTTCAAACACCGGATGGACCGATGATATATGCAGTGAACATCGGTCAATTGCAACAGTAAGGATATTCAAGAATTGCTGTTGACATCGGATGAACCGATGATTAGGGTATTGAACATCGGTCGAATAGCACAGTAAGGGTGTTCAACCGAGTGATATTGACACCGGATGATCCGACGTTAGAGGGAGGTAGACATCGGTTGAATGGATTACAGCTCCAGGAGAGTGAACATCGGATGGACCGATGTTTTCCAGGATGAACGCGTCGGTTCATTTGAGGTTCTGACAGAGTTGGGCTTTGAGGATTGAACACCTATTTGACCGATGAGGGATTTCACGGGGCATCGGATAATCCGATGACAACAGAACGAAAACATCCCATATATGTCCTTCGACCGAACAAACAATTTGAGGAGAAACACATGTCTTAGGACTTTTTGGGCAACTCCTTACCCCTCAAGAAGCTAATATGCCAATAGCTTGGCTAGACCTTAACACAAACGGAACACCAAGAAAAGTGGAGGAAAAATATCCAAATAAAATGTAAGGCCCATGCTTTATGAGGTAGAGTATGGAAACTTCTATCTCATTAAAGCATGTTCCTTTAGAATTTTGCTCTTTCCACATCATATGAGTTGAGATATTGCATTTCAAACAAGTCTCCTTCTCATGATGTGGGTTCCCCTTTGTGACAATCTACCGTATGCAATGTCAAACAAGATAATGCAAAATATTAGATGAATGCAAGTTTATATGACAGGAATCATGCAAGGCATAAAATAAATCTATCTTGCCAAGTTTAAACCTGCCAAAGGCTTACTCAGGGAAAACTATTTCTAGCTCGCCCCTATCCTTTGGGAGTTAGGCAAGACCTATATGACATGCAACCTTACATGAACATGGCAATTTACATGACATTAGATGCATCTAGCACATTTAACTCACTTCTAAGCCTAGAAAAAGTTTTCTCATCAAGTGGTTTGGTGAAGATATCCGCCAATTGTTCTTCGGACCTAACACCTTGCAAAGAGATTTCTCCCTTAGCCTCATGGTCCCGCAAGAAGTGATGGCGAATATCAATGTGCTTAGTGCGGGAGTGTTGAACGGGGTTTCTAGCTATCTTAACCGCACTTTCATTGTCACAAAGGAGAGGCACACAACCAAACTTAATTCCAAAGTCCAAGAGGGTTTGCTTCATATATAGGATTTGGGCACAACATGCACCGGCCGCTATATACTCCGCCTCCGCGGTGGACAAAGCCACGGAATTTTGCTTCTTGCTCGACCAAGAAACTAGGGAACGCCCAAGTAAGTGGCAACCCCCGGAGGTACTCTTGCGGTCTACACGGCATCCGGCAAAGTCCGAATCCGAGTAACCTAAGAGATGAAAACTAGCGTTTTTGGGGTACCACAAACCTACACTTGGGGTATGCTTGAGATACCGAAGTATCCTAAAGACCGCCTTCTTGTGCGATTCTTTAGGTGCCGCTTGAAAGCGAGCACACAAGCACACACTAAACATAATATCGGGCCTAGATGCGGTAAGATATAGCAATGAACCAATCATGGAACGGTAATGAGATTGATCAATAGATTTACCGTCCATGTCCGCGTCGAGATGACAATTTGTCGCCATTGGAGTGCTTCTTGAGCTACAATCTCCCATCTCAAATTTCTTCAAGAGGTCCTTAGTGTACTTCTCTTGATGGATGAAGGTCCCCTCTTGAAGTTGCTTGATTTGAAATCCTAGGAAGAAGTTGAGCTCTCCAATCATTGACATCTCGAATTCCCTAGACATCATTTTGCCAAACTCATGGCTAAGAGCTTTGTTAGTTGAGCCAAAAATAATATCATCGACATAAATTTGACAAAGAAATAAGTCTCCGTCGATGTCCTTGGTGAAGAGTGTAGTGTCCACCCTCCCAATCTTGAAACCTTGCATTACGAGGAAGTCCCTTAAGCGCTCGTACCATGCCCTTGGAGCTTGCTTGAGTCCATAGAGTGCTTTGTTTAGCCTATAGACATGGTTAGGGTTTCTTGGGTCCTCAAACCCGGGAGGTTGCTCAACAAACACAAGTTCATTAATATAGCCATTGAGAAATGCACTCTTAACATCCATTTTATAAAGCATGATATTATGATGAGAAGCAAAAGCAAGGAGTATGCGGATAGCTTCTAACCGTGCTACCGGGGCGAATGTCTCCCCAAAATCCAAACCTTCAACTTGAGCGAATCCCTTCGCCACAAGCCTAGCTTTGTTGCGGACCACCACGCCATTCTCATCTTGCTTGTTGCGGTAGACCCACTTCGTTCCAATCACATTCTTGTCCTTGGGTCGCTCCTCCAACACCCAAACTTCATTGCGGGTGAAGTTGTTGAGTTCCTCTTGCATAGCCATCACCCAATTGGAGTCTTGGAGAGCTTCCTCAATGCTTTTGGGTTCTACACACGACACAAAAGAGTAGTGCTCACAAAAAGATGCAACATGACGTGAACGAGTACTTACTCCCCGTGAAGGACTTCCAATGATTTGATCCATTGGATGTGCCTTGGAGATGCGCCCATGTCTCATCAACGGTTGTGAGTCACTTGGTGGTGGTGAAGCATCTTGCTCGTCTTGTGGTTGGACTTCATCTTGGACTTCATCTTCTTCTTGGTGTTGTGTGGCTTGTTGGTCTTGCATAGGCAATGGATCATCTTTGTCTTCTTCTTCATCCACTTGAGGCGCCATGGAGGTGTTGATGTTCGGACTTGAAGCTCCCCCTTGATCATGGCTCTCCTCAACTTCGGGCTTGATGTCTCCTATGGTCATGTTCTTCATAGCTTCTCGTAGAGGCTCATCATCTATATCATCATGACCAAAACTCTCCTCTTGGGAGCCATTAGTCTCATCAAACTCAACGTCACAACTTTCTTCAACTAACCCGGAGGTTTGGTTGAATACTCGATATGCCTTTGAGTTTGACGCATAACCAAGGAAAATACCAACATCGCACCTTCTTTCAAACTTACCAAGTCTTTTCTTGCGGTAGATGTAGCACTTGCATCCGAAGACCCGGAAGTAGGAGATGTTGGGCTTTCTCCCAATGAGGAGCTCGTAGGGAGTCTTTTGGAGAAGTCGATGAAGGTAGACTCTATTGGCGGCATGGCATGCCGTGTTGATCGCTTCCGCCCAAAACTTCTCCGACGTCCCATAATCATCAAGCATGGCTCTCGCGAGGGTGATTAGTGTCTTGTTCTTTCTCTCAACAACACCGTTTTGTTGAGGGGTGTATGTAGCCGAAAATTCGTGCTTGACTCCTTCACGGTCACACCACTCCCCAATATTGTAGTTCTTGAACTCGGTGCCGTTGTCACTCCGGACCTTGATGATGGGAAGTTGGAATTCCCGTTGAGCTCGTTTTGCAAAGGTCTTGAAGACTTCCGGGGTTTCACCCTTGTCACCTAAAAACAAAGTCCAAGCATAGCGAGAGTAATCATCAACAATAACGAGACAATAGAGATTACCGCCAAGGCTTTGGTAGGTGGACGGTCTGAAGAGGTCCATGTGAAGTAGTTCGAGCGGCTTGGAGGTAGACACCATTGTCTTCATCGGATGGTGCGAAGCCACTTGCTTCCCGGCTTGACATGCGCTACATAGCTTGTTCTTTTCAAACGTCACGTCCTTTACGCCGGTCACCATCCCTAGCTTGAAGGACTTCTTGAGCTTGCTCATTCCTATGTGAGCAATCCTCCGATGCCATAGCCACCCCAAACTTGTCTTGGTGAAAAGACAAGTGGTTAGGCTTGCGCTCTTGTTGGAGAAGTCCACCAAATATAGATGACCATGCCTAAAGCCCTTGAATATTAGCTCTTTGCTAGCTACACTAGACACCACAACACCATCTTTGTCAAATGTGCACGTTAGTCCAAGATCACAAAGTTGAGCAATAGAGAGCAAATTAAAGCTAAGAGACTTAACGTAAAGCACATTCGAAATGGACAAGTCATTAGAAATTGCAATTTTACCTAAACCAATTACCTTCCCCTTTGAGTTATCACCAAAGGTGACTTGTTCATGATTGCCGGGGTCTTCTATGGAGGTGAACATACCATCATTGCCGGTCATGTGTTGAGTGCACCCACTATCGAGTACCCAATGTTTTCCTCCGGCTTTGTAGTTCACCTACACACATGAAGTTAGTTTTTGAGTTTAGGAACCCAAGCCAACTTAGGTCCTTGTATGTGTGATACAAGTGATTTTGGGACCCAAAGTTGCTTGGGGAGCTTCCCCTTCATGCCCTTGATGTTTTTGCCAATGAACTTCGCCTTCACCTTTCCACCTACTTTGCTCAATAGATAGTGACAATCATTGAAAGTAGATGAATAGTTAGGAGGTAATTTTGGAGAAGGACGAGTGGGAAGAGGGCACTCCCTAGTGTGATGTCCGGTGACCTCACAATGTTGGCAATAGGATCCCACTTCCTTGATGAAGCTTGTCCTAAGCTCCGGTGAGGGCACCTTCCATTTGTTGGGCGTAGGGAAGGTCCCAAGTCCCCTCTTGTTGAAGCCTTTAGCTTGTTGGAAGAGGATCTCCTTGTGCTTGTCCTCTCCCTTGGAAAGTCTAGCCACACTAGTGCGGAGACTTTCGATCTCGTCCATTAGCTCCTTCTCCCTATTAGCTTTCAATGGCAAAGACTCATGCAAATTGTTAGTGGCATGTGAACTAGCGGGTGTTTTGCCATCAAGAGTTTCTTTCTTCAAGTTATTCAATTTTAGTTCCATTGCTTCATAGGAAAGACTAAGTGTCTCATGCTCTTGAACTAACTCGTTATGCTTAGCCAATAGTGCCGAGTTAGCTAAGTCAAGCTCATGGAATTCAAGCTTGATTTGAGCCTTCTCCTCCTCGATTTGCTTGACATGTGACTTGAGCGTTTCATGCTCATTAAGTATGGTGACATACTTGTCTTGCAAATCGAGGTTGGCACCCTCTAGCTTAGCGCGAGTTAGCTCAAGTGCCTTAACCTTAGCCTTTTCCCTTTTGATAATGGCATGATATTCATTAATCATAGATGCTAGTTCATCGGGAGAAAGTTCATCATCACTTGAGTCATCACATACCTTTGTGTTACCTTTCGCCATGAGGCACATAGGCGGTGGAGGAAGGGGTGAGTCATCCTTGTTGACGATAGCGAGGCTTGCCAAGTTTTCTTCCTCATCTTCACTATCATCACTTGTTTCTTCATCGGTGACCCACTCATTTGCTTCGCACATGAAGACCTTTTGAGGTCCTCTTCTCTTCTTTGGAAAGAGCTTGGTCTTCTTGCCTTTGTCAAGTTTCTTCTTTCCAAAGGTGCGCTTGGGCTTTGCATCTTCATCATCATCACTCTCTTCTAGCTTGCGATGCTTGCCCTTGTCCTTCCTCTTGTCCGGTCTTGGACAATCATATGATATGTGGCCTTGATTGCCACAATTGTAGCACGTCTTGTTTTCATCTTTCCTTGGCAAGAAGGCTTTCTTCTTGGGATCAAACGAGTATCCCTTCTTGGCAATCTTTGAGTTGAGACGTGAAAACTTCCTCATCATCAATGCAAGCTCATCATCATCATCATCTTCACTTGTAGCTTGTTCTTCCTCACTTGAGCTAGGCTCAACCACTTTCTTCTTGGTATGTGTCTTCTTGGTTGAGGCCTTGAGAGCAATGGTCTTTGATGATGATGACTCCTCCATCATTCCAAGCACACTCATCTCATGAGCATGTATCTCTCCAATGAGCTCCGAAACCTCAATGTTGTCAAGTGACTCCTTTTGGAGCATTGAGTTGATGATGTTGTACTTGGGCTTGGGAAGTAGCATGAGGATCTTGCGGTTGATGAGTCCCTTGCCAAGAGAAGCAATGTCAAGAGCATTAATTTCCTCAATGAGTACATTTAAGCGAGAAAACATTTGATTAACATTCTCATGAGGAAGCATTTTAAAATCATCATACTTGGATTTAAGCAAGTGATATTTGAGCTCTTTGACACGAGAGGAACCCTCATGGATCTCAATCAAGCAAGCCCAAATTTCACAAGCTTTCTCCTTACTAGCAATTCTAGCAAATACATCTTGACTAATGCACTCATAAATAGCATTCCTAGCCTTAGCATCCCATTTTAGTTGATCACCAATATATTCATGGTTGCCAAACCCCGCATGGGTCGCTTCCCACACTTCGGGAGAAATTGCCTCAAGGTAAGCGCGCATGCGTGCTTTCCAATAAGCAAAATTCTTGCCCTCGAAGGTAGGAACCGAACCCCCATTCTTGGCCATTTTTGCTCTCTAGCGGTGAAGCTAGAATGATCCAATGAGCAACCTTGCTCTGATACCAATTGTAGGGATCGAATGCCCAAGAGGGGGGGGGGTGAATTGGGCTACTTCAAATTTTAAGTCAATTTAAAGCTTAAGTGAAATCTAATTCTCTAAGCAAGCCAACAATGCAATTAAGAGAATTAAGTGCGGAAATTGAGAATTGCGTAATCGTAAAGGAGTAGGGAGGAGGAATGCAAACGCTCGAAGACACGGGGACACGTCGATTTTTCCCGTGGTTCGGTGAGATCACTAGGATCCACCTACGTCCACGTTGTGGCACCCACCTAAGGGTATCGCCACTCCCAAGTCACCGAGACGAGGGAATCCACTAACTTCCTCCGTTCGCCATTCTTGGCAAGGTGGAGCTCAAGCCTTGTACAACTTCGATCCTCCGGGCTTCCACAATGGTCTCGGCAAGCTCCGGAGCGATCTCTTCACTCTCCTCTTGATACAAGGTGAGTGCAATCACCAAGAATGCACTTTCTCACGGCTCTCCCTACTCTAGAGTCTCCACTCACCCAGAGAGGACGCACACAAGCTTAACTCTAAGAGGGACTAGCCTATATCTTGAGGTGTGAAAGGGTTACAAAAGTGTGAAAATGAGTATTCTAAGTCTTGGACACTTGGGGAATGTGTAGTGGTGCTCTTGTTGTCCAGCCTCTGCGAAATGACTGGTGGGAGGGGGTTAAATACTCAGCCCAACCGAAATAGCCGTTGGAAAAGTGGGCTGATTACTTTTTCTGTGTACATCGGATGATCCGATGACCCCCTTTTATGAGCATCGGTCTAATTAGATTGGCTGACGTCATTCTGTCAGAAATGACCGTTATTAGACCGATTCTTCACCTCCTTCATCATCGGAGGATCCGATGAATAGATCTTCAGTCTGGTTGAGTTGATAATTTGCTTCTGTTGTAATCGACCGATGTGCATCTGCCTTCAACATCGGATGATCCGGTGTTCAGTCCTTCAGAACACTTCAGAAAATTTGCTTACTGTTGTATTCATCCGATGTTCACTTGATATACATCGGATGATCCGGTGTGTACTTCATTCTGAGGTCTTCTTCTTCTGTTGAGTCCAAATCGACCGATGCAGTCATTCTTCAGATCACCGGATGATCCGGTGTGTACAATTTGTTTCCTTCGAGTTGAGTTGGACTGATCTTTTGGATTTTGGACTTGTGACCTCTTGAACACTTGTTTGTATGGCTCTTCTGATGGATATGAAGCTTCTTGTGTTGCCAATTTTGATAAGGTTGCGTCGTTGTACGAGTTCCTCATTTGTTTCCGATTAACCCCTTAGGTTAGTTCGTTGAGGGGTCTCCTTTTGCATCCAATGAGCAGTAGATGACATTTATGAGTGTTTGATTCATTGTACATGAAACCTCGCATCCACAAACTCATTAGTGGTAATTAACGGTTGTCATTAATCACCGAAACCGTACCTCGTGGGGGCCTAGATGCTTTCACAAGAAGATAAATCTTTACTGGAGCTGCTGTGACGAGCTTCATCAATGGAGGATATTAACTGCAACTTCATTGACTTTTATTCTCAACCTAAGGCAATCCCTAATTTGCATTTAAGTGCTATTTCAAAGTTTCTATTTGTATCACTTAAGTCTAGGATGATTTTTGTGCATTAGGGCCAAGTTGCTTGTTACTCCACTTGCATGACTCACAAATCCCTTGGAGTATTGGGTAGGTCTATAGCCCAACGAGTAGAAAATGTCATGCTTAAGTTTTCAGGAATCCGGTAGAAGTTGAATAGTTGAATCTACTCGCGAGATAGGATGTTATCACACGGGATGGAGTCGATCAAAGAATGGTTTACAAATATGAAATTGAGACCGAGCAGCGGGTAGGATGCAATGAGACGTGGTCTCACGTGCATAGCCCTGCTTGTGTCGATTGAGGACTGATCCGTGTGCGGCTATGCTGGACAAGTTTGAACTGTACCGGATGCATACTGGGCATATGGAACCTAGGAAACCGATGTAACTTCATAACTTGGATGTCGAGGCATAGCCCACTAACGATAGGGGTGGGTTAAGGGCAGCAAGGTGTAAATCGGCCGGCGGGCAAAGACACACTCCGTGCGAGGACCTTGTGCCCGCGATGGTGGGACCGGTTCGGCATTTGAGTTTCTAGTGAAAGGTTGTTGCGTATGACATGGTGAGGAGCACAGCATGCTCCTTATGCACGGGTGTACGTGACGTGTTATTCGGGTGTCTACTGATTACAATCACCGTCCCTGACGGTTATTTGAGTGCCGCTTGTTCACTGCGCTGTGACGTAGTAAATACTGAAGAAGCCAGGAGAATATGATGTATTGAAATATAATTGCTTTGTAACTATGATTGCTGTCCAATATGCTCACTAAAGTTACTGTTATTAAACTTTTAAGCTGATGTTAATAACTTGAAAAATTAATGATCAACATGTAGGCGAGTCATTTACTGCTATATCTATTCCTATGTTAAGTATCCCTGCATGTAGAGTTCCATGTTTAGGTGAGACAGTTAAGTCTTGCTGAGCCTTCGTGCTCACGGTTGCTATATTAAGTTATTTGCAGGTGAGATGTATAAGGAAAGGCCCGAATATGAGGTGATACCCCCGTCGGGGTATACCGCCGAGTGGGAGCCCTGCACGCCGACGTGATTTTTTTTGTGCTGCTAGTGTGTAGCGTCCGCGGGCTGGACGACTGCACTTTTGCATAGCTAGGCTGAGAGTTTAGCTATGAGTATTATCTTTCGCTGTATATTAAGTATTATAAAAGACTTCTGCTATTTCTATAAATAAAACTTTGTATTTTGTCGTACTCTTTTTGTGTGTTCTGTTGGGTGCCGCATCGCACGGCACCACCCTCTGCGATTCCTGGAATGTGTGGACCTGGTCCCCGCAGTTGCTTCTAAGTATTTCTTCTTGATACTCAAATATTTTTGAGTACTCTCTTTTGCATGACTCGAAGATCCTTTTCATCACAATGGCCTTAATTCTTTTTATCTTGGAAATTGTAACATCCACACCCATCTGCACAAGCACGGTCTCTTTGATACTTAATAATTTCCAAGATGGATTAGTCTTAATTATACTCTCAAACTTATCAGCAATCATTGGAGCTATTACCAGCCTATTATCTTTTCTTTCAGGACAATTATGCACATCAACAAGTGTCTTGATTTGAAACCAATTTGAATCAGACCTACTAGAAGCAATTAACATCCAAGGGCAATTCTTCCATGAACACTTCGCTCTAATTTTTCGTTTCTCATCTTTCGGAAACCAGAAATGTCTTCTAATTGCAAGTCCATACTTGATTATGGCATTTTTGCACTCCTCTCTACCCTTGAAAGTCATTCCAACAGTAAATTTTAGAATTACATATTTGCTGTTGTATCTTGGAAATTTACTCTTCTTCCTCAAAGCCTCATTTGCATCATCATCATCATCATTGTCGGTACCCTGCGTACCGTATACCCCTTGGGACTACAAAAAGACCAAAGGAACTTCACCTGTCTGAGTTGAAGACCTGTGAAGGCCCCACGTGTCATACGTGACCAGATTGCCTCCCATCTATGGTTAGTCCCGGTGCTGCCACGTGTATACTGCAGCCGGACCTACATCCCACACATGGGATAGCTCCGGACTAAACACCTGTGCGGCACCCCCAAACCTAACCCCCGACAGAGGGAAGCTCCGGTACCGACACGTGTACATCTATACCGGACCTACCCGTTCCATATGGAAAGCTCCGATGCTGCCACGTGTCCAACCGCTGGACCTTCACCCTCAACAATCAGACTGGTAGACCCCCAACGGCTCGGACCTTCAAGGGGCAATCGAAGACTTCAAGACCCGATTAAGTGTCATTAATACCACATTGATGACACACGATCGGAAGGCTCTTAATACCAGTAACAGCACTGTCAAGGCCCGTTACCACGCTATTAAGGGTAATTAACCTCATTGATTGTGTATTAAGAATCAATAACCGCCAGGGCCACATGTCGGGCCAGGCTAACAGTGTAACGATCAGTCCTTGTACTATAAAAGGACTAGTCGACGATACACAGGGGGGCTGACTCTTCTCTGGACTCCTCGGACACGTACTCTCAAGTACTCAGACACTCAATACAACAACTACACACCCCGTGGAGTAGGGTATTACATTCAGGCGGCCTAAACCATGTAAATCATTGTGTCTACTTGCCATCGTGTTCTGAATCTCGACGCGCCCAATAACGAACTACAAACTCCGCGGGCTACCAACAGTAGTACCGGGAGAATTGCCGGAACGACACTCCAACAGTTGGCGCGTCGGGTAGGGGCGCCCGAGATTCAAACATGGTGAACTCCAGTGCTGGATCATCCAACGGCAACCCTGCAACGCAACCAGCTAGAGGCAATCCCTCCAACATGCAGCCACCAGCAGATGTTGTGGCTCCAGCAGGAGCCGTGCCACCGCCGCCACCGTTCGCACCGACGAATCAAGCTGGACAGCGGGATGGAGCGTCTGTGTCGGTCACGACATTGGCTAACAACAACCCTGAACACGCGCTCCATGTCGCGCGTGCTCTTCTCCAATACCCACCACCTCTAGGTGTATCCCATGGTGCAATGGAGTAGTGGAGGGCTGATGTGGAACATTTGGTTGCAGCAACAGCCGATCGCATCAGCAACCAAGGTCCTCCCCCCTCGGGGCGGGCCCCATCGCAGCATCGGACCATGTTGTGTAGACTTGGTCCGCACGCTTCCTAGCACAGGAGGCGTGCTGTGTCTCAACAAGCGACGTCGCTGCCTCCCAGGGCGCGACGCACCCATACGGTAACTAGGCTTTCAACTCACGACCTCCGAGCAGAGCTTGATCATCGTTACCGTCAACAGGATGGCCGCGTCCATATCGAGCGCGCTCGCGAAAGGTGAGAGGCTCGAGACAGTCCTGCTACCGAGGTAGTAGGAGGGGGCTTTTCTGCCCAGGCCATGCACCTACGCATGGTCAGATGGCCACAAAAGTTCCGGCCTCACCTGCCGGAGAAATTTGACGGGACTGTCTATCCCACTGAGTTTCTCCAAATCTACTCCACCGCAATCCTTGCGGCCGGAGGCAACGAGGCTATAATGGCCAACTATTTCCCTGTGGCTTTGACTGCGACCGTCAGGTCCTAGTTCATGAGCCTTCCACCCGAATCCATCAATAGTTGGGCAGAACTATGCCAACAGTTCACTGCCAATTTTGGGAGTTCATACACCCGACCAGGCACCGAACTGGACCTTTTTGCTGTCAAGCAGAAGGGGGGAGAGTCCCTGCGATCCTTCATCCAGAGGTTCTCCCAGGTACGAAACACTATTCCTTCTATCTCTAGCGCCTCTGTTATTATGGCATTTAGACAAGGCGTACGAGACAAGAAGATGCTGGAGAAGTTGGCGACCAAGGAGATCACCAGCGTCACAGAACTCTTCAGCTTGGTAGACAAATGCGCGAAAGCTGCGGAGGGCCGTGAAATGCACTCGCAACCACCTCCGGAGGACAACAAAAAATCCTCCAAGGGTGAAGCCACTACCTCCGGGAGTGGTAAAAAGAAGAAAAAGTCCAACGGCAAGAAAAAGCCGTCGATCGGCACACCAACTGATGCAGCTGCTGCAGCTCTGGGTGGCCTGGGGCCACACCCCGAAAAATGACCTCGACCGTCATTTGAAGACGGAGGTAGCTCCAAGATGTGGTGTTCTATACACAAGTCGAACAGCCACAACCTGGAAGGCTGCCGGGAGGTCCAGAACCTTGTCGAGCGCTACAACAAGCGCCGGGAGAAAGTTCCTTTCCGTCAAAGGGAAGGGAAACAGAAAGTCTACGAAGCTCCGACTGAAGAGGAGTTAGGATTTCAGGACCCTAAAAAGGTCTTGAAGGTTGTTTACACCTCCGTCGATGATGACTCCAACGTCTCCGACAACGAACGTCAGAAAACCATGAACACCATCTTTGGTGGTTCGTGGGACATCACCTCCCGCCGTGTCCTCAAGACCATGCGGCGGGACATGGCCTCAGTAGCTCCCACCGCCAGGACGGAGCCACACCGGAAGTGGATGGACACTGCCATCACTTTCGATGCTTCAGACTGCCCTCGGAATATGATCGGAGCTGGCCAACTCCCACTGATGGTATCTCCGACCATCAACAACATCCAAATCCACCATGTAATGGTGGACGGAGGTTCGGGGCTGAACCTCATAAGCTTTGAAGCTTTTGTCAAACTTCAGCTCTGACCTTCGGACCTTCGCCCCTCTCGACCTTTCTCCGGAGTAGGTCCGGGGGCCATAACCTCACTCGGTGCAATTACTCTTCCGGTGACCTTCGGGACCCGGGATTATTATCGGACTGAGAAGTTGGTCTTCGACGTGGTGCAGATCAACTTACCCTTCAACGCCATTTTGGGCAGACCAACGTTATACAAGTTCATGGCTGCTGCTCATTATGGTTACTTGGTATTGAAGATGCCAACACCAGTCGGTGTTCTCTGGATCCGTGGAGATCGCACCGTCGGAGTGACAACTCTGGAAGAACTCCACGCGCTTGCTACAGCGCAGGAGTAAGAATCTGGAAAGGAGCAAGCTCTGAAACCCCCGAGCATTCGTCATCGAGGCTCAACCTCCGCACCTCGCGTGCAACCAAGCGGCGATACCGACATTCCCGTCAAAGTCGTCCAAATCGGTTCCGATGTCGCTCAGACCACCCGTATATCAGGAGGTCTGAATGCAAATAGGAACTCGTGCTTGTCACTTTACTTCGGGTAACGTCGACATGTTTGCCTGGCAACCATCATAAATGCCTAGGATCCCTAGGGAAGTGATCGAGCACAATCTAAAGATCTATCCAGACGCTCGGCCTGTACACTAGAAGCCTCGAAAGCAAGCCTTAGAGCGACAAAACTTCATACGATAAGAAGTGAAGAAGTTGCTCGAAGCTAGATTCATCCGGGAAGTCTTCCACCCAAAATGGCTGGCAAACCCAGTCGTTGTATCCAAGGCTGGTGGGAAGCTTCAGATGTGTATCGACTACACTACACTAAATAAGACATGTCCAAAAGATCCATTCCCACTACCTAGAATAGATCAGATAGTGGATTCCACCTCCGGGTGTGAGTTACTGTGTTTCCTAGACGCATATTCTAGGTACCATCAAATCAGAATGTCTAGGGAAGATGAAGAGCATACCTCCTTCATTACAGTAGATGGATTATATTGTTACACTGCCATGCCATTCGGTCTCAAAAACGCTGCTTCAACATTTGTACGAGCTATGTACAAAACTTTTGGAGAGCTCATCAGAGACGTAGTGGAAGTGTATGTCGATGACATCGTCGTCAAGATCAAGAACAAGGAGTCATTCCTTGACACCTTGCAATATGTCTTCGACAAGTTGCAAGTCACTCACATGAAGCTGAACCCGGACAAGTGTGTCCTCGGGGTTAGCTCCAGAAAACTTCTTGGTTTCTTGGTAAACCACCGAGGAATAGAAGCAAACCCGGCGAAGATAAAAGCTATTGAAGACATGCAACCACCAGCCCGCATCAAGGACGTCCAGAAGCTGACTGGATGTCTAGCTGCCCTCAGCCGGTTCATCTCAAGACTAGCGGAACAAGCGCTACCCTTCTTCAAGCTATTGAGGAAGTCCGAGCCATTCCAATGGTCTGAAGAAGCAGAGAAGGCATTCCAGGAGCTGAAGCAGCTCCTCACCACCCTACCAACCTTGGTAGCTCCGAACCCTAGTGAGCCACTCCTGCTTTACATTTCGACAACTGACAAAGTTGTCAGCATGGTCCTGGTTGCGGAAAGACCAGAACCATTTCCAGTTCAGGAATCCAGACCCCTTCGGGAGGGTCCAGAGCTACCTGAAGTCGAGTCTGGGTCCCAGCTCCCAGACCCGGATCCTCAAGGAGAGACTCCGGAGGATCCATCTCCTTCAAATGAAGGAGTCACTGCTACTGAGCAACAAGATCCAGACCCCTCTAGGAAGGTCCAGGTCACTTCAGAAGAAGCTCCGGGTTCCTCCAACCAGAACCCAGAGGTCCCCGAACAAGGTCCGGACCCCTCAAGGAGGGTCCGGACAGATGAGGAGGAAGTTCCGGGCCCCTTCGGTAGGGTCCGGATGGTCCAGCGCCTAGTATACTTCATCAGCGAAGTACTCCATGATGCCAAGACTCGGTACCTAGAGGTGCATAAGCTGCTCTGCGCAGTTGTTATTGCCTCTAGGAAGCTCCGACACTACTTCCAAGCTCACAAGATTTCAGTGGTAACCTCTTATCCACTACGTGCAATCTTGCATAACCCCAATTCCACTGGGAACATTGCAAAGTGGGCAGCAGAGTTAGCCGAGTTCGACCTTGAATTCGTTCCAAGACAAGCGATCAAGAGTCAAGCATTGGTGGACTTCGTGGCGGAATGGACCCACTCTCCATCAAACCCTGGGGGCCCCAGTGAGGAGAAGGCGGAACCCAAGGTTCCGATCTTCACTGAGCCTCACTCGACTCTCTACTTCGACGGCTCCGTGCGGAAGCAGGGGGCCGGAGCTGGAGTCCTTCTCCTCGCTCTGACCGGGGAGAATGTTAAATACATGGTGCACCTTGACTTCAAGGCGACCAACAACATGGCGGAGTATGAAGCACTAATTAATGGACTCAAGGTGGCACTATCCTATGGTGTCAAGCAGTTGTTGGTAAAGGGTGATTCACATCTTGTTGTAAAACAAGTCAAAGGTGAATGTTGCTGCAACAACCCTCAACTAGCTGCATACCTACTTGAAGTCCAGAAGCTTCAGAAGGACTTCGACGTCCTGGATCTTTGCCATGTCCAGCGTCTCAACAACGCTGAAGGGGCTCTCGATGAAAGCTTCATCCGAGGCTCCGGCCCCCGACGGAACCTTCATCTGGAGGTTGTCTAAACCTACAGCTCAGCCTGCCAAACTAAGCGAAGGGGGCGAGACCAGCACCTCGAAGCTGGTGGTCCCGATGGCCCTGTTACCATGGTGTCCATCAAGGGTCGTAGGTGCTGCAGGAAGCTCCGAGCAACCTAGCACACAAGACTCAAATCCTCAAGTTAGTTCTGATGCATGGATCATCGGAGATCCGTAGCTACTTGAAAGACAATTTCCTTCCTGAAGATAATGTATCCGCTGACCGGATAGTCATATTGGCTAAAAGATACACACTGGTAGAAGGGGATCTCTACCGGTGTGGTGCCAACGGCGTCCTAATGCAGTGCATTACAAGGGAATAAGGTTGCGAGCTCCTCACAGAAATCCATGGAGGCGAGTGTGGGAACCACACGTCTTCCCGCACGCTGGTCGGTAAAGCCTTCCGACGTGGCTTCTACTGGCCTACAGCGCTCCAGGATGCAACTGAGCTAGTGAAGAAATGTGAAGCATGCCAGTTCCATGCAAAGCAAATTCACACACCAGCTCAGCCCCTGCAAATGATACCTCCTACATGGCCTTTCGCTGTGTGGGGGATGGATATCTTGGGACCTTTCCTAAGAGCCATCGGAGGTTACAAGTTCCTGTACGATGCCACTGACAAATTCACCAAATGGCCGGAAGCAACTCCAGTTGTGACAATAAACAAGCAATCGGCTATCAACTTCTTGCAGTCCATCGTATGCAGATTTGGAGTCCCAAACAAGATCATTACTGATAATGTGACCTAGTTCACAAGCTGTGCATTCCAAGGATATTGCGAAGACCTCGGCACTCAGGTCAGCTATGCTTCTGTAGCTCACCCGACAAGCAATGGCCAAGCTGAGAGTGCAAATGCAGAAATCCTAAAAGGACTTAAGACGTGCTCATATGAGCACCTGAAAAAACATGGGGCCAACTGGATTGAAGAGCTTCCGCCCACACTGTGGGCCAACAGGACAACTCCAAACTGGTCAACTGGAGAGACACCCTTCTTCTTGGTGTACGGAGCTGAAGCAGTCCTTCCTCCGGAAATCACCTTGGGGTCGCTCTGGGTCTGGACCTTCGACGATGCCACGCAAGACCAGCTCCGGCGTGAAGACCTTGACCTCCTTGAAGAGGGAAGGTGCCGAGCAGCTGTTCGGAATGCCCGAAATCGCCAAGCTCTTCGGCGCTATCACCAACGGCATGTTCACAGCCGACAGCTCGAGGAAGGCGATCTGGTGCTACGGAGAATACAATCTAGAGAAGGGTTAAAGAAACTTTCCCCTAGCTGGGAAGGACCCTTCCGAGTGATCAAAGTATCCCGTCCCGGATGCGTTCGCTTGGCAACCGAGGATGGGACACAACTCCCTAATCCTTGGAACATTGAGCACCTCCGTAAGTTCTACGCTTAATATCACGGAGGTGAGTCTATAGTTACATGTGATGTATGTTATAGAGTCATTGTACAGAGTCGGGTAGCTCCTCCTAGAGAACAGCCGGACCTTCCCCGGAAGGTCCGCAAAGTTCAGGCAACACTTGTCACAGTCTTAGAACTAAAAGTGTAGCTAGCTACCTTGAGTCAAACGAGAAACAAAACACACTTAGCCTGGTTCCGTACCCCAAGAGTGTACTTGTTTCCACTGTACCCCGAATCTATAATGAAAGACATTATTGTATGAAAACAAACTCCACGTGCATTTATTTTGTACAGGCTCAATTTTTTTTATTTTTCTATTTCTTGTCTATAACAAAGTTGTGCAATTCTTAAGAAACTTTAGCTCGACCAGTTCATGTACAACTCGAGTTGCATCGTCTATTCTTCCGGGTCCAAACATTGTTAATGGTCTACTCGTCTGAATGCCGCCAAGCCAATCTAGGGCCAGAGTGTGCTACCGACTTAGCCTGGTCATGCACCCTAAGTACGCCACTCTACCTACACCCCAGCAGGCCGAAGTAAGGCGAGTCCAGAAACAATCGGACCTGGAGGAAACAAGCCAGTGCACTTGATTGTATTTAGAATTGTGTTTGACCTAAAACTTTCTCGGGAATAGTAAGTCGCAGTTTAGTTATAGATAGGAAACGGATTTTACTGTTTTCCTTGACTTCAGTGTGCAGGAAAAATAAAGATCCCATGATGATGGTGAATGACCGGAGCTACCAAAGCTCTGAATCCCCTAAGGTGGCTTGTGTTGATGTTCCAAACATTGATAACGAGCATTTATGGAGCTACTAAGCTCCGGTAAAGCCAGGGGGCCAGCCGTCAACGTGAACAAAAGATGGTGGGAAGACTCCACAATGGGGTCTGTTGTCGACTCACCGCGTGTTGACAGAGGTCACTACTGGAGCTACCAAGCTCCGACACCCCAGAGGACTAACTGTAGATGCTCTACGCGTTGATGGAGACTGCTGCCGGAGCTACTAAGCTCCGATGATGGTCAATACCGGAGCTACTAAGCTCCGACAACCTCAGGGGGCCTCTATTATCGAAGACTTCGGACCTACGCTCTACAAGTTCGAAGCACGCAAGTCTTCAACAACTGCTACATCCTCTTGGTACATGTTCACAATCAAATTGTGTACATCTACCAGGGGGCCAAGTGAGACAAAGATGTTGAAGACAAAAAAATGAAATTCATAAAAACATGGATTTCATTCATCTGGAGACAAGAGATTACAAAATTGGAAAAAAAAAGAGAGGATACAAGTTGGAGCTATAACCCTATGGAAGAACGAGGCGACCTTCTGGGCAACCTCTGACACGCTGGCTTGGGCGGCTTCTCCCTCTTTGTCGATGAGAACTTCAAGCATCGGGTCCAGTGAGAACTGAGGGTCCCGGCTTGTGTAGCACGTTAGCACGCATTCTGCGACATTCTTCGCCAGGGATTGTCCCTCGGTTTCCAGCTGGTCTGCGATGAAATCGCCCATCTTGGTGAGCTTGTTGCCTGCCAAACTCAACGCCTGCAACGCCTAGTCCAGCTCCGGCTCCGGATCATCCGGACGCACGGGACTAAAACCCATTGGCGTCAGCGCGTCGTTGGCTTTGCCCAGGAAGTCCCAAACTTGTTGGGACTCCGCAGCCCTCGAGCCTCGCATCTCCTCCAAGGATTTTCTGGTCGCCGCAAGCTCTAAATTCTCACGGGCAAGGCGCTCAACCTCTTTGGTGTTCTGCTGAATCTTTTCAGCAACCTGCCTTTCGAGTTTACTGAGCTCCTCCTCCTGGAGGTGGATCTTGTTCCGGCGGTCGACCAGGTCCTTCTCCCGGCCCCGCACCTTCTTCTCCCTCGCAGCAATTTCATCCTCCCTCTTGTGGAGGTCCTGTCCTCGCTGTCAGGCCTTCTTCTCCTCTTTCTCGCAGCGCTCATCCAACTTCTTGGTGTGCTCCACGAGACTCTTGTCACCCAGAGTTAGTCTCTGAGTAAGTTCTTCCTCCCTCTTCACGAGGTCATCCCGCAACTCCAGGAGTTTTTTCTCTTCATCCTTGAGCTTTTTCTCCCGCTCCTCAAGGGCCTCCCGACGCTTGACGAGGCTGTCGTGGATGGCGCTGAGCTTCTCCCCGCGATCATTCGCCACATTATTAGCAGCTACGGCCTGTTCCTGGATGGCCCGGGACTGGTTGTCGAGGGATCGCACCATGCTTTCCCTCTCGTCTAGCAGCTTACCCCAGTACTCCAACCGGACCTTCTCATTCTTCACCCACTCCTTGTCGTCAGCCAGCCTCAACTGTGCTAGCTTGGTCTCGAATTGGAGAGGTTGCACCACCTTCTAAGAGTTTGGCGCTCCTCCTCGAGGGCCTTGCTGTCGTGGTAAAAAGCCAGCTGGACCTGACGAAGACTGGAGCAGGCGTTGTCAATAGACAACGACAGAGGGATCGAGTTCAGACCTGCCGGTGTCCTCTCCACTGGCTCCAGCGGGTTCTTCGTGACAAAAATCAGGTCCCACTCTACAAGAGTGGTCCCCCGGGTTTCCACGGCACTAGGGCCGTCCTCCAGGATAGCCTCGACCGCCGCCGAGGAAGGTCCCACAACAGAAGTTTCTACCTCTGGAGTTGGCTCCGAAGGTCCCGCCGCCAGGTGATCAACAATTGGCCCCTCAGGCGGGGGGGCCGGAAGCTTCATCTAGGCACCCTGGCTCGAGCGCGGGCACCTCCGGGACCACCACCTCCGGGGCAGGCGTTGAATATTTGGCCGGAGCTGAAGCCACTTCCGACTCCGACGCTGGCACCTCCTCAATCGCCGGCTCAGGCGCTGGCGCTTCGACCGTCATGGGATCGGGCGCCGGCACCTCTACAGCAACCGGCTCAGGCGCCGGAACTTCTTCGACGACCGGCTCAGGCACCGGAACTTCATCAGCCACCGGCTCTACCACCGAGACTTCATCAACACCCGACTCTATCGTCGGGGCCTCATCAATCACCGGCTCGACTGTCGGGGCTTCAATAATGTCTGGCCCTAGGGCTGGGACTTCAGCTACCTCCGGTTCTGAGGCCGGAGCGTCCATCATTTCAGTATCCAAATCCGGAGCTTCAACCTCTGGGGCTGGTGCCGCTAGTACATCTTCATTCTCGTGGTCCGGTGCTACCACGGGAGCTTCTGGGGATGAGTTGAGGTCCAGGACCACGACAACCGGCGCCGGAGTTGTCACAGCCTTAGCCACCTCTTGAGGTGGCGCTGGGCTTGGAGTCGGAGCTTCCGCCTGCACAGCCTCAGCTGCTGCTGCAGGAATCGGAGCTTTAGACCCTTTCTTGGGCACTCCGTGGATGAAGGATGAAGAAACTCAAAACATAGTTACAACAAAAAACAATCAACTGAGGTAAAAAATCAAAATTTACCTCGGAAGGCTTCCGCTCCAGCTAGCACGGAACCTCTTCCCCGGACGCTCGGGGCCAGACCATGTCGCCACTGGCGTGGTAGCTCTGGAAGGTTCTCCAGAACTTGCAGCCGCCGTCGGCATCATCTTGGTTGAGGTCCCCCTCGACTTGGAAGGACCTCCGAACCTAGAGCCCTCAGCTGGCCCTGGTATTGGAGCCGCATGGCCGGAGCTAGCACCCCGGGGAGATGTCGATGCTGGATGGTTGCCGCCACCGAAGACCTCCTTCGCCTGGGAGAAGGACCGTCGTGGAAGGAGCAGGCCTGACGGACCTCCCGTCGGCATGCTTCAGCTTCCTCTTGCGGCTCGAGGGCTCGGCCAACTCCTTGTCCTTGCCTACGGCTTCGGTTCTTGGCTTTGGGGCGGGAACGGAGCTGCCTTCAGAAGCTCCGGAGATTGCCACCCCAGAGGTTGGTCCCCTCTCCACCAGGGCCAAGTCGTCCACCAGTGGCATCTTCCTCCGGAGCTCTCTGCACTCCTCTGGTATCATATTCAGAGGCAGGAAGGCCGCCAGTGGAGACACGTCGCCGGGGCCGATGTTCCTAGGCTGGAACTTCTTGAGATGGGTCTTCAAGGCTTCACCGGTCAAGTTGGTGTCCAAGCCAACCTCAATGCGGTTGGTGTCCATCTCACTGTTGAAGGCCCAGGCAGGCCAGCTCCTAGCCCTCAACAGGGCCCACCTGTTCGTCAAGAAGTTGTTGAAGACCATCTGCGGGGTCACCCCACCTTCGACACATTCCTAGATTCTGTACAGGATGGGCATGTACTCCCTCGACAGTTCCGACACGTCACTCCAAGTGTTGGTGTCAACGCGAGGAAGGCCTTCAGGTAGCTCCAGCCTATCGTGTCCCTCGACAGTGATGACCACCCAGTCTTTCTTCCAGTCGTCTCACTTGCCAGAAGGGAAGGACCTCAAGTAGTTGAGGGGAGAGTTTTTCCGCTTCACGAAGTAGTAGAAGCCGATGAACTCATCACTCTTTCCGGTTGGGTGGACAGTGAAGAAAGTCCAGAACAACTCCACGCAAGGGGGCACGCGCACCCACATCTCGCAAAAGTGGACGAAAGGCGCCACTAGCAAGATTGAGTGGGGGCCCAGATGGTAGAGTTGCAGACCATAGAAATCAAGCAGCATCAGAAAGAAAGAAGAGGCGGGATCAAACCCGCCATGACGTACCCAAGAAAGTACACCATATCTCCGGCTCGCTCCTTCTCGAAGGGAAGCTTGCCGCAGCGAATGTCATTGTCGAAGGAGTCACTGGACCATCACATGTAGGTCCGAACCCTAGACAACTCCTTCTTGCTCCCGATGCGTCTATTGGAGAGTCCCAACTTCATCGCAGCACAGCGTGGCGAGAGAAGAAAAGCGAGTGAAAGTTTGGAGGATTTGAGCGCAAGTTCGAATGAAGGCGTAAAGAATCCCCAAACGGTGCACACTTTCCTTCTTAAGTAAGCCCCCGCAACGCTTGGATGGAAACCGCAGAGGAGCCGATGATACAATTCAAAAACTTCACCCTGCTAATGACAAGGGGGCCCGGGGCCATCCCGATGATCAAGTCGAGGTCCTTACCCCAGGCGAACGGTTATCATCATGAAAGGCGGGAAGCCCGAGGGCGGCGGCCTGACAGGGCGCGCGGAACCGATATGATTTTTGTATCGGGAACCGGCGACCTTCAATTGCGTGAGATCCACACGCTCACATCTCGCCTACCACATCCTGGATATGTCACACATCATTGGTTTAACTGTAAACTACCGCCAACAGCGCATCCGAAGACCCTTGAAGACACAACTCAAAAACCGAAGGATGGACCCACCTCCGGCAGAACGATTTCATCCAAAAAGTCTCTCCCAGAGGTGGGCCCAGGGGGCCACTGTCGGTACCCTGCGTACCGTATACCCCTTGGGACTACAAAAAAGACCAAAGGAACTTCACCTGTCTGAGTTGAAGACCTGCGAAGGCCCCACGTGTCATACGGGACCAGATCTGCCTCTCATCTATGGTTAGTCCCGGTGCTGCCACGTGTATACTGCAGGCGAACCTACATCCCACACATGGGATAGCTCCCGGACTAAACACGTGTGCGTACCGACACGTGTACATCTACACCGGACCTACCCGTTCCAGACGGAAAGCTCTGATGCTGCCACGTGTCCAACCGTCGGACCTTCAGCCTCAACAATCAGACTGGTGGACCCCAACGGCTTGGACCTTCAAGGGGCAATCAAAGACTTCAAGACCCGATTAAGTGTCATTAATACCATATTGATGACACACGATCGGAAGGCTCTTAATACCAGTAACGGCACTGTCAAGGCCCGTTACCACGCTATTAAGAGTAATTAACCTCATTGATTGTGTATTAAGCATCAATAACCGCCAGGGGCACATGTCGGGCCAGGCTAACGGTGTAACTACCAGTCCTTGTACTATAAAAGGACTGGTCGACGATACAAAGGGGGGCTGACTCTTCTCTGGACTCCTCGAACACGTACTCTCAAGTACTCAGACACTCAATACAACAACTACACACCCCGTGGAGTAGGGTATTACGCTCAGGCGACCCGAACCACGTAGATCACTGTGTCTACTTGCCATGGTGTTCTGAATCTCTGCGCGCCCAATATCGAACTACAAACTCCGCGGGCTACCAACAGTAGTACCGGGAGAATTGCCGAAACGACACTCCGACAATCATCATCATCATCATCATCATCATCATCATCATCATCATCATCATCATCATCATCATCATCATCATCATCATCATCATCATCATCATCATCATCATCATCATCATCATCATCATCATCATCATCATCATCATCATCATCATCATCATCATCATCATCATCATCATCATCATCATCATCATCATCATCATCATCATCCTCATAGCTTGCTTCTTCACTTGAATCAAATATAGGTGTGTCGGGTATGTCATGATGGAGATCACCATCATCACTTTCATAAATCTGAACCTCGAAACTACTAAGTGCAACACCAGTAGTTGTAGGATTTCTCCTCTGATTCATAGCAGTAGTCCTAAAATTTGTACCTTCTTCATCATTTTCAGATGTATCTTCATCCCCTGCTACATAATCATCATCTTCACTATCACTCTCTTCTTCCCCATTATCTTCAGTATCTCCAAAATCTGTTTCAATATCATCATTTGCATTTTCATGCTTCGAGGGACTATCATGAGTAACCAACCTTGATTCACCACCTGATGGTTGATTACAGGACCACATAATGACATCATCACCTACAACCTTGAATACTTCTGCGTACACTTCTGCCACTTCAATATATGGTACACTGTCAACCATGAATAAACATGCATTATCATCACCAAGCCTACGCAATCCACTGCTCAAAGCCTCACCAGGAAATAACCAATGAAATTCTACAATATGTTCTTCAGTCAGAGGGACATGATCACTCAAATGCCCTCTTAGCTCAGGCAAAGACAGCTTATCTCGTTCAATTTGTGACAACTCAACACGACCGCCAATATAATGTATTGTGTGTCCATCATAATCAAACCACCCTCCTATGTGAAACCTCATATTAAGAACATCTGGTGCATTCATTGCCTCTAAAAAAATTGAATAAAATCTGATTTCATAGCAGCCATAGCAGGGTACATTAAAACTTGCAAGGTACAGAAGGCAACCGTAGCCACCAGGCTCCGATCACCATAGCAGCCAGGCGCAATTGCAAAGATGGGGAGGAGGGGGGGGGGGGCAGGGAGGAGGCGGGCGGGTTGCCTCTGCCATGGTGCCGTGCGGCACCCATCGAAGTTCACCTGGGCATCGATCTCCCTGCACACGAGGGCCACGACGTGGGGCTCGGGGAGAGGGCGACGGGAGGGTGCACGGAGATGAAGCGCGGGCAGAGTACCTCGGTGCAGAATCGCCACCGCCAGGACCTTCGATCGATCTTCAACGCGGGAGAGAAAGTGGCCGCTGGTTACGATACATGGAAGAGAGAGAGAGGGGCTTGACGTGCCAGTTGGAATTTTTAATCCAAGGCAACACTAATTTGTGTCCATATCATCAACAAGGGGTTTAATTCCTGTCCATGTCAGCAACTTAGGATTAAAAAACTAATTAAAGGTGTAAATTGATCTGAGTTAGTAAAAAGGGTGTAAAATAAACAAAATGATTGTTTGAGATGTAATTTGGACTTGTTTAAGAGTACAGGAGTAAAATAGACTTTTTCCTCGCCGAAAAGTCTGAAACGCACGGCGCCACCGCATCTCCCCCAACGAAATCCAATCCCAAATCAACCCCGTCACGCTTCGCCGGAGAGAGAGAGGAATTCACGCCGCGCTCGCTCGTCGCCTCCCTCCCTTCCTCCCGCGTCCACGTCTCACCCGCTGCCACCGGACGCGCTGACCAGTGGACGCGTGCGCGTCGGTGAGTGACCTCCTCCACCTCCACGCTTACCTGGGCCTCGATCGAGCACGCGATCCGCGCGGGCTTGCGTCTGTCTTCATCCGTATGATCGGGTGGGTGGGTACGCCTCGGCCGATCGGTTGATCGGCCGGCCGATGTCGCCCCAATCGGTTGGCCTTTGCTTGCTGTTTGTGTTTGCAACCGGAGGCTCACCCTCCCGTATTGTTCTCTCCGTTTTCGACTGCAGCTATGCAGAACCAGATCGTGTGCCGCGGTTGCCGGACCGTTCTGCTCTACCCGCAAGGAGCGCCCAGCGTCTGCTGCGCCGTGTGCCAAACCATCACCACCGTTCCGCCGCCAGGTGCGTACTATACTCTGAACTATGCGCGCTTTCCTTTCGCCTGTTTCCGGTCATGGCATCTTCAACTAGGCTACTTTAACCAACCGCGGTGTAAGATGTAGCCTAAACTTCTACTTCCACATCGTAGCATACCGTTCAGCTAAATAGTCCGTAGTATACGCTTCTTTTCTTCATTTTATTGTGGTTGTTCTCGTATGAACTATTCATGAAAACAGGGTTCGCAAAAAAATGAATTACCACGTTTAACTTCGTCCCCTGCAGAGGGCAGAGGCATGTGGAACATAGTTTTGTCAGAATAATCTGTTGTTACTTCTTCTGTTCTATGTTAACTGTACCTAGTTTAACGGTATGCTTCTCGTATCTAAACCTTTAGTATTCAAGTATCAAGTATGACCAATGCTAATCATTACATGCCATTTTCTATTACCTTGGTACTATTATGGACAAAACTACTCCTCTGGTTTACAATTTAATGATGGGAATTCTCCCATCTCTGTCAGCTTAGCTTTGCATAATTCACATGTGCTACTGAGTACATGCCCTGTGTTTCTAGTAAGATAAATAAGCATTTTGGCTTACTTGATGTGCCAACCTTGATTGCTTTTATCATTTTTTTATCACCTGTTCTTAACGTGCCTTTGGCTGAATCTGGTAATTAAGAAACTAGAGCATCTGCATCTACAGTGTTAGTAGTTAGTCCATCATAAAGTTAGAATTAATAAAATTTGTATCCTTTTCTGTCTTCTGTTGGCAGTTATATCTGCCCTGGCCTCTGCTTTCATTCATGTCATCTTCTACAACTGTATCCCATTCACTGTTGGTTTTTATAATGAGGCAGATCGTACAATATTGTGTTGGAACTATTGTGAGTATTATAATCGTTAACTGTGGTGATCTACACTTCATTTTTTGTTGTGCTTATAGAGGCTATTTGAATTTCTAATGCAGGACTAGAGATGGCTCAGCTTATATGTGGTGGTTGTCGAACTTTGCTGATGTACACTCGCAATGCAGACACTGTAAGGTGTTCTTGTTGTCATACGGTCAACCTTGTTAGACCAGGTACTACTGATTCTATTTCTTTCCTTTTCCTCATTTTGAGTCTTGCTATTCACTACTTTGGGGCTTCTGTCCTCTATTTTTTAAGAACGGTTAACAAGGAGGTATTTTGATTGGACGTGGAACTGAGGATTGCATGTCCATTTGTGTTGCTATCCCTTTTGGCTGATGAATAATTTCACTTTGGTGCAGTGAATAATGTAGCTCATGTGAACTGCGGTCAATGCCAGACAACTTTGATGTATCCTTATGGGGCACCTTCAGTTAAATGTGTTATTTGCAATTATATCACTACTAGCGGAGTACGTTAAGGCTCACCCTGCGCAAAAACTTATGTGTAATCCATATCCATGTTGTATGTCAGACTTTACTGATTTTGAACAACATTTTCTTCTGTATTTCAGATAAATACTGTGGCACCCATGTCATCCACAACGGTAGCATCAAATGGATCTTCATATAATGCCTCATCTACTTCTGTTGTATGACCACATCCATGAAGTTATGTTAATAGATTGTTCTTGAAATGTAGAGCAATTAATCACATTTTTCTTCGTCTTGCAGCGTAAAACTCAACCTCAGAATGTAACTGTTGTCGTGGAGAACCCGATGACGGTTGATGAAAAGGGAAAACTGGTAAGCTCTTTTTTAACCACAAACAGATTTAGCAAACTCCTATCTTTTGAAACGCGGTTCAAACCTTGTTCTCTTTAACTAGCCTAATTCATTTTCAATACAGGTTAGTAGTGTAGTAGTTGGAGTTACAGATGGGTCAGGTGGGAAAAACTGATGTGTATTATATATCAGAAGTTGGAAAAACTATTCTGCTGGACAGTACTATCGTGTGATTGTCTGCTACTGTTGAAGAACAAAATTTCATGAAGCTTTTCTGGAATCTTGCATAGAAAACCGTGAAGTTAAAAGCTGCGTTTTGAATCTATTGATTCTTTTGTATGCATATGAACTCCAAAGACTTCGGTGTGCCAAGTCAAGGGAATGTAGCATAGTTTCATGTTTGATATTAGTTTGTGCATTTTAAAAGGATTTTTTTTATACTGAAATAGCTGCAAGAGCAAGACAAGGAGAAACTACAAGGAATATCATTTTATGTAAAGTCAATACACATTGGTTCGTCGATGTTAGTTGAGTCTGGTTCGCTGCTTGCTTCAACGCCCTGTGGTTTCAACTATTTATTCCTACCGTCTCAAAAAGTTTGTCGTCTTGTAGTTCAAAAATAAACTACACGATGGGGGGAGTATTATTTTTTTCATGTTTTTTTTTTCCAAAGCTTAAAAGGAGGAGTTTCCGCGTAATATTATATAAGAAGAAATGTGAACCTATCTGCTCTTCCAGTCCCATTTATCTGCTCTTCCAGTCCTATCGAACCTACATATTCAAACCAGGTGTTATCACTTCCTTGTTTCGAGAAGGTAGTTCCGTGACAAGACTTATCATCTGCTAGATTGACCTTTCTAACTAAAAAAGGGATTCCCGGAGCCTTCCGTTGAACACTGCTACAATAAGCCTCATCACAGGCGGCTCCAAACCTATTATCACAGACGGCTTTTAAAACCGCCTGAAACGAAGAGTCTGTGATAATCCGCAATTTCACAGGCGGAGAAGTGAAACCGCCTGTGAAGAGTAATTATCATAGGCGGTTCTTCACTAAGGATAGCCGCCTGTGAAGATCGATTATCATAGGCGGTTCTTTACTTAGGCTAGCCGTCTGTGAAAATACTTTATCACAGACGGGTCGTGCAGCATATATAACCGTCTGTGATAAACGTCTTATCACAGACGGTTATTGAAGAATAACTAACCGTCTATGATAAGAAGTCTTCACAGACGGGTATTGAAGCATTACTAACCGTCTATGATAATTTGTATTCACAGGCGGATTTTGAAGCATAACTAACCGCCTATGATAATATGTCTTCACAGGCGGGTTTTGAAGCATAACTAACCGTCAATGATAATGTGTCTTTACAGACGGTTATTGAAGCATAACTAACCCGTCTATGATAATGAAGTTATCACAGACGGAGTTTACCTATATCAGCCGTCTGTGAAGACCCTTTAACGCAGCCGGTTTCTACCATAACAGACAACGCCTGTGAAAATTAGGTTATCACAGATGTTTCTTTACTTGTATCTAGCCGCCTGTGATAATTGTTTTTCACAGTCATGCAGTACTACTGCTGTTATTTCTAATTTCCAGGTCAATTCAATATAATCACAGAACAAAAAACAACAATCATCACAGAACAAAAGACAACAATATTATCATCACAGAAGTCAATTTCACTAAAACAATATACATATGTACAAGTTACAGATACAATTTCATCTCAAAGTTTACAAGTTTTCACTAAAAACTGTTTAGATTGGTATAGTCGCAAAGTTCTGGCACATCAGCTGCTGAACCTCTCTTATCAAAGAACTTCCCCGTTTTGTGCAAAATTTCGCGACGAATGAACTGACAGAGTTCAGAAGCAATCCTGTCGGCTCCTCCATCAGGAATACTTCTACAAACCGGCCATTCTTCGTTCAGATTCTTCTTGTGCTGCAATATAACACATAACAAGGTTTAGAATGTGTTGGTTTCAACAATCTCAAAGTATAGATCAAAGTGAGAGTATACAAGAATTTAGTAGGTATTTTTGGAGCAGTTGTACTATGAGCAATTGAATTTTGAAGTTGGAATCAAAATATGAAAATAATGTTTCTGGTAATATTGAACAGCAGAGAATATAAGCATTAAACTATGCTAGTTACAATGAAAATGAAACACAAAAGTAAGAAAATAAGGTATCGACATTAAGGATAACTTACATCCTCACGATTGACTCTATATACGGCGGCGGTCCGAAGATGCTCGCATACATAATACCCGCATAAGAGACTCCCAGCAGGCTGCTTCGGACAAGCATAATACGTTTTAATGTCCAATGCATTCGTATTAGGAGGTCTCTGACCGCCAAGCTGTTCCGCGTAAAACCGCCAAGCGCTGTAATACAAGAAATGTCATATAAAACTTGTCAACACATTCTAAATGTGCGTAAATTAAAATTATTGAATAAACGTACTTTTTCAAAATGGAAAGGAAATCTTTGTAACGATCTGGTGGGTAATCGGCCGAGTCCAAGACTGTTGCCATTCCCTGCGTTGGCTTGATGAAGATCATTATGTAGTGATTACTGCAAACATACAAACACACGTGTTAACAATTACCAATAATTGCTATTTCAATGCCATGTGTCGAACTTACTCGAAGTGGTACGGAGCCTTTACGAGGTCCTGGCCGTCTCTGACAAAGTTAAACATCGCATGTCCTATGTAAGCTGCAACTTCTGCCTTTCTATCCTTCTTAAGTTTTGCAATTGCTCTTTCAAAATCTTTTTTTTTCATGTGTTTGTACTGGCTTGATTCTCGATTTGCCTGGACGTCGAATAGCGACTTTGCAATCCTAGTAGGGTCAAGGATACCTGTCTTGTGCGCCAACTTTTCATTATCCATGTATTGCATCCTATTGAAGAAGTCCAGAATTGTTATAATCTCATGAAATGCGTATGCGTGTAGTAAGAAAAGCAAATACAAAATATTAGAGCACTTACAAGCACCAGACGAGCAGCAGGTTGATTTCGAGCATGCCCCGATGGAAAAGGGAAAGCAGCTCTTCAAATAAAATGACTCGTTTATCTACTCCAGTGCTCCAGAATGCTTCTTTTGGAATACGAAATGTGACGCACTGAAGACCATATTTTGTGCTGGCAGTGATGTACCACTCATGCATTCTTCTGAGCGCGACAGGTTGTTTGCTAAGTTGTACGGATGTCATTAACGGCTTCCCATTCTCAAATTTAGGAGGAACATCCTCAAGCTTGTATATTGGAACTCCTGGTTTAACTAAAGCCGTCCGCCGATTATACATGACACCGTCTTCTTCCCACTCCTCGATATCTTCTAATGCTGGCTCATGAGAAGAACGAGATGCACTCGATTTTCTAATATTTTCCTTCATAGCTTCCAAATACTTTGTCACTTCTGATGAAGGTTTCTTATTTTCGTATGAGCTAACTTTGACAGGCACTGATGATCGAGGAGTAGTCGTCGGAAGTTGGACACTGGCTTGTTGTTGAACCTGTTGTTCAACTGATTGCTCTTTACTCCCAGCAGCTGGCTCTAGTACTACTTCAAGCTGTTGCTCAACTAGTTGCTCTTTACTAGCAACAGCTTGCTCTGGTACTGCTTGAAGTTGTTGTCCAACTTGTTGCTCTTGGATATCATCATCCTTGCTCAGACATAGGGGGAGTGGATCTTCCCGGACTGGGAGTGGATCTTCATGCACTTTCGCCTTAGAAGATGGGGTTGCAGTATTTGGAGATGCGACGGGGCTAGAAATTGGCTCATCGTCCAACACGATATCGCGTCGGTGCCAAAGGATTAATTGGTTGACAGCCTGCCTCAGAGTCGCGATCCCCTCAGGTGTGACGTGGTCTATTTCATAATCTTCATAATCATTATCAATGATCTGAAGAACTTGCACCACAGAATAATACAACGGAAGTGGACTCCCGTTGAAGTCACGATCAGGCTTTGCCATAGCAGTGGCAACCTGTTTGGTTTTGTTCCCTGCTCTGCCTATCGGGACAAGAAGACGACAAGATTTGTCGTTAGCAATATCATCGACAGGGAACTTATGGGCTGACCCTGAGCCTGGCACGGAACCAACGCTGCTAGGGTAGGCAGTTGGAGATACTAATTGCTCCTTTTGCACCGGAACCATCATTGTACTCGGTGCCACTAATTGTCCTGATTGTCTAAGTTGTTCCATAATTTCTTGCATATTTTCTTTGACCTTTTGAGCAATTGTTTCATCAAGTGTTTTCTTAAACTTCTCACGTCTTCTATATGTGTCTTTATCTTTAGGGAAACCATCTAGCCAAGACATTTGAGAAGAGACCGCTCGAACCCGTCCGCTGTGTTCAGGGTTTCCCAAGATTGCGGTAAGTTGGTAATTCTCCCTCTTCGGCTTGAAGAGACCCTTCTGTTGCTTTTCAATTACTTCTTTCATTTTATCCTCTACTTCATTCAGAGAGTCGGGCTTTTCAAGTTTGCCCTCGCTGGTCAAACCTGACCGAGCAAAGACCCAGCGTTGAGTTCGCTCATCGCACCCTTCTAATGGGTGAGGATTGCCCTTACTAAGAATGTCGTCTATTATCTTATTCCATTTCTGGACTTTGGGGCCATATCCGGCAGACCCCAAGCGATGATGGTATTTGTTCTTTTTTGCAAGCTCTGACCTAGTTGCACTTAGAGCTTTAGCATCAGGTGTGCTCTTTTGACGAACAAACTCTTGCCACTGAGCTTGTGTGATTTTTCCCATCTTCCTCGGGCTAGGGACCTTATTGGCCTTAACATAAGCATTCATTTCACTCTTCCAGCATCGAAACTTCTTGCCGCAAGAGACCAATGTTGCTTTCTTTACAGCTTCTTCTGTGCCTTTCGGGAACTTGAATTGTTTCTTTATCTTTTCCCACAACTCATTCTTGGTCTGCTCGGGTAATTTCCTCCAATTCTCGGTTGTGATCGGCACAACCTCCCTAACAAGAAAACCGCATGCATTACGGTACTTGGTAACTGAATCCAGTGGTTCTTGGGGAAGCCCACTTGGACCGACCCTTGTTATGTACATGATGCGGTCCAATAGACCCTTATTGGGACCTCGTTGCCCTCGTTTCCGCTTGAGTGAAGCTGAGGATTCATCCATTGGTGAACCTTCTGCGGTTTTAGGAGCCGATGTCACCTCATTGTCTTCGAGATTAATCTAGGTAGAAAAAAATTATAAGACTTCGTATACTTGACAACCAACATTAACTTGAACTGCTGAAGTTAAGATTCGTGATCCATACCTCGTCGGCAGGATCATATTCCGGGTCTAGATCCACTGAAGTCTTTTTAATTTTTATATTCGGAAAAGGATCCGAAGGACTGTGATAGGAGCCTGAACTGCTGGAGTCAGTAAACTCCATATTGTCTTCTTTGTTGTTACAATCAGGACCAGTCTTCTTAGGGCTTTCCATGCTAGATCTAATAAGACAAAAAATCTAATAAATGGCATAACTAAATTTGGTCATATTTAAAACAAATTTTCTCAATTTTGGCTCAATTAAGTAAATTTAGCCAAAACACATTTTTGAAGTTATATAGGTCTAACTAAATTCTTGTATCATAGAGATCGGCATCATATGCTCAGACTCCATCGCCACACCTAGTGTTACCTAGATATGGGCGTGAGGATGCTCCTGGCATCACAAATGAGTTGGCCAGCAACTTTTGTTTGGCTTCAGAGCTAAATATAGCATAACTTTGGTAGCTCAGATTAGGTACAATTGCTAAAATGAAGCTGATGGAGCCACAAGTGCAGACATCTTTGGTAGCACAGATTAGCTACAATTGCTCAAATGAAACTTAGAGAAATAAAAGCAAACTTAGCCAAACTTAGTCTAGCATAGCTAACTCTAAGCAAAAGTAGCCAAATATAGCTAAATATAGCATAACTTAGTCAAAATTAGTCAAGTATAACTATATCTAATGTAACTTAGCCAAAATTAGCCAAATTTGGTCAACTTAACCAAATATTTACTTCTTCTTATTTAATATTCTTGATTAAATTTGGTCCTTTAAAAAGGCAAAAATCCACCTTCTTGTAATATTATTGATAAGTAAAGGTTACCATTAAATTTCACTTCATAAATCCTTTGAAATTGGTCAGAACATAAAAAACATACAACAAATGCTATTTTTCATTTTTCTATCTTGATGAATATAATGCTTTTTTCATTTATTTTTTCAGTGGACATTTTTAATCATCATACCAACATCTAGGAATTTTTTCATATTTTTTTAAATTTTTTGGAATCAATGTGTGTTCATAATTTGATGAATGCCTCATATGAATATGAGCATTTAGTTAGAATGGTGGATAATTTGAAGTTTGACATGTTGGAATGCTTTTAAAAAAATTAAAAGAATTCATACATGTATAAATTATACAAATATGTTCATACCAACAATTTTGAGTGAAGGAACCTTTTTTTTATGAGATACACAAATGTGAATAATATGTGAGTAGAAATTAATTTGATATTTACCAAAACATTACAATGTCAGCTATACAAGTTTTAAAAATATTTTGTTCATGTGGTAGATGTTAATTTTATACAAATGTAGAAGAAAGAATCATCGAATTTGGACACAATTTGCAGAATCTAAACATGTTTGAGTATTTATATTGGAATCTAAATAAAAAAGAAGCAAGGGATAAGGGAACTGAAGAACAGTATCGGGCATTATCTCAGGCGGTTGTTAAGCAATAACCGCCTGTGAAGATATTTACTTCTTCTTATTTAATATTCTTGATTAAATTTGGTCCTTTAAAAAGGCAAAAATCCACCTTCTTGTAATATTATTGATAAGTAAAGGTTACCATTAAATTTCACTTCATAAATCCTTTGAAATTGGTCAGAACATAAAAAACATACAACAAATGCTATGTTAAGAAGCCGTGGTGCAGGGGACGTGCCGCACGAGGTCTGCGGAGAAGTTAAGAAGCCGTGGTGCAGGGGACGCGTGCGACGGAAGGATCTCTGAAGATCGTCTTCCACAGTGGTTTAATTGTGCGCCGCACGAGGTCTGCAAAGAGTTCAATGCGCAATGAACAAAATATTTTGTTCAGTTGGTAGATGTTAATTTAATACAAATGTAGAAGAAAGAATCAGCGAATTTGAACACAATTTGCAGAATGTAAACATGTTTGAGTATTTATATTGGAATCTAAATAAAAAGGAAGCAAGGGATAAGGAAACTGCAGAACAGTATCGGGCATTATCCCAGGCGGTTGTTAAGTTATACCCGCCTTAGATAAACGTATTTGTAGACGGTTGTTAAGTACCAACCGCTGTGAAGATCTTTACTTCTTTTTTCTCAGGCGGTTTATAAGTAATAACCGCCTGAAATAATCATTTTTGAAATTACAATATGTTATTTAACGGCCTGAGAAGTGTTAATTAACTGACGCGCCGCACGAGGTCTGCGGAGAAGTTGAGAAGCCGTGGTGCAGGGACGCGTGCAAGGATCTCTCAAGATCGTCTTCCACAGTGGTTTAATGGTGCGCCGCACGAGGTCTGCAAAGAGTTCAATGCGCAATGAACTAAATATTTTGTTCAGTTGGTAGATGTTAATTTAATACAAATGTAGAAGAAAGAATCATCGAATTTGAACACAATTTGCAGAATGTAAACATGTTTGAGTATTTATATTGGAATCTAAATAAAAAAGAAGCAAGGGATAAGGAAACTGCAGAAGAGTATCGGGCATTATCCCAGGCGGTTGTTAAGTTATACCCGCCTTAGATAAACATATTTGCAGACGGTTGTTAAGTACCAACCGTCTGTGAAGATTTTTACTTCTTTTTTCTCAGGCGGTTTATAAGTAATAACCGCCTGAGATAATCATTTTTGAAATTACAATATGTTATTTAACGGCCTGAGAAGTGTTAATTAACTGACGCGCCGCACGAGGTCTGCGGAGAAGTTGAGAAGCCGTGGTGCAGGGACGCGTGCAAGGATCTCTCAAGATCGTCTTCCGCAGTGGTTTAATTGTGCGCCGCACGAGGTCTGCAAAGAGTTCAATGCGCGGGAAACGAACCGCTCCCTCGTCTACTCCGCACAGACCTATATAAGGCGCGTCGTCGGTTATGGACAAGCACAAAACTTTTCTCCACTCCTTTCTTCTTCTCCTAGCCCGCCGCCGATTAACCACCACAGCCATGGCCAGCCTTCCACCACCTAGCCCTCCGAGTCAGCCATGCAAGCGGATACGCTGCACCTCCCCCGAGAGGGTGAATGACGACCAGCGCGTTCCACCGCCGGTGCAGCCGGAGCCACCGGTACAGCCGGAGCAATCGGCTCAGCCGGAGAAGCCGACCCTCTCTCCTGCTGCATCGTCGCCGGAGGAGGAGGAGGAGGAGGAGGACGACTTCGACGACGACGACGATGATGACGATGATGACGACGAGTCGTCCTCCGACGACGGCGACGACGAGTCGTCCTCCGACGACGGCGACGACGAGTCGTCCACCGACGACGGCGACGACGAGTCGTCCACTGACGACGGCGACGACGACGACGGCGACCACCACCATGGTGACGACTACGACGACGACGACGACGAGTCGGAGGAGGACCGCTTGGCTTGGTTTGAGAAGCTGGCGGAGAGGATGGAGGAGGCGGGGCCGTAGTGTAGTTTTAGGATTTCAATCAAGTGTTCTTGTACATTTTTCTTGTGTTTTGTACATATTTCAATCAAGTGTCAATGAATACTGGTGGATAATTTGAAGTTTGACATGTTGGAGTGCTTTTAAAAAAATTAAAAAAATTCATACATGTATACAAGTTTTAAAAATATTTTGTTCAGTTGGCATTATCTCAGGCGGTTGTTAAGTAATACCCGCCTGAGATAAAAATCTTCCCTGGCGGTTATTAAGTACCAACAGCCTGTGAAGATATTTACTTCTTAATTAATAAACATCATCTCAGGCGGTTGGTAAGTAAAACCCGTCTGCGATAAAGTTAAAAACCGCCTGTGAAAAACCTACGTCTATATAAGGACCCCTCACCGCAGTCAAAACGCAACCCTGGAGAATTTATATCGACGCCGCCAGGCTGTTGAAATTTCCCCTGCGCCGCGCCGCCGCTCCGCCGCCCAGCCCATACTGCCGCGCCGCCGCTCAACCCCGCACCGCCACTTCTCCACCCAGCCGGCCCACCGTGCTGACGCCTCTGCAAGGTAAATGTAGTTTCCTTACTTTTTCTTTGTATATTTTCATTAGCTGATAAGCTGTTAGTTTTGTGTGTTCTGGTATATGGATTCTGTCCTTTTGCATGTGTAAGGACTATGGATTGTGTTCTGGTATATTGATGTATGGACTATATGGATTGTTTCCTTTTTGTACCTATTATGTGACATGAATATGATGTTTAATTAACAGATGCTATTGTAATATATATAAGATGCATCTGGGCCTTGTTTCCCGATATAACGGACTGGATCCCACCCAGACCTAGCCCATGCTGCTGGGCCTGTTTCCCCCTTTGACTCCGTCCGCCTCAAGACGTCGCCCGTCTCCTACATTAGTCGCCCTAATCATACTTGTTATGTCTCTGTAAATTCATTTTATAGAAGACCTTTAGAGAATATTTGTGGCCAAATTTTGTAAATCTGACAAAAAATTCTATTATTGAAGCATGGACCGTCGAGCGTGGATGTATAACATGCCAAGACCCGATCCTATGTACATTCGTAATGTTGCAAATTTTATTGAAGCATCCAAGAGACATGCGAAGTTGCAAAAGATAGATGACATATTATGTCCATGTATCGACTGCGAAAATAAGATTGCTTGGACGGATACTATAGTAATCCAATCTCATTTGGTGAAAAGAGGTTTCAAAAATAACTACACAATATGGACAGAGCATGGTGAGTTAGATACACATGATGTGGATAAAGATGATGAGAGAGGCTCAGATGATGATAATGTTCATATCGATGATGGTAGTGACAATCAAGCTGGTGATGATGATGATGAGTTCGATTGTGAGGAGATGTTGCGTCACATTGAACCATATGTACTGACTTCTATGGGAGCAAGCAAAGGCTTAAGTAAAATGGAGACATTGCAGAATGCGGCCACAGAGCTTTTATATGATGAATCAAACGGTTGTGATAAAGAGTTTACTACATTGCGTGCAGTCTTAGAACTACTAAAGTTGAAAGCTACGCACGGATGGTCCGATTGTAGTTTCTCTGATCTTTTGAATCTTCTGGCAGAAATTCTTCCAAATCCAAATAAACTGCCTAGAAGCACTTATAAAGCGAAGAAACTTCTTTGCCCGATGGCACTAGGTGTGACAAAAATACACGCTTGTGTGAACCATTGTATTCTGTATCGCAAAGAGCATGAGCTCGCAACTAGATGCCCCATTTGTGGTGTCAGTAGATATAAGAAGGACTACAATCACCAGTATGTTACCAACATGAAAAAGACTCAGAAGAATAAGAAGTTTATTATTGGTCCTGAAGGTGACGATGACGATACTTCTGGCGATGCAGACGGAAAGAATAAGAGAAAAATTCCTGCATTGGTGATGTGGTACCTTCCGGTAATTGATCGCTTGAAGCGTTTGTTCTCAAACCCTAGGGAGGCTGAACTTATGCGTTGGCATTCCGAGGAACGCAAGAAGAATGAAAAACATATACGACACCCTGGTGATGCAACGCAGTGGAAAAATTTTGATATTCAGTATCCAGAATTTGCGAAGGAAATCAGAAATGTGAGGTTTGCCTTGGGTACAGATGGAATGAATCCGTTTGGTGAAAAAAGGAGCATACACAGCACATGGCCCGTGGTCTTAACTATGTACAACCTACCGACGTGGTTGTGTCACAAAAGGAAATATATCTTATTATCTGTTCTTATCCAAGGTCCGAAACAACCCGGCATCGAAATTGATGTGTTCTTGGAACCTTTAATGGAAGATATGGCGAAATTGTGGAATGAAGGGGTACGTACATGGGATGAGTACAAGCGGGAGTATTTCACGCTAAGAGCAATGATATTCGTTACCGTGCATGATTATCCCGGACTGTTTACATTATCGGGACAAATGAAAGGGAAGAAAGGTTGCGTTAGGTGCGTGGATAGAACTGGATATCTATACCTCACTTCATCCAGAAAGACGGTGTACATGAGACATCGACGGTTCTTGACAGATACACACAAGTATAGGAAGATGAAAGAACAATTTGATAACAAAATCGAAAAAGATACTGCACCGAAACCTTACATTGGAAAACTTGTGTTTGAAATGGTCAAGAACATTCATATTGCTTTCGGTAAGGGAAAAAAGAGTAAAGGAATTAAGAGAAAGAAAAGTACATCTTCGGATGATACAACTGACATGGCTTTCAAGAAACAATCAATTTTTTTCAAGTATCTTCCGTATTGGAAGAATCTGGAATGTTGCCATAGTATTGATTTGATGCACGTTACAAAGAATGTATTTGACAGCATCATTGGGACCTTGCTGGACATGCCGAGGAAGACAAAGGATGGATTAAATTCACGTATGGACCTAGTAAATCTTGATTTGAGACCAGAGCTTCATCCAGTAGAAAAGGCGAACGGGAAGCATTACCTTCCCCCAGCCAGCTACAACTTGACGCTAGAAGAGAAAAAAGCAATTTGCGAATGCTTGCGTGGGATCAAAGTTCCCACAAGTTTCTCATCCAATATCCGCAAACTAGTCTCGATGAAAGACTTGTCTTTATTCGGTTATAATTCTCACGACTGTCACATGATGATGACAGTTTTCCTTGCCATTGCAATAAGAGTAATCAAACCTGAGCATATAAAAGTTGTCATCACACGTTTGTGTTACTTCTTCAATGCAGTATCGCAAAAGGTGATAGCACGTGAAGATTTAGACTATCTGAAAACATACATCGTCGAGACAATGTGCAAGCTTGAGATGTGTTTCCCACCATCCTTTTTTGATATGCAAGTACACCTAATCATACATCTTGTTGATCAGATAAAAGCATTGGGGCCACTATATTTACATCATATGTTTTCGTTGGAGAGATATTTAGGAGTATTAAAAGGTTATGTGCGGAACCGTGCTCACCCAGAGGGTTCAATTATGGAAGGATACACCACTGAAGAAGTGATTGAGGGTTGCGCTGATTACATCAAAGATGGAAAATCGATAGGTGTGCCTATACCGGTACATGAGGGTAGACTACGTGGGAGAGGCAAAGTGGGTAAGAAAACTTTTATTGTTCAAGATTACAAGAATGTACACCGTGCACATTTTGGTGTACTACAACAGCTCGCAATAGCTGAGCCGTACATCGAGGAACACCAAATTGAGCTTCGTGATAAAAACCAAGACCGCAAAGAGGACTGGATCATGAAAGAGCACAGAAGATGTTTCACTGAATGGTTAATGGACAAAAATATATCATACGGAAACACTATAGAAGAGGCAACAATGAAAAAGTTAGCTTGTGGCCCATCTGCTTTGGTAACATCATGGCAAGCATATGACATCAATGGTTACACATTTTACACTAAAGAAAAAGACGGTAAGAGTGTTGCACAAAATAGTGGTGTTCGTATTGAGGCTTATGATTCGCAAGGGCAGAAGACCACATACTTCGGGTTCATAGAGGAAATATGGGAACTCGATTATGGCGAAAGAATGGTAATGCCCGTATTTAAGTGCCAATGGGTCAAACATCTTGATGGTTTGAAAGTGGACAATTACGGACTGACACTGGTAGACTTGAATAAAGTGGGTTACAAAGATGACCTGTGGGTTCTCGCCGATAATGTTGCACAAGTTTTTTATGTTCAAGATCCAGAAACTGAGAAGTTGCACGTAGTTGTTTCTGGAAAGCAAAATATTGTTGGGGTTGACAATGTGGGAGATAATGAAGAGGAATATAATCAGTATGAAGAGATGTACCTTTTCACCGAACCAGAAAACATCAAGCGCGTAGAGAGAAGCATTAAAAAGAATTTGAAACTCTATATGCGAGAAGATGTCAATGCTGGAAAAAATGTATATAGCAATGCGAGATGATATATATTGTATATATTTGTATCTTCTGAAATCAACTTAGAACAATGTTGGTATATGGATTGTGTCCTTTTGCATTTGTGTACATATGCGTTTGGACTCAATGATTTGGAAGTTTGGAAGCTTGGTCTTTCTTCAGATAATGATGTCTCGGGCGTGTAGCCGATTGAAGGAGGAGCGCTTGGCGTGGCGCAAGAACCATCCCCATGTATGTACATATGGCACACCGGTCACATGGTTGTATATACATATGTATCTGTAATGGACTGATGAACTTAACTGTAGTTTGTTTTTCCGTGTTGTTTGTTTTTGGTATTTTCAATTTCTCCGCGTAGGGTTTCTCTGCGAAGCCTGAATCGGGAGATTTATTGAAGTGGCAGTGCATCGTCCCCGGTAAAGAAGGGGTAAGTCATGAAGAACAAGCACAATATGAGTTTAACTATCGTCCTCCTATTAATAAATTTCTTTTGCAGACTGAATGGGAAGATGGTTACTACCCCCTGACAATCTCCTTCTCTGAGGACTATCCCTTGGTGCCTCCAAGATGCTCCTTTCCATTTGGGTTCTTCCACCCAAATGTCCATCGTTCGGGAGCACTCTGCATCGGGATTCTTGATCAAGAGACTGTAAGATAGACCTATTTTGTTCATGTAATTATTACTTATAATTTTTGTCGAACTTATTTGAACTGGTTTCTTATATTGCTTAAATTATATTTCGTAGGGGTGGTGCAGTGCTTTTACAATCAAAACTATACTACTTGAAGTTCAGCGTTTGCTGCATCAGCCAAATGTGCCTGATGTTGAAAATGATTGCTATAATCTACTTATCAAGGTTAGAGATGACACTTTGACTTAGTGACCAATGTAGGTTATTCATTCCTCCTTCGACATTTGTTAATTTAAATAATGTCAATATTTTCAGGATCCAGCGGAATATAAGAGACGTGTTCGGGAGCAAGCAGGACGGTACAATTTAGATTGATCGATGGGAGCTTCATCGTCGATCTACAATGAATGTAGCATGATTTTTGTTCAGTGTGTAAAGAAATTATCTTTGAACAATTGTAAAGCCTCTAATGGTGTATTATCACAATTAAGCCAGCCTCACTGGTGATCGAGCATTTCCTATAATGCATTACTTTACTAGTATCCGCTAGCTCATCTGTGTTTTTTTCCTGATACAATTTTGCCTGCACGACTACATGCGGCTGTGATATATAATTGCAACTACATCCCTGTAATTTCAATGAAAACCGCTTATGATAATTAAACAATGACCGCCACTGAAAATACATGATCTTCTTAGGCCGTTGTTATATAATCAAGAACCGGCTATGAAGTTCATTGCATTACAGACGGTTATTAATTAAGAACCGCCAACGAAGATCATGTATTTACTCAGACGGTTGTTCCTTAAAATTCATCTGTGAAGTTCATTGCATTACAGACGGTTATTAATCAAGAACCGCCAACGAAGATCATGTATTTACCCAGACGGTTGTTTCTTAAAATCCGTCTGTGAAGTTCATGACATTGCAGGCGGTTAATAATTAATAACCGTCTGTGAAGATCATGTATTTACCCAGACGGTTGTTTCTTAAAATCCGTCTGTGAAGTTCGTTGCATTACAGGCGGTTCTTAATTAAGAACCGATTCTGAAGATCATGTATTTACCCAGACGGTTGTTCTTTAAAATCCGCCTGTGTTGTTCTTTCATCACAGACGGTTATTATATCATTCGTCATCACAGTCGCATATTTTTAAGGACCGCCTGTGTTTGAAAAATTGAGGCGCCTGTAAAAATGCTTTTTGTAGTAGTGGAAGAAGAATACACTTTAGACTCTCATCTGAGCCAGATCCAGTTTATATGAGAAATCGGTTCTGAAAATTGTACAACAAAGAAGATGATGTTACATTCTCCACCTGATGATACATACATCATTAAGCTTTGTGGATATTGAAGTCGCACGATTTATCCGCAATAGCTCGACTTGCGACACCAGCAAGCAGAGTAGTCTGTGACACACTCATATGCACCACCACTCTCGCGTTCGCCATGGCGACCCGCATCTACAACAACACAATCCCACGATCATCACCACACTTTCACAATCAACCTGCAAGAACTCACAAGTGGATCGCAGCCAACTTGCTCCATGCCAAGGTCAAGCAGCTCACCTACGCACGTCAACCTCCGAGATCCTCCTACTTTGCTTACCTTCCATGCGCTACGTGACGGAGGTCGAGACAATGACCCTCGCCTACCCAAGATCGCCTCCATCTGCTGACGCCGGTGCTTGCGAGCGCCGTTGCGTGCGCTCCGCCGGTCTCGCCGCCCAGATCAGCTGTCGCAGGCATCCCTCAGGTCCACCGTGGCGGCCACCCGTAGACTTCACAACTGCCGCTTCAAGAGACCATCCTGGAGAGAAAGAGTGTCACCGCCGCCGAAACCTCCGATGACGAGCGACCTACCAGATCTGGGTACCCCCATCTCGGAAATCATCATCGCTGCCACCAACGCCCTCATTGATCCACCGCATGCTAGGAGTTCCCCGGCGATCCAGTCGCCTCATCATCGAGGACATGGCGTCCTCGCCTCGCCGCCGATCTCGCATCACCCATGACGCGCCGCGCCGTGATGCACAACTCGTGCGTTGGCGACGCTGTCGAGCTCAAGCTGCCCGCAACACCGTCTTTGTAGAGCTTCACCATCAGCGGTCGTCACAACTCGCCGACACAATCCGCACCACGCCCTCCACCTGTACATCATGCGTCAGTGTCTTTCTTGTGTCACCGCCACCTTCTCCGTCAGCGATGTCTCAGGCTGCACCACCCATCACCACTCCCCAACACAGCAGTAGCAGCCGACAACTCGGCGGTGTAGACGTCTCAGGCTGCACCAGCCATCACCACTCCCCAACACTACAGTAGCAGCCGACAACTCGGCAGCGACACCGCCAATGATGGCCACCACTCCTGCATTGCGACCTTCTTGGCTGCCACTCCTGCATCGCGACCTCCAAGCTCCCACAAAAGTGCCATTTTAGCCACCATCGCACAAACTGCACCAGACCTGGCGTATTCCACACCTGCTCCGGATCTAGATCCCCACCTCCGTCGTCCTGCATCAGCTAGCAGCAACCGCCGCTGCCCGTCTCACCGTCACGGTGACCCCCGTTGCGCCCATGGTAGAGTCCCTGCCACGCCGGCCTCGGATTTGTGTGGAAAGCCACCAAATCCAGCCCCGAAGTCGATGTTGCCGCCAATGCCACCATCGCCGGCCTACCACGTCAGATCCGAAAGCCCATCTGCCGCCCGCTGCCCCGAAAGGCCACCGCCGCTGTCCACCTTCGTCGTCGGTGTCATGAACCAACATGATTTCGAGGGGGAGCACTCGAGGGACCATGTCGCTGCCATCCTAGTGTGCGCCCTGGACGTGGGCGGTGCGCTCCGGTAGCAGCGAGATGGAGAGGATGGGGGAGGGTTTACGGTGGCAGCGCTAGGTTTCCGCTACCCGTACTGCCCGTGAGCAAGCGACGCGGGGCCCACGTGTCGTTGCTGCCGTTTTCATGGTATTAAAAGTTCGGTCAGAATCCACTTCTCGTTTGTGTTCATTCAGGCAATGAGTCGCGTGGCTTCATATTTTGCATAACATATTGTGAAGAAAAAAAAAGATTTTGTCATTGCGGAATATATGTTGACCTGTGTTACATCCGGAAATTTTTGTAAAGTGGTTATGTCTGCTCATAACTCATAAGAGATACTGTACGTTCTTCCTCTGGACATGTAAACTTATGTTTTGTACTAGCACGACATTGGGTCTAGCAAAAAAAAAAAAAACATGGCCCGGATACCAATTTTGGGTCAGCGTCCTTACATCTGTGAGGTGTTGGCAATGAGTCCCGCAAACCCACTTTGCCAATCCACCAAGAACACCAACCTCCTCATCAAAGCAGTTGTTTGGTTCAGCTATGGATTGTTAGAAATCCAATTTTAACTGTAAGCTGTGAAAAAATTATGTGTATTTATTCAGCTATAGATTCTTGAAAATCTGATTTTAGATGTGAGGTATGTAAAATTTGTTGTGAGCTAAGAGAAAGACAAAAAAATGAAAATTATTGGGGTATCTAACCAATAGCAGTTGGGTAATGTTTCTTCCAATGGTTGAATGAGAATATGGTAATTTTGGGGTTAAAGTGGATTCCAATTTGTACTGGAAAAATTTACAGATATGTTCCGCAACAAAACCCCTTTGATTTAGATTTTAAATTATTGGTACTGAATCTTCTTTCTAAAGCTGAAACAAAGGGACTCTAAATGCTAAATCCTAGACACTGAGCACAATGCGAATTACAGTTGAAATTCTAACACGTTCAAGGTTTTATAGCCTAGGATTCAAAGTTGTTTCAAAGTAATTCATATATAGTTGGTAATCATGTGCATAAAGTTCATCCGTGTCAGCTTGTAATCTTCTTTCGCCCCCCCCACGTCGTCCCACCAAGGGCGACTCAAGCTGCCACTCAACTCCACCCCCGTGCCGACACCAAAGTTACCGTCTCCCTGCCACGCTGCTGCCGAAGCAAGCCCCTAGAGTTCCATGGCTCGCAAGGAAGGCGGTTGCGTGGCACTAGTAACCACAGAAGCCAAATCCGTGGATGCTGTGAGGCGCAGATGAAGGCGGAGACGATGTTGCGTACATCCAGCGTCCTGGATCGCAGATCCGGTGTAGATTCGATGGTTGCAAGAAGATTGGGACGGCTAGCCTCCACGATGAGCACATGGTCAGGCCTGTGGTCGGGCGGTCGGTGGCGGGCGCACAACAATGTGAGTGGAGGAAGATCGAGAGGCGTGCACGTAGGATGGTGCTGGCAAGGCATGATGGCGACAGTGGAGGTGGTGACGGCGGCGACGGTGATGCTTGGAGCAACGATAGCGGCGGACAGGTCTGGACGCTAGAGATAGGCTGCCTATGCGAGGAGCAGACAAGCTCTGGCTCTAGCGTCTGTGACGTCAAGGCCGGGCACGCACGAGAGCCTTAGCGGCTCAGTCATGTTCATCAAGGTGGTGTGCTTTGAGGTGTTTGCCGGAATGGCACTGCGAGGTCCACGGGTGTGAGGCGGCCGGTGATGAGGTGTCAGCGGCTCAACCTAGTGGAGGTCGAGTGTGACAGCGGAGCTACGTGTGATGCAAGCTCGACAGTGAGGTGAAAGTACATCTAGGATCTTCGTGAGTTTTGGATGATTGATGACAAAAATTAAGTGACTAATGAGCTCAGTAATTTTAAGAACAGGTGTGGACTCAAGTGGAAGCACAATCTCTCAAAAAAGGAAAAGGATGAAAACAATGATATCAACTCGAAAAGGAGAAACTAGGGTTTCTAGTGTGTCGAGTTTAGACTAGCCAATTATGTGTGAGGGTGTGTGTAAAGTGCATTGAGATCAAGTTGGGAGCTCAAAGCGGTTTAGAGATCAAACACATTGAGAGAAGAGAGTTGAAAGCAGTCTGGCAGGAGTGGCCGGACTAGTCTGTACAGGTGGCCGGACTAGTCCGCTCCTGGCCGGCCAAGTCCGTTTTCAGCCGGACCAGAAGGGTCTGACTGAGTTCAGACTAGTCCATAGTGGGACGAACTAGTCCGGGTAGTCGTGAAGTGGGTTTTGGGGACTAAGTCCCAAAACCACGGACTTGTCCGTTTTGGTCCGGACCAAGAAGTCCTGACTGAGATCGGACTAGTCCGCCCTGGGGGCCGGACTAGTCCGGGTTTGGAGAGAAGTCGGTGCTTCAGCGACTAAGTCTCGGTAGACCGAACTAGTCCGCATTGGGGGCCGGACTAGTCCATGGTCTTCAGACTAGTCCGTTTTCAAACGGAACAAAAGGTTCTGTGTGAGATCGGACTAGTCCGGTTGTGACCGGACTAGTCCGTTTTGAAGTGAACGTTTGAATTTAAAGTTTGGCGGGTAGTGTGACGATTGTCGCGCAGTGCGACAGTTGTCAGGGACATTAGTGGTCCCCTAGGCCGGACTAGTCTGTGTTGTAGGCCAGACTAGTCCGCCCATCTGCTGAAGTTAGCAGTATGGGCTGGAAACCTCTATAAATAGAGGACCACTGGGTTCATTTGAACAAGATCATGAGCAAGTTGAAACTCTAGCGCCGCCACAACAACCTTGAGCCTCCAAAAAGCCTCCTTCTTGCCTACATTCCCTCTAAAACTAGTTCTTGTGTGGATTAGGGTTTGGTGAGGTGAAGAAGAGGAAGAACACCGCTCTTTGGCTCTCAGTTTGATCTCTTGCACTTTGTGAATCTTTGTGATCTGTAGCTTGAGTTGATCTTTGTGATTTGTGATTGTATTTGTGGTTGGAGCCTCAGATTGTGAGAAGCCCCAACGAATCTTGTATTCACCTTTTGTGATAGTGGAGAACCAAGTTAGGCCCGCGTGGTAAACTTGGTGAGGGAAGGGTTGTTGAACCCGGTCCTTCGTGGACTCCTCAATGGGGACGTAGATTCCTTCGTGGGATCGAACCTCGGGATAAAATCCTTATGTTCCTTGTGTACTTCGCTTTCACTTATTGCGTATTGCTTCTAGGGTTAGCTCTACCATCTTGCTTATCACGATCCTTAGCTTAATACTTGTCATATAACTTGTTAAGGTTCACTAAGTCATTCTAACATACTTTGCATCACAAGAATTGGACTAAAACTTGTTAGAAACACCTTTTTAGGCTTTCCCTGTAGGAGGACTGGACTAGTCCGCCCCCTGAGTACTAATCTCGTTTTATTAAGTTATTTCAGGTCAATTAGTCTATTCACCCCCCCTCTAGGCAACTTTCAATTAGTATCAGAGCAGGTCTCTCCCAAAAGAGTGTAACAACTTGGAGAGAAGATGACCGGAGTGGGGTACGAAGAAGTCTCAACCAGTGAGATCCAAGCAACCTCAGAAGAGATTCTCTTCTATCAAGACAAATCAACAGATGACGAAGAAATTCGCCAGCTCAAGGCAAAACTTCAAGAGAAGTTGAAGATTCCCAAGGTTGACACCTCAACCTCCACATCGGGTGGCACAATCAACTACAACCAACAAGGCTACAACTATGAACGCCTTGTCTCCAACAACCACTACTTTTCCAACCCCTTGGGGAAGCCTCCCCAATTCGATGGAACCGACTACGGGATGTGGAAGCACAACATGAAGATCCACCTTGTGTCACTCAACCCCTCACTATGGCAAATCGTGTTGACCGGGGTGCACATCCCGAAGAATGAAGAAGATATCACTCCGGAGCAATTCGTGCTCCTTCACCGCAATGCCCAAGCGGCCGGAGTGATCATCTCATCTCTCTCAAGAGATGAGTTCAACCGAGTGGATGGACTTGAGGTGGCCAAGGATATTTGGGATACCCTCAAGACGGCTCATGAAGGCAACCGAGTCGTGAAAGAAGCAAAGATTGAGCTCATTGAAGGAGAGCTCGGGAGGTTTGCCATCATGGATGGTGAATCTCCCCAACAGATGTACAACCGCCTAAAAGTACTCATCAACAAGAGTAGATCTTATGGTTGTACCAAGTGGACGGACCACGAGGTGGTGAAGAGGATGATTCGGGCATTCATGCCTAGAAACGTCTCTCTTTGCACCATGATCCGAGAAAGCCCGGGGTTTGCCAAAATGACCCCGGAGGAGGTCCTTGAAAGGATCATCAACCACGAGATCATGGAGAAGGAGGCGCTCTTCTACAATGACCTCCAAAGGTTCACCGTCTCGAAGATGAAGGATGTTGCACTCAAAGCGACATCCTCCTCAAAGGAGCAAAATGAAGATGATGAGGAGAGCCTTGACACCGATGAGGAAGAGGCCTTCTTCATCAACAACTTCAAGAGAATGATGAGAAGAAGAAAAGGAGGATACAAGCATGAAAGCAAGGGCAAAGAGAAAGCAAGGTCTAAAACCAAGAGAGCTTGCTACAATTGTGGCGAATACAGACACTTCATTGTAGATTGCCCACATGACGAGAGCAAGAAGAAGAAGGAGGGCAAGCCGCAAGATAAGAAGTTCTACAAGAAGAAGAGGCCCTCCGGTCATGCTCACTTAGGCAAGGAGTGGGACTCTAACGATGAGTCCTCCTCGTCCGAAGATGAGGAGAAGATGGCAACCATAGCCATCGGGGGGAGCTCCAAGGAAAGCAAGCTCTTCCCCAATCTCTACAACCACAAGCCAACTTGCCTCATGGCAAAACAAGGAAGAAGAAAGGTTACTTCTAACTCATCCTCTTCCATATCCTCTCATGATGATTTTGATAGTGCTAGTGAAAACGAGTACATGCTTAAAGATATAAGTAAGAGCATATTGCGAAGAATGAAATTGCTCTTGGATGAGATTTTTGAGAAGGAGGAGCTCATAGATAGGCAAGGAGACATGCTTATCCAAGAAAAGGAAAGATGTAAAGAGCTCATTGAGCTCCTTGAGCTTGAGAGAGAGAAGAGCAAGGCATTGGAGCATGAACTTGCTCTAAGCAAGAAAACATGCTCAAGTCTTGAGGACACAACCATTGAGCTCAAGGACGAACTTGGCAACTTGGCAAAAGTTAGCAAGATCCTTGAGACTCAAGTTGAGTCCTTAAAGACCAATGTATCCTCTTCCTCCAAAAGCTCATCCTCCTAAAAGGTTGTGTCGGTGGCTTTGATCCGGCAGATCTCCCGACACTACTAAAAGTGTTTGCGGAGTTTGAAGTTTGGTGTGGGCGCGCGGAGATTCAAGAAGGTGAAATGTAAAATGACACAGGAGACACAAAGATTTACGTGGTTCGGGCCGCCTGAGCGTAATGCCCTACTTCACGGGGTGTGTTGGTGTTGTATTGGATGTATGAACTCAACTCAGGTGACGTGAGTTGAGAGCGCGTGTGAGCCGATCAGACCAGATCAGATCGGATCAGAGAGCCCAGATAGATCAGAGCGCGGAGAGCCCTCTATGTATCGTTGGCCTGTCCTTTTATAGTACAAGGATAGGCCGTTACAAGTTGGCCTGGCTCGACATGTGGCCCCGACAGTTACTAATATTGATACACATTTGATGCGCTTAATTACCCTTAATGACCGAGTTACGGGCTTTGACAACGCCGTTACTAGTAATAAGGGCCGTCCGATCGTGTGTCATTAACATAGTATTCATGACACTTAATCGGGTCTTGAAGTCCTTGATTCCCCTTTGAAGATCCGGAGCCGTTGTGGAGTCTACCGGAGGTTTGAGGCTGAAGATCCGACAGTTGGACACGTGGCGGCTCCAGAGCATACTGTGGGGAACAGATAGGTCCGGTGCCACCAGACACGTGTCAGTTCTAGAGCTTCCCTCGGTCTGGGGTTATGTCCGGGGGTGCCGTTATGGTATATAGCCCAAGCTTCCCCCTTGTGGGCGGTAGCTACGGTTTGATGGTACGTGTGGCGACCCTGGGACTAACCATGTTGGGGAAGCGGGTCCGGTTATGTCTGACATGTGGGCCTCCAAAGGTCTTCAAATCAAATAGATGACATTTCCTTGAGATATTTGCAATCTCAAGGGGTATACGGTACCCAGGGTACCGATAGTGGCCCCCTGGGCCCACCTCTGGGGAAGACCTCTTGGGCGAAGTCATACCGCTGGAGGTGGGTCCATCCTTCGACTTTTGAGCCGAGTCTTCAAAGGTCTTCAGATGTGCCGTTGGTGATAGTTTTGGAGTTAAATCCTCGCCAAGTGGCATATCCCGGGTGCGGCCAATGAGATCTTTGGCGTGCGGATCTCACGCAATTGAAGGTCGCCGGTTCTCGACACGAAAATCGTATCGGTTCTATGCGCCTTGTCAGGCTGCCGCCTTCGGGCTTCCCACCTTACATGATGAAAACCGTTCGCCTGGGTAAGAACCTCGACTTGATCGTCGGGGTGGTCCTGGGCCCTCTTGTCATCGGCAGGGTGAAATTTTGAATAGTATCTTCGGCTTCCCTGTGGTTTCCATCCAAGCGTTGCGGGGGCTTACTTAAGAAGGAAAGCGCGCACCGTCTGGGGTTCTTTATGCCTATCATCTCAACTTGCACTCGAACTCCCAAACTTGTGTTTGCTTTTCCTCCCTTGCCTCGCTGTGCTGCGATGGAGTTGGGTCTCCGTGAGAGCCGCTTGAAGACCGAAGGTGACCTGAAGAAGGTCCGGGCCCTCATGGGGTGGTCCCCGGACTTCTTCAACCACCTGGTCCGCACCGGGGGAGAGCTCCCATTTGAGAAGGAGCATGCCGACAAGATGGTGTACTTTTCTGCATACGCCATGGTGGGGTTGATCCCACCTTTTTCCTCCTTTTTCTTGATGCTGCTAGACTTCTATGGTCTGCAACTGTACCACCTTGGCCCCCAATCCATTCTTCTAGTGTCTGTCTTTGTCCACTTCTGTGAAATGTGGGTGGGCATCCCCGCCTGCATTGAGCTTTTCTGGACCTTCTTCACCGTCCATACCACCGGAAGGAGTAATAAGTACCTTGACTTCTACTACTTTGTGAAGTGCAAGAAGTGCCCATTCAAGTACCTCTGGTCGTTTCCCTCTGGAAAGTGAGACGATTGGAAGAAGGACTGGATAGTCATCCGGGTGGAGGAGCACGAGAAGCTGGAGCTTCTCGAAGGCCTCCCCAACATCGACACTACAATATGGAGTGAAGCTCCAGTGCTGTCGGATGCCTTCAACCCTGCTCTAACCAGGATCCGCCATTGTGTGGAGGGAGGATTAACTCCTCAGGTGATATTTTGCAATTTCCTGGTCAACAGGTGGGCACCGCTGAAGAGGAGAGAAAAACTCGCTTGGTCCCTCAACAGTGTGATGGACGACGACCAGGTCGAGACCGGGCTGAAGTCCAACATGGAGGGGGCAACCATGGAGTTTCATCTCAAGAAGTTCCAGCACGGCATCGACGTCGCGGGTGATGACTTGACCCCGCCACCAGCTTTCCTCCCTCTCAACTTGGAAGTATAGTTCAGCAGGGAGCTCTGGCGGACGATGCCGATGCTTGACGACCTCGGTGTCGTCGAGAGACGATCGACTTCCAGGGTGGTGATCACTGGGGCTTCTGAAGGTGGCTCCGACCCTGCCCCAAAGCCAAGGACTGAAGTCATCGGCAAGGGCAAGGAGCCGGTGGCCGAACCCTCGAGCCAGAAGAGGAAGCTAAAGCATGCTGACGGAAGGTCCGTCAGGCCTGCACCCTCTGCAGCAGCTCCTTCTCCTCGGAGGGGGAGGTCTTCTACAACTGCGGCGACTGTACCTGCAGTAGTGTCTTCTCGGGGTGCTAGCCCCGGGCATGTGACTCCAGTACCAGGGCCAGCTGAGGCCTCTGGGTCTGGAGGTCCTTCCCGGTCGAGGGGGGCCTCGACTAAGGAAATGCCCGCGGCTGCAACAAGTTCCGGGGGGCCTTCCGGAGCTACCACGCTGGTGGCGGCCATGGTCAGTCCAGAACGCCCAGGAAAGAGATTCCATGCAAGCTGGTGCAGAAGCCTTCTGAGGTAATTTTTAATCTTTACCTCAGACAATTGTTTTGTTGTAGTAACTTTTTTTTTAAGTTTCTTAATCCATCATCTGCAGCGTCCCCAAAAAGAGGAGTGAGGCTCCACCCTCAGCCACAGCGACTGAAGCTGTGAGGGTGGAGGCTTCTGCTCCTGTCCCGGTGCCGCCCCGAGTGGTGGCTGAAGCTGCGACAACTCCGGCGCCAGCTGTCGTGGTCATGTACCTCGACTCATCCCCCGAGACTCCCATGGTAGTGCCGGACCACGGGAGAGAAGATGCGCCAACGGCACCTGCCCCGGAGGTTGAAGCCCCGAGTCTTGATGCTGAGACGTTGGAAGCTTAGGCTGCTGAGCCGGAGGTTATTGAAGTCCCGGCGAGCGAGCCGAATGTTGAGGAAGTCCCGGTGGTTGAGCCGGCTACCTCCGAAGCTCTGGCCCCATAGCCGGTTGCCACTGAAGCTCTGGCTGCAGAGCCGGTAGCAGTTGAAGACCTTCCGACACCTGAGTCGGTTGAGGTTGAAGCTCCGGCCTCAGGGCCGGTTGTTGTTGACCTTTCGGCGCCCGAGCCGGTCGTTGCGGAGGCATCAACACTCGAACCCATGATGGTCGAGGCGCCAACACCCGAGCCACCAGCGGAGGAGGAGCCCATGCCGGAGCCGGAAGTAGCCCCTGCTCCGGAAGTGATGACGGCGGAGGTGCCTGCTGCTGAGCCAAGGGCGAGGTGCCTGCTGCTGAGCCAGGGTGCCCCGATGAAGTCGCTTGCCCCCTGCTTGAGGGGGCAAATGAAGACCTAGCGGCAGGGCCTTCGGAACCACTTCTGGAGGTCGGAACTTCTTCTGCGGGACCCTCCTCGGTGGCGACTGAGGCTGTCCCAGAGGACGGCCCTAGTGCCGTGGAGGCTCAGGGGACCACTCTTTTGGAGTGGGACCCAATTTTTGTAAGCGAGAACCCGCTGGAACCAGCGGAGGAGACCCCAGCAGGTCCGGACCCAATTCCCCTGCCATTGTCAACACTTGCTCCAGTCTGCGTCAAGTCCAGCTGGCGTTCTACAACGACAGCAAGGCTCTTGAAAAGGAGTGCCAAACCCTTAGGCGGTGGCGTAATCGGCTCTACTTCGAGACCAAGCTGGCGCAGTAGAGGCTGGCAGACGACAAGGAGTGGATCAAGCAGGAGAAAGTCCGCCTGGAATACTGGGGAACATTGTTGGATGATAGGGAGAGCTTGACTCGTTCCCTCAACACTCAATCCCGGGCCATTTATGAGCAGGCCAAGGGAACTAATAGTGCGGCTGATGATCGCCAAGAAAGGCTTGAAGCCATTAACACTACCCTCATCAAGCGCCAGGAGGCACTTGAGGAGAGGGAGAAGAAGCTCGAAGATGAAGAGCAAAAACTCCTAGAGCTGCGGGATGATGTCTTGAAGAGGGAGGAGGATCTCGCCAAAAAGGTGGCTCTGGCTGACAAGGGCCTCGAGGAACGCACGAAGAAGTTGGAGGAGCGTTGCGTTGAGGCGGAGGAGAAGGCCTGGGTGCGAGGGCAGGAACTCTACAAGCAAGAGTGTGCCATCGCTGCTAGGGAGAAGACAGTTAGGGGCCGGGAGAAGGACCTGGTTGACCGCCGGAACATGATCCACCTCCGGGAGGAGGAGCTCGGAAAACTCGAGAAGCAGGTTGCTGAAAAGATTCAACAAAATGCCATAGAGGTTGAGCGCCTTACTCGTGAGAATTCTGAACTGGCGGCGGCCAAAAGATCCTTGGAGGAACTGAAGGGCTTGAGGACTGCGGACTCCCTACGGGTTTGGGAGTTCCTGAGCAAAGCCAACGACGCGCTGACACCAATGGGCTTCAGTCCCGTGCGTCCAGATGATCCGGAGCCGGAGCCAGACCTGGCGTTGCAAGCGTTGAGTTCGGTGGGTGGCAAACTCTCCAAGGTGGGTGATGTCATCGCGGACCAGTTGGAGGTTGAGGGGCAGTCCCTAGCGAAGAACGTCGCAGAGTATGTGCTGACGTGCTACACCAGCCGGGATCCCCAATTTCCTCTAGACCCGGTGCTTGAAGGTCCCGTCGAAGGAGAAGGTGAAGCCACCCGAGCCAACGTGTTGGAGGTTGCTCAGAAGGTCGCCCAGTTCTTCCATAGGGTCTAGGACCATCTCTGTATCTCCCACTTATATTCTCTCTTTTTCTTCCCCAATTTTGTAATCCCTTGTCTCCAGATGAATGAAATCCACAATTTGTTAATGAATTTCAGTTTTTGTCTTCAACACTTCTGTCTTCACTTGGCCCCCTAGTAGATGTACACAATTTGATTGTGAACATGTACCAAGAGGATATTATATTTTTTTGAAGACTCGTTTGCTTCGAACTTGTATAGTGTATGTCCGAAGTCTTCGATAGTGAAGGTCCCCTGAGGTTGTCGGAGCTCAGAAGCTCTGACATTGACTACTGTCGGAGCTTAGTAGCTCCGGCAATAGTCTCTATCAACGCGTAGAGGATCGATAGTTAGCCCTCCGAGGTGTCAGAGCTTAGTAGCTCCGACAGTGACCTTTGCCAACGCGTAGCTTGTCGGCAGCAGACACCGCTTGTGGGGTCTTCTCACCATCTTTTATTCTGCGTCGACGGCTGGCCCCCTAGCTTTGCCGGAGCTTGGTTGCTCTGGTAATGCTCGTTTTCAATGTTTAACATCTATCACAAGCCACCTAGGAGGAGTCGGAGCTTTGTTAGCTCCGTCTTTTCCCCATCAATGTGGATTCTTTATTTTTCCTGCACAATGAAGCCAAGAAAAATAGTAAATTCGCTCCTTGCCTATAACTTCGTCGCGTCTTACGATTCCCAAGAAAGTTTTAGGTCAAACACTATTCTGAATACAACCGAATGCATTGCCTTCTTTCTTTCAGATCCAATTGTACTTGGACCCGCCTTACTTCGGCCTGCCGGGGTGTAGGTAGAGTGGTGTACTTAGGGTGCTTGACCAGGCTAAGTCGATAGCACACTCCGACCCTAGATTGGCTTGGCGACATTCAAATGAGTGGGCCATGATTAATATTTGAATCCAAAATAATTGACAATACAACTCGAATTGTACATGAACTGGTCGAACTAAAATTTCTTAAGAATTGCACAACTTTGTTATAGACAAGAAAGAGAAAAATAAAAAATGTTGAGCCTGTACAAAATAAATGCACGTGGAGTCTGTTTCACATGAAGATGTCTTTCATTATAGGTCCGGGGTAGAGGGGAAACAAGTACACTCTTAGGGTACGGAACCAGGCTAAGCGTGTTTCATTTCTCGTTTGACCCAGGGTAGCTAGCCACACTTTTAGTCCTGAGACCGTGACAAGTGTTGCATGAACTTTGCGGACCTTCCGAGAAAGGTCCGGCTGTTCTCCCGGAGGAACTACGCGACTCTGTACAATGACTCTATAACATACACCTCAAGTTACTACAGACTCACCTCCGTGATATTAAGTGTAGAACTTATGAAGGTGCTCAATATTCTAAGGATTTGGGAGAGGTGTCCCATCCTCGGTAGCCAAGCGAACGCTTCCAAGACGGGATACTTTAATCACTCGGAAGGGTCCCTTCCAGCTGGGGGAGAGTTTGTTTAACCCTTCTCTGGATTGTATTCTCCATAGCACCAGATCGCCTTCCTCGACCTGTCGGTTGTGTACATGCCGCTGATGATAGCGCCGAAGGGCTTGGCGGTATCGGGCATTCCGAACAGCTGCTTGGCACCTTCCCTCCTCAAGGAGGTCTAGGTCTTCACGCCAGAGCTGGTCCTGTGTGGCTTCGTTTAAGGTCCTGGAGGAAGGATTGCTTCAGCTCCGTACACCAGGAAGAAGGGTGTCTCTCCTGTTGACCGGTTTGGAGTTGTCCTGTTGGCCCATAGAGTGGGCGGACGCTCTTCAATCCAGTTGGCTCCATGTTTTTTCAAGCGCTCATAGGTGCGCGTTTTGAGTCCTTTCAGGATTTCAACATTTGCTCTCTCGGCCTGGCCATTGCTTGCCGGGTGAGCTACGGAGGCGTAGCAAACTTGAATGCCGAGGTCTTCGCAATATCCTTGAAATGCAGAGCTTGTGAATTGGGTCCCGTTATCAGTAATGATTTTGTTTGGGACTCCAAATTTGCATACAATGGACTGCAAAAAGTTGATAGCAGATTGCTTGTTTATTATCACAACTGGAGTTGCTTCCGGCCACTTGGTGAACTTGTCAATGGCAACATACAGGAACTTGTAACCTCCGACGGCTCTTGGGAAAGGTCCCAAGATGTCCATCCCCCACACAGCGAAGGGCCATGTAGGAGGTATCATTTGTAGAGGCTGAGCTGGTGTGTGAATTTTCTTTGCATGAAATTGGCATGCTTCACATTTCTTCACCAGCTCAGTTGCATCCTGGAGTGCTGTAGGCCAGTAGAAGCCATGCCGGAAGGCTTTACCGACCAGCGTGCGGGAAGACGCGTGGTTCCCACACTCGCCTCCATGGATTTCTGCGAGGAGCTCGCAGCCTTCTTTCCTTGTGATGCACCGCATTAGGACGCCGTTGGCACCGCGCCGGTAGAGATCCCCTTCTACCAACGTGTATCTTTTAGCCAACCTGACTATTCGGTCAGCGGATACATCATCGTCAGGAAGGATGTTGTCTTTCAAGTAGCTTCGGATCTCCGAGATCCATGCATTGGAGCTAACTTGAGCATTTGAGTCTTGCGTGCTGGGTTGCTCGGAGCTTCCGGCAGCACCTATGACCCTTGATGGCTGCCATGGTAACAGGGCCATCGGGACCGTCAGCTTTGGGATGTTGATCTCGCCCTTTTCACTCAGTTTGGCAGGCTGAGCTGTGGGTTTTGACAACCTCCGGACAAAAGTTCCATCAGGAGCTGGAGCTTCGGTTGACGCTTTCGTCGAGAGTTCGTCGACTTCAGCGTTGTGGACACGCTGGACGTGGTGGAGGTCTAGAACTTCGAAGTCTTTCTGAAGCCTTTGGACTTCAAGGAGGTAAGCAGCTAGCTGGAGATTGTTGCAGGAGCATTCACCCTTCACTTGTTTCATGATGAGCTGTGAATCTCCCTTGATCAGCAGCTACTTGACACCGTATGACAGTGCTACCTTTAGTCCGTACATGAGTGCTTCGTACTCCGCCATGTTGTTGGTCGCCTTGAAGTCAAGGTGTACCATGTATTTTACCTTCTCCCCGGTTGGTGCGAGGAGAAGGATTCCAGCTCCGACCCCCTGTTTTTGCATGGAGCCGTCGAAGTAGAGGGTCCAGTGAGGCTCGGTGAAGACCGGGGCCTTGTGTTTCGGCTTCTGCTCACTAGGGCCCCCAGGGTTTGATGGAGAGGGAGTCCATTCTGCCACAAAATCTGCTAATGCTTGACTCTTGATTGCTTGTCTTGGAATGAATTTGAGATCGAATTCGGCCAATTCCGCTGCCCACTTTGCAATATTCCCAGTTGAATTGGGATTATGCAAGATTGCTCGAAGTGGGTAAGAAGTCACCACTGAAATCTTATGAGCTTGGAAGTAATGGCGAAGCTTCCTGGAGGCGATAAGAGCTGCATAGAGTAGCTTATGCACCTCTAGATATCGAGTCTTGGCGTCATGAAGTACTTCACTGATGAAGTACACTGGGCGCTGGATGGTCCGGACCCTCCCGGAGGGGCCCGAAGCTTCCTCTTCATTGACCCGGATCCTCCCGGAGGGATTTGAACCTTCTTCGGGGACCTCCGGGTCCTTGCTGGAGGGACCCGGAGCTTCTTCAGAAGCGACCTGGACCCTCCCAGAGGGGTCTGGGTCTTCTGAAGTAACTTCTGGTGGACTCAAGTCTGGGAACTGGGACCCAAACTCGCTTTCAGGAACCTCCGGACCCTCCTGGAGGGGTCTGGATCCCCGAGCATGGGATAGTTCTGGTCTCTCCGCAACTAGGACCATACTGACGACTTCGTCAGTTGCTGAAATGTAAAGCAGCAAAGTCTCACCAAGGTTCGGAGCTACCAGAGTTGGTAGGGTGGTGAGGAGCTGTTTTAGCTCCTGGAACGCCTTTTCTGCTTCTTCCGACCATTGGAATGGTCCGAACTTCCTCAATAAATCAAAGAAGGGAAGTGCCCGTTCTGCCAGTCTTGAAATGAACCGGCTGAGGGTTGCTAGACATCCAGTCAGCTTTTGGACATCCTTGATGCAGGCTGGTGGCCGCATGTCTTTAATGGCTTTGATCTTCGTCGGATTAGCCTCTATGCCCCGGTGATTTACCAGGAAACCAAGAAGTTTTCCGGAGCTAACCCCGAAGACACACTTGTCTGGGTTTATCTTTCTGCGGGTGACCTGCAGCTTGTCGAAGACAGCCTGTAAGGTGTCAAGGAGTGACTCCTTGTTCTTGACCTTGACCACGATGTCATCAACGTACACTTCCACTATGTCTCTAATGAGTTCTTCAAAAGTTTTGTACATAGCTCGTACTAAGGTTGAAGCTGCATTCTTGAGACCAAATGGCATGGCTGTATAATAGTACAATCCATCTACTGTGATGAAAGAGGTATGCTCTTCATCTTCCCTAGACATTCTGATTTGATGATACTCAGAATATGCGTCTAGGAAACACAGTAATTCACACCCGGAGGTGGAATCCACTATCTGATCTATTATAGGTAGTGGGAATGGATCTTTTGGACACGCCTTATTTAGTGTTGTGTAGTCAATACACATCCGAAGCTTCCCGCCAGCCTTGGGCACAATGACTGAGTTTGCCAGCCATTTTGGATGGAAGACTTCTTGGATGAATCCAGCTTCGAGCAACTTCTTCACTTCTTGTCGAATGAAGTTCTGTCGCTCCACAGATTGCTTCCGAGGCTTCTGATGCATGGGTCGGGCGTGAGGGTAGATCTTCAGATTGTGCTTAATCACTTCCCTGGGGATCCCGGGCATTTGTGACGGTTGCCAGGCAAACACGTCGATATTAGCCCGGAGGAAAGCGATGAGCGTGAGTTCCTATTTGTCATTTAGTCCCCCCGATATATGGGTGGTCTGAGCGGCATCGGAACCGATTTGGACGACTTTGACGGGAATGTCGGTGTCGCCGCTTGGCTGCACACGAGGTGCAAAAGTCGAGCCTCGTTGACGAATGCTCGGGGGTTTTGGAGCTTGCTCCTGCCTGGAGTCCTCCTCTTGCGCCGTAGTAAGCGCATGAAGTTCTTCCAGAGCGGTTACTCCGGCAGTGCGATCTCCGCAGATCCGGAGAATGCCTACTGGTGTTGGCATCTTTAACACCAGGTAGCCATAATGAGCAGCTGCCATGAATTTGTACAAGGAAAGCCTACCCAAGATGGCGTTGAAAGGTAAGTTGATCTGAGCAACGTCAAAGACCAACTTCTCAGTGCGATACTTCTCCCGGGTCCCGAAGGTAACGGGGAGAGTAATAGCACCGAGTGGGGTAATGGCTCCCGGACCTACTCCGGAGAAAGGTCGGGAGGGGTGAAGATCCGAAGGTCGGAGCTGAAGCTTGGTAAAAGCTTCGAAGCTTATGAGGTTCAGCCCCGAACCTCCGTCTACCATAACATGGTGGAGCTAAATGTTATTGATGGTAGGAGATACCATCAAAGGTAACTGGCCTGCTCCAACCATGCTTCGAGGGCAGTCCGAAGCATCAAAAGTGATGGTTGGGTCCATCCACTTCCGATGAGGCTCTGCCCTGGCTGTAGGAGCTACAGCGGCCATGTCCCGACACATTGTCTTGAGGACGCGGTGGGAGGTGATGTCCCATGATCCACCAAAAATGGTGTTCATGGTCTTCTGACGCTCATTATCAGAGACGTCAGAATCATCGTCGACGGAGGTGTAGACGGCCTTCAGGACCTTTTTAGGATCCTGAAAACCTAACTCCTCTTCAGCCGAAGCTTCGTCAACTTTTTGTTTTCCTTCCCTCTGTCAGAAAGGAACTTATTCCCGACGCTTGTTGTAGCGCTCGACAAGGTTTTGGACCTCCCGGCAGTCTTCCAAACTGTGGCTGACCGTCTTATGAATTAGACACCACACCTTGGGTTTGCCACCGTCTTCAGAAGACGGTCGAGGTCGCTTCTCGGGGCGTGGCCCCCGGCCACCCGGAGCTGCAGCAACTGCAATATTAGATGTGCCGGCCGACGGCTTCTTCTTGCCGTTGGTCTTTTTCTTCTTTTTGCCACTCCCGGAGGTAGTGGCTTCGCCTTTGGAGGATTTCTTGCATTCCTCCGTAGGTGGTTTGGAGTGCATTTCACGGCCCTCCACAGCTCTGGCACATTTGTCAGCCATGCTGAAGAGTTCCGTGACACTGGTGATCTCCTTGATCGCCAGTTTCTCCAACATCTTCTTATCCCGTACGCCCTGTCTAAATGCCACAATGACAGAAGCACTAGAGATAGAAGGGATAGTGTTTCTTACCTGAGAGAATCTCTGGATGAATGATCGCAGGGATTCTCCCCCTTTTTGCACGACTGCAAAAAGGTCCAGTTCGGTGCTTGGTCGGGTGTATGAACTCCCGAAGTTGGCAGTGAACTGTCAGCACAACTCCTCCCAACTGTTGATGGAGTTGGGTGGAAGGCTCGTAAACCAGGACCGGGCAGTCCCAGTTAAAGACACTGGAAAATAGTTGGCCATTACGGCCTCATTTCCTCTAGCTGCCAGGATAGTAGTGGAGTAAATCTGAAGAAATTCGACGGGATTAACGGTCCCGTCAAACTTCTCCGGCAGGTGAGGCCGGAGTGGCCACCTGACCATACGGAGATGCATGGCTAGGGCTGAACAGCCTCCTCCTACTCCTTCAGGAGCAGGAATGTCCTGAGCTTCTCATCTTTCACGAGCACGCTCGATATGGACTCGGTCGTCTTGTTGACGGTATCGGCGATCAAGCTCCGCCTGGAGGTCATGAGTTGAAAGCCTTGATATCGTGTGAGTGCGTCGCACCCCGGAGGGCAATGACGTCACTTTCTATGATGCAACACGTCTCCTGTTGTTGGAAACATGCGGACCAAGTCTGCCAGACAAGGTCCGTCGCTGCGACGGGGCCCGTCCCTAAGGAGGAGGACCCTGGTTACTGATGCGGTCGGCTGCTGCTGCAACCAAGTGTTCCACATCGGCCCTCCACTGCTCTATTGCATCCCGAGATGCATCCGGAGATGGTGGGCGCTGAAGGAGAGCACGTGCTGCATGGAGCGCGTGTTCTGGGTTGTCATGATTCGCCGACGCAGTGATTGACGCCGGTGCACCATCGCGCTGCCTAGCCTCATTTGCTGGTGGAGGCGGCGGTGGTGGAAGTGTGACTCCTGCTGGAACTGAGGTTCCTGCTGGTGGCTGCATATTAGAGGGATTGCCCCCAGTAGCTTGAACAGCGGGATGACCATTGGATGTTTCAGCAGCTGAGTTCACCATTCTTGAAATCTCAGGCGCCCCCTACCTAGCGCGCCAACTGTCGGTGGTTTTGATCCGGCAGATCTCCCGACACTACTAAAAGTATTTGCGGAGTTTGAAGTTCGGTGTGGGCACGCGGAGATTCAAGAAGGTGAAATGTAAAATGACACAGGAGACACAAAAATTTACGTGGTTCGGGCCGCCTGAGCGTAATACCCTACTCCACGGGGTGTGTTGGTGTTGTATTGGATGTATGAACTCAACTCAGGTGACGTGAGTTGAGAGCGCGTGTGAGCCGATCAGACCAGATCAGATCAGATCAGATCAGAGAGTCCAGAGAGATCAGAGTGCGGAGAGCCCTCTATGTATCGTCGGCTTGTCCTTTTATAGTACAAGGACAGGCCGTTACAAGTTGGCCTGGCCCGACATGTGGACCCGACGGTTACTAATATTGATACACATTTGATGCGCTTAATTACCCTTAATGACCGAGTTATGGGCTTTGACAACGCCGTTACTGGTAATAAGGGTCGTCCGATCGTGTGTCATTAACATAGTATTAATGACACTTAATCGGGTCTTGAAGTCCTTGATTCCCCTTTGAAGAACCAGAGCCGTTGTGGAGTCTATCGGAGGTTTGAGGCTGAAGATCCAACGGTTGGACACGTGGCGGCTCTGGAGCATACTGTGGGGAACAGATAGGTCCGGTGCCACCAGACACGTCTCAGTTCCGGAGCTTCCCTCGGTTTGGGGTTAGGTCCGGGGGTGCCGTTATGGTACATAGCCCGGAGCTTCCCCCTTGTGGGCGGTAGCTCCGGTTTGATGGTACACGTGGCGACCCTGGGACTAACCATGTTGGGGAAGCGGGTCCGGTTATGTCTGACATGTGGGCTTCCGAAGGTCTTCAAATCAAGTAGATGACATTTCCTTGAGATCTCTGCAATCTCAAGGGGTATACGGTACCCAGGGTACCGACAGGTTGCATCCGAAGCAATCTCTACTTGCAAATGCTCTAACTTGATCCTTAAATTAAAGGATGAGCTTAAGTTGACTCAAGGCAAACAAGCACCTAAGGGTGGCATCTTTGACAAAGAGAAGGTGGCGTATGCACGAAGTGCATACACCAACACAAGACCTCCCAATGTCAAGGATGGTCTTGGTTATACTAGAGGTGGAAAGCAAAATGCCAAAACCTCTAAGTATGGCAAAGACTTGATTGTTTTTGTCAAGGGAAGCTCATCCACAACTGAAATTGGCAAGAACACTTCAACTAGCACTTACATGCCTAAATCTGAACCGCATCCTCTATTTCATGATTTTGATGCATCATATGTTTTGATGAGGAACAAGTATGACAACATATATGCTAGATATGTTGGGTCACTCAACAAGAGCACCAAGCCTTGCGTGTGGGTGCCCAAATGCCTCACCACTAACGTCAAAGGACCCAACTCCGCTTGGGTACCTAAAAGGAAGGCATAATCTTGTTTTGTAGGCGTACTCCTTCGGTGGATCCAAATGGGTGCTCAATAGTGGGTGCACAAACCACATGACCGGAGAGAGAAAGATGTTCGAGGAGTATGAGGAACATGATGATCCAAATGAAGGGATCCTCTTTGGGGACAATAACCGAGGGAAAATCCTTGGCTCTGGTAAAATCGTCATCTCTCCCCAACATACTCTTTCTCACGTTTTGCATATTGATTCTCTAGACTATAACCCCTTGTCCATATCACAACTATGTGACAAGGGTTACAATTGTGTTTTCACTAATGAGGGTGTGAGCGTCCTTAGAAGAAGTGATAACTCAATCACGTTTAAGGGATGCTCAAGGGAAAGCTTTATCTTGTGGATTTTGCCTCGGATAAAGCTCAACTTGACACATGCTTAATGGCGAAAACCAACATGGGATGGCTTTGGCATAGAAGGCTAGCCCATGTTGGGATTAGGAACTTAAAAAAGCTTATTAAAGGCGAGCACATCTATGGTTTGAAAAATGTTGTCTTTGAAAAGGATAGAACATGTAGTGCTTGCCAAGCGGGGAAGCAAGTGGGAGCTCAACACCCCTCCAAGAACATCATGACGACAACAAGACCATTGGAGCTGCTACATATGGACCTTTTCGGGCCAATAACCTACATTAGCATTGGAGGTAACAAATATGGTCTTGTTATTGTTGACGATTTTTCTCGTTTCACTTGGGTGTTCTTCTTGCATGATAAGGGTGAAACTCACGGTGTCCTCAAGAGGTTCTTGAGGAGAGCTCAAAATGAGTTCGCCTCAAGAATCAAGGCTATAAGAAGCGACAACGACACCGAGTTCAAGAATACTCAAGTGGAAGAATTCTTGGATGAGGAGGGCATCAAGCATGAATTTTCAGCTCCATACTCTCCTCAACAAAATGGGGTGGTGGAACGGAAGAATAGGAAACTCATTGAGATGTCAAGGACGATGCTTGATGAGTACAAGACATCGGGTCAGTTTTGGGCGGAGGCGGTTAACACCGCTTGCCACGCCATCAACCGATTGTACCTCCACCGCCTCCTCAAGAAGACTCCCTATGAGCTTCTAGTTGGTAAGAAACCCAATGTCTCTTACTTTCGTGTTTTTGGGAGCAAGTGCTATATTCTAAAAAAGAAGCCTAGGACTTCGAAGTTTGCTTCAAAGTCCGATGAAGGTTTCTTGCTTGGTTATGACTCAAATACCCACACCTACCGTGTCTTCAACAAATCCTCTGAAATTGTTGAAATAGCACGTGACGTGGTGTTTGATGAAACTAATGGCTCCCAAGTGGAGCAAGTTGATCAAAGTGTGCTAGATCAAGAAGACTATCCACAAGAAGCTGTTAGGAGGATGGCACTTGGAGATGTTCAACCACAAGAACAACCTCAATGCTCAAGTGACCAACAACAAGATGATGCAAGTCATCCCCCACGCGATCAAGTTGAAGATGGACAAGTGGCACCTCAACATGATCAAGAAGACAAAAGTCAAGAGGGAAGCATACATCAATGGGGAGACCAAGAAGAAGAAGAGGATGCTGATGACTCAAGAGTTCAACCTCCACATCCTCGTGTGCATCAAAGTGTTCAACGGGATCACCCTGTTGACAACATTTTAGGAGACATTACAAAAGGGCTAATCACTCATTCTCGTGTTGCAAATTTTTGTGAACATTACTCCTTTGTCTCTTCTTTGGAGCCCCATAAGGTTGAAGATGCATTGAGAGACCCGGATTGGGTGGTGGCCATGCAAGAGGAGCTTAACAACTTTGAAAGGAACAAAGTTTGGGAGCTTGTCAAGCGTCCACAAGCAAATGTTGTAGGAACCAAGTTGGTGTTCCGCAACAAGCAAGACGAACATGACATGGTGACAAGGAACAAGGCATGACTTGTGGCCAAGGGGTACTCACAAGTTGAAGGTTTGGATTTTGATGAAACCTTTGCTCCCATAGCTAGGCTAGAGTCACTTCGTATATTACTTGCCTTTGCTACTCACCATGATTTTAAGCTCTACCAAATGGACGTCAAGAGTGTGTTCCTAAATGACCCAATCAAGGAGGAAGTCTATGTGGATCAACCACCAGGTTTTGAAGATCAAGACTTCTCAAACCATGTCTTCAAATTGTGTAAGACTCTCTATGGCCTCAAACAAGCTCCTAGAACTTGGTATTAGTGTCTTAGAGACTTTCTAATTCAAAATGGTTTTAAGATAGGAAAAGCTGATTACACTCTCTTTACAAAGCACTTTAATGATGATCTCTTTGTGTGCCAAATATATGTCGATGACATTATATTTGGTTCTACTAACAAAGTGTTTGTGATGAGTTTTCTAATATAATGATGGAGAGATTTGAGATGTCCATGATGGGGGAGTTGAAGTTCTTTTTAGGTTTCCAAGTCAAGCAACTCAAAGAAGGCATGTTCATAAGTCAAACGAAATACACTCAAGACATACTAAAGAAGTTTGACATGGACAAGGCCAAACCCATCAAGACGTCTATGCAACTAATGGACACCTAGACCTCAACGAAGATGGTCCAAGTGTGGACCAAAAGGTATACCGTTCCATGATTGGTTCTTTGTTGTATCTTTGTGCATCTAGACCGGATATAATGCTAAGTGTGTGTATGTGTGCACGTTTTCAAGCTGCACCTAAGGTGTGTCATATGACCGCCGTGAAGAGAATTCTTAGATATTTAGTTCACACACCTAGCCTAGGACTTTGGTACCCCAAAGGATCCAAGTTTAACCTTATTGGCTATTCTGATGCAGATTATGCGGGGTGCAAAGTTGATAGAAAGAGCACATCCGGGACATGTCAATTCTTGGGTAGATCCTTAGTGTCTTGGTCCTCTAAGAAACAAAACTCCATTGCTCTTTCCATAGCCGAAGCGGAGTATGTCGCAGCCGAAAGTTGTTGTGCACAACTTCATTGGATGCGACAAACTCTAAGGGATTATGGTATAAATTTGCGCCATATTCCTCGCCTATGTGACAATGAGAGCGCCATTAAAATAGCCCATAATCCGGTTGAGCATTCAAGGACCAAACACATAGACATTAGACATCACTTCTTGAGAGATCATTTCTTAAAGGGGGACATAGTGATTTCCCATGTAAGAACCGAGAACCAACTAGCCGATATATTCACCAAGCCTGTAGATGAGAAGCGCTTTTGTGAGCTTAGGAGTGAGCTCAATATCTTAGATCCTCGAAATGTGGCTTGATACATGCACATCTGAATGTTTACTTTACACCTTATTCAAAAGAATGCACGTGTTTGAGAAATTCATCTCTATCTCGATTTTCTCCAAAATATTTGAAAAACTAGTGACTTTGTGAGTTATGGTCATAGTTTGAATGTTGATTGCTTACTGACCATATTCATAAAGTTTTGTTGTGGCAATATGTCCAAAAGGATCAACTATAGTGGCTAAAACTCAAATATATATGTTTTCAACCTCCTAGGACTGGACTAGTCCGCCCTATGGCCGGACAAGTCCTGATCCGGACTGGTCCGGGTCTGGTCCGCATGACCGGACTAGTCCGGCCCCTTCACCGGACTAGTCCGTCCCCTGGGGACTTAAACCCCCAGGAGGCGGCCGACCCCTCCACTTCTCCATTTGGCTCTCTCTCTCTCCCACGCGCATGAAACCGCCCTCCTTCGGCGATTTTCGATTCCATCCAACAAAAACCGATTCCAATCCGTGCCTTTGAAGCCCCGGAGGTGTGGGAAACTTTCCCCGATCACTCACTACACAATCCATCCCCGATTTCATCGTTTTCTCAAGATTTGAAGAGGTATCCCTCACTTTTCAAAATCTTGCCTCATTCTTGATTCATTGAGTTTTGATAGATGCCTCTTCATTAAAGTTGCTTCTAGTAAACCTGTGATCATAGCCTAGGAATATTGCGACTCGATTCCAAGATTTCTCGAAAAACCGTTAGAGTTAGGGTTTAACCTGTGTAAACCAGGCTAGTTCGGTGCCAGGCGGACTAGTCCGCCTCTGGGGCGGACAAGTTCAGTGTACACAGGTCAAACTCCAACTTTGGTTGTTTCTCGAAATATCTTTCGCATTATTCCAACTCCTTGACCTTCTATCTTATGGCTTCTATCCTTTTCAGCTGAAATGACCGCTCCTCGCCGTTCCACTTCTCCCCCCACTGACCCCGAGTGGGAGGTGGAGCAGCTTCGCCTTGGCGAGGAACGGGCAAGAGCTGAGGTTGCGGCTGCTGAGAAGTTTCTCAAGCAGCAAGAAAGGGCAAAGGCGGCCAAGAAGCAACAAGCCAGGGTCGCAGCTATGGCCTATGACGAAGATAAAGCAATGGCTCGGGCCATTGAGGAGTCCCGCAAGGAACTCTGGAAGAAGAAAAGAGAGGAGCGCGAGGCTCATAACTCTCAGGCCGCTGCTGCACAAGTCTCCAAGAGGAAGAGACTTGTGACAATTGGAGAGAAAGACAACTGCAAGGAGCCAGCCCAAGAAGAAATTGCTGAACGCCGGATCGAGCGAGATCCGAAGAATGGCAAGGTCCGGCTCCAGTAGAGCCCAAGAAAAGGAAGCCACTATGAAGATACTGGCGAAGAGAGCCGCAGGCCCTGTGATCAAGGAGAAAGGGAAAGGCAAACTGATTGGCCCCTTGGAAGTGCACACTCCTGAGAGAAATCCCAACAGGAGCGTGAAATAGCTGCCAATGTCTTCCATAGGAAGGGAGCCGAGAAAGCAAGAAGGCTCCGGACGGACAAGGTCTACAAGTATGAGAGGAGCACCGCCGACCCTCGGTTTTGGTGTGACTTTGATTGTGATTATTACCGTCTTGTCTACCAAAGCATGAAGAAGCCTGTGATTGAAGCACAATGGGTAGACTGGGAGTACATGGGCAAGAAGCAACACTCTGCTTTTTATGCGGTCATTAAAGCTGCTGAGCGCCATGTGCTCAAGAAGATCATGTGATTCAAATACGACTGGAACGTTGAAGTCATGCTGCAGTTTTATTCCACCATCTACTTCACCACCTCAGGTGATAGACAGATCATATGGATGACGCATGGCGAGCAGCTTTCAGTCACATTTGAGGAGTTTGCCAAGATTCTAGGTCTTGAGGCTCACCTGGATCATGAGATAATCATCTCTAACCTCAAGGCTGTAGACCGAGACGAGCTGGCCTACATGTATCTGAGTCATGTTCAGTATGATGTCGGGCATGCTCGCAATATCAAGACATTCTACAACATTCTGAACAGGATCCTGAGGTGGACAATAGCACCAAAGGATGGTGATGCAGGGGTGATCCAAGGCAACTTGAGGCACCTGCTACATCTTATTGATGGGGAGAGAAGTTCAATCTCATTGATTACATGTTCGACGACATTTTCAACATCTCGCATACCACCAACCGTGCTTGCGGGTATGCCCCCTACATCATGTATCTCATTGAGAAGGTGTCGGGCGTGACCTTCGTCAAGGATGTGACTCATCGCCCGCTCCATCCTAAGACGCCTCCTACAGTGCCGCCTCCTCCGCGCCGGAAGAACGAGGAGCCTCCTTCTCACTCCGCGGTGCCAGCTCCTCGCCCCATGGCGCCTCCTTCCCCGCCTCCGCCTCAATCCTTGAGCGCTTTCTTCAAGTGCTTCAAGGCGATCTACACTTCCTGCCGGAAGCAAGAGATCTGGAACTAGAGGGCACACAAGCGCCAAGAGAAGTACCTCAAGGCGGTGTGTGACAAGCTGGAGGTCCCCATGTCCTCTCCGGAGGCGAGCGACGGGGAGATCACTCCATTCCCCGCCTTCACTGCCGACAAGCTCGCCCAACTCCAAGAGGATGGGAGCTCTTCCCGGGCAGCTCCATCGGCTCGTGCCTCTGACGACGACGACCACGAGGACCCGGAGGCCATGGAGAGCAACTCCGACGCTGAGGCAGATGATAGTGAGGACGGCAACGACTAGTGGATAGGGCTCGTTGTTCCTTTCTTCTTTTCCTTTTTGGTGTCTTGATGCCAAAGGGGGAGAGTTAGATGGGAGTTAGATGGGGGGAGAATTAGAATTAGTTGTGTAGAGTGTAGCCCTTATTTTGGATCCTTGGACATGTTGCACTCCTTATTGTAATTTTTATGTCATGTCGAATGTTTAAATTTGTGCAAGACTATGTTTTGAATGTTTAATATCAGTATGATGCTTTGAATGTCTATCTTTTAATCATATTCATATTTATTATGTCTTGTCACAAATTGTTGAGCACAACACGTAGGCACCCCACCATAACGTGTGTGTGTATGAAGGACTTCCTCAATCTCTCTTTCATGATGCATTCATTGAGGGGGAGTCACTCATACACCCGCACGTTATGAAAACCAAATTTATACTCTTATATGTGAAGACTTAATGTGTTGTCATCAATCACCAAAAAGGGGGAGATTGAAAGTGCATCTAGGATCCCCGTGGGTTTTGGATGATTGATGACGACAATTAAGTGACTAATGAGCTCAGTGATCTTAAGCACAGGTGTGTACTCAAGTGGAAGCACAATCCCTCAAAAAAGGAAAAGGATGAAAACGACGATGTCAACTCGAAAAGGAGAAACTAGGGTTTCTAGTGTGTAGAGTTTAGACTAGCCAAATATGTGTGAGGGTGTGTGTGTAAAGTGCATTGAGATCAAGTTGGGAGCTCAAAGCGGTTTAGAGATCAAACCCATTGAGAGAAGAGAGTTGGAAGCAGTCTGACAGGAGTGGCCGGACTAGTCTGTGCAGGTGGCCGAACTAGTCCGCTCCTGGCCGGCCAAGTCCGTTTTCAGCCGGACCAGAAGGGTCTGACTGAGTTCGGACTAGTTCGTAGTGGGACGGACTAGTCCGGGTAGTCGTGAAGTGGGTTTTGGGGACTAAGTCCCAAAACCAAGGACTTGTCCATTTTGGTCCGGACCAAGAGGTCCTGACTAAGATTGGACTAGTCCGCCCTGGGGGCTGGACTAGTCCGGGTTTGGGGAGAAGTTGGTGTTTCAGCGACTAAGTCTGGGTAGACCGGACTAATCCGCCCTGGGGGCCGGACTAGTCCGTGGTCTTCAGACTAGTCCGTTTTCACACGGAACAAAAGGTTCTGTGTGAGATCGGACTAGTCCGGTTGTGACAATACTAGTCCGTTTTGAAGTGACCGTTTGAATTTGAAGTTTGGCGGGTAGTGTGACGATTGCCGCGCAGTGCGACAGTTGTCAGGGACGTCAGTGGTCCCCTAGGCCGGACTAGTCCGGGCTGTAGGCCGGACTAGTCTGCCCATCTGCTGAAGTTAGCAGTATGGGTTGGGAACCTCTATAAATAGAGGACCCCTGGGTTCATTTGAACAAGATCTTGAGCAAGTTAAACCCTAGCGCCGCCACAGCAACCTTGAGCCTCCAAAAAGCCTCCTTCTTGCCTACATTCCCTCTAAAACTAATTCTTATGTGGATTAGGGTTTGGTGAGGTGAAGAAGAGGAAGAACACCGCTCTTTGGCTCTCGGTTTGATCTCTTGCACTTTGTGAATCTTTGTGATCTATGGCTTGAGTTGATCTTTATGATTTGTGATTGTTTTTGTGGTGGGAGCCTCAGATTGTGAGAAGCCCCAACGAATCTTGTATTCACCCTTTGTGATAGTGAAGAACCAAGTTAGGCCCGTGTGGTAAACTTGGTGAGGGAAGGGTTGTTGAACCCGGTCCTTCGTGGACTCCTCAACGGGGACATAGATTTCTTCGTGGGATCGAACCTCGAGATAAAATCCTTGTGTCAATGCAATGTGTTCACAGCGTTCTATCCGCCATCCCAATTTATGCGATGTGTACCTCAAATTGAGACATTTAGTCATTCAAGCTATTGACAAAGCCAGGAAACAACGCTTATGGAGAGGCTCGGACATCGCTGGCAAGGGCCGGCCCCTGGTGGCCTGGAACCAAGTTACAACACCAAAGGAAAATGGAGGCCTGGGTATGAAAAACCTCACTGCAATGAATGGAACCTTGCTCATGAAATTCCTCTGGAAAATCTATAACAAAGCAGACATCCCCTGGGTTCACCTCATCCATCAGCGCTATTGCAGAAATGGTAACCCCCCCCCCCCCCCACAACACAAAAGGAAAAGGATCCTTCTGGTGGAGGGATGTTGTGAGCCTATCTGATTCTTTTCTCACGAATTTTGAAGTCAAAACCGCCGCAGGGGACACAATTCGACTATGGCAGGATCAGTGGGAAGGCCACCTCCTCAGAAGGGACATGCCCCGTTTATACTCCTTCGCAAAAAGAACCAACATCTCAATGGCCCAATACCTCAGCAGCTCAGACCATCACAATCACTTTTTTCAACCATTGTCGGAGGAAGCACTGTTAGAACTGGCCAATCTGGAGGCCATGTTGGAGGAAATTTCACACAGGGAAGCTGCACAGGATGAGTGGACTCCAATCGGGGGAACAAGAACTTTCAGCTCCAAGCTTATTTACAACAACTATTACAAACACATCAACCCACCAACACCCTTTAGCTGGATTTGTGCCTCAAAGGTGCTAAAGAAAATAAAGATCTTCATGTGGCTGATGTTTCGAGACCGACTCAACTCACGCAACCTCCTGAAGAGAAAAAACATCACGATTGATAGAACGACTACACCTGCGTGCTCTGTGCTGACAATGTGGAGGAACTCACGTACCATCTCTTCTTTAACTGCTCCTTCAGCATGGCATGCTGGAATGTCCTTGGGATTCACTGGGACCACGACATCCCCTTCTTTCATACCCTGCAAAAAGCCAAGCTCAGCTGGGGTTGTCGCGCCTTCATGGAAACCTTCTCCATAGCGGCCTAGGAGATCTAGATTGCTCGTAACAATGTCATTTTCAGAAACTCTACTCCCTCTATAAACGCTTGGAAACGATCCTTCATTGCTTCAACAAGGCTTCAGGCCTGCCGTTTTAAGCCGAAGGATAGGGCCAGTGTGCTCTTGTGGCTTCAGAGTTTGTAAAGGATGTTCCTCCCTCTGGAACACCTAGTCAAGCTCTGTTGAGCTATTGTAACTCGCTGTTACCTCGTCTCTTTTAATATATGTTTTATGGCTACTGGGGTTCTCCCTTGCAGTTTTTCACCGGTCAAAAAAAAAAATCCTTGTGTCCCTTGTGTACTTCGCTTTCACTTATTGCATATTGCTTCTAGGGTTAGCTCTACCGGTTTGCTTATCACTTTTGTCTCATTGTGATCCTTAGCTTCATACTTACCATATAACTTGTTAAGGTTCACTAAGTCATTCTAATATACTTTGCATCACAAGAATTGGACTAAAACTTGTTAGAAACACCTTTTTAGACTTTCCCTGTAGGAGGACCGGACAAGTCCGCCCCTGGACCGGACTAGTTCGCCCCCTGAGTACTAATCTCGTTTTATTAAGTCATTTTAGGTCAATTAGCCTATTCAACCCCCCTCTAGGCAACTTTCATGAGGCGATGATGGCGTTAGATCAACGACGAGGTGACCTGGTGTGGCGAGGAGCTCCTTCTCCCTGCGTGTCGTGGGTCGACGAGGGTGAATGTGGTAGCGATGATGATTTGAAGGGTGGAGGTGGCTAGAACCGATGAGTCACTTGCAACAGGAGCATCTAGCGGTGGTGAACCCTTCCTCTCCCCAAACAGTCTCGTGGAATGGTGGTGGTGAAGCTCGCAGGCAGTTGTGATGATGGATCTGAGTGGTGGGGCTAGCATCTTCTTGCGATAGTGGATCTGGATGGCGGGGCTCACGGACTGCCTACGACGATGGATCTAAAAGGCGGGGCCTGTAGAGCGCCTACGACGGCGGATTTGGCAACGGAGCTTGCGAGCGCTGACGTCAACATATGGTAATGATCTTGAGCAGGTTGAGGATCAATGCCTCGATCTATGTGGCACACCGACTAGAATGTCAGTGGACTAGGAGGATTTCGGAGGTCGACGTGCTCCTGGTGTGGTTCTTAGCTTCACCATGGTGCAGATTGACAGCGATCCACTCGTGCGGCCTGCTCCAAGCAGGTGGATCGCGAATGTGTGGTGGTGGTTGTGGGTGCAGTGGTGTGGTTGTGGCGTAGATGCGGGTCGTGAAGGTGATTGCGAGTGTGACGTGGTAGTAGTTATGGGTGAGTTGTAGACAATCTGATCGATGATATTGTGATCGGACGATCGTCGATTCTAATGTTGGTGATGGTCACAAAGACTCGCACAATAGTTCGTGAGGATGGGGAGACCTTAGGTACAGGTAAAAATCTAGTCTGGACAGAAAGTCAGGTTGACAAGGGCAATGCTTGCAGGCGTCTTTAGTCCTATTGAGATGCTGTCAAGTACCTCCCTATAAACCGTTCAGGTGAAAACTTTGCTTACAACGATAGCATATGTACATCATATCCAGGTGTCATTTTGTGAAGGATGGACACTATAATTTTTTTACCTGTACCTAACATTTATGTCTGTAGTGAATTATCCATCTTTAGGTATCCACGGATCAGTCATCCGCAACGATCACACCCTGCTAGCTCATAACATAGTGCGTCCAATACCAGAGCAGGTGATTCACGGTATGGCCACAGGACGACCATGGCGAGAGGTCCATGCGTTGTCGATTAGGGATGCTAACGGGTCGGGTTCGGGTCGGATATAGCAAAAACCATACCTAAAAAAATGTGTGCGGGTAAATTTTCGTATCCGAACCCGTACCCGTAGGAAAAAAATCGTACCCGAATCCGACGGATTTTACCCGGGTTTTGGGTACCCGACGGGTACCCGTTAGAGTTCTAGGATTTCTATTTTCTGCCGCTTCATCTTCGATCGGATGGCGGCGGCGGTGGTTGGATCTGCGGCGCGACAGTCAGATCTGAGGTGCAGTGCTGCAATTTTTTAATGGGTCAGCTGCTAGGGAATCAGTGTTGTCTTAGATGGACCATTTTTAATGGGCATGAAATAAACCTCAGAATCAGTGAGCTGTTTCGGGTATTGACGGGTACCCGCGGGTAAGAAGTAAAACCCGTACCCGCAAAATATCGAGTCAGGTACAGGTTGTACCCGCGGGTAAAAAATCATACCCGTACTCGCACCTATCGGGTACAATACCCGCCGGGAACCTATCGGTGCGAACTGTGCTCGGGCTTGGCCTCAAGCTCGCTGGGCTGGGCTGGCCCGGCATGGCCCATTTAGGGGCGGCCTGTTCGGTCCGGTGATGAGGCCTAACTGGCCCGGCAGGCACAGTCCGGCCGTCACAGCACCCGCACCCGCACCCGCACCCACTAGCATGTATAAAAGACGCTGCTACATCCAACAGTTGAACTCCTCTCCACCGTCTCAGTTCCCGACCCCCATTCCCCGCCTCAGCACCCATCCCCCTATCCCCGTCCAGCGTGCGCGGCCGCGCCCTTCCGCCCAGCGCCCCCGCGCCCTTCGTCCCAGCCCCGGTGCCCGTCCGCAATCCACCCCGGAGCCGCTGATCCCGTCCGCCCCGGCGTCGCCGAGCCTGTCCGCCCCGACGCCACAGATCCCGTCCGCCCCAGCGCCGCCGATCCCGTCCGCCCTGACGCCGCAGCGCCCGTCCACCTTGGCGCCGCCTCTCGTGTCTGCGACTTCATTTGTATGGCCGCCGGCCTGCCGCACCCCCTCATTCATCTCGCATGATGTTCTAATCTAGGGCTTAGGTGCTGCAAGGTCGGGTTTCGGGCCGGCCCGGCACATCAAAACGAGACCCGGGCCGTGCTCGGGCCTAAGTGTTCGACCCGCATGCCGGCCCAGCCCAGCTCGGCCCGTTTATTTCTCAGGCCATGCCGGGCTCATGGGTTTTAGGCCCAAGCCCGTCCATGCTCGGGCCAGGCTAGCCCGGCATTGCCCATTGACCACCTATACCAGCTGCTGAACATGCTGAAAAAAAAATCACAACAAATCAAAACCATAAAGCGTAGCAGCAACCAGTCCAAGTGACAAGATAAAAAGAGTGCAGGTCCCGATGAAGCAAAAAACCAACAATCTGAGCATGACTACTTGCTCCAGCAAATAGATGGTACAAGTACCAAAAACAAAGGTTGCTTCCTACAATACTACCAAGATCATCCTTGCTGTAAAATATCTGTGAACCAAGCCATGAACTGGTTTCCTCTTAAGTATTGTGGTTCTGAGAAAAAGTAAACCGATGTCGGGTGATGGTGAAAGAGGAGATGAGGCATCACTACAAGTTACAACAAATTAATCTTCTAGGTTACAAAATTGCATGCTCAACAAATTCCCCAGCACTATTGGATTCTTTGCGAAGCATCATCCACAAATCTACGGAACTGCGCTGCAAGTTCCTGGTAAAACTTGACATCTGACAACCTTATTCTGTTGATTGCTGACTTGAAATGCCGGATTGCAACTTCTGGAATCTCAAAGTTCTCCTGTTTGAGGTTTAGCAGTTTATCTGTGAACATTTGCAACCATCCAGTAAAAATACAGATGGTCATGTTACCAGAGTGCGGAGGAATGAGTAGCTTACATCAAGCGCAGCAATGGCAGCTTCCCTGCAGACAAGCTTTATGTCAGCGCCTGTGTGGCCTTCTGTGAGTCTAGCAAGTTCATTGAGATTCACGTCAGCGTTGCATGGCATGCTGCTTGTGTGAATCCGGAAAATGTCTTCACGGTCACCTTCATCTGGTGGCTGCACATCGAGCAGCCTATCAAATCGACCTAGTGCATTTATTTCATTCATAATGTTAGAACATTGGAGTGTAGGAACTAAGGAGCATTATTATTGTAACTCAAGGAGCACAAACGATGAAATATAAATGCATAGATGGAATATTTGGATAACTAACCAGGTCTCAGAAGTGCATGATCAATTTTGTCAGGACGGTTTGTAGCCGCAATAACAGTAACACCAATTCTCTGGTCCAAACCTGTTCCAGTGATTGTAAACTATGCACGATCAAAATTTTGAGACCAATCTAAGCTTGTGCATTGCAAAATCGGTAGAGAACTAGAGACAGGAGCAAAGAGTTATGTTGAACTAGCAGGGTGTGATCTAGCAGGGACGCACTATGTTATGAGCTGACAGGAGCAAAGAGCTACGACTCCATTAACTACTATAAGGGCACTGCCTCACATCTCATCTGACAGCTATTTTTCTTAGATACTAGATTCAGATCATGCCTTCTTATACTCATTTATGAAAATAACTGAAATTAAATGCTCGTATCCTTAGAGTTTACGGATTTATAAATACAGGTACAAATCTGAAACAGGAAGGAACATAAAGAGGCAAGTAGTAGAAGCTAATGAACCTTCTAACTCAACGAGCAAGTAATTAACCAGAACCATCACTCTCAAGATATATGATACTTGGTTTCTATACAATCACAAGCGTAAAACACTTCAGTACCTTCCGAGTTCCAATTTTAGTGACAAAATAAGTTGACGGATATGTAGCCTGAGGTAATTATTATCAAGTTGCTGGAAAATAAAGGATTAAAAGAGAAATTTCCAGGTGAAGAATCAAAACTCACCATCCATTTCTACAAGTAACTGACTGAGTACCCTATCAGCAACAGATGTGCCATCATTTTCACAGCCACGAATTACCGCAAGCCCATCTATTTCGTCAAAAAATAATATTGCTGGTGCATTAGCTCTTGCCTTTGCAAACAAGGATCTCACTGCTTTCTCAGAGTCACCAACCCATTTGCTGAAAAGTTCAGGACCTTTAACTGCAAGGAAGTTCAATTTTGCTTCAGAAGCTACAGCACGAGCCGTCAATGTCTTGCTGCAGCCTGGTGGCCCAATCATTAACAATCCTCTAGGGGGTCGGATCCCAATGCGCTCAAATGCTTCTGGGCATTTCTGCGGCCATTGGATGGCTTCAATTAACTGCTTCTTGACTCTGGCTTGACCACCTACATCTTGCCATCTTACCTTCGGAAGCTCAAGCATTACCTGTACAGGACATGATTGAGGCATCAAACATCGTTATTGTTCTTCCACATGTCACATGCATATATATTGGAGATATAGGGTGAAGTCAGCAGTTACAGCTTTGCAAGTGGATAGAAGTGATACCTCTCGCATTGCACTTGGTCTAACCGTCATTTTAGCTTTCTCAAAGTCCTCTGAGGTCACCAACAGTAGCTTTCCATCTTTCCCATCATTTGACTCACTATTTTCTGTACTACCCTTGATGCAAGGGAAATCAGCTGATGACATGGACAATTTTGAGAGAGAGGATGACACCAAGCTAATTTGATCCCCCAAGTGACCAAGGCTCTCACGATTGTTGTTGTCCACACTAGTATCATGATTGTCAAGCCATTGAGTTGAATTTTTTTTTGAGCTGATGTAACGACGAAGAGCGCTCAATGCAGCCTCATTGCATAGTGCAGCTAGATCCGCACCCACAAATCCATGGGTGGCCTGAGCAAGAGACTCGAGCTCCTCAGCAGTAAGAGAGTGGTGAACGCCAATTAGAAGATGGTGAAGTATGTCCAGCCTTTGTCCAGGAGATGGTACTCCTGCATGCCAGTTGAAGACAACAATCCTGATCCACTTCGTTTTAAATTAACATTTATCAAATAAACATGTGATGCAACATTATAATTTAGAATCAACGACACCATTTTAAATTTGATACCATCCATAATCAAATGACAACCGTAGTATATAAATGGTTATAGAAAATAGCTGTACCAAACTACCAATAACACAATGTAACCACTCACCACCTACTAGGGACGAACAGGACAATCCATTGCTTATATATGCTAGCCAACACTATGTGACTAGTGTAGTCCATGAGCATAACAGTAGCAAGTGCTAACTTAGAAAGCATAGAAAACATACAAAGCTTTTATTTTGAAGATACACGAGTGAAATCACAGCATTCTACCTATTTCAACTTCTCGATCCAATCTTCCAGGACGCCGCAATGCAGGCTCAATACTGTCAGGTCGATTTGTAGCAGCGATCAAGAGAACACGTTCTTTAGGGCCTATCCCATCCATCAATTTTAACAGAGTGGCTACCATTCTAAGAGATAATTCCTCGCCCCCATCCTTCCTTGCTGGAGCAATCACATCCAATTCATCAATAAATATCTAAAAAGAATGAAGACACATGACATGAATACATAATGCTAATATAATGGTAATATGAATCTTTAGTTGGTACAAAAAATACTTTCATACATAGTACTGAAGTGTTGCTAACTAAATAAGTCAACCATAACCTTTGATAATCAGTGAAATAAACAATTCAATATTTTCCTAACTAATATGAAATGTTTTGGACAGGATGGTTGAAATAGCCCGTTGACGAACCCTGATCTATAATCAGAGAGTATCTTCTTATTTTTTCGAGTAAATTTCAAAACCTACAACTATTTATAACATTGTAACACAAACTAAAACTTTGTAAGCCTATTTCACAATACTACAATTATTTTGACCCTTTGTAACAAAAAACTACAACTTTTTTGGCACATGTGTGATGTCAGGTGGGACCATTCCATATAGTGCTTGTGTGATTAATATGTAGGTCCATGTCACAGAAGTTGTAGGTTATTGAAACTTGGGGATGAAATGGTTGTAACTTTGTGAAATGGACAATAAAATTTGTAGTTTTTTTTACAAGAGCACGAATAGTTGTAGGTTTGTGAAATTTACTCTATTTTTTTCCATTGTTTCACCTATTTCACTATCAATTTAGATACGGTAACATCAAAAGAGAGGAAATAATGAGGCGAACATAATAAAAGTGGAGATGCTTCTCAATAAGAGCAACCCAACAATAATAATCATATAGGGAAGTTATTCTACAATACTTCAACCGAAATCAACTTCATTAGTATGTTAAGGCAGCTAGGTGTCAGCAGTACAATTTACTTACCAAATGTCACAGTTACTATGCTGAATATGCATGACAGGTATTATTAAACAGATAATGTTTCCGATGGTAAGATTGTTCTTTTGCCACTCCACGTAATAAATGGCAAAAAACAATATAATGAATTGTGAGTGAACCTTTTAAGAGGTAAGTTCTATTAGGCTTTCATGTGCAGTTGGTATAACAGCTCAAGAAAACAAAACTATGCGCTTGAAGAAAATCTAACCACTGCAGGGGCAGCTTGCTTAGCTGAACTGAAAACATCAAAGAGTGCTTCCTCACTTTCACCAAAATATTGACTTATGATCTCTGGTCCATTGATTGTAAAAAGGTTAGCACCTGCATTATGGGCACATAAAGCAGCAAGAGAGGTTTTCCCTGTTCCAGGTGGACCATAAAGAACACCTTTGTACCTGAAAACAATAAAAATATTACTGACTGAAGTCTGAAAGAATCAATAATGTGGCAGGTATAGGGGTGTATAAGTTCAAGCTATACCTTGGCACATGAATTTGATCAGCCAATGAAAACGAAATGATTTCCTTTATTGTTGCTGACTCTTTAGATAACCCACCAAGCATGGGAGCATGACTGGAATCTTCATTTCTTTTATCATCAACCACAGAGGATTTTAATGGCAAGCCTGGTTTATCTGAGCCAAGCTTCTCTGAAGAGACTGAAGCAGAGAGATGCACTTTTGTAGTCCAGTCAACAAGGAATGAAATTGGGGCTTCTCCCAATTTAGAAGAAGTCTCCACATTATTCAGCGTATCGCCTTTATCATACAAAACCTCCACGCCAGAACTATCTGATTCTGCTCCAGTTACCACAAATAAAAACAATTTACCACACGTTGAGAGAGGAACATAGTTCCCCTTCAACAAGTGTCTACCACTGAGCCACCGTAACGCGGAAGTCTGCAGCAATTCATTAATTTTCTCATCTGCTAATGCTAAACTTGCAGTGATTGGATCCAAGCACAATGAAGAGTCACCTTTGGATGCAAAATCATGTGACTGATTCTTTCGAACTGGAGTTGAGGAAATATTCTTAGGCAATTCTGTAACCACTCCCTTTCTCGCAGAATGGCAGTCAGACAATGGTTCTGGAAGTTTCAATCTTAGGTGGAGCAAGGGCAAGGAAAACATCCTTACATTTTATTACCCATAAAATATCAGCACCTTCTGTTTCTTTTTGGGCCTGAGATGTATGTAGGGGGTTAATAAACAAAGATTGACCTGCTGAAGGGTATCCCAGGGTACAAGCAAGATCCCAGGAGAGCTTGATGCCATTCTTTTGAACCTGGTAAGGCGATACAATAGAAAAGTTCAGTTTAATATTCTCAATATTATACATCAAGTGATGAAAAATAGAAAAGGCATACCTCAAGTGAGGGGAAAACAGTGGCAACCACAAAACTTCTCCCGGCTTCACCATACAAGATATCGTTATCAGAATCAAGATGAAAGGATCTGCTGCATTCCTCAAATAAATTATCTAGTGGGAATCCATCTAATTGGTCACAACTTGAAGAGATTAGTGATACCTATGAACGAATAAGCACATATCAGCTAAATTATTCAAAATAAAACATGGGTGACAGTAAGCCTGCAATCTTTTGCTTCACTGAAACTCAGGAAACCACGTGTTCAATTTCCCAACGAGAATATAATAACCACGTTAGCATTTAAATACTGTAAACTAACAGTACAGAAGTTGGTGGACTGAGGCCAAGAATAACAACTAATTGCTAAGATGAAGTCAAATTGAAGCTCAGAAGACTGGGATGATCATGATCTTTACTGGCCCGGAGATAAATTTAACCACTGAATCAAAATACAAAAACAAAGTTGGGCAACAATCTGTAATTCTTTGTTGTGGATTATAAGAGCAACATTGCACACGAATTAGTTGCATTCAATTGACAAGAAGTTAACTGCGCCAAGACAATTGAACATCATTGACTAAACAGTAGACACGGTCAAAGACAAACTCAGCAAGCACCGCAAGCTGAACTAGTGCTAATTACAACAATGAAAGTTCCAACTTCACAGAATTTCAGAAAGAGGTAAAGAAGGCTGAGACTCGAAGGAGTAGGAGCTTACGGAGATAATGCACCCAGGCCGCAGCCCCGCGCCGACCATGGCGGGCTCGCTGAGCCAGAGCCTCCCGCGGCTGCCTCCCCTGGGTCCCACGTCGGCAACGGTCCCGGCGAAGCAGCCGGCGCCGCCTCGGGGCACGAGCGTCGGGAACCGCGCTGCGGCGGTGGAGGCGACGTATGTGATGTCCAGGCAGCAGCCGCCGCCCTCCGAGTCACGAGAGCGAGAGGATGGGGTGCGGGGGGACGGCTGCGGTGACACCGCCGGCCGATTCTTCCTGCCCTTGGAAGGCATGGCGGCGGCTCCGGAGGATTTAATGAGGTTTAAGAGTTTTTGAGTCCCGTGTCCCGGAGCAGGATGAACAAGGAAGCGATAGGAGGTGCTTGGAGAGAGGCGGCCTACCGGACCTGGGTGTAAGAACTGCAACTCGAACAGCAAGAGGATAATCACAGCAACACAAAACTCCCAGATAAAAATCCGAACCGAGAAGATCAGCGAGAAATCGTAGGTGGCTCGGGAGGTCAATCTTCACTCCCGTTCACTTCACTCCATCACGTAAGTGTTCTTGCAGTAAAAGTTGATCAGAAAGGGGGAGGAAAAGAGAAGCAGGGTGGGAAACAGAATAACCACTTCGGTACAACGGTCTGAGCCGCAACAGCACGCCACCTCCAGGAGCGGCACCTTGATTCCCTCTGCCTTAGCCATGACACCTTCCCCCGCCGAAGATGCAACTTGTCTCCAAGCTGCTGCAGATGGAAAATGTTCCTTCAAGATGTAGTAGTCCTCCCAGGTAGCCGAAGAAGCAGGAAACCCAGACCACTAAATCAGGACCTACGGCACTGCTGAGTTACCTTTCTTCACCAATCTGCGATCAAGGATAAACTCTGGAGAAGCATCAGATATATCCAGTGAGGGTATAGAGGGTGAAGTGTGAAAAGTTGGAGTATGATCAGGGATGTACGCCTTCAACTGAGATACATGAAAGACTGGGTATACCAGTGAGTCAGTAGGCAAATCAATTTTGTAAGCAGAAGTCCCAATTTTCTGCAGCACAGAGTATGGTCCAAAGAATTTAAATGAAAGTTTAGGAGATTCCCGGCGCACCACTGACTGTTGGACATATGGCTGAAGCTTAACCAGCACAAGTTCTCCAACTTGAAAGGATCTCTCAGAGCGACGCCGATCAGCGTAAAACTTCATGCGGTTCTGAGCACGACACAGATGGTCACGCAGTAAAGAAGAGAAGAATTGGTGCTCTTGGAGCATCTCTGCCACCTCCGGATGATCAGAAGGCTCAATTGTGGGAAAGAAACCAGGAATTGCATCGACCCCATAGAGAGCCTTAAAGGGAGTACACTGTAAGGAGCTGTGGTAAGAAGTGTTGTACCATATTTCAGCCAATGTTAACCATTTGTGCCACTGTTTGGGAGTGTCATGGGTGGAACAACGCAAGAACATCTCAAGGCATTGATTAACTCGCTCCGACTGGCCGTCCGTTTGTGGATGATAGGCCGAGCTGAGTTGTAATTGTGTGTGCATCAACTTGAACAATTCAGTCCAAAAGGAACTTGTGAAGATCTTATCACGATCAGACACAATAGTCTTGGGAAGGCCGTGCAATTTAACCACATGATCAAAGAACAACTGAGCAATGGAAGCAGCGGTGAATGGGTGCTTGACAGGGATGAAATGGGCATATTTAGTAAAACGGTCAATCACCACCATTATCACTGAAAATCCTCCAGAAGTTGGCAAGCCCTCTATGAAGTCCATGGCAATGTCAGTCCATGCTGAATGTGGAACCGGAAGGGGCTCAAGAAGTCCTGGGTACTTACACAACTTGTGTTTAGCCTTTTGACAGATGGAACATTGCCTCACATATGAGTCTACATCCTGCTTCATTGTGCTTCAGACAAACAGTTTTCTAATCCGATGGTATGTGGCATTAATGCCGGAGTGACCCCCCAATGTCGAAGAGTGAAATGTAGAAATTAGCTTTGTTTGTAGTGCTGTATTGGCCCCTATCCACATTTTGCCCTTGAGTCGGATCAAACCATCAGAGAGAGAATAACCACTAGCATTAGGTGTAGAAATAGCCAATTCTGTAAGCAAGGTCTGTGCCTGATGATCATTGTTGTAGGAATTGATTACTTCCTGGATCCATATAGGTAAGACTGCGGATGTGGCCTGCATACTGAAAAACTGCCCCACTCTTGATAAGGCGTCGACAACAATGTTCTCAGAGCCCTTTTTGTAAAGAAACTTAAATTGCAGGCCAACCATTTTACGCATAGCTTTCTTTTGCATGTATGTGGACAAGTTTTGGTGCTGCAGATGGCAGAGGCTTTGATGATCTGTCTTAATCAGAAAGGGGCTCCGCTGGAGGTAACTTCTCCACTTGTCCACGACTGACATAACGGCCAAGAATTCCTTTTCGTATGTAGAAAGCTTCTGGTTTGTCTGGCTCAATCCCTTGCTAAAGAACGCCACCGGGTGACCATCTTGAGAGAGCACTGCACCAATACCAGTCTCACATGCATCGGTCTCCACAACAAATTGCTTTGTGAAATCTGGAAAGGCTAATACTGGGGTTGAGGTCATAGCACTCTCGAGCTTCTGAAATGCCTGCTCGGCACTGGCAGACCAAACGAAGTGCTTCTGTTTCAGAATGTCAGTCAAGGGTTTAGCAATTGCACCATATCCCGAGACAAATTTCCTATAGTAGCCCGTGAGTCCAAGAAAACCACGCAACTCAGTGAATGACAGGGGAGAAGGCCACTACACCATAGCTGATATTTTAGAAGGATCCGTGGAAACCCCTTCTTTAGATATTATGTGGCCCAAATATGATACCCTGTGCAGGGCAAAGGAACACTTCCTGAACTTCAGATAGAGGTTGTGATCCTGCAGCTTCTGAAACACCAGTCTGAGATGCTCCACATGATCCTCAAATGATCTGCTGTACACAAGTATGTCGTCCATGAATATGAGTACAAATTTCCTCATGTAAGGGGCAAACACTGCATTCATGAGGCATTGGAAAGTTGCCGGTGCGTTAGTAAGACCAAATGGCGTCACCCGAAATTGAAAGTGGCCGTGATGCATTTTAAATGCTGTTTTACTCTCATCCTCCGGTATTACTCTGATCTGGTGAAAACCTGAGGAGAGATCAATTGTGGAGAAGATAGTAGCCCCTGCAATTTCATCCAAGAATTCCTCGATTACCGGCATAGGGAACTTGTTCTTGACTGTGATACTATTCAGCCTGCGATAATCTACGCAAAAACGCCAACTCCCATCATTTTTCTTCACCAAGAGAACAGGCGATGCAAAGGGACTCATGCTAGGGACCACAATACCAGATTTTATCATCTCAGACACTTGGCGCTCAATTTCATCTTTCTGCTCTGGAGAGTACCGGTATGGCCGACAATTGACTGGTGTTGAATCAGGCAATAGAGAGATGCTATGGTCATACATCCTGGAGGGAGGTAAGGATGTGGGCTCTTGAAACAGATTGTCAAACTGATGTATGAGCTGCTGAATACTGGGAGGTATACTCTGCAGGAACTCTTGCTCTTTTGATGATGTAGTAGTTGGAGATGGCTCTAATAGGACTGCAACCCATAACTGATGGCCTTGAGCCCACTTGCATACCTGCTCACCAGATGCTTCAGTTAGTGCCTTTGGCATATCCGACAACAAGCCCTGCAGCTTGACATGATGACCATTATAAGTGAACTCCACACATTTAAGGGCCCAATTACAGGACATGGGATTGTAAAGTTCAAGCCAGTCCATGCCTAGAATGATATCATACGTGCCAATATCCAACAAAATCAGGGAATGAGTGAATGTCAGCCCTTGCATCCACCAACTGAAGTCCTGAACTTGTGATGAAGATGTCAGCACAGCACCATTGGCTACTCGAATAGTAGTATTCGGTAGAGGAGAAATATTGCAGTGCAGAGAATGGGCCAAAGAAGAGTCAATAAAAGAATGTGTGCTCCTCGAATCAAGCAGTATCAGCAAGGTTTGTTGTTAGCCAGAGCTTGTAACTGTATGGTTTGAAACTGCTGTTTACAAGAGAGAGCATACAGGGATAATTGAGAATCATCCTGCAATGTGGAGTGTTCAGTTGATTCTATAACGTTGAGTATGTCTTCAGAGAGGAACCCCCCTTCATCCACTGTTTGAGACCATAATGCACTGAGCTGTCCATCAGAAGGAGAATTACAACGATGAGAGGGAGTGAACTTGTCCCCACACTTAAAGCAGAGATTATTCACCCGACGAAACTCCTTGAGTTGACGGGCTTTCCACAAGTCATTGGTTGTATAAGGTGTCTTCATGTCAGGCTTCTGGTGAGATGCAGCTGAGTTTCTGAACATAGGATACCTATGAAGACGCAGTTTAGTTTGCTCATTGAGATGCTCCTGCACTGTGGCCAATGTGGCAGCCTATGACACAGAAGAGGGCATATGCATTTCGACAGATGGACGTAAATCATCCATTAACCCAGTCAAGAATTTAAAAACCAACATCATCTCACTAATGGTGGGATCATACAACTTCAGCTGGTAAACCAATGACTCAAAAGACTGCTTATATGCAGAAGCAGAACCAGTTTGTTTTATGTTTAAGAGTTCCATTGTCTTGGCTCTGTAAGTGTCGATCCCAAACTCCTGAGTAACAGCACATACAAAAGTTTCCCAATCCACATATCCTGCAGATAGTTTAAATGATTGATACCAATTAGAGGCACGGTCTACCATGTGTAAGGAAGCTGCAGAGACTCTAAATGCCATGGGAATGTCAAAGAGACTGAAATAAGACTCACATTTATCAATCCACACTTTAACTTCAGAACCATCAAATTTAGGGAAATCCATTTTGGGAATCCAGTTCCTTCTATGAGCAGAACCATCACCATGTACAGTATCAGGAACGATAGGGGGTGGGTTTAGGGGATATTGCGTCACCTGAAGAGGAATTCCACCCGAAGTACTGTTGATCGTCGCAGGCGAAGATGATGAAGGCGCCGGAGCCGCACCCATGATCCCAGATCCAGATGGTTTAATCGCCTGAACCAACCGCACTTGCTCCTATTGCAGAACCGCGATAGACTTCATAGAGAGATCCATTTGAGACTGCATCTTAGAAATATCCGAAGTCGGAGAAATCACACGTTTATCCATAGAATCCAACTTCTCTGAAATAGAACTTAAAGTATCTTGCAAATTCGCCTCTGAGGCTGCCATCTGTTCGACGATAAATCTAGCCTGAGGGCCTGGTTTCTGTGATTTCCCCATGTTGTCGCTCCTCCAAGTCGACCAAACCCAGGTAACGGATTTACAGAAATTGCCAAGGCAACTTCAACCTTCCTAGTGGAATTTTACTGGCCGGACCGAGAGAATCGCGAGCGAACAACAGTTAGAAAATACACACCAGAAAAGAAAATCCGAGTCTCTGATACCAGTGTAAGAACGGCAACTCGAACAGCAAGAGGATAATCACAGCAACACAAAACTCCCAGATAAAAATCCGAACCGAGAAGATCAGCGAGAAATTGTAGGCGGCTCGGGAGGCCAATCTCCACTCCCGTTCACTTCACTCCATCACGTAAGTGTTCTTGCGGTACAAGTTGATCAGAAAGGGGGAGGAGAAGAGAAGCAGGGGTGGGAAACAGAATAACCACTTCGGTACAACGGCCTGAGCCGCAACAGCACGCCACCTCCCTTTTTAAGCACTTGCGCGTGGGCCGGTGGGCCTTGACTGATGGGCCGCCGGGGCCACATGGGCTTCATCTTGCATTGGAAGACTTTCTGCTTCATCCTTCCTGCCAGCCTCGTTGTCCAGGAGCGGCACCTTGATCCCCTCTGCCTTGGCCATGACACTGGGAAGCGTGGCGGGGCAGGAGACGGCGAAGATAACGGCGGCGCAGGGGCGGCGGCGGCGCTACTGCTCGCTTTAAGGATAAACAAGCCGCTTAATATTGTACAGAGTCAGCTCTCAAATTTTCCGATGCCGTATCATCTGTAGACACTGTTTCATACAGACCAAGACCAACCGTCCGACTCTCTCTCCAGCGGAAGGTCTGCTATGTAGTGCTTCTCTAGGTTGGTGTCCAGCTCCACCAGCAAGAAATCACCAAGCTGCCCCAGAAGTCGGCACGTAAGAGATCACCGAGCGCGTTTCTCCACCAGTAAGAAATCACCGGGCGCGCGTGAAGGCGGCGGCGGCGGCAGCGCACGCGCGTGAAGGTGGAGGCGGCGTGGTGACTGATTGGCGGCTGGTGCTACGAACGCTTGGTCGAGTCAAATGGACTCTGGAGGAGGAGAGGAATCGAGGCGGCATCGCGATGGCGCGCTGAGTCCTGACTGGTGTGTCTAACGTGATGGTGTCCAGAGAGGCGGAGGCTAGTTTTTGCCGTAGGTTTGCCTTGTTTGGAGAGGAATGACTAGTATGCAATCTCATCTATAGTGCAATTATGCAATCATTCACTTTCAACCATTGGATGTCCATCCTAGGGTGGTTGCGTTTTTTCACTTAGCTCCTTCTGTGTGGTGGAGGGAGTTAAGTGAAAAAACGCAACCACCCTAAGATGAACATCCAATGGTTGATGATAGATGATTGTATGATTGCACCATAGATGAGATTGCATACTAGTCATTCCCTGTTTGGAGGGAGCCCCTAAAACTAATAGCTAGCTGTTAAAAATTAGGTATTAGATTTCAAACCCCCAGCGAATAGCATAACTAATTATTAGTTGACCCCAGGTAATAATAATCTCATTAGCTGATCAATCTAGCTAATCCCAGCTAATTGTTGCCTATCTATTTTGCCTTTGATTTCTTTTCTCCCTCCCTCTACCGTCGGTTACAGAAACAAATCCCTTCGTTTTGTCCCATACGCGCGGCCTCACCTCCGCGCGGCCGCACCGCCGCCCTAGCCTGCACGTGCCTCACACTTTTGCACTGCCGCCTATCGCCCTGTAGCCTAGCGCAGAGATCTGCTGCTGTTGCACTGTAGCCAGCGCAGAGCAGTTGCCCCTAGCCGTACGCGCTGGTGAACGGCCCATGCGGACCAGGACCACTACTTCTCATCAAAAAAATATCATGCATATCCAGCACAGTTAGAGAACATAGCTGCTTTCTAAGTGGAAAAAATGCCATGGAAGATAGCCTAGTCACTGAAATACCCTTCTTTGATTGAATTCAGTTAACACAAATAAACACAAGGGTACTACGGTCATTTGTCTCTAGCAACAAAAAATAGCTATGAGTTCCAAACAACCTCCAACAAATAATTAGCTAGCTAATAATTAGTTGATTCATTTCAACTAATAGATTATTAGCTAGATAATTGATAGCTCTAAAAGTTCTAAACAGGGACTTAGGCTATCCGCACTCGTTACTCTAAAATATACTCTGTACACTATTCTTCTATACACTATTCTCCTTCTACTTTTCTAGTATATACTTTAAATTTATACTATCTAGCAAACTATCCAGTATGATCAGTGCGGACGTCTTAGGTTGGGCCTCGTACGGTCAATGTCTGGCTGAATTTCGACGAACTTTTTTATTAATAATCTATCTTTTATTAATTTAATATAAATAACCACTCATTTTCATTTTTCTCAAAATAGTCACTATATTGTTCACCAGCCGCACGACATGCTGAAATGATGATATTGTGCAGAATTGAACCCACAATCTTAATAATAAGAGTCTTGCTTTCCATTGACGATCCTTAGACATCGTTTTTGACAATCAATTCATCTCATGAAAGACAGTAATGAAAGAAAACAACATACTAGTAAGAATTATTTACTAAAATTTCTACAAGTGTTGGTGTTTATTTGCATTCAGGAGAATTGCAAAAGATCAATCTAGAAAATAGTGTTCCCAATCAATAAGAATCTGACATGTGGCAACATATGGATTTATGGCCCACTTTCAGACGTATTCGAGAGAATTTCACTGCAATTCATCTAGGAGCATCTGATAGCCCACAAATCAGCGAGATGGAGCAAGCAAAGGACAGGGGAGCACCATCCATGTTCGATCGAAATCCCTGTTTGGTCGAACGGGTCTCGCTCCCGTTTTCCACATGCTGGTATGTGTTATCTCCTTGTGGATCTCTGAAAGCGGTGGTGACTGCTTCCTGTGTAAGAAGTGATGTCAAACCAACTTCTTGCACTGTAAACAGGACCCCTCACTCTCTCACTCACACACAAAAAGTTTAAATTTAGCACATCACTCTTAAGGCTTGGTGTTGTTCTAGAGCTGGCCAAGAAAGGGAGAGAGTGGGGGGAAGGAAGGAGGAAGCTTGAGCTTGTTCAAGACTCTCCTCACACTTGTACCTTGATGATGCTTCTCGTATGAGTAAGTCAGGCTCCAATTAAGTCACGTCCTTTGATTCATAGCAATTGATTCACTTAGTTATTTGCGGGTTCATTGCTCTACTAGTTAGATGTCTAATTTTAGTTTAGTATTAAAAAAGATTAGAGTTGTAATTGATAAAGTAGACGTGATGTCTAGGTTAGAAATCATCGGTGGATATCTCATAGACCTACACCTCATAGACCTACGAATTGAAGAGGTAGGAGGTAAAGTTGGGCATTTGGGATTACTCAAAATTTCGGGTCGGGTTATTCAGGTTTTTCAAAATTCGGGTTTTCAATATTCATACCTGAGATTGTACCCGAAATTTTAGGTACCCGTAAATTCAGGTACCCGAAAATTCGGTTTTGGGTATTCCCGTAGTACCCAAAAAGCTCGACAAGACGAAAAGAAGGGGCTCGAAACCGTCAGGGAGGAGGGTAGAGCTCACCGGTGGGGGTGAGGGGGCGAGGTTGCGATCACTGTTGTCAGAGGGGTGGAGCTGCCGTTGGCTCACTGCTGGGGGCAAGGATCTCGAGGTTCAGTCGGGGGAGCTCCTATGTCACCATCATCGGGCGAAAGGGTGGTGCCGTAGCAAGCTGACACGTCGGAGATGGACCTCGGCTCGAGGAGAGGGGGGTCATGGAGTGCCAAGTGGATGCGCTAGCAGGCAAAGCTCAACCATCATCACGGGGGGGGGGGGGTGAAGCTACCATCGGCTCACTGCAGGGGGAAAGGATCGCCTTTGTTGAGCGAGGGGGTTGTGCCATGACATGTTGGCGCGTCGGAGGAAGGAGAGGGGACGCCAAGTGGATTAGCCGATCGCCTGCAAGGGGGGAGGGGGAGGGGGAGGGGGAGGGCACGACCGAGCACAAGCAGAGAAAGTGGAAGGTTGCAGTCGGGAGCATGGCATCGTCGGGAGTGAGCAATCAAGAGTTGCGGATTGGACTACGCCTGTTGAAGGGTCAATGCGACACTTCCCCCGGATCTACTAAGGAACAACCCGTAGAGGTTCTTTGTTCGGCGGGGCTTAGGCCTCAAACTAGTGTTCTAGCAGAAGAGTATGAGACAATTGTTTTTACGTGGTTCGGGCCGCAAGGAGCGTAACACCCTAATACGCGGTGGATTATATTGCTTGGTGAGTGTGTATGTGTATGAGTGTGTATCAGGGATTCTGAGTCTGGTCTTTGTATCAGTGGTGGTCCGGGCCTTTTATAGACAAGGCCGGACGCCTTACAAGTGGGGTCCCGGGGCCCGACAGGTGGTCCCGGGGCGATCTTATCCTAAAGATCTAAGGCTTCTTCTGTAAGCTTGCTCTGACCGCGGACATGAGGATTCGTCGTCTTGCCGCCTATGTTGTCAGTAGCCCACGCGCCGTTGATGACATTGGTAGGAAATGTCCCATCCAACTGTCTCTGGCGCTGTAAGCTACCCACTTGGCGGAGTGGGATAGGCCTGCGGCGTCTTTACTGTGATGCGATTGGTCATAGCGGTACCTGACATTAGGCATGCGCCGCGCCATACATCTGAGGAGTCGCGCATATTCAAGGCTTGATGGAGACAAGGCGCACCGCCCTCTTAACTTCCTTACTGTCTGCTCACAGCAAGTGGACTGAACATGCGGTCGCTGTGGAGCTCATCGCCACGGTGGAGGTCATGCCCGTCTTCGCGGGCCACGTGGCAGCTTGACAGCTCACCCCCGTGGGGGAGGTCAGGTCTTGCCCAGCTGACCACGAGGCAGCTCGGGTACTCACCTCCGCGAAGGAGATCGGGTCTCGACTTTGTGGGCCACATGGCAGCTTGGGAGCTCACCTCTGAGGAGGGAGGTCAGGTCTCATCCTGCCAAATATGTGGCTGCCTGGGATCTTGTTACTGAGGTGGAGCTGAGCTCCCCTATTAGGATATCTTGTGGGTGCCCCGAACCCCCTATCTGGGGCAGGCGGGTCTGGGTTCCTTGAACATGTGGCGCCCTTGGACCCTGTCTCTGCAGGGAGACGAGGTACCAAGGCGCCTCTAGCTTGTGTGCGAAGGTACCTGGTATGCCGGGTACCGACAATGGCCCCTGGGTCCACCTTGGGGTGAGGCGATGAGCCCGAGGGTGGGGCCTTATCCTGCTTTCCCGCGCGATTTTTTAACTTTATCTTGATCAGCCAAAGCAGTGCGCATCCCTGCGGTTGTCACCACGCGTCCCTATCTGGTTGAGGGGTCGTGGCGATGGGATCTTTGCTTGTGGCGAATTTATCGCGACAGTTCCCAAGGCGCCTGCTGCACTTCTGCTGCTTTCACTTCCATCTTTATGGGAACCACCCGATTGCCTTCTCTGGCAAGGAATTGCTCGGGCTGGCTTTTCTGACAGGGTACCTGGGCCCGTTTGTCATGGACGTCGTGGTACACGCTGCCGATTTGGAGCCCACGCAAAATTTACACGGTGCGACCAAATGCCACTAAGGACCTTTTAAAAAGGTACCTTCATGGGCAACGAAGGCTCTTTTCTTCTGCATGCCCCAAGCATTTGAGCCTTCGATTCCCTCCCTGAGTGTTTATCCATTCTTGAGTTTCTCGACCCCTACTCCAATGGACTTGGCTCTGCCCCCTTCTCGGATGGAGGATGTATCACCAGCAAGGCGACTTTTTTGGCTGGGAGGACGAGGAATGACGGGATCTGATCTGTCCCAGTATCTTGCCTTTGAAGTTGGGGGAGAAAGAGATTGTCTTCTTCCAGGTGTACGCATACTCCGGGTTCGTCCCTCCTTTTTCTTCCTTCTTGGTGACACTCCTAGAAGTCCTTGGGCTCCAGCTTCATCACCTTTCGCTGAACTCTCTCGTGGTGGCTGCGGTGTTCTCGCATTTCTGTGAGATGTTTGTCGGGGTGAACCCATGCGTGCCGGTGTTCTGGTAGTTCTTCGTGCTGAGGCGGACCGGGAAGAAGAACAAAACCAACTTCCTGGGCAGCCTCTGCTTCTAGCATCGGGCCAACAACCCCTTCAAGTACATTATCCCGCTCTCCTCGGCGAAGTGGCCCGACTGGAGGAGTGACTGGGTGGTCGTACACGCTGATGCCCACGATCGCATGATCCTTCCCACCGATTGGTCGACGATTAGGAAGGCGGCCTGGGTGGAACGCCCGAAGCTTGAGGGGGCACTAGATGTCACTCCAGGGGCACCTCCAGCCGTCGCACCAGAGGCTCCTCCGGCCGTCGTGGTAGAGGCACCTCCGGCCGCCATGGCAGAGGTTATGTCGGAGCCGACTCCGGGGGTTCAAGGTCTGACTTCCCCTGCTGCTGATTCGGCGGGCAACTCCCTGAGTGATGGTGGCTCTGCTGCTTCAGGTGGCACCGCGACTCCTGCTCTGTCTCCGGGGGCAAGATCCCCAGTGCTGGTGGCCGCGCCTTCACCGCTTTGGGAGGACGAGGTCCTCGAGATGATCACCGGACGACCTTCCCTGGCTTCGACGCAGCCAGAGCGCCTCTCCGACGTCATGGACTTGACGCAATCCAACATTCTTCAGGTGCAATCCAACCTCTGTCGGGCGCAGGAGGCTCTTGCCGTGGAGTGGGAGAAGCTGCGTGCTGACGGCGAGTGCCTCCGAGGCTAGGAGGATCTCCTTAGCTCCAGGATCGCTGAGACGAAGGCGAAGTACCAGAAGGAGAGAAAGGAGTTGGAGGTGAGGCACCACTTGGTGAGGGCCTTAGACGCCGTGACCCAGAAGATTCTGGCCGATGCCAAGACAGCGAGCAACTCGGCTAACGCCCGCCTGCACGCTCTTAAAGCAGGACAAGAAGCCCTGAGTCGCCAAGAAGCTGCCGTTGCCAAGAGGGAGGTTGCTGTTGCTGATCAGAAGATGGCAGCGCAGGCAATGATGGCCCGGGCTAAGGCCGATCGGGATAGGCTGTAGTCCCACCTCAAAGATCTTGAGCTCCGGGAGAGCAATTTGGTGCGGGATCGGGCACATCACTTGGTTGAGTGTCAGGAACTCCTCCTGCATGATCTGGATGTCCAGACCCTGGAGCACGAAGTTGGTCGCCGCGCCCAGGAGCTTGAACTGTGGGAACGTCAGCTGGTTTAGCATCTAGAAGCTGAGGGTAGGGCCACAGCGAAGACGGTGGCGTCTCATGTATTGGTGTGCTACCGGAGCCGGTATCCCCACCTGCCTTTGGAGCCAATTTTTGAAGGCCCTGTTGCAGAGCGCGAGGTGACAGTGGTGGCGGAGGTTAAGGAAGCCGCCAAGCACGTCGTAGCGCAATTCAGTCGGGGCTGAGGCTGGTAGCTTGCCTTTGTATCCAGGGTTCATCCCCTTGTACAAATTCCTTAATGAATTCATCGTAGCATTGTTTTGCTTGTTGGCTTTGTTGCGTGCTAATAAAAAAGTTGCCCCAATTCCTTCTCTTGTTTAAGATCTTGGAGAACCTTTGTTGACGCCGTTAGCCTTTTAGGGACCAACGCTTGCACAGTTGACATGGTCAGTTTGTCTCTAGGTGACGTCCTACCTATGGAACCCCCTGAGAGGCCCCTTGGTAGGCGTGGCCAGATTGTTGGGTACGCCTGCCACTTGAACACAGGGGGTCTTCGACAGGCCCCCAATCGAAATGGGGGAGCGCGAGTGACTGGTCTCGGCGTGCCCCTTTCGGGAGCGCCGGGCTTTTCCTAAGTGTTGTCGTCGATGGCAGGCCTACTCGAAGGTGTCGGAGTTGGATGCTCCGGCGTCGTCCACCATCTACATAGAAACGTCGACGGCGGGCCTCCTGGGAGGTGTTGGAGCTAGATGCTCCGGCGTCGTCCATCATCATCATAGAGTCGTCGACGACAGGCCCTCTGGGAGGTGCCAGAGCTGGATGCTCCGGCGTCATCCACCATCATCGTAGAGTAGTCGACGGTAGGCCCCTTGGGAGATGCCGAAGCTGGATGCTCCGGCATCGCCCACCATCTTCTGAGAGTTGTCGACGGCAGGCCCCTGGTATACATGCTATCGCAAGGGGACCAAGTTAGCACCAAGTGCGAGGCGGGAGAGTTTACCCACTTATCCGCGCTTGGTGCTGTCGTTGGCGTTCTGGGATGTCGACGGCAGACCCCTTTCGGAGCTGGACGACCTGACATCGTCCACCATCGTCATAGAGTCGTCGACGGCAGGCCCCTGGTACACTGGCTATCGCAAGGGGACCATGTTAGCAACAAGTGCGAGGCAGGAGAGTTTACTCACTTATCCGTGCTTGGTGCTGTCGTTGGCATTCTGGGACGTCGACGGCAGGCCCATTGGGAGGTGCCGGAGCTATATGCTCCGACTTCGCCCACCATCGTTGTTGAGACATCGACGACAGGCCCCTTGAGAGGTGCCAGAGCTAGATGCTCTGGCGTCGCCCACCATCAACGTTGAGATGTCGATGGCATGCCTCTTTGGAGGTGCCGGAGTTGGCTGCTCTGGCGTCGCCCACCATCATTGTTGAGACGTCGACGGCAGGCCCCTTCGGAGGGTCCAGAGCTGGACGCTCTCACATAGTCCACCAGCATCGTAGAGTCATCGATGGCAGGCCCCTTGGGAGGTGTCGGAGCTAGATGCTCTGGCATTGCCAGCAATCGTCTGAGAGTCATCGACGGTAGCCCCCTGGTATACATGCTATCGCAAGGGGACCATGTTAGCAACAAGTGAAAGGCAGGAGAGTTTACTCACTTATCGGCGCTTGGTGCCATCGTTGACATTCTGGGACGTCAACGACAGGCCCCTTAGGAGTTGCCAGAGATGGATGCTCCAGCGTCGCCCACCATCGTCGTTGAGACGTCGACGGCAGGCCTCTTGAGAGGTGCCGAAGCTGGATGCTCCAGCATTTCCCACCATCGCCATTGAGACAACGACGACAGGCCCCTTGGGAGGGTCCGGAGCTAGATGCTCCGACATCGTTGTTGACAGCTGTTATATACCAATTTCATCTGTCAATTTAACTCAATTATGTGAAGGATTTGTCATTTCTTGCACACATCACCTTTCTATCTAACCCAATTCCACTTGGACTTGGAGAAATATGTGTATGCAACATTTTATGCAGGAAATGAGGAAATGTAGAGAGACCAATCTTATAAAATATCATCCAAGCCAATCAGGCGACGACACGTGGCATCCCATGGATCACATGGCCCACAAACAGAAGTATCCGAGGAGATCCAACGGTGTTGCACCCATATACATTAAGGGGACCCACCTGGCAACCACCTGGAGAAAGCACACGAGAATTGGTGCCTTGACCAGGTCGGCTGAACCAGGGGTTCGGCTGACCTCTTCCTAGTGCCAAACTCGGTCAAACTCCACGTGTTGGCTCCTCTCGGCTCCCTGGAGTCAATGGTGACTGATTCACGCACTTTTGGTTGCGGGAACCGACCTCAACACTAGTATAAATAGGACCCCCTACCCCTCACTTCAACACACACCACTTGAGCTTCATCTCTATTGTATACACTATCATCCATAGTCTTAGAGGAGTTAGGTTGTAGAGAGGAGAGTCTCTAGTCCCAAGTCCAAATTGGGAAAGGAGTAAGAAGTCTCTCTCTTCCCAATCCTACATTGGGAAAGGTATGGCTCATGTATTCTTTCTTGTATTTGTGACTTTATGCATAATAAAGATAGTATCTTTAGTCTCTACTTATACATATACTTGGGCAAAGCGTTTCTTGTTTGATTGTGGAGTCCATGAATGTGGAAGGTATAGCTTCTATGACTATTTCATCATGAACATATCTCATTATCATAGAACCTATAGACCCCCACTATAGTCTAGTTAATTATAACATAACTAGGTTAGTATGGATAATTATGTTGTGTATCAACATTGGTTCAATGATGATTCAATTCATTGCCTTAGGATGGATTGTGCCTAGGCTCTTAAGGTAATTACTTAATATTCTAGCATAGTGCTAGGATAGATAAGAAGCATTGGATGTCTCGTAGACCCACGGATTGAAGAGGTAGGCTGTAGGTGGTGACAGGCCTATCTGTCCTTGGTAATCCTCCACGTTCGGCTCTGCCGCAGGCTCTTGGCGGGAGTCGCCCTATTATTGCTAGGGGTAAGCCCGTGCCCGATGTGTTGAACCACATAGCATAAGTATTCACTATTAATCTAGCTTATGAATAATTAGTTTAGACTATGTATATGTACAATAGAGCATAGTAGGAGTACCTCCATAACTCTCAACCTTAACTAACCTCTAGGATCCTCTTACCGATTTTGTGTGTGTCACACTACCTCCACTATTATTTTATCCATCCATACTAGATTCTTACCTAGACCTCTCTACCCTTTCCACTCGATGATTGTTATATCTCTACCCCGCCTTCCTTTGGGATAAAATAAATGACACCCTTGGGAATACTCTCTTAAAGCGGAAATGCTACAATGATACCTCCGTGCCCTTGCAGAATTCACTCCGTGATCCAATAGAACCATTAACAAGCATTTCTGACACATCAGTTGGACATGTTTAGTTAATGGTGCATAAGTAATACCAACAAGCATTTCTGGCACCTTTGTCAGGAATGATTTGTTAGTATACCTTAGGAGCCGTCAACAAGCATTTCTGGCACCGTTGCCGGGGAAGGCAAATAGATATATAACATGACTAAGTGAATAGGATAGAACCCTGGGTAGGATTTTAGTAGGATAACCATTCTTTGTTTTCACATTTTTAATGTGAAAACAGGGTAGTGTATGTCTTGTTTCCACCTGCCGGAAAACTTTGTTGAAGACCCCAAATCTCTTCTGAGAGACCGACCCCGTGTCGTTACTCCTCAGGAGATTCAAGCGGCAAGACAAGCCAACATTTCTGCACCAACAATCCAAACACCAATGGCCCAGAAGACCCTTCGTGAGTTCTCAGCTCCCTCTGCTAACAATGTGCCTATTGGGCCCACTATTAACATGGGATATGTGAACTTTGAGATCAAAACTGGCCTTATCACTATGGTGCAAGCCAACCCATTCTTTGGGAAGGCTAACGAGGATGCAAGTGCTCACCTGCAACAATTCCTCGAGATCTGCAACACTTTTAGAATCAAGGACGTGTTTCCGGATGTGATCCGTGTGAGACTGTTCCCGTTCTCCCTCCTTGGGAGAGCGAAACAGTGGTTCTCTGTGAACCGAAGTGCTGTAGACACTTGGGATAAATGTTCTACGGCATTCCTCGCCAAATTCTTCCTGTTGGGCAAAACCAATGCCCTACATGGAAGGATTTCCAGCTTTCAGCAAGAGCCCAAGGAATCTATTCCCGAGGCCTGGGAAAGGATTCAGGAGTACATCCTAGCCTGTCCCCACCATGGGATGGATGAGTGGCTCCTTATTAAAAATTTCTATAATGGGCTGATCCCATCAGCTCGTGACCATTTGGATGCTGCTGCTGGAGGAGCCTTCTTCTCATTGACAGTGCCAAAAGCTAAAGATCTTATTGAGAAGATGGTGTCCAACATGGGATGGAACGATGAGCGTCTCCATAGCCGACAGCGAGGCATGAACACCTTGAAGGAGGTGGACATGATCGCTGGAAAATTGGACCTCCTAATGAAGAAAATTGATGGACAAGCCAGTGGTGAAGTGTCTGGCAATGCCTATGCCCTAGACTCTCGCATCACGTGTGAAGTCTATGGCAACACGGGTCATATGGGCAATGATTGCCCAGAAACTCATGAGGATGCCTTATACCTCGCCAACAACGAAAATTTCAACAACAATAATGGCTATCGTCCAGGAGGTCAAGGGTGGGGTCAACAACGCCCATTCTTTCAAGGAGGGTACAACAACAATGGCAACCCTTGAAATCAGCCCAACTTGAGAGAACTTGCCATTAGCCAGCTCAAGATCAACGATGCCCTATCCAAGAAGCTGTCAGCTAATGACAAGACCCTAGAGAATATCAATGCAAAGATGGAAGGACCATCCTTAGCCTTCAAGAATCAACTGAGCTTCAACAAGATGCTCGAGACTCAGTTGGCTCAGCTGGCAGCTGCTATTCCTCCGATAGAGAATGTCAAGATGCCAGGCCAGCCAGAACCTCTGACGGAAAATGTCAACATGATTTCCATACAAGAGGGCAACTGACAGAAGGACCCTGGATGCCCTACCATTTCATGCTCAATTGGGGCCCACCAATTTGACAAGGCACTTTGTGATCTGGGAGCAAGTGTTAGTGTGATGCCCAAGGTTGTGTTCGACCAGCTGAACTTCACAAAGCTGACTCCAACACCAATGTAGCTACAACTGGCTGACTCTTCAGTCCGTTACCCAGTGGGTATTGCTGAAGACATCCCGTTGAAGATCCGGAACTGCTTCATACCCGTGGATTTTGTGGTGCTAGACATGGACATTGAGAAAGATACACCACTCATTCTTGGGCGTCCATTCCTAAGCACTGCAAAAGCTCGCATATATGTGGGAGCTGGAGAAATCCACTTCCGTATCAATGGCAAGGAGGAACGGTTTAACTTTCGGCCAAAATCAAAACAATGCTCCATGATTCGAATCAAGTATGGGCCGAATGACAAACACATCAGAGAGGTCGAAGTCACACCTCCAAAGGTGGACTCACTCATTGCATTTATGAGAAGGTTAATCTACAAGGAGAATCCGTCGTTTCGACCACGCCGATACCCAAAGGCGACGGAATCGTCTAGACCTTCACGAAGGCCCAAGTCCACCAAGCCGCCAAAGAAGGAATGGCGGAAGAAGCAAGACAAGCCGTACGAGTCCATCCCTCCGGGCCCGGATGTGAAATGAAGACGGAGGAATGTCCATCTCATCGGACGGTGGTGAGACCTACGCCAATAGGTTAAACTGGTAGTTATCCCACTTTTTCTTTCTTTCTTTTTCCACCCCATTTGGATATTTCCCATTGCATATTTGAGTTTCCCTAGTAAGTTGAGAATCTTATATTCTCAACTATCATTTTTCTTCCTTTCTTTTCAAAAGAAAATTTTTTATTGGATTTGAAAAGGGTTTTTATTTGAAAAACAATTTTCTGAGCTGCACATGTGGCATTGCACCAACGTGCTAACTTTATAGCCGTTGGGGAGCCATTTGCCAAAAGGGGAACCAGGGGGGCCACCTGTCAGGTCGGCTGAACCCCTGGTCGACCGAACAGGAAGTGGAGCCAATTTGGCTCCCCTTCCTCCAACGGCTACATTTTGAACCCTAAGTGACCGTTGGAAGGTGCACCCTACAAATTGTGGTCGTGAGGAGCACTTCTCTTCACACACCACATCATTTTACACCTCCCCAAGTCACTCTCTAGCTCATCTTGTTTTTATTGCTCTTCATTGCAACACTCTTGCTCAAATCCATCCCCAAAAAGATTTTCTTTTGTTTGCATTTGCATTTTACACTCAAGCTTTCAAGAGGAGAAAATTCGTTGAGAGTTTTGTTTTCCAAACATCGCTTCTTTTCGGATTTTTCTCGCCTTGTTTTTTTCTTGCTTGTTGAACTCAAAATCACATGAAGAGGTTGTTTGGAAAGAGGAAGGGGGCTGCAAGATCAAGCCATGGTGAAGGTTCTAGTGCACGCCTCTCTTCCATGGGTACAAACCCAAGGAGGAGAAGTGTGTGTGAGGACACTCCCATGGAAGAGAGAAGCAAGCCACACCAACTTCTTCATGACAACAACCTCGACATATGAAGCGAAGTTGAAGATCAAGCACGTAGGCTTCTCCAAGATCGTGAGTTCCGCCACACCAAGGCTTACGATCCACATTTGATCTCCAAAAAGGGTATGGACTCCGAATTTCTTTCCATTTGGCATACAATTGGATTTGATGACTTTGCTCACATAGAGGAGAAAGGTTCACGCCTTCTCACTATCCAATTCCTTTGCACGCTAAGAATAGGATTTGATGGTATTGCTTTTAGATTATTTCAAAAAGAATACAACATCCTATGGAAAGAATTAGGTAGCATCCTAGGCTTCCATAAACGGTGTTTGCTAGATTAGACAATTTGCCTAAGTTTAACAAACAAAGTTTTTGGCATGAGCTAACTAGTGAGGTCACATGTAGGGCTCCTAGGAATAGCCACATCCAAAACCCTACCTTATCATGCATAGATGGGTGGCTATGACTATGTTCCCTAGGGGAGATGTTAGGGTTGTGCGAGATGATGAATTGAAAATTTTGTTTTTCATGACTAAAAAGATAAAAGTTGCTCCAGTCAAAGCCATGATGACACAATGGTTAGATTACATTTCAAAATCAGGACCAATTGAATGCACTTCATTGATTACTCATATTGCTGAAAAGGTAGGAGCACTTAAATACTCTTCATTTGAATATATTGAAACTGAAAGAGAATTAATTGATGAAAACTATTTAGTGCAAGGACATACCCTTAAGCATGATCAAGATGGGTCCTTGATATTTTTCTATCCCGGCTTTGTCAATGAAATTCGGTTACCTAACCCGGATTTTCATTTGTACAAATGCCGGAGGCTAACCATTAACCTTCTTCCCCTTGAGGAAGCAAGAAGAAGTAATGTCTCTGGCAGGGTAACAAGGAATCGTGCGAGGGCTGCAGCCACAGGCATGCCACCGATAATATCTCCGGTCCATGAATACCAAGAGGAAGAGAACCCAACGGGTTATGAGCCCGGATGGACTCAACCTCCGACGTATGAGACTGGGGGATCATCTTGGCAAGAATGGCAAAGGGATCAACCCTTATCCACTTCAAGCTCTAGCAGCTTGCCCCCAACATCCATGAGAGGACGTCGTTCCTTTTCGGCCAGAAGTCATCATGATTATAGCCAAGGAATGACAGACCTCACTAGACGTATGGGAGAACTTGAAGTGAGAACGGGTGACATCTACAACACACTCCAGGAGCATGTTCAAGGTACCCAGGATTGGCAACAACAGATGGATGCTCAATTCACCAACTTCAACACGACGCTACAACAACGACAAGCCGATCTTGCAGCGTACTTCCGTCATCAAGGGTTCAACCCTTATCACGGAGGTAGTTGAAGAACAAGCTTGGGGGAGGACCCCCACTTGAGGTAACATGTATCACATTCCTTGCATATTTATTTTCCATCCATCCATCATCCACCTTGCATTAAAAAAATAATAGGTTAGATTTACTTTCATCAAATAAAGATGTGCGGTAAGAATGATTTAGAATTCACATATATGAAATGATGAATAGTTGCTCTGTTTTATTTTCCTAAGTCTCTAGTTTACAACTTGCTACTCTCCGAATATTGCTTTCATTGGTTTTAAATACTTTTACCTTAATTTGGAAGTTGTGGGTAGCAAAAGCTTGATCTGATTCTAGGTTGTTGCAAGATTAGAATTGGTAATAGGGATGCTAGTCCTAGTTTGAAAGTAAAACTTAGATTTCCGGAGAAATTCTAAAAAGATTTAAGTTTCCCTCAATTGATTGGAAATACCTACCAAAGCCATATGATGTTCATACATAGACAAAACCTTATGCATATGCTATTTGATTTCACATGGAGCCTAGTCAAACTAGTATAGACCTAGTGAGAAATCATTCAACTCTTTTTGAATTCAAGACTTCACTTGCACATGCTATACTTATACACTAGAAGTAAGCAAAACGTTCATCATATCCACCATACCACAACAAAAAGAGAGACACCATGTTATTCATGTTTAGCACTCTCTTCAAAATTCATTGCAAAGAAAGGGAGTAGAAGACATGGCTACAAAAAGAAAATGAAAAAAATTTCTTACATCATAAGCATGAAAAAAAAGAGAAAAGAAAGTAGCCATGTTTCATCCCTGCAAAAGAAAGAGAGATTACACCAAAAAGGAGTTATCTCAAGTATCCACATCCACTTCCACTCCATCACACATGCACTAGTCTTGAATCAAAAAGTTTTGATTTGAATTCTCCTAAGGCTTACTCTTTTGACTTAGCAATATTATGTGTTGCAAATATGCCTACTTACTTTCCCTATCAAGCTCCACATACAAGCCATATCCAATGAGTAGGAATAGTAGAGGCACAATACTTTGGTGAGGAAATATTTCCACTATCCACAAAGGAGTGATTAAGAGAATCAAATTGAGGTACTTAATATCTAAACTGAATTCTTCGGGATTTAAGTGGAACTTGATGTCAGGCTATGTTGGTCCATTTGCTATTCTACCTTTCAACTACTCATGGATATGAGAAAGCATAAGCCCCATGATAACTTAAGAAGGGTAGAGTATCATAGCCAATTTCTGCAATACTAGGTAGAGTATCTTGTTGTGCATTAGATACTTTTGAAAATAAGACATTGTAGCAACTCCTGATCATCAAGCTAAAGTATTGACTTTGCTCAGGACGAGCAAAGGATAAGCTTGGGGGAGTTTGTTGACAGCTGTTATATACCGATTTTATCCGTCAATTTAACTCAATTATGTGAAGAATTTGTCATTTCTTGCACACATCACCTTTCTATCTAACCCAATTCCACTTGGACTTGGAGAAATATGTGTATGCAACATTTTATGCAGGAAATTAGGAAATGTAGAGGGACCAATCCTATAAAATATCATCCCAGCCAATCAGGTGATGATACGTGGCATCCCATGGATCAAATGGCCCACAAACAGAAGTATCCGAGGAGATCCAACGGTGTTGCACCCATATACATCAAGGGGACCCACCTGGCAGCCACCTGGAGAAAGCACACGAGAAGTGGTGCCTTGACCAGGTCGGCCGAACCAGGGGTTTGACCGTCCTCTTCCTGGCGCCAAACTCGGTCAAACTCCACATGTTGGCTCCTCCCGGCTCCCTGGAGTCAATGGTGACTGATTTGCGCGCTTTTGGTGGTGGGAACCGACCTCAACACTAGTATAAATAGGACCCCCTACCCCTCAATTCAACACACACCACTTGAGCTTCATCTCTATTGTATACACTATCATCCATAGTCTTAGATGAGTTAGGTTGTAGAGAGGAGAGTCTCTAGTCCCAAGTCCAAATTGGGAAATGAGTAAGGAGTCTGTCTCTTCCCAGTCCTACATTGGGAAAGGTATGGCTCATGTATTCTTTCTTGTATTTGTGACTTTATGCAAAATAAAGATAGTATCTTTAATCTCTACTTAAACATATACTTGGGCAAAGCGTTTCTTATTTGATTGTGGAGTCCATGTATGTGGAAGGTATAGCTTCTATGACTATTTCATCATGAACATATCTCATTATCATAGAACCTATAGACCCCCACTATAGTCTAGTTAATTATAAAATAACTAGGTTAGTATGGATAATTATGTTGTGTATCAACATTGGTTCAATGATGATTCAATTCATTGCCTTAGGATGGATTGTGCCTAGGCTCTTAAGGTAATTACTTAATATGCTAGCATGGTGCTAGGATAGCTAAGTAGCATTGGATGTCTCGTAGACCCATGGATTGAAGAGGTAGGCAGTAGGTAGTGACAACCCTATCTGTCCTTTGTAATCCTCCACGTTCGGCTATGCCACAGGCTCTTGGCGGGAGTCGCCCTAGTATTGCTAGGGGTAAGCCCGTGCCCGATGTGATGAACCACATAGCATAAGTATTCACTATTAATCTAGCTTATGAATAACTAGTTTAGACTATGTATATGTACAATAGAGCATAGTAGGAGTACCTCCATAACTCTCAACCTTAACTAAACTCTAGGATTCTCTTACCCCCCTTAGACTTGAAAGCTTTTGTGTGTGTCACACTACCTCCACTATTATTTTATCCACCCTTACTAGATTCTTACCTAGACCTCTCTACCCTTTCTACTCGATGTTTGTTATATCTCTACCCCGCCTTACTTTGGGATAAAATAAATGACACCCTTGGGAATACTCTCTTAAAGGGGAAATGCTACAATGATACCTCCGTGTGCTTGCGGAATTCACTCTGTGATCCAATAGAACCATTAACAAGCATTTCTGACACATCAGTTGGACATGTTTAGTTAATGGTGCATAAGTAATACCAACAAGCATTTCTGGCACCTTTGTCAGGAATGATTTGTTAGTATACCTTAGGAGACGTTAACAATCGTCCACCATCATCGTAGAGTCATCGACAGCAGGCCCCTTGGGAGGTGCCAGAGCTGGATGCTCCAGCGTTGCCAACCATTGTCTGAGAGTCATCAACGGCAGGCCCCTGGTATATGGGCTATCGCAAGGGGACCATGTTAGCAACAAGTGCGAGGCAAGAGAGTTTAATCACTTATCCACGCTTGGTCCTGTCGTTGATGTTCTGGGACGTTGACGGCAGGCCCCTTGGGAGGTGCCGCAGCAGGACTCTCCAGCATCGCCAACCATCGTTGTTGATATGTCGACGGCAGGCCCCTTGGGAGGTGCCGGAGCTGGATGCTCCGATGTCGCCCACCATCATCGTTGAGACGTCGATGACATGCTCCTTGGGAGGGTCCGAAGCTGGACGCTCCAGCATCGTCCACCATCATCGTAGAGTCATCGACGGCAGGTCCCTTGGGAGGTGCCGGAGCTAGATGCTCCGGTGTTGCCAACCATCGTCTGAGAGTCATCGACGGCAGGCCCCTGGTATACAGGCTATTGCAAGGGGACCATGTTAGCAACAAGTGCGAGGCATGAGAGTTTACTCACTTATCCACGCTTGGTGCTGTCGTTGACGTTCTGGGACATCGACGGCATGCCCCTTAGGAGGTGCCGGAGCTGGACGCTCTGGTGTCGCCCACCATCATTGTTGAGACATCGACGGCAGGCCCCTTGGCAGGTGCTGGAGCTAGATGCTCCGACGTCGTCCACCATCGTCGTTGAGACGTCGACGGCAGATCCCTTGGGGTTGTCGGAGCTGGATGCTCCGACGTTGTCCACCATCATCGTTGAGACGTTGACGGCAGGCCCCTTGGGAGGTGCATGAGCTGGATGCTCCGGCGTCGCCCACAATCGGCGTTGAGACGTCGATGGCAGGCACCTTGGGAGGTGCCGGAGCTGGATGGTTCGACGTCGCCCACCATCGTCATTGAGACATCAACGGCAGACTCCTTGGGAGGTGCCGGAGCTAGATGCTCCGATGTTGCCCACCATCGTCGTTGAGACGTCGACGACAGGCCCCTTGGGAGGGTCCGGAGCTGGATGCTCCAACATCGTCCACCGTCGTCATAGAGTTGTCGACGGCAGGCACTGGTACACAGTCTATCGAAAGGGGACCATGTTAGTACCAAGTGTGAGGTAGGAGAGTTTACTCACGTATCCACGCTTGGTGCTGTCATTGGCATTCTGGGACGTCGACGGCAGGCCCCTTGGGAGGTTCCGGAGCTGGATGCTCCAGCATCATCCACCATCGTCATAGAGTCGTCGACGGTAGGCCCCTGGTACATAGGATATCGCAAGGGGACCATATTAGCAACAAGTGTGAGGCAGGAGAGTTTACTCACTTATCCGCACTTGGTGCTGTTGTTGGCATTCTGGGACATCGACGGCAGGCCCCTTGGGAGGTGCTGGAGCTGGATGCTCCGGTGTCGCCCACCATCATCGTTGAGACATCGACGGCAGACCTCTTGGGAGGTGCTGGAGCTAGATGCTCTGGCACCGCCCACCATCGTCATTGAGATGTCGACGGCAGGCCTCTTGGGAGGTGCCAGAGATGGATGCTCCGGCGTCGCCACCATCGTTGTTGAGACATTGACGGCAGGCCCCTTGAGAGCGTCCAGAGCTGGGCGCTCTCACATAGTCCACCATTGTCGTAGAGTCGTCGATGGCAGGCCCCTTGGGAGGGTCTGGAGCTGGACGCTCCAACATCGTCCACCATCGTCGTAGAGTCATCGATGGCAGGCCCCTTGGGAGGTGCCAGAGCTGGATGCTCCGGCGTCACCAACCATCGTCTGAGAGTCGTCGATGGCAGGCCCCTGGTATACATGCTATCGCAAGGGTACCATGTTAGCAACAAATGCGAGGCAGGAGAGTTTACTCACTTATTCGTGCTTGGTGCTGTCATTGGCGTTCTGGGGCGTCGACGGCAGGCCCCTAGGGAGGGTGACAGGGCTGGACGCTCTGTTTGTTTGTCCTACATATAGGAAGAGGGGGGCTAGCCTTATTCATCGGTTATACCTATTCCTCTTCTTAGCTCTGCCATGTCTTACAGTCCTTGACTGACGCATGGGGCTTGGGTAATTCGATGCATCGGTGCTCTGGGGTTTGGCTTCTGTCGTCTTTAGGGTGTGAGCTCTCTGGTTCCAGTACTCAGCTGTAGCGCTAGGAGGTAGGGTGCGTTTTCTTAGGGTGTAGGACCAAGCTAAGCAATTTGCACCCCCTGGACCTCCTGCTCGGCATAGACATTTCCTAGGGAACCTTTTGGCGCCACGGGCCCCTAATGATGAGGGCAGCCGGATGAACCTTTCACACACTACAGGTAACACAAGTTGGCCCGCCTGTAGCTCTATTGTATGACTTTAGCTAGGACGAGTTACAAAGCATGCGACCGTGAACATGAAGGTAACACATGGTAAACGAGGTTATCATGGCATGATCATAAAATTAATGCATAATTAAGTGAACAAAGTTTTTAAGAAGCCTTTGAGTAAAATAGTGAATTTTTGATAGGGGTTTGTAGGAGGAGCAGGCTTTTACAAATGAGGGCAACGTCTTGCATCCGGATGACGAGGGAGGCAGGGTGCATAGGCTTAGGGTTTGGAACCAAGCTAAGCTGGCTGCGCACTCTGGACCTGACCCTCCCGACGCTCGGTTGTCCTTGGTGCTGCTCCTAAGCCCTACAAATCTTTGAAACTGTTCTACTAAGCCTAGTATTTACAATAGGGGCGCCAAAGCTCCGTGGGTAGCTACGTTGGTTGGTGGGCAACCTTGCTGTCAACAGCTAGTTAGAGGGATGATGATCGAGTTATCCCTATTTCTCGCCTTGACCGCCCGTCTTGCAAGTGGTTCGAGCAGAGCCGGCACTGGGCTTGGCAGCTTTGACGGAGGTGTCAATGCTGCCGGAGGGTTGCAGCTGAGGCACAGCGGGTGCTCTACGCCGACGCGAGTTTGGTAGAGGTTGACTTGATCCAGCGCCGCCCGGGACTGGTGTTGGGTCTGCTGTGAGTGCTTGGAGATGCTCCAAGGCTAACACTGCAGCGGTGCGATCCCCGCGGATCCTTAGGACGTTGGAGGGGGTTGGCATCTTCAGGATGAGGTATCCATAGTGGGATACAGCCATGAACTGGTAGAGAGCAGGCCTACCGATGATGGCGTTGAAGGGGAGGCTGACATCAGTGACGTTGAAGAGGATGCTCTCTGTCCTGTAGTTGTCAGGTGTCCCAAAGGTCACCCGCAGGTGGATGTTGCCGTATGGGATGATGCTCCCAAGTCCCACCCCTGAGAATGGGCTCGAGGGGGCGAGCTTGGACACCGAGATCTGCAGTTGCTCGAAGGCTACATGACTGAGGAGGTTGAGGCCGGCTCCGCCATCTATAATGACGTAGTGGAGCTTGACATTGGCTATGGTGGGAGCGACTAGGAGAGGTAGGACCCCTGCCCCGGCCATGTTCTTGGGGCAGTCAGAGGTGTCTAAGCTGATCGGCGTCTTCTTCCAGCGGTGGTGCTGCGCCGGAGTGGGTACGAGGGCTATCGAAGCCACCGCACGACGAAGGGTCTTGACCGCGTTCCGGGATGCATGATACCAAGACCCTCCGAAGATGACGTGGAGGGTCTTGCGATGCTCGTTGTCTCTGCTCGCGTCGGAGTCCTCATCTTGGTGGACCACTTTGATGGCCCGCTCTTGCTTCTGGTACTCCAGCTCCTTGTCATTGTCGACCTTGGGTTCGACCTTCTGCTTGCCCTCCAGTTGGCAGAAGGGGGCGCCTTCCGGGCGCCGTTGCGCCTACTCTTGATAGCGTTCGACACACATCTTTATCTCTCGGCACTCGCTCGCGGTGTGTTCGCAAGTCTTGTGCACCGGGCAGGGCTCGACGTCTTCGTCAGCGGCAGGTGCCTGACGAGGGCCTTTCTCTAGTCGTGGCGGCTTGCCTCCTCTGGTTGCAGCTGCTGCCGTGATGGGGGATCCATGCAGTGGCTTGTTCTGGCCGCCACCCCGGTTCTTGTTCTTCTTTTTGCCGCTACTGGGGGTAGCGGCTCCTTCTATGGCCTGGAAAGTCCTGCCCGCTCCGGGGGCGGGCTGAGCGTACCAGTCGCGGCCTCCTGCAGCTCTAGCACACCGATCGATGATGGAGAAGAGCCCAGAGACATCTTGCACGTTGTGCGTGGCTAGTTTCTCGAGCATCTTGCAGTCTCGCACTCAATGGCGAAATGCCACTATGACAGAGGCATTCGGGATGTTGGGAATGGAGTTGCGTACCTAGGAGAAACACTGGATGAATAATCGCAACGTCTCCTTGGGTTGCTGTCGCACGACGTGGAGGTCGAGCTCGGTGCTGGGGCACGTGTAGGAGCTGCCGAAGTTCACCATGAACTTCTGGCATAGCTCATCCCAAGAGGTTATAGACCCCTCGAGAGGGTTCATCAGCCACGAGCAGGCTGACCCAGTCAGGGCGACTGGGAATTAGTTCGCTAGGATGGTCTCGTCTGCTTCCGTAGCAAGGAGCGTCATGGTGTAGATCTGCAGGAACTCCACCGGATTGATGCTTCTGTCTAACCTCTCAGGGATATGTGGTCGGAACTTGCGCAGCCACATCGCGAAGCAGAGGTGCGGATCCAATGCTGCGCAGCCTCCGACGGGCTTCGTCGGAGAGGCAGATGGGACAGCATACCCCAAGGGGGTTTGCTACACGACGTGCGGCACTTGCTGGACCTGGTGTTGTGGTACTGGTTGCGCCATGCGCTGCTGCAACGGTACTAGCTACGCCAAGTACTGTTGCTGCACACCCTGCTGTACAGAGTAGTGTAGGGGAGCTGTCGAGCTGACGTGCTCATGATCAGGTGGCGGAGGGTTTACCTGTGGCACACCTTGGATGGAGGATGCCTCGTGAACAGGGCATTGAGTTCCATATTCGGTGTCGAGGTTGCGCTGCCTCTCTCGCTGTCGCTCGATGATGACACGATCATCCATGTGAGCTTGACGACGGTCAAGCTCAGCCTTGAGGTCCTCTGTGGGGAGCCGACCAACGCTCGTAGGATTGGAGGAGTGGGAGTTCGCGGTGTGACGGTTGATGGACGGCGTCCGTGACAGCGACACGAGGCGCCTTCCCCTGTTGGGGGAGTGGATGGCTACGATGATGAAGTGGTAGATGTCTTGGACCCACTGCTGAGCCGCCCCCTGAGAGGCGTTCAGCGATGATGGGTGGTGGAGGAGAGCTATGGCCGCTGCCAAAGCACTCTCCGGGCTCGCTATTGGGGGAGCCGACTGAGCTGGGGCGTGTCCCGATGTACTATCTTGGCCAGCCATCACTACACGGGGGCGAGACGGACCAGAGAGTGCCGCTCGAGTGACGGATCTGGTCACCGGATGACGGCTTCGGAAATTGCCTTCCACGGGCCTGATGAACACCATGGTGGTGAAAGTGCTACCACTTTTTTGAGGGAAAAAGCTCCTACCTGGCGCACCAAATGTCGAAGGGTCAATGCGACACTTCCCCCAGATTTGCTAAGGAGCAGCCCACAGAGGTTCTTTGTTTGGCGTGGCTTAGGCCTCAAACTAGTGTTCTAGCGGAAGAGTATGAGACAATTGTTTTTACGTGGTTCGGGCTGCAAGGAGCGTAACACCCTACTCCATGGTGGATTGTATTGCTTGGTGAGTGTGTATGTGTATGAGTGTGTATCGGGGATTCTGAGTCTGGTCTTTGTATCAGTGGCGGTCCGGGCCTTTTATAGACAAGGCCGGACGCCTTACAAGTGGGGTCCCAGGGCCTGATAGGTGGTCCCGGGGCGATCTTATCCTAAAGATCTAAAGCTTCTTCTGTAAGCTTGCTCTGACCGCCGAATTGAGGATTCACCGTATTGTTGCTTGCATTGTTAGTAGCCCACGCGCAGTTGATGACATTGGCAGGGAATGTCCCATCCACCTATCTCTGGCGCCGTAAACTACCCACTTGGCAGAGTGGGATATGCCTGCGACGTCTTTACTGCGATGCGATTGATCGTAGCAGTACCTGACATTAGGCGTGCATCGCGCCATACATCTGGGGAAGCCGCGCATCTTCAAGGCTTGTCGAAGACAAGGCGCACCACCCTCTTAACTTCCTTACTGTCAGCTCAGGGCAAGTGGACTGACCATGCAGTCGCTGGGGAGCTCATCGCTATGGTGGAGGTCGTGGCCGTCTTCATGGGCCACATGTCACCTTGGGAGCTCACCTCTGTGGGGGAGGCCAGGTCTTGCCCAGTGGACCATGAGGCAGCTCGCGTGCTCACCTCCGCGAAGGAGATCTGGTCTCGACTTTGTGGGCCACGTGAGAGCTTGGGAGCTCACCTCTGAGGTGGGAGGTTAGGTCCCGTCCTGCCGAATACGTGACTGCCTGGGAGCTTGTCGCTGAGGTGGAGCTGAGCTCCCTTATCAGGATGTCTTGTGGGCGCCTCGAATCCCCAATCTCGGGTAGGCAGGTCTGGGTTCCTTAAACACGTGGCGCCCTCGAACCCTGTCTCTGCAGGGAGACGAGGTACCTAGGTGCCTCTAGCTTGTGTGCGAGGGTACCTGGTATGTTGGGTACCGACAGCGCCATTGCGGTTGTCAGTTGAAAGTTGACCAAGCGAAGCGAAGACATATAGTATAGATGCCTCAATGGACCGAACAAACGGGTGTCGAGCTCTTAGCCTGCTGGGTGCCTTGGGCTCTAGGCCGAAAACTTAAATCAAATATTTTGGGTACTTCAGGTACTAGACCCTAAACCCCGAAATACCCAAAATTAATTCAGGTTTTGCAATTACTTATCCGAAAAATGCATTTAGGTTTTGGTTTTCGGGTTATTCGAGTTCTGGTTCGAGATTTTTTGGGTTCGGGTATTGGGTTCTTTTTTTTCCCACGCCTAGTAGCAGGTAGGTGGTGACAACCCTATCCATCCTTTGTAACCCTCCATGTTCGGTTATGCCATAGGCCTCTTAGTAGGAATCGTCTGGCCAACCAAGGGTAAGCCCATGCCCGAAGCAAAGAACTAGGCTTAGGTTGCTCAAGATTAAGAACATTTCTCTTGGAAATCCTCTTCATCTCATACCAATCAAACAAACTTTGTATCCTTGAGTGAGTCAATTAGAAAATTAACGCACATGTTCCTTGTGGTTCGATACCCTTAGAAGTACTCACAAGGTGAAGGGCTACAACAATATTTTGTGTGTATGCGGATTTTATTTGTGATAGTAAGAAATACCAACAAGCATTTCTGACGCTGTTGTTAGAGAACGGTTGTTGTTGATCTTCAAGCCTTGTTCAAACTCATATCAATTTTTGTTATTTTATTACTAATTTTACCACCATTCACAACATGAAGCAGTCCACCATTCCTTCATAGTTTTATTCCAAATTGTCCTTCATACTTTGTTCCAAATGGTGAGCTCTGTGAGCCACCGCTATCGGTGGAACCTATTTCCTGAACTAGCTATAAACTTTACACTGGCTTTATAGACATGGTTTGAGAATAATTTTTCTCATAAATGGATTATGAAAAATCCTACCTTCATCTATGAGAGTTTAAATAGTCATGCTCATGTCTTTTAATCAAATGCATCACACAAGAAACTCTTAAATAGAAGTTGTTTCCTTTTTGCCTTACAGAAAAAATGAAGCAATGATACCCTATACGGCTGCGAAAAACAAATAGTGATTGGTGTGAGCTTTGGGACAAATTTTTTCTTGTATTCTTCCCTATATTTCGGATTGTCTCCTTATGGAAATAAGTGATATGCTTCTGACAGGTGGAAAAGGAGTCAATAGGAGCAGTCTAGGAAAGAATGACAACTTAGACAAATTCAGATCCAGGTTTGTCAATCTCTGATCCATTGTTGTTACAATATTTTTTCATAGGACTGAACAATGAGTCAGCCCTATAACTCGACATAATGACTGAAGGATCTTTCTTCTAGAAGACACCAAAAGAAGGAAGGAGAATTTTATATTGTGTTCTAGAAAATATCTCCTTCATTACGGGTCTTGACAAACCTCTTCAAAGAGGAAGGCCACTAAAATCTTGAGGACACGTCTATAGACAAGGCAGAACAATTATAATACCAATATCAAGCCTTGTCTATATAATCATCGATCCAACCTGAAACAATTGAAACAAAGAAGAATAAAGAAATTCATTCTTCGTAGTTTCCTTTCTACTTAGAGGAAGAACTTTTTGACGAATATGGAAATACCTTGAGTATTGTTACCATAAGAAAACCACAATCACCTCCTACCCTCACTAATCCACTCGGTGGACTATTCCTTTAGGAAACAATCAAGGATCACAACAATGAGTAGAGAATGGACGATAGAGATCAAGATTTCACCTGAAATACTTCGGGCAAACTCTCCCTCAACAACCATTTGATGCCTTATTCAGTAATGGTAGATGTCCTTTATAACCCCATTGTTGGAGCCAATATCATTTTTGATAATTGTGTTTTTGCCATCTTGAGAGATGTGCCTTTGGCTCCAACAAGAAAATCCTTCAGATATTCCTATGAAATATTATGGAAAATATGAGGTTTTGCAAAATGTGTTAGTACAACACAAAAATATAGAGACTTTCCTTGATTTCCATGTATTCGAGGTGCAAGACTTCGACAACATGATAATGATAACTATTGAGAAGTTATAATGAAAGTACCTACAAAAGGAAGCCTTGATGTTAGACTTGGAGGGAGGAATTTTTCAGTTTGTATTATGCGATAAAAAAACACATCTATAGAACCCCCCCATGCACCCCCACACGCACACACAATATGAGTCAATCGAGGAGGCTAGGACTCTTAAACTTTTGAAGACCCTTCAGGAATGGAATAAGAAGAAAACTTCATCTAAGAAAAGGATGAACTTTACAGGATGTTTGAATTGCCCAAGTAAGAGCCACCACAAAAAAACTCCTGAGTGAGCTGAAACCCTTGCCTCTTGACCTACTTATGTTTTTCTAAACAGTGACATGGAAGCTCATGTCATCATAAGTGCCAAACTTTTAAAAGATAAAATAAGGGATAAGAAAGGAGTAGAGAATTTTATCGTTGATCGTCTCTCACGTATGGAAGTCACACCTACCATGGATATACCTATAAATGACTTTCTACGTGATGACATGTTACCTAAGGTGACTAACTATCACCCTTGGTACATGGATATCTTAAACTTCATGATTACTTGGTACCTGCTGCAAGGGAAAAACAAAAAGAAACTCATTTAAAAGAGTCAAAGACATCTATGGGATGATCCATACTTCTATAGGGTATGTGTCTGCAGATTACTTAGAAGATGTGTACGATGGTAAAAGGCACCAAGATAATCAAGACATGCCATGCAACCCCCTATGGAGGGAATTATAGTGTTTACCGTACTCACACAATAATCTAGCAGGATGGATTCTTTTGGCCTTCAGTGTATGAAGACACAAAAAATTCATTCAACGATGTTGGAAATGTCAGAAGCATGAAAGATTCACTGCTCATAATACAATGTCACTCGCATGTAATCTCTAAGATTATTTGATGTATGGGGGGTTGACTTCATGGATTCTTTTCTAGAGTCCTATGAACGCGATTATATTTCGCAAGCTGTCGATTATATGTCAAAATGGATGGAGGCATTGTCATGCCAAAATACTGATTCCAAGCAAGCCCAGAAAATGTTCCATGAGATCATCTTTCCACGATTCGGAACTTCCTTTATAGTTATAAGTGATGGAGGGTCTCATTTAACTAATAACACCTTCTGAAAATTTTGAGGGAGCTTGGTGTCAAACAAAATATGTCTACTCCATATTACACATAGATAAGCGGTCAAACAGAAACATCTAACAAGCAAATTAAGAATATTCTGCAAAATACTAACTTAGAAATGGGAACTAGTTGGAAGTACAAACTACCCGAGGCACTATGGGCATATCGAACCACTTACAAGACACCCATTGACATGTCTACTTTCCAACTTATTTATGGGAAGAACTGTAATATTCTCGTAGAATTAGAGCATAGAGCATAATTGACCATTAGAAGTGGAATATAAATCTTCTTGAGGCCAAAAAACACCAAATGCAGCAAATTTCGAAATTAGATGAATGGAGGGATAGAGCATATCATAATTCAAAAATTTACAAGGAGAAACCTAAAAGATGACATGACAAGAGGATTACGTCTGAGAAGTTCAAACCCGAGGATAAAGTGTTGCTCTTTAATTCTAGGGTTAACTTATTTGGATATGGAAAATTAAGAAGTAAATGGGAAGGATCATTGATCTTGGTAGAAACTTCATCACATGGAGCTATCACACTCTAAGATGATGAAGGTCATCTACTCATGGTAATTGGACACTGTTGAAGTGTTCTTGCGACACTTCCCCTGAAGGTTCTTTGAGAGCAACTCACAGAGGTTCTTGATCGGCGGGGGCTCAGTCCTCAGGTGAGGCTACGCGTATGAGAGATGGGTGAGACAGTGGTTTTACGTGGTTCAGGCCGCCGGAGCGTAATACCCTACTCCATAGTGTGTGTTGTATTGCTGGAGAGTGTGTTCCCTTGAGTCTGAAAAGTCTGTGTGCACGTATCCTAGTATGAGCAGACCAGAGAGGATGTCTACTAACGGGTGCTTCCAAATCCTTCTATAGTCAAGGCTGGACAGTTTACAAGTGGGGTCCAGAGCTCGACAGGTGTCCCTGGGGCGATCTTATCTTAAAGATCTAAGTCTTCTCTTCTATGCTGCCTCTGATTGCAGTCTGAAGACTCATTGTCTTGCTGCCTTGGATGTCAATGGCCCATGTGTAGTGGTTGATGATGACACGTGATGTCCCATCCGTCTTGTCTCTGTGAGCTACCCACTTGGCAGTGTGGGGTAGCCCTATGGTGCCTTCACTTCGATGTGATTGGATGCAGTGGTACCTGACAGGGGTGTGTGCCGCACCTGTGCACCTAGGGAAGGCGCGTGCCTTCAACGCGCGACCGGACAGGACACACCCCCTTTACTCTTTGGGGCCCACGACCCATTGCAGGTCATTGGACACATGCTAGCTTCAGAGCCCTCCTCGGTAGGAGCAAGGGCCCAGAGCCAGAGGACGTGCGGCAGCTTCGGAGCCCTCCTTAGTGAGAGCAAGAGCCCGAAGCCGGAGGGTGCGTGGCAGCTCCAGAGCCCTCCTTGGTGGGAGAAAGGGCCCGAAGCCAAAGGACGTGTGGCAGCTCTAGAGCCCTCCTCGGTGGGAGCAAGGGCTCAGAGCCGGAGGACGCGTGGGATCTCCGGAGCCCTCCTCGGTAGGAGTAAGGGCCCAGAGCCAGAGCACGCATGGTAGCTTCGGAGCCCTCCTCGGTGGGAGCAAGGGCCCGGAGCTGAGGATGCAAGGTAGCCCAAGAGCCTGCCTTAGCAGGGAGGCCGGGTCTGGAGCTTCTTCTAGCTTGTACGCGGGGGTACGTAGTATGCAGGGTACCGACAGTAGCCTCCGGTCCCACCTAGGGAGAGATAACGACCCCGTAGGCGGGTCCTTCATCTTGTCTTGTAAAAGTGACGCCAGCGGGCCCCTAGGAAGGCGCCGGAGCTTGGAGAAGCGTTGACGGAGCCGGTGGCCCCCTTGGGGGCGCCGGAGCTCGAAGAAGTGATGCCAGCGACCCCTTGGGGGACATCGGAGCTCAGAGAAGCATCAACGGTGTCTACCTCAGACATGTAGAACATCGATGGCGAGCTCCCTGTATGTCCTGCACACATGATAGACAAAAAGTAATTTCACTCGCTGGTAACCACTTCCCTGCTCTTTAGTTTCGTTATGGCTTACAATCCTTAGGTAAGATACGGTGCATGAGTAATTTGGTGTGAAAACATTTAGGGTATGATCGTTGCCTTGCTCAGGGCATGAGCCATCCGGCCCCCTGTACTAAGCTGTTAGCAGTGGGAGGTAAGGTGCGCAGGCTTAGGGTAAAGAACCAGGCTAAGCAAGCTGCACATCCTGGACCTCCAACTTGGCGTTAGCCTTTCAGGAGTGAGAGCCATTCAACGCCATGGACCCCGAACAAGAAAATGATCATCGGACCCCAAACACATTGCGAGTACCTCACACAGGCCCGCCTTTAGCAGGATAGCACAACTCCGACTAGGACGAGACAAGGAAAGAGTGAACGTGCATACGACAGGCAATATGCAAAAACGAGCATAACTTCATGAATAGAAAACTAAGGCGTAATTAAATGGAAATGGAAATATAGTGCGATAGTATCCAGGTTATGGTTATTGCCTTGCTCAGAGGTATGGATCGTCGGACCCCCTAGTACTTAGACGCAACGTGGAGGTAGAGTGTACAAGCTTAGAGTGCAGGACAAGGCTAAGCAGACTGTACACTCTGGAACCCCCGCTGGCATTAGCAGAAGTACGAGTCGACCAGCTCCGAGTACTCAGCTGCTGCGCTGGGGTGGCAAAGTGTACATGCTTAGGGTGTAGGACTAGACTAAGCAGGCTGTACACTCTAGACCTCCCGCTGGTGTTAGCCTTTCAAGGGAGGGACCGTTCAACATCACAAGGCCCCGAGCAAGAAAATAACCAAAAGACCCCAGATTCTTCGGCTCCACCTTGTTCATGGTGTATGCCGTCTGGTCCCTAGTACTCAGCCATAGCGCTGGGAAAGCAGAGTGCACACACTCATGGTACGGAACCACGCTGCACACCTTGAACCTCCTGCTTGACGTTGGTGTAGGATCGAAGAGCACATGAAAAGCTACCAGAGGGGGGTGAATGGTAGATTAAAACTTTTTGAGTGGAATCAACAAAAACCCCTCGACAAAAATCAATATGTTAAGAAACCGTGTGTGCAACTGATCTAAATGCGTTCAACTGTGAAAAAGTAGTATATATTATAGAGATTCAAGTCACAAAGACACGACAATAAGAATCACGAAAAAACGATGAGAAAAACTCAAGTTATGATCGAAAGATTGAACAAAGGTGAATCTGTTCTACCCGAGTAAAAACCAGATCTGCAATACTGCAAAGAAACTCGTGTAGATCAGAAACCACAAATCCAATGATCTTGAAATTTTTATAGATGATAGATAACCAAATTTTGAAGAGAATACAAAAAGAATCACATCAATTGGATCTGTAAAACTCGTGTTATGACAAAAACACCGAAGCAACGTAGTGCTGTGCAGAAACTCGATGAGAAAGACTTGTCGAAAACAAGTCGGACGAACAAGACACAAAATCTCCTCTAAAACTATGATTTTTATTCAATATATCACAAGAGGAACAACCCAAAATCGTCTCTCAATGAGCTCTGGCCTCCCTTGCTTATATAACCAGCCCTAAGGCCAACCCAATTCAAACTAGGACTCTAATCCTACACAGTTTCAACTGAAACTTTCCACAACTGCTCAAGACTCTTCTATACCAAGATAAAAGCAATCTTAAGACTTTAAAACACCTTAAGAAAATCCTAAATATTCCTAAAATAACTCAACTTCGTGACCCACACGAAATATAACCAGAACCAACTCAAATCTTTCAATATTTGAGCCATAACCGACTCAGCCGCAGCCTGAGTCCATAATCAAGCCGGTTGAAGCTTTCTGGCCACATCTTCACGTCCACTTCTCTTCATAACGCCTTGGAACAATGTTTCCACGTCCATGCACACCTTGCTCATGTGCAAACACTTTCCAACAACATCCATGATACCTTCATATGCATTGTTTTTGACCCAAACATGTTGCACGACCTCCCGATCAACTCAAACACAATTCCTCCCGAACTTGGTTGTTGAACCTCATCTTCTCCCTAAGACTAGTTCAATGGATCCCATCACCAACCTTGCCTTGACATCAAGCAACATCTGCACATGAATAAACAACCAATCTTTGCGAGCCCAAGTCCTCAATTTGACTGTTGTTAGTCCGAAAAACACAAGACCTTACGTGAGCACCTCACATAAGCATGTTGCAAACCATAGCAAAATGATATCAGCCATAACCATCAAAACACATCAAAAACTTAGTAAGGGAATACTAAGAAAACTTTCCATAATAAAAAAACAAGTTCGAAACATTGCGAGTTAAAACAGAGCAATCAAACTCACTACGAAAACTCTACGCAGTAACTGTTACTCTCGATATAAATTGAGAAAGTTTGGACAGTGTATATCGGGGTGTATCGGTGTAAGCTTCAAAATTTTGATTGTAAACCTTCACTTTTATTCTAATTGCCAATGTATTCAACAAACATAGGTCTCACAATCTTCCCCTTGATGAATGCATTTGTAATACCACTTAAGATCCGAACATTGTCTTATTCACATGAAAAGTTTTAAAAGCAAATTTCTCCCCTGTTTTGAAAATAAAATATCAAATGAGAAAAATTTCAAAAGAAAAACAAATTCTCCCCCTGAGAAGAACGTGTAAATGTGCAATTTGTGACATATTTCTCTCCCATTGATAATGTATTCAACAAGGTTCAAATGAGAAATTTCAATTTTTATGAGCATATTATAACATAAACATATGAAACAAAGCTCATCCAAGTCATAATATCAAGTAACTTATACTATCACATCAATGAGATACATAAAGTAGTGTAAGTCATGCTAGCGATCAAGTGTAATTTTAAATTTAAGCAACTCATGATCTCATAAACTTAACTATTTCAAGACATGAAAGCATGACACTTGTTGCTGCATTTTTATTTTCTTTTAAGGAACAAAATTCATCTTATGACATTTGCAAGAGATTATATGCCGCATCAGCCTTATTCTAACCAACAAAGCCAAACCTATGTCATTTGACAATCAGAAGCTTAAGGACATGGTTTTAGTCATACACAATTTCTTCCAAGTTCATATCTAAGTGCAATGATAATCCATCTCAAAAGAAAAAGTGCGATGCATACATATTCTCTTGATATTTTCTCATTTTTCTATTTATTCATAAAAGCTCAACATGTGAATAGTTGATTGATTACTTTTTTTATTACAAGCACTTGTGAGCATGTAACAAGTTCAAAACACAAGAAAATTTGATCATGACCAGATTTAGTGTAAGTAATGATTCCAATTACTAGTCATGACAAAAACTACAAAATGTATAACACGAGTAATGTAGTAAAAACTTTCAACATGTAAAAGGAATCACAAAGTCATATATGTATGAAATACTATGCTCATTAAATTCAGATTCACACGTAGACTCCCCAAGTTTGAAAAAAAAACTCCCCCTTTAAGCCATGAGGATGCATAACACCTATTTCACTACGAATGAAACAGAAACGAGTGAAATCCAACGGTTTTGTAAAAATGTCAGCCAACTGTTGTTCGATATCTACATGGTGAAGCACAATGTTTCCTTTTTCAACATTATCACGGAGAAAGTGATACCTAATGTCAATGTGCTTTGTTCTAGTATGTTGCACGGGGTTTTTAGAAATGCAAATGACACTAGTGTTATTACAAAATAGTAGAACACTATTTAGATCAACTCCATAGTCCTTAAGTGTTTTTGAACAATCCAAAGAATTGTGAGCAAGCGCTAGCAGCAGCTACATATTGAGATTTGGCAGTGGATTGTGCAACTGAATTTTGTTTTGTAGAGGACCAAACAACAAGTGAATTACCAAGAAAATTACAAGCACCCGAAGTATTTTTCCTATCAATCCTACAACCCTCAAAATCAGCATCCAAAAAAGCTTTCAAAGTAACAATTGAGGAAGAAGGAAGAAAAATGCCAAATTCTTGAGTTCTATGTAAGTACGTGAGAATTCTTTTGGCGGATTGACGATGTGAAGCACGTGGGGAAGCTTGAAACCGTGCACAAAGACATACGCTGAATTGTATGTCTGGTCTTGATGCCGTGAGGTACAAAAGTGACCCGATCATGCTTCGATATTCTTTTTGATCCATAGGTTCACCATCTTCATCAAGTTCAAGTGTTGTTGCTGTTCCCATTGGTATCCGAAGAGGCTTGCTTTTGTCCATGTTGAAGCGCTTAAGATGGTCTTTCATATCATTTGTTTGATGAACAAAAGTACCCTTCTTGGTTTGCTTGATTTGCAGCCCCCAAAAGTAGTGAGTTCTCCCATCATACTCATCTCAAATTCAGAACTCATCATAGCTGAAAACTTGGATACAAGATCATGTGAAGCACAAACAAAGATAATATCATCCACATACACTTGAACAAATAATGAGTCATTTCCATGCTTAAGCACAAAAAGACTTTTATCAACCTTGCCCATGGTAAAACCCTTTTCAAGTAAGAATGTTTTTAACCTATCATACCATGCTCTAGGGGCTTGTTTAAGACTGTACAAGGCTTTGGACAGTTTGTAAACCTGACTAGGAAAATTTGGATTTTCAAACCCGGTGGTTGCTTGACATAAAACTCCTCATCTATATAGCCATTAAGAAAAGCACTTTTAACATCCATTTGATATAACTTGAAACCTTTATATGCAGCAAATGCTAACAAAATTCTAATGGCTTCTAATCTAGCAACGGGAGCAAAAGTTTCATCAAAATCTAGACCTTCAACTTGTGTAAAACCTTGAGCAACCAACCTAGCCTTATTCCTAACCACAACCCCACCCTCACTTTGTTTATTTTTAAACATCCATTTAGTTCCAATTAAAGTATGACCTTGAGGTGGAGGTACAAGTTTCCAAACATTATTCTTTCAAAATTTTCTATCTCTTCTTGCATGGCAATAATCCAAGATTTATTAGTGAGTGCGTGTGATATATCTTTGAGTTCAAAAGAAGCAACAAAAGCAGAATGAGCATGAGAGTTCAGATCGCAAAACCTATACCGTGTGACTCGTTCATGCAAGCTTCCAATGATTGTGGAGGATGACTTTTGAGAATGCGGAGGGGAGTAGACACTTTACAAGCTCCTTCTTCTTCATGTTCATCACAGATCGAATAATTTGTGGCTTGAGGACGATCTATACCAGCTGCAGTTATTTTTGGTGCTGGTTGTGGTGCAAAATCAGCAGCGTGATCAATGTCATTTGCATCTGAATTTTCAGGCAGCGGCACCACTTCGTCGTCTTCTTCGATGAAAATACTCTCCCCCTGCGAATATGGGTCTGGACCAACAATATTGGAGCTAGTACCTGGGCTATCTTCATCAAAAGAAACCTCACAAGTCTCCACAATTTTGTTATTGTCATGTAAAAGCACACTTTAGCCTCTAGTATGAGATGGATAACAAAGAAACATGCTATCAACAGATCTAGGTTCAAATTTATCAAGATTACCATGTTTCTTAACAAAGCATTTACAATCAAAGACCCGAAAGTATGTGACACTAGGCCTATGTCCAAATCGAAGTTCATATGGTGTTTTTCCTAGCTTAGCACATAAGAAAACATGATTTGAGACATAACAAGCGGTTGCAATTGCATTTGCCCAAAATTTTCTAGGAGTTTGATATTCATCAAGCATAGTCCTAGCCATCTCAACTAAGGTTCTGTTCTTTCTCTCTACAACACCGTTTTGTTGAGGTACATAGGGTGAAGAAATTTGATGATCTATGCCATTTTCAGCACAAAAGTGATCAAACGATTGATTTTTAAATTTGGTTCTATTATCACTTATAATTGCTTTTAAAGATCCTGGGTGATCAATTGATAATCTAAGAACTAAAGTTCGAAAGTGAATAAAAGCTTCATTCTTAGATGCCATAAAATAAACCCAAGAGTATTTAGAATAATAATCAACAATCACAAGAACATACCACTTACCTCCAAAAGATTGAACACATGAATGATCTACGGTGTCAAGGTGCAAAAGTTGACCAGATTCATTTGTCATGGTCATTGTGAGAGGAGCATGTGAATCTACAACCATCTTAGCATGTCTACAAGAAGAGCACACAATTTTTTTGTCCACTTTAAGCTTAGACAACCCACGTATGCGATCAAGAGCACTAACACACATGAGATGATAAAAGCCTACGTGACCAAGTCTACGATGCCAAAAATATATGTCTTTCAAATCATTAACAACTAGACACCTACGCTTAGAGGATGACATATCAAAATAAGCTTAAAAAACACTTCCAAACTGAGACATGTTAAAAATGAGCTCACTATTTGAATCTACAACCTTGCAGCAATTTTTAGTGAAAATAATTTCCAAATTTTCATCTAGCAATTGTGAAACAGAAAGCAAGTTGTATTTCAAATTTTTAACAAGTGCCACATCCTTCAAAGTGTAGTGGTTATTTACTCTAATCAAACTCTTAGCAATTATAGGAGTTGAAGAATTATTGGCAAAAGTAACATTCTCTACACGTGACACAAAAGAGAGAGAGGTGAACTATCCTTTGTTATCGGTCATGTGGCGTGAGCAGCCTGAATCCACAATCCAAAAGTTCTCCTTTCTCAAACGTGTAACCTACATAGAAGCACAATATGTCAATGACTCAAGACTGGAGTTAGTCAAAAAATATTTTGGAATCCAGTACTGAGTCACACGACGTCCAACAAGAATAACACGTGAAAGCTGAGATAAAACAACAATTTCATGAGCCAAAGTTTGAGGATTTTTCTACCCAACTACTGACCTACGAGGTGTTACATGTGTAGCACAATAAACAATAGGTTTGGGAGCAAACTTTGCATGTTTTTAACTCATTACAGCAGGTTGCATGTTCCTAACATTCGGTTTAGCACGTGCAACAAATTTTGCATGAGAGTTATGATATCTAGCTTACATTCTTTCCTTTTTGTTGTTGTTTAGCTAGTCTATAACAAAAGTATATGACATGCCCATCTCTACCACGGTAGGTACACTGAAATTTAACTTTGTGTTCATGTATAGATGAGCAAGCAACATGATTATTAGAAATCGAATGAGACAACACTTCTGCAATTTAAAAACCACTTCTTTTTTGTTTAGAAATTGTTTGAAACAAACCACTTCCTAATGACTTTACAATTTGAGGTGGATGTGCCTTAGCATGAGCATGAGAATCAAAACCTAAACTAGTTTTATCATTGCAAGATTTAGAGGAAGTCAACATCATGTTCAAATTTTTATTCCCATTACAAAACCGCTTTAGTGTCCTATTCATGTCATCAAGTTTCTTAAACAAGTCTTGACAGTTTTCACATGAAGTTTTTCCTTTTAGTTTGCAATTAGAACAATATTTAACTTCATGAGAATGTAAAGCATTGTTCAATATAGAAATCTCATTCTAGGCATCGTGTAGTTTCTTATCAAGATCATCACAAGTAGAACAATGCAAATCAATTGTAGAACAACAATCATCTTTCAAGCTTTTATTATTAAGTGCAGCTAGCGTTTTGTTCTTTTCAATTTCTAACTCAAGTTTATCAAGTGTGGAGTTGTGTGCACTTCTTAGGGAGGACAATTGTTCATATGTAAGCTCACATGAGGAAAAAAAATCATCACTAGGAATTAAAGATTTCAAACAATTAATTTCAAATTCTAGTGACTCAATTTTGACAGCATTGTCCCTAAGTTTTTTGTACTTTTTCCTAAGTGTAATAGTGGCACGAGAAATAGCATCACACATTTCTTTGCAAGTGGGACATACCTCTTAATCATCGCTATTGTGGTCTGTCTCCTCCATACTTGATCTTGAGTTGCACGCCATGAAGCACAAGTTTGCCAAATTCTCTTCATCTTTGTCACTTCCGATGTTCACATCGCTCGAGCCAAGTTCTTGAAGTGTAGAGCTAAATCTGTTTACCGATTGGTGACCTGTAAAACCCTTCTTCTTCTTCTTATCGTTTGCAGAGGAGTCCTTCGTCCTTGTTTGCTTTTCATCACGGGAAGTAGTAACTGAAAGGTTAGGGCTGTCAGTACGCTGCGTACCGGGTACCCCATGATACCGCAAAAAATGCTAAGAAGTTCCACCCGTCCGAGTTGAAGACCTCCAAAGGCTGCACGTGTTACACAACACTGGACCCGCTTCCCTCGTTTGGGTAGCTCCAGCACCACCATGTGTAACACAAGGCTGGACCTAACTCCCCTCATAGGGAAGCTCCGGTCTTGCCACGTGTTCAGTGATCGCGGACCTAACCCCAAGTAGATGGAAGCTCCGGTGCTGCCACGTGTATAGTGGCTCCGGACCTGCCTCCCCACGATGGGAAGCTCTAGAGCCGCCACGTGTCGAGCCTCCGGACTTGAGACAACAACGAGGAGACTGGTGGATCTCCAACAACATGGACATTCAAGGGACAATTAAAGCTACAGTTACAAGACCTGATTATGTGTCATTAATGTCATATTAATGACACACGATCAGATGACCCTTAACACCGGTAACGCTGCCAATTAAGGTGCGTAATCACACTTTTATTAAACTTAATATTCATAGATCATGTATTAGGCAATTAATTACTGCCAGGGCCACATGCTGGGCCAGACTGATGTAACGGCCAGTCCTTAAACTATAAAAGGGCTGTGCCGCACGCTATAGAGGGAACTAAGCTCATACGCACACAAGCCACCACATAGTCATCAACAAACGCCCCGTAGAGTAGGGTATTACGCTTAGGTGGCCCGAACCACGTAAAATCACCGTGTCACCATCTCGTTCTTAATCTCCGCGCGCCTAAACCGAATACGAACCTCCACAAACTACATTTTAGTAGTACCGTGGGAAGTGTCGATCACAAACTTCGACATTTGGCACGCCAGGTAGTAGGGCACCTGAGATTTTGAGATGGTGAACTCTGCAGCAACATCGTCCAACGACAATGCCGGACGGCTAGACGGAGCGAATCCCTCCAACATTCAAGAGCCAGTTGGCGCTGTTGTCCCGGCGGGTGTTGCTGCACGACCACCACCACCACCTGCTCTGGCTGCCAACGTCGGACAACAGGATGGTGTCTTCGCGTCGGTCACTGCATCAACGCACAACAACCCGGAGAGCATGATCAACGTTGCGCATACTCTTCTTGAGCACCCACCGAGACCCGGAGCACCTTAGGGTGCGATTGAGCAGTGGCGCGCTGATGTGCAGCATCTGGTTGCAGCCGCAACCGATGCCATCAGCAACCAAGGTCCTCCCCTTTCAGGGAAGCCACCTTCTCAGCATAGGACCTTATCAGGAACACTTGGTCCTCACATTTCACAGCACAGGAGGCATGCTATGTCCAACAGGTGACGTCGCTACCCTCTGGGGCATGTCGCACCCACACTGCATCGAAAATCTCGACGCATGATCTCAGCTCGGAGCTTGACCGATGTTGCAGGCAGCAGGATGACCGTGTCCACATCGAGCGTGCTCGCGAGAGGCGAGAGGCTCGAGAAAACCCTTCTCCTTTGGGAGTAGCAGGCAGCTGCTCAGCCTTGGCCATGCACCTACGCATGGTCCGATGGCCTTAGAGGTTCTGGCCACATCTGCTGGAGAAATATAACAGGACCATCAACCCTGTTGAATTCTTCCAAATCTACTCTACCGCCATCCTCACGACGGGTGGCAATGAAGCTGTGATGGCCAACTACTTTCCTGTGGCTCTGACTGGGACAACCAGGTCGTGGTTCATGAGTCTTCCGCCTGACTCTATGAACAGTTGGGCGGAGCTATGCAACCAGTTCACCACCAACTTCAGGAGTTCCTACGCCTGACCTGGCAATGAACTGGACCTGTTCGCTGTACAACAGAAATTGGGAGAATCGTCGCGATCCTTCATCCAGCAGTTTTTCCAGGTATAGAATACAATCCCTTCCATTTCCAATGCTTCTTTCATCGTGGAATTCATACAGGGTGTCAGATACAAGAAGATGTTGGAGAAGCTGGCGGCGAAAGAAGTCACCAGTGCCACATAACTCTTCAGCTTGGCTGACAAGTGTGCCCAGGCTGCGGAGGGCCATGAAATGCACTCCAAGTCAGCTCCAGGGGCTACCAAAAAGTCCTCTAAGGCTGAATCCACTACCTCCGATAGTAGAAAGAAGAAGAAAAAGTCCAACGGCAAGAAGAAGCCGTCAACCAACACGCCTACTCCCGCAGTGACTGCAGCTCCGGGTGGCCGGGGGCCAGGCCCCGAAAAGTGACCTCGACCTTCATTTGAAGACGGCAGCAGTACGAAGATGTCATGTCCGATAAACAAGATGGACACTCACAATCTCGAAGATTGTCAAGAGGTACAAAACCTTGTCGAGCGCTTCAACAAGCGCCGGGAAGAAGCTCCCTTCCGCAAACGGGAGGGAAAGCAGAAAGTCGATGAAGCTCCGGTTGATCCGGAGCTAGGCTTCCAGGACCCCAAGAAAGTCTTGAAGGTTGTGTACAACACAGACGATGATGACTCTAACATCTCCAACAACGAGTGTTGGAAGATCCTCAACACAATCTATGGAGGGTCCTGGGATATCACCTCCCACCGCATCCTCAAAACCATGGGCCGGGAGATGGCTGCCACAACTCCTACCGCCAAGGCAAAACCCCATCGTAAGTGGATGGACACTCCCATAACTTTTGATGCCATAGATTGCCCAAGAAACATGATCGGAGTTGGGCAACTACCGTTGATGGTGTCTCCTACTATCAACAATGTCCAGCTCTACCATGTCTTGGTGGATGGAGGGTCAACACTCCACCTCCTTAGCTTTGAAGCTTTCGTCGAGATCCAACTCCGACTCTCAACCTTCGCCCCTCATGTCCCTTCTCCGAGGTAGGTGTTGACGGTCCTTAAGTACCATATTTTGACCGTCAATTCACCTCATAATGTGCATAAAAGAAACACAAAACATAGTGGTAGGGCTATACACTAACCCAATTACACAAGTGTTGGTGTATATTTGTACGCAGGTGCATTATTACCCAAAATACCAAAACATGCAGGCATGAATCCATAAAAATGGATTTCAACAAATCAGGCGATGACACGTGGCAATGCATGGATCAAATGGTTCACAAACAGAAGAATACGAGGAGATCCAACGGTGTTGCACCCATATACATCAAGGGGACCCACCTGGAAGCCACCTGGAGGAAGCACTCCCTGAGGGGAGGCTTGAACAGGTTGACCGAACCAGGGGTTCGGCTGACCCCTTCCCGGCGCCAAACCCGGTCAAGTAACACGTGTTGGATCCTCTCGGCTCCCTGGAGTCAATGGTGACTAATTCACGCATTAATTGAGGCGGGAACCGACCCTTCTCCACCTATAAATAGACCCCCTCACCTCACTTCTCACACACACCAAAAGTTGAGAATAGTGCTACACTCCAAAGGTTTAGAGTAGTCCTAGAGGCTACCAAAGTAGAAGGAGAGTGTGGTGAAGAGTCTAGGAGAAGGAGGCTTGGACTTGTCAAGTCCCTTTTCTACACTTGTACCCCTACAAAGGTTTTACTCAATCAAGTAAGCCTTTGTGAATTCAATACAAGTTTGATCTTTTATTCTTAGTAGTTTGCACAAGTAGTTACTTGTGGATTCACTGCTTTAATTCATTAGAGGCTCCAGTTGTAGATTTGTATTAGAAACAACTAGAGTAGTGATTTAGAACGTAAGCGTGGTGCTTAAGTCATAAATCATCAGTGAATATCTCGTAGACCCACAGATTGAAGAGGTAGGTAGTAGGTGGTGACAGCCCTATCTGTCCTTCGCAATCCTCCACGTTCGGATATGCCATAAACTTTTGGCGGGAGTCGTCCTAGTATTTCTAGGAGTAAGCTTGTGCCCGAAGCAAGCATCTACTGCAAACTACCTTGAATTAGGATCAATACCATGAATTCCTCTCTATTCCTTGCCTACCAAACAACTTTGTCCTTGGGTGAGCTAGTTCGAAAGATTAGCACAGACGTTCCCTGAATTCGATACCCTTGGGAATACTCCTTGAGGGGAAGTGCTACAATGGTATTTCCGTGCGCTTGCAGATAACTCTGTGGTGTTAAGAAATACCAACAAGCAACTCTGGCGCCATTGCCGGGGAACGGTTGCTGTTGATCTTCGAACCAAGATCACGCTCGTATCATATCCCCCTTATCTATCATCTTACCTTTCTTATTCTTACCTTACCACCACCATATAAATGAAGCAACCCACCATTCTTTCTTACTCTGCTCCGAAGGGCAAGTTTTGTGAGCCATCACCTTCGGTGGAACCTATTTGTTCAACCAGCTATGAACTTTGCCCTGGCTTTATAGCCATGGTTCGGGAACAATCCTTCTCAGGAACAGATTGTGAAAACCCTTACCACCATCTATGAGAGTTTGGAAAACTGTGTTCATGCCTTTTAATCAAAGGTATGACACAGGAAACTCTCAAATGGAAGTTTTTTCCTTTTTCCCTCAAGGAAAAAGCCAAACAATGGACAACCACTACGTTGGGAAGACAAACGGTGATTGGAGTGAATTACGAGACAAATTTTGTCTTGCTTTCTTCCCCATTGCCCGAAGTGTTTCCTTACGAAAGGAAGTACTATGCTTCCAGCAGATGGAGAAAGAACCCATAGGTGCAGCTTGGGACAAATTTTCTCTTTTGAAAAATTTTGGCCCAGATTTGTTAATCCCTGATCCAATGCTTTTGCAGTATTTCTTCATGGGATTAAACAAAGAGTCTGCCCTATATCTTGACATTACGACTGGAGGATCTTTCCTCCATAAGACTCCAGAAGAAGGCAAGGATCTTCTGGACAAAATTCTAGAAAATTCTTCCTTCATTATGGGTCTTAATGAGCCTCCCCCAAGAGTAAGTCGTGTCAAGAACGGAGGATACACTCCTGGACAAGGATGAACCCATTTCTTGTTTACCCAAAGCCTTGTAGAGGAATCCTCTCCTGAACCTGAGACTACGAAGGTAGAAGAAATTCAACCCTCACAGTTTCCATTTTACTTCGAGGAAGAGCTTTTTGAATATTATGGAAATACCTCGAAGTATTGTTGCTATAGGAAACCTTCATTGCCACCAACTCCACCTGAACCACCTGACGGGGTGTTCGTCCGTCAGACGGTCAAGGAGTTGACCTCTATCCTATGCAGGGAGTGGACAGATGAAGTCGAGAATTCACCCAAAATTGTTCGGATGACCTCACCTTTGGCTACCATTTTATGTTCTATTAGAGGGACACCAACGAGAATCCTATACAACCCTACTGTTGGAGCAAATCTCATTTCCGATTCTTGTGCTCTCGCCATTCTTGGCAATGTGCCATTAGCACCAACACACAGATCCTTCCGAGATTCATTCGGAACCATTCTTGAAGGATGTGGGGTTCTGCAACAAGTGTCTGTTAGACACAAAGATGTTGAGGCTCTCCTAGATTTTCATGTGTTCGAAATCCAAGATTTCGACATCATGATAGGGATTCCCATAGAGAAATTTCTGAGGGAAGTTCCTTTGGAAGGAAGCCTCAATATCAATCTTGGAGGGAGAAACTTCTCCATGCCTATTTTGCGTTCAAAGAACACATCTGCAAAATCTCCCATCCAAGATGAGCCAATGGAGGAGGTTAGGACTCTTCAATTTTTAGAACCCCATGAAATTAAAGAAGAAGAAGACTTCGTCCAAGAGGAGGATGAATTTCAGGAGGAAATTGAATTGCCAAAAGAAGAGCCCTCCCCAAAACCTCCTGTTGAGCTCAAGATTCTACCTCCAGGCCTACGTTATGCCTTTCTAAATGGCGATTTGGAAGCCCCTGTCATCATAAGGGACAAGCTTTCAGATGATGAAACGCTCAAACTCATAGCCATGTTAGAAAGGCATAGAGTTGTTTTTGGATATTCACTTCAGGATCTCAACGGAATTAGTCCAGCGTTATGCACCCATCGTATTCCTATTGACCCTGAGAGTGTCCCCTCAAGGGAACCTTAAAGACGATTGAATAATGCGATGCGGGAAGTTGTCAAGAAAGAAGTCTTGAAACTTCTGCATGGTGGGATCATTTACCCTGTTCCTCATAGTGAATGGGTAAGTCCAGTTCATGTAGTGCCTAGGACGGGAGGTATGACGGTCATTCAAAACGAGAGGAATGAATTAATTCCTCAATGGACTGTCACAGGATGGAGTATGTGCATTGACTATCGAAAACTTAACAAGGCAACAAGGAAAGACCATTTTCCATTGCCCTTCATCGATGAGATGTTAGAGCAATTGGCAAAACACTCCTACTTCTGTTTCCTTGATGGGTATTTGGGATATCATCAAATTCCTATCCACCCCGATGATCAAAGTAAGATCACGTTCACATGTCCTTACGGGACCTATGCCTACCGGCGTATGTCCTTTGGACTATGTAACGCTCCTGCCTCTTTCCAGAGATGCATGATGTCTATATTTTCAGACATGATCGAGGATATCATGGAAGTTTTCGTGGACGATTTCTCCGTCTATGGAAAAACTTTTGATCATTGTCTAGAAAATTTAGACAGGGTCTTACAAAGATGCCAAGAGAAGGACCTTGTGCTTAATTGGGAAAAGTGCCATTTCGTGGTCCGGGAAGGCATCGTTCTTGGCACTCGGTGTCCGAGAGAGGGATAGAGGTGGACAAAGATAAAATAAAAGTTATTGAAAAACTTCCACCTCCTATCAATGTTAAGGGAATCCGCAAATTTTTAGGTCATGCGGGGTTCTACTGATGATTTATCAAGGATTTCTCCAAAATTGCTAGACCCCTCACCAACTTATTAGCTAAAGAAGCTTCCTTTGATTTCGATGATGAATGCCTTAAATAATTTGATATACTCAAAAAGGCACTCACCTCAGCTCCAATTATCCAGCCTCCTGATTGGACGCTGCCATTGGAAATCATGTGTGATGCTAGTGACATTGCTGCTGGTGCGGTCTTAGGCCAAACCAAAGATAAAAAGCATCACGCAATAGCCTACGCTAGCAAAACTCTGACAGGAGCCCAACTCAATTATGCCACAACTAAGAAAGAGCTCCTAGCAGTAGTTTTTGCTATCGACAAGTTTAGATCCTATTTGGTTGGTGCAAAGGTCATAGTCTACACAGACCATGCTGCTTTGAAATATCTGCTTACCAAAAAGGATGCTAAACCCAGGCTAATTCGATGGATTCTTCTACTCCAAGAATTTGACTTGGAAATAAGAGATAAGAAAGGAGTAGAGAATTCAGTAGCAGATCATCTTTCAAGTATGAAAGTCACACAAACCATGGACATACCTATCAATGACTTCCTACGAGATGATATGCTCCTCAAGGTGACAGACTCTCACCCTTGGTATGCGGATATCGTGAACTTTATGGTCACAGGATACGTACCACCAGAGGAGAACAAAAAGAAACTCTATGAGTGTCGTAGACACCTTTGGGATGACCCTTACCTCTATCGAGTATGTGCCGATGGCCTTCTTAGAAGGTGCATCCCATCAATCGAAGGCACCAAAATTATAGAGAAATGCCATGCTGGCCCCTATGGTGGTCATTACGGTGTTTACCGTACTCAGGCAAAGATTTGGCAGAGTGAATTCTATTGGCCTTCAATGTATGAAGATACCAAGGAATTCATTCGCAGATGTTGGAAATGCCAGAAGCATGGAGGAATCTCTGCTTGCGATGCGATGCCCCTAACAAACAATCTCCAAGTGGAATTATTTGATGTATGGGGTATTGATTTCATGGGACCTTTTCCTAGGTCTTATGATTGCGAGTATATTCTGGTTGCCGTCGATTATGTGTCAAAATGGGTAGAATCATTGCCATGCAAAAATGCTGATTCCAAGCAAGTAAGGAAAATGTTCCATGAGATCATTTTCCCACGCTTTGGAACTCCCCGTATGGTCATAAGTGATGGAGGGTCACATTTCATAGACGAGACCTTCCGGAACTTTTTAAGGGAACTTGGAGTTTAGCATAACATTGCTACCCCATACCACCCACAGACAAGTGGTCAAGCAGAAACATCTAATAAGCAAATTAAGAATATTCTGCAAAAGACTTTCTTGGAAATGGGAACGGGATGGAAGCAAAAGCTACCCGATGCATTGTGGGAATATCGTACTGCCTACAAGACACCTATCGGCATGCCTCCTTTCCAAATTGTCTATGGGAAGACTTGCCATCATCCCGTAGAATTGGAACATAGAGCGTATTGGGCCATCAAGCGGTGGAACATGAATCTTAACGAAGCTGGAAATCACCGATTGAAGCAAATCTCTGAGTTGGAGGAATGGAGAGATAAGGCGTACCACAGTGCCAGAATTTATAAAGAGAGAACCAAAAGATGGCATGATAAGAGGATTACGCTGAAAGAGTTCAAACCTGGAGATAAAGTTTTACTCTTTAACTCTAGTGTTAAACTCTTTGGACATGGGAAGCTTAGAAGTAAATGGGAAGGACCCTTCACTGTAGTAGAGACTTCATCCCATGAAGCAGTCACACTCCAAGGTGATGACGGCCAACTATTCAAAGTGAATGGGCACCGACTCAAATTATTACTCGATTCCCAAAAGGATACAGAAAAGAATTTGATATGGTAAATCTAATTGATTTCCATGCCATTTCTTTCAATTCTATTTAAATTCTCCACGTCCAACTAATGGGCCCATCCAATTCTTCATCTATGAGGCCCATTTAATTGACCCAAAATTGTGGCCCGAACGGAGCAAGAAGGGGGTCGACCGAACCCTAGGGTCGGCCGACTCTACCTTCGCGCCGTTCGCATTCTGTTTTGTCGTGTTGATCCTCCTCGATATCCTCCACAAAATCCTCGGTGAAGCGCGTCGTTCCCCATCTACTTAAAGGATGGAAACAGAGAGGAAAGTTATACACCTCATTGAATCATCATCTTCCTCCCGTCCTTGTCATGGCCGACAAGAAGATTGTGCCTCACGCCTCCTCCACCTTCCACCTGAGCGGGGACATTACGCCGGGCAACGACAAAACTTCCCTCGCCTTGGAGTCTGTCTTGGCGATCGATGTCAAGCCCCTTGCCACGACCCCGCCTGCGATGACTCTGCGCAGGTGCAGCCCTACACCTCGTAGAGCTGTCCGGTCGCTCTCCCCTCGGAGAACGCCGATGAAGTCAACGACGCCATGCCGTCCGACTTTGGCTGGACTGAACCCAGTCAAGACACGTCTTTTCCATAGAAAAGACGAGTCTCTCCCATCGTTGCTGCCTGACGAGGAGTTCATGTACACACTGAAGACTAAGAAGGGTGATGTAGTGAGCCACCACTACAAGACGCCCACCTGTACCTCGCCGGAACGCATGGGAGATCGCTTTCTTATCCACAGGGTGCGCAAACCCGAAGGAGGCTACGCTAAGGGCCTATTCAAGCACGTGGATAATCTGGCGATGGAGGAGTCGACGGGCTCGTCGCCCTCTAAGATTAGGCGACACATTCCACCACCTGCCATCAATAGGCCACCCGATCAGTTCGAGGGCAGTGATGTGGACTCTCCTCGTGCCCCTAAAGTGGCATAGCTGACCGAGGAGTTCACTTCTCTCCGCTTGGAGATCAAGAAGCTAACTGACTTGGTGGCTGAAGGGCGCATCGAGAGGGCGGAACTGAAGGACGACATCATGGCCCTCAAGGAGGAGATTGATGGTGTTCACCGTGGCATGAGCTCCAAACTGCGGCGCTTGTGCAATGCCATCGGGGAGCCCGACATCTACAACACACCATAGTTTAGATGTCCCGACAACATAGGATGCTTACTACTCAAGATTTTTTTTTTTAAAAAATCATTTGTTTTCTAAAGCCAGGTTAAATAATGTAAGCATCCCCATATTTTGATTATAATAAAGTGAACTTACCAGTTCATCTAACACCGGTAAAGTTCCCCCTTTAGTTTATTTTGTTGAATAAAGAATTCAGATAACAAGTGTGGGGGAAACATGTCCCCAAGTCAAAAAATCCCGACGTGAAAAATTAACGTTGCATATCAAAACACGCGGCGACCAAACGAGAAAAACAACCCGATGAAACAGAGCCATAGAAGAGCCAACAGGAGGTCAGCCGAACCCCCTGGTCGACCGACTTGTTTTCTGCACCGTACGACTCTGTTTCGCTCCAAAAAATCGGTTTGGATTTCCTATCCCCAATTTTATGCGCTACCCTACTGTTTGAGTTGATTTCATATTTTTCATTGCATATCTAAAATGAATCAACTCAACAAATTGAAATAAAATTTGGTAGTCAAGAATTTGCTTAAGCTGAAAATTTGAATACTTTATATTTCAATTCATTACCTTGTTTATGATTCCCATAATTCAATAGGAAAAACACATCATCTAGGTATTTGACTAGTGTGATATGGTAAATGAGTTCTTTAAAAATCATCCTTTTGCTTGAAATTGATTTTGACATTTGTAACTATTTGAAGTCTTGAACTTTGCCTAAATCTCTCATTGGAAATTTATATACCCACCAAGGCCATATGATACATTCATTGAAAACCACAAGCATATGCCACTTTGCTTTTCATTGAACTTTGTCAAACCCGTGACCCAATTGAGTGACATGCATGAACTTTTTGAATTGAAAACTCTTGTGCACTCCATTCATGCAAAATTTCTCACATTGAGAGTTTGCATCCATCGATTACCCATCCGCCAAAAAGAAACTCCATACAATACAAATGAAAGCCTCTCTAAAAATAAAAAGGAGTAGAAGACATGGCTACAAGAAAAAGAAAAAGCATCCACTCTTGAAAAAGAGTAAGAGTGCTAAAAAAAGTAGCCATGTTTCATCCTTAAAAGAGAGCAAATTCATGGGAGTTATCACCTCACCCCTCTATTTCATTCATGTGCACAAGAATTTTCCCTTCACTTTGTTCATTGCATAAGTCTCTCATAAGATCAAGTTTTTGACTTAGTAACATATGAATTGCAAATGTGTGCCACATTCATCTCTACCAAGCTCCAGATATAGCCACTTTTAGTATACGAACAAGAATTGGCAAAACATGCGATGGTGAGGACTGAAACACTTTGAGATATTTGAGTGATTCCGATCAAGAAGGCAAGGGCAAATGTTCCTATGACTTTCAAATATAGCAATTGCCAAATCATTTCAACGGAGAATGATCCAAGGGAACTTCATTCTAACCGTTCCACTTTTCAAACACCCAAGATTGATGTGGTAGCCACATACACAAAGGGGATCCATGAATTCAGGTATAAGTTGAAATATCTAGTATCCTTATTTTCTACCTTATAGCAAATTCATGAAAACACTCTAGTTCTTCTTGCCTTCACTCGAGGACGAGCAAAGGACTAAGTGTGGGGGAGTTTGTTGACGGTCCTTAAGTACCATATTTTGACTGTCAATTCACCTCATAATGTGCATAAAAGAAACACAAAACATAGTGGTAGGGCTATACACTAACCCAATTCCACAAGTGTTGGTGCCTATTTGTATGCAGGTGAATTATTACCCAAAATACCAAAACATGAAGGGATGAATCCATGAAAATGGATTTCAACGAATCAGGCGATGACACGTGGCAACACATGGATCAAATGGCCCACAAACATAAGAATACGAGGAGATCCAACGGTATTGCACCATATACATCAAGGGGGCCCACCTGGAAGCCACCTAGAGGAAGCACTCCCCGAGGGGAGGCTTGACCAGGTCAGCTGAACCAGGGGTTCAGCCGACCCCTTCCTGGCGCCAAACCCGGTCAAATGACACGTGTTGGATCCTCCCGACTCCCTGGAGTCAATGGTGACTAATTCACTCGTTAATTGAGGCGGGAACCGACCCTTCTCCACCTATAAATAGACCCCCTCACCTCACTTCTCACACACTCCAAAAGTTGAGAATAGTGCTACACTCCAAAGGTTTAGAGTAGTCCTAGAGGCTACCAAAGTAGAAGGAGAGTGTGGTGAAGAGTCTAGGAGAAGGAGGCTTGGGCTTGTCAAGTCCCTCTTCGACACTTGTACCCCTACAAAGGTTTTACTCAATCAAGTAAGCCTTTGTGAATTCAATACAAGTTTGATCTTTTATTCTTAGTAGTTTGCACAAGTAGTTACTTGTGGGTTCACTGCTTTAATTCATTAGAGGCTCTAGTTGTATCTTTGTGTACGAAACAACTAGAGTTGTGATTTAGAATGTAAGCATGGTGCTTAAGTTATATATCATCAGTGGATATCTCATAGACCCATGGATTGAAGAGGTAGGCAGTAGGTGGTGACAGCCCTATCTGTCCTTCGTAATCCTCCACGTTTCGGCTATGCCATAGGCTTTTGGAGGGAGTCGTTCTAGTATTGCTAGGAGTAAACCCGTGCCCGAGGCAAGCATCTACTGCAAACTACCTTGAATTAGTATCAATACTTTGAATTCCTCTCTATTCCTTGCCTACCAAACAACTTTGTGTCCTTGGGTGAGCTAGTTTGAAATATTAGCACACACGTTCTTTGGATTCGATACCCTTGGGAATACTCCTTGAGGGGAAGTGCTACAACAGTATTTCTGTGCGCTTGTGGATAACTCTGCGGTGTTAAGAAATACCAACAGTAGGTCCAGGGGCAATCAGTCCTCTCAGCTCGATTACTCTCCCGATGACTTTTTGGACTCGGGAAAGTTACAGAACTGAGAAGTTGGTCTTCGACATGGCTCATATCAGCTTGCCCTTCAACGCCATCACAGGCAGGCCCGCCCTATATAGGTTCATGGTCGCAACCCACTATGGATACCTGGTGTTGAAGATGCCAACACCTTTAGGCATTCTCTAGATCCGCGGAGAACATACTGCAGGAGTTACTACGCTGGAAGAACTCCACACACTTACAACAGCGCAGGAGGAAGCATCCGGCAAAGATCTAGCTACTCAACCTCTGATAACTCATCACCGAGGATCAACCTCTGCACCACGCGTGTAGACAAGTGGCGGCACCGACATTCCCATCAGAGTCGTCCAGATTGGTTCTGATGCTGCCCAGACCACCCGTATATCAGGAGGACTGGACAACAAATAGGAACTTGCGCTCATCACTTTCCTCAAGGTGAATGTTGAGGTGTTTGCCTAGCAACCATCACAAATGCCTAGGATCTCTAGGGAGGTGATTGAGCAAAGCCTGAAGATTTAGCCCGACGCACGACTAGTACACCAGAAGCCCTGGAAGCAATCAGTCGAGCGGCAGAACTTCATCCGACAAGAAATCAAGAAGCTGCTCGAAGCTGGTTTCACCCGGGAGGTTCATGATCCACGATGGCTGGCAAACCCAGTCGTTGTGCCCAAGGCCGGCAGGAAGCTTTGGATGTGTATCGACTACACCACCTTGAATAAGGCATGTCCAAAAGATCCATTTCCACTACCTAGGATAGACAAAATAGTGGACTCCACCTCCGGGTCTGAGCTATTGTGTTTCCTAGATGCATATTCTGGTTACCATCAGATCCGAATGTCTAGGGAAGATGAAGAGCATACTGCCTTCATAATAGTAGATGGATTGCATTGCTATACTGCCATGCCGTTTGGTCTAAAAAATGCTGCTTCAACTTTTGTGCGAGCCATGCACAAAACATTTGTATAGCTCATTAGGGACTTGGTGGAGGTATACATCGATGACATCATCGTGAAGGTCAAGAACAAGGAATCACTCCTAGACAACCTACACGCTGTCTTCGACAAGTTGCGCGTGACGCATACCATGCTGAACATGGACAAATGTGTCTTTGGGGTTAGCTCCGGGAAGCTCCTCGGATTCTTGGTGACTAACAGAGAAATTGAGGCAAACCCGGCGAAGATCAACGCTATTGAAGACATGCGGCCCCCAGCCCGCATCAAGGATGTCCAGAAGCTAACTGGATGTCTAGTTGCGCTTAGCCGGCTCATCTCAAGACTGGCAAAGCGGGCACTTCCCTTCTTCAAGTTATTGAGGAAGACCAGGCCATTCCATTGGTCCGAAGAAGCAGAAAAGGCGTTCCAAGAGCTCAAACAGCTTCTCACCACACTACCAATCCTAGTAGCTCCGAACCCTGGTAAGCCTCTTTTTCTTTACATTTCGGCAACTACGGAGGTTGTAAGTATGGCTCTGGTCGCAGAAAGATCAGAACCACCAATAATTTAGTAGCCTAGACCTCTCCGGGAGGGTCAGTAGCTACCTGAAGGTGAGTCTGGGTCCTAGCCCCCAAGCACGGATCTTCAAGGCAAGATGCCCGAGGATCAACCTCTCTCATCTGAGGGAGTTCACACGGCTGAAGAAGAAGTTCCGAACCCCTCTAGGAAGGTCCGAAAGCTCAAGAAGATGGTCCGGACCCCTCCAGGAGAGTCCGGGTTGATGAAGAAGAAGTTCTAAGACCTTCAAAAAGGTCCGGACTGTCTAGCGGCCAGTGTACTTCATTAGCGAAGTACTCCACAATGCTAAGACTCGATACATTGAAGTCCATAAGCTGCTTTACGCAGTCCTTATTGCATCAAGGAAGCTACATCACTACTTCCAAGCCCACAAGATATCAGTGGTAACATCTTATCCACCTCGTGCTATACTGCATAACCCCAATTCTACTGGGAACATTGTAAAGTGGGTAGCAAGCTGGCGGAATTCAATCTCGAATTACTGCCTCAACATACTATTAAGAGTCAAGCATTGGCTGACTTCATGGCGGAATGGACACCTTCTCCATCAAATCTAGGGGGTCCCAGTGAGCAGAAGCCTGAACCCAAGGTCCCGATCTTCACCAAACCTAACTGGACTCTCTACTTCGACGGCTCCATGCAGAAGCAGGGGGACAGAGCTGGAATCCTTCTACTTACTCCGACCGGGGAGAAGGTCAAATACATGGTGCACCTTGACTTTAAGGCAACCAATAACATGGCAGAGTATGAAGCTCTCATCTACAGGCTCAAGGTGGCACTATCATATGGTGTCAAGCAGATGCTGATCAAGGGTGATTCACAGCTCATCATCAAGCAAGTTAAAGGCGAGTGTAGCTGCAACAGCCCACAACTTGCTGCTTATCTCCTTGAAGTCCAGAAGTTCTAGAAGGACTTTGACGTCTTGGATCTCTGTCATGTCTAGCATCTCAACAACGCTGAAGCAGACGAACTCTCGATGAAGTCTTCAACCAGAGCTCAAGCTCCCGACGGAGTTTTTGTTAGGAGGTTATCATGACCAACCGCTCAGCCTGCCGAACTGAGCGAAGGGGCAACATCAATACCTCAAAGCTGGCAATCCCGGTGGCCCTATTACCATGGCGTCCACTAAGGGTTGTAGGTGCTGCGGGAAGCTCCGAACAACCCAACACGCAAGACTCAGAAGCTCAAGTTAGCTCCGATGCATGGATCTTGGAGATCCCGAGCTACTTGAAAGACAATGTCCTTCATGAAGACGATGCATCTGCTGATCGGATCGTCAGATTGGCTAATAGATACACGCTAGTAGAAGGGGATCTCTACCAGCATAGTGCCAACGGCATCTTAATGCGGTGCATTGCAAGGGAAGAAGGCCACGAGTTCCTTGCGGAAATCTGTGGAGGCGAGTGTGGGAACCACACGTCTTCCCACACGTTGGTCGGTAAAGCCTTCCGGTATGGCTTCTACTGGCCTACAGCACTCCAGGAAGTAGTTGAGCTGGTAAAAAAGTGTGAAGCATGCTAGTTCCACGCGAAAAAAATTCGCACACCAACTTAGTTGCTACAAATGATACCTCCTACATGGCCATTCACTGTGTGGGGGATGGACATTTTGGGACCTTTCCCAAAAGCCATCGGAGGTTATTCACCAAGTGGTCGGAAGCAACTCCAGTTGTGACTATCAACAAACAATCAACTATCAAGTTCTTGAAGTCCATAGTGTGCAGGTTTGGAGTTCTGAATAGAGTCATCACTGACAACAGAACCCAATTTACAAGTAAGCATTCCAAGAATATTGCAAGGAACTTGACATTTAAGTCAGCTACGCATCCGTAGCTCACCCGACAAGTAATGGCCAAGCCGAGAGAGCAAATGCCAAAATATTGAAAGAACTCAAGACGCCCACATATGAGCGCCTGAAGAAACATAGAGACAACTGGATAGAGGAGCTTCTGTCCGCACTGTGGGCGAGCAGGACTACACCTAGCCGGTCAACTGAAGAGACCCTCTTCTTCCTGGTGTACAGAGGTGAAGCGGTCCTTCCTCTGGAGATCACCTTAGGGTCACTTCGAGTCCGATCCTTCGATGAAGCCACGCTGGACAAGCTCCGGCGTGAAGACCTTGACCTCATCGACGAGGGAAGGTGCCAAGCTGCTGTTTGGAATGCATGATATCGCCAGATGCTTCAGCGCAATCACCAAAGGCATGTGCACAACCGACAGCTTGAAGAAGGCGATCTGGTGCTACTAAGAATACTAACTCGAGAAGGGATGAACAAACTTTCCCCCAGCTGGGAAGGTCCCTTCGGAGTGATCAAAGTATCCCGTCCCGGATGCGTTCGCTTGGCAACAGAGGATGGGACCCCTCTTCCCAATCCTTGGAACATCGAGCACCTCCATAGGTTTTATACTTAGTTTCGCAGAGGTGAGTCTGTAATTACACTCAATGTAAGTTATAGAATCTATACACAGAGTCAGATAGGTCCTCTAGGAGAACATCCGGACCCCTCCGGGAGGGTCTGGGCAGTTCAAGCCCACCTAACTTAGTCTCAGTACTAAAAGTGTGGCTTAACTACTTTGGGTTAGAACAAGATGAATAGCACACTTGGCCTGGTTCCATACCCTAAGTGTGTCCTTGTCTCCCTTGTAACTAGGACCTATAATAAAAGACATTATTGTGTGAAAGCAGTCTCCTCGTGCATTAATTTTTGAACAAACTCGTTTTCTTTTATTATCCTTTTCCTTCTTGTCTATAATGAAGTTGTGCAATTCTTTTTGAGCTTTAGTCTAAGTTACTCATATGTTGTACAAGTTGTATTGTTGGTTTTTTCGGATCTTAGCATTGCTAGACGGTCTACTCGCCTGAACGCCAAAGCTAGTGTCAGGTCCTGAGTGTGCTATCGACTTAGCCTGGTCAAGCACCCAAAGTACGCCACTCTACCTATATTCTGGGAGGCCTCAGTAGGGCGGGTCCAGAAGGCATTCAGATCTTGAGAAATTACATCAATGTACTTGTTATCATATTGAGTTCCTTTGGATCTAAAATTCAAAAAAGAACAGCAAGTCACAAAAGAGTTATATACAAGAGGACGAATTTTACTATTTTTCTTTTCTTTAAGGCGCAGGAAAAATGGAAAGCTGGCAATGGTGGATGATGCCGGAGCTACTAAGCTCTAACAACCCTAGAGGGCCCGCCGTTGACATGAAGCATAATGATGATCCAAGCGAAGATGGTGAAGAAATCACCCCGAGGGGATTCGTCGTTGACATATTATATGTTGATGGTGGATATCATCGAAGCCGAGAAGCTCCGACGATCCCAGGGGGCCCGCCGTCGATGTTCTATGCGTTGACAGTAGGTGCCGTCAGAGATACCAAGCTCCGACACACGCCAGGGGGCCCGCCATCGTCGATACTCTACATGTTGGCAGTGGGCACCATCGGATGCACCAAGCTCTGACACCTCCCAGGGGGCCTGCTGTCGACGCTCTAAGCATTGACAGTGGGTGCCATTCGGAGCTATCAAGCTTCGACACCCCCAGTGGGCCCGCCATCAACGTTTCATGCATTGACAGTGGGTGCCATCGGACCTATCAAGCTCCAACACCCAGGGGGGCCGTTGTCGACGTTTTACGCATTAACAGTGGGCGCCGTCGGACCTATCAAGCTCCAACACCCCCGAGGGGGCCCGCTGTCGACATCACAAAGGGTCCCTGGAGATGTCGGAAGCAAACTTCGGACCTAAGAGCTAAGATTTCAGGCTACAAGTTCGAAATGTTCAAGTCATCAAGACATTATCAGGAACTTTTGGTACATGTTCACAATCAAATTGTATACATCTACCAGGGGCCAATAAGATAAAGGACAATGCATTGAAGACAAATACAAATTGGAATTCATTCATTCAAGGAGTTTGGATTTCATTCATTTGAAGGACTAGACTGGATTACACAATGAGGATTACAGTAAAAGGCAAAAGAAAAGGTCCTAACTACTGGAGGTCCTAAGTCCTACGAAAATTTGAGGCAACTTTCTGGCCAACTTCTTGAACACTGGCTCTGGCGGCATCTTCCTCTTCAGCAATGGGCCCTTCAAACACCAGATCCAAAGAAAGTTCGAGTCTCAGCTTTTGAAACACGTCATCACAAATTCGGCGATGTTCTTGGCCAAAGACTTCCCTTCTGTCTCCAATTGATCGGCGATGACGTCACCCATCGTGTCTAGCTTGTTGCTGGTAGAGCCCAATGCCAACAACGCTTTGTCCAGCTTCGACACAACATCTTCCGGACGTACTGGGCTGAAGCCAAGCGGCACCAAAGCCTTGTTAGCGTGCCCCAGGAAGTCCCAGACTTGCCGAGACTCCGTGGCCCTCGCATGCTTGAGTTCCTCCAGTGACCGCCTAGCGGCCGCAAGCTCCAAACTCTCCCGAGCGATGCGTTCGACCTCTTTGGCATGCTCCTGAACACTCTCAGCCACCTGCCTTTCGCAGTCTACAAGCTTTGACTCCCAGAGGTGGATGCGGTTTCGACGGTCCACCAGGTCTTTCTCCCTGCCTCGTACTCTCTCCTCCCTGGTGGCGGCATCAGCTTCTCTCTTGGAGAGCTCCTGTCTCATCTTCCAGTGCTTCTCCTCCTCCTGCTTGCACTGCTGATCAATCTTTTTTGTGCCGTCAACCAAGTTTTGCTCTCCTAGAGACAGTTTCTAGGAGAGCTCCTGTCGAGGTGTGTGATCGACACTCCCCTCGGTACTACTAGATCATAGTCCGTGGAGGTTCTTGATTGGTTGGGGCGCGCGTGAGATTACGAACAAGACAGTGACACGAGGAGTTTTACATAGTTTGGGCCGCCTGAGCATAACACCCTGCTCCACGGGAAGTGTTGTTGTATGTATGAGTGTATGGCGCTTGTGAGCTTGTGAGCTTAGTTGTCTCTGTACCGTGCGGTGCAACCCTTTTATACTCAAAAGACTGGCCGTTACATTGTGAGCTTGTCCCGACATGTGGCCCTAGTGAATGTTAATTTGCCTAATACGTGACCTGTGAATATTAAGCATAATTAACACTGTGGTAATGCTCCTTAATGGCAGCGTTACTGTTGTTAAGGGTCCTTTGATCGTGTGTCAATAATATGGCATTAATGACACGTAACAGGTCTTGTAACTGTAGCTTTAACTGTCCCTTGAATGTTCGCACCGTTGGAGATCCACCAACCTCTTAGTCGTTGTCTCAGGTCCGGAGGCTCGACAGGTTGCGGCTCTGGAGCTTTCCGTCGTGGGAAGTTAGCTCCGGTGCCACTATACACGTAGCAGCACCGGAGCTTCCCTCTACTGGGTGTGATATCTGGGGTCACTAGACACGTGGCAAGACTGGAGCTTCCCTATGAAGGGGGTTGGGTCCGGCCTTGTGTTACACGTGGCAGTATGGAGCTACCCAAACGAGGGAGGCTTGTACAGTGTTGTGTAGCACGTGTAGCCTTTGGAGCTCTTCAACTTGGACGGGTGGAACTCCTCGGCATTTCTTGCGGTATCATGGGGTACCTGGTACGCAGGGTACCAACAGTGGCCCCCAGGCCCACCTCTGGGAGAAACCCTTTGGGTTAAGTTATTCTACCAGAGGCGGGGCCATCTTTGATTCTCGCACTGCGGCTTCAAAGGTCTTTTGATGTGCCATTGAGGTGATGGTTCACTGTTAAACCATCGCCGTGTGGCTTATTTTTAATGTGGCAGGTGAGATCTTTGTGTGCAGATCTCACGCAATTGAAGGTCGCCGGTTCCCAGAACGAAAACTGTATCAGTCCTGAGCACCCTGTCAGGTCGCCCCCCTTGGGCTTCCAACTTCTCATCATGACAACGGTTCACCTGGGGTAATAACTTCGACCTTTCCGCCGAAGTGGACCCGGGTCCATTCATCATTGAAAGGGTAGATTTTTTAAAATGTGATCTCGATCGCATGGTGGTTTCCATCCAAGCATTGCGGAGGCTTACTTAAGAAGGAAAACCCACACGGTTTGAGGACTCTTTACGCTTTCAATTGAACTTGTGCTCAGAGCCTCCCAACCTTCGCATAGCTTTTCCAACTTTCGCTCTCTTTGCCACAATGGAGTGGGGTCTTCCCCGCAGTAAGATCAAGACCAAGGAAAAGATGTCGAGTGTCCAGATCTACATGGGGTGGTCCAGCGACTCCTGCAATAAGGACATCCGCTTCGGCAGCTCCCCTTCAAGAAAGAGCGCACCAGAAAGATGGTGTACTTCTCAGCGTACGCCATGGTGGGTTTGATCCCACCTTTTTCAAGATTTCTCTTGATGCTGCTAGATTTCTACGACCTCTAGCTTTATCATCTCGGCCCCCACTCCCTCTTGCTGGTGGCGACCTTTGTCCACTTCTACGAGATGTGGGCGGGCGTGCCTCCGTGCATTGAGCTGTCCGGACCTTCTTCACAGACCACACCACCGGAAAGGGGATGAAGTTGATTGACTTCTACTACTTTGTGAAGCGCAAGAATTGCCCCTTCAAATACTTGAAGACCTTCCCCTTCGGCAAGTGGGATGATGGGAAGAAGTATTGGGTGATCATCACAGTGGAGGAGCACAAGAGGTTGAAGCTGCAGAAGGGCCTTCCCAATGTTGACACCGACACCTAGAACGTAGTTCCGGAGCTGTCGGAAGCGTACAAGCCCATCCTGTAAAGGATCCAAGAATGGGTAGAGGGAGGAGTGACCCCCCAAATGGTCTTCGGCAATTTCTTGGTGAACAGGTGGGCTCCGCTGAAGATTAGGGAGTGGCCCGCATGGGCTTTCAATAGTGAAATGGATCATAACCGAATTGAAGTCGGTTTGAAAACCAACTTGGATGATGAAGCTTTGATGATCCATCTCAAGAATCTTCAGAATGGAGGTATCTCCCACGACGCCCTAGCTCTGCCGGCTGCCTTCCTGCCTCTAAACATGGTTCCAGAGGTTAGCAGGGAGCTCCGGAGGAGGATGCCAGTGCTGGACGACCTAGGCATTGTGGAGAGATGTAGTACCTCTAGGGTTGCAATCCTCGGAGCTTCATAGAGGGTGCCCCCCACTGCTCTAAGCCGGAGGGATGATGACGCTAGCAAGGGCAAGGGCAAGGGCAAAGGCAAGGAGCCCACTGAATCTTCTACCCGAAAGAGGAAGTTGAGGCATGCTGATGGGAGCTCCGTAAGGTCAGCTTCGTCTTCAACAACCCCTTCTCCCTTGCGAAGCAGATCTTCGGCGGCCATGCCTCCTTAAATGACGGTGTCCTCAAGGAGAAAAAGCTCCAGCAAATCGACTCCGGCTCTGGTGCTAGCTGCGGGCTCCAGGTTCGGCGGTCCTTCCCAGCCAAGGGATGTCCCGACTTAGAAGACTCAAGCTGCAGCGGCTAGCTCCCAACCAAGGTCTGAGGTCTTTGCCTTGCCGGATCTGGTGGGCTCTGACTCTGCGCCTCGGAAGAAGAAATTCCGTGACAACTGGGGCGGTAGCATTCCCAGGTAAGCATTGTCATCTCACCTTGATGTGCCAATCTTGTACTTACCATGTCTTTAATTTTCCCGATCTTTTGTTTCTAGGGTGTCGAGAAAGAAGTCCGAGGCTTCGACACCTGCTGCAGCGACTGAGGCTGAGCGTGCGAAAGCTCCAACTTCAACCCCTGTGCCTCCCCAAGTGGTGGCAGAAGACACGACAGCTCCAACACCAGTTGTCGTGGACTTCGATCCAGAGTAGACGCCAGAAACTACCCTGGTAGCGCCTGACCATGGGGGAGAAGTTGATGAAGATGCGCCAGTGGCCGCAGCACCGGCGGCTGAAGCTCCAGTGCACAAGACGGAGATGGCAGAAGCTCCTGCGTTTGAGATGGAGGTAACCAAAGCTCCGGCGCCTGTGCCGGAAGTTATTGAAGATCCGGCGATCGAGCCGGAGGTGCCCGAAGTTCCGGCCTCTGTGCCAGAGGTTATTGAAGCTCCGGCACCTGAGCTGGATGCACTGGAAGTGCCAGCGCCTGAGCCGGCGGTGGTGGGGGCTCTGGACGAAGCTCCAACATCTGCTCCGGAGGTGATTACTCCGGAGGCGACCATGTCCGAGCCGGAGCACCCAGAAGAATCGGTGGTGGGCCCTCCACCTACAGAGCCGTCGGTTGAAGATCTGACGGGGGGACCTCCAGTGTCAGCCCCGATGGTTGAAGTTCCCTTGGTTGGGCCCTCGTCGACGTCGGTAGAAGCAGAAGAGCTTTTGGGGTGGAGGCCTTAGTGCTGCAGTACCGCAGGGGACCATGCTTGTGGTGTAGGACCCAATTTTTGTACTTGAAGACCCCTTGGAGCTGACGAAGATGACCCCGGCAGGCCCGAAGCCTTTCCTTTGGCATTGTCTATTGACAACACTTGCTCCAGTCTTTGTAAAGTCTAGCTCGCGTTCGACCACGACAACAAGGTCCTCAAAGAAGAGCGCCACACATTAAGGCATTGGCGCAACAGACTTCATTTTGAAACCAAGCTGGCGCATACAAGGCTTGCCGACCAACGGGAGTTGGTTGAGAAGGAGAAGACCCGAAGGGAATATTGGGGCCAGTTGCTGTATGAAAGGGAGGCCTCCATCAGGGCCCTCGATGCTAAGTCTCCATAAATTCTCAAGCACGCCATAAAGAGCAATGATGCTGCTGACGAAAGTCAAGACAGCCTAAACACTTTGAACGAGATTCTCCTGAAGCATCGAGCGGACCTCGATGAGAGGGAAGAGAAGCTCTTGGAGATGCAGGAGGATATTTTGAAAAGAGAGGGGGAGCTCGCCCAAAAACTGTCTCTGGTAGAGTAAAACTTGGCAGACCGCACCAAGAAATTTGATCAGTGGTGCAAGCAGGAGGAGGAGAAGCACTGGAAGCTGGTGCAAGAGCTCTCCAAAAGAGAAGCTGATGTTGCCACCAGATAGGGGAAGGTAAGAGGTAGGGAGAAGGACCTGGCCGAATGGCAGAACCGCATCCACCTCCGGGAGATGGAGCTTGCTGACCGCGAAAGGCAAGTGGCTTAATGCATTCAGCAACATGCCAAAGAGGTCGAGCGCATTGCCCGGGAGAGTTCAGAGCTTGCAGCGGCTAGAAGGTTACTAGAGGAGCTGTGGACCTCGAGGGCAAATGAGTCCTAGCGGGTGTGAGATTTTCTAGGGCATGCTGACAGAGCTTTGGTGCCGCTTGGCTTCGGTCCCGTACGTCCGGAGAACCCAGCACCAGCGCTGGACCAGACACTGGTGCACTTAGCTCTACTGGCAACAAACTCAATGCGATGGGTGACATCATCACTGACCAACTAGAGACGGAGGAGAAATCGCTGGCAAAGAACGTCGCCGAATATGTTCTGATGTGCTACAAGAGCCGAGACCCCCAACTCTCTCTAGATCCTATCTTCAAAGGGCCCATTGTCGAAGAGGAAGATGCGGCCAGGGCCCACGTCCAAGAAGCTGCCGAGAAGGTTGCCTCATTTTTCCACAGGACTTAGAGCCTCCAGTAGCTAGGACCTTTCTCTTTTGCCTTTTACTGTAATCCTCATTTTGTAATCCAGTACTTCCGGTGAATGAAATCCACTCTTTGAATGAATGTATTCCATTTTATGTTTCTCTTCAATGCATTGTCCTTTATCTTATTGGCCCCCTGGTAGATGTACTCAATTTGATTGCGAACATGTACCAAAAGGTTTTGACAATGTGTTGATGACTAGAAAGCTTCAAACTTGTAGCCAACACGCTTAGCCTTTAGGTTTGAAGTTTACTTCCGATAACTCTAGAGACCCTATGTGACTTCGACAGCGGGCCCCCTGGGAGGTTTCAGAGCTTGATAGGTCCGACGGCGTCCACTGTCAACACATAGAAACATCGACGGTGGGCCTCCTGGGGTTGTCGAAGCTTGGTAGCTTCGATGACACCCACTGTCAACACATAGAAACGTTGAAGGTGGGCCCCCAGGGGTTGTTGAAGCTTGGTAGCTCTGACGGCACCCACTGTCAAAACATAGAAACGTCAACGGCGAGCCCCTGAGATCGTCGGTGCTTCCCGACTTTGACGATATTCACGATCAACGTAGAATACATCGACGGCGAATCCCTAGGGGTGATTTCTTCACCATCTTCGCTTGAATCGTCATTATGCTTCACGTCGACGGCGGGCCCCCATGGGAGTTGTCCGAGCTTGTTAGCTTCGAGGATACCCACTTTCAACGTTAGAATCGTCAAGGGCGGGCCCCCTTGGGGGATGTCAGAGCTTAGTTGCTCCGGCATCGTCCACCATCGTCATGAGTTTTCATTTTTCCTATGCATCAAAGACGAGAAAAACCATAAAATTCGTCCTCTCGGCTGTACCTCCTTTGCGGCTTACTATTCTTATTTGAATTTTGGATCCAAAGGAACTCAATATGATAACAAGTATATTGCTGCTATCTCCCCAGATGTGAATGCCTTCTGGACCCGCCCTACTGAGGCCTGCTGGAATATAGGTAGAGTGGCGTACTTAGGGTGCTTGACCAGGCTAAGTCAATAGCGCACTCTGGACCTAACAATAGCTTTGGAGTTCAGGCGAGTAGACCGTCTAGCAATGCTAAGATCCGAAAAAATTGACAATGTAACTTGTAGAACGCATGGAAAACTTTGGGTTAAAGCTGAAAAGGAATTGCACAACTTCGTTATAGACAAGAAGGAACAAATAATAAAAGAAAACGAGCCTATAAAAAAATTAATGCATGCGGAGTGTGCTTTTGCACAATAATGTCTTTCATTATAGTTCCAGATTACAGGGGAGACAAGGACACACTGGGTACAAAACTAGGCTAAGTGTGCTATACATCTTGTTCTAACCCAGGGTAGGTAAGCCACATTTCAGTACATGGACTGAGTTAAATGTTGCTTGAACTGCCCGGACCCTCCGGAGAAAGTCCAGATGCTCTCCCAGGGGACCTACCCGACTTTGTGTATATACTCTATAACTTAGATTGTGTGTAATTACAGACTCACCTCCATGAAACTAAGCATAAAACTTACGGAGGTGCTCGATGTTCCAAGGATTGGGAAGCGGGGTCCCACTCACAGTTGCCAAGTGAACGCATCTGGGACGGGACACTTTGATCACTTGGAAGGGACTTTCCCAGTTGGGGGAAAGTTTGTTCATCCCCTCACGAGTTAGTATTCTCCGCAGCACCAGATCGCCTTCCTCGAGCTATCGGTTGCGCACATGCCTTTGATGATAACGTCCATTCTGAACAACTGCTTGACACCTTCCCTCGTCGATGAGGTCAAGGTCTTCGTGCCGGAGCTGGTCCTGCACAACTTCGTCGAAGGTCCGGCCCCGGAGCGACCCCATGGTGATCTCCGAAGGAAGGACCGCTTCAGCTCCGTACACCAGGAAGAAGGGGGTCTCTCCAGTTGACCGGCTAGGTGTTGTCCTGCTCGCCCACAGTGCAAACGGAAGCTCCTCAATCCAGTTGGCTCCGTGTTTCTTCAGGCGCTCATATGTGCGTGTCTTGAGTCCTTTCGATATTTTTGTATTTGCTCTCTCAGCTTGGCCATTACTTGCCGGGTGAGCTACTGATTCGTAGCTAAATTGTATGCCGAGGTCTTTGCAATACTCTTGGAATGCTGCACTTGTGAATTGGGTTCCATTGTCAGTGATGACTCTGTTTGGAAATCCAAATATGCAGACTATGGACTTCAAGAACTTGAACGCTGATTGCTTGTTGATAGTCACAACTGGAGTAGCTTCCGGCTACTTGGTGAACTTGTTGATGGTGACATACAGGAACATGTAACCTCCGACGGCTTTTGGGAAAGGTCCCAAAATGTCCATCCCCCACACAACAAATGGCCATGTTGGAGGTATCATTTGCAGTGACTGAGCTGGAGTGTGAATTTGTTTCACATGGAACTGACACACTTCCCACTTTTTTACCAACTAGACTGCATCCTGGAGTGCTGTAGGCTAGTAGGAACCATGCCAAAAGGCTTTACCGACCAGCGTGTGGGAATACACGTGGTTCCCACACTCACCTCCATGGATCTCCGAGAGGAGTTGGCGGCCTTCTTCCCTTGCAATACACTGCATTAGGACGCTGTTGGCACCGCACCGGTAGAGATCCCTTTCTCCAACCTGACGATTAGGTCAGCGAATGCACCATCTTCAGGAAGGACATTGTCTTTCAAGTAGCTTCGGATCTCTAAGATCCATGCATCAGAGCTAACTTGAGCCTCCAGATCTTGCGCGCTGGGTTGCTCGTAGCTTCCTGCAGCGCCTACGACCCTTGGTGGATGCCATGGTAATAGGGCCACCAAGACCACCAACTTTGAGGTGCTGGTCTTGCCCCCCTCGCTCAGTTCGGTAGGTTGAGCGGTTGGTCTTGACAATATCCGGACAAAAACTCCATTGGGAGCCGAAGCTCCGGTTTAAGCCTTCGTTGAGAGTTCGTCAGCTTCAGCGTTGTTGAGATGCTGGACATGGCAAAGTTCCAGGACATGGAAGTCTTTCAGGAGCTTCTGGACTTCAAGGAGGTAATCAACAAGTTGGGGGTTGTTGCAGCTGCATTCACCTTTGACTTGCTTGATAATGAGCTGTGAATCACCCTTCACCAGCAACTACTTGACGTTGTATGAAAGCGCCACCATAAGCCCATAGATGAGAGCTTCATACTCTGCCATGTTGTTGGTTGCCTTGAAGTCAAGGTGCACCATGTATTTGACCTTCTCCCCAGACGGGGCGAGGAGAAGTATTCCAGCTCTGGCCCCCTACTTCTGCACACAATCGTCAAAGTAGAGAGTCCAGTGAGGTTCGGTGAAGACCGGGACCTTGGGTTCCGGCTTGTGCTCATTGGGGCCCCCAGGATTTGATGGAGAATGTGTTCACTCCGCCATAAAATCGGCTTAGGCTTGACTCTTGATAGCTTGTCGTGGCAGGAATTCGAGATCAAATTCTGCCAATTCTGCTGCCCACTTGGCGATGTTCCTAGTAGAGTTGGGATTGTGAAGTATGGCACGCAGTGGATAAGAGGTTACCACTGATATCTTGTTAGCTTGGAAATAATGACGAAGCTTCCTTGAGGCAATAAGCACTGCGTAAAGCAGCTTATGCACCTCAATGTATCGATTTTTGCGTCGTGAAGTACTTCACGGATGAAGTACACTGGGTGCTGGATGGCCTGGACCCTCCCATAGGGGCCCAAAGCTTTTTCTTCATCAACCTGGACCCTCCGAGAGGGGTCCGAAACTTCTTGTTGAGATTCCCGAACCCTCCCTGAGGGGTCCAAAACTTCTTAATGTTTAACCCGGACCCTCTCGGAGGGGTCCGGATCTTCTTGATCATCCATGTGAACTCCCTCAGATGAGAGAGGTTGATCCTCTAGCATTTCGCATTGAAGATCCATGCCTGGGGGCTGGGACCCAGACTCTCCTTCAGGTAACTCCGAACCCTCCCGGAGGGGTCTGGGCTCCTGAACTGGAGATGGCTCTGGTCTTTCTGCGACCAGGACCATGCTGGCAACCTCCGTAGTTGCAGAAATGTAAATCAGTAGAGGCTAACCAGGGTTCAGAGCTACCAGAATTGGTAGTGTGGTGAGGAGCTGTTTAAGCTCTTGGAACACCTTTTCTGCTTCTTCAGACCAATGGAATGGCCTGAACTTCCTCAATAATTTGAAGAAGGGAAGTGCCTGCTCCGCCAGTCTTGAGATGAACAGGCTGAGCGCAGCTAAACATCCAGTTAGCTTCTGGACATCCTTGATCCGGGATGGGGGCCGCATATCTTCAATGGCCTTGATCTTTGCCGGGTTTGCCTCAATTCCTCAGTGGGTCACCTAGAATCTAAGGAGCTTCCCGGAGCCAACCCCGAAGACACATTTGTCCGGGTTCAGCTTGGTGTGCGTGATGCGCAGCTTGTTGAAGATGACTTGTAGGTTGTCAAGGAGTGTCTCCTTGTTATTTACTTTCACGACGATGTCATCAACGTAAACCTCCACCAAGTCCCTGATGATCTCTCCAAATGTTTTGTGCATGGTTCGCACAAAAGTTGAAGTAGCGTTTTTGAGACCAAAAGGCATGGCAGTGTAACAATACAATCCATCTACTATTATGAAGGTAGTATGCTCTTCATCTTCCCTAGACATTTGGATCTGATGGTATCCAGAATATGCATCTAGGAAACACAGTAGCTCACACTCGGAGGTGGAGTCCACTATTTGATCTATTCGAGGTAGTGGAAATTGATCTTTTGGACATGCCTTATTCGAGGTGGTGTAGTCAATACACATCCGAAGTTTCCCGCCGTCCTTGGGTACTACGACTGGGTTTGCCAACCATTTTTGATGATGAACCTCCCGGATGAAACTAGCTTTGAGGAGCTTCTTGATTTCTTGTCAGATGAAGTTCTGCTACTTGACTGATTGCTTCCGAGGCTTCTAGTGTACTGGCCGTGCGTTGGGATAAATCTTCAGGCTATGCTCGATCACCTCCCTAGGGATCCCAGACATTTGTGACGGTTGCCAGGCAAACACATCAACATTCGCCAGGAGGAAAGTGATGAGCGCGAGTTTCTATTTGTTGTCCAGACCTCTCGATATACGGGTAGTCTAGACAACATCAGGACCAATTTGGACGACTTTGATGGGAACATCGATGTCGCCCCTTGGTTGCACGGGTGGTGCAGAAGTTGAGCCTTGGTGGCGAGTGCTCGGAGGTTGAGCACCTAGCTCCTTGGTGGATGCTCCTTCCTGCGTTGTTGCAAGCGCGTGAAGTTCTTACAGCGTAGTGACTCCCGAAGTGCGATCTCCATGGATCTGGAGAACGCCCGAAGGTGTCGGCATCTTCAACACCAAATAGCTGTAGTGAGCTACGACCATGAGCCTATACAAGGCAGGCCTGCCTAGGATGACATTGAAGGACAAGTTGATGTGCGCGACGTCGAAGACCAGCTTCTCAGTCTGGTAGTTCTCCCGAGTCCTCAAGGTCACTGGGAGTGTAATGGATCCGAGAGGGCTGATGGCCCCCAGACCTACCCCGGAGAATGGATGTGAGGGGAGAAGGTCCGAGAGTTAGAGCTGTATCTTCAAGAACGCTTCATAGCTGAGGAGGTTGAGTGCCCCTCCTCCATCTACCAATACATGGTAGAGATAGACATTTTTGATGGTTGGAGAGACCATCAATGGCAGTTGGCCAGCTCCGATCATGTTCTTGGGGTAGTCTGTAGCATCGAAAGTGATGGAGTGTCCATCCACTTCCGATGTGGTTCTTCCTTGGTGGTAGGAGCTACGGCAGCCATCTCTCGCCCCATTGTCTTGAGGACGCGGCGAGAGGTGATATCCCAGGACCCTCCATAAATGGTTTTGAGGGTCTTCTGACGCTCTTTGTCGGAGACGTCAGAATCATCGTCGACTGTGTTGTATACAACCTTCAGGACCTTCTTGGGGTCCTAGAAGCCTAGCTCCGTATCAGCTGGTGCTTCGTCGACTTTTTGTTTTCCTTCCCGCTAATGAAATGGAGCTTCTTCTTGGTGCTTGTTGTAGCGCTTGACAAGGTTTTGGACCTCCCGACAGTGTTCTAGACAGTGTTTGTTCGTTTTGTGGATTAGACACCACATCTTTGGACCGCCGCCATCTTCTAACGAAGGTCGAGGTCCCTTTTCAAGCTGAAGAGCTTCGTTACGCTAGTGACTCCTTTCGTCGCCAACTTCTCTAACATCTTCTTGTCTCTGACACCCTGTCTGAATGCCACTATGACAGAAGCATTGAAGATGGAAGGGATGGTGTTTTGTACCTGAGAAAATCGCCGAATGAAGGAACGCAGCGATTCTCCCGACTTTTGCTGTACAACAAAAAGGTCCAATTCTATGTTAGGTCGAGTGTAGGAGCTTCCAAAATTGGCGATGAACTGTTGGCATAGCTCCGCCAAACTGTTGATAGAGTCAGAGGAGAGACTCATAAACCAGGACCTGACTGGCCCAGTCAGAGCCACCAGAAAGTAGTTGGCCATCACAGCATCATTGCCACCCACCGCGAGAATGGTCGTGGAGTATATTTGGAGAAACTCAACGGGGTTACAGTGCCATTGAATTTTTCCGGCAGATGAGGCCGAAACTTCTGAGGCCAGTGGACCATGCGCAGGTGCATGGCCAGGGCTGAACAGTCGCCCCCTACACCGACGGGAGGAGGGTTTTCCTGAGCCTCTTGTCTTTCGCGAGCACGCTCGATGTGGACGTGGCCATCCTGCTGTCTGTAACGGCGGTCAAGCTACAATCGCAGATCATGCGTCGAGAGTCTCGATGCGATGTGAGTGCAACATTGAGAGTCTCGATTGCCTGTTGCTTCAAAACACATCTCCTGTGTTTTGAAGCTTGCGGACCAAGTCTTCCAGACAAGATCCGACGCTGAGGAGGTGCCTGCCTTGAAGGGGAAGGACCTAGGTTGCTGAGGCCATCGGTTGTATCTACAACCAGATGTTCCACATCAGCACGCCACTGCTCCATCACACCCTGAGGTGCTCCTGGCGGCAGTGGACGTTGGTGAAGAGTACGTGCAATAATTAGCGTGTTCTCAGGGTTGTTGTGCGTCGATGCAGTGACCGACGCCAGGACCCCATCCTGCTGTTCGGCATTGTTAGCCAGAGTAGATGTTGGTGGTGGTGGTACGACACCTGCTGGGACAACAACGCCCGCTGGCTGTTGCATGTTAGAGGGATTCCCTTCAGTAGGTTGCTCATCGTTGCCATTGGACAATCCTACGGCAGAGTTTCACCATCTTGAAATCTCAAGGCAAGCACCCTTTTGGCGCACCAAATGTCGAAGTGTGCAATCGACACTTCCCCCGGTACTACTAGATCGTAGCCCGCAGAGTTTCTTGATTGATTGGGGTGCGCATGACATTACGAACAAGATAGTGACACGAGGAGTTTTACGTGGTTCAGGCCGCCTGAGCGTAACACCCTACTCCAAGGGATGTGTTGTTGTATGTATGAGTGTATGGCGCTTGTGAGCGTGTGATCTTAGTTGTCTCGGTACCATGCGGCGCAACCCTTTGATAGTCCAAGGACTGGCCATTACATTGTCAGCCTGGCCCGACATGTGGCCCTAACGGTAGTTAATTTTCCTAATACATGATCTGTGAATATTAAGAATAATTAACAGTGTGGTAATGCGCCTTAATGGCGGCGTTACCGTTGTTTAGGGTCCTCTAATCGTGTGTCATTAATATGGCATTGATGACACGTAATCATGTCTTGTAATTGTAGCTTTAACTGTCCCTTGAATGTCTACGCCGTTGGAGATCTGCCAGCCTCTTCATTGCTATTTCAGGTCTAGAGGCTCGACACGTGGCGGCTCTGGAGCTTCCCATCGTGGAGAGTTAGCTCCAGTGCCACTATACACGTGGTAGCACCGAAGATTCCCTCTACTGGGGGTTAGATCCGGGGTCACTAGACACGTGGCAAGACCGGAGCTTCCCTGTGAAGGGGGTTAGGTTCGGCCTTGTGTTACACGTGGCAGTACCAGAGCTACCCAAACGAGGGAGACGGGTCCAGTGTTGTGTAGCACGTGTAGCCTTCGGAGGTCTTCAACTCGGACAGGTAGAACTCCTCGGTGTTTCTTGCGGTATCAAGGGGTACCCGATACGCAGGGTACCAACATCTCCTCCTCCCTCTTCATGATATCCTCCTGCTGCTCCAGGAGCTTCTCTTCCTTCTCATGGAGGTCCTCTTGTCGCTTCAGGAGAATTTCATCCAGTGTGTTGAGGTTGTCTTGACGATCATCAGTAGCCGCATTGCTATTCTCGGCGTGCTCAAGAATCTCTCGACTCTCTGCATCGAGCGCTCTGATGGAGGCCTCCCTCTCCTCCAGCAATTGGCCCCAATATTCCATCTCGGCATTTTCCTTCTCGACCAATTCCCGTTGATCAGCAAGCCTTGTCTGTGCCAACTTGGTCTCGAAGTGAAGTCTGTTGCACCAACACCTCAAGGTGTGGCGCTCTTCTTCAAGGACCTTGCTGTCGTGGTCGAAGGCGAGCTAGACTTGACAGAGACTGGAGCAGGCGTTGCCGATAGACAACGCCAAAGGAATAGGCTCCGAACCAGCGGTGGCTTCTCCGCTGGCTCCAAAGGGGTCTTCAAGTACAAAAATTGGGCCCCCCTGTAAAAGCCCGCTTTTCAAAAGAACAAAAACGCAACAATGCGAACTTAAAAATTTTGAAAATGGACTTGGAAATCCAAACTCACATGAACTATATGAGTTAACCAATGTTCACTAAAAATAGGGACTTGTTAAATTTCACATATAGAACATGTTTGCAAATGTATTGGAACTTAAGGTGTAAAATCTTTAATTTCCAAGTATTCATATTTTCAATGAAAAATTAAAGGAGAAAAGAAAACAAAATAGAGAGAAAGAAAAATGAATTATTCCAACCCTAAAATGGGACATTCACAAAAATTCAAATCTACGGCTGTAAATTTTTCCATGACCTTCTAATATTACAAATAGACTCTCAATAAAGTTTCAAAAATTCTTGAAGCACGTTTTCCATTTATTGGACACGTACTGAGAGTTTAATCAGGGTCGACTTCAAATTTAAACTTTGTACTTAATCTTGTCCAAATCAACTCCAAATTTTTTCCTGAGGTCCCTTATGGTTCAAAAAGGGTAACTTCAAAGTTTCAGGATTCTTGAACCTAATCTACTATTTATTTCCTTGAGTCAAGTATCTCCACTTGAATTCAAATTCAAAATTTGAATTTGTTTGGAACTTTACCAAATACTGAAATTGATTTCCCCAATAAATTCCTCATATTTTGTTTAGTGTCCCTGCCCACTTTTAACACTTCTAGAGCCTCTTAGATAATTAATTGCAGTTAGAATGAAGATAAGAAGGAGGGAGGTAGGTCCCACAGTTGGTGCCCACAAGTCAGGTCGGCAACTCGGCATGCAGTTCTTCTCTGCTGTCAGCGCTGCACGCAGGCAGCTGGTTGCCACCGCGAAGTCTTTCGGTCAATAAATATCCCTGTTGCATGCTCGCCGAGCGGCCACAACACCGCTCGCCCGCGCACCTCCACGCCATCTGCGCGCCTCTGCCGGCCTGTGCGCCCGCCTCCGGTGTTATCCCCGCGCCTGCGCGCCGCTCGGCTTGGCCGCGCGCCTGACGCCGAGCTCGTTTCCCCGGCCTCTGTACGCCGCCGGCCCGTCCGCCTCCTCACCCGGAGCCGCCCAGCATCGCGCTGCTCCCACCGTGCCCCCTTGCCCTCCTGCGGCCGTGCGCCCCTGGCCGCCGACGTGCGCTGCTGGTCCGCTGCCTACCACGGCGCCGCACCTGCTCGCCGGCGCTGCCCACTTCCACCACGTGCGCCCCCTCACCCCGCGCGCACCTCCTCACCTGGCCTCCGGACCGCGTGCCTCCCCCGCACTCGGCCACCTCCAGTGCCTACTCGCCACGCCGGTGCTCCACCTTCCGGACGCGCCCCACCTCCCACGTGCCCCTGGCCTACGGCACCACGCCCAGCCCGCTGCTGCCGCTGTGTGCCTGCTTTTCCCGCTCCTGCGTGCCCACGGCCGAGCACCGCACCCAGCTCTGCCGCACGCCAGCCTTGCTCCTCGCCCCAGCTCCGCCGAACGACATGGCTGCACCTCCGTCCTGATGCTTGCTGCGCCGTGCTCGTTTGCACCTTGCCGCTACTGAGTGCTGTAGCTCTGCTCCTCTGCTCCACGGCGCTCCTGGCCGAGCGTCCCTACCGCGCCACGCCCTGCCGCTCCTTACTCGCCGACGGGTGCTCCAACTCGATGCCGCCTTGAGGTGGAGGTACAAGTTTCCAAACATTATTCTTTCAAAATTTTCTAACTCTTTTTGCATGGCAATAATCAAAGATTTATTAGTGAGTGCATGTGATATATCTTTGAGTTCAAAAGAAGCAACAAAAGCAGAATGAGCATGAGAGTTCAGATCGCAAAACCTATACCGTGTGACTCGTTCATGCAAGCTTCCAATGATTGTGGAGGATGACTTTTGAGAATGCGGAGGGGAGTAGACACTTTACAAGCTCCTTCTTCTTCATGTTCATCACAGATCGAAGAATTTGTGGCTTGAGGACGATCTATACCAGCTGCAGTTATTTTTGGTGCTGGTTGTGGTGCAAAATCAGCAGCGTGATCAATGTCATTTGCATCTGAATTTTCAGGCAGCGGCACCACTTCGTCGTCTTCTTCGATGAAAATACTCCCCCCCTGCGAATATGGGTCTGGACCAACAATATTGGAGCTAGTACCTGGGCTATCTTCATCAAAAGAAACCTCACAAGTCTCCACAATTTTGTTATTGTCATGTAAAAGCACACTTTAGCCTCTAGTATGAGATGGATAACAAAGAAACATGCTATCAACAGATCTAGGTTCAAATTTATCAAGATTACCATGTTTCTTAACAAAGCATTTACAATCAAAGACCCGAAAGTGTGTGACACTAGGCCTATGTCCAAAACGAAGTTCATATGGTGTTTTTCCTAGCTTAGCACATAAGAAAACATGATTTGAGACATAACAAGCGGTTGCAATTGCATTTGCCCAAAATTTTCTAGGAGTTTGATATTCATCAAGCATAGTCCTAGCCATCTCAACTAAGGTTCTGTTCTTTCTTTATACAACACCGTTTTGTTGAGGTACATATGGTGAAGAAAATTGATGATCTATTCCATTTTCAGCACAAAAGTGATTAAAAGATTGATTTTTAAATTCGATTCCATTATCACTTCTAATTGCTTTTAAAGATCTTGGGTGATCAATTGATAATCTAAGAAATAAAGTTCTAAAGTGACTAATAGCTTCATTCTTAGATGCCATAAAGTAAACCCAAGAGTATCTATAATAATCATCAACAATAACAAGAACATACCATTTACCTCCGAAGGATTGAACACGTGAAGGTCCTACGGTGTCAAGGTGCAAAAGTTGACACGGTTCAGTTGTCATGATCATTGTGAGAGGAGTATGTGAACCTGCAACAATCTTAGCATGTCTACAAGAAGAGCACACAGTTTCTTTGTCCCCTTTAAGCTTAGGCAGCCCACGTATGTGATCAAGAGCACTAACACGCGTTAGATGATCAAAGCCTACATGACCAAGTCTACAATGCCAAAAATATAAGTCCTTTGAATCATTAGCAACTAGACACCTATGCTTAGAGTAAGACATATCAAATCAGCTTTAAAAACTCTTCCAAACTGAGACATGTTAAAAATAAGCTCACTATTTGAATTTACAACTTTGCAACAATTTTTAGTGAAAATACTTTCTAGATTTTCATCTAGCAGTTGTGAAACAGAATGCATGTTGTATTTCAAATTTTTAACAAGTGCCACATCCTTCAAAGTGTAGTGATTATTTAATCTAATCAAACCCTTAGCAATTATAGGAGTTGAAGAATTATCGGGAAAAGTAACATTCTCTACACGTGACACAAAAGAGAGGGAGGAGAACCATTCTTTGTTACCGGCCAATGTGGAGTGAGCAGCCTGAATCCACAATCCAAATGTTCTCCTTCCTCAAGCGTGTAACCTACGTAGAAGCACAATACGTCGATGACTCAATACTGGGGTTAGTCAAAAGACATTTAGGAATCCAGTACTGAGTCACACGACGTCCAGCAGGAATAACACGCGAAAGCTCAGATAAAACAGCAGGTTTATGAGCCAAAGCTTGAGGATTTTTGTACCCAACTATTGTCCTACAAGATGTTACATGTGTAGCACAAAAAACAGTAGGTTTGGGAGCAACCTTAGCATGTTTTCTTGACTCATTACAACATATTGCATGTTCCTATCATTCGGTTTAGCAAGTGCAGCAAATTTTGTACGAAAGTTATGAGATCTGGCAATCATTCTTTCCTTTTTCTATTGTTAGCTAGTCTATAAAAAAAGTTTATGACAAGACCGTCTCTACCACAGTAGGTACAATGCAATTTAACTTTGTGTTCATGTCTAGATGAGCAAGCAACATTTTTATTTGAAACTGAATGAGACAACACTCCTGCAGATTTGAAAACCACTTCTTTTTGTTTAGGAACTATTTGAATCAAACAACAGCCTAATGACTTTACAATTTTAGGTGGATGTGCCTTAGCAAGAGCATGAGAATCAAAACCTAAACCAATTTTATCATTGCAAGACTTGGAAGAATTCAACATCAAGTTTAGGTTCGTATTCCCATTACAAAACCGATCTAATGTCCTATGCATGCTATCAAGTTTATTGGACAGATCAAGGCAATTTTCACATGAAGTTTTTCCTTTTAATTTGCAATTGGAACAAAATTTAACTTCATGAGAACGTAAAGCATTGTTCAATATACAAATTTCATTCATAGCATCTTGTAGTTTCTTATCAAGATCGTCACAAGTAGAACAATGCAAATCAAATGTAGAACAGCTAGCATCTTTCAAGTTTTTATCATTAAGTGCAGCAAGCTCTCTATTCTTTTCAATTTCTAACTCAAGTTTATCAAGTGTGAAGGTGTGCACACTTCTTAATGAGGACAATTGTTCATATATTAAATCACATGAGGGACATGCATCATCACTAGGAATCAAAGTTTTTAAATGGTTAATTTCATATTCTAGTGATTCAATTTTAGCAGCACTATCCCTAAGCTTTTTTTCCTTTTTCTTAACTATAATAGTGGCACGGGAAATAGCATCACACATTTCTTCGCAAGTAGGACATACCTCTTCACTGTCGCTGTTGTGTTCTGCATCCTCCATACGTGATCTTGATTTGCCCGCCATGAACCACAAGTTTGCCAAATCATCTTCATTTTCGTCACTTCCAATGTCCACATCGCTTGAGCCAAGTTCTTCAAGTGCGGAGATAAAACTGCTCACCAATTGTCATCCTGTAAAACCCTTCTTTTTCTTCTTATCGTTTGCAGAGGAGTGCTTTGTTCTTGTTTGCTTTTCATCCCGAGAAGTAGGACTTGAAAGGTTAGGTCAATCTGAACAAAAATATCCTGTCTTACCACATTCGAAACATCGTTGAGGTCCGAAGCTTTCTCTCCTTCTAGTTCTCACATTTTGCAATGCTTTCGAGAACCTATTATAGAGAAGTACTAGCTACTCCTATGGAAACTCCTCAATCTGTTCAAGGGTTATAGAGGACAACAAAGCAAGTGTACCACAAGATGAAGCTTGGCTGGAGCTAGGCATATCATGTTGAGAAACAAAAGCAATAGACTTGTTGGGGTTCTTAGGCGATATTATGTCAATTTCATGAGTTTTTAACTTGGAATATAGCACATCTAAAGTAAGTGTACTCATGATAGTAGATTCATGAATAGATGTGACTTTCATCTCCCAAATTGACATATCTAATGCACTTAACAATTGCCTAGCATTTTCAGCATCTAAAAAATTAACATTGGCACTACGCAAGTTGCTGAGAATTTTATTAAAGCGAGCAAAAAGGTCATCAATAGACTCACCGGGTTGCATCTTGAAGCACATGTATTCTTTATTGAACATGTCTTGCCTTACCTCCTTGATTGTTTTGGATCCTTCGTGGTAGTCACAAAGTGCTTTCCACACATCGTATGCAGATCGGAGGTGTGCAACACGGTCGAAGTCGCTTTAAGTTAATCCTTGTATGATCAAGTTCCGAGCCTTGTTGTTGTTGTCGACATCTCTCAGATTTGTAGCTGTAACTTGATCATTTGACGACACTTCATAAGGCTTGTATACCTTCTACCATATTGAGAACCCTTGAGCCTGGATGAAGGCATCCATACGTGCCTTCCAAACCTGAAAATCAATACCAATAAACACACAAGGTTTGGCGGAGTATTTCTCCATGATGATTAGTCAAAAACACATGCAAATCACAAAGATTAGAGCACCGTGGCTCTTATACCAATTGTAGGATCGAAGAGAACATGAAAAGCTATCAGAGGGGGGGAGGGTGAATGGTAGATTAAAAAAATCTTACGCAGCGAAAACAATTAAATCCCAACCCCTTCGATAGAAAAATGATCTGTTAAAGAAATCATATGTGAGACTAATCTAAACGTGTTTCATCATGACAAAAGTGATATATATCAGAGAGAATCATGTCACTAAGACGACACAACAAGAATCACTCAAAACCGTCGAGAGAAACTCAAGTTACGATTGAAAGATCAAACAAAGGTCAATCTGTCCTACCCGAGAAAAACAGTTCTGGAACACTGCAAAGAAACTCGTGTAGATTAGAAACCACAAATCCAATGACCGTGAAATTTTGACAGATGATAGATAATCAAGTTTTGAAGACAACCCAAAAAGAATCATGTCGATTGTATCTGTAAAACTTGAGTTATGATAAAACCACCGAAGAAAGATAGTGTTGTGCAGAAAACTCGACAAGAAAAACTTGTCTGGCACAAGTCAGACAAACAAGGCACAAAAGTTCCTTTAAACTACGATATTTATTCAATAGAACACAAGAGGAACAACCCCAAAGTCGTCTCTCATGAGCTCTGGCCTCCCTTGCTTATATAACCAGCTCGAAAGCCAACTCAACTCAAATCAGGACTCTAATCCTACTCCGTTCACGAATCGAAACTTTCCATAACTGCTTAGGACTCTTCTATACGTAGATAGAAGCAATCTTAAGACTTCCAAACACCTTAGCAACGTATCCCACATCCCTAAAACAACTCAAATTCGTGACCCACACGAAATCCTATCATAACCAACTAAAGTCTTTCCATATTTGAGTCAAACACGACTCAGCCGCAGCTTGAGTCCATAACCTAGTCGGTTGGACCTTTCCGACCAATTCTTTATGTCCACATATCTTCATCACGCCTCAGAACCATGTAGACACATCCATGCACTCCTTTCATACATGCAAACATCTTCCAACGACGTCCACGATACCTTCATATGCATTGTTCTTGATTCATACATGCTGCGCGACCTCCCGATCAACTCAACCACAATTCCTCCCGATCTTGGTTGTTGAACCTGATCTTCTCCCTAAGACTAGTTCATTGGATCCCTTCACCAGCCATGTCTTGAACTCAAGCAACAGCTGCACATGAATAAACAACCAATACTTCTGAGCACAAGTCCTCGACTTGACTCTCGTTAGTTCCAAAACTACAACATCTTACGTGAGCACTTCACAAAAGCATGTTGCAAACCATAGCAAAATTTTATCAACCATAACCACCAAAACACACCAAAAACTTAGTAAAAGAATACTAAGCAAACTTTCCATAGGTGTAAAGCAAGTTTGAAACATTGCAAGATAAAAGCAGGAACATTGCGATCAAGCTCTGAACCTTGCCAAAGCTAACCGGAGCTTGAGCTAGAGCTTACCAAAGCTAGTACAACCTAGCCCCGGAGCTTACCAAAGCTAGTACAACCTAGCCCCAGAGCTTGCCAAAGCTAGTCGGAACTAGTCAAATAGAAAGCCGGAGCTAGAAAAACATGTTGGAGCTAACCAACATAAGTCGGACCTATCAAAACATATGGAAGCTTAACAATGACATGCCGGAGCTATCAAAGACATGCTGGAGCTAAAGACAAAGCTCACCAGAGCTACCCAAAAACATGCCGGACCTAGACAAAGAAAGTCAGACCTATTGTCAGACCTTGCAGAAGCTCGGAGCTAGAGTCGAACCTTGCTAAAAAGATGTTATGGCATCATTCAAAACTTTTATTGTCAAAGCCAATGTATTCAGCACACATAGATCTCACCAGGTTCCATCTCAAAGCGCATGCATTCTTTCTTGAACATGTCTTGTCTTACCTCCTTCATAGTGTTGGAGCCTTTATGATAATCAGATAGAGCTTTCCAAGCATCATACATAGATCGAAGGTGTGCCACACGATCAAAGTCGCTTTGAGTCAATCCTTGTATGATCAAGTTCCGCGCCTTGTTGTTGTTGTCAACATCTCTTATGTTCATAGCCGTGACTTGATCATTTGGCCGCATGTCGTAAGGCTTGTACACCTTTTCCCATATTGCGAAGCCTTGCGCCTGGATGAAAGCCTCCATACGTGCCTTCCAAACCTGAAAATCAATGCCATTGAACACATAAGGTTTTGCAGAGTATTTCTCCATGTCGATTAGTCAAAACACGTGCAAATCACAAGGATTAGAGCACCGTGGCTCTAATACCAATTGTAGGATTGAAGAGCACTTGAAAAACAACCAGAGGGATGGGATGAATGGTAGATTAAAACTTTTTTAGCTGAAGGAACAAAAACCCATCGGCAGAAAATCAATTTGTTAAGAAACCGTGAGTGCAACTGATCTAGATGTGTTCATGTAACACCGTCATTTTCATCCATCATGCATTGCATAAATTCTTATACATGTTTAACCTTAAGAAACATAAAAGGAACAATATTAAAATGAATTTAGTACAAAACAACAATTTAAAACTGTCAGGGTGCGGACATGTGTGACCATAACCTCGGACTCGTCTGGTGATCCTATTCTTCTTCAGGAAATTCAGTTTCTTTCGGAGCCCGAACTTGTTTGGCACAATGCGTGGACTAGTTCAGTTTGGTCTCTAATGTTGTCCGGACTTGTTCGTGGTCCAAGCGGACTAGTCCGTTCATTGTTGAATTTCAGTCCGAAAAACCTTTTCCTTTGCCATTTCGAACTTGTTCGGCCTATAACCCTGGACTTGTCCGAAAATGCCTCTATTACAAAATGGACTTGTTCGTACACCGGATTTGTCCGTTGATGTCTCTGTTCAATATTGGACTAATTCGGCCCCTAGCGGACTAGTCCGGCCTGCAGAGATCAACTCAAATTCTGTTATTTTTCCACGACTAGTTTTTGGGTAATTGCCTTAATTGGGCTTAAGAACATCATGTCCAACCTCAGAGGAGCCCATGTGGTACCCCACCCCGGCCTGCACCCACCTTAGACTCGAAATTCATCAAATGCTACCTATCCACCTCTATATAAACAACCCACCAGCCCAACTTTTCATCTCTTTACCATAATTGATGAAACCCTCAACCCTACTTCGTGGGAGCCGCCATCAAGAGAAGATCCAACAGCAAGAAGGAGGGGGAGAACACGAAGGAGGATGAGTCAAGCAAGATCTTCATCGACTTTTCGTTCTTCATCCCCAATTCACCCTCAACTCGTCTTCATCAAGCCCTAATCGTCAAGATCCAAGTGTTGCACCCAGTTCTCGATATTTGGATCTCTAAACACGTGGTATTCCCTCTACTTTCACTATTCCACATGAATTCAATTCCAATTCTCGAGGATTAGTCCGTGCATTGTCTGTGCTTGGACCACTGACAAGTCCAGACAACATTAGAGACCAAACTGGACTAGTCCGTGCATTGTGCTAGACAAGTCCGGGCTCTAAAAGAAACTAAATTTCCTGAAGAAGAATAGGGTCACTGGACTAGTCCGGGGTTATGGCCGGACAAGTCCACACCCTTGCAATTTTAAATTGTTGTTTTGTACTAAATTCATTTTAATCTTGTTCCTTTTATGTTGCTTAAGGTTAAACATGTATAAGAATATATGCAATGCATGATGAATGAAAATGAGGGTGTTACAGTTCAACCGTTACAAAAGTAGTAGATATTATAGAGAATCTAGTCATGAAAACATGACAACAAAAATCACGAAAAACCATCGCTAAAAACTCAAGTTATGATCGAAAGGTCGAACAAAAGTCAATCTGTTCTATCCGAGTAAAAAACCAGATCTGCAATACTGCAAAGAAACTCATGTAGATCAGAAACCACAAATCCAATGATCGTGAAATTTTCACATATTATATATAATCAAGTTGTAAAGACAACCCAAAAAGAGTCACATTAATTGTATCTGTAAAACTCGAGTTATCATAAAAACACCGAAGCAATGTAGTGCGATGCAGAAACTTGACGAGAAAACTTGACAAAAACAAGTCGGACGAACAAGGTACAAAAGCTCCTCTAAAACTACGATTTTTATTTAATAGATCACAAGAGAAACAGCTCGAAGTAGTTTCTCAATGAGCTTGGGCCTCCGTTGCTTATATAACCAGCCCTAAGGCCAACCCAATCAAAACTAGGACTCTAATCCTACTCAGTTTCAACCGAAACTTTCCATAGCTACTCAAGACTTCTATACGCAGATAGAAGCAATCTTAAGACTTCCAAAAACCATTGGAACGTCCTAAAATTCTTAAAACAACTTAACTTCGTGCCCCCACACGAAATCTAACCAGAACCAACTAAAATGTTTCCATATTTAAGCCATAACTGACTCAGCCATAGCTTGAGTCTATAATCCAGCAGGTTGGACCTTTCCGCCACATCTTCACGTCCACTTCTCTTCATCACGCCTTGGAACATTCTTGCCACGTCCATGCACACCTTGCACACGTGCAAACACTTTCCAACAACGTCCATGATACTTATGCAGTGTTCTTGACCCAAACATGTTGCGTGACCTCCCGATCAACTCAAGCACAATTCCTCCCAAACTCGGTTGTTGAACCTCATCGTCTCCCTAATACTAGTTCAATGGATCCCGTCACCAGCCATGTATTGACCTCAAGCAACCCCTGCACATGAGTAAACAACCAATCTTTGCGAGCCCAAGTCCTCGACTTGACTCTTATTAGTCTGAAAAACACAACACCTTACGTGAGCACCTCACATAAGCATGTTGCAAACCATAGAAAAATGATATCAGCCATAACCACCAAAACACACACCAAAAACTCAGTAAGAGAATACTAAGGCCTCCTTTGGCAGAGCTTCACGATGCTGATTCTCTGGCAGAATCAGTGGAGCCGTGCCAAACACTATTTTTAAGGAGAAGTGATTCTTAGTTGATTCTGAGAAGTGATTCTCTGAAATGAACTAAGAGGCTGGGAGCTGAAAAAAGTAGCTTCTCCTGATTCTGTGAAGTGATTCTCAATCCTGATTCTAAGAGTTCATTCTAGAAAATAATTGAGAATCACTTTCAGCCACAGAATCACTTCATCAAAGAATTAGAAGTGAATTCAGAGAATCAGAAGCTGGGAGCTGTACCAAAGGGGGCTTAAGCAAACTTTCCATAAGCCAAAAAAACAAGTTCGAAACATTACGAGTTGAAGCAGGGCAAAACAGAGCAATCAAACTCAATATGAAAACTCTGCACATTAACTATTACTCCCTATAAATTGAGAAAGTTAGACAGTGTGTATCCGGGTGTATCGGTGTAAGCTTCAAAACTTTGAATATAAACCTTCACTTTTATTCTAATTGCCAATGTATTTAGCACACATAGGTCTCACAGTAGGCTTTTCATGGAAGAGACCATTTGGCATCACAGGACCCCAAACAAGAGGACGATCGAAAGAGCCCGGATATGCCACAGATACCATAAGCAGACTCGCACGCTGTCCACGCTCACAGTAGACGGTGACGTTGTTGCCGTGGCGACCGGAAGCCGTTTGATGTCCTACCCATGAGGCCCCTTAGAGGACCCCTGCACTACAGGAATCGCGACAATAGACGACAACCAGAATAATAGATGACGGCCCCGTCGTCTTTAAATTAATTTACGACGGTGACATTTAGCTATCGTCAATATTCCAATAATTGACGACGGTTGACCTAGTACCATCGTAAACTAATTAAGGACAACGGCTGACCGTCGTCAATAAGTTTTCGTCGTCAATTACCTTCAAAACTGGACCCACTCGATGCAATAATAGACGATGGTGACCTTTGACCATCGTCAATTAGGCGTTACAGACGATGATGAGCTATTACCGTCGTCTATTAGAGGCTATTTCCGGCCCGCACGCGTCTAAGTGCTCATTTTCCTCGATCTTTCACGCTCGAGGGCCACCGCCGCTGCTTTTCCCGTCGCACCACCACCGCCGCTGCTTCTCCCGTCGCGCCACCGTCTCGCCGTCCCGAGGGCCGCCACTGAGGATCACCGTCTGTCGAGGAAGACCGCCATCTCCCCCTCCTCGATGAGAGGCACGCCTCCCCTCCCAGCCGCCTTCTCCCCACCGCCTCTCCACACCCCGCGCCGCCTCTTCCCGCCGTGCACCGCCCCTCCCAGCGGTGGAGTTCATATAGCTTGAGGTTGAAATATAAGAGAAATTTGCGGTTGAAATATTATGTGTCCTTCGTATGAAAATTGGGCCAAAGCAAGGCTGTGATGCTTACTCATTGAAGCATCACAGATTTGATTTACTTTCTTTTGTAGTTTATTTTTACTTGTTGAATCAGCATATGGATTACTTCATTGAATTTCTTGGGATTACAATAAGGTTTGTTGTCCAGTTTCATTGAATCCACCTCCACTTTCATTCGATGTTTGTTGTCCAGTTTCATTCTATCGGTAGCCTTAACACGAACGTAGCTTCATATCAAGTTCCACACTTTGTTTAGTCATTCAACTAAAATTATTCTAGGGCTTACAATAAGGTTAATAGTGTTTATGGCTAATTAATTTCCCCAGAAAATACTAAAGCTTTCATGGCCTGATAACTGTATTGATGGGTTGTACTGGTTATTGTGAATCCAACAAAATTTGTTTCACAATTTTTGGTTTGTTCTAGAGAGAGTTATGTATTTTGTCTCCCTCTCTCATCATCTAAGGTGCCTCCACAAATAACCTTGCATTATTTTGATTCCCTTTTCAGCCACTTCACCAATAACCTGAACACTGCCCAAAACCTTGCACACGACACCTCAATAACAAGCTAAACCAAAATCTTACCTGACCACTGGAGACATATTCATTTGTCAGTCTTATGTGCCTGTACAAGCATACCTCCAAAAAATTCAAAAAACATCACTTGCACTCTGTCACCAGCGCTCTCGGACAAAACCTTACAGTCATGGTGTGAATTGGAGCCAATGCGTCTTATCGCAACTACTGGTGAACATAATTGTCCTCAGCTACTGGAGCTTGGTCATCACCAGAAGGTGATTCATTCTGGGGGACCTTATGACGGCTTTGGTCCACCATGCCACTTGAGCTAGCAGATTCATGCAAACCCACGCCTTCAAGTTGCACTGTCAGATCCTTGATGCCAGGACAGCTTGTCACAGATGCCAAGCATGATGAAATATCAGGATTGCTCTCTCTAGGAATCACCCATTTGGCCCAATCATTTCGCCTCCTAATTTTGTCGTCCTGCATTAACAGAGAAGTACAGTAGCCTAATTACTAAGAGAACTCAATACGCACTAGAACATTGAAGTCCAACCCTTGAAAGTGGCACAAAAGTACAAAACTGAAAGCAAAAACCAAGGATGGGTCCAACTAATCAAACCATGGAGTGCTTCAAAATTTGTGCAGCCCACGTCTTGAAAAACAACTACTTTGTTCAAACTAAAGCCCAATGAGAGCAGATACATGCATTTCCAGTATAGATGAGGACTGAATTGTCTCTTTAATATATTGTAGGTCATTAGTGAGCTCCCTAACCTGCCAAAAACAATATTGTAAAATTAACAACAACAAACATTCAGGACAAAAACAAAAGAAATAAGTGGCAATATTCTATGAGATCCCATTTTTATTAAATAAGTCCAGATTTGGTCCATACACTTTTGGCCGAGTTTAATTTTTGTCCCTCAACTATAAAACTAAATAATAATATCCTCATGTAACACACCCTTCTTAGTCAATCAACCTTGTAACTGGAAGCTTAATGTGTTGGATATGCTAGTAAAAGTTCATACCCTACCCGTCCTTATTGGTTGAGGTTGCAACATATTTACACAAACAAATGATATAGTATAGTTGTTGTGAGCCGTGCCTTCTGCTCTTTTCAGTTGTACTAAACGTGTAATTGTTTATTAGTTGGTTTGTTTATTAATATGTAAATAAACGGGTTTTGGGCCGGTCTGGCCCGACCCGACACAACACGACACACAATAAATGTGTCCGTGCCGTATAGACAGTTGTAGTCGTAACGTATGCACGACACGGAAGCAAACGGCGATGGTGAGGACGTCAATCACCCGCAATTGCGCAGACGGTGGATCCGGACGTGGAATTGTCATCTAAGACCAACTTTCCTCCTCTTTCTCTCGTTCTTTCCTCTCTCGTAAATGACTTTAAAATGAAAATGAGTAACGTAACCTATAGCAACGCGTCACATGCTAATGCTATTGGCATGTGAGACGTGAAGGTTCGGAATTGTCCCTTTTTGGACAGCCTGGAGTGACCGAGGGGGCGTGGCTTGTGATGAGATGCGGGTTTGGATCTGGACAAAAGTTCGACTGCATAACCCTGTTGTTCTCTGCTGCACAATTTTCGGGCATGCAGTGGAGAACAATGGGGTTATGCTGCCGAAATTTCGTTCGGATCCAGACCGCACGTCTCGTCATGAGCATGCTCCGCTCAGTCAGTCTTGGGTGGGTTTAGGACCTATCTGCCTAGTTGTAGGGCTGTGACATAACGTAACAATGAAACTAATAATGATTTGTCTGCTTTGAAGGTACACCCTCAAACATCACTGAAGACCACACTTAGATGTATACTGGATGGAAAAAGGATGGGAGTCACTCAGAGGAGTGGTTCACCAAGACGGATGCTTTCATACAATGAGCTTTTTCGTTGTCAAACAACAACAAGGTGCGGTGCACATGTATCAAATGTCAGAATGCGAAGTGTTTCGAAAAAGTGATGTTGACGTCCCTCTTGTGTCGAAACGGTTTCATGCAACGTTATGAGTTGTGCACTTTCATGGCGAGACACCTTCTCAAGCCGTAGAAGATTAAGATGGGGATGACAACACTGGGGTCGATAGGGTGGACGAGATGCTTGAAGTCATAAATCCTGAATTGACGGAGGATTCTCCTACAATGGAGGCAAAGGAGTTCTTCGAGCGTCTCAAGACATCAGAACAACCGGTGCACGAACACACCAAAGTGACGACCCTCAATTTCGTAACTAGATTTATGGCAGTTAAGTCTAAGTATTTCTTCTCCAATAACTACTATAACGAACTCATCAAATTAATCAGCGATGTCCTTCCGCAACCCCATAAATTGCTTAAGGATATGTATCATTCTAAGAAATTGATTTCTGATCTTGGTATGAACTATGAGAAGATTGATATGTGTCCAGACCACTACATGCTTTTCTGGAAAGAGCATGCCAACAAGAACAAGTGCTTAAAATGTGATAAGGCAAGATTTGTCGAAGTTGTTAATGAAGACAGTAAAAAAGTAATGGCTGAAGTTGTACAGAAGCAGCTTCGCTACTTGCCTATCACACCTTGGTTGAAGCGCTTGTTTCTATAAAAAAATAGCCAAACACATGAGGTGGCACAAAGAAGGTGTACGTGAGAATGACGGAATGATGGTGCACCCGTCCGACGGTGAGGCATGGAAAGCGCTTGACCGCTTCGATCCAGATTTTGCCAATGACGCGAGAAATGTTCGCATCGGGTTGGCGACAGATGGCTTTTCACCGTTCAGTACAAACGCAACACCATACTCTTGTTGGCCCGTGTTCGCTATTCCGTACAACTTACCACCATCTCTTTGTATGAACTACGAGTAGATGTTCCTTTGCCTTATTGTACCTGGACCGGATCATCCTGGTTCATGACTAAACGTGATGTTGAAGCCGTTAATTGAAGAGTTGAAAATGTTATGGACAAGAATTGAAGCGTACGACTGCTACAAAAAATAGAAATTCAACCTTCGAGCTGCATACTTGTGGTCTGTCCATGATTTCCCAGCTTACAGCATGGTTTCTTGCTGGAGCACTCATGGTCGTTTGACATGTCAAATATGTGCTTCGGACACGGAATGTTTTCATTTAAAGCATGGTGGCAAGATTTGCTACTTTGATTGCCACAGACGTTGGTTACCCCCTAATCACGTATTTAGGCAACAGAGAAATGCCTTCAGGAAGGACACTGTTGTCAAAAAAGGACCACCGAAACGTCTAAACGGGTCGGAGATTGCTGAACAGTTGAACAACTTAGTGCCAGATGATGGTCGTCCTGGATATTTTTTTGGTTACGGAGGGGACCACAATTGGACTCATATATGTGCACTATGGGAGTTACTATATGTTAACTCCTTAATCTTAATGCATAACATTGATGTCATGTATCAGAAACGTAACATGGGCGAATGCATCATAAGCACATGCTTCGATGTGACGGGCAGAACAAAAGACAATATAAAGGCTCATAAGGATTTGGCAGAGGTTTGTAATCATCCAACTCTTGAGCTCTCTGAAGCTGGTGGCATACCATGTGCTTCTTTCTGTCTTTGACCAAAAGAAAAGAAAGAAGTCTTCGAGTGGTTGAAAAGTTTGAAATTCCCAGATGGTTATGCTGCTAGCATGAGACGAGCTGTAAATGTTAATACTAGAAATCTCACAGGGTTGAAGAGTCATGATTATCACATAATCATGTAAAGACTTCTGCCAGTTATGTTTCGAGGCTACATTGACGATGCAGTGTGAAAAGTGTTAGCTGATCTTAGCTACTTTTATAGACAACTTTGTGCTAAAGAAATCACAAGGGAGATGATGAAGAAGTTGGAAAGGGAGATACAAGTGCTTTTATGTAAGATGGAAAAAGTTTTCCCTCCAGGGTTCTTCAATCCAATACAACATCTCCTAATTCATCTTCCATATGAAGCTAAAGTGGGCGGCCCTGTGCAATATAGGTGGATGTATCACGTTGAAAGAGCACTTAGGTGTCATAAACCAATGGTTCGCAATCGGGCAAGGGTTGAAGGATGCATCGCCGAAGCATACACCATTCAAGAGATAGGATACTTTTCAAGTGTCTATTTTGCAAAAGAAAACAATGTTAATGCTTCCACGTTGCGGTACAATATGGATGAAACTCACCCTTGTAACAACCTCTCCATTTTTCAAAAGAGGGGTACTACTGTTGGTAGCGGCACGAGCTACGATATTGAAAAAGATGACAAGACGGCTGCTTTGCTATACATGTACGCTAATATAGAGGGGATGGAAGAATATTTTTAGTAAGTGTTTGTTCAACATCTACGATAATTAGCATGTTGTGTTATACATCTATGCTAATTATTCTGTTTTTTTCCTTATTTAGTGAGTTTGATCAACAAAATTGGAAATCAAAGCAGCAACCTACGCTTCGACAAATACAATCAAAGCAAAATTATGGAGTACAAGGAGGGCCTAACTTCCTATCCTGGTTTCATGCACAAGTAACGTGTTCATGTCTTGTTTCTCTTAGTCATTACGTGCATAGCATAAAATAGTCTTCTAACTTCATATGTTGAACAGTGCAAAAAACGAGCCATCGTCCGTGAAGATTTGCGACAATTGTCCTACGGATCCATTAAAATTAAAAGTTACGGTCGATACGACGTCAATGGGTTCCGATTTCATTCAACTAAATTTGAAACTCAATGTCCTTTCAGGGCAACATATAACACCGGAGTTGTGACGAGGGTAATTGACACCGAAGGACATGAAACTAATTATTATGGGATCATTAAAAATATCCTTGAATTCAGTTTTGTGGGGAATAAGGTCCTTAAAGTAGTCTTCTTTGACTGCGATTGGTTTGATCACAACCATGGAACTTGACAAAACCAATTTGGCATGGTAGAAGTCAAACACAAGGACCGGCTACAAGGCTGTGATACCTTCGTCCTTGCACACCAAGTCAGGCAAGTGTATTATCTACATTATCCATGCAAAAAGCTTAATGCTTGGTGGGTTGTACACAAGGTGAATCCTCGTGAGTGGTTATATACACCAGACAATGATGGATACCTTGATGATGAGGTTGATGTTGTTTACAAAGAACAAGAGTTGCCGAACTCTTTTGCCATCGAGCTTGGTTTAGGACTCGATGACTTAGTTGGAGATGCAGAAGATGTAGAAAATCCTAAGATGCGAAAACGTAAACGAAAATGGGCAACTACCACGACATAAGATTGATGGTCCGGTTTACAGAGTAGAGTACATGAACGTGATGATGATGAATTTTGAAATTGTGTACAAGTAATGTTTCCTTCATCTCTTCTTTCTTCTTCTATACTTTCCATTACATTCATTAGCAAATTTTATTTTAAACGGGATGTCGTTGAGCAGGAGCAGACGACGAGGGATAGAGGCACGAAGCTTTCTGCCACTGAGAGCCACAAGAGGAGACGAGGTCTTCCAGGGCAGTCAGCTTAGCGGAGGTAGACGTGCTCAGTTGGTGAGCCATCTACCAGAGTCGTCACGTGCACAGGTAAAGAACATTTAATTGCATAAATTATATAATTAATTCTTTATTTTATAATATGAATCTTTAAAATTGTCAGGACGACTGTACGTCCGAGGACTCAGAGGCTAGGATGCCTCTTTCGGTGCCTGCTTTGGAGCCTCCTTCTTTGGTGCCTGCTTGAGAGCCTTCTTCTTTGATGCCTCCTTGTTCGAAGCCAGTGCAGTCGGGTGACCCTGCTTCTGGGTCACCTGATGTGGAGCCGGCTCCACAGCGGCGGACTAGGAGGAGCCACTACGTGGCCCCTCCTATGGCTCCTGCAAACCCAAATGATCGGATCGTTATTCATCCGATTGGCAAGATGTAAGTAAATCTTTAACAATTTAGATATTTAAAAGCTTATATATATATTAATTGAGAATCATGTATCACGACTTGGGAGGAGTGTTCGTTCACAGGGCAGGGACACCACAAGCAGGTCAATGTTGTCTTGGGCCGTCTAGTCCGTTTGCACTACCCCGGTGTAGTGAACGGACACCCTGCCACGTCTTGGGACCATTACGCTACGGCCCATGACCTTGCTTACGGCAACCACCAGGAGGCTGTGTGGCACAACTTCATGGTAAGTATGAACAAATATTTGTGTAATAAAAATTTATTATAAATTAAATACATTTACTTGTGTAGGATCAAAGAGCACCTGAAAAGCTACCAGAGGGGGGGGGTGAATGGTAGATTAAGAAATCTTACGCAGCGGAAACAATTAAATCCAACCCCTTCGGCACAAAAATGACTTGTTAAAGAAATCGTGTGTAAGACTAATCTAAACATGTTTCACCATGACAAAAGTGATATATATCAGAGAGAATAAAGTCACGAAGACGAACAACAATAATCACTCAAATTTTTTGAGAGAAACTCAAGTTACGATTGAAAGATCGAACAAAGGTCAATCTGTCCTACCCGAGAAAAATAGTTCTGGAACGCTGCAAAGAAACTCGTGTAGATCAGAAAGCACAATTTCAAAGAACCGTGAAATTTTGAAAGATGATAGATAATCAATTTGTGAAGACAACCCAAAAAGAATCACGTCAAATGGATCTGTAAAACTCGAGTTATGATAAAAACCACCGACGAAAGGTAGTGCTGTGCAGAAACTCGACGAGAAAAACTTGTCTGGAACAAGTCGAACGAACAAGGCACAAAAGTTCCTTTTGACTACGAATTTTATTCAATAGAACACAAGAGGAACAGCCCCAAAGTCGTCACACGAGCTCTGGTCTCCCTTGCTTATATAACCAGCCCTTAGGCCAACCCAATCTCAACTAGAACTCTAATCCTACTCAAATCACGAATCAAATCTTTCCATAATTGCTTAGGACTCTTATATACACAGATAGAAGAAATCTTAAGACTTCCAAACACGTTAGGAACGTATCCCACATTCCTAAAACAACTCAAAATCATGACCCACACGAAATCCTATCATAACCAACTCAAATCTTTCCATATTTGAGTCAAACACGACTCAGCCGCAGCCTGAGCCCATAACCTAGTCGGTTGGACCTTTCTGACCAATTCTTTATGTCCACATCTCTTCATCACGCCTTGTAACCATGTAGCCACGTCTATGCACTCCTTGCATATGTGCAAACATCTTCCAATGACGTCCACGATACCTTCATATCCATTGTTCTTGATTCATACATGCTGCACGACCTCCCGATCAACTCAACCACATTTCCTCCCGAACTTGGTTGTTGAACCTCATCTTCTCCCTAAGACTAGTTCAATGGATCCCGTCACCAGCCATGTCTTGAACTCAAGCAACACCTGCACATCAATAAACAACCAATACTTCCGAGCACAAGTCCTCGACTTGACTCTCGTTAGTTCCGAAACTACAACATCTTACGTGAGCCTTTCACAAAAGCATGTTGCAAACCATAGCAAAATGTTATCATGCATAACCACCAAAACACACTAAAAACTTAGTAAAAGAATACTAAGCAAACTTTCCATAAGTGTAAATCAAGTTTGAAACATTGCAAGATAAAAGCAGGAACATTGCGATCAAGCTCTGAACCTTGCCAAAGCTAACCGGAGCTTGAGCCGGAGCTTACCAAAGCTAGTACAACCTAGCGCCAGAGCTTACCAAAGCTAGTCAGAACTAGTCAACCTAAAAGCCGGAGCTAGAAAAACATGTCTGAGCTAACCAACATAAGTCAGACCTATCAAAATCTATCGAGGCTTAACAACGACATGCCGGAGCTATCAAAGACATGCCAGAGCTAAAGACAAAGCTCGCCGGAGCTACCCAAAAATATGTCAGACCTAGACAAAGAAAGTCAGACCTGTTGTCGGACGTTGCAGAAGCTCGGAGCTAGAGTCGGACCTTGCTAAAAAGATGTTATGGCAGCATTCAAAACTTTTATTGTCAAAGCCAATGTATTTAGCACACATAGGTCTCATAGTCTCCCCCTTGATGAGTGCATTGGCAACACCACTTAAGATTTGAACATCTGCTTATTCACATTAAAAGTTTTGAAAAAAATTTCTCCCCCTTTGTAAAACAGAAATATAATGAGAAAAAGAAATTCCCCCCCTGAAAGGAATCGTGCCAAAAACAATTGTGAAGATGTGCAATGTGTAATCAATTTCTCCCCCTTGCATACGTATTTTTAAAAATTCAGATATTATCTCTCCCCCTTTGACAATGTATTCAACAAGTTTTATAAGACAAATTTTAATTGTTATGAGCATATTATAACATATACATATAAAACAAAGCTCATCCAAGTCATACTATCAAGTAACTTACACTATCACATCAATGAAATACATAAAGTAGTGTAAGCCATGCTAGAGATCAAATGTAATTTTCAATTTAAGCAAGTCATGATCTCACAAACTTAACTATTTCAAGACCTGAAAGCATGACACTTGTTGCTGCGTTTTATTATTTTTCAAAGCACAAATTTTGATCATATGATATTTGCAAGAGATTATATGCGCATCTGCCTTATTCTAACCAACCAAGTCAAGCCTATGTCATTTAACGATCAGAAGCTTAAGGACATGGTTTTAGTCATACACAACTTCTTCTAAGTTCATATCTAAGTGCAATGATAAGCCATCTCAAAACAAGAAGTGCAATGCATGCATATTCTCTTGATCTTTTCTCATTTTTATTTGATCATAAAAGCTCAACATGTGAATAGTTGATTGATTAATTTTTCATTATTAAAAGCACTTGTGAGCATGCAATAAGTTCAAAATAGCAAGAAAGTTCGACCATGACCAGATTTAGTGTAAGTAATTATTCCAATTACTAGACATGACAAAATTTCAAAATGTATAACATGAATAATGAAGTAAGAACTTTCAGCATGTAAAAGGAATCACAAAGTCATATATGTATGAAATACTATGCTCATATTATTTTAATTTCTGATTCACACGTATACTTCTCAAGTTTCAAAATCTCCCCCTCAATTTAAGCCACGAGGATGCATAACCCCTATTTCACTACGAATGTGACAAAAACGAGTGAAATCCAAAGGTTTTGTAAAAATGTCAGCCAGTTGTTGTTCAGTATCTACATGGTGAAGCACAATGTTTCCTTTTTCAATATTATCACGGATAAAGTGATACCTAATATCAATGTGCTTAGTTCTAGAATGTTGCACGTGGTTTTTAGCAATGCAAATTGCACTAGTATTATCATAAAACAGTGGAACACTATCTAGATCAACCCCATAGTCCTTAAGTGTTTGAACAATCCAAAGAATTTTTGAGCAAGCACTAGCAGCAGCTACATATTTAGATTTAGCTGTGAATTGTGCAACTGAGTTTTGTTTTCTAGAGGACCAAGCAACAAGTGAATTACCAATAAAATAACAAGCACCGGAAGTACTTTTCCTATCAATCCTACAACCCCCAAAATCAACATCGGAAAAAGCTTTCAAAGTAACGGTTGAGGAAGAAGGAAGAAAAATGCCAAATTCATGAGTTCCATGTAAGTACCTGAGAATCCTTTTGACGGCTTGACAATGTGAAGCACGTGGGGAGGCTTAAAACTATGCGCAAAGACATACGCTGAATTGTATGTCCGGTCTTGATGCTGTGAGGTACAAAAGTGATCCGATCATGCTTCTATATTCTTTTTGATCCACGGGTTCACCATCTTCATCAAGTTCAGGTGTTGTTGCTGTTCCTATTGGTGTCCGAAGAGGCTTGCTTTTGTCCATGTTGAAGCGCCTTAGGAGGTCTTTTGTATACTTTGTTTGATGCACAAAGGTACCCTCCTTGGTTTGTTTGATTTGCCGCCCCAAAAAGTACATGAGTTCTCCTATCATACTCATCTCAAATTCTGAACTCATCATAGCTGAAAACTTGGACACAAAATCATGAGAAGCACAACCAAGGATAATATCATCCACATACACTTGAACGAATAATGAGTCATTGCCATGCTTAAGCATAAAAAGAGTTTTATCAACCTTGCCCATGGTAAACCCCTTTTCAAGTAAGAATGTTTTTAACCTATCATACCATGCTCTAGGGGCTTGTTTGAGACCGTATAAGGCTTTGGACAGTTTGTAAACATGATTAGAAAAATCTGAATTTTCAAAACCCAGTGGTTGTTTGACATAAACCTCCTCATCTATGTAGCCATTAATAAAAGCACTTTTAACATCCATTTGATAAAGCTTAAAACCTTTAGATGCAGCAAAACCTAACAAAATTCTTATGGCTTCTAATCTAGCAACAGGAGCAAAAGTTTCATCAAAATCTAGACCTTCAACTTGAGTGAAACCTTGAGCAACCAACCTAGACTTATTCCTAACCAAAACTCCATCCTCACTTTGTTTATTTTTAAACACCCATTTAGTTCCAATTAAAGTGTGACCTTGAGGTGGAGGTACAAGTTTCCAAACATTATTTCTTTTAAAATTTTCAACTCTTCTTGCATGGCAATAATCCAAGATTCATTAGTGAGTGCGTGTGATATATCTTTGGGTTCAAAAGAAGAAACAAAAGCAGAATGAGCATGAGAGTTTGGATTGCAAAACCTGGATCGTGTGACTCGTTCGTGCAAGCTTCCAATAATTTGTTGTGGAGGATGAATTATGAGAATCCGGAGGGGAGTAGACACTTCACAAGCTTCTTCTTCTTCATGTTCATCACAAATTGATGAGCTTGTGACTTGAGGAGGATCTGGACCAGCAATGGTGGTCGTCGGTGCTGGCTGTGAATCAAAATCAGGAGCTGGAACAATGTCATTAGCTGCTGAATTTTCAGGCAGCAGCTCCACCTCTTGCTCATCTTCAATGAAAATGCTCTCCCCCTGCGTATATGGATCTAGATCGGCAATGTTTAAGCTAGTACCTGGGCTAGCTTCATCAAAAGACACATCACAAGTCTCCACAATTTTGTTAGTGTCAAGTAAAAGCACACGGTAGCCTCTAGTATGAGATGGATAACCAAGAAACATGCCATCAATTGATCTAGGTTCAAATTTATCAAGATTACCATGTTTCTTAACAAATCATTTGCAACCAAAGACCCGAAAGTGTGTAACACTAGGCCTATGTCCAAATCGGAGCTCATATGGTGTTTTACCTAGCTTAGCGCGCAAGAAAACACGATTTGAGACATAACAAGCAGTTGCAATCGCATCAGCCCAAAATTTTCTAGGAGTTTGATATTCATCAAGCATAGTCCTAGCCATCTCAACTAAGATTCTGTTTTTTCTTTCTACAACACCGTTTTGTTGAGGTACATATGGTGAAGAAAGTTGATGATCTATTCCATTTTCAGCACAAAGTGATCAAAAGATTGCTTTTTAAATTCGATTCCGTTATCACTTCTAATTGCTTTTAAAGATCCCGGGTGATCAATTGATAATCTAAGAAATAAAGTTCTAAAGTGACTAAAAGCTTCATTCTTAGATCCCATAAAGTAAACCCGAGAGTATCTAGAATAATCATCAACAATCACAAGAACATACCATTTACCTCTGAAGGATTGAACGCGTGAAGGTCCTACGGTGTCAAGGTGCAAAAGTTGACCCGGTTCAGTTGTCATGATCATTGTGAGAGGAGTATGTGAACCTTCAACCATCTTAATATGTCTACAAGAAGAGCACACAATTTCTTTGTCCCCTTTAAGCTTAGGCAGCCCACGTATGCAATCAAGAGCACTAACACACGTTAGATGATCATAGCCTACGTGACCAAGTCTACGATGCCAAAAATATAAGTCCTTTGAATCATTAGCAACTAGACACCTATGCTTAGAGGAAGACATATCAAAATCAGCTTTAAAAACTCTTCCATATCGAGACATGTTAAAAAATAAGCTCACTATTTGAATTTACAACTTTGCTGCAATTTTTAGTGAAAATAATTTCCATATTTTCATCTAGTAGTTGTGAAACAGAAAGCAAGTTGCATTTCAAATTTTTAACAAGTGCCACATCCTTCAAAGTGTAGAGACTTTTTACTCTAACCGAACCCTTAGCAATTATAGGAGCTGAAGAATTATCGGCAAAAGTAACATTCTCTACACGTGACACAAAAGAGAGGGAGAAGAACCATTCTTTGTTACTGGCCATGTAGCGTGAGCAACCTGAATCAACAATCCAAATGTTCTCCTTCCTCAAGCGCGCAACCTACATAGAAGAACAATACGTCGATGACTCAATACTGGGGTTAGTCAAAAGGCATTTAGGAATCCAGTACTGAGTCACACGATGTCCAGCAGGAATAATATGCGAAAGCTGAGATAAAACAGCAGGTTTATTAGCCAAAGCTTGAGGATTTTTGTACCCATCTACTGTCCTACGAGATGTTACATGTGTAGCACAAAAAACAGTAGGTTTGGGAGCAACCTTTGCATGTTTCTGACTCATTACAGTAGATTGCATCTTCCTATCATTCGGTTTAGCAAGTGCAGCAAATTTTGCATGAAAATTATGAGATCTAGCAATCATTCTTTCTTTTTTCGGTTGTTTAGCAAGTCTATAACAAAAATCTATGACATGAACATCTCTACCATAGTAGGTACAATGAAATTTAACTTTGTGTTCGTGTCTAGATGAGCAAGCAACATCATTATTTGAAACCGAATGAGACAACACTCCTGCAGATTTGAAAACCACTTCTTTTTGTTTAGGAACTGTTTGAATCAAACCACTTCCTAATGACCTTACAATTTTAGGTGGATGTGATTTAGCATGATCATGAGAATCAAAACCTAAACCAATTTTATCATTGCAAGACTTGGAAGAATTCAACTGCAAGTTTAGGTTCTTATTCCCATTATAAAACCGATCTAATGTCATATGCATGTTATCAAGGTTATTGGACAGATCAAGGCAATTTTCACATGAAGTTTTTCCATTTAATTTGCAATTGGAACAAGATTTAACTTCATGAGAACGTAAAGCATTGTTTAATATAGAAATTTCGTTCATAGCATCTTGTAGTTTCTTATCAAGATCATCACAAGTAGAACAATGCAAATCAAATGTAGAACAACTAGCATCTTTCAAGTTTTTATCATTAAGTGCAGCAAGCTCTCTATTCTTTTCAATTTCCAACTCAAGTTTATCAAGTGTGGAGGTGTGCTCACTTCTTAATGAGGACAATTGTTCATATATTAAATCACATGAGGGACATGCATCATCACTAGGATTCAAAGTTTTTAAATGGTTGATTTCAGATTCTAGTGATTCAATTTTAGCAGCACTATCCCTAAGCTTTTTGTCTTTTTTCTTAACTATAATAGTCACACGAGAAATAGCATCACACATTTCTTTGCAAGTAGGACATACCTCTTCATTGTCGCTATTGTGTTCTGTATCCTCCATACTTGATCTTTATTTGCCCGCCATGAAGCACAAGGTTGCCAAATCATCTTCATCTTCATCACTTCCAATGTCCACATCGCTTGAGCCAAGTTCTTGAAGTGCGGAGATAAAACTGCTCACCAATTGACGTCCTGTAAAACCCTTCTTTTTCGTCGTATCTTTTTGCAGAGGAGTGCTTCGTCCTTGTTTGCTTTTCATCCCGGGAAGTAGGACCTGAAAGGTTAGGGCAATCTGAACGAAAATGTCCTGTCTTACCACATTTGAAACATCGTTGAGGTCCGGAGCTTCCTCTCCTTCTAGTTCTCACATTTTGCAATGCTTTTGATAACCTAGTAGAGAGAAGTACTAGCTCCTCCTCTGGAAACTCCTCAATTTGTTCAAGGGTTAGAGAGGACAACAAAGCAAGTGTACCACAAAATGAAGATTGACCGGAGCTAGGCATGTCATGTTGAGAAACAAAAGCAATAGACTTGTTGGGGTTTTTACGTGATATTATGTCAATTTCATGAGTTTTTAACTTAAAATATAGCACATATAAAGTAAGTGTACTCATGACAGTAGATTCACGAATAGATGTGTCTTTCATCTCCCAAATTGACATATCTAATGCACTTAACAATTGCCTAACATTTTCAACATCTGAAAAATTAACATTGACACTATGCAAGTTGCTGAGAATTTTATTAAAGCGAGCAAAAAGGTCATCAATAGACTCACCGGGTTGCATCTCGAAGCGCATGTATTCTTTTTTGAATATGTCTTGGCTTACCTCCTTGATCATGTTGGATCCTTTGTGGTAGTCACAAAGTGCTTTCCACACATCGTATGCAGATAGGAGGTGTGCAACACGGTTGAAGTCGCTTTGAGTTAATCCTTGTATGATCAAGTTCCGAGCCTTGTTGTTGTTGTCGACATCTCTCAGATTTGTAGCTGTAACATGATCATTTGATGGCACTTCGTAAGGCTTGTATACCTTCTCCCAAATTGGGAAGACTTGAGCCTGGATGAAGGCTTTCATACGTGCCTTCCAAACCTGAAAATCAATACCACTAAACATACAAGGTTTGGCGGAGTATTTCTCCATGATGATTAGTCAAAAACACGTGCAAATCACAAATATTAGAGCACCGTGGATCTGATACCAATTGTAGGATCGGAGAGCACGTGAAAAGCTACCAGAGGGGGGTGAATGGTATATTAAAAAATCTTACGCAGCGGAAACAATTAAATCCCAACCCCTTCAGCAGAAAAACGATCTGTTAAAGAAATCGTGTGTGAGACTAATCTAAACGTGTTTCACCATGAAAAAAGTGATATATATAAGATAGAATCAAGTCATGAAGACAACACAATAATAATCACTCAAATCCGTCAAGAGAAACTCAAGTTACGATTAAAAGATCAAACAAAGGTCAATCCGTCCTACCCGATAAAAACAGTTCTGGAATGCTGAAAAGAAACTCGTGTAGATCAGAAACCACAAATCCAATGACCGTGAATTTTTTATTTATGATAGATAATCAAGTTGTGAAGACAACCCAAAAATAATCACGTCAAGTGGATTTGTAAAACTCGATTTATGATAAAACCACCGACGAAAGGTAGTGCTATGCAGAAACTCGACGAGAAAAACTTGTCTTGAACAAGTCGGACGAACAAGGCACAAAAGTTCGTTTAAACTAAGAATTTTATTAACCAGAATACAAGAGGAACAGCCCCAAAATCGTCACACACGAGCTGTGGCCTCACTTGCTTATATAACCAGCCCTTAGGCCAACCCACTCTCAACTAGGACTCTAATCCTACTCAAATCACGAATCGTAACTTTCCATAACTGCTTAGGACTCTTCTATACACAGATAGAAGCAATCTTAAGACTTCCAAACACATTAGGAACGTATCCCACATTCCTAAAACAACTCAAACTCATGATCCACACGAAATCCTATCATAACCAACTCAAGTCTTTCCATATTTGAGTCAAACACGACTCAGCCGCAACCTGAGTCCATAACCTAGTCGGTTGGACATTTCCGACCAATTCTTTATGTCCACATCTCTTCATCACGCCTCGAAACCATGTAGCCACGTTCATGCACTCATTGCATACGTGCAAACATCTTCCAATGATGTCCACGATATCTTCATATGCATTATTCTTGATTCATACATGCTGCGCGACCTCCCGATCAACTCAACCACAATTCATCCCAAACTTGGTTGTTGAACCTCATCTTCTCCCTAAGACTAGATCAATGGATCCCGTCACCAGCCATGTCTTGAACTCAAGCAACACCTGCACATGAATAAACAACCAATACTTCCGAGCACAAGTCCTCGACTTGACTCTCGTTAGTTCTGAAACTACAAGATCTTAGGTGAGCACTTCACAAAAGCATGTTGCAAACCATAGCAAAATGTTATCAACCATAAGCACCAAAACACACCAAAAACTTAGTAAAAGAATACTAAGCAAACTTTCCATAAGTGTAAAGCAAGTTTGAAACATTGCGAAATAAAAGCGGGAACATTGCGATCAAGCTCCGAACCTTGCCAAAGCTAACCAGAGCTTGAGCCGGAGCTTCCCAAAGCTAGTACAACCTAGCACTGGAGCTTACCAAAGCTAGTCGGAACTAGTCAACCCAAAAGCTGGAGCTAGAAAAACATGTCGGAGCTAACCAACATAAATTGGACCTATCAAAACCTATTGAGGCTTAACAACGACATGCCAGAGCTATCAAAGACATGTCGGAGCTAAAGACAAAGCTCACCGGAGCTACCCAAAAACATGTCGGACCTAGACAAAGAAAGTTGGACCTATTGTTGGACCTTGCAGAAGCTTGGTGCTTGAATCGGACCTTTCTAAAAAGATGTTATGGCAGCATTCAAAACTTTTATTGTTAAAGCTAATGAAAGAGGCCGAGCAGACAGATCATGCTCGTCTCGTCTTCCATAACTGCGCCAGGAAGCTCGTGACTCAGTCACTATCGACGGCTCGCATTCAAGCTACGAAGACGTATTTCAAGTTGCATCCGGAGGAGGGTCAGCTGGGGAAGTACAGGGAAGTGTCCAACAAGTACTTGACAGAGGCGCAGTACGCAGAGGTAAAGTGTTTATTTTACTTTACTTCATTAGCTGATTGTGATCAATGTTTTCATTTAATAATAAATGTGTGCAGGTCGGTATAGCGTGGCTTGACAGCCGTCTAGAGACGTACCATGCCTTGTGTGCTCGTTGGGGGAGCCAAGGCTTCCTGGGCGTGTCTAAAACCCATTGATAGAGTAGATGGACAGACGGAAAACACCGTTTGGGTGGTGACGGCTACATACGTCTCGCTAAACAGATGCTAAGTGTGACTTGAATTCTATTTAAGTAATTTCATAATCTTTCATTGTGCTAACATGTATCTATAGGAGCACGAGAGGGGTCAGGAGCTGTCACCTATCGAGGTGTGGAAGAGGGGTCACTTGGGAAGTGACCCGTCGCAGCCTGACCAGCTGTCTTCTCAGACGGCGACTCAGACGTTGGTGAGTTATTTTGTTAACTTAATTGAATTATCTTTAATAAATTCAATAATGTTATTTTACTGTATTTCAAGGCAAAGTACAGACAGGAGGCGCGCAGGCTTCGAGGCGAAGAGTATGATTGGCAGAGCGTGCCAATTGTCCTTGAAACCGCGTATGCAATCAGTGGCGGGAAACCTCACGAACGGTGAGTTTTGTTAATTTTATTTTACTGTCACAAAATTTGAGTTACAAAAATTTAATAATCTTACTTTGTTGTGCAGGTTGGACATCTTCGATGGACTGGTCCACTCGAGGCAGGCGCGAGCTTCCTCTAGAGCCTCTTCATCGTAGCAGGGCGGGTCCAGCAGCAGCTGTACAGGCCCAGATCTAGAGCTCCAGAGTGTTCGGGAGGAGCTCCAGAGGACGCAAGAAGCGCTCAATGCTAGGAACGAGATGCAGGCAGCGGCACTCAGGGCTAGTGACGAGATGCAGGCAGCAACGCTTAGAGCTAGGGACGAGTATCAAACTCGTACATGCTACAGTGGCAGACTGCCTTCTAGGTATGTTCTGAATATTATACATAACATTTTAAATATACAAATGACAGCTATAATGATTTGATTTGTATTTGCAGGCTATGAGTGCAGGACAGCAGGCTGTCTTTCTGCAGTGGGCGCCGCCATCGACAGAGCTGCCACTGGTGCCGATGATAGGAGCACGGGTACAAAATTATTCAAAATAACTAAAAATAGTTAAACTTGTTCAAATTTAGTAAAATATGCATTTTCATACTTATAATTTGTCTAACCACACTTGCATATCACAGGGATTGGGGACGGAGGCTCAAACTCCGTTGCCCCAGGTTCCGGCGCTTGGACGACTGCCGGAGGACGACTTTCTGAACTCCGGCGGCAGCGGACGGGGTAGCATGTGATATTCAGGTCAGCCAATTTGAACTCTCTTCTGAATTATTGATCTGTACTTCTCTCACTGACTAATCATTTTAGAACGCATTGTTTTCATTGATGCAAATGAAAAGTTTGTGCTTCTGTGATTTTTATTTATGCAAATGAAGTATATTGTCCATGCACAATTCACAACTTTGTGGAGGAATCAATCAGTTTCTTCCCTCTGTTGTGCTAGCCATTGCCATGGTAGGCTAGTTATTCAGTTGCATAATCAGTGAGCTATAATTTATTCTCATTACAGGGAAGAAATATCTGTACTTTTAGGTTGCACTTTGTGGCCTTAGTTGTGCAATAGAACTATTGGTTTGTTGTAATGCGTATTTGTGCTGACTGCTGAAGCATAAACCTTAATGCTGCTGCTGCCTCACACATTATCAGTAATAAATCTTGGGCACCAAAAAAAGTTAATGTGCTAGTTTATGCTCCTAATTTTTTTTGTTTATCATTAGTGGGTTTGAAGATGATTTCTGTTGACATGCTTTCTGTTGATTGCTGATGACCACATTAGTGGGTTTGAAGAAGTTAATGCTATTTCTTTTGACATACTTTCTGTTGATTGCTGATTACCACATTTTCTGTAATTTTTACTCAAACACTTGAGCCTGCTAATTCTGCTTTCGTGGTGTGTGACCAGTGTTGCTTCCCTGGAGAACTCGGAGGCCGGGACGGTAATCTCGTGGGATGGCGCGTTGTGGTCGGGGACGAGGCACTTCTAGCACTTCTTGTGAACTCTTATATGTGAACTTTGTGATGTGTGTGAACTCCTATATGTGAAGTCTGTGATGTGATCTATGTAATCTGTGATAACTGTTTAATCTGTTTACTGTGATCTCTGTAATTTGTGTACTATCTCTTCTCTGTTTTTTTTTTAAAAAAGCAAAACTTACAGACGACGGTTTTACGGTGGCCATCGTCTATAAGGAACTCTTATAGACGATGGGAAACAGGAAACCGTTGTATCTTGGGGTCCTAATGGACGATGGTTTCGCTGCCGCTGTCGTCTATAATTCTACTTATAGACGACGGTTCTACGACGACTGTCGTCTATAAGGTTTCCACGCTGCCACATGGGTGGAGCTAACTTATTGATGACAGCTAAGTTTGGCCGTCGTCAATTAGTTAATTGACAACAGTGACCATCGTAAATAAAGTTATAGACGACAAATAATCGTAGACGGACGGAAACCGTCGTCTATAAGAGTATACCATCGTTTATAACTTATAGACGATGGTAATGTACTTATAGACAATGGTTCTTGGCCGTTGTCTATTGTCACGATTCCTGTAGCTGGTAGGTGTGTAGGATCGATGAGCACGTGAAAAGCTAACATAGGAGGGTTAATGGTAGATTAAAAGAATCTTAACAAGCCGTGTGTGCAGATGACCTAAACATGTTCAACCATGAAAATAGTACTAGATATCATAGAGAATCAAGTCACGAAGACACGACAACAAGAATCACAAAAAAAGAATCAAGAAAAACTCAAGTTATGATCGAAAGGTCAAACAAAGGTCAATATGTTCTATCCGAGTAAAAACTAGATCTGCAATCCTGCAAAAAAAGGTCGTGTAGATCAGAAAAAACAAATCCAATGACAAGGAAATTTTCACAAATTATAGATAATCAAATTCTGAAGACAACCAAAGAAAATAATGTCAATTGGATCTGTAAAACTAGAGTTCTGATAAAAACACCGACGCAACGTAGTGCTGTGCAGAAACTCGATAAGAGAAACTTGTCTAAAACAAGTCTGATGAACAAGTCTCAAAAGCTCCTCTGAACTACAAATTTTATTGATGAAAACACAATGTCCTCGAGCTCTGGCCTCCCTTGCTTATATAACCAGCCCTAAGGCCAACCCAATCCTAACTAGGAATCTAATCCTACTCAGTTTCAACCGAAACTTTCCATAACTACTCAAGACTCTTCTATACGTAGATAGAAGCAATCTCAAGACTTCCAAACACCTTAGGAACATCCTAAACATTATTAAAATAACTCAACTTCGTGACCCACATAAAATCTAACCAAAACAAACTTGACACTTTCCATAAACAAACCATAACCACTTCAGCTGCAGCCTGAGGCATAATCCAACCAGTTGGACCTTTTCAACCAATTCCTTACATCCACTTCTCTCCATCACACCTTGGAATAATGTTGCCATGTCCATGCACTCCTTGCACATGTGCAAACACCTTACAACAACGTCCACGATACCTTCATATGCATTGTTCTTGACCCAAACATGTTGTGTGACCTCCCGATCAACTCAACAACAATTCCTCCTGAACTTAGTTGTTGAACCTCATCTTCTCCCTAAGACTAGTTGAATGGATCCCATCACCAGCCATGTTTTAACCATAAGCAACACCTGCACATGAATAAACAACCAATTCTTCCGAGTACAAGTCCTCGACTTAACTCACATTAGTCCGATAACCACAACACCTTATGTGAGCACCTCCCATAAGTATGTTGCAAACATGGTAAGATAATGTCCACCATGATCAGCCAAAACACATCAAAAACTTAGTCCAAAATTACTAAGCAAATCTTCCCATAAGTGTAAAGCAAGTTTGAAACATTACAAATGAAAAACATAGCAGTCACACGATTATTTCAGCACATAGAAAGATCATACAGTACAAAGCAACCGCTATGCAATGTATAAGAAAAGTTTGGAAATTCCAAAGTGGGCTTTTTAGCAATATTCAAAAAATTGTATGTGAATCTTCATTTTTATTTAAATTGCCAATGTATTCAACACACATATGTCTCACAAGGTGTGGCCAACTGGTTGGGCATGCCTACCACTTAGTCGCAGGATGACATTGGTGGGCCTCTGGCGGAGCACGAGAGCTTGGCCAGTTGACGCCGATGGGCCCCTATGGAGTGCCGGGCTTGAAGGTTGATGCCGACAGGCACCCTGGGTAGCGCTGGTATTGATAGTTGATGCCAGCGGGCCCCCTGGGGGCACCGAGCTTGATTTGAGATACATGGTCATCATCGAAGAAGTCTCCATCGGCGATGGCAACAAGGTAGCCGATGAACTCAGGTGGAGCCCACCCTCAACACGTCGAACATCGACAGCGGGCCCCTTGGGAGGTGCCGGAGATGGATGCTCTGGCGGCACCCACCCTCAACGTGTAGAACGTCGACCGTAGGCCTCATGGGAGGTGCCAAAGTTGGATGCTCAGGTGGCGCCCACCATCAACATGCGAAACATTGATGGTGGGCCCCCTAAGAGGTGCCGGAGTTGGATGCTCCAGCGGCGCCTACCCTCAACGTGCGGAACATCGACGGCGGCCCCTTGGGAGGTGCCAGAGCTGGATGCTCCAGCGGCGCCCACCATCAACGCTAAGAACGTTGACAGCGGGCGAAGGCACAACTTATTGAGAGAATAAACCACCTACCTGGGGCACCAAATGTCGAAGGGTTCTTGCAAAAGTTCCCTGGACCTGCTTTGAGAGCAGCCCGCGAAGCTTCTTGATCGGCAGGGGCTTAGTCCTCAGGTGAGGCTACACGTATTTGAGATGGCTGAGATGGTGGTTTTACGTGGTTCGGGCCGCCGGAGCATAATACCCTACTCCATGGTATGTGTTGTATTGCTAGATAGGGTGTTCTCTTAAGTTTGAAAAGTCCGTGTGTGCGTATCCTAGTCCGAGCGGACTAGAGAGGATGTCTAGTAATGGGTGCTACCCGTCCTTTTATAGTCAAGGCCGGAAAGCTTACAAGTGGGGTTCGGAGCCTGACAGGTGGCCCCGGTGCGATCTTATCCTAAAGATCTAAAGCTTCTCTTCTACACTGCCTCTAACCGCGGTCTGAAGACTTGCTGACTTGCTAACTTGTACATCAGTGGCCCATGCGTAGTCGTTGATGATGACAGGGAATGTCACATCCATCTTGTCCTTGTAAGCTACCTACTTGGCAATGTGGGGTAGCCCTGCGGCACCTTCACTGCGAAGTGACTAGGCCCAACGGTACCTAACAGGGGCGTGCACCGCACCTGTGCGCCTGGGCAGTGCACGTGCCTTCAATGCAAGACTGGACATGACGCGCCCCCCTTTACTATTCAAGGCCCACAACCATTGCAGGTCATGGGACACATGCCAGCTAATGAGCCTTCCTCGATGGGAGCAAGGGCCCGGAGCCAGAGGACGCGTGGCAGCTCTAGATCCCTCCTCGGTGGGTACTGAAAGTGCATCTAGGACTCCCTTGTGGGTTTTGGATGATTTATGACAAGCAATTGGGATCCTAATCCTTTTGTTGAGATGAATGCAGGCAAATAATGAAAAATGAGCAAAATGCCAAAAAGAAGGGAAATGAGAAGCAAAGTGAATTTGAGCTCAAGGAGAAGAAAATAGTAGATTATTATGTATGGAGTGTGTTAAGGAAACACACCCAAGAGCTCAATCACTTTCAAGCACACACACACAATGCACAAAGTTATACAGGACCGGACTAGTCCGATATCAGCCGGACTAGTCCGATATCACTTTCTGCACTAGATCGGACAAGTCCGGTATCCACCGGACTAGTCCGATATCTTTCTGATCCACTTCGGACTAGTCCTCCCCAATGCGGACTAGTCCTCAACACAATGCACAAGTCACACAAAATCGGACAAGTCCGTTGTGATCCGGACTAGTCCAATATTCTTTCTGATCCACTTCGGACAAGTCCGGTGTCTACACGGACTAGTCTGATATACACACTGATCTAAATCGGACAAGTCCTCCAAGTGCGGACTTGTCATCCTAAACACTTAGGGTTTCATATGTCTGGACAAGTTCGATGGCAATCGGACTAGTCCGAAGATTTCCAATAGTGAAATCAGACAAGTCCGTTTTCAACCGGACTAGTCCGATATTCCTGGACACTTAGGGTTTGCTACACACAGCACACCGAACTAGTCCGGTGACCACCACGGACTAGTCTGATCTTTCTGAACCCTAACGGTCACTTTTAGAAACCCCATATAAATAGAGGTGCACGGCCCACTTTTACAATCTCTCGAACCCTAGCGCTGTCACACCTCCCAAGAGACTCAAAAACCACCTCTCTCCACGAAATTAAGTGCAAAATCGATCAATCTATTGAAGATCACTTCTAGATCATTGGAGAGACACTTGGCACACATCATTGAGCTCTTGGTTTGATTCTCTAACACACTCTTGCGTTTCAATTTGTAATTTTTGAGTGTGTTATTGGTGGCTTTGTAAGTTGTAATCAAGGGATCTCTCAACGTGTGAGAACGCCCCTTCAACTTGGTTATTTACCCTTTGTGATTAGTGGAAGAGGATTGGCCTTTGTGGCGATCCGATGAGGGAAGGGTTGGAGAAGACCCGGTCCTTTTGTGGGCTCCTCAACGTGGACGTAGGTTGCCTTCGTGGTAGCCGAACCACGGATAAATCGTGTGTCTTGTCCTTTTGCGTTCTTCATCTTAATTGATCAACTTAATCTAGGGTTTGATTCACTTTGTTCAATTTGAGATAAATTGTTGAACAAGAGCCTTAATTGTAATAGAATTTGACATACAACTATTAAACTGTCATTCAAGTTTATATTTCCGCTGCAAACATTAACGAATCAATCAAATTGACTAAACTTGATCAACTTAGCCCGTGAAAACTGGACTAGTCCGCACTTTACCGGACTAGTCCGATATCTCTGGTATTGACTTTGTTGTTGAGTGTTACAGGAACCGAGAAAATTCAAGAAGGCCTATTCACCCCCCCCTCTAGGCCTACATTCAATAGGTATCAGAGCAGGTTCTTCAAGAAAGAGTGCAACCACTCGAAGAGATCATGTCGGACATGAAGGAAGTTCAGAAAATCAACAACCAGGAAGAAGTGAACAACGACAAGAACCAAAAGCTGGAAAAGTATCTCGAAGCAATTCAATACTTCGATGATGATGACGAGGAGACGCTGGAGCTGAAAGCACTCCTTAGAAAGAAAGCACTTTCCAAAGGGAAAGCTAAAGTTGAAGAAAAGAAGAAGGGGAGTAGTCACACCGACTACTCCCGATATCCTTTTAACTATGATCGTTTAAATTCAAACAACAGCCATTACCTATCTATTCCTCTTGGAAAAGCCCCACACTTCGATGGGAGTGATTACTCCATGTGGAGGCAAAATATGAAGATGCACTTGATTTCCCTTAACCCAAGTTTGTGGCATATTGTGTGCACAGGAATAGACATCCCAGATGACGACGAAGAGCTCACCCCAAGTCAAGAGCAAGCCATCCACAGAAACGCTCAAGCCGCAGCCGTAATCACCTCCTCTCTAAGTCGAGATGAATTCACAAAGGTGGACGGACTGGAGATTGCCAAGGAAATATGGGACACACTACAAACAGCCCATGAAGGTGACCTGCATGTGCGGGAGGCGAAAATTGAAATGATCGAAGGCGAACTAGGAAGGTTCGCAATTGAGGAAGACGAGTCTCCCTAGGACATGTACAACCGATTGAAGACACTTGTAAACAAGGTTCGATTATATGGGAGCAAGAAGTGGAATGACCACGAGGTTGTAAAGCTCATCCTTAGAGCCTTTATGCCTCACAATGTCACACTATGCTCTATGATCAGAGAAAGTCCCGGGTACAAGAGGATGACTCCAGATGAATTGCTTGGCAAATCATCAACTTTGAAATGATGGAGAAACAAGCCAAGCATGTCAAAGAAATAGCCGACCTCACATCGGCCAAGAAGAAGGGACTTGCCTTAAAGTCCACACTCAAGCCTCTATCCAAAGAAGCAAGAGAAGCACGGCTTGAGGAGGACAGCGATGATGAAAGCAGTGAGCTGGACGAAGAGGATATGATTTTGTTCATGAAAAAGTTCAAAAGAATAATGAAGAAAAGACAAGGAGCACAATCAAGTGAAGGCAAGTACAAGGAGAGGACAAAGCCGAAGATGAGGCGGGTGTGCTATAATTGTGGTGAGTATAACCACTTTATAGTCGATTGCCCGTATGAGGACAACAAGAAGAAGAATAAAGAAGTCAAGCCTCAACCGAAGAAATTCTTCAAGAAGAAGAAACAAGCTGAACAAGTACACATTGGAAAGGAGTGGGACTCAAACGATGAGTCCTCATCATCCGATGAAGAAGAGATGGCTAGCATAGCCATTGAAAGCACGTCCAAGAAACCCACACTCTTCCCCACGCTCGGTACAAAGAAGGGAAATGGCACTTGCCTCATGGCAAAGGAAGGTAAACGCAAGGTAAACATCAAAACTCCTTCCATGCATTCCTACTCAAGTAATGATGAACTAGATAGTGATGATGAAGATATGTTAATTGGATTAGATAGAAAAACTGCTGCTAAAATGAAATTTTTACTTGACCAACTTGTTGAGAAGGAATGGCTAATTGATCGTCAAGAGGACATGATTATCTCCCAAAAGGAGAAGTATGTCGAACTTGACAATCTTCTAGTTCTTGAAAAGGAGAAAAACAGCTCACTAGAGCTTGAGCTAGCTTCAAGCAAGAAAACTTGCTTGGAGTTAACCAACTCAAACGTTGCAATCAAGGATCAACTTGATGACCTGATCAAGGTTAACAAGATCCTTGAAGTGCAAGTTGAGTCACTCAAGCTAAGTGAATCTTCCTCCTCTTCAAGTCTACCTTCTCAACCCACTTCAACTAATCTTGTTCATATGTGCAAATGTGGTAAAATCAACACCAGTTTGAAGGAAAAGTCTACCTCACAAAGGATAAAAGTCCTACCCAATGTGGAATATTTGACAAGGAGAGGATCAACTATGCACATAGTGCATACTTGGTCCAAAGACATCCAAATGTCAAGTATGGCATTGGTTACTCTTATGATGGAAAGCAAAGTGCTGGAAGTCATAAGAATAACAAGGGAAGGATTACCTTTGTGAAGGGAGGACCCTCACAACCTGGTAACTCGAAAATTAAGAACCTGAACTCTCATGAACACCAGACTAGTCCGGTTGTGGTCCGGACAAGTCCGGTCATCCGGACAAGTCCGGTCACCCAGACTAGTCCGATCCATAAACAACAACAACTTTTGTTCAAAACCTTTGATGCCTCTTATGTATTAATGAGAAACAATCTTGGTAAAGTTTATGCTTATTATGCTGGGCCACGCCATGGGAACACAAAATCCCATGTGTGGGTGTCCAAATGTATTGTAACTAACCTCCAAGGACCCAAGCAAGCTTGGGTACCTAAAACCAAGGCATAATTTGTTTCTGCAGGCGTATTCCTCCGGTGGATCCAAATGGGTGCTAGACAGTGGATGCACCAACCACATGACCGGAGAAAGGAGGATGTTCGTGGAATATGAAGAAAACGAGGACCCAAACGAAGGCATCTACTTCGGATATAATAGTCAAGGAAGGGTGCTCGGTACCGATAAAATAGCAATATCCTCTAAACACACTCTTTCTCATGTTTTACATGTTGAATCTTTAGATTATAACCTGCTGTCCATATCTCAATTATGAGACAAAGGTTATAATTTCTTGTTCACTAACGAGGGTGTGACCGTCTCAAGGAGGAGTGATGGTTCCGTTGCATTCAAGGGTATGTTGAAGGGAAAGCTTTACCTTGTTGACTTCAACAAGGATAAAGCCGAACTCGACACATGCTTGATTGCAAAAACCAACATGGGTTGGCTGTGGCATAGACGGCTAGCACATGTTGGTATGAGGAATCTTCAAAAACTCCTCAAGGGCGATCACATCCGAGGTTTGAAAGATGTTGTTTTTGAGAAAGACAGGCCTTGTAGCGCGTGCCAAGCCGGGAAGCAAGTTGGAGCACATCATCCCGCAAAGAACATCATGACTACGACAAGACCGCTCGAACTACTTCATATGGACTTGTTTGGTCCAATTGCTTACATAAGCATCGGTGGTAATAAATACGGTTTAGTCATTATTGATGATTTTCCCGCTTCACTTGGGTGTTCTTTTTGCATGACAAGTCAGAAACACAAGGGACACTCAAGAAATTCTTCAAGCGAGCGCAAAACGAGTTCTCACTATCGATCAAGAGTATTCGGAGCGACAATGGCACGAAGTTCAAGAACATACAAGTGGAGGAGTACCTTGATGAGGAGGGAATCAAGCACGAATTTTCAGCACCATACTCTCCACAACAAAACGGAGTTGCCGAAAGGAAGAACCGAACGCTCATAGAGATGGCAAGAACAATGCTCGATGAATACAAGACTTCGGATCGATTTTGGGCGGAAGCAATTAACACCGCTTGCCACGCCGCAAATCGACTCTACCTTCATCGACTACTCAAGAAGACTCCTTATGAGCTACTCAGCGGTAACAAACCAAACATTTCATATTTTCGAGTTTTCGGCTCTCCATGTTATATCTTCAACAAGAAGCCCAGGACTTCAAAGTTCGCTTCGAAGTCCGATGAAGGTTTCTTGCTTGGTTATGATTCGAACACTTACGCCTATTGTGTTTTCACGTGACGTAGTGTTCGATGAAACTAATGGCTCCCAAAAGGAGCAAGTTGATCAATGTGAATTAGGTAAAGAAGAAGCTCCTTATCAAGCATTGAAGAGAATGGCTCTAGGCGAAGTTCGACCACAAGAGTCATCGTCACAAATACAAGAGGAAAGTGAACCACAAGAGGAGATCAACAATCAAGGGGGAGCTTCGATACAAGATCAATCACAAGAATATGAAGATGATCAACAAATCAACGAGGGCAACCACTCAGGGGGAGAAGAAAATGATCACCAACACACAACTCTCCAAGTGCCACACCCAAGAGTACACCAATGCATTCAAAGGGATCACCCAATCGACAACATCATCGGTGACATCCAAAAGTGAGTAACCACTAGATCTCGTATAGCTAATTTTTGTGAGCATTACTCGTTTGTCTCCTTTTTGGAACCACGCAGGACTGAGGATGCATTGAAGGATCCAGACTGGGTGGTGGCAATGCAAGAAGAGTTGAACAACTTCAAGAGAAACGAGGTTTGGGAACTTGTGGCAAGACCCAATGCAAATATAGTGGGCACCAAGTGGGTCTTCTGCAACAAGCAAGACGAACACGGAGTGGTGACAAGAAACAAGGCACGACTTGTGGCCAAAGGTTACTCACAAGTCGAAGGTTTGGATTTCGATGAGACTTTTGCTCCAGTAGCTAGGCTTGAATCAATTAGAATATTACTTGCATATGCTACTCACCATGATTTCAAGCTGTATCAAATGGACGTGAAAAGCGCCTTCCTCAACGGACCGATCAAGGAAGAGGTGTACGTGGAGCAACCACCCGGGTTTGAAGACGAAGAGTTCCCCGACCACGTATATAAACTGCGTAAGGCTCTCTATGGCCTCAAACAAGCTCCTAGAGCTTGGTATGAGTGTCTTAGAGATTTCTTAATTGATAATGGTTTTCAAATTGGCAAAGTAGATTATACATTATTCATAAAGAATATAGATAATGATCTTTTTATTTGCCAAATCTATGTTGATGATATAATTTTTGGGTCAACTAACCGATCTTCTGTGAAGAATTTAGTAGAATTATGACAGACAGGTTTGAAATGTCAATGATGGGAGAATTGAAGTACTTCTTGGGATTCCAAGTGCGGCAACAAAGGGAAGGAACATTCATAAGCCAAACCAAGTACACGCAGGACATACTCAAGAAGTTTGGCATGGACAAGGCAAAGCCCATAAAGACTCCCATGGCTACGAATGGCCACTTGGATCTCAATGAAGATGGACCGAGCGTCGACCAAAAGGTATATCGCTCCATTATTGGATCTTTACTCTACTTATGTCCATCTAGGCCAGATATTATGTTGAGTGTATGTTTGTGTGCAAGATTTCAAGCCAACCCTAAGGAATGTCACTTGACAGCCGTAAAAAGAATCTTGAGATATTTAGTTCATACACCCAACCTTGGTCTTTGGTACCCAAAAGGCTCCAAATTCAATCTCATTGGTTACTCCGATGCAGATTATGCCGGGTGCAAAGTTGATAGAAAAAGCACCTCTGGCACATGCCAATTCCTAGGAAGATCTTTGGTTTCTTGGTCATCTAAGAAACAAAATTCCATTGCATTATCCACAGCCGAAGCGGAGTATGTTGCAGCCGGGAGTTGTTGTGCACAACTCCTTTGGATGCGACAAACTCTAAGGGATTACGGTTACAATATGAACCGTATTCCTCTCCTTTGTGATAATGAGAGTGCCATTAAAATAGCCCACAATCCAGTTGAGCACTCTAGGACTAAACACATAGACATAAGACATCATTTCTTGAGATACCATTCCATGAAAGGAGACATAACCATCTCACATGCCAACACCCAAAAACAATTGGCCGACATATTCACCAAGCCACTTGATGAAAGCGTTTTTGCGAACTCCGAAATGAGCTAAATATTCTTGATTCTCGGAGTGTGGCTTGAAAAGTTGCATACCTGTATGTTTGCTTCAAAAATGTTGATTGAATTGTGAAAATCATCCCTCTCCATTTTTCTCTCGAAAAACTATGTCAATTATTAGATCTTGATGAATTTTGATCATTGTATGATTGTTGTATGCTTACTAGTCAAATTCATCAAGATTACTTGAATTGTTTTGCCTCTCTATTCTCTATTATTGAACCTTCAAATATATATGAATGGGCTATGCAATTCTTTCCTGGTGACCACGGACTAGTCTGTGGTTACCCGGACTAGTCCGCCCATGCAGACTAGTCTGCGGAGTGCCGGTTAGGCCGGACTAGTCCGATAGACCACGGACTAGTCCGATATAGGTCTCTAGATGACTTCGGACTAGTCCGGTCATGTCCGGACTTGTCCGATTTTTCGTGTCCATAACCCTAGCCGCCACCAAACCCTAATCTCCTCCTCCCTCTCCTCCTCGTCAAGCGGAGAGCGAAGAAGATGAAGAAGATGACGAGAGGACAGACAGCGAAGAGTGAAGAACCTAGGACCTTCCTCTCTCTCTTTTTGGTGTCTTGATGCCAAAGGGGGAGAGATTGAGGGGGAGTCAAGTCTTAGCTTTAGCTGTAATAGGATGCGAGGAGAGAGCCTTCTCTGTACTTTTATTTGTGATTGTAATAGTTTAACACTGTTTTCATATTAAGTTTGGTCTTGTGATGAATTGCTCAATTTATTTGCGAGTATGTGATGAAAACTGCATTTTTGCTCCTGGAATGTCATATGCACTTGGTATCGGTTGATTAATGTAAATTCTGTCATTCTCAATGTATTCAAGCACTTAGTATGCATCCCACCATAAAGAATGCACATATGGATAATTCTCTTGTTGCTTGATGTATTTTTGAGTCATATGTGCATACTTTATGAAAATCTCATTTTTTGCCTTATTTTGTGAAATCTCAATTGGTTGTCAACAATCACCAAAAAGGGGAAGATTGAAAGTGCATCTAGGACTCCCTTGTGGGTTTTGGATGATTTATGACAAGCAATTGGGATCCTAATCCTTTTGTTGAGATGAATGCAGGCAAATAATGAAAAATGAGCAAAATGCCAAAAAGAAGGGAAATGAGAAGCAAAGTGCATTTGAGCTCAAGGAGAAGAAAATAGTAGATTATTATGTATGGAGTGTGTTAAGGAAACACACCAAAGAGCTCAATCACTTTCAAGCACACACACACAATGCACAAAGTTATACAGGACCGGACTAGTCCGATATCAGCCGGACTAGTCTGATATCACTTTCTGCACTAGATCGGACAAGTCCGGTATCCACCGGACTAGTCCGATATCTTTCTGATCCACTTCGGACTAGTCCTCCCCAATGCGGACTAGTCCTCAACACAATGCACAAGTCACACAAAATCGGACAAGTCCGTTGTGATCCGGACTAGTCCGATATTCTTTCTGATCCACTTCGGATAAGTCCGGTGTCTACACGGACTAGTCCGATATACACACTGATCTAAATCGGACAAGTCCTCCAAGTGCGGACGTGTCATCCTAAACACTTAGGGTTTCATATGTCCGAACAAGTCTAATGGCAATCGGACTAGTCCGAAGATTTCCAGTAGTGAAATCGGACAAGTCCGTTTTCAACCGGACTAGTCCGATATTCCTGGACACTTAGGGTTTGCTACACACAGCACACCGGACTAGTCCGGTGACCACCACGGACTAGTCCGATCTTTCTGAACCCTAACGGTCACTTTTAGAAACCCCATATAAATAGAGGTGCACGGCCCACTTTTACAATCTCTCGAACCCTAGCGTCGTCACACCTCCCAAGAGACTCAAAAACCACCTCTCTCCACGAAATTAAGTGCAAAATCGATCAATCTATTGAAGATCACTTCTATATCATTGGAGAGACACTTGGCACACATCATTGAGCTCTTGGTTTGATTCTCTAACACACTCTTGCATTTCAATTTGTAATTTTCGAGTGTGTTATTGGTGGCTTTGTAAGTTGTAATCAGGGGAGCTCTCAACGTGTGAGAACGCCCCTTCAACTTGGTTATTTACCCTTTGTGATTAGTGGAAGAGGATTGGCCTTCGTGGTGATCCGACGAGGGAAGGGTTGGAGAAGACCCGGTCCTTTTGTGGGCTCCTCAACGTGGACGTAGGTTGCCTTCGTGGTAGCCGAACCACGGGATAAATCGTGTGTCTTGTCCTTTTGCGTTCTTCATCTTAATTGATCAACTTAATCTAGGGTTTGATTCACTTTGTTCAATTTGAGTTAAATTGTTGAACAAGAGCCTTAATTGTAATAGAATTTGACACACAACTATTAAACTGTCATTCAAGTTTATATTTCCGCTGCAAACATTAACGAATCAATCAAATTGACTGAACTCAATCAACTTAGCCCGTGAAAACCGGACTAGTCCGCACTTTACCGGACTAGTCCGATATCTCTGGTATTGACTTTGTTGTTGAGTGTTACAGGAACCGAGAAAATTCAAGAAGGCCTATTCACCCCCCCTCTAGGCCTACATTCAGGTACAAGGGCCCGGAGCCGGAGGGCACGTGGCAGCTTACGATCCCTCCTCGGTGGGAGCAAGGGCCCAGAGCCGAAGGATGCATGGCAACTCCAAAGCCCTCCTCGGTTGGAGCAAGGGCCCGGAGCCGGAGAATGCGTGGCAGCTTCGGAGCCCTCCTCGGTGGGAGAAAGGGTCCAGAGCCGGAGGACGCGTGGCAGCTCTGGAGCCCTCCTCGATGGGAGCAAGGGCCTGGAGTCGGAGGACGCGAGGAAGCCCTAGAGTCTGCCTTAACAGGGAAGTCGGGTCCAAAGCTTCTTCTAGCTTGTATGTGGGGGTACCCGATATACAGGGTACCGGCAAACACCGTCTAAAAATCTTCACAGATTCTAATGAAAAATTAGATAAAGGAATCGTCGTGATCAATTTGATTAACTTTTGTGTCAGTTTCTAAAACTCTATCTAAATTTTCTTCATACAAATAAGGTAAGCCCACCCAAGACCTTTTTGTCGTGGCACAGAGCAACAACACATGAAAATTGGCGGCGAAATGAATCTTCCAAAATTCAGCCAAACCCGTGATTCGGCCCAACCCTACTGTGATCCGTCCGAGTTCAATTTTCACATGATTTATCTCTTGGATTTTATGAACCTCTTAGTCGGTGATTCCGCATATGGAAACACCTCGATCACATTAAAAAGCCATGAGCAAAGAAGTGGTTAACATGTGCCATTAAGAAAACTCACCCCTCTCCACTCCTCCTTGTCTAACTCTCATCTACCTCTCCCAATGGCTGGCAAAGGGCTCATCCCTCATGCCTCATCAAGCTCCACTTTTGATCTAATTGGTGAGCCTACGTCGACTAACAAAGGGAAGACTCTTGCCATTGAGGGGGTCATGGCTCTTGAAGTGAAACTATGGGCCATGATTCCACCTCAAGGCACACCTCGGATATGCATCCCCGCACCACGCGAGACTCTACGATCTCCCTCCTTGAGGAGAGCGCCCTGAAGGCACACACCCCTGAGTGTCGACCTACCACAAGCGCTCTCAAGCCCATCAAGATGCGTCTTTTCCATGGGAAGGTCGACGTCATTCCTACCTTGAAGTCTGGTGAGAAGTACACGTGCACGTTAAAAATCAAGGTGCGCGATGTGGTTAGCCACCACTATTCTTCACCCTCAAGAACCTCGCCAGAGAACCCACAAGACCGCTTCATAATCTACAGGGTTAATACCTCCAATGATTATGCGAAAAGGCTCTTCAAGCATTTGGACAAGGGGACTGCAGATAAGACTATTGGCTCGTCCCCATGAAGGGAACGGGTGAGGTGGCATGTTTCACCCTTAGCTATCAATAGGTATGCGGGCCTGTTCCAGAGTAGCGATGAGTGGTCTCCCAAGGAACCGACCATGTTTCAGGTAGTAAAGCAAATTCGAGAACTTCATACAAAAAACAAGTAACTAGCTCACCTTGTGGTGATAGGGAGATCAGAAAGGGCCGAATTAAAAGATGACATGGATGCCCTTAGTGAAGAGGTCATCCATGTTTGTCGCGGCATAAGCACCAAACTTAGGCGCAAATGCAAGTAAATAGTGATGATAAAGCTATACAATGAACCATGAATGTGCATCCCTATTTAGATCTAGTGCACTAGTTTATTTATTACATTTCCATTTTTTCGATTCCATAGTGTAAGGGTCCTCATATTTGAATTCAATAAATTAGAATCTACCAGTTCAGTTAATACCGTTAAAGTTCTCCTCCTTTGTCTATGTATGTGTCCAATAAAGTACAGGAAAAGGATAAGTGTGGGGGAGGAGATTTTTTGCAGCCTCCTCATGTGAACACACATGAGGTTAACACAAAGATAAATAAAAAAGGTTGCTCAAACTGACACGCCAAAATAGGGCACCAAAGCGGCCATTCCTGGTTCCATCGAACCCTCTGTTCGGCTGAACTAAGGGCAGCTCCCCTCGGCCACCTTCTGATCCATGAGAGTGGTTTGGATTCCTATCCCTTATTCTCATGAATTTCTGAAAATTGAGTTGATATTTATGCATTTGAATGAATTTATAAAATCAACTCAATAGAAACTAAAATGACAATTTATTTTAGTCAAGTTTTACTAAAAATGAGTCTGCATATTCTTTATTCATTTTAATTACCATGTTCTTGAACACCATATCATTTTATGAAAATATGTCATCTAGATATTTGATTGGTGTGATATGGTGAAACCTTGACCCTTCTTGCTTGAATTACTTTCGGTATTGCAGTTTTTGAAATTTTGAGACCAATTGCCAACCTCCTTAGAAGATATGTAGTCCCACCAAGACCATATGGTATAATTCATTGAAAATCACTTGCAAATACCACTTTATATTTTCATTAAACATTATCAATTTGTTGTGGCCCTATTGAATGACTTAGCATGAATTTTGACTTAAAAATTCCTTGTGCTACATTTTCACATTGAAAATTAGCATCTGTCTATTCCAACACAAAAGATACTCCATATTTTCACTACAAAATTCTCTTTTCAAAATTTATTGAAAAAGGAGTAGAGCATGCCTACAAGAAAAGAAAATAAATCATGCTTCGAAAAAATGAGCGTAAGAAAAAGAAAGAAAAAACAAAAAATAGAAAAAGTAGCCATGTTTCATCATTACATCAAAAAATGTGTCTACAATAAGGAGTCATCTTAAAAGAATTCCATCACCAAATATTCACAAGTAAATTTTCTCTCAAAATTTCATTCCGTGGTCCCCTCACAGGATCCAGTTTTTGACTTAGTAATGTATGAAATGCAAGTGTACCTCTTTTCCCTACCAAGCTCCACAAAAATCCTTATCTAGTTGTAGGGATGAAATTGGCAACACATACCAAGGTGAGGACTTAAACACATTAGTTGACTAAATAGAAATATTTTGAGGAGTACACCAATGTCTTTTAATTTTTGAAAATTCAACAATATCGAAGTTATTCAGCAGGAGGAGAATAGCTAAGACCATTCCACCTCTCAAACATCCAAGATGATGTGACAGCCACATTAAGGTTCTTGGGAAAAGGTATGGAATGAAATCATTTCTTTGCATATTTATAATCTTGGTAAGACTATGATATCACTTAGACATTTACCTTTACTCGAGGATGAGTAAAGGGTTAAGTGTGGAAGAGTTTGTTGATGGTCCTTAGACACCATATTTGACCGTCAATTCACCTCATGAAAGGCATTGAACAAAGACACACCATAATGTAGGAGTTATTTACTAACAATTTCCACAAGTTGTGGTTTTTATTTGCATGTAGATGAATTATACCCAAAATTTAGGTAATTGCAAGGATCAATCAGAAAACAATGTTTCCAACCAATCAGAAGTTGACATGTGATAGTGCATGGATCCATGAGCCCACTTTCAGACGTATCTGAGGGAATTTCTCCGCAATTCATCTAGAAGGAGTCTGAGGGCCCATAAATCAGTGAGATAGAGCAAGCAGAGTCTGAGTGGAGCACCCGCATGTTCCGTCGAAGCCCCTGTTCAGCCGAACAGGTCTCACTATCGTTCTCCACGTGCTGATACATGTCATATCTTGATGGATTCTTGAAGGCGGTGATGATTGCTTCCCGCATAAGAAGTGATGCTAAACTGATCTTCTCACACTATAAATAGGACTCCACTCTCTTACTCACACACAACAAAAGTTGAAATTTAACACATCACTCTTAAGGCTTAGTGCTGCTCTAGAGCTGGCCAAAATAGGGAGAGAGTTAGGGAAGGAAGGAGGAAGCTTGAGCTTGTTCAAGACCCTCCTCGCACTTGTACATCGACGATGCTTCTTTTATGAGTAAGCCTTCATGGATTCTAATTAAATCTTGTTCTTTGATTCATAGAAATTGATTCACTTAGTTGTTTGTGTGTTCATTGCTCTACTAGTTAGGGGTTCTTAGCTTTGTATTCGAAAAAATAGAGTTGTAACTAATAACATAGACATGGTGTCTAGGTTAGAAATCATCAGTGGATATTTTGTAGACCCATAGATTGAAGAGATTGGTGTTAGGTAGTGACACCCATATCCATCCTTTGTGACCCTCCACATTTGGCTATGCCATATGCCTCTTGGCGGGAGTCGCATAGCAGACCATAGGTAAGTCCGTGCCCGAATCAAACAACTAGGCTTAGGTTGCCCTGGATTGAGAACACTTCTCTTAGAATTACTCTCAATGTGACTAAACAAATTATTTGTTAAGAATACAAACTCTTTTTATTTTACAACAATTTTATTTTGAAATTTTGACTTCAAAGCTTAAAAATTTGAACATGAGATTCAAACTAATTTAAAAGTTTGAAGGCAAACTTTAATTTGAAATTCAATATGAAATTATTTTCAAGTTTGAAATTTAAAATTCAAAGATGTTTTAAAAATTAATGAAATCTCAAATTCAAATTCCAAACTTGAAATTTGGAATCAACTTAAAATTTGAATTTGAGATTTTTCAAATGTAAAATCAACTTTGAATTTTAAATTTCAAACTGAAAATTATTTTCATATTGAAATTCAAATTAAAGTTTGAAATGCAATATTTCAAAATTGTTGGAATCTCAAATTCAAAGTTACAAATTCAATTTTCAAATTTAAAGTTGATGTTAAATAGAAAATATTAAAATTCCTAATAAATAAGCTATTTAGTTTAGTTGGTAGAGGTCGTGACTCTTATTCTAAGCTTGTGGATTCAAGTCCGCATGATGATTTTATTTTTACGGAATTAAACTGGAGCACAACATGACATGGCAACCACGTGGCACACTACGTACGTCAGCATGTGGTGCGACTAGTGGACGATATGGCGGCTATTATAGTAAAACAAAAATAGATTGTTATTTTTATTAAATTACATCTAAACTATTTTTTTAATAATGGGTGAAAGTCCCGACCTTCCACTCTAAAAAGGTTATGGTCATTTAATATTGTGAGAATCAATCTAAGATTCACTCTCACATAGAATCGAGCTCAGAATCTGAGAATTGTTACTTGGACCGTCCGCAATGGTATACTGTAAAGGATACCTATCGGTACCCCACAGACTGAGTACCCCCGCACACAATAAGAAAATGACTAAGTGTGTTGCTTTCCCGCTGAGATAGGATCTGGTGGCGCCACGTGTCCAGCAGGATCGGACCCCGTCCCTCTTCAGGCGCGGGCTCTGGTACTGCCACGTGGACCTCGACATGAGACCCCGCTCCCCCGCAGAGGCGGGCTCCCGGGCTTCCACATTTCCAGTGAGACAGGACCCTGCTCCTCAACATGAGTGGGCTCCAGCTGCCATGTGGCCCGAAGCTCCGTGTTTGCCTCCCCCGCAAAGGCGGGCTCCGGAACCACAACGTGTCCAATAGTCTCGGACCTTGGACTCTTCTAAGTGTTGGGCTCCAGAGCTGCCACGTGACCCGCAGCGCAGGACTCGGCCTGCCCCGCAGAGGTAGGCTATGGTGCTGCCACATGTCCTGCAACTTGTCCTGACCGGTAGGTTGCGGGAGTAATGGCGGCGTGCCTTGTCCAAGTCGCACATTGAAGGTACGCGCCTTCCCAATGTGCATGACGCGACACATGCTCATGTCAGGTACCGCTGTGCCCAATCGCATCACAGTGATGGCGCCGCAGGGCTACCCCATGTTGCTGACTAGGTAGCATGCGACGAATGAAAGATGGGACATTCCCTGCCATCATCAAGGACTACACCTGGCCACTAGTTTATGAAGCGGCAAGATAGCAAGTCTACAAGCCGTGGTCAAGGGTAGCGTACGTAGCAAGCCATTAGATCTTGTACATGCATAAGATCACCTTGGGGCTACCTGTTGGTCCCTAGACCCCACTTGTAAGGTGGTCGGAGGACCGGACAACCACCGACTATAAAGACGTTCATTGGAACCCTCACAAGCTTTCATAGCTCACAAGTGTCGGTCATTACAACCCTCACTGTGTACGTAGGGTGTTACGCTCTAGCAGCCCGAAGCACGTAAACCACCATGTCAGCCATCTCTCAAACGCGCGACCTCACCAGAGACTAGCCCCTCCTAAAAAAAGAACCTCCATGGGCTGCGACTAAGCAGGTCCGGGGGAAATGTTGTTCTAACACTTTGACATTTGGCATGCCAGGAAGACGACATTTTCTCCAAGAAGTTGCGCCTTCATCACCATGGTAAACATCAGACCTTTGGATGGCGATTCTCAAGGCCGTTGCCTCATGGCGGGCGGCGACAAGGCCAAATCCCGCTCCAGAACGCGGTCTGGTCCATCGCGCCCCCACACAGTTGCAGCTGGCCAGGCTGGCACTTCCCAGCACATGCCGGCTGCGTCGGCACCCATGGAGCCATCGGCTGCAAGTCCGTAGAGTGCTCTGGCTGCAGTCAGAGCTCTCCTCCACAATCCACCTTCCATGAACACTTCCCAGGGAGCGCCGTAGCAGTGGATCAATGACACCGACCACCTCATCATTGTGGCCATAAACTCCCTTGAGAAGAGGAAACAACACGTGTTGCTGTCGCGCACCGACCATCGACCACTACACAGTCGACCTTCGGGCCGAGCTCGACCACCACTATGCTGCAAGGGAGGACAACCGTGTCACTATCGAGCGGCAGCAAGAGTGATGGCACAACCTTGAGGCTAACTACAACGCTCAAGGGCCTGAGCCCCAGGCATCGGTTGCACAGGGTGCAACCCAGGGGTACCCTCAGCAGCTAGTGGCACAGGTAAACCCTGCGCTACCTCCACCACCAGAGTACACTGCGGAGATAGCTCTCCTGCCATACGTAGTGCAGCAGGTGCAACAGTCTATGTCCCTCAGCATACCACGCATCAGCATGTTCCACAGCCTGCGCATCAGCCGTATGCAGCACAACACGCGCATCAGCCGTATGCAACACAGCAGCAGCCTGTACATTAGCCGTAAGCTGTGCAGCATGCGCATCAGCCATACATTGCGCAGCAAGCACCACAACAGTCGTATGTCATGCAGAAAGCACCCCAGGTGTACACTATTCCATACCAGTCTCTGACAAAAGACATCGGAGGGTGAGCAGCCCTGGCTCCGCACCTCCGTATGGCGGCATGGCTGTGCATGTTCCAGCCATACATACCGGAGATGTTTGACGGGAGTGTCAATCCTATTGAGTTCCTGCAGATCTACACCACTACACTCCTAGCTGCAGGAGTGGACGAGTTCGTCTTGGCGAACTACTTCCCCATCGCCCTGACTGGCTTGGCCCAGTTATGTCTTATGAACCTGCTCGTGGGGTCCATAACCTCCTAGGAAGAGCTCTGTCGACATCTCATGGCAAACTTTGGTAGCTCCTACACACGAACCGACACTGAGCTAAACCTCCATGTCGTGCAACAGCGCCAAGGAGAGATGCTGAGTTTGTTCATCTAACGTTTTTCCCAGGTACACAACTCCATCCCTCACATCTCAAATGCATCTGTCATCAAATGAATCTACTGATTGTATGGACCATTGGATGGTGCCGGCAATGTGAGTCGAGGAGGGCTACCCTGGGAATGGCATGGCACATGAGGCGCCCGTGGGTGGGAGAATGGAGATTCAAGCCTGCTGGTGAAACCTTAGTGGGTCCGTACATACTAGTAGTCCCTTTGTAAAAGCTATTTTGTGATCTCTTGGCCACACACCAACGGAAGTGTGATAAGGCATGATAGAGGTTCTTAGTCACCGAAAGGTGATAAAATCACAAATATTTGGGTAAAGTGGTACAGCCTCTGTAGAGTGTTAAAAGCTATCATGATAGTCGTGCTCCCGATTATGAGCAACTGAACAACTTCCATGATTAGAGTGGAACTGGTATTTGGTATGGTTATGGTTGGGTTATGGTTCGGTATTGGTTATGGTTATGGATTGGATGGTGATAATTGGATATGGTTAATGAGGATGGTAAGAATATGGTATATGGATAGATAATGAATAATGGATGTGATATAATGGTAATTGATGGTGTTGGACTCATAACTGGTAATTATTTGGGATATGATGGGATTACTTCACATAGACATTGTAGGATGCTTTTCATATGTTTTAAATGTACTTTTCAGCAACTAGCCATTATTCATTATCATTCCTTGTTTAACCTACATGTCATTACTTTCCCACACTTCCTCAGTACAACATGTGGTCACCCTTGCAATTCCCCCACCAACAATTTCAGGTGATGTTTGGGAGTACCCTAAGGATAATGCGAAGTACTAGGCTGTGTGCTGCCGTCGATTTGCCTGTGGTGTTGCTTGGAGCTGCACTATCCCTTTTGCTTAGTTGCTTAATTAGATTATTTCCGTTGCAGTTATAGTTCAATATTGATCATTAGAGTTTGTAATTTGAGGATTATTTGAATATTGTAATAAAGGTACTTAATGAACTTGTGTTGTGGTAATTTTATGTATATCGTTTGTGATGCACTCGTGTATGTGTCTTAAACATCCTGGGCACACATATTTTTTGCACTTGGTTCATTTTTGGAGGAGGATGTCACACCGGCCTTACTATAAAAGGACCGGGCAGCCAGCGTTACAAGAGGCGGATTCACACACACTTAGATCTAATCTTAGACTCACAAGTAATACAACTCTCATCATGGAGTAGGGTGTTACGCTCCGGCGGCTCAAACCACGTTAAACCACCGTCTCACCATACTTCATACGCGCAATCTCACCGAAGACTAAGCCCCCGACTAAAAAAGAACCTCCACGAGCTGCTCTCAATGCAGGTCCGGGGGAAGTGTTGTTCGCACACTTCGACAACGGTCAGGACCCTGTGCCGAGCGGTGGCCTCGGTAGCTCCTACCCCCAGTGCAGTGCTGCATCACAAGTGGATGGAGACGTTGATCAGCTTCCACGCCTCCGACTGCCCCAAGAACATGGAGGGAGTCGGGCTCCTGCCCCTCCTCGTCGTCGCCACCATTGCCAATGTCAAGCTTTACCACGTCTTGATTGATGGTGGCACTGACCTCAACCTCTTGAGCCGTGCAACCTTTGATAAGTTGCAGATCCGCCTGTCCAAGCTCACCCCCTCAAGCCCATTCTCGGAGGTGGGACCAGAGAACATCACCCCATACGACAACATCCACCTCCGGGTGACCTTCGGGACACCCGAGAACTTCAACACGGAGAACATCCTATTCGATGCCGTAGAGGTCAGCCTCCCTTCAACGCCATCATCGGCAGGACCGCTCTGTACCGATTCATGGCGGTAGCCCATTACGGCTATTTGGTCCTGAAGATGCCAACAACCATCGGCATCGTCAAGATCCGCGGGGACCGCACTGCTGCAGCGTCATCCTTGGAGAAGCTCCAAGCACTTGCAGCGGCCCCTGCACCCGCCTTGGGTGGTTCTGGGTCGAGTCAGTCTCCCCTGAGCACATGCCTGCGTGGCTCAACTGCTGCACCTTACCTTCCGACAGCAACGACATCCCCGTCAAGGCTGTCCAGATCTGTTTTGATGATGCCCAGACCACCCGCATAGTGGGGAGTTTGGACATCGAATTGGAATATGCGCTCGTCACCTTCCCCCGGGCGAATGTCAACGTGTTTGCCTGGCAACTGTCACAGATGCCCAGGATCTCTAGGGAGGTGATCGAGCACCATTTTAAGATCTACTCCTACACCTGACCGGTGCAACAAAAGCCTTAGAAGCAATCCATTTAGTGGCAAAACTTCATCCTTGAAGAGATCAAGAAGCTGCTCGATGCTGGCTTCATACAAGAGGTCCACCACCCCAGGGCTGGCGGTGTAAAAGCCCTAAACTCCAGGGTGTTGCTTAGCTAAGAAAATTACAAGGAGGAATAAACATAAATAATTTTTTTGCAACAATGAGAACGATTAAAAGAAAATCCTAAAAAGGTGGTTTCAAAAACTTTGTGAATCAACAGTCGTGTTCAATTAGGTCAAACAACTAATAGAAGTTCACTCAAATATTCCCTATAAATACACAATTTAAAAGGTGAAATTCAGTTGTGGAAAAATGATTGAGAAGGAAAGAAAAGAGAAAGGAATGTATATGATAATTCAAATAAATAGAGCTTAGAATTCAAATTAAATTTAACTTTAATTTGAAATCAGCTAAATATAATTAGATAATTAATATATTAGATTTACGGTCCATATCATTTTTAAAAAAATCATGGAGAAATGATAAAAGCAAATGCCTAAAGAGTGAATTCAAATTCAAAGTTGAATTTCCAAATTTAACTTGTCAATTTTCAGATTTTTAGTGTATCACCATCTTCCTAATATTCCACTTAGTGCCCTGTCAAATTTGCACCCAAGCCTTTGCTGTTTTAGCTGAGATATTTGAGTAAGAATGAGTGGATTGGAAGGAGAAAATAGTGGGTCCCACTTGTCATCCTGTAACCCAGCTTAAACCGACTGTTTTTCTTCCTATCTTCCATTGTTCATGGCATGCCACTGAGGGGGCTTGCATGTTCACCGTAGCAAGGCTCCAGACTGGCCACAAGTGTGTGAGGTTTTTCCTTATCATTCCCTTCCTCTATTTCAGCTTGTTGCTCACATCCCCAAAACTTTCTGATACTTTTCTTCCTCGAGCAAGCGCTGGCTTCCTCTTCTCTGTGTGCAGCGGCACTCTCACCCAGCGCTGCTTAGCTGCTGCTACAGCCCCGCCTGAGGCTAAGGCTCAGTGCTCGTGCGAACCTTCGTCCTCCCCCACATGCACCATGGCATCAGCTGCGAAGTCTCCAAGCGCAGAGCGGCGTTTTCTTCTTATTCCTGCCGCCTCTCTGTTGCAATGTCGACCCACGCGTCTATTTGCTTTGCAGCTCGGCCAAGGGTGCTGCAAAGATCGCCAAGGACCCCTCATCGTTCTCAAATTGGCGCCAAGCCGTCCCCTGCTTTCCGGTGATGTCCCATGGCAGTGTGCGCTCTGTTTCTTCCTCAATGGAGACGCCGTGGCGCATCCACGATGCCAAACTACTGCAAGCTTGTTCCCAACCCTTTTCAGCACGCCAAAAGGTGCCCCAACTATTCTTCTTCCTTCCCAAAGTGCTGCTTACTGATCAAGCCCCTTGCCATCGTATTTCTCAACTCCACACCTGCGGGTTCTATGAGCCTCAGGTAGAAACTCTTGCAATTAGAGTCACACGCTCAACCACTCTCCAATAGAATTAGATAATAGTTTCCCCATGTCCCAACCAATCCTCTGAATCAAAAATCAAAGAAAATGATTTAGTCTAGGTCCCAAAAAGCTAGTTTTCCCCATGGGCGGCATCGAAACCCTAGCTCTTCTGGTAGTAACAACTGTTCATGGATTTCATCCCGATTGGAATCTACAAATAGCTTCCTCATATCTCCTGGTGCTCCACGATAAATTACCGAGCCATTTGTCCCTTTCCCGTGCGAGATCCCCTTCACCGAAATTGCTCCATCCGCCGTCGTCGCCGTACGGTCTCCTCCAGCAATCCCCAGCATCTCCCGTTAGCGCCAGTTTGGTCCAGGCGGCAAGTTCCGTGCTCTCTGGTGTCCTGGCGGCCAACACCGGCGACAGCGCTGCCATCTCCTGTGGCCAAGCTTGAAAAAGAAGCCCTCGGGAAGAGGGAAGCCGCATTCATCAGGAACAGTATTCTGGTATTATACCTAATATAAAATTATGTACCTTGGCCAGTTATTTCCTTTTAGTATCTAGAAACCCCTGTAAAAATTTCATCTCCAGATAAGGTGTTTAAAGTAACTGAATTAAGGATCATTGCCTAGGATTAATAGAAATTCCAGAAAATAACAGTAACATTTCTAGAAAATAGCAGAAACTTATAAAATTTATAAGTCCTTCTAAAATGCTCAGAAAAATCTAAAACCAATTTTGCTGGACTTCATATAAACAACACTGTCCAGAAAACACACTTCTACTCATGACAAAGCTACAGTCTTTTCAGAATAATTCAGAGAACTTAAACAATTAGAGAATTTTGTAGACCATGTTCTTCGCTTGTCTTCGCTCAACCTTTTAGGGTTAGTCCTCCATGACAACAGGATTGCACTATACAATTTCCAGGTCAAATTGATTTGTTAATCCTATAAAATTGAGAAGCATATCCATATGTCCAAAACATTAGTTATTTCATTTCATACACATATTCTCCTATGTATCATGTTGAGTCTTCTCTGTTGCTGTACATTATAGCAGCAGGTCTCTTACTCCTCTTTGGTTTACTCATCCTTGAGTTGTGCACCTTCACATCTTATTTTGCTAAGTTGAAGTCGTCTCGGGTGCATATTCAACTTCATACATTGATCTCACCATGTCCCACTTTGGTTTTCCCTTGTCTGTACATCCCAACAGCAGGATTTTCCCTCCTATCTAGTTACTTCTCAAGTTATAACATTTTCACTTGTAATTGATAAGTTGCATCACAGCTTATGTGCATTTTCATATCGATAGGGATCACGACGACAACATTGAATGAGTGGAGATAGAGGCGAGGAGCACCACTTGAAGGAGGAGGCACAAGTGTGGACATTGCTACAAGCAAGATTTGACCAAGCAGTATTAAAGTCAAGAAAAGGAGGAAGGCAACGAGAAGATGCATCCAGATGATAAAGCCGCTGACTATATTGACTTTTACCTAGTCGCAACCTAAGGCAAGCCCCGGTTTGCATTTAAGAGCTTTTATAAACTTTTGCTTTATACACTTCATTGAATAGACTTGATATGTGCATTAGGTCTATGTTGATTGAATACTCCACATGCATGACCAAATAATCCTTTTTGTGGATGGGTAGTATAAGACTCCCTCGGATTATATTGCTATGCTTAATGTTTAGTTAGCAGATCGGTAGAAGTCGAGTATGTTGGACACTACGCGCAAGATTGGTCACATTTTATCGATCACAATCCAAGTTGTTGAATTCTACTTGCAAGAGAAGTCGAGTGAGGGAAACCTACTCGCGAGATGTTACCATAACGTTAACTCTTTAATATGAGACGTGTAGGGAGTTTGTGTAGGTTGGTTTGCCCACGTCGTGCCTGGATTAGTAATGGAAAGGCATGTGTTGGGAGGTGGATTGGTAGCCCTGTCTGTGTCAGTTAAGGCCCATCTCGTGCTTGGTCTTGTTGAACAAGTTTGAACTATACTAGTAAGCATACTGGCTATATGGGACCTAGGAAGTCGATGTACCTTGAGTCCTCTATTAGAGCCTTTTCAATCAGCTTAAGCTTGTAGGATCGAAGAGAACGTGAAAAGCTACCAGAGCGAGGGTGAATGGTAGATTTAAACTTTTTCAGCGGAAGCAGCAAAAACCCCTCGGCAGAAAAATGATTTGTTAAAGAAATCATGTGTGCAACTAATCAAAACGTGTTTAACCATGACAAAAGTAGTATATATTGTACATAATCCAGTCACGTAGACACGAAAACAAGAATCATTGAAATCCATCGAGAAAAACTCAAGTTATGATCAAAAGATCAAACAAAGGTTAATCTGTTCTACGAGTAAAAAACAGTTTTGTAATACTGCAAAGAAACTCGTGTAGATCCAAAACCACAAATCCAATGGCCGTGAAATTTTTATAGACGATAGATAATTAAGTTTTGAAGACAACCCAAAAAGAAACACGTCAATCGGATCTGTAAAACTCGAGTTATGATAAAACCACCGAGGAAAGGTAGTGCTGTGCAGAAACTCGACAAGAAAAACTTATAGACAACAAGTCGGACAAAAAAGGCACAAAAGTTCCTTTTAAACTGTGATCTTTATTCAATAGAACACAAGAGGAACAATCCAAAAGTTCTCTACGACGAGCTCTGTCCTCCCTTGCTTATATAACCATCCTGAAGGCCAACTCAACTCAAACTAGGACTCTAATCCTACTCTGATCACGAATCGCAACTAACCATAACTGCTCAAGATCTTCCTATTCACAGATAGAAACAATCTCAAGATTTCTTAACAAACTCAGAAACGTATTCCACATTCTTACAACAACCTAACTTTGTGTCCCACACGAAAACTATCATAACCAACTCGATACTTTTCATATCCGATCCATAACCGACTCCACCACAGCCGAAGTCATCATCCGATACGATCCGATCCTTCCAACCAGATCTTTCCTTTCAAAATCCTATCTTCAAAACCATGTTGCCACGTCATGCATCGCATGCATACGTGTGAACACCTTCTTTCGACATCCAATTTTGTTTATATGCACTGCCCTTGATTCAATCACCCTGTGTGACCTCCTGATCAGCTCAACCACAGTTCCTCCCGAATTTGATTGTTGGAACCTCATCTCCTTCCTGAGACTAGTTCAATGGATCCCGTCACCAGTCATGTTTTGAACTCAAGAAACACCTGCACATGAACAAACAACCGATACTTCCAAGCACAAGTCCTCGACTTGACTCACATTAGTTCTGAAACCACAACTTCTTACGTGAGCACCTCACATAAGCATGTTGCAAACCACAATAAAAGTGGACATTTTAATAACAGCCAAAACACAACAAAAACTTAGTAAATGAATACTAAGCAACAATTTAGAATGTAAAACAAGTTCAGAACAATTTAGAGAAACAATAAAATCAAGTTTTGAAACTTGCAAAAGCTACCGGGAGCTAAAACAAAGTCAGTCGAATTACAACCAATATGAGCTTCCAAAAGTTAGAAGAACTAGCATCCACCAAAGCTTACCAAAACTAGTCAGAACTAGTCAACCCAAAAGCCGAAGCTAGAAAAAGAAAGTCAGAGCTTAACAAAGACATGCCGGTGCTATCAAAGACATGCTGGAGCTAAAGACAAAGCTCACCGGAGCTACCCAAAACAAGTCATAGCTTAACGAAGACATGCCGGAGCTATCAAAGACATGGCAGAGCTAAAGACAAAGCTCACCGGAGCTACCCAGAACAAGTCAGACCTATCGTCGGACCTTGCGGGAGCTCGGACCTAGAGTCGGACCTTGTTAAAAAAGTGTTTTGGTAATATTCAAAACTTTTATCGTCAAAGCCAATGTATTCAGCACACATATATCTCACAATCTCCCCCTTGATGAATGCATTGGCAACACCACTTAAAATCCGAACATTGGCTTATTCACATGAAAAGTTTTGAAAAAATTTCTCCCCCTTTTTGGAAACCAAATGAGATACAAATAAATTTCACCCCTTCCCCTTGCATACTTCTCCCCCTGAGAAGAAATCGTGCCAAAAACACTTGTGAATATGTGCAACGTGTGATCAATTTCTCCCCCTTTGACAATGTATTCAGCAAGGTTCAAAAGAGAAATTTCAATTGTGATGAGCACATTAGAACATATACATATAAGAAAAAGATCATCCAAGTCATATTATCGACTATCTTACACTATAACAATGAGATACATAAAGTAGTGTAAGCCATGCTAGAGATCAAATGTGATTTTCAATTTAAGCAAGTCATGATCTCACATACTTAACAATTTCAAGACCTGAAAGCATGACATTTGTTGTCGCTATTTTGATCATCATTTAAAGCACAAACTTTGATCATATAACATTTGCAAGAGATTATATACGCATCTGCCTTATTCTAACCAACCAAGCCAGACCTATGTCATTTAACAATCAGAAGCTTAAGGACATGGTTTTAGTCATACACAACTTCTTCCAGGTTCATATCTGAGTGCAATTATAAGCCACCTGAAAAGAAGAAGTGCGATGCATGCATATTCTCTTCATCTTTTCTTAATTTATATTTGACCATAAAAAGCTTAACATGTGAGTTGATTACTTGGTTAATTCTTTATGATTAAAAGCACTTGTGAGCATGCAACAAGTTCAAAACAACAAGAAAGTTCGATCATGACCAAATTTAGTGTAAATAATTATTCTAATTACTAGTCATGGCAAAAACTACAAAATGTATAACAAGAGTAATGTAGTAAGAACTTTTAGCATGAAAAAGTAATCACAAAGTCATATATGTATGAAATATTTTGCTCATATTATTTTAATTTTATATTCACACATATACTTCCCAAGTTTCAAAAACTGCCCTAGATTTAAGCCATGGGGATGCATAAACCCAATTTCACCACGAATGAAACAAAAACGAGTGAAATCCAAAGGTTTTGTAAAAATGTTAGCCAATTGTTGTTCGGTATCTACATGGTAAAGTACAATGTTTCCTTTTTCAACATTATCACGGAGAAAGTGATACCTAATGTCAATGTGATTTGTTCTTGAATGTTGCACGGGGTTTTTAGCAATGCAAATGGCACTAGTGTTATCACAAAATAGCAAAACACTATCTAGATTAACCCCATAGTCCTTAAGTGTTTGAACAATCCAAAGAATTTGTGAACAAGCGCTAGAGGCAGCCACATATTCAGATTCGGCTGTGGATTGTGCAACAGAACTTTGTTTTCTAGAGGACCAAGCAACAAGTGAATTACAAAGAAAACGACAAGCACCCGAAGTACTTTTCCTATCAATCCTACGAACTCCAAAATCAGCATCGGAAAAATCTCTCAATGAAATGGTTGAGTAAGACGAAAGAAAAATGCCAAATTCTTGAGTTCCATATAAGTACTTGAGGATCCTTTTAACGGCTTGACGATGTGAAGCACGTGGGGAAGCTTGAAACTATGCACAAAGACATACGCTGAATTGTACGCCTGGTCTTGATGCCTTGAGGTACAAAAGTGATCCGATCATGCTTCTATATTCTTTTTGATCCACAGGTTCACCATCTTCATCAAGTTCAAGTGTCATTGTTGTACCCATTGGTGTCCGAAGAGGCTTGCTTTTATCCATGTTAAGCCGTTTATGAAGGTCTCTTGTATACTTCATTTGATGCACAAAGATACCTTCCTTGGTTTTCTTGTTTTGCAGCCCCAAGAAGTAAGTGAGTTCACATCATACTCATTTCAAATTCTGAACTCATAATTGCTGAAAACTTGGACATAAGATCATGAGAAGCACAACCAAAGATAATATTATCCACATACACTTGAATGAATAATGAGTCATTGCCATGCCTAAGTACAAAAATAGTTTTATCTACCTTGCCCATGGCAAAACCTCTTTCAATTAAGAAAGTTTTAACCTATCGTGCCATTCTCTAGGAGCTTGTTTTAGACCATACAACGCTTTAGTTATTTTGAAAATATGATTAGGAAATTCTCGATTTTCAAAACCAGGTGGTTGTTTAACATAAACCTCCTCATCTGTGTAGCGATTAAACTTTTTACATCCATTTGATATAACTTGAAACCTTTTGATGCGGCAAAAGCTAATAAAATTCTTATGGCTTCTAATCTAGCAACAAGACCAAAAGTTTCTTCAAAATCTAAGCCTTCAATTTGTGTGAAACCTTGAGAAACCAATCTAGCTTTATTCCTAATTACTACACCACCCTCACTTTGTCTGTTTTTAAACACCCATTTAGTTCCGATTAAGGTGTGGTTATGAGGTGGAGGTACAAGTTTCCAAACATTATTTCTTTCATAGTTTTCTAACTCTTCTTGCATGGCAATAATCCAAGATTCATTAGTGAGTGCGTGTGATATATCCTTGGGTTCAAAAGCAGCAATAAAAGCAGAATGAGCATGAGAATTGGGGTCGAAAAACCTGGATCTTGTAACTCGTTCATGCAAGCTTCCAATTATCTGTTGTGGGGGATGATTCATGTAAATCCGTAGGGGAACAGATGTCTCGCAAGCTTCTTCTTCATCAGGTTCATCACAAATTGATGAGCATGTGACTTGTGGACGATCAGGACCAGCAGAGGTGGTAGTCGGAACTTGTTTAAAGTTCGGAGCTGGACACATGTCTGCTTCGGAACTATCAGGCAGTATCATTGACTCTTCTTCTTCTTCTTCTTCTTCTTCAAAAACACCCTCCCCCCAAGGATATGTATTTGATCCTGCAGTACCGGTGCTAGTACCTAGGCTAGCTTCATCAAAAGAAACTTCACAGGTCTCTATAATTTTGTTAGTTTCCAGTAAAAGCACACGGTAACCTCTAGTGTGAGATGGATACTCAAGAAACATGCCATCTTCGGATCTAGATTCAAATTTATCAAGATTTCCATGTTTCTTAACAAAGCATTTGCAACCGAAAACCCTGAAGTGTAAAACACAGGGCCTATGTCCAACCAAAGTTAATAAGGTGTTTTACCTAGTTTAGTACGCAAGAAAATACAGTTTGAAACATAACAAGCTGTTGCAATTGCATGTGCCCAAAATTTTCTAGGAGTTTGATATTCATAGAGCATGGTCCTAGCCATCTCAACTAAGGTTCTGTTTTTCCTTTCTACAACACCGTTTTGTTGAGGAACATATGGTGAAGAAAATTAATGTTCTATTCACTGTTCAGTACAAAAATGATCGAATGATTTATTTTTAAATTCAGTTCCATTATCACTTCTGATTGCTTTTAACGATCCTGGGTGATCAATTAATAGTCTAAGAAATAAAGTCCTAAAATGAGTAAAAGCTTCATTCTTAGATGTCCTAAAATGAACCCAAGAGTATCTGGAATAGTCATCAACAATTACAAGCACGTACCATTTACCTCCAAAGGATTGTACACCTGTCGGACCAACGGTGTCGAGGTGCAAAAATTGACCAGGTTCAGTTATCATAGTCATTGTGAGAGGAGCATGTGAACTTGCAACCATCTTAGCATATCTATATGAAGCGCATGTAATATCTTTGTTTCCTTTGAGTTTAGGCAAACCACGTATGCGATCAAGAGCCCTAACACGAGTGAGGTGATCAAATCCTGCATGACCAAGTCTACGATGCCAGAAAAATAAATCTCTTGAATCATTGGCAACTAGACACCTATGCTCAGAAGTTGACATATCAAAATCAGCTTTAAAAACTCTTCCAAAACAAGACATGTTAAATAAAAGCTCACCATTTGAATCTACAACTTTGCAGCAATTTTTAGAGGAAATTATTTCCAAATTTTCATGAAGCAATTGAGAAATAGAGAGAAAGTTGTATTTCAAAATTTTAACAAGTGCCACATCTTTTAAAATGTAGTGGTCATTTACTCTAACCGATCCTTTAGCAATAGTAGGAGTCGAAGAATTATCGGCGAAAGTAACAATTTCTACACGTGACACAAAAGATAGGAAGGAGAACCAATCTCTGTTACCGGTCATGTGGCGTGAGCATCCTGAATCCACAATCCATATGTTCTCCTTCCTCAAGCGTGAAACCTTCACAAAAGGATAATACATTGTTGACTCAATACTGGGGTTAGTCAAAAAGTATTTTGGAATCTAGTACTGAGTCATGCAACGTACAGTAGGAACAACACGCGAAGGCTGTGACAAAACATCAGATTTATGAGTCAAGGGTTGAGGTTTTCTGTTCTTAACTATTGATTTAAAAGTTGTTACTCGTTTAGCATGAAAACCAGTAGCTCCAGAGTTAAGAGTAGTAGTTCCAAAGGAAAAAGTTGAAGCTCCAGATGCAAGGATTGAAGTTCCGAAGGGAACAACAGAAGGTCCAGGAGCTCTCGGAGCTATCGGAACTATCGGAGCTGTCCTTGCAGATTTCTTACCAGAAGGTCTGGAAGCTACATTTTCAAATTTCTGACTCATTAAAGTAGGTTGCATGTTTCTAATTTTAGGTTTAGCATGCATAGCAGATTTAATATGAAAGTTATGAGATCTAGTAGACACTTTATCCTTTTTAATTTGTTTAGCTAGTCTATAACAGAAATCTACGACATGACCATCTTTGTCACAATAAGTACAATTAAATTTAATTTTGTAATCATGTATAGATGAGCATCCATTATTAGAAATAGAATTAGAAAGCACTCCTGCAGATTTAAAAATCACATCCTTTTGTTTAGGGACAGTTTCGATTAAACCTCTTCCAAATGATTTTACAACGTGAGGTGGATGTGTTTTAGAATAAGCATGGGAATCAAAACCTAAACCAGTTTTATCATTGCAAGGTTTAGAAGAATTTAACAGCAAGTTTAGATTCTTGTTTCCATTGTAAAACCGCTCTAGTATCTTATTTTTATTGTCAAGTTCTTTAGATAAAACTAGGCAGTTTTGACATGAAGTTTTTTCCTTTTAGTTTGCAATTGGAATAATATTTAACTTCATGAGAATGTAAAACATTATTCAGAATTGAAGTTTCATTCATTGCATCTTTTAATTTCTTGTCAAGATTGTCACATGCAGAACAATGCAGATCATCTGTAGAACAAGAAGCATCATTTAAGTTTTTAACATTAAAATTAGACAACTTTTTCTTCTTTTCAATTTCTTCATCAAGTCTATCTAGAGTGGAGGAGTGTGCACTTCTTAATGTGGACAATTGTTCATAGATTAAGTCACATGAGGGACATGCATCATCACTAGGAATCATGGTTTTTAAATGATCGATTTCAAATTCTAGTGATTCAATTTTAGCAGCATTATCCCTAAGCTTTTTGTTCTTTTTCTTGATGATGATAGTTGCATGAGAAATTGCATCACACATTTCATTACAGGTACAACATACCACAACGTCATCACTGTTGTGTTGTGCATCCTCCTGACTTGATCTTGATCTTGTTTTGTCCGCCATGAAGTGTAAGTTGGCCAGATCATCATCATCTTGATCACTTCCAATGTCTACATCACTTGAACTGAGCTCTTGAAGTGCGGTGATAAAGCTGTTTATCATCTTGCGTCTTATGGAGCCCTTGTTTTTCTTGTTGGAGTTTCGAGAGGTGGTTTTGACCTTGTTCTGCTTCTCTTCATGGGTAGTAGGACCTGAAAGGTTAGGGCATTCTGTATGAAAGTGTCCTATCTTACCACATTCAAAGCATCGTTGAGGTTCGGAGCTTCCTCTCCTTCTAGTTCTCACATTTTGCAATGCTTTTGAGAACCGAGTAGAGATGAGTGCTAGCTCCTCTTCTGGAAATTCTTCAATTTGTTCCAGGGTTAGTGAAGACAGCAAAGCAAGAGTGTTGCAAGATGATGATTGGCCGAAGCTAGGCATATCACATTGTGAAACGAATGCAATAGACTTATTTGGATTCTTTCGTGATAAAATGTCAATTTCATGAGTTTTTAGTTTAGAGTAAAGCACATCTAAAGTAAAAGTACTCATGAGAGTTGTTTCGCGAATGGTTGTTACTTTCATCTCTCATATTGTCATGTCTAATGCACTAAGGAGTTGCCTAGCATTCTCAGCATCAGAAAAGTTTACGTTGCACTACGTAGATTAATGAGAATTTAATTAAATTGGGCAAAAAGTTGATCAATGGACTCACCAGGTTGCATCTCGAAGCACATGTATTCCTTTTTGAGCATATCTTGTTTTACCTCCTTGATTGTGTTGGAGCCTTCATGATAATCACAAAGAGCTCTCCAAACATCGTATGTTGATCAGAGGTGTGCGACATGATCAAAGTCGCTTTGAGTGAGTCCATGAATGATCAAGTTGCGGGATTTTATGTTCTTGTCAACGTACCATAGATTCATAGTCGTAACTTGATCGTTGGTGGCACTTCATAAGGTTTGTATACCTTTTCCCATATCGTGAAGCCTTGCGCCTGGATGAAAGCTTCCATATGTGCCTTCCAAACCTGAAAATCAATACCACTAAACACACAAGGTTTGGCAGAGTATTTCTCCATGATGCTTAGTCAAAACACGTGCAAAACAAAGAGATTAGAGCAACGTGGCTCTGATACCAATTGTAGGATCGAAGAGCATGTGAAAAGCTACCAGAGGGGGGTGAATGGTAGATTTAAACTTTTTCAGCAGAAGCAACAAAAACCCCTCGGTGGAAAAATCTTATGTTAAAGAAATCGTGTGTGTGACTAATCTAAACGTGTTCAGCCATGACAAAAGTAGTAGATATTGTAGATAATCAAGTCATGAAGACACGACAACAAGAATCATGGAAATCCGTCAAGAAAAACTCAAGTTATGATCAAAAGATCGAACAAAAGTTAGTCTTTTCTACCTAGTAAAAAACAGTTCTGCAATACTACAAAGAAACTTGTGTAGATCCAAAACCGAAAATCCAATGACCGTGCAATTTTTAAAGATGATAGATAATTAAGTTGTGAATACTACCCAAAAAGAAACACGTCAATCGGATCTGTAAAACTCGAGTTATGATACAACCACCGAGGAAAGGTAGTGCCGTGCAGAAACTCGACGAGAAAAACTTGTAGACAACAAGTCAGACGAACAAGGAATAAAAGTTCCTTTTAAACTACAATCTTTATTCAATAGAACACAAGAGGAATAGCCCAAAAGTCATGTATGACGAGCTCTGGCCTCCCTTGCTTATATAACCAGCCTAAAGGCCAACTCCACTCAAACTAGAACTCTAATCCTACTCTAATCACGAATCCCAACTAACCATAACTGCTCAAGATCTTCCTATTCGCAGATAGAAACAATCTCAAGATTTCCTAACAAACTCAGGAATGTATTCCACATTCCTAAAACAACCTAACTTCATGCCCCACATGAAAACTGTCATAACCAACTCGATACTTTTCATATCTAATCCATAACCGACTCCATCGCAGCTGAAGTCATCATCCGATACGATCTGATCCTTGCAACCAGATCTTTCCTTCCATAATCTTGTCTTCAGAATCATGTTGCCACGTCATGCATCGCATCCATACGTGCGAACACCTTCTTTCGACATCCAGTTTCCTTCATATGCACTGCCCTTAATTCAATCACCTTGCGTGACCTCCTGATATGTTCAACCATAGTTCCTCCCAAACTTGATTGTTGGAACCTCATCTCCTTCCTGAGACTAGTCCAATGGATCCCGTCACCAGCCGTGTCTTGAACTCAAGAAACACCTGCACATGAACAAACAATCGATACTTCCGAGCACAAGTCCTCAACTTGACTCACATTAGTTCAGAAACCACATCTTACATGAGCACCTCACATAAGCTTGTTGCAAACCACAATAAAAGTAGACATTTTAATAACAGCCAAAACGCAACAAAAACATAGTAAATGAATACTAAGCAACATTTTAGAATGTAAAACAAGTTCGAAACAATTTAGAGAAACAATAAAATCAAGTTCCAAAACTTGCAAAAGCTATCGGGAGCTAAAACAAAGTTAGTCGAATTACAACCAATAGGAGCTTCCCAAAGTTAGCAGAACTAGCATCCATTGGAGCTTACCAAAACTAGTCGGAACTAGTGAACCCAAAAGCTGGAGCTAGAAAAAGCAAGTCAGAGCTTAAGAAGACATGCCGGAGGTATCAAAGACATGCTGGAGCTAAAGACAAAGCTCACCGGAGCTACCCAAAACAAGTCCTGACGTAGCAATAAAGAGTAGTGGGAAGATTATGAATATGTTGTTATGAATATAATTTGTATTGCAACCTCGGTTGTTAGGGATAGCACATTAAATTTACCATTCCCGAACACTTAACTTGGATGAAGCTTATGCAACTCTGAGCAAGTATCATCATGGATGAAGCATTTCTTGTTTGATTGTGGAATCCACAATGATGCTATGCCCATGGATTGCATATGCTACTTTAAAACTGACCACTAAGGATTTACTTTCGACGATTTCATTTTTGCCAATTCAATTTTCCTGTCTTTAGAGTTTCCAACATGTAGAGTTTTATGCCTTAGATGATACGGTGAAGTCTTGGCGATTTCCGAGCACACAATTGCTTTATTTTGGTTTTTGCAGGTATTAATGTCTTTGCTTATGTTGAGGGTTGTCTGTGAGACCTTGGGCTTGTCGATATGTATCACTTACAGGAAACCTTGCCGCTACAATCTCTATTTCGTGGGAAGCTCCGGATGTGCATCGACTATACCAACCTCAATAAGGCATGCCCTAAAGATCCATTCTCTCTCCCTAGGATAGATCAAATTGCAGACTCAACTTCAAGTTGCGATCTACTCACTACAAGGATTCCGCCCTGTTGCAACAATTGTACTGCAACAAATACTAAATCGTTGTAGTAAGCTTGGTCTTTTGCCACAATTCACTAGTTCGTGGTATTAGCATCTATTGCCATGGAACACGATCATTGCATTAGGATTTGTTGCCACGATTCACTAGTTTGTGGCTTTAGGATCTATCGCCACGAATTTGTTTCCACGGTTCACTAGTTCGTGGCATTAGCATCTATCACCACGGAACACGATCGTTGCATTAGGATCTATTGCTCCGATTCAATAGTTCATGGCATTAGGATATATCGCCACGAATCTGTTGCCACGATTCACTAGTTCGTGGCATTATCATCTATCACCACGGAACACGATCGTTGCATTAGGATCTGTTGCCACGATTCACTAGTTCATAGCGTTAGCATCTATTGCAACGGAACACGATCGTTGCATTAGGATTTGTTGCCACAATTCACTAGTTCGTGGTGTTAGCATCTATCGCCACGAAACACAATCTTTGCATTAGGAACTTTTGCCACGCTCTACCAGTTCGTGGCGATAGTATCTATTGCCACGAAACAAAATCGTTACATTATGATCTATTGCCACGAAATACCAGTTCATGGTGTTAGGATCTATCACCATGGAACAGAATCCTTGCATTAGGAACTTTTGCCATGATGCACCAGTTCGTGGCGTTAGGATCTATCACCATAAAACGCAAATGTTGCATTAGGAACTTTTGCCATGATTCACCAGTTCGTGGTGTTAGGATCTATCGCCACGAAACACAAACATCACATTAGGAACTTTTGCCACGATTCACCAGTTCATGGCGATAAGATCTATCGCCATGAAACACTATCGTTCTATTAGGATATGTTGCCACGAATTACCGGTTTGTGGCATTAGGATCTATTGCCACGGAACAGAATCTTTGCATTAGGAAATTTTGACATGATTCACTAGTTCGTGGTGTTAGGATCTATCACCACGAAACACAATTGTTGCATTAGGAACTTTTGCCACGCTTCACCAGTTTGTGGCGTTAGGATCTATCGCCATGGAACATAATCGTTGCATTAGGATCCGTTGCCACAATTCACCAGTTCGTGGCACTAGGATCTATCGCAATGAAAACACAATCGTTGCATTCGGAACTTTTGCCACGATTCACCAGTTCATGGTGATAGGATCTAACGTCACGGAACACAATCGTTGCATTAGGAACTTTCGCCACGATTCACCAGTTCGTGGCATTAGGATCTATCGCCACGGAATACAATCGTTGCATTACGAACTTTTGCCACGATTCACCAGTTCGTGGCGTTAGGATCTATCGTCACGGAATACAATCATTGCATTACAAACTTTTGCCATGATTCAATATCAGCTTGCTTCTAAGCTTGCTACTAAATAGAATAGCGACTTCTATCTTTTCAAAAAAAAATCAAATAGTTCACGTACAGCTAGCTCACACAATACTTTTATAAAAAAAATCATCATCTTCGTTGTCCTCCCCCAATATTGGAGGTACAATACCATCATTTATATATGTATCATCGTCATCGTCGTCATCGTCATCTTCATTTGAAAGAGCGGAAGCATCATCGGTTGCTCCCTCAATGTCATTCCTATACCACGTGGTCCTATCTTCATTTATATCAGTAAGTCGTCGATCATCAAATGTCTCAGCCTCCATCATCTCAATGACATTATTTTCACTGTCTCTAGGGGGCATGGCAAAAATGTTTCGTGGCTTCATTTTAACAACTATAGCCCATTTAGGTTGCTTCACACTTCGAACGTAAAAAACTTGTTCTGCTTGGGTGGCTAGAATGTAAGGCTCATACTTAAATTGAGAAAGAGTAGTATCAACATCTATCATTCCGTATTGATCCATTTTGTAGCCTCTGCTTTGGCTCTGACCGGATCGAGGCTGATCAAACTAGTCACATTCAAATAACAGAACCTCTTGATGTTTTTTCAAAGTCAACAGAAATCATTTTCTTGATTACTCCATACCACTCATGATCACCGTCCCGAACAACAACACCACTGTTTTGCGTCCGTAAATCTTTTTCCACCTCTACTGTTCGAGAGACAAAGCAATTTATGAATGATCGACTAAAAAAACGTGCTCGACGATCAGGTCCTCTAGATAATGCATACAAATAATCAGTTACTTTGCCTTCTTTGTGTAATGTCGTAATCTGTACACATTAATTAGTATAAAATGGGTCATCGATAAACCAACTTCAGAACACATATTTGTGCAATATTTCATCCAAGTAAAAACTTGCATGTACTTACTTATTTCCGAAACCAATAAACAAACTCATCTCTATGGCGTTTTTCAACATCACGAGAATGAATCCTTTTTAGCTCTTCAAAATTCTCACCGAAAAGGGTACAAAATTAAATTAGCCATCTACAATAAGCATGATCCAATATAGTATAGAACATCTGACTTATATGTACTTGATCCATGGAGCGGCCTCTTCAACATTAGAAATGATATAATGCCTGATGTTATGTAGTTCCACCATAGCAAGTTGGCCCTATTTAAACCCTTTTTTAGAATTATCAACTTCTGTAAATATATTAGACTCGAGAGAAGGTTCATTCCTAGTTGCAACTTCATGACGTTCTGGCCTATTAAGCTTGGTGTTGATGTTATCCAAAAACTGACTACAAAATGTCATACGCTCTTCCATAATATATCCCTCAGCTATAGAACCCTCCGGGTGAGCTCTGTTACATACATACCTCTTCAATGTACCAAGGTACCTCTCAATTGGATACATCCATCTGTAAGAAACAGGTCCACCCAAGCGAGCTTCTTCGACAAGATGGATTGGAAGATGTACCATGATATCAAAGAAAGCAGGAGGAAGCAACATCTCAAGCTTACAAATTGATTTGGGAAATTGTTTAATCATCTTATCCAAATCAGGTTCCGCCAATTCTTTAGAACAAATTCCAGAAAAGAATCTGCTAAACTCAATTAAAGGTTCAACAACCTTTTCATGCAATATGTGTCACATATTGCAATAGGAAGGAGCTTCTGAAATATAATATGGCAGTAATGAGTTTTTAGACCTGATACCTTACGTGTTGTTATGTCCACACATCTCTTGATGTTTGAGGCATAACCATCGGGCATCTTCACATCCACCAAAAACTTGCACAAGGTGGTCTTCTGATCTTTTTGCAAAGTATACGATGCTGATGGACAATCATACTACCCTTTCATACCCATCGGATGTTTCTTTTGCCATATACCCATTTCCTGCATATCAAGACGAGCTTGTAGACTATCTTTTGTTTTACCATCCATATTAAGCAATGTCCCCAATATGCTATCACAAATGTTTTTTCTCAATGTGCATGACATCCAAGTTATGCCTTTATATAGCAATGTCTTCCAATATGGGAGCTGAAAAAATATACTTTTCTTCTTCCAACTATGCCACCTATTTTCCTTAGTGCGCTTTCTCTTATTATTCGTTTGTCCAAAACTCACTTGATCAAAAGTCTTGTATTGTTTGAGTACTTCGTTACCAGAGAGTGATGTTGGAGCCTCTCTATTCTCTATCTTGTTGTTGAAAGAAGCTTTGTCTCGACGCCACCTGTGATTTTGAGGTAGGAAACGATGATGACCCATGTAGCAATACTTTCGTCCATGTTTCAACCACAAGGCGTCAGTGTTTACATGGAAGTATGGACATGCTAGCTTACCTTTTGTGCTCCATCCACATAGCATTGCATATGCTGGAAAATCATTTATTGTCCACAATATAGAAGCTCGTGTGAGAAATGTCTCTTTCTTTGAACTATCGTATGTTTCAACACCATCAGACCATAATTTCAGTGGCTCATCAATCAAAGGCTGCAGATACACATCAATGTTGTTTCCAGGTGACTTTGGCCCAAGAATTATCATTAACATCAACCAATAAGGCTACTTCATACACAACCAAGGTGATAGATTATAAGGGATTAGAATCACAAGCCATGTACTGTAAGAAACCTTCATTATGCAAAAGGATTGAAACCATCAGATGCTGGACCAAGTCTTATGTTGCGAGGATCATATGAGAAACTTGGGTGAATGCTATCAAAATGCTTCCATGCTTTCGAATCTGCGGGATGGCGTAATATTCCATCATTAATACGTTCTTCTTTGTGCCATCGCATGTTTGATGTCGTTGATTCTTCCATATAAAACCATTGAAGACGGGGAATAAGAGGGAAGTATCGTAGAATCTTGCGTGATACAAGCTTCTTGGCTTTTCCACAAGGTAAAGCCTCTCTTGAATCACCACCAGTACTATGTTTACATCTTAATTCAACACATTTTGGGCATCGATACAACAGAGAATAGTCCTTCCAGAATAACACACAGTCATTGACACATGCATCGATCTTTTCGTAGCTCAGCCCGAGGTCACGAACAACCTTCTGAACTTTATCAAGTGTATTAGGAATGCATTGGCCCTCTGAAAGCACATATGAGAATAGTTCAAGGATCAACTCACACGCTTTTTTGCTCAAACCAGTTAAACACTTTATCTGGTACAACCTGACAATGAAGGATAATTAGGTCAACTTCTCACAACCTGGATACAACTCCTTTTTGGCATCATTTAATAAGTCATAGAATGCCTTTGCACACCCAGTTGGCTCCTGCTGGTTTATAGTATTTTTGGATCATCAACATCTGCTGAAGTACCACCATGATCAGTGCCTCTAAGTAGACTAGACAACATATTTTTCATAGCAGGATCATCAGAAATTTAGTCCCTCGACTTCACACAATCGTGGCATGCCACATAAGCTATTATGCCACATCATGTACCCCAGCCACCTCACTTAGAAAAAGGTAATAATTTTTTATCATCTTAAAAAGTAACTAGCTAATTAATTCGGGTGGATTTACGTAGTTGCATGGGGTATACATATTTCTCCTCCATGTTTTTTGCAAAACTATCAAGTGTTATATCCTATGTGCATATTACATATGTACAAATATTGTAAAATATAAAACTTTTAAGCCTAGGGAAGAGCAAACAAAGCAAATAGGGAGGATGAGGAAACTTTTAAGTCTAGGGAATAAAATATAAAATGAAGCTACACGGTTGGCCGGGTACACGTATGGTCCGGGTGTGCCGGTGCACCATAACCTCCGTCGTGCGTTCCAACATGTCAACTCTATTTTTAGGCTCCCTTTGGATTGAAGGAATGTCAAAGGAATTTTGAAGGATAGGATCATAAAGGATGTTTCCTACATGACCATTTGGCTCACAGGAAAAACAAAGGGTAGTTTCTATAGGAATGGACTTCTTTGCTAAATTTTGTAGGAAATATAACATGAGCTTGGACCTCTTTTTTATTTCGTGGCTCATGTTGCATGTTCCTTTATTTTTGCTATGATGCTGCCAAAGGGCTTCTCATCTCCATTCCTATAGGATTGCAAAAACATAAAATTTTAATTCCTATGTTTTTCCTATTCCTATGCTTCTCAATTCCTTATCCAAAGGGAGCCTTAGGTTTTGTCAAATATATCTTTGACCAATGATTTACATAACTTTGATCTGTTTTAACAACACAAGAATTGTTCTTTTAGATTCACCATGAAAATATTTCCATAATATACAATCTAGTACTGTACATGTTATTGAAGTTAATAAATTCTATATAAATCATTGGTCAAAGGTAAGTTTGACCAAAACAGAAATAGAGTTGAGTTGGGGCGAAGGAAGTATATATGTTGATGTTTGCCGCATAAGGTTTGGTCCTTGAAGGCATAGCCATTTGTACAGGCGGCTGATGCGACCAGGCGCACCGAGCTTACGTGCGCGCCAGTTACCGAGGCACCTTAAACATGCACAGCGCAGCGCATCTTTGAATTCTATTGGAACCGCTCCGCGTCCCATCACCACTACTGCGTGCGTCGAGAGACGTACAGCCAGGCTGCTGCTACGCTATAAGATCACCCAAGCACCGCCGGAGTGTGGATCCGACAGTTCTCCCAGTACTACCGTTGGTAGCCCGTGAAGTTTGTAGTTCGGTATTGGGCGCGCAGAGATTCAAAAGACGATGTCAAATGGACACAAGGATTTACGTGGTTCGGGCCGCCTGAGCGTAATACCCTACTCCACGGGGTGTGTAGTTGTTGTATTGGGTATCAAAGCTATGTATGGGAGGGTTCCAGAGAGCCGTCCCTTGTGTATCGTCGACTAGTCCTTTCATAGTACAAGGACTGGTCGTTACACCGTTAACCTGGCCCGACATGTGGCCCTGGCGATTACTGATGCTTAATACTAAATTAATGAGGTTAATTACCCTTAATAGCGTGGTAATGGGCCTTGACAGTGCTGTTACTGGTATGAAGAGCCTTCCGATAGAGTGTCATTAATATGGTATAAAATCAGCTCTTGAAGTCTTTGATTACCCCTTGAAGGTCCGAACCGTTGGGGGTCCACCAGTCTGATGATTGAGGCTGAAGGTCCGGCGGTTGGACACGTGGCAGCATCGGTGCTTTTCGTCTAAGGACGGGTAGGTCCAGTGTAGATGTACACGTGTCGGTACCGGAGCTTCCCTCTGTTGGGGGTTAGGTCCGGGGGTGGCGCACAAGTGTTTAGCCCGGAGCTATCCCTTGTGTGGGATGTAGGTCCAGTTGCAGTATACACGTGGCAGCACCAGGACTAACCATAGATGGGAGGCAGGTCCGATCCCGTATGACACATGGGGCCTTCACAGGTCTTCAACTTAGACAGGTGAAGTTCCATTGGTCTTTTTGTAGTCGCAAGGGGTATACGGTATGCAGGGTATCGACAGTGGCCCCTTGGGCCCACCTCTGGGTGAGACCTTTTGGATGAAGTCGTTTTGTCGGAGGTGGGTCCATCCTTCGGTTTTTGAGCCGCGTTTTCAAGGGTCTTCAGGTGTGCAGTTGGCGGTAGTTCGCAGTTAAACCAACGTCGCGTGGCATATCCAGGATGCGGCAGGTGAGATCTGGGCGTGCGGATCTCACGCAATTTAAGGTTGCTGGTTCTCGATACAAAAATCGTATTGGTTCCGCGCGTCTTGTCAGGACGCCGCCCTCGGGCTTCCCGCCTTTCATGATGACAACCGTTCACCTGGGATAAGAATCTTGACTTAATCGCCGGGGTGGCCCCAGGCACCCTTGTCATTGGCAGGGTGAAGTTTTTGAATTGTATCGTCGGGTTCTCCGCAGTTTCCATCCAAGCATTGCGGGGGCTTACTGAAGAAGGAAAGCGTGCACCGTTTGGGGATTCTTTACGCCTTCATTCGAACTCATGTTCAAATCCTCCAAACTTTCTCTTGCTTTTCATCTCTCTCCCTGTTGTGCTGCGATGGAGTTGGATCTCCACAAGAGCCGACTAAAGACCGATGGTGAGTTGAAGAAGGTCCGAGCCCTCATTGGGTGGTCCAGTGACTTCTTCAACCATCAGGTCCGCGCCGGCAAGCTTCCGTTCGAGAAGGAACACGCCGGCGACATAGTGTACTTCCCCGCGTACGCTATGGTGGGACTGATCCCACCCTTCTCCACTTTTCTCTTGATGCTGCTAGACTTCTATGGTCTGCAGCTATACCACCTCAGTCCCCACTCCATGCTTGTGGTGTCAATTTTTGTCCACTTCTACGATATGTGGGTGGGCATTCCCCCCTGCATCGAGCTCTTCCGCACCTTCTTCACCATCCACACCACCGGAAAGGGTGACGAGTACCTTGGCTTCTATTATTTTGTGAAGCGCAAGAAGTGCCCGTACAAGTACTTGCGGTCATTCCCTTCTGGGAAGTGGGACAACTGGAAGAAGGATTGGATCGTCATTAGGGTGGAGGAGCATGAGAAGCTGGAGCTACCCGAAGGCCTCCCCAACGTCGACACTGAAGCTTGGAGCGAAGTTCCGGTGTTATCAGATGCCTTCAACCCTGCTCTGACCAGGATCCGCCAATGTGTGGAAGGAGGGGTGACTCCTCAGGCGGTATTTAGCAACTTCCTGGTAACAGATGGGCTCCACTGAAGAAGAGGGAGAAGCTTGCCTGAGCCCTCAATAGTGTGATGGACGACGACCGGATCAAGACCGGTTTGAAGTCCAACATGGAAGGAGCAACTTTGGAGTTTCACCTCAAGAAGTTCCAGCACGGCATCGACGTCGAGGGTGACGACTTGACTCCACCAGCGGCTTTTCTCCCTCTGAACATGGAGGTGGAGTTCAGCAGGGAGCTCCGGCGGAAGATGCCGGTGCTTGACGACCTTGGTGAAGTAGAGAGGCGTCCGACCATCGGGTTGGCGATCCCCGGAGCTTCCGAGGGTGGTCCCCCTTCCGCCCCGAGACAGAGAGTTGAAGTCATGGGCAAGGGCAAGGAGTTGGTCGAGACCTCGAGGCGTGAAAGGAAGATGAAGCACTCTGACAGGAGGTCTGTCAGACCTGCTCCTTCCACAATGGCTCCTACTCCCCGGAGGGGAAGGTCTTCAATAGCGGCAACCACTTCGGCATCGGCATCTCCCCGGGGTGCTAGCTCTGGCCATACGGCTCCAGTACCAGCTGAGGGCTCCGGGTCCGAAGGTCCTTCCCGGTCGAGGGGGGCCTCAACCAAAGTGATGCTGACAGCAGCAGCGAGCTTCGGGGAACCTTCCGGAGCTGGCACACCAGGGGCGACGGGGTCTGGTGCCGAGCGTTCAGAGAAGAGGTTCCGCGCTAGCTAGAGTAGAATCCTTCTGAGGTAAATTTTGTTTCTACCTCAGTTGGTTGTTTTTTGGTTGTAACTGTGTCTTGAGTTTCTTCGTCCTTCATCTGCAGTGTCCCCAAGAGAAGGACTAAAGCTCCAGCTCTCATGACAAAAACTGATGTTGTGGAGACGGAAGCTCCGGCTCCAATTCCAGCGCCGCCCCATGAGGTGGCTGAGGTTGCGGCAGCTCCGGCGCTGACTGTCGTGGTCCTGGACCTCGAATCATGCCCAGAAGCTCCCGTGGTAGCGCCGGACCACGGGAATGAATATGTACCAGCGGCACCTGCCACGGAGGTTGAAGCTCTGGGTTTGGATGCTGAAATGATGGACACTCCAGCCTCAGAGCTGGAGGTAGCTGCAATTCCGTCCCTAGAGCCAGATGTCGTTGAAGCCCCGACATCAGAGCCGGTGGTTGACGAAGTTCTGGCTGTAGAGCCGGTGGCTGATGAAGTTCCGGCGCTCGAGCCGGTCGTCGAAGAAGTTCTGGCGCCTGAGCCGGTTGCTGCAGAGGTGCCGACACTCGAGCCCCTGATGGTTGAAGTGCCAGCGCATGAGCCGATGGCGGAGGAGGCGCCAGCGTTGGAGCCGGAAGTGGCTTTAGCTCCGGCAGAATCTTCAACGCATGCCCCGGAGGCAGTGGTCCTGGAGGTGCCCACGCCTGAGCCAGGGTGCCAAGATGAAGCTGCCGGCCCCCCGCCTAAGGGGCCAGTTGTTGGTGACCTGGTGGCGGGACCTTCGGAGCCAACTCCGGAGGCCAAACTTCTATTGCAGGACCTTCCTTGGTGACGGCCGAGGCTATCCCGGAGGACGGCCCTAGTGCCGTGGAAGCTCAGGGGACTGCTCTTGTAGAGTGGGACTCGATTTTTGTCACGGAGAACCCGCTGGAGCCAGCGGATAGGACCCCGGCAGGTCCGGACCCAATCCCTCTATCATTGTCTATTGACAACGTCTGCTCCAGCCTTCGTCAAGTCTAGTTGGCTTTCTACCACGACTGCAAGGCCCTCGAGGAGGAGTGCCAAACTCTTAGGAGGTGGCGCAATCGGCTCCAATTCGAGATCAAGCTGGCGGAGTCGAGGCTGACTGACGACAAGGAGTAGGTGAAGAAGGAGAAGGTCCGGTTGGAGTACTGGGGTAAGCTGCTGGACGAGAGGGAAAGCATGGTGCGATCCCTCGACAACCAGTCCCGGGCCATCCACGAATAGGCCGTAGCTTCCAATAATGCAACGAATGATCGCTGGGAGAAGCTCAGCACTATCCACGACAGCATCGTCAAGCGCCGGGAGGCCCTTGAGGAGTGGGAGAAAAAGCTCGAAGATGAAGAGCAAAAACTCCTGGAGCTGCGGGATGACCTCGTGAAGAGGGAGGAAGGGCTTACTCAGAGGCTGACTCTGGGTGACAAGAGTCTCGCGGAGCGCACCAAGAAGTTGGATGAGCGCTGCGAGAAAGAGGAGAAGAAGGCCTGGCAGCGAGGACAGGACCTCCACAAGAGGGAGGATGAAATTGCTATCAGGGAGAATAAAGTGCGGGGCCGGGAGAAGGACCTGGTCGACCGCCGGAACAAGATCGACCTCCAGGAGGAGGAGCTCAACAAACTCGAAAGGCAGGTTGCTGAAAAGATTCAGCAGAACGCCAAAGAGGTCAAGCGCCTTGCCCGGGAAAATTTGGAGCCTGCGTCGGCCAAAAGATCCTTGGAGGAGATGCGGAGCTCGAGGGCTGTGGAGTCCCAACAAGTTTGGGATTTCCTGGGAAAAGCCAACGATGCGCTGATGCCAATGGGTTTTAGTCTAGTGCGTCCGGATGATCCGGAGCCGGAGCTGGACCAGGCATTGTAGGCGTTGAGTTCGGCAGGCAACAAGCTCACCAAGATGGGTGATGTCATCGCGAACCAGCTGGAAACCGAGGGGCAATCCCTGGCAAAGAGCATCGCAGAATTCGTGCTGACATGCTACGCAAGCTGGGACCCTCAATTCCCCTTGGAACCGGTGCTTGAAGGCCCCATCGACGGAGAGGGAGAAGCTGCCCAAGCCAGCGTATCGGAGGTTTCCCAGAAGGTTGCCTCGTTCTTCCATAGGGTCTAGGACCATCCTTTTATAGCTCCCGCTTGTATTCTCTCTTCTTTTTCTCCAATTTTGTAATCTCTTGTCTCCAGATGAATGAAATCCAAATTTTTATGAATTTCCTTTTTTTTTCTTCAACACCTTTGTACCACTTGCCCCCCTGGTATATGTACACAATTTTATTGTGAACATGTACCAAAAGAATGTAACTGTTGTCGAAGACTTGCGTGCTGATGGCCCCCTGAGGTTGTCGGAGCTTAGCAGCTCCGGTATTGACCGTCATCGGAGCTTAGTAGCTTCGGTAGCAGTCTTCATCAACGCGTAGAGCATCGACGGTTAGCCCTCTGGGTTTTCGGAGCTTGGTAGCTCTGGCATTGACCTCTATCAACACGCGGTGTGTTGACAGCAGACCCTACCGTAGAGACTTCCCACCATCTTTTCTTCACGTTGACGGCTGGCCCCCTGGCTTTACCGGAGCTGTGTAGCTCCAGCGGCGCTTGCTATCAATGTTTGAAACAACGACTACAAGCCACCTAGGGGATGTCGATGCTTTCATAGCTCCGGATTGATTCACCATCATCATGAGATCTTTATTTTTCCTGCACACTAGAGCCAAGAAAAATAGTAAAATCCATTTCCTATCTATAAATCAACTGCGACTTACTATTCCCGAGAAAGTTTTAGGTCGAACACAATTATAAATACAATCAAGCACACTGCTTTGTTTCCTTCAGGTCCGATCGTTTCTGGACTCGCCTTACTACGGCCTGCCGGGGTGTAGGTAGAGTGGCGTACTTAGGGTGCATGACCAGGCTAAGTCGATAGCACACTCCGGCCCTAGATTGGCTTGGCGGCATTCAGACGAGTAGACCATTAACAATGTTTGGACCCAGAAGGATAGACGATGCAACTCGAATTGTACATGAACTGGTCGAGCTAAAGTTTCTTAAGAATTGCACAACTTTGTTATAGACAAGAAAGAGAAAAATAAAAAATATTGAGCCTGTACAAAATAAATGCATGTGGAGTCTGTTTTCACACAATGATGTCTTTCATTATAGGTCCGGGGTAAAGGGGAAACAAGTACACTCTTAGGGTATAGAACCAGGCTAAGTGTGTTTTGTTTCTCGTTTGACCCAAGGTAGCTAGCCACACTTTTAGTTCTGAGACTGTGACAAGTGTTGCCTGAACTTTGCGGACCTTCCAGGGAAGGTCCGGCTGTTCTCCCGGAGGAGCTACCGGACTCTGTACAATGACTCTATAACATACATCACATGTAACTACATACTCACCTCAGTGATATTAAGTGTAGAACTTACAACGGTGCTCAATGTTCCAAGGATTTGGGAGAGGTGTCCCATCCTCGGTTGCCAAGCAAACGCATCCGGGACGGGATACTTTGATCACTCGAAAGGGTCCTTCCCAGCTGGGGGAAATTTTGTTTAACCCTTCTCTGGATTGTATTCTCCGAAGCACCAGATCGCCTTCCTCGAGCTGTCGGCTGTGAACATGCCGTTGGTGATAGTGCCGAAGAGCTTGGCGGTACCAGGCATTCCGAACAGCTGCTCGGCACCTTCCCTCTTTAAGGAGGTCAAGGTCTTCACGCCGGAGTTGGTCCTGCGTAGCATCATCGAAGGTTTGGACCCGGAGTGACCCCAAGGTGATTTCCGGAGGAAGGACTGCTTCAGCTCCGTACACCAGGAAGAAGGGTGTCTCTCTAGTTGACCGATTTGGAATTGTCCTATTGGCCCACAGTGTGGGCGGAAGCTATTCGATCTAGTTGGCTCCATGTTTTTTCAGGCGCTCATATGTGCGCGTCTTGAGTCCTTTTAGGATTTATGCATTTGCTCTCTTGGCCTGGCCATTGCTTGCTGGGTGAGCTATAGAAGCGTAGCTGACTTGGATGTCGCGGTCTTCGCAATATCCTTGGAATGCAGAGCTTGTGAACTGGGTCCCATTATCAGTTATGATTTTGTTTGGGACTCCAAATCTGCATACGATGGATTGCAAGAAGTTGATAGCTGATTGCTTGTTTATTGTCACAACTGGAGTTGCTTCTGGCCATTTGGTGAATTTGTCAATGGCAACGTACACGAACTTGTAACCTCCGACGACTCTTGGGAAAGGTCCCAAGATATCCATCCCCCACACAGCGAATGGCCATGTAGGAGGTATCATTTGTAGAGGCTGAGCCGGTGTGTGAATTTGCTTTGCACGGAACTGGCATGCTTCACATTTCTTCACCAGCTTAGTTGCATCCTGGA